>CM065467.1:28661781-29978178 GCA_032872475.1 Leptopilina myrica (nomen nudum)
TATTTAAACTATTTTACTTGTCCCTTTAGGTGTTTTTTTCTCACTCTCTTTTTTTTTTGTTTTTTCACGACTGACTTCGTCTGATCTCTGGGGTTTTAGTATAATAGTTGAGAAATAATAAAATTGGACGTGTGTTGAAAAAGAAAAAAATGATTCAACTTATTCGAGGCACCGTGTCAATTTACTCTGATTTTTATTCACTTTCTACTCGTTTTGTTCGAAATGTTTACTTCCGCGTTCTACCAACAACGAATATTCCCCGGATGAAATTGCTGACAAATCATGTCAAACCATTCTCAATTACCAGTGGATTTTACAACGAATTTTATGATAAATGTTAGTATTTGATTTTTTACTTTTCATTCTTTGTAACTTAATCATTCATTTTTCTACATTTCTAATTTCATTGTCAAAATTTTCTTATCCAAATTTATTAAAAAAAATTTTTTCTCTGTGCTTTCGAAATTTCACATTGTGAAATTTATATTTAAAACACACTTCTCTTATTCAATTATTGTGAAATTTTTGTACATAAAAAAAAAATTCATGAATTGTGAAATGTTTTCTAATATTCATTAACGACTAAAAATTCTAATTGAAAATTTAATTACACTCACAAGTAATCGATTGTCACATTCATTGTAATTGAAAAAAAATGTTATAATTACATTTTTTTTGTTAGTATTGAATAGCTTCTGTTTTACACGTTTTCGCAATAGTAATTAAAAAAAAACTGTTGAATCTATTGTTTTCTCAAAACGTTTAAAAAAAACTATTGTTCCCTTAAGTGTGAATCAACTTTTTTTTCTGTAAAAAAAAAGTTAATAATTCTAAATTGTTCTATGACCTATTTTTCATCCTTTATAATTATTACGATCGTAGGCGACCTTGTCGACGTGTTTAAAAAAATCAAATCTTTAATTGAATCAAGTGAGGTAATAAGCAGTGAAATTCCTTTCTTTATTAATTCAAAACAATATTTTTTCTTCTGCATAATTTCCTTGTAATTTCGTGTTAAAAACTCCAGACAATTTTTTAAACATTTATGATTAAAAATATTAAAAGGTGTAATTCATTCGTAAATTTATAATTTTGTGGAATAAAAGTAAAATTTGTCGATAAAAATAATAATCGTCAAATAATAATCAATATTTATAATAATTTTTAATTTTAATTAATTTTTAGTTAAAATTTAACCAATAACAGTTAGAGTTAAATTTTTTTCTTGACATAATTGGGTCGAAATTTGAATATAGAAAAGTAATGGACTGTCGATGATTTTTTTTTTTTTTTTGAATGAGAAAAAAGGGTAAATGTCAAATTAATTATGAAGTTTATTAACTCTCGAGCACGTGTAATAATTATAAATTGTCCCTTTAACTTGTTAGACTTTTACATGCTTTAATGACAATTATCGATTGTAATATCTATTCATAGTTTCGTGGCATTGGCTTTGTGATGCAGTCCCGTTGCCGCACACCTAAACCTTGTGAACATAATTTGTAATTTATTTTCAGTCATCGTTAATTTCTATATAATTTTTCCATAAACCCATAGAGTATTTTTCTGATTTTATATTTAAAAAAAAATTAATTTTCCATATTTACGAATAAGAAACATATTTCTGTAAATAAGAGAAAATATATTTACTATGCGGTCGATTTATTAATTAATCATTCGATCAATTATTTTCAATTTGAATCAATTAAAAATTAAATCAATGAAAAATTAAATCAATTAAAAATTGATTCAATCAAAAATTTATTCAATCTACTAAATTAGTAATAGTTAAATTAGTTTTGGAATTTATAATTTCAGTTAATTAATTTTTTTCTTTTAATTTCGGAGAAAAATGTATTTTTCTCTTGAGTTTGAAATTAAAAGAAATTGAAGAATACAAATCACTTGGTACTGTGTGTAATAAGAATATTGTTATTCAGGATCTTATTACGTAACAGTAACGTAACAACAATTATAGATTATTTAATGAGATGGTGTGTTTGTGTATTATGTAATAGTTTTTTTTTTCACTGTTGTCATTTAAATAGAAATAGAAAAATATATATGTAGTGAAAAATAATAATAATAATAAAAATAATAATAAGAATAGTAATAGTAATAGTAATAGTAATAATAATAATAATATTAATAAAGATGTTTGAAATTGTTCTGCAGCACAAATACCGAGGGAGAATGAAACAACCACGAATGGTTCAGCGACTGGAAGTAAGAAGCCGCGAGGTCGGGGCTTTTTGCGTTCCTTGCTCTGTTGCCTTGGCCGAGGACGTGGTGGCAGTTCGAAAAGTTCGAAAGCAAGCTCATTGCAAACAGATGGACGTGGTTCACCGCCACCGGGTGTTGGCTCGCCGAGATTTTTATTGCCGCCAGTGCGTCATCAGGATATGCACAAAAAGTGCATGGTGATCGATTTGGATGAGACTTTAGTGCATAGTTCATTTAAGCCGATCAACAACGCGGACTTTGTTGTTCCGGTTGAGATCGATGGAACTGTACACCAAGTGTACGTTTTAAAGAGGCCTTATGTCGATGAATTTTTACAGAGAATGGGCGAATTGTACGAATGTGTTTTGTTTACTGCAAGTTTAGCGAAGGTGAGAATTAATCAGACGTATTTTTTTTCTAAAAAGATAATTTTATTAATTCTTTCTTTGAATTTTCGAAACGAAATTTATTTAGCTCGTGAGAGAAGAGAATTATTCATTCTTTCTTTGAATTTTATTGATTATTTTTTTATTTTTTCGAAACGAAATTATTTAGCTCGTAAAAGAATTAATAGGATTAAAAAACAGTCCGAAAAAAATTTGCCCAAAAACACCTTTTTCAAGACGAAAAAATTTTTTTTACAAACAAATATACAAAAATAATTACATTCGCTCTATATAGATAAACGACGAAAAATGTTGATAAACAAATGCGTAATTGCCAAGGAAAAAAAAGGAAACATTACGTAAATATTGTAGACAATGGGTTTAAAAGAGAAAAAAATAATAATTTACGGAAGTCGAATAAAAAAACACCTAAAATGTAATTTAAAATATAATTTCAAAGTGCCAGGGAAATTTATTCGAAAATATTTACTTTCAATTTCGTTTCTTAAGGGCGTGGAAGTGGTAAATAATTATTTACTTCTGTCAATTAAGAGCTGTTTACTTAAAAAGAAACTTTATTGATTTCAAATAAAGTTGGGTTCATAAAAAATTTATTTTATTCAACAAGTAAATATTTATTAATAACACACTTTCTGTTTATTCTCGTTTTCTTCTATTTTTTTTGCCGGTGACGATTATTTTTTTTCGAAAAAACTATTTCAAATAATAAATATATTAATTTGTAAAAATTTGACTGTAATTTTTTATTATTTGTAAAAATTCTATGTTCCTGATGTTTCGAACGTTCAAATGAACGACATTTTTATTACTTCTTCTAATTTGTATTTCATTTTTAAAAAATATTTTTTAGATTAAAACAAAATTAATTCTAAACTAAATATTGTTTAATTTCAATTATTTTTCTTTTCTGGATAGTAATTTTTAAAAATAAAACGCTTAGAATGGGAAAAAATTTCGTTTATTTGAACGTTCAAAACCATATAAAATTCTAATGTAATTTTTTATTATTAGCAAAAATTTGAAAGTAATTTTTTTTACTATTCGTAAAAATTTGAATGTAGTTTTTTGATTATTTGTAAAAATTTTAAATGTAATTCTTTTTTATTATTTCAGTATGCAGATCCGGTGGCAGATTTACTCGATAGATGGGGAGTGTTTAGAGCAAGATTATTTAGAGAATCGTGTGTTTTTCACAGAGGAAATTACGTCAAAGACTTAAATAAATTAGGCCGGGATTTACAGCAAATCATTATTGTCGATAACAGTCCTGCCAGTTACATTTTTCATCCTGATAATGCTGTAAGTTTTGTCACGTTCTCTATTATATGCCTCTATCTTTTGTTCTCGAATTTAATATTTTATATCCATTGTTGATTTTTCTTTCAACTATTTATGCTTCTATTTCTTTTTTTCATGTTTTTCATTTATTGAATTATGAATAATTGTTCATAATTCAATAAAGGAAAAGCATTATTTAAAAAATGAAAATCATTAAATTATTATTAGTGAATTATGTTTATTATTTAAGTTATTGTGTTTATTGTGTTAATAATTATTTTCACTTCTAGTAATTTTTGAAAAATTTTCACTTTTTAAATTTCTATTTAGTGGGATTTCTATTTTTTATTTTTATTTTATACGATTTTTATTTAAGATTGCTTTTATTCGATATAATATTTATTTGCTGGAATATTCAGTAAAAGTATGATAATTTAAAAAGAATCAATTTTATTTAGTGTACTTTTAATCCGAATGGTTTTAATTTAAGTTTTTACTCGGTGTAATATTTATTCAGTGGAATATTTAGTAAAAACTTGTTTTTTTGGGAATTTTCATTTTTATTTTTCAATTTCAAAGGTTTTTCTTTTCTTTTCTTATTACCTAAATAATTATTTTCTTAAAAATTATTAATCTGAAATATTGAATTGAGTAGAAATTTTTGTGCAATTCGTTTCATTTTCTCTCGATGGAAAACTGAATTATGAAATCTAATCAACAGGTGCCAGTGGCTTCGTGGTTTGACGACATGACGGATTCCGAACTATTGGATTTAATTCCATTTTTCGAGAAGCTTAGTAATGTGGAGAACATTTATACAGTGATGTGCAACAGTAATCATCCTTACAATCAAATGCTGTCATCGGTACCGAATAACCCCAGCCCTGGTTCGGGTTCAATGGGCGCCTCCTAGCCCCAGCGAAATTCTGGTCACAAGACCAGCCTTGTCATCATACCACGATGTATCCTAGGGAGAGCTCTTAATGGGCTTTTCGACATCGCTCATCTTTCCTGCTGTTCTAAACGTTCGAATACGTCTTATTGAACAATTTCAAAATACAAAAAAAAAAAAAAAAAAAAACTATGAAAAAAAAACGAAAAGAAAAAAATGAAACCTCTTTATCATCGAGGGACAAGAAGGAGGATGAAGCGCAAAAGACGATTATCTTCCCGAGAGGTCAAAGTAGAATAGCAATCGAAATCGAATAAAAAAACGCGAACTATTCCTAAACAAATTTTCTTTTTGTCAATCAAATTTCCAATCGATTTTTTTATTCAAATTTTCGAAAGGGAAGTATTGATTGCAAAAAAAAAATTAGGAATTAAATACACTCATGCACTGATTTTAATTACTAGAGAGAGAGAAAAAAATCAGCTTCCACTTTGCTTGTGTGTGAATGAGAATCGGGAGTAAATGAATACACGGAGTGGAAAATCTAGATTCACACGGGAAATGCCGAGAGAGAGAGAGAAAGAACCTGGAGAGATATTTTAAAACATTTTTCAAAAGGGGAAAAAAAAGAAAAATGGTTGGAAACCATCCTTTTATTAGAGAATTTTTTTTCTAAACATTCACAAATTGCATATCAATTCTCATCCCTCCAGGAAAATCGTACGGAATCTTGAAGATCCTACTTTTTATTTGAATCATTCAAAATAATTAATAAATAATAACTAACGATTTAAGATTATTTACGAATAGCCTTTCTAAACGATAGGTCTCGACCTACGTTTTTTTTTTACACCTACTAACGAATAATTATCGGTATTAGCAGCTTTTTTTTTGTCAGTGATTTACGCGGAGTACGGATTACAATTTACAATATTTAGGTACTCTCGACAACTTATTTTCTCTCTAACTCCCAAACAGTTTTTAAATATACATATATATGTATATATGTGTGTGTTTGTGTGTGTGACGAAATCAAATATGGAATTTGAGGTCAAGAGAAATTTTCACCTTCAACCTTTTCTTTGCCTGATGTTTTTTTATATCAGGGACGCATAAATTCTCATCACAGTCAATAATAATTGTCAAAAATTTAAATAAATTTCGAAAGATTTTTTTTTTAAGGCAAAGAAGGAAATAGGAGGGAAGATTTCGTGGATTAGGATTGAAAATTTCAATATTGTACTTATTTGGGAGGTGATAGGAAAATTCTTTTTCTTTTATATTGACTGCCGCTCTTTTCAAACTTTGTGACTCTTGATTATTTTAGTTTCCTTGTGTTGTAGATAATATCAATTTAGCTTTTTTTTTTTTGAATCTTGAATTGAAAATGCTTGCGTCATTATTGTCACTTGTTTTTTGCCCAGCAATTTTCCTTTGTTATTATTATGAGGGGGAAGAAAAAAAATTTATATCTCGCACACATTAACATTTCCAGTTTATCCGACCTTGAAATGAAAATAACTCGACATTATTATATATGACCGTGTTTTATATGTAAAACTCCGTGTCGATAATGCGTTTTTATTTTATTTTTTTTCTATCGTTTGTTCTTCAATAACCGTATAGATATTGTGTGGAGGAGACCATAATTATCGGAACGTGTGATTCTTTATAGAAAAAAAAATACAATACTGTGTCAAAAGCAAAGGAAAGTAGCTGTCGCGTGTTTTAACAAAGTTTCATAATAAATACAAGAGCAAAAATGTACTTTTACAATCGCAATTCACGTGCCTGTGACATAAGCGTAAGGTGCAAGCACACACAAACGCTTTCGATACTTTTTCACATGAAAAAGAAAAGCAAAAAACAAATCAGAACACAAACATTATATTAGAAAATACTCCGTCAACTACGTTCTTTTAAACTTTTTTAATCCAGGGTGAATGAAAAAAAAGAACTCGAAATCATGTCAAAGTTTCTTTTTTTAGAATATTTATTTCAAACGCTTTATATTTATTTACAAAAATTAATTATATTTACTTTAATAATATTTCATAGACTTTTTAAAAGTTGATTATTTCAACGAAGGAAAATTATTAATAATAAAAAATTTTATTGAAAAAGATAAAAAGTTTATTCCAAAGAGAATGACTCTTTTTAAAAAATGATTGTCACCATTTTTTACACGAGAAACAAAAAATGTTTCATGAGGACAATTTTTTACTTAACATTTTTATAAGAATAGTTTTAAAAAAAATTTCGTCAAAACAATTTTAGCTTTTTATACATTATATATTACAATATTTAGAACAAATAATTCTTCTGAACAAAAAGAAAAGAGATAATCAAAAATATTGTACAGTGATCAAACTGTTTAGAGACGAAATATTTATACATTTTTTTAATAAAAAATCTTTCTTTCTTTCTTTTTTAATAAAGAAAATCTCTTCTCTGTGAAAAGAGTTTAAAAGAAAGTGGTTTGATATGGAATATTCGTGCCAGCATTTTTTTTTTTTAAACAAATATTTCGACATTTACAATATTTTATTGCAATAAGTAAATAGCATTTTAATGCACAGATTGGTGCTTCCCTAATTAAATAAAAAAAAAAATATATAGAATTTCGATTTTTTTACGAAAAAAAAAACTGTGAGATAAGAATAAAATCGAATTTTTATCATTACCGGCGAAGGATAATGAATGAAAAATATTGTTAAAAATGAATTTGACTCAATCGCTCAGTGAAACATTGTTTGCTCATCTGAAAGCGAGAATACAATATTATTGTAAATTAAAGGAAAACAATTTTTAGATTTATTTTTTTTTGGTTTGTTATATTTGAATCGAAATCGCCGATTAATGTATACATAAACGCGATATATTTTATTCTTGTTAGAAAGTGAAAAATTGTCACTTTTTCTACTTCCTCCTGGAGGATGAAACAATTTTTTATTTTTAATCAATAGCTTTGATAAGAAAAATTTTGATTTGAATGAAAAAAAAAAATATGTATAGAGAAAGAGAGAACAATAAAAGCCATTCGCGAAAATTTTTTTATAAAAGCGGTTTCGTAAATAATAATTGAAGTTTATTAACAAATTGGCTTAAGAAATAAAAGCGAAATATCGATTTAATGCAGCGAGTAACTCGAGAGAAGATATTAATTATTATTATCATCATTATTATTATTATTATTATATATTGTACAAAATTTGTCACAAATGGTTAAACAAAAAAATGGAGTTCAGAGTGTTGGACACGCGAGTTACGCAAATGTAGAAATAATTATAACGATAATGCCTTGATTTGTAAATAAACTTAAAACTTCCACTAATAATCCTTCTTTTGCGGATAAAAATGAAAAAAAAATTTTAAAGTGATCAGTGCTTCGATTTACGAAGTAGCGACATTTTCGTACGGTTTTTATAACTCGATGATTTTTTTTTTATCTTAGAGTGATTTTGTACAATAAACAGAGCGCGATATCGTGAATCGAAAGGCGTCACTGGAGTATGTAACATCCCTTGCCCTTTTCCCAAAAGAAAAAAAAACCCCAATGTCCAGTTTGCTCTGTGATTCTGTGTTTAATAAAAAAAAGTATATATATATATATATATATATGTTTGATAATCTGAAGGTCTTTGATATTTTCTTTCAAAATATCCTAACCTTTAGATTTTAAGAACTTATCAATTCACTTTAAACCACAAGACTATAAATTTTTTTTACTTAAATATAATATTTATATATAATTTTTGTTTTTATAAATAGAATTAAAATCTAACAAAAAGATTTTTATAACCTCCTAAAGTTCAAAACAAAAACGTTAACTTTCAACAATCTGATGGTAATTTATTATAAAAATATCTTGAATTACTTGCATAGTTTAATTTATGTTCACTTATAAAACAAGAGTGTATTATTATCAAAAGTAAATAAAAGTTAACAGAGTACAAGACTTTTTATAAACTCACCGTTTAACATCTGTTGGAGATTTTGTAATATTTCCTAGTCACACTCTTTAAACTGATAAATATTCACGTAAAACTTTAGCTTTTTTGTAAAAATATTTCCTTAAAAGAAACTCAAGAAGTTTGAATTTCTAACAAAAATAAAAACATTGTGCGCAGCAGAGAAAGTATGAAAACTTGTGCGCCAAAATGCTGAGAAGAATTTCGTCTGCTATGACTGCAAACACGAGAACATTTAACAAGAACTGATGAAATAACTAATTTTCTTGATTGCAGCGATATAAATTATTTAAAATTATATTCCTTATATTCTAATAATAAAAGCAAAAAAAATACCGTTTTTTTGGTAGTTTTTGCGATTTCCATGTAATTTGTTGTCAGGGAAACTAGATCTCTCATTGGCTGCATTTAAATTTGCGCGGTGACCCAGCGGGCCAATGAGAGTGTTAGAAATCTTAAAGGCGCGTTTACAATATTTACGATTTTCATAAAGAAATGTCAATTTGGATTTTGGACAAACCTGAAACTGACGTTTATAATTAATTAAGACCGTTTTTAATTTATTTCATTGTTGTAAACATTGTAAAAGCAGTTCAAATATATTTACTCAATTTAAATATGTATTACAATAAATTTTAAAGTTCAGAGAATAATTATAAAATATTTAAATGTGTATAAAAATGACAATATCATCCCTCTATCTCCATAGAGGTTATTTTAACGTAAAAAAGTAAACAATTTGATGAAAATTCTATTATTTAATTTTATTTACACTATATTTTTTTATATACACTTAAATTTTCAAGTTTTGAGAAAATCAAGAAAATATCGATAATTAATACGGGACCAACTTCAGGCCGATTAGAGAGTGAAAATGTGAAAATGGCGACGGAGAGTGACTCAAGTACGATTGTACAAAGGTCGTCTGTTTTTTTTCTTTTAATTACGCGTAGATAAGAGTTGTCAGATTATAGTGGTTTTACATGCCCAAAGAATTCATCTAACGATTACTACTATAACCTTCACGTAAGACTGCCCTAGCAAAAAGAACCTTTTAAAGAAGAAATGAACGCCCATCATGGAGTTTGTGAGTGTTTTGCTATTTTCTTAATTCTTCTTATTTTTTCTTTTTTTTATTCTTTTTTAATTAAAAATTAAATCTCTTAGAGAAAAATTGAATTCTGTTTATCAAATTGACATTTCGATGAGGCAATGTCATTGAATTATTTCCTCATTTATTTACAATTTGAAACAGGTGGAAAAGTTTTTTTTTTCTAAATGATTGAAATTATTTTGACCTTGTGTATAGTTATATATTTTTTTATTCGCATATCTATAAATGTTTTGTTTACTTGTTATGTCAATCATTTTAATATTTAACTATTTTTTTTCGAGCTTTTTCTAATATGGATTTTGTTTTTTTTATAATAATTATGTTTATTTTGAATACGGAGAATTATTTTTTCAATTTTGTAAATAAATTTTTTGCTTTGTAAATATATAAAGGAATAGATTAAAATTAATGAATTCTAGGGTTAAAAATAATTTGTTTTTTAGATTCCGTTTATGCTTGATTATTATTCGTAAATTAGTTGTCTATTTTTTTTTTCTTATTAGCATACGAACTGAAATGCAATCGCTGTTATTGATTCATTTCTTGAGTTTCATATTTCTCTTGAAAGGAATAATGTTATGTGAAATATTAAATATTCATTTTTTGGATCTATGTAATAACCTGTTTTACATAATTCTTTTTGAAAACTAGTACATAGAAAAATCTAGACATTTCGTTTAGTTTTGTATTCCTTTTGTTTGTTCTAGTCATTTATATTACCTATTTTGATTTTATTTCAGATTTTAGATGTGATTAAGAGCGTTAGTAATTTTGTTCTAACTTGCACTTTATCAGAATGGATTGGTCAAGTAATTGGAGACTATCAATATTCATTTTTACACATAATTTATCTGATTGTTTTTGTATTAATACTCGTCCTCATTGGAGTGTTTGTCGTGAGAAAATGGAAGAACAAAGAATTTCTTCCGGAAGTAAAGGAATTTGTCGGTGTTGGAAGTGGCAGGCCACGTTTCCGAAAGCGAGACAAAGTCCTATTTTATGGGCGAAAAATGTTAAGAAAAGTAAAGTCTATAAGCGGACAGGCCGGGGGCCAAGGCAAAAAAAGAAGAGCTGTGATGAGATTTGCTAGAAGATTATTGCAATTGAAGAAGGAAACAGTTCCCCAACAATTGAAGGTAGAAAAAATGTTTGTTTTCTCCTTTTTTTTTTTTACTTTTTACTAACTGTTGTTTTTTTTCTAAAGGTCCTGGAACCACCAGCCGAATATCTCGAGGAAGATTTAGGTCCCGGTGATAGAGTTCCTCCGGATGCGTTGTACATTCTTCAAAATATTCGCGTGTTTGGTCATTTTGAGAAGCCGGTCTTTTTAAAATTGTGCAAGCACACTGAAATTATGAATCTCCCTGCGGGCACTTCTCTTTTTAAAATCGGCGATCCCGATGAAAATGTGTTCATTGTCCAACAGGGTTTAGTCAATGTTTATATTACCGGATCCGATGGATCTCAAATTTCTCTAAAATTAGTTAAAACTGGAGAATCAGTGACTAGTTTGCTTAGTTTTACGGACGTGCTCACTGGACATACGAGTACATATAAAACCGTTTCAGCGCGTGCTGTTGAAAATTCGGTTGTTGTCAAGTTGCCAATGAGCGCTTTTCAGGAGGTAAATTAAAACAAACGCAATAAAAACAGATGAAAATAATTGAAAATTGATAATTTCTTTTTCGCACAGGTCTTTCAGGATCATCCAGATGCGTTTATTCGAGTCATTCAGGTTATTATGGTGAGATTGCAGAGGGTGACTTTCACAGCATTGCATCAGTATCTCGGCTTATCGGCCGAATTAGTTAATCAAGGAAGTTACAAAAAGAAGCACAGTCCATTTTCTGGATCGCCGGTCAGATCCAGAACGCGTGAGAATTTTGCCAATCAAACGACAGAGACGAATATTGGTTCCGAATTGGCGGAGAATTTGGAATCATTGCAGAAGGAATTGAATAATATTTCGACTACCCAACCAATTCCGATTATTGTCAGCAGAAGGTACGATGATTTCTTTAAGTTAAAAAAAAGAAGATTTAATTTACACCATTTTTTCGATAGGTCGAGAAATAATTTGGATTTGAAGAATTCATACACGAGTTCGCAATTCAGTCAAACATCGGAAACTGTTTCTGAATTCGATTCGCCTTGGCCGAAAGCATCGTCGTCTAATGTTCAGTCACAACAAACGGATCAACAATTGCCGAGTGCGGCAAGTAGAAAAGTATCGAGAAATGAGGGACTCTTTCAACTCGATGAAGCACAAGTTATTCAAATTGCAATTGAGGCATTCGTCAGGGAACTTGGTTTAGAGGACGATTCGGTACTTCGCGATGGCAAGGTTCAAATTCGAGACGTACCAACAGGCACTTATCTCATGAAGGAAGAATCTCACAAGGTAAAGAATTTCTTTTATCTAAAACAAAATTATCTGAAACAAGATTCGTTCATACTTTTATTTTTCCCAGGATGTGGCTTTGGTTTATGTTGTCACGGGTTCGTTGATTATAAGTCAACGAGTGACGGAGGGTGCGGACTCGGGAGAGGAAGTGCACATGTTTAGTGCTCATCAGGGAGAAATTGTCGGCGGTCTAGCTGTATTGACAGGAGAACCCTCCTTTTATACTATTCGAGCGAAACACTTGAGCCGAATTGCATTATTAAGTAAACAAACATTTTTCGCAATTATGCGCGAAAGACCGACTGTTGTTTTGCATGTTGCAAATACAGTTGTTCAAAGACTGAGCCCTTTCGTTAGACAAGTAAGTTTGGGATTTTAAATTTTAGTCGACAATTTACTTTCGATGATTTCTTATACTTTGGATATTTTCTTTCTCTTCTTTTAGGTCGACTTTGCATTAGACTGGTTATTCTTGGAAAGCGGAAGAGCCGTTTATCGTCAGGGCGATGAATCAGATTCAACGTTCATTGTTTTAAGCGGTCGTTTAAGGTCCGTAATTACTTATGAGAATGGAAAAAAGGAGTGTGTCACTGAATATGGTAAAGGCGATTTAGTCGGAATTGTTGAAATGGTGACGCAAACGCCAAGATCAACAACTGTAATGGCCGTGCGTGATTCGGAACTTGCGAAATTACCTGAAGGCTTATTTAACGTGATTAAGTTACGTTATCCCATCGTTGTCACGAGATTGATCAATTTACTTGGTCATCGTATTCTTGGCACTTGGAAACAGGCGCCGAAAACTGGAAATCAGTGAGTTTTTTATACACTGACTGAAATTTTTAAAATTTTCCGAAAATTAAAGATAAAGAAAAAGGTTTTAGTCAATAAAATGTCTGTTAAGTTTATTTACAGATTTCTTTCAATTTTTTCAAAAAAAAAAAAAACATAAATAACTTCCTTTTTAAATTAATATTTAATTATTATACTATTTCTAGGCTGAATTTTTTTATTTATAAAGATAATTGAAATTCTGACAAGAATTTTCTTAAAATTCTTTGCAAATAATTCAATTTCAGAGAAGAATTTTATTATTTATAAGGATAATTGAAATTTTGAACAGATTGTTTTTAAAAATGTTTAAAAGTAATTGAATTTTGAAGAAGAATTTTGATATTTTAAAAAAATAGTTGAAATTGTGGGAAGAATTAAAAAAAATTTGAAAATAATTGAATTTCTGCGATGAATTTTTTTATTTTTTAAGAGAATTGAATTCTGCAAAGAATTTTATCAGAACTTTTGAAAATAATTAAATTTCCATGATGAAATTTTTTATTTATGAAGATAATGATAATTTTGATGAGAGATTAAAAAAATTTTTTTGAAAATAATTGAATTTCTGCGAAGAATTTTATTATTTTTGAAAATAAATGAATTTCCATGATAAATTTTATTATTTATAAAATTTTGACGAGAAATTAAAAAAAAAATTCTGAATGTAATTGAATTTTTGCGAAGAATTTCATTATTTTTGAAAATAAATGAATTTTAGAGAAGAATTTTAGTATTTATAAAGATAATTGAAATGATGACAGGCATTTTATTAAATTTTTTTTTAAATAATTGAATTTTGGAAAAGAATTTTATTATTTATAAAAATAATTGAAATGTTGAACAGATTTTTTAAGATTTTTTTTTACAATTTTGACAATTTCGTGTTTGTTTTTGCCGTTTTTTTTTTCTAAAATTTCATTCGACTTTTTTGAATATTTGATGCGACTTTTCGTGACTTTTGTTGTGAATTTATGCGATTTTTTTTTAGTTTTAAAGACGATCCGAGCTTATTTTGTAACGTTTTTTAAAATTTCTTCTGTGCATTTCCTTTTTTCTATCTCGATTCTTTTTGAATGGGAAATTATTATTTTTTGAACGTTTCTTTTTTCAGCAGAAGAGCGACAGTGGACGCAAGGCCATCGCAAATTAATTTCTCCACGGTTGCCATTGTTCCAGTCTCCGATGACGTTCCATTAACTGCGTTTACATACGAACTTTATCATTCTCTCTGTGCAATTGGGCCTTGTCTGCGACTAACGTCGGATGTTGTTCGAAAGGTGAATATTTTCCCCTTAAAAGAAATTTTCAAAAAAAAGTTCACTTTATTTTTTGATTTATTTCTTTTTTGATTTGGATTTATTTTTATTTGATTTATTTCTTTTTTAATTTATTTTTATTTGGATTTATTTTGCTTAGATTTATTTTTCTTTGATTTATTTTTCTTTGGATTTATTCTATTAAGTTGCTGGAATAAAATTTTGTCGTCTTTTCAGACTCTGGGAAGTGCGATAATGGAGCCAATGAATGAATATCGATTGACATCGTGGCTGGCGCAGCAGGAAGATCAACATCGAATCTCGTTGTATCAATGCGACACGACGTACACTTTATGGACACAACGATGCGTGCGACAGGCGGATTGTATTTTAATAGTCGGTTTGGGCGATCGTCCACCTACTTTGGGAAGAACTGAACGCGAAGTTGAACGACTGGCAATGAGGACACAAAAGGAATTGGTATTATTGCACAAGGAACAAAGCGGTCAACGACCAACGAACACCGTCCAATGGCTTAATATGAGATCCTGGGTTTCTTGCCATCATCACATACAATGTCCCAAACGAATGTTTTCCCGAAAGTCGCAATATCGAATCGTAAGTTTGAAAATCGTTTGTTCTTTCTTTCTTTCATTCTTTTAATACATTTGGAAACATTAAATTTAACATTATATTGTATTTCTTTTAGAATGAATTGTACTCGAAAGTTCTGATGTCGGAGCCGAATGTTCACAGCGATTTTAGTAGACTCGCGCGATGGTTGACCGGGACGTCAGTTGGTTTAGTTCTTGGAGGCGGTGGAGCTAGAGGAGCGGCTCATATTGGAATGTTGAAGGCAATTTTGGAAGCTGGAATTCCGATAGACATGGTCGGCGGAGTTAGCATTGGCGCATTCATGGGCGCTCTTTGGTGTATGGAAAAGAATATCGTCACTGTTACACAAAAAGCTCGAGAATGGTCGATGGTAAATTTTTCTAAAGTTCTTTTCCCCCTGGAAAAAGGGAAATTTTTGTTTCTAAATATTTTGAAACCTTATTCGTAATAAATACATCGTAATTTTTCAATTATTAAATTAAAAAAAAATTCTCAATTATTTAATTGAAAAAACAATTCTCTCCAGAAAATGACTCAATGGTGGCGGCAAATTTTGGACTTGACGTATCCAATGACTTCGATGTTCTCCGGGAAGGATTTCAATAAAACAATACAAGCGACGTTTGGCGACACGTACATCGAGGATCTTTGGCTTCCTTATTTTACACTAACGACTGATATAACGGCATCGTGTATGAGAATTCATAGACACGGTCTGTATACGATTTCCTGTTGTTTTTCGAGTTAAATTTTCATCTGCGCAAAGTTTGTTAAAAGAAAATGTCTTTTTGCAAACTTTACGTAGTGTGTGATTCCTAATTTCAAGATTTTTTTTTTCATTTTTTTTTATCATCTTTGTTTTCAAATGAAAATTTTTTAGCATTTGCACTGTAGATGAATTTTTTTACTGACATTAGAATTAATGCTTCATTAGCGGGAGTGAGCTGAGTTGGAAACTCGTTGTTGACGTACTCTCCGTTTAAAAAAACAAAAAACAAAACGAAAAATCTCACCAAGTGGGAAGGCAAAGACTTTCGTGGTTTTTGTTTCGCGATAGAATTTAGTTTATTCTCGTCACTTTCAATCTTTCTTCACTCTTTGCTGAGAATTATTTTTTTTCCACTTAAAAAGATGTTTTCAAAACTTGATTTAACAAATTCAACTAATATTTTCATTTTTACGTAGTTATTTTTATTTCTTTGCTACTTGAATCTTATTTTTAATTTTTTAGTTTAATAAATTTAACTGAAATCGAATCAATTATTTTCATTTGAAAAGAAAGAAAACGGTTTTTTTAAATTTAAAGATTAAGTTTATTTCTCTCAAAACAAGGAGTGCAGAAGGGAAAAAAGGTCCAATTTAAATGTTTAATGGAGAATAATTTTGTTAAGATAAGAAACTGATAATAAGGTATAATCGTGTTTAGGATCGATGTGGCGATATATTCGGGGTTCGATGTCATTGTCTGGTTATATGCCTCCCATGTGCGATCCCGCCGATGGTCACCTGCTCCTAGACGGCGGGTACGTCAATAACCTTCCAGGTAATTTTTAACTGTACACAACAAAAAAACCATTTTTTTCTCAAGATTTTATATTTATAATTAGGCTAATTCTCCTTTTTTTACTCTTCGATTGTGCAAATTTCTCAATCACTTCGTTTTTAGTATTTTTTTTTCTCTAATACAACATCCTTAACTGTTTTTTTTCTTTTTAATTTTTCAAAAAATGTTTCATGTAAATATTTGAAATAGAAACAAAATAATATTTACTATACTTCTGTATTACGAAAATAAATTGTAATATTTTTTTCTCGTAGAGTAAATTTGTCAAATTAATGTAAGGAAAAAAAATATTTGAAAATATGTGATTGTAGTGTTTGCATGATTGGAGAATAAATTTTTAATGTATATGTGGCTATGCAAAATCGCACGATTGTAAGAAAATCACATTATCGTTATTTATTTTTTTTTATACATAAAAGAAATGAAAATATTTTTTTTTAAATATCATTGTGGGACGGTATACAAGTTTGCACAAGTTTCTTTTCTAATTGTTATGATCGTTAGTATTTAAATTGTTTTCATTTTCTATAAATGTTTATTAAAAATGAAATAATCGGTGAAAAAGATTTCTATATATATATGAATTTTGATATTGCTAGTTCTTGCACCGATTTCTATTAAAGCTCGCTCCCGTTGATAAAAAGATGCTTGTTTTTGTTTAAAAAAAAAAGAAAAAAGAAATTTTTTTTGAACGGTTCAGTTTCTCTGAACCAGGTATTCTCTGGAAGTATAGTCGTGCGAGTATGACATTTGCCGGAGTCTTTCCACCTGTTTGCGATCCAGTTGATGGGCATCTTTTAGTCGACGGGTGTTATGTTAATAATGTTCCAGGTATAAGCTTTGCATTAATTGTTTCACAATTCAATTTTTCGAAATTCCTGCTTTTTCTACACTATGTTCGAAATTTTTTCAATTATATATTCCTTTTTGTGCTTTAATCAGTGCATGCTGAAGTTTTATTATTTTCGTTTAGCACTAGTTATAAAAAAAATTCATTGTAGTTTTTTATTATTATAAATAAAATATTTAATTTACGATGACTTTGTAATTAAATATTTTATTTAATTTGGATTAGAGGAGAAAAAAGTAATAGTACTCGGTCATATTTTTGTTTTTGTTTAAGCTGACGAGATGTTAAGACAAGGAGCTCATCATATTTTGGCTATTGACGTCGGATCTCAAGATGATACTGATTTGACGAATTATGGAGATTCCTTGTCCGGATGGTGGTTACTTTGGAAAAGATGGAATCCATTTGCAGAGCCAGTGAAAGTGCCCAATTTGCCTGATATTCAGTCGCGATTGGCGTACGTCAGTTGTGTTAGACAATTGGAGGAAGTGAAAAATTCGGATTATTGCGAATACATACGACCGCCGATTGATAAATTTAAAACACTGCAATTTGCAAATTTCGACGAAATCAAGGACGTTGGATATCATCATGGTAAAATTTATTCCTTGTACATTATTTCGAATTTATTATAAATGTTTTTTTTCTTCAAGTAATAATATTATTTATTTTTGCGCGGTCTTCTAATTGAGAGGAAAGAATTTTTTTTATTAAGTCATAAATAATTATTTTCTTCCCGTAGGTAAAACTTATTTCGAGGGACAGCAAAAAGTTGGAATTCTGCCGAGATTTAATGCCGATAGAGAGAATGCAAAAATACTTCGAGCAAAAACTCAAGCTGCTTGTCAGCAAACATCTTCCTACACTTTTACTGATCTCGCACAAATGGTTTGCAAAGTATCGCGAGGAAGTCGATACCTAAATGTAGATTTGGATTCTGATTCTGAAATCGAGGAATACGAGGCTGATTTAGAGGAAGACGCACACGAAGTCGGATACGCCTCCGAACCATCAGTGGGAATTTTGGATCAGGTAATTTATTTTGTTTTTCTCTGCAATTTAATTTATTGACAATTGTTAATTGAAAATTTTCTTTTTCAACACAGAGTCCCGACGACAATCGTTTACGAAGGAGAACGGGAACATCTTTAAGTTTATCCGATACGGAGGCCGAGTCAGAAATTGAGTATCACTCGAAATTATTCTGAACTTTGTCTCTTTGTACATTTTTTAATTGACGACTGGCTTGTAATTTTTTTACAACAAAACAAAAACAAAAATGTAAATATGTATAGGAATGTAAAAAAAAGGAAACGTGAGTATTCGTATTTTCAAGAACATCATTTTTAATTTCGTTGCATAAAAAAATGCTTTTAATATTGTCGCAGTCTATTCTGTAAAAAAAAAATAATTTCTGTTACCATCACTATCACTGTTGTAGCGAAATAAAACTATTATATCATTTGTAAATATTTGCAATTTCTCTGAATTATCAGTTTTTTGTTTTACGGATTGAAAAAAAACAAAAGTCAGAAACATTGGGTTAGGATAAAAAATTTTGTCATTCGGTATAAAAATGAAATGTTTACAAATTTTATTAAGATGTAACTGGAATAATTAAATTTCAAAAAATTTAAAAAATGGAAAAAAATAAAAATTCTGGGAAACAAATGAACTTTGAACAAAAAACGATAGCGACGATAGGTTTCTTTCCAAAACCAAAGGGGCGATATTAGTAAGAAAATATTTAATTGAAAATTTTTTAAAATTTGAAATAAATTTTTTGTTCTTAATTTTCGTTCGTTTTCAGTCTTAATATCAAGGAATTAATTCAAAAATTTATTTTTCTAGCAATTTGGTAACAAATCTAGATCAATCACCCTGCTCATCATCATCATCGTCTGGTTTAGTAAAAAAGTATTCTTGCATTCCTGCGATTAAAATTACGCCATATTATTGTTTTCCACCGCCAACTACATCAGAACGAAAAAACCAACAATAGCAAACTTTGCTTACAACAATCATTTGTAAGGAAAAAGAAATATTTTTATTCATAACTTTTCGATGTTTGTATTTACAAAAATAATAATTTAAATTTATTTTAATCACACAAATCGCAAATCATTTTCTTTTAAAATTTAGTTGTCATGGTAAGATTGCAATCAATAATAGAAAGTAGAGCACCAACTAAATGAAGTGAACCCGTGACAAGAACTTTGGGTTTTGTTTCACCTTGTTGATTTTCAAAAATTAAAATTTCATTAATTGCCCTCTTGACGTTTTCAACGAAAATTCCATTCTCGCCCCAAAAAGTGCAATTATTTTTACATTTTAATTCCATTTCTTCGGTAATTTGTTGACTATTATTTTCCCTAGTATTTTTTATTCCCGAAATATTCGGCGAGAAGAATGCTTTGAGAAATTTTAATTTCTGCAATTTTGTCATTAGCAATTCTGAATTTCGATATCCAGTGGTATTGAAAATTAAATATCTATTTCCTGATTCATTTTGAATGGAATTCTTAAACCATGTCGCGCAATTATTAATACTTTCCAAAGTGTGAGCACCGTCAATGAAAAAATCAATTTTTTCTCCTCTTAAAATTTGTGTCCTTCCGGGCCATTTGCAGGCAGTTATTCCTAATTCAACTTTTTCTAATGAAAATAATGCATTCGACGAAGAATTATTGTTTTGTTTATTTATCTTTTCCACAGAATTTAAGAATGCAAGAGTGAGTTGAATGGCCAAAGATGCGTTGTAATTTTGAATTTCCGCCGGAATTCCCAATAATGGAATTCTCGTTGTCCAGGAATAATTTTCTAAGCTTGGAACAATTTTTAGTGGGGAATTTTTTTCAACAGCACGATTCTTTAGGACAATCATCGCCTGATTTATTTGTGGAACTGTGAATGCCGGTACGTTTTTTTTGAAAATTCCGGACTTGTGAAAAGCAATTTTTTCAATAGTATCACCTAGAATTGTCGTATGATCGAGTGCAAGACTCGTGATACCGGTGCAAATTGGATTTTCAATTATATTTGTGCAATCATTTTCGCCACCAATTCCAACTTCAACAATTGCAACGTCCACTTGGAATGTGAGAAAAATGTGAAACATCATTACCGTGAGAAATTTGAAATACTGCGGCATATCGTCCTCGTGCTCCCTTGCGGAATGAAGAATTTTATATAATCGCCAAAAGTGATGAGAAAATGTTGATTCACTTATTGGCTGACCATTCAATCGAAATCGTTCGCGTACCGAGACCAAATGTGGCGAACTATAAAATCCCGTTGAATATCCATGATTGCGAAGAATTGATTCTGTGAATGCGCAAGTTGAACCTTTTCCCTTGGTACCGGCGACGTGAATTATCCGCAGACTGCTCACTTGGTTCATTGTTAATCCCGATCTGAAAAGAAGGTAAATTTTTGCGTAAATATATTTTTTTTGTTCTTCAATAAACAATTCTCAAAATAATCACGTAATTTCAAGTTAATTAATATTAAATAATTAATTTAAATAAATCAAAATACACATTTTTTTCAAAATTTAATTTCTTTCTAATGAATTCTAATTAAATAATATAAGAATTTTACCGTAATAGAAATTTTTTAGTATCCTCTAATTTACCATCGCTGTAACTCCTTATTTCTTTATTCAGATCAGAATTCTTGTCAACTTTCTTCGTTTGAAAGCTATTCAAGACAGTGATTGCATTCTGTAAATGAATATTTATTAATACAAATAAAATCAAGATAACAATTATATAAAAATTTACTTATTTACTTAAAAAAAAACGTTAATCATCAAGTATTCGTTAATACAAGAATTTTAACTTTAAAACGAAAGTAAATAAACTTTTATTTTTTTCTACTAATAATTCACCATCGATTTTGACGTTGAAAACAAAATTAAGCAAACATATTTCAATTTGATATTTATTTTGTCGAAGATCAAAAAAAATATTTAATTAAAAAAATGAATTGCCAATTCTTCCCTTTTTTGTAATAAAAAATAATTCTAGGAATACAAACAATTGAAATATTTTATCAAAAAAATGGAAATTTGAAAGAAATAATGCAACTTTTTTCACAGCAATTGAATTGTCAATTTTTCCCCTTTTGTAATAAAAAATAATTCTAGGAATGTGAACAATAGAAATATTTTATCACAAAAAGAGGAAATTTGACAGAAATAATGCAAATTTTTTCACAATTGATTTTACATAAATAACGATTGACTTTCAAACTAAAAATAGAATTTAAAAGTTCTGAAAAGCAAAAATGGGGAAAAATGTTTTTAACAATATTTATCTTATCGGATAAAATGGATTATCATTTTGTTTTGTTTTAAATTAAATTTGTCAAATTCGGCGCAGTGCGAAACAGAAAATTATTAAATATCGAAAAAAAGCGTAAGAGAAAATAAATGAAAATTTCTATATTTTCACACTAATAAAACAATAAATTACAAAGAAACTATTAAAAATTAATTGACAAGAATACCTCAAATGTCTCGGTTGTAATACGATCTACTGTGAAACGTGACATGATTGTGATTGTATCATTATTCCAACTGACAAGATAAATTGCAACCTGCTAACTGAGAATGATTGTAAACATTCTACACTTCCACGCAAGCTTGAAGGAGTGGTATTTCACTGTAAGTCAAATAAACCTTTTTTTCAATGACAAGGAAAATTGAAGTAGAAGAAAATTTTTGAAAAAACAATTCACGATAAGTCACAAAAATAATTTTATTAAATTTCTTCTTATTAATTCTATTTCTTCTAATCAACAATTAAGAAATTTAATTTCTTCAATTCTTCAATGTTTCAAAATATAAAAATACACATTGCATCAACTCTTCTCAATCAATAATAATTCTCGAGACTAGTTTCAGAACTATTTCTATTAAATAATTTTCGTAATTTTCTTTTAAATACTAATTTTTTTCCTTTATATAAAAATACTGTAGGAAATAAATTCTATAAATTATGTTTTAAAATTCAAATCAAGATGTTAAAAAATGATAAATAATGATAAAATTTTTTAGAACTTTGTCGTCATTTCGAAATTTGGATCCAGAATAGAAAGCGCAGCTCCCACGAGATGTAAAGATCCGGTTATTAAAATTTGAGCTCTTTGAGTTTCGAGATTTTTGTGACAAATTCCTCGAATTGATTCGAATGCTTCGTTTAGATTTTCGACAATTAATCCATTGGTTTTCCAAATATGGAGATGCTTTTCACATCGATTTTTCTGTTCAATGGTTCCTGTGGTGAAATTCTCTTGATCTAGAATGTTTGCCACTCCCGAGATATTCGGTGTGAAGAAGCATTTATCGAAATTTAGGGGTTTTAGTAAATTTAATAATATCGCTGGATCACGATCACCGGTTGAGTTAAAAATTAAAAAACGTTTAGCACTCTTTTTCCCCGCTTTTGCATTGAACCAGTTAACGCAACATTCCA
Source organism: Leptopilina myrica (nomen nudum) (assembly GCA_032872475.1). Classification (NCBI taxonomy): domain Eukaryota; kingdom Metazoa; phylum Arthropoda; class Insecta; order Hymenoptera; family Figitidae; genus Leptopilina; species Leptopilina myrica (nomen nudum). Next base: position 28,684,667 of record CM065467.1, read on the forward strand.
TACTTTCTAAAGTATGAGCGCCGTCAATGAAAAAATCCATATTTTTACCCTGTAAAATTTGTGTTCTTCCAGGCCATTTACATTTTGATATGGCAATTTCTGTTTTCTCGAGGGAAAGTTTTTTCTCCTTCGTGAGTAATTTTGTTTTTCGATACAAATTTTGATTTATTGTCAATTCATCGGTTTGTGTCAATTCGATCCAAGTGGTCGCCAATTGAATTGCTAGTGAAATATTATAATTGTGTATATTCTGAGAGATTTTCCACTTTGGAAGTCCGTTCGGCCATTTGTAGTTTTCAACATTTGGCACTGTTGTTAGGGAACAATTTCTTTCGTTTGCACGTTTCTCCAGGCAATTCATTACATTAATTGGTTGCGGCACTGTGAATGCGGGTGAATTTGATTTGAATATACCGGATTTTTGGAATGTAATTTCCTCTATTGTTTCGCCGAGCAATGATGTGTGATCGAGACCAAGACTCGTTATTCCAGTGCAAATTGGATTTTTGATTATATTCGTGCAATCGTGTTCGCCACCAATTCCCACTTCAACAATGGCAACGTCCACTTTTGCCTTGAGAAACACGTGGAACATCATGACAGTAAGAAATTTAAAATATTGCGGCATATCGCAGTCGTGATCTTTTTCTCTGTCAAGGACATGGTAACATTTCCAAAAAAAATGTGTGAATGTCGATTTACTTATTGGTTGGCCATTGATGCGAAAGCGTTCACGAACTGAAATTAAGTGCGGCGAACTGTAGAATCCAGTTTGGAAACCGTGATTTCGAAGAATTGATTCTGTGAAGGCACATGTCGATCCTTTTCCCTTGGTACCGGCCACGTGAATTATTCGCAGAGAATCTAATTCGTCTAGGGTCAAACCAGATCTAAAAAAAATTGAATCAAAATAAAACAAAATTAATTTTAGAAGCAATTGTTAATGTAGAATTTTTAAATTATTACAAATCGTAGAAATTATAAAAATTCCATTTACCTCAAAAGATATTTCTTTGTGTCTTCGATACTTGTATTAGTTCCAGAGTTATGTTTCCTTACAGCACGAATGTAAGCCGCATTACTTTGCAATTTATTCAAAGTCCTAATTGCTTCCTGCGTTAAAAATATTTTACAAAAAAATTAAATATACAAATTTATCAATTCTAAGTTAGGGAAAAAATTAAATATGCAAATTCATCAATTCTAAATTATGGAAAAAATTAAATACACAAATTTATCAATTCTAAGTTATGAAAAAAATTAAATATTCAAATTTATCAATTCTAAGTTATGGAAAAATTAAATATGCAAATTTATCAATTCTAAGTTATGAAAAATATTAAAATTTCCATAATGAATATTTTACAGATTATAAAAACATTAATTGAATAAACAATTTCTTTATCAGTTTTTCCAGAAATTCGATTAATTCTTAGATATGTTACAATTTTTCTAATACAACATTGCACAATGTCTCTCAAGAACTATATTCAACTATATCAATTGCGACTAAACTATTTAGATACATGTCAAATTAATTTATTACAATTTTACTATCTCTTCACAGTTGAAATTTCAAAATCGTAAAAAAAATTCAAATCACACTCGGTATGTTTTGATAATTAGCAAATTTAAAAATTGAAGAACATTGGTATTAAAATCTATTTACTTTTTAAAAAATAAATTCTCAATTTCCCAAGAGCGTAAAATTTTGAATTCAAAATAAAAAATAGATTCGAACTTTTTCGATTGAAATAGAAATTTTAATGTTTTATTTTTCAAAAAATTTCGATGAACACGTATATAGTAAACAATTATCCAAGGTTATTCATTTAAGAAATTAGTGATATAGAAACTTACCTCGTAACTTTCTGAGGAACACATCGTTCGCAGTCCAATCGTGTTCTGAGTCATTCTCTTAACTAAGCAAATCATTTTATCCAATTTGATATTAAATAACGCAACCACGCATGATTTATCTTCTAAAGTACCGGAGCCAAAGGTTAATAAAATATTCTGTATATGGGAAATACAACCGCAGAAATCACCAGTAATATTCGATTTTAGGTTAAATTCGTTCGCATTTCATATATTTAAAATTGTAAAAATGTAACAGTTATTAAAAATATTTTACCGGTATTGTTTACATTAGTCATTCGAAAGTATTAGAAGCCATAACTGATACAAGTGATTACAGGAAACATTCCCATTGTAACGTCTATGAAATAATTATTTACATAAACTGTAAATTATTTTTGTAATAAAACACTTATAAAATAATATAGTTTTAAATACTTGCAAACAATGGCAACGTGGTTTGAAGCAGACGACATTGTTGACCTTGACGACTTTAGTCAAAACAAGTCTGTCATGATTTAATTAGTTGTTGGAGAAAATTAAAACCAGTTGGAATTAAAGAAAAGTAAGCTTTTATTGTATTTTAAGAAAATTTTTCAATGTAAATATAATTTGTAATTTCTCCTAAGTATTCAAATGAATTTTTTTATTCTTAAACAGGTGTTAGTTTGACAACGAAGTTAAAATTCAAAATGGCCGCTTATGTTAACATCAACACGTGTTGACATTTGTAGACGAGAATAATTTCATTTATATTTTAATAATATATTTGTGTTATTTTTATAAAGGAGAAAAAATGAAGCGTAAGTACTGTAAATTCGTGTCAAACTTTTAAAATGGTAAATAGTTAGTAACAATCGATTAATTTGTTTTTAATATGTCAGCACCGTTTTTATCCTTTACTATTTTTTTTCTAATTATTTATTATTATTATTAACTTATCCCGCAGTAGTAATTCAATAAACAGAATTTGAATTTCTTTAGATGGTTAATTTCCTTAAATTGTGATTTACTTTTACCTTGTTTGGAAAATTTTCGACTTGTCAAATTTTTAGGTTAGGTCCGAATATATTTTCTTAGAGGCGACTTCTGAATTTAGCCGCAAAATTAATTTATTATATATTTTACAATTTTTTCCAGCTGGAAATCGTTCGAAATATCCTGGCAAGCCACCAGTGAATAAAAAAATACTACTGAAATATTCACACGGCGATGGTGTGGATTTAAATCCAAAGACGACACGAATAAAAAATAAATATCACAGGCAAAGAATACGAAATAAGGAGCAAGTAATAAATCATGTCGCTGAGGATACGGCACGAACGGAAATGCTTCTCACTGAGGATTATGGTTTTTTGGAGGCCGACACGGGTGAGACGACGACGCAATTTAAACAATCGCAACTCGCTTCCAATGTTGATATAACAAGTGCCTCGAAGCATTTTAAACTTAATCTCGAATTCGGTCCCTATTGTATGCGATATACGAGAAATGGCAGGCATTTATTGATAGGCGGCAAGCGAGGACACATTGCCGCATTCGATTGGATTACAAAAAAATTATCATGCGAATTAAATGCCATGGAGTCAGTTCATGACGCCGTTTGGCTTCACGTTGAAACAATGTTTGCAGTGGCGCAAAAAAATTGGGTTCACATTTACGATAATCAGGGAATTGAGATTCATTGCTTGAAACGAATGCACGAGATTAATCGTTTGGAATTTTTGCCCTATCATTTTTTACTTGCGAGCGGTTCAAAGAGTGGTTTTCTCAGTTGGTTGGATGTTTCTATTGGACAAATGATTTCGAGTTATAATTCAAGATTAGGTAGAATTGCGGTATGTTTATTATTATATCTACGTGTGATTGAAAACAAGAGTTTGGTTTTTAAATATTATTATTGTTAATTTTTTTCAAGGTGATGACTCAAAATCCTAGTAATGCAATTTTGTGCGTTGGAGGTGGGAAAGGAGTGGTTTCAATGTGGTCGCCAAATTCTAAACAACCTTTGGCAAAAATGCTTTGCCATACACAAGCAGTGAGTAGTATTGCTATTCATCCTTATGGTCTTTATATGGCAACGAGCTCTCCAGATCGATCGTTAAAAATTTGGGATATTAGACAACTGTCTGGACCATTGCAAAGTGCAAAATTACGACATCCTGCGACTCAGTTGTCTTACAGTCAACGTGGATTATTAGGAGTTGGAATGGGAAATATTATCGAAGTCTACAGGTAATTTCTGTTATTTTAATAACAGTATTTTAATAATAATAATAATAATAATAATAATAATAATAATAATAATAGAGATATTAATTAATAAATAATTCCAGAGATACAACGACAGATATTAAGACCTACATGCGTCACAAAGAAAACTGGAATGTCTCGGGAATGCAGTTTTGTCCGTTTGAAGATGTTTTGGGCGTTGCGACTGATAAAGGATTCACATCTGTTTTAATACCAGGCAGTGCTGAGGCGAATTTCGATGCCCTTGAGATCAATCCGTTCCAGACGAAATCCCAGAGGAAGGAGGCTGAAGTTAAAGCTCTTTTGGACAAAATTCAACCTGACTTGATTACATTAGATTCGGGTGTTATTAACGAAGTTGATGTTCCAACTTTGAAAGATCAACATGAAGAGAAGAAAAAATTATTGGTAGGATTCAAAATATTTACACTTTATTTGTTCTATTTCGCATTTCTTTCTTCGATTCGAATCAGTTAGAAAATTGTTAAAAATTTATTTAAGAAAATAAGTGTAAATAAGAATAAAAAATGACAATTATTTTCAGTTCATTAAGCCGAAGAAGATTGATTTTACCCCAAGGAAGACGAAGGCAAAGGGTAAAGGCGGCACCGCAAAAGTCATCAAGTCTCGGAAAATTCTTAAACAGTTGGCTAAACAAGTTCGTAACTTTGTGAATTATTCATTATTTATTGTATATTAATATTATTATTCATATTCTTTATTTAGTATTATTGATAGTAATCAATCAACTATTCAATAGAATAGAATATTGAAATAAGTAAAATACTAAAGAAAGTAATATTCAAATTTCAGGATGCTATCAAAGCGATGCGCGAGGCTGAGGTTTTGATAGACGTGAAGAAACCAACATTGAAACAGAAGAATTACGGTGTTTTGAATAGATTTCTACCAAAATCTTAAAACAATGTCGAACAACTTGTACATAGGAATTTTGTTTATTAAAATACAATTTCATATTTAACATGAAATTACATCTTTTTTAAATGGGAAATCATTTTTTTATTTTATTCTTTTCAAATTAAATGATTAAGATTTTAGGAACATATTTCAGTAGTTATTCCATGATTAATTGATCAATCGTTTGTACATTTCTTTACAGAACACTCGATTTTATCATTTAAAATGATTAATCAGATAAGCTTTATCAGGAAAGGCTTATATTTTGATTCTTATCAAAATGGTTTCCTAGAGGCATTATCGTCTCCCTTTTTAATATGACACTAATTGATTAATGTGTTTTTTCCTTTCGAACTTAGCTCGTGTACTTTTTTTTCTAATGACATAGGTGTGAATATAATTTTATAAAAATAAATATTTATAATGGAGGACAAATTTGGTGAGTAGCGATAAATTCTACAATTCGACAATTCTACAATTATACAATTATACAATATAATCAAAGTAAGATTAAATAATAACTTTTTTAAAATTAAAAAAAACTTTATTTACAGGAGAGAAATTGGCGTTCGATCCAGAATGGAGAGGTCCTTTAAGAAAACGATCTTGCACCGATCTTCCGTGTCTTTTTATTTTTCTTATCTTTCTTTTCTGTTGGGGTGGCATTGGATATTATGGTAAGTTCTTTGAATAAAAATTAAATCAACCTGAATAATTAACATTGAATACATGAATATTGAAATATAAATTTTAATCTCAACAGCTTTAAGCTATGGCGACATTGAGAGATTAATGGTGCCAACTGATAGTGAAGGAAGAAAATGTGGAATTGACAGTGATGTTGAAAATATGCCATATTTGGTATTCTTTGATTTGACGAAATGCATTTCCGTTTCAACTTCATGCAATACGCCGCAAGTTTGTCGAGAGAATTGTCCGAAAGAGAATTTTATTTACTCATCGCAGAGTCTAACAATTGAGGAAATGAAAGCGAAACTTATTTGCACTATGGACGTTAATTTGACTCTCATCGAAACATGGAATGAAATTGATAATCTCGTTTCCAATGAAAAATGTGCACGATGGTATTTGAATAGTAATTCAATAACCGGACGATGTCTTCCATTAAAACCATTGGAAGGTTTCGTCAATACGACAATAAACGAGAATAATTTAAATTTAGCGAAAAAGGCGATTGCCGTGTTGGCCGAAATCGAACGTGTTTTGAGAAACATTTCCGATGATCTGGAGAAAACGAAGTTGGTGATTTGGAAACAAAATTTTTAATTAATTGAAAAAATTTGAATTAATTCGTGATTTTTTTTTTAGATATCATATTCCATTATTCATCCTTGGAAGTGCGATAGCGACGATAGTTTACATTTTCCTCTTGAGATGGTTTACGACACCGTTCGTTTGGGTCACGATTTGTGGAATTTGTGCAGCACTCGCTGCGGGAACTTATATTTCTTGTCAATTATATTATTCAGCAGCTGATGATGTGAAAAATTGGTGGCTTGCTCTGACAATTATTTGTGGAATTTTCCTCGGAATTGTTGTTTTGATAACAATTTGTCTTAGGAGACGAATTTATTTGGCATGTCAACTTATTGAAGAATCGAGCAAGTAAATGTTTATAGTTATTTTATTTAATATAATTAAATATAAATATAAAATATTTATTTGATATAATTTTTATTATTCATTAATTTTTTATTATTTGTATTATTCGTTAATACAATTTCGATTTTTCTTCCAGGGCCGTTGTTTCTGTTCTCTCAAGTCTTGTGTTTCCAATTTTCCCCTGGATTTTGAAAATTCTGGTTCTACTGTTTGCAATTGCCGTTGCATTTCATTTGATTTCATTCAATGAACCGTCATTTAAATTGAAAATGAACGACGATAGTTGCATCTGCCCGAGTGAATTGAATTATCAAAATAACTCCGTCTGTGATCCGAAAATATTCAACGACAAGTGTCGAGAGAATAACAAAACTTGCATTTCTGCACAATGTCAATTTCAAGGGAATCATATACCGAAAATTGCAATTTATCTATTGATTTACAATGCTATTGGATTTATTTGGCTGACATTTTTTATCACCGATTTGGGAAAAATGGTCTTGTCGGCTACATTTGCAACGTGGTATTGGACTTTCAGAAAGGAGGATGTTCCGTTTTTCACCGTCACCGTCAGTATTTGGCGAACCTTCAGGTATTTCGAGTGAAAATTGTTAAATAAGAAAATTTTTGAAATTGAAAATTGTTGAAATTGAAAATGATGTATTTTTGTAAAATTAGATATCATCTCGGAACATTGGCTTTTGGCTCGTTGATAATAACCATCTGCAATGTAATTCGTGCGATTTTGGAAGTTATTAACAAAAAATTAAGGTCGTACAATAATGAGGTGGCCGATTTTGCTCTAAGTTGCTGTCGATGGAGTTTCTGGCTCTTGGACAAGTTTTTTAAGTTTATCAATTCTAATGCCTATATTATGTGCGCAGTTCACGGTAAAGGGTTTTATTCCTCGGCGAAGGAATCTTTTCATCTTCTAATGAGAAATATTATTCGAGTCTTTCTACTCAGTAAGGTAAAATTATTTTCAATTTTAATACGTATTTATTAATTTTTCAATTAATTTATTTTTCAACCTTTAGCTTCATTTTTAATTAACTACTTTTGATTATTAATTACATTTGATTATCAATTACTTTTGATTATTAATTACTTTTGATTATTATTATTTTAATAATTAATTATTACATCGAATTTGTTATACTATTTGAAACCCTTTTTTTAATTCAATTACTACAATTTTTTATTCAGGCTTATGAGAATTAACACACTTTATTTTAGATTACAGATTGGATTTTAACTGTGGGTAAAATATTTATAATTGCTCTCAGCATTTTTGCTACATGGTGGTATTATACGCATATGGAGAATTCTCTTAATTATTGGGTCGTTCCAGTTATTATAGTCGCTATTGGGGCTTATATGCTGACGACGTCATTTTTCCACGTTCAAACGGCTGCAATTGATACTCTTTTTCTTTGCTTTCTCGAAGACACCGAGCGCAATGATGGTTCTTTTGAAAAGCCTTATTTCATGAGTCGATCTCTCAAAAAAGTATTACACCGACATTAATTCTTTTCAGCGAAATTCTAATTTTCTTTCCAAGAAGGAAAGAAATTTTTCTTTTCATAGAAAACGATATTATAAATTATTTATTGAATAGTTAAAAACGTAATTACTTATAAATAATTGCTTCTACTTTTTTAAATTGTAAATAAAAGCTGCATTACGAGTAAATTCTAGTGTAAAATATAATAATTAATAATCGATCAATAATAAATAATAAATAAATAATAAATAATAAATAATAAATAATTAAAAGAAACAATTTATAAATGTTCTAATTAATTCAATTAATATAAAAAAATTGTTAATAAAAATTTATAAATAATATTCATAGTTTATAAATAAAATTAAATGTAAAACTAATAAATAAAACAAATAGTCGAGATTATTGTATGTAAAATGTTTTCTAAAACTAATAAATAGAACAAATAATCGAGATTATTGAATAAAAAATGTTTCCTAAAATTATTTGAGATTAAATGTAATTCATAGATAAAGTTCGGTATCAATTAGGAGGAATTTGGTGCTCTAAAATGACGTATTCATTTAATAATACTGTAGTAATATACTCGTAATTTATTACCTTTAGTCATAGCTAAAAATAGAATACAAATACCGCAGTGTCTCTAAAATACCGTTCTTCGTAACATTTTCTCTTTTTTCCCTTTTTTTCTTCCCCATTTACCAAAAATTATTAATACATCCAATTAAAAAAATTAACCAAAATTCATTTTTAGGAAAAAATCAATAAAATTTTGCAAAAAATAACTTATTTTGCCAATTTTTAATAATAAAATTCAAATATTCGCGGTATTTAATGGCTGGAATGATTCACACTGCGCGTGCGTGATGACGAAAAACTTTCAGTCGAAAAAAATGAACGGGACCGGTGCACACAAACATTGCTTCGTGCTTGAATTTTATTGAAAAAAATCCATTATTATGCACATTTTTTGAATATTCATTTGTTAAGAATCGAAGTGATAGTTATTGGGAATATATGGACAGTTATTGTTGATTTGAAAAACAATTGAATTCAGTGAATAAAGTGAAACTATTGATTGTCGTGAGCATATCTTTGCCACACCCCACCAGCCATTTTGATAAACGGGAAGAGGAGGATTTCTTTACTGTTAGAAAAAATTTGGAGTATTGTTTTCCATTGGAACAAAAGCAATGGATCAAATTACACCGAAGGAGGTGAAAATCCTCGAGAATCCTGAGGATATTCAGGAAAGGCGTGATCAAGTTCTTGGACGTTATGCGAATTTTAAATCCGAAGCACGAAGCAAACGAGATAAACTAGAGGACTCCCGTCGCTTTCAGGTATATTATTTCCGTTATTTAATTATCTACGTATTGTACTTTTTTTTATTGTCCACCGTTCGAACATTACGCAACGATATTTGTTCCTTTCAACATTTTTAGTTATACCGAAAATTTATTACATTTGTAGGTTATAGTTTGAAGTTTTATTTATAAATATCGTAAATAAAATCAGAAATTTTTAAATATTGCTTAGCATTAATTTGAATTAATCAATTTTTGTAGAGGAAGAAAAATAGAGGATTTGGTAAATCTTTTTTTGTCGGTTAGTTAAAAAAAATATTTGTATTTTTTTATTGCAGTACTTTAAGCGAGATGCGGATGAACTCGAGGGATGGATTTACGAGAAGTTACAGGCAGCTTCCGACGAAAGCTATAAAGATCCGACGAATCTGCAGGCAAAGATTCAGAAACATCAGGCTTTCGAGGCAGAAGTTTCGGCACATTCCAATGCAATTGTTTTGCTCGATAACACCGGTCAGGAGATGATTGCTCAACATCATTTCTCCAGCGATATTATCAACAAACGATGTGGTAAAGATGCAATTTCAATATCAATTCTCGTACAAAAAGATTTGGGAGAAATATTTTCAGGTTTCTAAAGTCGGTGATTCTTTATTGCATTTGGAGTTTGATCATTAAACTAATTCGATATTAATAGCGTGCTTTAGTAATTTATTATTTCGTGACTAAATATTTTTTCATTTAATCTTGATAATCGTAATTATGTTTTTGAAAATGTTTACATGATTCTTTGAAATCTAAGTTTACCTAAATATTTCAAAATTAATTTAATTTTAAGAGAATCGCAATTAGAATTTTTATAAGTCGATGAACTTGAAATTATTTTCGTTTAAAATTTTGTAAAAATTTGATTTTAAATGAATTTCAACGTTCTTAAAGTTTCGAACGTTCAAATGAACGACAATATTTTTTTACTTCTTCTAATTTGTATATTTCTTTAAAAAAAATTATTTTTTAGATTAAAACAAATTAATTCTAAACTAAATATTACTTAATTTCAATTATTTTTCTTTTCTGGATAGTAATTTAGAAAAACATTTAAGATGAAAAAAATTTTCGTTCATTTGAACGTTCGAAACTTTAACCGCACGAATTAAATTAAAAAATTTAAAAACTTAGATTTTAAAAAACCCTTAATAACTAACATTCATCTAAAATTATTAAAATTTTTTAATAAATACTTAATTTATTATTTAAAAATAAAGTAAAAGGATTTGTAGAAGAATTTTAGTTAAAACACTAAAAAAAATTGAATTTTGAAGCAAATACATATTGAAGAAATTCAATTATTTTTAGAAAAAGTAAAATTCTTCTCAGAAATTCAATTATTTTTTTCAATTTTTATTATTTATTCTTCAAAGAATTAAATTATTTTCAAAAATTTCAATGAAATTCTTTTGAGACAATTTAATTTTTTTCAAAATAATTTAAAAAAAAATTATTTAAGAAATTCTTTATTTTTATAGTTAAATAATTAATTTCATGCAGAATTTTCTAATAAATGTTGATTTAAAAATAAATTTAAGTTAAAATTATGAATTATAATTGAATATCATATTAAAAAATATTTATTTATTAGAAAATTCTACGAGAATTCATTTATTTAACTCTAAAAATAAAAATTTAATTAAATAATTGAACTTTATCAACAAATTTTTAAATAATAATTGAATGCTTTAAAATTTTTTTTAAATAATTGCATTTTTTGAGAAATTTAATAAAAAATTTGGTAGATTAAAGATAATTGAAATTCTGACAAGAATTTTATTAAAATTTTTGAAAACAGTTGAATTTCGGAGAAAAATTTTATTATTTATAAAGATAGTTTGAATTTTGATAGAAATTTTTTTTGCAATTTTAGAACATAATTGTATTTTTGCGAAGAATTTCCTTACCTTTGGAAATAATTGAATTCTTAAAACTAATTTTTCTAATTTCTTTTTAAATAATTTAATTGTTTTGTGAAATTCTTTTGAAATAGTAGACATTGAAAATAATTGAACTTTGAGAAACTTTTGAAATTAACTAAATTTCTACGAAGAATTTATTGAGATTATTTTTCAAAAAATTGAATTGTCACATAAGAATTTCATTGGAATTTTTGAAAGTAATTCATTTCTTCAAAGAATAAATAAAGAAAAAAAATTGAATTTTTGAAAATCCTAATTTCTACATGAAAAAATAATAATTATTAAATATTTATTGAAAAAGGAAGTAATTGATGTTGAAGAATAATTTTCTAATTAATAATAAATGTAATTTTAAAAATAAAAACCTGGAAAAAATTCGTATTTTAACCCTGGAAAACCAGGAAAAGTCAGGGAATTTGAAAAGGATGAGAGCGTGGCAACCCTGAATTTTCATGAAGAATTAACAAATTTTTTAAATAATAATAAAATTCTTCTATAATATTTTAATAAAAATTTTTCTTTGCAGAGGAATTACATCGCCTTTGGGAACTTTTGCTATCTCGTTTGGCGGACAAAGGTCTCAAATTGCAACAGGCTTTGGTTCTAGTTCAATTTCTTCGTCATTGCGAAGAAGTGATGTTCTGGATCAAAGATAAGGAGGCATTCGTGACAAATGAGGATTTCGGCCAGGATTTAGAGCACGTTGAGGTGCTGCAACGGAAATTTGATGAATTCCAAAAGGACATGGCTAGCCAGGAATATCGTGTGACTGAAGTTAATGAACTTGCCGATAAACTACTGCTTAATGGTCATCCAGAGCGGGATACGATTCTTCGCAACAAGGAGGAACTTAACGAATCATGGCAGCGCTTGAAGCAATTGGCAATTCTTCGGCAGGAGAAACTTTTCGGCGCACTTGAAATTCAGCGTTTCAATCGTGACGCTGATGAGACAATGGCGTGGATCGCCGAGAAGGACGTTGTCCTCTCGTCCGATGATTTTGGTCGTGATCTCGCGAGTGTGCAAATTCTTCAGCGCAAACACGAGGGCATTGAACGCGATTTAGCGGCTCTCGATGATAAAGTGACGACATTGAGTACCGAGGCTAATAGATTGGCGGCAATTCATCAGGCCGATCATGCGCAACAAATAAAGGCGAAGCAAATTGAAATTTCCCAATCGTGGGAGAGTCTCACTGGAAAGGCGAAGGAGAGACGATTGAAATTGGACGAGTCTTATGCTTTGCATCGCTTTTTGGCCGATTATCGTGACTTGGTGTCGTGGATGAACGACATGAAGGCGATTATCTCGGCCGATGAATTGGCGAAAGATGTCGCTGGCGCTGAATCACTTTTGGAGAGACATCAGGAGCATAAGGGCGAAATTGACGCGAGAACTGATAGTTTTGATTCGACGACATTGGCTGGTAATCAGCTGGTTGAAAAGAAGCACTATGCTGCCGAGGAAGTGGCGAGGAAATTGGAATCATTGGCTGATGATAAGACGGCACTTTTGAGTCTCTGGGAGAAGAGGAGAATTCTTTATGAACAATGCATGGATCTACAACTCTTTTATCGTGACACTGAGCAAGCTGATGCCTGGATGGCGAAGCAGGAAGCTTTTCTCGCCAATGAAGATCTTGGCGATTCTTTGGACAGTGTCGAAGCTCTGAGTAAGAAACACGAGGACTTCGACAAGAGTCTAGCGGCACAGGATGAGAAAATTAAGGCTCTTGACGAATTTGCCGGAAAATTGGTCGAAGGTGAACATTACGCCGCTGATGACGTCGCGCAGAGACGACAAATGCTTTTGGAGCGCCGATCGGTCCTTTTGGATAGATCCGCACATCGTCGACAACGCTTGGAAGATGCCTACAGGTAAGATTTTTTCTTTTTTTATTTTCTCTTCTAAAAAACACCCAAATACATTTTTTTTTCTCCAAATTCAGATTACAACAGTTCGAGAGAGATTGCGACGAGACGAAGGGTTGGATTTTCGAAAAATTGAAATTCGCCACTGATGACAGCTACTTGGATCCAACGAATTTGAACGGAAAAGTGCAAAAACATCAAAACTTCGAGCAAGAGTTGAATGCGAATAAGACCCGAATGGATGAACTCGTTTCGACTGGACAGGAATTGATGGAAAGTGAACATTACGCGAGCGATCGTATTCATTCGAGAGCTGAGGAAATAATGTCCCTTTGGGAGAGTTTGGCTCACGCTTCAGATAAAAAAGGAGCGAAATTGCAAGAGGCCTCACAGCAACAACAATTTAATCGCACTGTCGAGGATATCGAACTTTGGCTCTCGGAAGTTGAGGGTCAATTAATGTCGGAAGATTATGGTAAAGATTTGACGAGTGTTCAAAATTTGCAGAAGAAACACGCACTACTGGAAGCTGACGTTGGATCGCATTCAGATCGTATCGAAGCCATAAATCAAGCGGCTGAGAATTTCATCAGTTCGGGACATTTCGACGCTGATAATATCAAAACGAAGCAGGATCAATTACAAAATCGTTATTCGGCTCTACAAAAGCCGATGAGTATTCGTAAGCAGAGATTACTCGATTCACTGCAAGTGCAACAATTGTTCCGCGATATTGAGGACGAGGAGGCTTGGATTAGGGAAAAGGAGCCAGTGGCGGCGAGCACAAATCGCGGACGTGATCTCATTGGTGTGCAGAATTTGCAAAAGAAACATCAAGCTGTTTTGGCGGAGATCAATAATCATGAGCCTAGAGTTGCGGCTGTTTGTCAAGCTGGTAATAAAATGTTGCAGGATGGGCATTTCGCCGCTGATGAGATATCACTGCGTCTCACTGCCCTGGACGAACATTGGGGACAGTTGAAGGAGAAGGCGCGTCAACGTAAACAGGATTTGGACGATTCGTTGCAGGCCCATCAGTACTTTGCTGACGCGAACGAGGCCGAATCGTGGATGAAGGAGAAGCGACCAATTGTCATGAATCCTGACTATGGAAAGGATGAGGACAGTTCGGAGGCTTTACTCAAGAAGCACGAGGCACTTGTCAGCGATTTGGAGGCATTCGCGAGTACAATTCAAGCTGTCAGGGAGCAAGCGGCCGCGTGCCGACAACAAGAGACGCCGACAATCGACATCGCTGGTAAGGAATGTGTCGTTGCGCTTTACGACTATGCGGAAAAGTCACCGCGAGAAGTGTCGATGAAGAAGGGCGACACACTGACACTACTGAATTCGAATAATAAAGACTGGTGGAAGGTCGAGGTGAACGATCGTCAAGGATTCGTTCCAGCCGCCTATGTGAAGTGTGTCGAACCCGAAGCTGGATTAACAGCCTCCCAGCAGAATCTTGCGCGCGAACAGAGTTCAATCGCAGCCCGACAGTCGCAAATCGAGGCCCAGTATGACGATTTGATCGAATTGGCCAAGGAGAGGCAGAATAAATTGAACGAAACAGCGAAGGCCTATGTTCTCGTGAGGGAGGCCGCGGAACTCGCCACCTGGATCAAAGACAAGGAGAATCACGCTCAAGTGCAAGACGTTGGCGAAGATCTCGAGCAAGTTGAAGTCATGCAAAAGAAATTCGACGATTTCCAAGCCGATTTGAAGGCAAACGAAGTTCGTCTCGCCGAAATGAATGAAATTGCTGTCCAACTAATGAGTCTCGGACAAACTGAGGCGGCGCTGAAAATTCACACTCAAATTCAGGATTTAAATGAAAAATGGACGAGTCTACAGACATTGACTGCGGAGAAGGCGAGTCAACTTGGATCAGCGCACGAGGTGCAAAGATTCCATCGTGACGTCGACGAGACTAAGGATTGGATTCGCGAGAAGGACGCTGCATTGAATAACGATGATCTTGGTAAAGATTTGCGTAGCGTTCAGGCACTACAACGCAAACACGAGGGACTTGAGAGAGACTTAGCAGCTCTTGGTGACAAAATAAAGCAACTTGACGAGACGGCTAATCGTCTAATGCAATCGCATCCCGATACTGCTGAACAAACTTACGCTAAACAGAAGGAAATCAACGAGGAATGGACACAGCTCACAGCGAAGGCTAATAATCGAAAGGAAAAATTGTTGGATTCTTATGATCTTCAGAGATTCTTGAGTGACTATCGTGATTTGATGGCATGGATCAATTCAATGATGGGTCTCGTTGCTTCCGAGGAACTCGCTTCCGACGTCACTGGCGCTGAGGCTTTGCTCGAACGTCATCAGGTATTTATTTTCACTTCAATACGAATCACTTCTTTTAACAAAACTATTTTTTCTTTTCTACAGGAAAAACAGAACAAAACCAATTTTGAGAAAAACTTTTTCTTAATTCAAAATACCAGTCAAACAAAAGTTGGAACTAGAACTAAAACTGAATTTTAGGGTTCTGTTTGTCATATTTTTTAATTAAAACTTTGTTTTTTGGCTACTTTTTTCCTTTAGTATATTGTTTAATGGGTATTTGGAATTTATTACCTAAATTTAAATTTAAATTGTAGAACCTGAGGGCCGAGATAGATGCACGTTACGGAATCATTCGAGAGGTATCGAAACGTGTTTGCGTTACACTTGTGTCGCGACTAATTTTTGCAAAATTTAAAATTCTGCAGAATTGCTTAGAAATGAGCGAGAGAGAAAGAATTGTTTTCTTTTTAAATTAAAGCATGTTTTTTTTACAATTTCTTCTTTTTGAGATTTTTATTTAGCTGAACATCTTAACATAATGTGTCTCTTAATATTTTTATTTTATTTTCGAATAAAGTAGTAATTAAAAATTATTTTCATTTAATTTCAGGGTTGCCACGCAACCTGGTAAACTGGAAAACCTGGAAGTGTCAGGGAATTTTATAAAAATTTTAAAAAACCTGGAAAAGTCAGAGAATTTTAATCGAAATTCTGTAAATTTGTAGTTTTCTAATTGAAATTCTTGAAATCTAATTTACAAAAAATAATTTTAATAAAAATATTCATAGAAATTTAATTGATTTCAAAAATTTTTCAAAATTTAATTATTTTCAATGTTTGCTAATTTAATATAAAATTTTACAAAACAATTTAACTATTTAAACCGAAATTTTAATAAAATTAGTCTCAAGAATTCAATTATTTTCAAACGAAAGATAATTCTTCACAAAAATCCAATTCTATTTGAAAATTTACCAAAATTCTTGACAAAATTTAAATTGTCTCCAGTCTTTTCAAAATTTATTTTAATTTTTATAATTTTATAATTTAATTTATTTTAATAATATTCTTGTCAGAATTTAAATTAATTTTAATATATACAACATTTTAATCGAATTTCTGGAAAAATGAAATTATTGTTAAAATTGTTTTTTAAATTTCTCTCTTGACAATAAATAATAGTAAACATAGTATAATTAAATTTTGATAGAATTCTTTCTGAAAATTCAATTATTTAATAAATTGTTTATTTTTATAATTAAATAATTGATTTCTTGTACAATTTTCTATTAAATATTGATTTAAAAATAAATTTCAGTAAAATTCAGTAAAAATTTTCGATTGTAATTGAATATCATATATTCAAAAATATTTATTTATTTGAAAATTCTACGAGAATTCATTTATTTATCTCTAAAAGTAAACATTTTATTAAAGAATTGAACTTGTTTTAAAATTGAATTTTCATGCGAAGAACTTTATTAAAATTTTTGAAAATAATTGAATTTCGGCGAAAATTTTTATTATTTATAAAGATTATTTAAATTTTGACTGAAATTTATGGCAATTTTGGAACATAATTGGATTTTTGCGAACAATTATGTTACTTTTGAAAATAATCGAATTCTAGAGTTTTCCAATAATTTTCTAATTAATAATAAACATAGTTTTAAAAACTTGGAAAAATTCCAATTTTATCCAGGAAAACCTGGAAAAGTTAGGGAATTTTAAAAGGGTAAAAGCGTGGCAACCGTGAATTTAATTTCTTTTAATTTACACTTTTTAAAAATTTTAAATATTTCTAAAAAATTGCTTTCTTTTTTTCTGCTTAACGCATCTTCGGAGTGTTAAACTAAATTATTTGTTTGCATCTTTTTTTTCATGTGATTGAAATAATTCCAAATTTTTAATTCAAATTAAAAATTGTTCAAGTATTTTTTATGTAAAATATACAGTTTACATTTTCTATAATTTTTTCTGAAAAATTTTTATTATATTTTCTAATTTTATGTAAATTATAATGAAAATGAGAATAAAGTTTAATTGAGTTTAAAATGAGAATTTTTAATTGTGAATATTTTTTTACAGGAACACCGAATGGAAATTGACGCGAGAGCCGGAACATTCCAGGCTTTTGAATTATTCGGTCAGCAATTGTTGCAGTCGAGTCACTATGCGAGTGTGGAGATACAGGAAAAATTGGAATCAATGGCCGAGGCACGCCAGGAATTGGAGAAAGCGTGGATCCAACGTCGCATGCAACTCGATCAGAACCTTGAATTACAACTGTTCTGTCGTGACTGTGAACAGGCGGAGAATTGGATGAGTGCCCGCGAGGCATTCCTGAGTAGCGCTGACACTGTTGACAGTAGTGACAATGTCGAGGCGCTCATCAAGAAACACGAGGATTTCGACAAAGCAATTAATGCCCACGAGGAGAAAATTGCTGCACTACAAACATTAGCCGATCAATTGATTGCCGCCGAGCATTACGCTTCGAAACCAATTGACGATAGACGCTGTCAAGTATTGGATCGTTGGCGACACTTGAAAGACGCGCTCATTGAGAAACGCTCGAAGCTCGGCGAATCGCAGACATTGCAGCAATTTTCACGCGACGCTGACGAAATGGAGAATTGGATTGCGGAAAAATTGCAACTTGCCACTGAGGAGAATTATAAGGATCCAGCGAATATTCAGTCGAAGCATCAAAAACATCAGGCATTTGAGGCTGAATTGGCGGCGAATGCTGATAGGATTCAGTCTGTACTCGCGATGGGTGGGAATCTTATTGAGAAGAGACAGTGCGCTGGTTCGGAGGACGCTGTTCAAAAGAGACTTGCCTCTATTGCCGATCAATGGGAATATCTCACTCAGAAGACGACGGAGAAGTCGATGAAATTGAAGGAGGCGAATAAGCAGAGGACTTATATTGCAGCAGTGAAGGACTTGGACTTTTGGCTCGGGGAGGTTGAGAGCCTCTTGACTTCGGAAGATGCCGGCAAAGATTTAGCGTCGGTGCAGAATTTAATGAAGAAACATCAATTGGTCGAGGCTGATATACAAGCGCATGAGGAGAGAATTAAGGATATGAATGCACAGGCCGATTCGTTGATTGAGAGTGGACAGTTCGATGCCGCTGGGATTCAGGAGAAGCGACAGAGCATCAATGAAAGATACGAGAGAATTCGTAATCTCGCTGCACATAGGCAGGCGCGTTTGAATGAGGCGAATACGCTTCATCAATTCTTCCGCGACATTGCCGATGAGGAGTCGTGGATCAAGGAGAAGAAGCTTCTTGTTGGTTCCGATGATTATGGACGCGATCTCACCGGTGTGCAGAATTTGAAGAAGAAACACAAGCGTCTTGAGGCGGAACTCGCGAGTCATGAACCGGCGATTCAGGCTGTGCAGGAAGCAGGGGAGAAGTTGATCAATGTTTCGAACCTAGGCGTTCCGGAGATTGAGCAACGTTTGAAGTTGTTGAATCAAGCGTGGGCGGAATTGAAACAATTGGCTGCGAATCGAGGACAGAAACTTGATGAATCTCTGACTTATCAGCAATTTTTGGCTAAGGTGGAAGAGGAAGAGGCGTGGATCACTGAGAAGCAGCAATTGCTCTCTGTTGAGGATTATGGTGACACGATGGCGGCGGTTCAGGGTCTTTTGAAGAAGCACGATGCTTTTGAGACGGACTTTGCAGCTCATGGAGAGCGTTGCAAGGATATTTGCGAGGATGGGGAGAAATTGATCAAGGATGGAAATCATCGGGCCGAATCGATTGATCAACGTTGCAATCAATTGAGAAATAAGTTGGAGCAACTTGGAGCACTTGCCGATAGAAGAAAGACACGTTTGAATGACAATTCGGCGTACTTGCAATTCATGTGGAAGGCGGACGTTGTCGAGTCATGGATTGCCGATAAGGAGACTCATGTACGCTCGGAAGAATTTGGTCGCGATTTATCGACAGTGCAGACACTGTTGACTAAGCAGGAGACATTCGATGCGGGTCTTCACGCTTTCGAGCACGAGGGGATTCAAAATATTACCAGTTTGAAGGAGATGCTTGTGGATGCTGGTCATGATCAGACACCGAGTATTCAGAAGCGTCACGCTGACGTGATTGCCCGCTGGCAGAAATTGTTGGCCGACTCCGAAGCTAGGAAGCAACGTCTCCTGAGAATGCAGGATCAATTCCGACAAATTGAAGAACTTTACTTGACTTTCGCCAAGAAGGCCTCGGCATTCAATTCATGGTTCGAGAATGCGGAGGAAGATTTGACAGATCCGGTTCGTTGTAACAGTATTGAGGAAATCCGGGCACTACGTGAAGCGCACGCACAATTCCAAGCGAGTCTCTCGTCAGCCGAAGCCGATTTCCAAGCACTCGCCGCACTTGATCGACAGATTAAGAGCTTCAATGTGGGACCGAATCCGTACACTTGGTTCACAATGGAGGCATTGGAGGACACGTGGAGAAATTTGCAGAAGATCATCAAAGAGAGAGATGTTGAACTTGCCAAGGAGGCGCAACGACAGGAGGAAAATGATAAACTACGAAAGGAGTTTGCAAAACACGCGAACGCTTTCCATTTGTGGTTGGCTGACACGAGAACATCAATGATGGAGGGTTCGGGTTCATTGGAACAACAGTTGGAGGCAACGAAGAGAAAGACACAGGAGGTGCGCGCACGAAGGCAAGATCTGAAGAAAATTGAGGATCTCGGAGCAATATTGGAGGAGCATTTGATTCTCGACAATCGATACACGGAGCACAGTACCGTTGGTTTGGCGCAGCAATGGGATCAACTCGATCAGCTCGGTATGAGAATGCAACACAACTTAGAACAACAAATTCAAGCACGTAATCAGTCCGGTGTCAGTGAGGATGCACTCAAGGAATTCTCCATGATGTTCAAGCACTTTGACAAAGACAAGAGTGGAAGATTAAATCACCAGGAGTTCAAGTCTTGTCTAAGGGCCCTGGGTTATGATCTTCCAATGGTCGAGGAGGGACAACCAGATCCTGAGTTCGAAAATATTCTCGGTAAATACTTTCAATCCTCAAAATTCTTTTCTTAAAGATAAAAAATTGAAAATTCACACTTTTAAGTTGTATTTTATTAAATTTTCAAGTACAGATTTAATTTTCTTCTTCCTGTGTTTTAGATATCGTTGATCCGAATAGAGACGGTTTTGTCTCACTTCAAGAATACATGGCGTTCATGATTAGTAAGGAAACTGAAAATGTCCAAAGTTCTGAAGAAATTGAGAATGCATTCCGTGCCATTACAGCAGCAGATCGTCCTTACGTCACCAAGGAAGAATTATATGCTGTGAGTTTACATTCCTTTAAAAATATTTATTATTACATTAAAAATTTCAATTATCTTTAGAAATGTTAAAATTCTTCAACAAAATTCAATTATTTTCAAAAATTTTAATAAAATCCATTGCACAATTTGAATTATTTTCAAAAGTAATAATATTCTTTGCAAAAATGAAATATTGTTCAATATCTACTATTTTTATAAAATTTACCAAAAGAATTTAATTATTTAAAGAAAAGTTTAATAAAATTCTACAAAAACTGTTAATTCTTTTCAAAAAATAATAAAAATTCCACAAGAATTTTATAAATAACAATTTTTTTTATAATTTCTTCGCAATCATTCAACTATTTTCATAATTAATAAAATTTGACCGGAATTCAATTATTTTCGTAAATAATAAAATTCTTTTTAGGAATTCAATTATTTTTAATAGAATTTTAATCGAATTCCTCGAAAAATGCAATTATTCTTAAAATTTTTATTAAAATTCTTCCAAAGAATTTAATTGTTTAAAAATTTGTTGATAAAATTTTTAATAGGAATTGAATTCCAAGAAACATTCAATTATTTAATAAATTATTTATTTTTGTATTTAAATAATTGAATTCTGGTAGAATTTTCTCATAAACATTGATTTAAAAATAGATTTCAGTTAAAATCTTAGATTATAAAAAAATAATTGAGTTTGGGAAATTTAAAAATTGACTTAAAAGTAATTGAATTTCTACCAAAAATAGTTTTATCAAAACTTTTTAAAATGTTTGAATTTCTGCTAAAATTCTAATATTTTTTAAAATAATTGAATTCTTGCGAAGAACTTTATTCAGACTATTTACGAAAATATTTAAATTCTTGCGAAAAATTTTATTAAAATTTCTGAAAGTAATTAAAGATCCGCTAAGAATTTTATTATTTTTAATGTATGCCAAGAATTTTATTAAAATTTTTAAAAATACTTGAATTCCTGTTATTTTTTAAAAGAATTTAATTATTTTTGAAAATTTTATTAAAATTCGTTAATAGATTTCAAGTATTTGATAATTTGTTGATAACAATTTTTTATGGGAATTGAATTTTAAGAAACGTTCAATTCTTCAATAAATTATTTAATTGCGTTTTATTGTTTTGTAAATGGTTCGTAATTTTTAATTTTTCGTCCATAAAGTCCGTGTAAAGTATAAAAATTAGAAAAATTAATTAAAATTACAGTAAAAATTTGTTAAAACCCAAATTTAATGAAACGATTTTTCTTTCAGAATCTTACAAAAGAAATGGCGGACTACTGCGTGGCGAGAATGAAATCTTACGTGGATCCAAAAACAGAACGACCAATTACTGGAGCTTTGGATTATATAGAATTTACTCATACCCTCTTCCAAAATTAATAATCAACAAGACAAATTTAGATATTAGAGCTTTCGTATTGATAGTATTATCAAATTCTTCAACACACTGCATTATTATAATATAGAGATTCTATTTAAAAGGTAAAAATTTTTAAGAGTTCAATTCACTGCAGCTATATATTTTTTTCTTTTTTTCTCATAATAAAAATAGTGTTTTGCTATATATATATGTACTAAAACAATTGTGTAGTTTATTATATTTATATTAAATTATAAACAGTTCTTTATTGCAATTATTAAAATAAATATATATGTGAAAAAATATTTTCGGCTTTTTAGAGTATAAAGTGAAATTATTTTAAAATAGTGTTCTATTTTTTTGTGGAAAAATAAAATTATTAAATCAACTATCTTCGAAAAGTTATTAATAATAAATGAATGTAGGATTTACGCTTGGTTACACTGGCTTAATAAAGAACAAATATAAATAAATTTATCTTATTTTTTTTCCCTGAGTGCCTGAGAATTTTGAAAAAAAAATTCTGTTTTGTTTAGTAATTTTTACTAATGTTCTTTTTGGTAGTTTAAGAATTAGTTCCTGAAAAATCCGCTAATGTGACACAAGTGGCGCCAAAAATTGAGTCTAATTTTGGCGCCACTTGTCTCATATTAGCGGATTTTTACGGAACTAACCTATTCAAGAAATAATAAAATAAATTGTTTAAACTATTGTTTTTAATGTTGTTTATTGATGTATGATGCTTATTAACTAATAAAAAGAGTAAACAAACCGATTTTTTATTTAAAAAATACAAATAACAAGAGAAAACAATTAATTAAATTTAGTCATTAGTTCCTGAAAAATCCGCTTATATGACACAAGTGGCGCCAAAAATTGAGTCTAATTTTGGCGCCACTTGTCTCATATTAGCGGATTTTTATGGAACTAACCTATTCAAAAAATAATAAAATAAATTGTTTAAACTATTGTTTTTAATGTTGTTTATTGATGTATGATGCTTATTAACTAATAAAAAGAGTAAACAAACCGTTTTTTTATTTCAAAAATACAAATAAAAAGAGAAAACAATTAATTAAATTTAGTCATTAGTTCCTGAAAAATCCGCTTATATGACACAAGTGGCGCCAAAAATTGAACCTGATTTTTTGTCAAAAACCAATGTCAAATTTTGGCGCCACTTGTCTCATATTAGCGGATTTTTACGGAACTAACCTATTCAAGAAATAATAAAATAAATTGTTTAAACTATTGTTTTTAATGTTGTTTATTGATGTATGATGCTTATTAACTAATAAAAAGAGTAAACAAACCGTTTTTTTATTTAAAAAATACAAATAAAAAGAGAAAACCATTAATTAAATTTAGTCATTAGTTCCTGAAAAATCCGCTTATATGACACAAGTGGCGCCAAAAATTGAACCTGATTTTTTGTCAAAAACCAATGTCAAATTTTGGCGCCACTTGTCTCATATTAGCGGATTTTTACGGAACTAACCTATTCAAGAAATAATAAAATAAATTGTTTAAACTATTGTTTTTAATGTTGTTTATTGATGTATGATGCTTATTAACTAATAAAAAGAGTAAACAAACCGTTTTTTTATTCAAAAAATACAAATAAAAAGAGAAAACAATTAATTAAAATTAGTCATTAGTTCCTGAAAAATCCGCTTATATGACACAAGTGGCGCCAAAAATTGAGTCTAATTTTGGCGCCACTTGTCTCATATTAGCGGATTTTTATGGAACTAACCTATTCAAAAAATAATAAAATAAATTGTTTAAACTATTGTTTTTAATGTTGTTTATTGATGTATGATGCTTATTAACTAATAAAAAGAGTAAACAAACCGTTTTTTTATTTAAAAAATACAAATAAAAAGAGAAAACAATTAATTAAATTTAGTCATTAGTTCCTGAAAAATCCGCTTATATGACACAAGTGGCGCCAAAAATTGAACCTGATTTTTTGTCAAAAACCAATGTCAAATTTTGGCGCCACTTGTCTCATATTAGCGGATTTTTACGGAACTAACCTATTCAAGAAATAATAAAATAAATTGTTTAAACTATTGTTTTTAATGTTGTTTATTGATGTATGATGCTTATTAACTAATAAAAAGAGTAAACAAACCGTTTTTTTATTTAAAAAATACAAATAAAAAGAGAAAACAATTAATTAAAATTAGTCATTAGTTCCTGAAAAATCCGCTTATATGACACAAGTGGCGCCAAAAATTGAGTCTAATTTTGGCGCCACTTGTCTCATATTAGCGGATTTTTATGGAACTAACCTATTCAAAAAATAATAAAATAAATTGTTTAAACTATTGTTTTTAATGTTGTTTATTGATGTATGATGCTTATTAACTAATAAAAAGAGTAAACAAACCGTTTTTTTATTTAAAAAATACAAATAAAAAGAGAAAACCATTAATTAAATTTAGTCATTAGTTCCTGAAAAATCCGCTTATATGACACAAGTGGCGCCAAAAATTGAACCTGATTTTTTGTCAAAAACCAATGTCAAATTTTGGCGCCACTTGTCTCATATTAGCGGATTTTTACGGAACTAACCTATTCAAGAAATAATAAAATAAATTGTTTAAACTATTGTTTTTAATGTTGTTTATTGATGTATGATGCTTATTAACTAATAAAAAGAGTAAACAAACCGTTTTTTTATTTAAAAAATACAAATAAAAAGAGAAAACCATTAATTAAATTTAGTCATTAGTTCCTGAAAAATCCGCTTATATGACACAAGTGGCGCCAAAAATTGAACCTGATTTTTTGTCAAAAACCAATGTCAAATTTTGGCGCCACTTGTCTCATATTAGCGGATTTTTACGGAACTAACCTATTCAAGAAATAATAAAATAAATTGTTTAAACTATTGTTTTTAATGTTGTTTATTGATGTATGATGCTTATTAACTAATAAAAAGAGTAAACAAACCGTTTTTTTATTTAAAAAATACAAATAAAAAGAGAAAACAATTAATTAAAATTAGTCATTAGTTCCTGAAAAATCCGCTTATATGACACAAGTGGCGCCAAAAATTGAGTCTAATTTTGGCGCCACTTGTCTCATATTAGCGGATTTTTATGGAACTAACCTATTCAAAAAATAATAAAATAAATTGTTTAAACTATTGTTTTTAATGTTGTTTATTGATGTATGATGCTTATTAACTAATAAAAAGAGTAAACAAACCGTTTTTTTATTTAAAAAATACAAATAAAAAGAGAAAACAATTAATTAAATTTAGTCATTAGTTCCTGAAAAATCCGCTTATATGAGACAAGTGGCGCCAAAAATTGAGTCGAATTTTGGCGCCACTTGTCTCATATTAGCGGATTTTAATGGAACTAACCTATTCAAAAAATAATAAAATAAATTGTTTAAACTATTGTTTTTAATGTTGTTTATTGATGTATGATGCTTATTAACTAATAAAAAGAGTAAACAAACCGTTTTTTTATTTAAAAAATACAAATAAAAAGAGAAAACCATTAATTAAATTTAGTCATTAGTTCCTGAAAAATCCGCTTATATGACACAAGTGGCGCCAAAAATTGAACCTGATTTTTTGTCAAAAACCAATGTCAAATTTTGGCGCCACTTGTCTCATATTAGCGGATTTTTACGGAACTAACCTATTCAAGAAATAATAAAATAAATTGTTTAAACTATTGTTTTTAATGTTGTTTATTGATGTATGATGCTTATTAACTAATAAAAAGAGTAAACAAACCGTTTTTTTATTTAAAAAATACAAATAAAAAGAGAAAACCATTAATTAAATTTAGTCATTAGTTCCTGAAAAATCCGCTTATATGACACAAGTGGCGCCAAAAATTGAACCTGATATTTTGTCAAAAACCAATGTCAAATTTTGGCGCCACTTGTCTCATATTAGCGGATTTTTACGGAACTAACCTATTCAAGAAATAATAAAATAAATTGTTTAAACTATTGTTTTTAATGTTGTTTATTGATGTATGATGCTTATTAACTAATAAAAAGAGTAAACAAACCGTTTTTTTATTTAAAAAATACAAATAAAAAGAGAAAACAATTAATTAAAATTAGTCATTAGTTCCTGAAAAATCCGCTTATATGACACAAGTGGCGCCAAAAATTGAGTCTAATTTTGGCGCCACTTGTCTCATATTAGCGGATTTTTATGGAACTAACCTATTCAAAAAATAATAAAATAAATTGTTTAAACTATTGTTTTTAATGTTGTTTATTGATGTATGATGCTTATTAACTAATAAAAAGAGTAAACAAACCGTTTTTTTATTTAAAAAATACAAATAAAAAGAGAAAACAATTAATTAAATTTAGTCATTAGTTCCTGAAAAATCCGCTTATATGAGACAAGTGGCGCCAAAAATTGAGTCGAATTTTGGCGCCACTTGTCTCATATTAGCGGATTTTAATGGAACTAACCTATTCAAGAAATAATAAAATAAATTGTTTAAACTATTGTTTTTAATGTTGTTTATTGATGTATGATGCTTATTAACTAATAAAAAGAGTAAACAAACCGTTTTTTTATTCAAAAAATACAAATAAAAAGAGAAAACAATTAATTAAATTTAGTCATTAGTTCCTGAAAAATCCGCTTATATGACACAAGTGGCGCCAAAAATTGAGTCTAATTTTGGCGCCACTTGTCTCATATTAGCGGATTTTTATGGAACTAACCTATTCAAAAAATAATAAAATAAATTGTTTAAACTATTGTTTTTAATGTTGTTTATTGATGTATGATGCTTATTAACTAATAAAAAGAGTAAACAAACCGTTTTTTTATTTAAAAAATACAAATAAAAAGAGAAAACAATTAATTAAAATTAGTCATTAGTTCCTGAAAAATCCGCTTATATGACACAAGTGGCGCCAAAAATTGAGTCTAATTTTGGCGCCACTTGTCTCATATTAGCGGATTTTTATGGAACTAACCTATTCAAAAAATAATAAAATAAATTGTTTAAACTATTGTTTTTAATGTTGTTTATTGATGTATGATGCTTATTAACTAATAAAAAGAGTAAACAAACCGATTTTTTATTTAAAAAATACAAATAAAAAGAGAAAACAATTAATTAAATTTAGTCATTAGTTCCTGAAAAATCCGCTTATATGACACAAGTGGCGCCAAAAATTGAACCTGATTTTTTGTCAAAAACCAATGTCAAATTTTGGCGCCACTTGTCTCATATTAGCGGATTTTTACGGAACTAACCTATTCAAGAAATAATAAAATAAATTGTTTAAACTATTGTTTTTAATGTTGTTTATTGATGTATGATGCTTATTAACTAATAAAAAGAGTAAACAAACCGTTTTTTTATTTAAAAAATACAAATAAAAAGAGAAAACCATTAATTAAATTTAGTCATTAGTTCCTGAAAAATCCGCTTATATGACACAAGTGGCGCCAAAAATTGAACCTGATTTTTTGTCAAAAACCAATGTCAAATTTTGGCGCCACTTGTCTCATATTAGCGGATTTTTACGGAACTAACCTATTCAAGAAATAATAAAATAAATTGTTTAAACTATTGTTTTTAATGTTGTTTATTGATGTATGATGCTTATTAACTAATAAAAAGAGTAAACAAACCGTTTTTTTATTTAAAAAATACAAATAAAAAGAGAAAACAATTAATTAAAATTAGTCATTAGTTCCTGAAAAATCCGCTTATATGACACAAGTGGCGCCAAAAATTGAGTCTAATTTTGGCGCCACTTGTCTCATATTAGCGGATTTTTATGGAACTAACCTATTCAAAAAATAATAAAATAAATTGTTTAAACTATTGTTTTTAATGTTGTTTATTGATGTATGATGCTTATTAACTAATAAAAAGAGTAAACAAACCGTTTTTTTATTTAAAAAATACAAATAAAAAGAGAAAACAATTAATTAAATTTAGTCATTAGTTCCTGAAAAATCCGCTTATATGAGACAAGTGGCGCCAAAAATTGAGTCGAATTTTGGCGCCACTTGTCTCATATTAGCGGATTTTAATGGAACTAACCTATTCAAAAAATAATAAAATAAATTGTTTAAACTATTGTTTTTAATGTTGTTTATTGATGTATGATGCTTATTAACTAATAAAAAGAGTAAACAAACCGTTTTTTTATTTAAAAAATACAAATAAAAAGAGAAAACCATTAATTAAATTTAGTCATTAGTTCCTGAAAAATCCGCTTATATGACACAAGTGGCGCCAAAAATTGAACCTGATTTTTTGTCAAAAACCAATGTCAAATTTTGGCGCCACTTGTCTCATATTAGCGGATTTTTACGGAACTAACCTATTCAAGAAATAATAAAATAAATTGTTTAAACTATTGTTTTTAATGTTGTTTATTGATGTATGATGCTTATTAACTAATAAAAAGAGTAAACAAACCGTTTTTTTATTTAAAAAATACAAATAAAAAGAGAAAACCATTAATTAAATTTAGTCATTAGTTCCTGAAAAATCCGCTTATATGACACAAGTGGCGCCAAAAATTGAACCTGATTTTTTGTCAAAAACCAATGTCAAATTTTGGCGCCACTTGTCTCATATTAGCGGATTTTTACGGAACTAACCTATTCAAGAAATAATAAAATAAATTGTTTAAACTATTGTTTTTAATGTTGTTTATTGATGTATGATGCTTATTAACTAATAAAAAGAGTAAACAAACCGATTTTTTATTTAAAAAATACAAATAAAAAGAGAAAACAATTAATTAAATTTAGTCATTAGTTCCTGAAAAATCCGCTTATATGACACAAGTGGCGCCAAAAATTGAGTCTAATTTTGGCGCCACTTGTCTCATATTAGCGGATTTTTATGGAACTAACCTATTCAAAAAATAATAAAATAAATTGTTTAAACTATTGTTTTTAATGTTGTTTATTGATGTATGATGCTTATTAACTAATAAAAAGAGTAAACAAACCGTTTTTTTTATTTAAAAAATACAAATAAAAAGAGAAAACAATTAATTAAATTTAGTCATTAGTTCCTGAAAAATCCGCTTATATGACACAAGTGGCGCCAAAAATTGAACCTGATTTTTTGTCAAAAACCAATGTCAAATTTTGGCGCCACTTGTCTCATATTAGCGGATTTTTACGGAACTAACCTATTCAAGAAATAATAAAATAAATTGTTTAAACTATTGTTTTTAATGTTGTTTATTGATGTATGATGCTTATTAACTAATAAAAAGAGTAAACAAACCGTTTTTTTATTTAAAAAATACAAATAAAAAGAGAAAACAATTAATTAAAATTAGTCATTAGTTCCTGAAAAATCCGCTTATATGACACAAGTGGCGCCAAAAATTGAGTCTAATTTTGGCGCCACTTGTCTCATATTAGCGGATTTTTATGGAACTAACCTATTCAAAAAATAATAAAATAAATTGTTTAAACTATTGTTTTTAATGTTGTTTATTGATGTATGATGCTTATTAACTAATAAAAAGAGTAAACAAACCGTTTTTTTATTTAAAAAATACAAATAAAAAGAGAAAACAATTAATTAAATTTAGTCATTAGTTCCTGAAAAATCCGCTTATATGAGACAAGTGGCGCCAAAAATTGAGTCGAATTTTGGCGCCACTTGTCTCATATTAGCGGATTTTAATGGAACTAACCTATTCAAGAAATAATAAAATAAATTGTTTAAACTATTGTTTTTAATGTTGTTTATTGATGTATGATGCTTATTAACTAATAAAAAGAGTAAACAAACCGTTTTTTTATTCAAAAAATACAAATAAAAAGAGAAAACAATTAATTAAAATTAGTCATTAGTTCCTGAAAAATCCGCTTATATGACACAAGTGGCGCCAAAAATTGAGTCTAATTTTGGCGCCACTTGTCTCATATTAGCGGATTTTTATGGAACTAACCTATTCAAAAAATAATAAAATAAATTGTTTAAACTATTGTTTTTAATGTTGTTTATTGATGTATGATGCTTATTAACTAATAAAAAGAGTAAACAAACCGTTTTTTTATTTAAAAAATACAAATAAAAAGAGAAAACCATTAATTAAATTTAGTCATTAGTTCCTGAAAAATCCGCTTATATGACACAAGTGGCGCCAAAAATTGAACCTGATTTTTTGTCAAAAACCAATGTCAAATTTTGGCGCCACTTGTCTCATATTAGCGGATTTTTACGGAACTAACCTATTCAAGAAATAATAAAATAAATTGTTTAAACTATTGTTTTTAATGTTGTTTATTGATGTATGATGCTTATTAACTAATAAAAAGAGTAAACAAACCGTTTTTTTATTTAAAAAATACAAATAAAAAGAGAAAACAATTAATTAAAATTAGTCATTAGTTCCTGAAAAATCCGCTTATATGACACAAGTGGCGCCAAAAATTGAGTCTAATTTTGGCGCCACTTGTCTCATATTAGCGGATTTTTATGGAACTAACCTATTCAAGAAATAATAAAATAAATTGTTTAAACTATTGTTTTTAATGTTGTTTATTGATGTATGATGCTTATTAACTAATAAAAAGAGTAAACAAACCGTTTTTTTATTCAAAAAATACAAATAAAAAGAGAAAACAATTAATTAAATTTAGTCATTAGTTCCTGAAAAATCCGCTAATATGATACAAGTGGCGCCAAAAATTGAGTCTAATTTTGGCGCCACTTGTCTCATATTAGCGGATTTTTATGGAACTAACCTATTCAAAAAATAATAAAATAAATTGTTTAAACTATTGTTTTTAATGTTGTTTATTGATGTATGATGCTTATTAACTAATAAAAAGAGTAAACAAACCGTTTTTTTATTTAAAAAATACAAATAAAAAGAGAAAACAATTAATTAAATTTAGTCATTAGTTCCTGAAAAATCCGCTTATATGAGACAAGTGGCGCCAAAAATTGAGTCGAATTTTGGCGCCACATGTCTCATATTAGCGGATTTTAATGGAACTAACCTATTCAAGAAATAATAAAATAAATTGTTTAAACTATTGTTTTTAATGTTGTTTATTGATGTATGATGCTTATTAACTAATAAAAAGAGTAAACAAACCGTTTTTTTATTTAAAAAATACAAATAAAAAGAGAAAACCATTAATTAAATTTAGTCATTAGTTCCTGAAAAATCCGCTTATATGACACAAGTGGCGCCAAAAATTGAACCTGATTTTTTGTCAAAAACCAATGTCAAATTTTGGCGCCACTTGTCTCATATTAGCGGATTTTTACGGAACTAACCTATTCAAGAAATAATAAAATAAATTGTTTAAACTATTGTTTTTAATGTTGTTTATTGATGTATGATGCTTATTAACTAATAAAAAGAGTAAACAAACCGTTTTTTTATTTAAAAAATACAAATAAAAAGAGAAAACCATTAATTAAATTTAGTCATTAGTTCCTGAAAAATCCGCTTATATGACACAAGTGGCGCCAAAAATTGAACCTGATTTTTTGTCAAAAACCAATGTCAAATTTTGGCGCCACTTGTCTCATATTAGCGGATTTTTACGGAACTAACCTATTCAAGAAATAATAAAATAAATTGTTTAAACTATTGTTTTTAATGTTGTTTATTGATGTATGATGCTTATTAACTAATAAAAAGAGTAAACAAACCGTTTTTTTATTTAAAAAATACAAATAAAAAGAGAAAACAATTAATTAAAATTAGTCATTAGTTCCTGAAAAATCCGCTTATATGACACAAGTGGCGCCAAAAATTGAGTCTAATTTTGGCGCCACTTGTCTCATATTAGCGGATTTTTATGGAACTAACCTATTCAAAAAATAATAAAATAAATTGTTTAAACTATTGTTTTTAATGTTGTTTATTGATGTATGATGCTTATTAACTAATAAAAAGAGTAAACAAACCGTTTTTTTATTTAAAAAATACAAATAAAAAGAGAAAACAATTAATTAAATTTAGTCATTAGTTCCTGAAAAATCCGCTTATATGAGACAAGTGGCGCCAAAAATTGAGTCGAATTTTGGCGCCACTTGTCTCATATTAGCGGATTTTAATGGAACTAACCTATTCAAAAAATAATAAAATAAATTGTTTAAACTATTGTTTTTAATGTTGTTTATTGATGTATGATGCTTATTAACTAATAAAAAGAGTAAACAAACCGTTTTTTTATTTAAAAAATACAAATAAAAAGAGAAAACCATTAATTAAATTTAGTCATTAGTTCCTGAAAAATCCGCTTATATGACACAAGTGGCGCCAAAAATTGAACCTGATTTTTTGTCAAAAACCAATGTCAAATTTTGGCGCCACTTGTCTCATATTAGCGGATTTTTACGGAACTAACCTATTCAAGAAATAATAAAATAAATTGTTTAAACTATTGTTTTTAATGTTGTTTATTGATGTATGATGCTTATTAACTAATAAAAAGAGTAAACAAACCGTTTTTTTATTTAAAAAATACAAATAAAAAGAGAAAACAATTAATTAAAATTAGTCATTAGTTCCTGAAAAATCCGCTTATATGACACAAGTGGCGCCAAAAATTGAGTCTAATTTTGGCGCCACTTGTCTCATATTAGCGGATTTTTATGGAACTAACCTATTCAAGAAATAATAAAATAAATTGTTTAAACTATTGTTTTTAATGTTGTTTATTGATGTATGATGCTTATTAACTAATAAAAAAAGTAAACAAACCGTTTTTTTATTCAAAAAATACAAATAAAAAGAGAAAACAATTAATTAAATTTAGTCATTAGTTCCTGAAAAATCCGCTAATATGATACAAGTGGCGCCAAAAATTGAGTCTAATTTTGGCGCCACTTGTTCTATATTAGCGGATTTTTTCTAAACTAACCTATTTAGTAAATATTACATTTAATACTGAAATAATTGTTTTTGTATTAGTTTTTACTGCTAGATGTAATTGTATTATTTTAACTATTGAAATAGAATGTGAACGCGCGCTTTAGCGCGCGTATTGTATGCTAGTAATTTCTAAAATGAAACATATTGTTACTGTATAATTTTTTTATAAATTAAAGTAAACTAAAAAAAAGCTTTTAAAAAAAATAATACCAAGATTTTTTATTTTTTAAAGGAAAATATTTTAATGTCTGGAAAAAATTTGATAGAAATTCGATTAATTAATGAAGAATTAAAAAAAGAAAAATGGATAAATGGAAATTGATAAAGGAAATGAGAAACAGAGTCATTTAAATTTTTATGATACATTATTCTTTTTAATTAATTTCACCTACAAACAACGAATCACAGAACGTTACATTCGAGTTCCTTATGTCAATCCATCGTATTTCATATTCTTTACAAGTAAATAATCATATATTTATCCCTATTACAGTAGTCTTATCTGTTAAAATATTGGGTTGTGTAGTCAAATTGTTATGTATGCATTATGTAAATTGGATTTACCTAAAAATAACATTTTTTTTGCCATAATGTGTTTTATTGATTGTGTACAAGTGTTCATTTTTTTTTATCGCATAGGTACTCGATTTTTGTCCATTGTACTTTTTTTTCACCATTATCATCTCTCATTTATTTGTTTGTTTGTTTTTTATTCTTTTTTATCTTTAATCGAAAAAAATTCTCGTTTTTCAATAATCTATTTTCCAAAAAGTATACTAGAAAAAGTTCGCACGTTAAAAAATCTATTTTTCAAAGTTCGAAGAGGTATAAAGATCATTTAAGATATACAAGGACAAAGTGTTTTTTTTTATTTGGATATAATAAAAAACGGTGAGATGAAAATTTGGTTTACCCCGTTTTTTTTCTCTTTAAATTTACGTCAGAAGGCAACACGTCTTTGTTATTATGAAAAGGCAATTCGCTTTGTATCATCGGTATGTCTGAAGTCCCCAAACATTTTTTTCTCTATACAACTTTTTTTTTTCATTATATATTTTGTTGAGAAATTCGCGGGACCTATTACAGGCATTATTGGCAGCACTGGAACAATAAACTGTATATTTTAAACTGTACTTCGTCCTAGTAAAAATTAAAAATTTTTTTCTTTGCCATATTTTTTATATATAATATATTTATATATATATATAATCTTCAGAGAGCAATAATTGGCTGTCTTTGTATAATATAATAGTGAAACTCTCTTTTTTTTATTTTCTTATTTAACATTTTAACCAGTAATTATTTTAACCATTTTTTTTCTCGACATATGTATAATAATTTTTAAGCAGATTGTTCTCATTTTTTTTATATATGTACAAAAAAGAAACTTAAGTTCAAAGGTCACACGCTCGCACAACATTACGACCCAGAGCGACAATAAGTTAAAAATTTTACTCCTAAGTTTTATTTTTTTATTACACCCTGGACTCAAGGAGAATTCTCGAAAACGACATTGATTTGAGAAACTATTGGAAGTTTAGTCGGTGTGCGTTATTATTTTTTTTTATTTTACATTCGCCAAATATTTCTAACATGAAGAGACATGAGGATGTCTCTTCTTATTTTTTTTTCTCCTCTCCCCTTGAACGCGACACATAATCTCACAGAAACACAACAATTCACTCCATTTACTACATAACGTACAATATATATATATTTTTTTTATATAATATATATATAATATTTATATAATATTCAATAATATATATATATTTATATATATGCTAAAAAGGTATACTTTTCTTTTTTTATATGTACAAAGAGAATATAATATTTATCTCAAATAATTTGTATGAATTTAGTAAAACGCTAGGATGCTAAATAACATTCTTGGACCTCGTGTGTAAGTGTATGTATTGTGTGTGAGTGTAATAAAGCCAGCACCAAAACATCATCATCATCATCATCATCGGTTAAAAACCCTCGGCTCAAGTGGAATAATTGCCACTTTTTTATATTTATAAAAAATATATTAAGTGTTTCATATTTCCCTCCCTGAGCTCGTTCCAAATTTCGAAACAAAAACCAGACACTAAAAAAACATACAAAAAAAACGCGATCTCCCCCAAAAAATTTTTTTTCTCACAGCCCTCGATTCGTTTTTTTTTTTACTCGCGCTTAATCCCTCAAAAAAGAAACTTTCTCTCGTTTTCTTTACAAAGAAAAAAAAGGATATCTCCGCTTTTCTTTTTTTTCAAATCGCCTCGCGTCAATGTACAATAAATAATTCATTGTGTTTTGAAATGTACAAATTTTGCCTAGATACATGTATATAAATTTAAATTAAGTAATTTGTCCGTAGAGATTTCATAAAATACACATTAATAATTTCGCATCGCATTAATCGATACTTTTAAGAACTAAATTTTTCTTTTGTACAATTTCGTTTTCCTCAAGAAATCAATGGTCCTAAGTCTCCAAAAAAGAGTTTTATATAGTTACATATTACGCTCGCATTTCTTTTTATCTTTAACGAGAATGGAAAAATAATATAATACAAAAGTCAAAGATCAATTTGTTCGAATTCGATCCTCATTCATTTCTTCCTATAATTATAAAATATATATTTGTCGAATAACCTTCGGAATTTTTTTTTATTTACAGATTCTTTTCTTTTCATGAAGAAATCGAGAATTATTTTTTAGTTTATAACATTAAAGAAAAAAATGTTCTTTTTAATAAATGAATTATTAAATAATATATTAATTATTTTATTCTCAGGAGGGCGAGAACAAATTTCTGACTTGTTCATGAAATAGATAGTTTTTCTGTAAACGAACAAGATTTATAATCATTATTCTGTTCTTTCTGCTCTCTAAATCTCAATTATAGTAGAAAACAAATTTTGTATCGACTATGAATCACTGATTCGTCTTTTTATTTTAATTAAATGTAACGAATTTTGTATTTTTTTTGTTGCAATTATCACTTTTCAGGAAAAAAATTCAAATTTTCAATTTTTGCTTTTGAAAAGTTCTAAATGTGCATTTTTCTAATTTATTCATTTCTACACTAATAATTCGAGATCAATTAGTAATTTTTATTAAATTGTATTACTTCTCATTTGATGGAATTAATTAATTTACGTATTTAATTAATTTTTAGTAATACATTTACATCGATTAATTTTTCGTATTCAACTGTGATTAATTAATTAATTAATTTACAGTAATTAATTAACTTACAGTGATTCTTTCAATTTTCTTTAGATTTAATATGTTACATTCAATTATTCGCGACTGGAAATTTTCTAATTCTTTACCAATTCGATTAAAATTAGAATTTTGTCAACAATTTTTTTTTGTAATAAAAATAGAAATTTAAAAAAAAACCCACAAACAATTTCCCTCAACAACAATAACAAAAATTTCTCCACTAAACATTAGATTAAAACTTAAAAATTAATTATAAATAATGTTCTAAAGATTATAATCAATAAAGAATTAGAAAATTGTCGAGATTTTAGAGGTCAGGAAGAATTTTTCTAAAAAGAAGGTTGATTCGACAGAAAATTCGATTTTCAATGAATAAGGTGTCGAGGAATAAACAAGGAACAACGGAGCCAGAGAGGGTTTTTTTTTGTATTGTGTGTAATTGTCACATCTGAGGGATTATAGCTCGACGATTATTTATATTTTTTTTCCTCTGTTTCCGTACGATCCGAGCTATTAATAATTGAACTGATAGACAATTGTTTTTCACGCACCCGTACAATCAATTTCAACGATGTCTTTTGGTACGTCGACAAATTGATAGACGAGCCTTTGACCATCGACTTTGGCGAGGATACCACGCTGATAATAATAACGTAATGCACGTCCCATTGTCTCATAATTCATGTCGGGCTTATTTTTATGGAGTCCCCATAATTTTGAGACAGCTTTACTGTCGACGAGTTTAAAGACACCACGCTCACGATTTGTCCATTTAATGTAGCGCGGACAATATTGACTGTCCTGCAACAATTTCAACAGGAATTCCCAAAGATAAGTGGTTGAACCCTCGCGTGATTTTCTCTTCACTGCCGCGCCGCCTTCGCCCTGTCGTGGCTTCTTTAATTTATTCTTCTTTGGCCTCGGTGGAAAACCCAATTCCAGAAGATATAAATCGTCGGAAACGGAACTTGTCGCCGCTTGAATTACACTTGTCGGTACGCCGCCTGGTCCTCTCGGTGGACTCGGTGTACATGGTGCCGTGAATTGTCCATTATTTCCATACATCGAATTCACGTAGCTGCTGTAACTCTCCGACACTGAAACGAGAAAAAAGAAATTTAATTTTTATTATACCTAATTACAAAAAAAGAAACAAAATGTTTACCAAATTTTCCAAATAAGCATTTTTTGCGGGGAAATTAAGATTAAAGACTATTTCGCAACTAGAAAATTGAGATTTGATGGGTCAGAATTCTTTTTTCGCATCACAGTTGAGAACGACGGAAATTTTGCCTGGCCTGACACACGTGACCACGCTCAATTCTCGTTTATAATATTGCACATTTCTATACAATTTTCAATGAGAAGAGGACAACGTAAATGCAATTCTAGTGCGTCAGAGAGTGAAGAAACGTGTGTTGCACTGGCGTCCCTCTAGAAGTTGGCAAAAGAGAGAGGAAGAGCGGGGTGGGAGAGGTTAACCGGAGTGAAATGGGTATAGAGAAGGGAAATACGATGCAGAAGAAGAACGGTGAAGTGCAAAGGGGGAGGATGGCTTGCAGTATGATAGAGGACTGACCCGAGCCAAGGTTGGATGGTGACGCCATCAAGCTACTAGTGCATAATAGCGCCGCTTTCAGAGGCCGTGCTAAAATCGGAACTCATCCTCCGCCTTCGTATGTCGGTTCTTCCCTCCACATCGCAGACAATCCAACAATTCTCTCTTCTTCATCAAACCAAAAAAAAAAAAAAAAACCTTCACGTTTTTATGTTTCGAAATAAAAAAATATTTTCCTCTGACATACAGCCGAAAAGAATTTTTTTTATTATCTTTTCCTTTTTTTTGCGCGCACACACATCTGCCGAGAACGTGAATATTATTCGACTTGAAGTTCATTTCTCAATTCAAGTTTTTCTACTTTAATCTTCGAAATATTTTTCGTTTATGCAAATGTTTCCTGTTTTTTTCCCTTTCGCTTTTTTTTTGGATTTCGAACCAAGGAAAATAAAGTCAATAAAGAAAATATATTTCTTCAAAGTCAGGGCTCGATGCAGTGAAAGTATTTAAAAGTACGGACTTTACGGACAAAAAATTAAAAATTACGGACCAACTGACAAAAAAAGAATCAGACCGAATCAAATATAAGAGAACATTTTCCTTAAAACTAGAAATTCAATTTTTCATAATTATAAATCATGAAGAAATCGATAGCTTCGAGTCTTCGATTTCTTCATGTTTTATAATAATTGATATTAATTATTAATAAAAATAATGTATCCTAATTAAAATCATTATCAATTGAATTATTATTTTTCACAATTTTTATCTAAAATTCTTCTTTATATCGATTATTTTTAATAATTTTCGAAAAAGTCCTTTGGCAATTTTCAAATTCATTTCTTTACAATATTTATAATTTTACGAAATTTCAATTATCCTAATAAAATTCTTGGCATTAATTAAAAATAACAAAATTCTTAGCAGATCTTTAATTTCAGAAATTTTAATATAATTTTTCGTAAGAATTCAATTATTTTAAAAAATATTAGAATTTTAGCAGAATTTCAAACATTTTAAAAAGTTTTGATAAAAATTTTATTGGTAGAAATTCAAATATTTTTATGACAATTAAAAAAAATCCCAAATTCAATTATTTTTTATAATCTAAGATTTTAACAAAAATCTATTTTTAAATCCATGTTTATGGGAAAATTTTACCAGAATTCAATTATTTAAATACAAAAATAAATAATTTTTGAACAATTGAATGTTCCTTGGAATTCTATTTCTATTCAAAATTTTGTCAAGAAATTTTTAAACAATTAAATTCCTTGGTCGAATTTTAATAAAATTTCTAAGAATTTTTTCGAGGAATTCGATTAGAATTCTATTAAAAACAATTGAATTCCTAAAAAGAATTTTATTATTTACGAAAATGATTCAATCCCCGTAAAATTTTATTAATTATGAAAATATTTGAATGATTGCGAAGAAATTCATAAAAAAAAATTTGTTATTAATGAAATTCTTGTGAAATTTTTATTATTTTTTGAAAATAATTAAATTCTTTTGCCAAATTTTGTAATTACAGAAAATAATTTCAATTTTGCAATGGATTTTATTAAAATTTTTGAAAATAATAATTGAATTTTATTAATTTACAAAATAATTGAATTCGTGTGATAAATATTGTTAATTATGAAAAGAAATGAAATTTTTAAATGAATTTTAATAAAATTTTTGAAAATAAAATTTTGTTGAAGAATTTTGCTATTCATTTATAGAGATAATTGAAATGTTGACAATGTTTTTTAGTTTTTTTTTAAATATATGAATTTCGGAGAAGAAATTTAATATTTCTAAAGATAATTGAAATTTTGACGAGAATTAAAAAAATGTTTTAAACATAATTGAATTTTTGCGAAGAATTTTATTTCTTTTAAAAATAATTGAATTTCTGCAATCATTTGTAATTTCTCTAAAGTTCTCCAAATTATATCGTATACAATATACGAACTTTTCAGTTCCAGAATATCAGAAATTCGCGCAAGAAAAATACAAATTTAGAAAAATTTCGAAATTTACACGAATTTCGAAAAGAACTACAGAAATAATTCCACAAAGAAAAAAAAAGAAAATGTTAAAGAGGAAAACAATTGCAAATTCCCCTTCGGAGAGTATAAAATAGAATATTGAAAATAAACTCCAGGTGGATATAAATTAAAAATCTTGCAT
The DNA here is from genome assembly GCA_032872475.1 of Leptopilina myrica (nomen nudum). Classification (NCBI taxonomy): domain Eukaryota; kingdom Metazoa; phylum Arthropoda; class Insecta; order Hymenoptera; family Figitidae; genus Leptopilina; species Leptopilina myrica (nomen nudum). The sequence continues at coordinate 28,724,816 of CM065467.1, forward strand.
TTCTCGTATTCGCGAATATATTGTATCCCAAGAAGAATTGACGCTTCTGGCTTGTTTCTTATGTCAGATGATTGTGAATATTGAGAAGGCTTGTATAGCTGGCGCTTTATAAGCGAGATATTCAACGAATTTCAGAACGTGCTAAAAATAGTGTTTCGTATCTCGGTGTGTGAGTGAGTGAGTGTGTGTGCAGAACCGTTGTTGTTCGAGAGAAGAGGCTCCGGGAGGCCGGCAGCAGCGCAACAAGGTTTCGATGAAGCCGGATCAACAAGCGAGCAAAGCACCAACCATAGGCAAGGCAAAACGTTGTCTGTTTACGTTGCACACAGTGTGTTGCGACTATATAGCTAGATGAGTCAATCGTAGACCCGTTGTCTAGGAATCGCTTGAGAGTGGGGCCACACTGACCTATACCACGACGACAAACGGAAAGTCCGCTATAAACTCAACTTCCCTCTCCTACAATACTGAAATACAAGCCGAAAAAAACTTAATCATTATCATTAATCATTAATATTCATTTTCGATTTTTGCATTACTATTTTAGGGTTGTCGACCAACTTCGACCCATGACGTTCATTTTTTTTTCTTTTGCACTTCACGAGGCCACTCATCGTGAGACTGTTAATGATTCTCGCATACACACACAATGTGTTTGTGTCAAAAAGTCTCTTTTACCGCTTTGACCTTCCACTCGACATTTATTCATCGAAATTAATATGTTAGGAAGTGACTGTTTTGCGTTTCTGATTAGGTAACGTTCCTTTGTTCACGATCATATTTATTTTTTCCCGCAAACTCTTTGTATATATATTCTGTTTTTTTTCGAAAATTTCAATTTATTTTCGCACGATGAGAAGAAATTCGAAAATAGAATTTTGCGAGAAATAATGTTTTTTTGTCCGCTCTCCGATTAACATAGGAATTGCCTCTTTTTTTTTTGGAAATTCGAATCTTTATCTTTCGGGTCTCCTGCATGTTTAGATCATTTTTATAATTATGCATGATGGCAGATTTGGGGGAAAAAAAATTTAATTCTCTCCTCCGGTAGAAGTGGATTTTTCGGAGTTGAAAATGAATAGCGATTGCAGACAAGAGGTCGGAAGTTGAAAAACTCGTCGTTGCCGCATGCACGTAACGACGACTCCTCTGATAAATATAGTTTATACAGAAATACACCCGCGGAATGAAATCGGCAGAGGAGATTTTTGTAAATATAGCAATTGGAGGGGGAAATTTTCGCAAGGGGGCGGAAGTAGAGAGAATATGGCACAGGGAAAATGCAAAGAAGAAGAGTTTATGTTACGAGAGGGAAAAAAGGAGACGAATCGTCTCGTGAGAGTAAAGAAAGAAAGAAAGAAAAAGAATTTTTTCCCTTGGGAAAATATTCGCAGAAATTAATTTTGAGTTTTTTCCTGGAGACTAGATTTTCGGCACGCGGAATTCCTCGTTGTCGAGGACGGATCATCGTCGTGACCCGACGACCCTTGCTTCCAGTGGGTGCGTACACTCAGCTTGAGAATTATTCGTTGATGGGGAGAGAGAGAGAGAGAGCGACAAAAGGTCCCCAAGGAGCGGATACGCCTCGGAGAGTGCGCGTAGCACAGTGCACACGGGAATTGAGAATTAAGAGAGGGAAAGATGAAGAAGAGTTGGAAATAAGGATGAAGGTGGAAGAGAGAGAGAGAGAGAGGGGAAGAATTGACCTTCGGCTGAGCCGGGAAAGTCAGCCAGTCACTGACCGACAGACTAACTTAACTGCTCTATCCTTCTCCTCCTCTCTTCTACGCCTCTACCTCCTTGTGCGACTGTTAGTCCGATGCACCATGCACGGACCAACGTCACTCTTCCACCATTCGCACCCCTCTTCTCCTTTTCTTCTATTACTTCTTTTTTTGCTGCCTCTCTCTCTCCTACATGCTCCTTTTTCTTCCTCTTCCTCTTTTTTAATACTCCTCGTCTCACTTCTCTCAATTTTTTACCTCCGAATCTGAAAAATGATCATTTTTGTAATATTCTATATAAATTTTCAACAGCTAGACTAATTTTTCATTTAATATAAATACGAATCAATCAAAGTGAGAAAAAAATGAAACAAACAGGAAAAAAAATCTTCACCTGGAACAACTAAAAATTTCGCTAATATAGTGAATTTTGTAGTTAGAAAATTCGCGAAATTTTTAGTTATTGCAACCAATACTTTGGCCACTTTAGCAAAAGTAATCACTGTTCCAGTTTTTTCCGTAATGTAAAAAAAAAATACACAAAAAAATGAAACAAAGAAAAAATGTAGCGTAAAATCATGAAAAAAGTGTATGAAGAATAAAAAATCGAAAAACAAACTCGTATGAGGCGAAATTAATTCCCCTTGTCCAGGAAGAGTTCAATTTTGTCAAGTACAACCAGAAGTCGTGTGTGTACCCGGAAATCCACGGATCGATGATCAGTGACTGCGCGAGGACGTCATCGCATATGCAATTTAGTTATATATACACACAGACTACAACTTTTGTCAGACAGAGCTTTTATATGCCGCATGTATCTCTTTTTTTTTTTTTGGTCGTTTATTAAACAAAGGTCAAAATGACACCAATGGAAAAATGCGTGACTATCCTCTTCCGTCCGTGCAGACAAATATATCTTATTTTATATTTTTTATATACAGAGGTTACTGACCAAGTTTTGCAGGAAATATTATATTTACACTAGAATTCCTTTTTTTCTCTCCACAATTTATCTCATGTAACCGAAATTTTGCAGTCTGCGAAAAAATAATCCGACCTCGACTTAGTGTAGACTTACTCAACACTTGAGCTCCTAATATAAATGCGAACAGCGAATGCGATGAGAGAATTTTTAAAAATTCCCTACTGTTTATCATTTCAGTCGCATTTCTCATGGAAAACAATTTTTTATTTTAATCAGAAAAATCTCTATATATTCTTTACAAAAATGTATTCATTCACATTTCTTCAATTTTGTTATTTATTTTTCGGTTTTCATATAGTTTTTTTTTACCGAAATAGTCACATTTTTTATTTCTCTTGTGTAAAAAGGGGAAAAAAAATTCATTTTCAAAAGAGTAAAAATAGAAAAAATGTCTTTGAACCTTGTAATATTGTATGTTAATATATTTCAATACTTTTAATAACCGGGGAACTATTTAGAATAATTAGAATATTTAGAATTACCTGTTAACTAAAAAAGGAGATAATGCAAAATTGTCAATAAAATTTGAATTACAAAGTTAAACAATTCTTTGTCAAAGTTGTATAATTATCACTTTTTAAAAAGAAGAAGAAGCAGCAGAATAATTAGTTTCTTCTATTCTTTATACTTTTCTCACATTTTATTCACTATTTTTAATCCTCAAGCCTCAAGCAAATGACAGTTTTAGGTTAGTTTTTATTTTGTTGACAAGAAACCTAACCTAAAAATTACAATGTCATTTTCAGACACTAAATATTGAATTTTCTTTACCGACAGTCGAATTCAGTTTCTTATAAATCGACGTATCGACGAAATCGACTAAAATAGGAATAAAAAGTAGTTTCGAAACTGGCCGTAAAATAGTCTGCGACAGTAAAAAAATACATAACCTCAAAGTTACTGTAAAAGGGTTTATAGATAAGAATTATAAATTTATGAGTAGATGAAATAATAATTGCTGTGGAAATCAATTTCCTGTTATCAGATAAATGCATCTGGTGTGCGTTCCGGTAACCCCTGACGGATTGCGTCACGAGGAACGACAGATATTTGTCATTGCATTCGATTTAGAAATGAGGTTATAATGCGTATTAGAATATAAGCGCATATTGACAGAGCAAGGTCATGTCATCGGGTGTCAAAAGAGTGATCGATGCGAAGAGCCATCGAAACGGGTTCGCAGCAACGAAAACAATTATCACTTGTTCTTTTTTCTTCACGTTTGTTTTTTGTCTTCTTCTTTGCCGATAGTAACAAAAGGTGCAACAAAACTAGTGATATTCGTATGTGAAGAGACGAAAAAAGAAGAAGAAGAAAAAGAAGAGAGACCAGGAAAAAAAAGAAAAAACAGGAAAGAAAGAAGAAGAAGTGCAGAAGGAAAGGTAAGAAAGTAACTATAGAAGAAGAAGAGGACAAAAAATGAAACTAGAGGAATCAACGGTATAGCGTAGAAAATGGTTTCGTCTACTATCAAGTGCACCCGCTATACTCTTATCCCCTTCCTCTAATCGCCCGTTCACTTTCTCCGACGACTGCCACCCGCTCCGAGCATTCCCCGCCCTGACGGCATCCCTACCCCACGAAACTTGTCCGAGGGTCTAGGCTAGCACTGGGTCTAGGTCTAGGCTGAAATACCAGCACACGGGAACTCTCATTCCATGGTGCGTTTCGGACCTCGTCGCCGCACTCACACACACACACAAACTCTCGATTCGCAAACTCGTCTTCGTAGGTATATATTTAGATTCGCCTGCATGCACGACTTCTGCGGCTTGTCAAGTTCCCCTATTTCTCTCTCTCTCTCTCTCTCTACTCGCCCCACATCTCTACCCAGGAGATGTGGAGACTCTAAAGAGCAACCGGAAATGAATCATTTCAAATTGTCAATTTTCGCCCCAAGCTGAGGAGGATGCGTTTCCTGATCAATCTTTCCTCCCATGAGAATCATTCCGCCTTCTTCATTGCAAAAGGGAAAAAAACTGTCAACTTCTCCTTTTTTGCTATTTCTACTTTATGTTTTATTTCGGTTTTGCCAGTACTACACGGAAAGAAAGAGAATTTTTTTCAGTTCGAGCGCTGAATAAAAAAAAACAAAATACATAACCTCAAAGTGTCAAATTTTTCTTTCGCCAAAATCGAGTGATCGATATTCGCAATATCTCGATATCGAGTCGCGATTTGAAAGCCAACATAACCCTAAAATGACAGTTAAAATCAAAATTGTAGGTAAACGCAAATTTTAAATTGTTTTCAATTGTATGTTTCAGCATGTTTACAAAAGCAAAGAGAAATAGAAGTTTTCTTGTAATCGAGAATAGTACCAAAAAAAGGAACATCGAGAGACATGAACTTTGCGCAAGATACGAGCACTCAAGTTGCAGGCAGGGAATGTACTCGCATATCCGGATATGGGACAAAGTGGTACAGTAATGTAGAAGAAGGAAGAGGCTGTAATGGAGGATCAAGAATAAGGTCCTCTTCTCTTGCATCCAGAGACGGAGACCGAGAAAAAAAGAGAGAAAGAGAGAGAGAGAGAGCAACAAGGAAAAGGGGAGACTTAAAGGAAGCTGAGCCTAAAACCAGGGACGCAATTTCTGCATCCTTCAAGGGACCTTCAAATCCAACTTGCAGATCATTGCGAATTTCAGGTTCATTCAGGTTTTATAAAGATTTCTAAATATTTATATCATTACATTCATTACATGTAAGAAAATTTGACACTTTGAGGTTATGTGTTTTGTTTTTTTTCATGTCAGCGCTCGGACTACTAACGGCCAGTTTCGAAAGTACTTTTTATGCCTATTTTAGTCGATTTCGTCGATTGTAATATCGACTGTCGGTAAAGAGAATTCAATATTTAGTTTTTGAAAAAAGACGAGGTTATTTGTCAACAAAATAAAAAACTAACCTCAAAACTGTCAATTGCTTGAATAAAATCAGTGAGAAAAAGTAAAGAACACACAACTATTAAATTCAGTCATGAGGATTAAAAATATGCGAATAAAATGTGAGAAAAAGTAAAGAATACAACTATTAAATTCAGTGAATTAGAAATTCACGACAGGAATCAGAATTGTCAGTGTCCTTATTTTCTCGCAAGTTGAGCTTTAAATTACGACCAGTGTTAATTTCACTGTTAATTTCAGCTCGTTTGTTAAAATATGATTTACTTTTTACTCTAATATATATATAGTGTTTTACTTTTCTAGCAAAGAGGAGAAAAATTTACCAGTAGCCATTCCAAAGTTACCGAAATGTGCCAAATATTATTACTGAAAATGGTAAATATTGAAAAATTTTACAGTGAGATTAGGTGGGGGGAGTTAATGAATTCGAAATGATGAAGGTTCAGTTTGAGAGTGCGGAATTGCGGCCCTGGGTAACGAAGAGGGAACTCGGAAGAAGAGACAGACAAGCTTAACAGACAGAAAGAGAAGGAGAGAGTGAAGTGGAGTGAAAGAGAGAGTGAGAGAGACAGGGGGGGAGGGAGGGATGGATGGAGTTGGGGGATGAGGCGAAAGAGAACTCGAGTGGGAGAGGAGAGAAAGGAGTGGGGGGCAGACGGGGTGAATTGCCGGCGACAAGGTCACCGCCTATACCACGCTAAAGCTAAACCGCGCCGATGCCTTTCGTATATTATATATATACTCGTGTATGCTGCACTCTAGCCAAATGCGACCATCCGCGTGCAAATTTCTCTCTTTCCTTCTCCTGGTCCTTCTCTCTTCATATATATACGATCTCGGCTCTTTTTTTTCTCTTTATATATATATTTTTTTTTACTCTTCTTTTTTTTTCTTTTTTTTTTATATTCACGCATATTCATACAATAGGAATAAGGAAAGTGACACTCGCAAGCGTTCGAGCTAATATCGCGCGCCAAGGAAGGCGATAATGCAATGATTAAGCGAAACTAGCAGAAAAAAGAGAAAAAAACAACTATATAGACACTCGAAGAATTGAAAACAAAATCCTTTTTCATAAAATTCAAGTTTGGTTCTTTTCTTTTTTTTTGAGTGGGGGATTTTTTTTTTTTTTTTTTTTGAAGTATATGAGGGAATATATCCGTGGCAAATGTATATATATATAATGCGGAGGGGAAGAATTTTCGAACGAGAAGGAATCGAATCAAGACTGTGAAGGCCGACGTGTTCGACACATCTCTTCGCAATTCCATTCCCCTTTTGGCTTATCGCCTCTCCTCCTCACTGATGATTATATATATATAGAGAGAGAAAGAGAAAATTAACTAAAAAGGGGACATTTTTTGCCGAATTCAAAATTGAATTTATTCTTTTTGTCCAAGAATATCATTCCAAAAAAAAATAGGTTAATATAAACATTTTTGACAATTTTTACTATATATATTTCGGGAAAATAAAATTTTGCATTCAAGAAAAAAAATGTTTACCTGGAACAACTACGAATTTCACTATATTAGCGAAATTTTTAGTTATTGCAACGAATAGTTTCGCTATTTCAACGAATACTTTCGCTATTTTAACGACTTCTAATTAAACGTTTTTTTTTCATTTTACTAACAAATAGTCATTTTTAGTCATTTATTAGTAAAATTTACTATATATTTACTAATTTAAATTTTTTGTTTACTAATTTGAATCAGGGACTGACTTTTTGCTTTTGAATTAGTAAAATTTACTAATAAATAGTCATTTTTACTAATTTATAAGTAAAATTTACTAATAAATAGTCATTTTTACTAATTTATTAGTAAAATTTATTAACAAACAGTCTTTTTTACTAATTTATTAGTAAAATTCACTAATTCAAAAGCAAAAAGTCAGTCACTAATTCAAATTAATAACAATTTTTACTAATTTAAATGTAGAGAGTAAAAATTTGAAAACCTTTAGTACAAAGCACTTAATATTAAAAAAAACCCCTCTAATAATCGTGAAACGATTCAAATAATCTAAATTGATTTATTTTAATAATAAAGTTGGGAATTGGTTTTTTCTTTGGGAGGGGGGGGGGATTTTGATTTGGAAAAATGTTTTGTTCCTAAAAACCTATACTCTCTAAATCTAAATTAGTAGAAAGTTACTAATGAAATCATTAAAAGTCGTCCACTAAATGATTTAGTAATAATTCCTATACTTATATACTTTAGTAATAATTCCTACTAAAAAGGTTTTCACCTTTTTCATTAGTTGAATATTACTAATTTTTAGTAAAACTCCGTAAAATTCTTAAAAAGGTTTTCACCCTTTTAATTAGTAGAAAGAGTGACTTTCAATATTAGTAGAATTCTACTAAAACATTGTTAGAATTTTACGGAATTTTACTAAAAATTAGTAATATTCTACTAATTAAAAAGGTGAAAACCTTTTTAAATTTTACTATTTCTTAGTAGAATTCTACTAATTAAAATTAGTAATATTCTACGAATTAAAAAGATTTTTACTTTTTACCCTTAATAATATTACTAATTTTTAGTAAAATTCCGTAAAATTCTACCAATGTTTTAGTAGAAGAAAATGAACTAAAAAGGGACATTTTCTGCCGAATTGAAAATTGAATTTCTATTATTGAACGACTTTTCAGTCGTTCATGCAAAATCTACTAAAATAATTAGTAAAATTTTACTATTTCTCAGTAGAATTCTACTCATTCAGATTTAGAGAGTGGTTTTTTCTATTATATTCACATCTAAAGGTATCTCTCTTTTGTCTTGTTATTCGCACCGGGTATATATAGGTTGTTTTTCCAACAAATGAGATCATCATAATTATACCGTAGATTAACGTCTAGCCAGATACTTGAAGAGGTGTCAAGAGTCAGAGCTCCGTGACAAATGAGAGACGATCCAATAACTTTTCTTCTCCTCTTTATGTGATATATTAATAATAACAACAACAACAATATAATGATAATAAAATAAAAAAAAAAGTGTGAATATATAATCGTCGATTCTGCAAACGATAGATTTTTGTAAAAAAAAAAAAAAAAGGGTTGTAGTCATCAGCAGTAAGAAGCGTGTAAATGTAGAAAAAGAGAAGAAGAGGGGGGTAGAGAGAATGCGTCAAAAGAGCGCGAGAGAGAGACTGTACCGGTGTTTGATTATTTGCGGGGAGACCTTGAGGCGAGTTTATTCGCTCTTTGAGAGAATATATCGAACGGTCGAGATGTGTTTGTCTCTCTCTCTCTCTCTTTTGCTCAATTACTTTTTCTTTTGGTTCTTTCTCTTTCTCTCCTTCTTTTTCTACAATAGCCAACGACTGTTTATCTGGTTGAGAACCGTCTCGTGTGCAACCCAGCGCTATGCATTTTTGCCGGCGGCGAGCGCGCACACACACAAGCGAGAGCGAGAGTATTGATATACAATATATATGTATGTATACATGCACGACTGCAAATATACAATACTGCAATACCGAGGCAGAGTCGGGGCAGAGACCCAGGAAGGACGCAGCCAGCCTGCCTGACTGCTTCACTGACTATCTATACACAAAAGTCCGCTTCTCTCACCTACATATATGCGGTAAACCTATACACTAATCTCTGTCATATCAAAACACTTTTTTTTCTCTAATTTTTTCCATTTTTCTTTCATTTTTTTTATATTTGCGGCCGAACGGAAACATTTTACCTCTACATTTCGTTTTTTATATAATTTTTCACCATATTTCTGTTTTTTAGTTTTTACACAATTCGAAAAGTTCTCCTTTTGTTCCTTATTTTTCAATTAACACACGAAAGAAAATCTTCACCTGGAACAACTACGAATTTTCATACATTACACTGAAAAAAAAATTTAATTCATTCAAATAACCGATTAATTGACTACTATATTTATTATTGACTATATTCAATATTTAGTTGAATCAAATAAAATTTATTAGAGTCAATTAAATCGTTCAGTTCATATTTACTTCAAATACTGAAGGTGTTGATTCAAATACCACTTAATTGACTTCATTAAATATTATTTGATGCAAGTAAATATTTAATATTGATAATTGTCAATTAATCGGTATTTAATAAACAATGTTTAAAAAAAAAATTTTAATAACACACTTGTAACAATATTAAAAAAATATTATTAATATATTAAATATTATATATTTAATATTGTTACCAGTATGTTACCAAAAAAAAATTATTTCATAAATAAACAATGTTTTTTTCAAATTTTTTAATAACATACTCGTAACAATATTAAAAAAGTAATAATGATAGTACAGAATGTTTCACTGAATCAAATGAGCTTATTTGTTTATAAAAATTTTGTTGAAAATTGCAATAATAATTTTTGTCTGATCTCACAAAGAAAAAATAATAAAACGTTAAAAAAACATTGTTAACAAAATAATTTTTTTCGAGAATAATAAAACAAAAGATCTTCTATAAAATTGTTTAAAATTGATATTTATCTTGTTTTTGTTTGCATTAGAAATCGTTTTTTTTTAGCTTTTACAAATTTTGAGCTTCGTGTTGCTACTTAAAAACAAATTATTTTGTCCCTTTTCAAATTTCTTGACTAATAAGAAAGAATCGAAATAATTTTTCCGAATCAAAAAGTTATTTCTAAAAAAAAAAAAATAGTGTAAAATATAGATTTGTCTGACTAAAACCGTGTTTTACTACTGGAAAGAAAATTTGGTTGACTATCCCTCGACTTTTACTACTGAAAAAAGATGCTAAAAATTAAAATTCGTGTGTGTGTAAAAATTTAGGTTTATGAAAATTCGGGAAAATGTTTGTCTGACATTGACCAGTTTTCCCTACTTAAACTGTTACAATTTGTAAAAAGAATAATTTCGTCTGACTCAAAACGACCGCTACTACTTAAAAAGTAACAAAAATTGAAAAATTGTGTGCGTTAAAAAAATACAAAAATCGTCTTTATTTTCATATATTCAAAGTAACTTTTTCTATTTCGAAACACATATATCACTTTCACTATTTCCTGTTAGAAATTGAAAGTCTTCTTATTATACTCGATCTTTTTTTTTTATTTTCCTATTATAGAAGATGACCCATCCAATTATATTTATTCTTTCTTACCTCATTCTTAAACGATTTCTATATTATAAATTCCGAAATTATTAATACATTAACAAAAAATATTCGTATAATAAAAAAGTGGTAAAACTTTTTTTTTGAAGAGTATAACTTTTTGAAAAGAGAATTTAAAAAAGAATTAAAAAAATTTTTTTAAATAGTACAACTTTTTTAAAAGAATAAAACTTTTTTAAAAGAGTAAAATTTTTTTAAAAGAATAAAACTTTTTTAAAAGAGTAAAATTTGTTTAAAATAGTAAAACTTTTTTAAAAGAGTCAAATTTGTTTAAAAGAGTATAACTTTTTTAAAATAGTAAAACTTTTTTAAAAGAGTCAAATTTTTTTAAAAGAGTATAATTTTTTTTTACAAAAGTGTAACTTCTTTTTTTTAAAGATTGTTTGACGCAGTTGGACGAATTCTGCATTTCGGCATTAATAAGACGAGGAAAAAAATCCCCATCATTATTTATTTATATATTTTACTTTTTTTGATACGTCTAAAACTTTTTTTTTATGCCTCCGCATCGTCTGCGAAATCGGTGCATTGGCCGATAATTACCGGTCTGGTATGCAAGGTTCATAACAAATATATTCTACGCACATATTTTTTTTTTTATGTATATATCGTAAAAAAAGTATTCTCTGACCTTTACGCTCGCAATAATAAAAATAAATTTCCCTCTCAGTCACGATTATAACTATAAAATTCTTTTTTGTCCTCCTAGTTTTAAAAATTAAAAACCAAGTCGCAATTTTGTTTCCTTTTTTGTTCTTCAAAAAAAAAAAAAATATTGTCACTTTAAAAAGAAAGATACGAATTTAGCAACGTTTTTAAAAACGTAAAATCAAAAAAGAATTTTTTTCAAATTAAAAGATGAATTCATCTCTAATTTTCATTTGTCTTAATTTTTAAGAAATTAATTGTCACTGTAAGGATACAATTATTAAAAAATAACATGATGTAGTATCAAAAATAAAGATACCGTACCATTATTTTTTGTTTTCGTTTTTAAAAACGTTGTGGACTTCAGCTTCATAATTTAGTACCAAGTTTTGGTGAACTATAAATTTGGATCTATTTTAATACTGAAATCAGCTCTAACTTAGAACCTTTTTTTTACAATATACAATAATTTTTTCTTCTTATTTTTGAAAATGTTTTTATTTCCTGTTGGACATTTTATTTTCCTGTTGGAAATAAAAGCATTTTCGAAAATAAGAAGAAAAAATTATTTAAAAAATAAAAAAATTGGTAGACGAAAGAAAAAATTGCGAGACTAAGGAAAAAATATCATGTTGGAAAAAAAATGGTCGATTGTGGAAAAATGACTGCCCGTGGATGAGACATTTTGGAGAAGGAGGCAAAAAAAAATGAAGGGGCGTTCTTCGGGTGAATTATAAAAGGATATACATATATATATATATAATATTCCTGAGCTTAAAAAGGCGAATGGAACTCGGTCAGGAAGCAGAGGAGTGCACCGTTGTTGGCTTGAGACCACGCCTCATCCCCTACCCCCTCAAGATTCCCCTCTTTGCCCTCAATCCCCCCTAGACGACCTAGACCTAGACCTAGACCTAGTCTAGTCTCTCAGAATTCACTTGGCTTCCTTCCTTTTATTTTTACTCCCGTGTGGCTCCTCGTTCCTTTATGTACAACACACCAAAGCATTACGTAAACGAGCGCGATTGCACCTTTCACGGAGAGTCACACACTTACACACACACGCAAATAAAACTATATAAAAACAGGGTCATGAAAATTTCTTTCATTACACAAATCTATATATTTTATTTCTTCACATATATTTTGTTATATGTTCAGTCACGTTTTTCTCCTGCTTCTATTTTTTTAATGTCATTCAAAAAAAGGAAAAGAAAAGAAAAGAAATGAAAAACTGTGTTTACGTAACTTGAAAGAGACATGAAAAAAGTGAGATGGGAAATGAAAAAAGTAAAAGCGACTGTAACATTAAAAAAGTATTTTCGAATATATATATATATATATTACTGTAATCTGTTTGAAAATTGTAAACAAAAAATAGTTATATAAAGTTATTCCTGTGAATAAAAATTGGACGCGAGCGCAAGAAAGTAGAAAAGAAACATTTTAGGTTATGTTTATCATTTTTTTTAATGGAAAATACAGAAAAAAAGCAATTATTACAAGAAATTATTTATCTTCAAGTTTTCGTAAGATCAAAAGTATTCAATAAATACTGGTTTCAAATTATGTTAATTAGAAAGAAAAGCTTTTAGTCAAGGTAAAAGTAACAAACATAACCTTAAAATGCTTCCTTTCTTGCTCTTTAAATTCAAATTCAGTAAAATTTATTTTCAAATATAAATTTTTCGAGATATTTCGTAGTCAAAATTTTAAAAAATTTACTAAAGTACAAAATTAATTATTACTGTTCATATTTTCAAAAATTCTGATGAAATTTCACGAAAGAATTTAAATATTCTCTCTATAATTTTGACAAATCCTTTTAAGCGAATCAATTATTTTCCTAAATAGTAAAATCTTAACAAAAATTCAATTATTTTCAAAACAATTTTAATTAAATTCCTCTAATGAATTAAAATATTTATAAATATTTTCATAAATTTTATTTATTTTCTAAAATTTTAATAAATTCTTCGTAACAATTCAATTGTTTTTTTTATAAATACTACAATTCGAAATAAATTATTTTTAATCCAATTTAAATAAAATTACACGAAAAAGAATTTAATTATTTTCAAAAATTTCCATAAAATTCAATTTCAACAAGAATTTTAAATTCTTTGAAAAATAATTCAATTATTGTCAAAATATTTATAAAAAAGAAAAAATAATTTCATCGTTTTCAATTATTTCTATAAAAATTCTTATTCATGCCAATTTAATTATTTCTCGAAATTTAAATAATTTCTTCGAAACATTTCAATTATCTTTATAAATAGTAAAATTCTTTGCAGAAATTTAATTCTATTCAAAACAATTTTAATATAGACTCGAAAGAATTTAAATCTTAAAAAATTCCTTACATTTGAAAAAATATTTCCAAAAATGCCCCCCAATAAAATTTATACAGGAAAATCTAAAACAAAATTCTAAAACGAAAATTATAAGAATATTAAAAAATACATAGAACGATAAGTATCTAAAAATAATTATTGTGTCTTAAGGAACACAACCGACAAATAACTTTTATTTTATTATTTTATTTTTTTTTTATTTCAAAAGTCTAGATAATGTTTCCGGTGAAATACCAGAATAACATTGTAAATTAACATACTGTCGATTATAATACATGAATGCACATGTGTTCGATACTCTAAAATCATATATATTTGTGTCACGCGACCAGCATCGTATAATTGACTATACTTTTTACTATTGTATTCCCGCAGCTTGTTAATTTGTTAGCGATTAATTCCATATATTTCTCAAACGTTTCCTTTTCAATACATTTTTTTTCCTTTTTCTCCTCATTTTTTTTTGACTCCATTATTTTCTTTTTTTGCTGTTTTTCTAAAGGCCTGTTTACATAAATTGCGGAATATTCTCTCTCTCTCTCTCTCTATCTCTCTCTCTCTCTCTTTCTCTTATTATCAAAATTAAAAATTAAAATTTGATAATAAAATTAGATAATAAAATCAATCAATTATCAAATTTTAAATTTTAAATTTGATAATAAGAGAGAGACAGAGCGAGAGAGAGAGAAATATTTCGTGTCTGGTGATATTTTAAAAATACTCCGCGGGGAATAATACTTGATCTAGGGCAACCGAGACAAATTCAATCCGCATTGAAAAAAAAAAGTGGCGACGAACTGCCGCATTTTTACGTTAATGTATATTCGCACAGCTGCCAAATTTTCACCCTGCTGGCGAAAAAAAAATTTTATTTTTAATCTGCAATATATGTATACAACAATTTTGCGCCTCAGTGCCAAAGAATATATTTGTCAAAATGTTAATAGATTTTTTCTATTTAAAAAAAAAAAACAAGATTTGTCATCTTTTTCAAATTTAATTTTCCGTTTCATTCTTTGTAAAGATTTATTTATTTTCCTCCTTCATTCACATTTAGATATGCGTAAACAATTATTTATTTCGTCTTATTCTGTAATTTAAACTTTACTCTTCTAATTTTTTTTTCTTTTTCAATGATTTTGGTTTTTTTTTCTTTTACAATGATTTTCTTTCTTTTTTTTCTTTTACAATAATTTTTTTTCTTTTACCATGGAAAGCAAAAAAAAAATCAACCTCTTCTCAGTATAAATATTTTGGCTCCGACATAATAGCTTTCGATTTCGAACGAAAGTGAAATCTACTTGTGGAGTTTCGAAACGTTGACACTGAGCCCGTTGACTCTGCAATTCTATATAAACACCTACAGTAAATTTGGCCATCGATGTAAATAACGAGCTAATTCAATTCTCAAAGAGGAAAATTATGTAAAAGTGCCGTCGCTTTTTTTTTTGCAAAATCTCTCTTCAATTTTCGAGAGGAATAATTATAGTTACAAAAATTGGAAATTAAATCCCCTTGTCAAAATTTTACGCATATACAAAACGAAAGTCGTCCACTATACTTTTCGAATAAAAAATAACTTTAAATTGTATTCTTCTTACAATTTGAAAAAATTATTTCAATTTAATGACGAAATTACTGTAAATATTAATTAATACAGAAGATTATTATTTATTTTGGTATTGTTTATTATTTAATTTTGCTTTTTATTATTTATTCCTTTATCTGACTAATTGATTTTTTACAGCTTTAAATTTGTTTTTCAATTATTATTGTTTTTTTATTTATTTTATTTAATATTTACTTTTTTTATTTTATTTACCTTTATTATTTATTACTTAATTTACCTTTTCATTATTCATTCCTTTATTTAATTATTTGCCTTTTTATAGCTTTAAATTTGTTTTTCAATTATTATTGTTTTTTATTTTATTTACCATTTATTTTTTTTTATTTTATTTACCTTTATTATTTATTATTTAATTTACCTTTTTATTATTTATTCCTTTATCTGACTAATTGATTTTTTACAGCTTTAAATTTGTTTTTCAATTATTATTATTATTGTTTTTTATTTGTTTATTTTATTTATTATTTATTTTTTTTATTTTATTTACCTTTATTATTTATTTTTTATTTTATTTACCCTTATTATTTAATTTGCCCTTTTATTATTTATTCCTTTATTTTTGATTAATTGTTTTTTTATAGCTTTAAATTTCTTTTTCAATTTATTATTATTGTTTTTTTATTTTTTTATTTATTATTATTTATTTGATTATTTGCTTTTTTATTATTTTTTGTTTATTATTTAATTTACATATTTACGAATATAAAACGAACAGTATAAATAATCGACGGAAATAAAATATAGATTTGGAATGAAAAAAATGAATCTGAAATGTCGAGAATTTCAATTATTCGAGTTGTTTATGCATTGATATTATATACGGGAAGGTGATAATAAATTTTTTTGAACTTTATAAAGCAATCTCGATTTGTGAACGACACGGCGCGGTGGCGGCATTGGGAACGCGAAGCTGTTTGGTGCGACATAGTGGGGTCTACCCGTTACCAAATCGGTGTGGCGTAACATTTTGCTTATTCACGTTCGATTATACAATCCGGCACACTTTTACTCGCTGGTCTCTCTTGAATATGTACTGCACTCACCGCAACTCTGTATATTGTGGGCCGCAATAACATTTCATATACATACATATACTATAAAAAAAATAAAAAAAAAACGCTAAAGCGCGCTCGAAGCGCTAGCGAAATTGAGGCCGTTTCGCGATACACTCTCGTGCGCAATTAATGTCTCTATTCGCCTTTTTAATTCCCCACGCATAAAAGTGAAAACACGATTTTTCCTTTCTTCCCCCGTTTCGTAGTTTTTCTTTCTTTTCTTTTAGCGCGCCAAGAAAGAAATTTTATTCAAATATTTAATTGAGAAACAAAAAAAAATAAATAAATAAAAGCAGAGACAAATTTTCAACTTTAGTCAATTTTAGTCATACAAACTGAGTGGAAAATACCGGAAGTAATAAACGAAAGATTTGCAATTTTTCCCGCTCATTGCTTTCTTTTTTTATTTTTTTTTTAATAGAGTCGCGTCCTAATAAAATCGAGTGTCCTAGGGGATTTATATTTTTTTCTGGGTGAATCCTCTTAAGATTGGAGGTCTCTCTTACTTTATATATTGAAGAAATAGAACACAGTTGAAAGTCTAATAGTTGTTAAAAAATGTAAAGGGTTTCCTATTCGTTCGACTTTTTTCTTTCAATTCTTTTTTTTTTTTTTTCTTAAAAAAAAGTTGAAGGAAGTGAATCTAGGTTGTCGATACCGATGACAAAGAAGTGGGTCACGAGCAAACATATTCCAACTTGTCAAACAATAATATACAATTGACACCTTTCTTCTTCTTCTTCTTTTTTTAGAAAGAAAATAACTATATGTTTACATAAAAGGTGTTTTAATTGAATTTTTATACGATTTAGAAATAGAGTTTTTGTTTGTTTACGATTTCATTGATAGGAAAATGTGATATCAGTGTCCACCTGGTTTTTTTTCTTCTTCTCAATTTCGATAATCGACTTTTGCCCCAGATATACTTTCACTTTTTCCTTTATAATGCGTGGCGTTTTTAAATTTGTTCGGTTTATCTTAATCGACCTGATTTTTACGTAAGGCCCGATTTCAATTTACCGAATGGGAAAAAAAACGAAGATTACGCACTCGGTTTTTTTGTTTTAATATTTTTATAATACGAATTTATTTCAATTCTGTTTTTTCTATTTTTTATCAACTTTTTCCACTTCTTGGCGCTGTTTTTATTTTTTAAAACTTTATTTTCTACCCGAAAAAATCAAAAATACTTTCGCATATAAAAAAAATGTGTAATGCAAACATCTGCGATGGAAAATCAGATTTGAATCTCTGTCAAAAAAATGTCCGCCACCTGCTTTATTTATATAAATATTTTTTTTTTAAATAAAGTGCAATTGAAATCATCTGCTGCTTTCACTTTCGTAATTCTTATTCCAACTGCTTAAAAAATTAATTATTAATGCACTGAATTGAAGCAATAAATTAGTGTTAATAGTTGAGAGTAAAAAATGTTTACAACCACTCGTTTGGAGAGATGCATAAAAATATTATCACACTCGCATTATGTTTTCATTATCTAATCACAAAATTTAGTGTTTATATTACGCTGGAGATTACAGACACAATTCTCTCGCAAATTTTTCCTAGTGTGAGAATATTTTTAGTCTCGGCTTTAAAAAATTCACTCGTCGATTTATTAAAATATTTCTATTCTTCTTGTCTCGGTTTAAAATTTAAATAAATTTATTCGTCGACTTATTAAAATATTTCTATTTTTCTTGTATTGGTTTTAAAAATTTACTTGTCGATTTATTAAAATATTCTTATTCTTCTTTTGTATCGGTTTTAAAAATTTACTCATCGATTCATTAAAATATTGTTTAATGTTTTAATAAATCGATTGGTAAATTTTTTAAAACCAAAACTAAAAAAACGAGAATATTTTAATAAATTAAATTTTTAAACTCACTGTAAAAACACAAGAATATTTTAAGAAATCGACGAGTTAATTTTTAAACCCATAGTAAAAACAGAAGAATATTTTAATAAATCGACGAGTAAATTTTTAAACACCCACTAAAGACACATTTTAATAAATCGACGAGTAAATTTTTAAACCCAAACTAAAGACACATTTTAATTATGTTTATAAATAAATTACGAAACAATATTTTTGCAAAGCAAACTAGTAAACTGGATTAACATCCTTTTTTTGCTTATTTTTTGGAAAATTTGGCTTTTTTTTTGTATAAAATCGAGGAAAAAATTGTTTATGATAAAAAAAATTGAACACTCACGGGAAGGTGGCTGGCGATAGTGTAGATGTTGCAAATTTGGTGGTTGGTGAAGGTGGTGGTGGTGTGGAGGTCCCATCGACGGTCCCATTCCATGGTTACTGTGCTGATGGTGTGGCGAGCTGCCTCTATGGGGATGATACTGAGACGGATGATGTTGATGGGGATGAAATGACGGTGGCAAAAATCCCGTCGTCGAGGGGTAAACACCTGGACTGTGACACGCCGACCTTCCCAAGGCTGCTGAAAGTCATTCAATTTTCATCAATACAGTCAATTTTGCGAAAATTAATTCTTTTCTCTCTTTTAAATTTTGTCTCTATTATTTTTTTTTTAGTTACTCCACTTTTATTTCGTTCGCGGGACTTTATTTGTATTATTTCTTTACACCTCTTTTTTATCTTTCTTTCTTATTATTATTATTATTATTATTATTATTACTATTATTATTATTATCCTCATTTATTACTACTACTATTATTTTTCTCCATGTTAACATTTTCAAAATGATTTTTCCAAAAGAGAAATATGCGCAATAAACAAAAAATTCCTCATATTCTCTACGTTTTGAGTTTAGGGACTGACTTTCGCTTTTGAATTGGCAAATTTTACTAATAAATGATCGTGTCTACTATTAGTTGGTAATTCGTCAAAATTAGAATTAGAAAAATTTACCCATTCAGTCAACATTTTTACTCATCAAAATTCAAAATTTAGAAAGTAATTGTATTAATTAATGATCCCCAAGTTTTGAACGTTCAAATAAAGGAAATATTTTTTATTGACAATATTTAGAATCAAATTTTATTCAGTAATTATTTTTTTTTTAAAGTGACGCAAAACAATTGCAATAAAAATTAAATTTGTAGAAGAAATAAACAAATTTCGTTCAGAACGCTTTTAATAAATTACTAGTCAGAAAAAATCATTGCAATAAAAATTTAATTTGTAGAAGAAATAAACAAATTTCGTTCAGAACGCTTTTGATAAATTACTAATTAGAAAAAAAAATTTTAAACTCAAAGTTTACATTTAGAATCTCAGTAATTAATTTTTTTTTGAGAAAAAAAATTGAATTCGTATGAAGAATTTTATAGAAATAATGGAAAATAAGGAAATTTTTTTCTTTTTTATAAATATTTTGACATTAATTGAATTATTTTTTAATGAATTTAAAATTCTTGTTGAAATAGAATTTTATGGAAATTTTTGAAAATAATTAAATTCTTTCGTGTAATTTTATTTAAATTGGAATAAATAATTTAATTCGAATTGTAGTATTTATAAAAATAATTAAATTGTCTCGAAGAATTTATTAAAATTTTTGTAAATAAATAAAATTCATAAAAATATTTAAAATAATATTTGAATTCATCCGAGGAATTTAATTAAAATTGTTTTAAAAATAATTGAATTCGTGTTAAGAATTTTACTATTTAAATTTGAATTTCTATTAAAATTAATTGGATTTTCGTAAAGATTTTACTATTCATAAAAAATAATTGAAATGTTTCGTAAGAATGTATTACAATTTTTGAGAAATAATTAAATTTACATGAATAAGAATTTTTGTAGAAAGAATTGAAAATAATGAATGTTTTTTTTTCTTTTTTATAAATACTTTGACAATAACTTGAATTACTTTTAAAGAATTTAGAAATTCTTGTTGAAATCGAATTTTTTGGATGTGTTTGAAAACAATTAAATTCTTTCGTGTAATTTTATTTAAATTGGATTTAAAAATAATTTAATTCCTTCAAAGAATTGTAGTATTTATAAAAATAATTGAATTTTTTCGAAAAATTTTTTAATGTTTTAGAAATTTCAATAAAAATTGTATTTGTAGAAGAAATAAACAAATTTCGTTCAGAACGCTTTTAATAAATTATTAATTGCAAAAAAAATGTTAAAACTCAAAGTTTACATTTTGGAACTCAGTAATTAATTTTTTTATAGTGACGCAAAACGCAAAAAAAATTATAGAAGAAATAAACAAATTGCGTTCAGAACTTATGATAAATTATTCATTAGAAAAAAATGTAAAAACTCAAATTCTACATTTTGGAACTCAGTAATTAATTTTTCATTTTCACAGCAAAACAATTGCAATAAAAATTCTATTTGTAGAAGAAATAAACAAATTTCGTTCAGAACTTTAGGATCCTATTAATTAAGGGACATTGTAATTAATAATTACGGTCTACAAATGGTAATAATTTTTGAAAAATCCCCATAAGCGGGAAATTACTATACAATAAACGTTATTGCTTCTCTGAAACCGTTCAATTAAGATTCTTGGGACAAAAAGGCAATTTTAGCAAAAAGAAAATTCTTTTTCTTCTTTTTTTGGTTTATTTCTCTCTCTCTCTCTCTCTTTCTCACTTTTCCTCGCTCTTTGCAGAAGAGAAAAGAATGACGACTCGAAGAATAAAACAAACATTTCTTAGCCACTGGGAGATAATTGAAGTGGATGAAAAGTTGATGGTTGCTGGCTATCTATACAGAGAGGATAGTAAAGTGAATTATATTGCTTAGAAGAAAAGAATGTCGAGCAGTTAGAGAGAGAGTGGAATTTGATGGTATTTTTCTCCTTTTTCTGCGCCGATGCGATGATGAGCTTGCAATTCACCAAGAGAGAGAGAGAGAGAGACTATAATACTCTCGCGGTAGTGGAGTAATAATGGTTTTGCCTAGTTTCCTCAATCTCCCGTGTGTATACTCACCTGCTGTCAGGTGAGAGTGATGAGACGATGCGAGGCTCGGCTGGAGGGACGAGTTCGGATTGAGCCTTGCTTTTAAAAGGAGATTCGCGTCCTCGTTACCGCCAGAGGATGTGCTCGACTCAACGTCGCTGACTCCGCTGTCCGCTGGACTTGCTGGCAGTGATCCGCTTCCTGAGTTTTCCAAGTTGATTTTTTTTTATTTCCGGAAAAATTAAAACAGAAAAAATTCATTAGAACATTTATTCACAGATATTGTTAACAATAATGTTATTTTACCATTTACTAGATTTACATTATTTATATTACTTTATTTTTGTTCAATTTTGGAGAAAAAAATTGCCAATGGAAAATTTGAATCTGGAGAAAAGAAAAAAGGAAGAAGAAAAAAGAAAAGATAAAAAAGAAAGAAAAGAAAAAAAGAAAGAAAGGAAAAAGGAAGAAAAGAAAAAATAAATAAAAGGGAAGGAAGAAAATAATTAAACCCAAACGGTGACTATATAAAAAAAAACAAAGAATCGAGTGAAATCCGAGAAAATATTGACTGCCACAATTTCTTTGTATATATATTTTCTATTTTCAAGACTTAATCTACGGAAGTTGTATTAAGTTGGCAAAGGTGTTCATTCAGTGGGTCGTAAATTAGCAATTTCTCGAGACTTTTCCATTTGTTGTAAGATCCTCAACGTGCGCGCGCGCGTATCCTGGAAGTGAAATTGTGAAATCAACGTTGGTTTCGCTTGGGTTGGTTAAAAAAAAAAAAAAAAAATACATACACACGTCTTTGATCGTCTATGAAAAGGCGCAAAACAAGTAAATATATTTTTGCACGTTCGCGACAAAAAAAAATTAATTTCTCCCATATTTATTATTGTATATAGGTATGTATACCTTTATCGAACGTCCAAGAAATGAAACTTGTTTTCTGTGCATCGCGTCAATTAAAGCTATCTTTATGCAACTTTGCGAAGGTCATCCGGTCATTGGGTATGCATATTAAACTCGACTTCCCACGGTACTGAGCTTAAACGTCGCTTTAAACCTGTCCTCAAGGGTTTTTGCACGAGCCGAATATATACATACACCATCGTCGAGAGATTATATGCGCGAGAGCATTAAAATTCTCGTCGCGATGAGCTTTAAACTCCTGCAGAAATTGATTTTCATTTCTTAAAGAGCCCTATATGCAAGTGACTTTTAACTTTGCGCTATATATTTTCGAAATTTCCAAATAATCGACGCTGGAAATTTTTATTCAAATTGCTCCAATTTTTCTTTATTAACTATTATTATTATTCAGGTAGAAAGATTAATTTTAAACCGCATTTAATTCATTTTAAACAAGACCTTATTTAAATTAAATAAAAAAGTAAACAAAAAAAGAAAAATACACCCAGAGGAAATTATTATTTAAACCAAATATATTTTATTTCACTTAAATAAACGTATATTTGTCTCAGAACCAACTGGACTTTTTATTTGTTTTAAATAAAATTTATATTTTACATAAATAAAACTATATTTAAATTAAATAAAATTTATTTGAAACAAATAAAAAGTCTAATTGGTTCTGAGACAAATATACCATTTCTCTGAGTGTAAAAAGTAAAAAATAATTTTTTAACTGTGTAAAAAATGTATCTTTACTTTTGCGAGATGAGTTTGTATTTTTAAATTAAAATTCTATATTTAAGTTAAAATTCTATACTTAAATTAAAATTCTATATTCAAGTTAAAATTCTACATTTAAATTAAAATTCTATATTTAAATTAAAATTCCATGAAAACAGTTTGTTTACAATATATACAAAACTAATAGTGGGGAGGGAAGAAGTGAATACAAATATAGTATAATTTTGCGACTACTTTCGTTCGATTTCACAACTTTCTTCTTTTTCCTCTTCTTTCAAATATATGTATATTCGCAACAATGAAAATCATGTTCATTACGAGTATTAAAATATTAATTAATTACTCAAGCGTGAAATTCTGCGAAAATTGTGTGGGGGGGGGATATTGTTCGACATTCATTTATTGCCCATTCGTTATGGATGTTTTATAAACTAAAAAAATATGCGGTTTTTCTCTGACAATATAATTATCAAGTGCGCGCCGTTGTATTTTATGCGCGAAAACTCCTTTCGCGACAATTACAACTTCCGGTTATATTGCTAACTAATTTCTGACAGTCGTATTTTCATAGAAAACAATTAGTTTATGGCCAATTCACTTAATATAAATTATTGTATATAAATTAAATAGATTCCTTATCTAAGTAACTAATTTATTTTCTAAAATTTAAGACAATTTTTTAATTTAGTTAATTTACTTTAAAACTGCATTTTAATTATTAAAAAATTTGTTATTTACCTTAATACTGAATTTTAATTATTAAAAATTTATTTAAATACTTTTTAGATTATTCAGTAAATTAAAAAATGTCATTAAACTAAATTCGCTTAATTAAATTAATAAAACATAATAATATTCCGATCTTAAATTTTTAAATAATTTTTCTCTTCAAATATTTTCAATTTTAAAATTAATATATTGAAGATCATCGAATTATAGCAAAGAAATTTAACAAAAAAATTGAAACTAATAGAACTGCTTCTAAAAATGTTACAAAATTCTCGTGAAGAATTTTATTAACATTTTTAAAAAACCCAATTAAATTCTTTTGAAAAATTTCTTTGAATTTTTTTTAAACTAATGGAGTTTCTTTAAAAATTTCTAATTCAAAATTTTGAAAGCAATTGGATTTTATGAAGAAGAATTTTATTAAAATTGTATTAAAAATAATTGAATTCTTGCGAAGAATTTTGTTACTATTTGTAGAAATAATTGAATTGTTCCCGAAGAATTTATTAAAATTTTTGAAAATAAATGAATTTTCTGTTAATATTTGAAGATTTAAATTCTTTCGAGTCTATTAAAATTGTTTTGAAAATAATTAAATTTCTGCAAAGGATTTTACTATTTATAAACAAATGAATTTTACTATTTATAAACAAAATTGAAATGTTTCGAACAATTTATTAACGTTTTGAAAAATTTATTAAAATTTTAGGAAATAAATAAAATTTACGAAAATATTTTAAAATATTTGAATTCATCCCCAGAATTGAATTAAAATTGTTCTGAATATAATTTATCTGCAAAGAATTTTACTATTTATATAACTAATTGAATTTTTGCGAAGAATTTTACATTGTTTATAAGAATAATTTAATTATTTCCAAGGATTCATTAAAATTTTAGAAAAAAATTGCATTTTTTCGAAGTGTGATAAAAATATTTCTTAAAATTTGATCTCGACTAGGAATTCAATTAAAATTATTTTTAAAATAATTGATTTTTTGGAAAAATTTTACTGCTTCAAATAATAATTAAATTGTTTAGAAGGATTTATTAAATGTTTAGAAAACTATTGAATTGTTTCGTGAAATTTTATTAAACTTTTTCAAATATGAACACTAATAATTAATTTTGTACTTTAGTGAATTTTTTTTAAATTTTGACTACGAAATTACTTTAAAAATCATATTTGAAAATAGAAAATTTTGTAATTTGCACAAAAATAAATATTTTTCTTTAAATAATTGAATAACAAATGATAAAAATAAATTTTTCTGTTTTTGTTTGGGAGTTTTTTTTTTTTTTGAAGTTATTGTATAAAATTGAGAATGTATTGGAAACAGTTATACTCAATGCGATTAAATCTGAAATTTTGAAATTGAAAAAAAACAGTTTTTTCCCGAATATAAGTAAAGGGGGAAAATAGAAGGTTTTTACCTGGAGTACTATTGTTTGCAATTGAGGCAGTGTAGGGTGGTTGACCCAATTGAGAATGATTGGCCATATGTCGGCCATAACCATTTTGCACACCCAGCGAATGCTGCTGAGAATGCTGGGAGAGGATACCATGCAGAAGACGATTTCCTGTCGTCGATCCAGGCTCAGCCTTAACAGGGGCCAAACCAAGTGCTTCCTTCTCTCCCGTGTCATGAGGCTGTATTTCCCTCGTGTCAACTGCAACAATAAAAACAAACACCATACAATTTAGATTTATTTTCAAAAAAGCCAAAAAAAGAAACATTTAATTTTAATTCTACAGGGAAATATTAGTTACCGATAATCGGCAAATTTCATGATATTTATTTGATACTAGAATTATTAATTACACTGTTAACTTAAAAGTATCAAATGACAACGAATTGATACCGAAACTGTAGATCAAACAAAAAATTGATCCAGATTTTTGCCATCAATTTGATCTACTTCAGTATTAATTTCATACTTTCAAGAAAACTGTGTATTAAATAATTTACAACTAATTTAATACTTGTAATACGAAAGTATTTTTTTTTATAAACGGTAAAATAACAAAGGAAGAAAAATCACCTCGTGAAAAATTGCCTAATGCACTTGGGATTGTACAATTTTCCGAAAGTTACCATACGAAACGAATTATTCTCATTACAAAATATTTGTTAGACATTAGGAAACATTTGAGGCTATATTATTAAATAATAGTGGAAAAAAATATTTAATTCCGAGAAAAATGTAAGAATAATAGAAAAATATTTCCCTCTCTCTCTCTCTCTCTATGATAGTCTAAATTTGCGTCACTTTCGGTGACACACGTCAATTTTTTTCTTGCGTGTCGTGACTCGCCTTCCGTTTTGCGGGTATGGAAAGAAAAAAAAAAGGGAAAGAGTGAAAAAAAATGAGTTCTCCAATAAGAGCCGCGGCGATAGCGCGTAGTCGCGGAGAGGAAGTGAAAGCCGTAGTCTCTCCTTGACCCACTGCAAAAGTTTCTGCCTTCCTTTCAGGCAGTGCCTCACCACCTCACCGGTGTGCGCGCCTGTCAGGTTCATTAAGCAATTTCTCAACCTGTCTTTTTAATCATATACCTTAAATGAGAAGAGGAACGTGGTGGCGCTTTATTTAAATTATTTTATTATAGTATAGTAATAGTAGAGGTATTTCTAAAAAAAAATTCTACTATAAAAAAACATCGTAAGAAAAAAAGAGAGAGAGAGAGAGGGCGACGATTAGAAGGGAAAATTGTTTTATTATAATGCGCCGCTCCTCCACGAAAGCTTGGGGCCAATCGTTTTCATGACAATCGAGTGAGTGTGTCATAACACCGTGAGAAGAATCGCTATATTTTGCTCCTTGAGCGTGATATTGCAGAATAACAACGCCAAGGCGAAAATCATCTTGATCTTTTCTCGGACCTCGAAATACCGATGCAAATTTATTTTATTTTCTTTAATAAACGTTATTATGCAAACGCCGTTATTTTATTATATATATATATATATATTCAAATACCAAAACTAATAACTATTATAATCAAAATATAATAATATACATGAAAATATTAAATAAAAAATTTATTTTATTAAACTATTGAAACGAAATAATCCACAAAATTGCTGCGAATTTTTTGAAGAAACCATTTTAAAAAACCCATTTTTCCGAATCATTTAAAGTTTTAATTGTTAGGGAGTTTAAATAATTTTGAAAGGACTTTCAATTGTAATCATTGGAATTGTAATGATTTCAATTTTTAATCATTAAGAGTTTAATTGAAGTTTCAATCATTAAAAGTTTTAGTCACCGGAGGTTTCAATCATTAAGAGTTTAAACCATTTGAAGTTTTAATCATTAAAAATTTTAGTTACCGGAAGTTTCAATCATTAAGAGTTTAAATCATTTACATATTAATCATTAAAAGTTTTAGTCACCGGAAGTTTCAATCATTAAGTGTTTAAATCGTTTGATGCTTCAACTATTAAGAATTTAAATCATTTGATGCTCCAATCATTAAGAGTTTAAATCATTTGATGCTTCAACTATTAAGAATTTAAATCATTTGATGCTTCAACTATTAAGAATTTAAATCACTTGATGCTTCAATTTTTAAGAATTTAAATCCTTTGATGCTCCAATCATTAAGAGTTTAAACCATTTGATGCTCCAATCATTAAGAGTTTAAATCATTTGAAGTTTTAATCATTAAGAGTTTAAACCATTTGAAGTTTCAATCATTAAAAGTTTTAGTCACCGGAAGTTTCAATCATTAAGAGTTTAAATCATTTGATGCTCCAATCATTAAGAGTTTAAATCATTCGATGCTTCAACTATTAAGAATTTAAATCACTTGATGCTTTAATTATTAAAACTTTAAATCACTTGATGCTTCAATTTTTAAGAATTTAAATCCTTTGATGCTCCAATCATTAAGAGTTTAAACCATTTGAAGTTTCAATCATCAGAAGTTGTACTCACTGAAAGTTACTACACCAAATATGGTAAATAGTATAACTACTAAAAAAATAATAAATTAATAAAAATAATAATACTCTTTAGCAACTAAGATATATTTGCAACTAAATACACTTGACAAAAAAATTCCAAACATAAATTTAAAAAAATTGCAAGCAGTTGAGGAAGAAAAGACAAAAGTGGGTCATCGGATGGTAAATGGAAGAATAAAAGCGGAAATTAATTGAAGAAAAAAAAACAGTGATGTATATATTGATATTGTTCGTTTTCAATTTCTTTGTGTCGATTGTTACATTATGAATGGAGGAGAGAAATTCTCATCAACGTGAAAGTATATATATCTATAGAGAGAGAGAGAGAGAACAAGACTTCTTCAGGCGCTATTATGAGAATTCGTTATCATTCGAATTATCTTCGCGAGTGATTAATCGATTGAATTAGAAAGCAGATACGAGTGTACATCGGAAACGTAATAGGTGAGTTCAAGGTCTTAGAATTATACCGAAATGCATATATATCGTCTTATCTAATTCGTTACGCGATTTTCAAGATTGTATTTATTTTCTATTGTTTCTATAGACAATAAGTTTTGGTTTTTTTTTAAAGAAACTTATTGTTTTCTGTCTTTATTCCGGTCATCATAATACTCTTTAGGTATTATTTTCTTTAGGTCATCATGTTTAAATAATTGAAAGTTCGAATAACGAAGATTTTTTGTGACTAAAAGTCACGATGATGATGATTGAGACTTCGAATCACTCCAAGTCTTAATGATTGAAGCATCAAATGATTTAAACACTTAATGATTGAAGCATTAAATGATTTAAACTCTTAATGATTGAAACCTCCGGTAACTAAAACTTCTCATGATTGAAAATTAAAATGGTTTGGACTCTTAATGATTGAAGCATCAAATGATTTAAACTCTTAATGATTGAAATTTCCGGTGACTACAATTTCTAATGATTAGAACTTCAAATGGTTTAAACCAAGCTTTAAACTCTTAATGATTAAAGCATCAAATGACTTAAACACTTAATGATTAAAGCATCAAATGATTACAATTTCAATGTTTGAAAGTTCGAATGATTGGAACTTCAAATTATTTAAACTCCTAAGAATTCAAACTTTAAATGATTTAAACTCCTAACTATTCAAACTGTAAATGATTCGAAATGATTGAAACCTCTAGTGCCTGAAACTCCTAATGATTAAAACATCTAATAATTTAAACTTCAAACAATCAAAATTTTAAATGATTCAAACTCCTGACTGAAAACCCAAGTTCCTAAAACTATAAATTACAACTTTTCTTAAAAAAAAACAATGTTTTAAAATACCAAAAAACCACTGTGGAAAAATGGGTAAATCTTTAAAAAATTCACAACTAACGGAAATTTGCATAAGTGATGATAATTACAGACAGGCACAATAAACCATAATAATGAACATGTAGAAGAAAAGTCCCGTATTTGCGATAAATATTGCAAATAAAGTTGGACGTGTAATTGTTCTAATATGGGGAAATAATACGCGAATAATTTTTTTCCCTCTTGTTTCACATATAAATTCGACTTGCTGCACTACATAGACACACAAATACACACAGGTACATTAAAAACCGTAACCAATACGATTACAGAAGTTGTCGGATATAATTGCTTGATTACTATGTAGAGTTTATAGTTCCCTGTATTATAGTTTGAAGAGAAGTTCTTCTGTCCGAGTGCTCCTAGGGTTACTATAAAGTCGAGAAAGACGATCTGAAATTCACCCCAGATATTGTATATTCTATGTGTATATGAGGGTTGATATTCGAGAAAGTCAGACGTGTTTTAGTTGTCCTGGCAAAACGACAAATAAAACACGCGGAATAAGTATATAAATATATGTATATATATATAGTCGATGTGAAAACCACTCGTTTCCTTCCTCGCCATATACGCGCGCAGCTATTACTCTCGTGTCACTTAATTATTCATCAGTTTCGTGGAAAATATTGCCGGGAGAGAAAAAAAAATTCAAATTCATATTTCTTGGGAATTTTTATTTTTAATTTTATCCTGGCGACAAAAAAAAAAGTGTTGTAACTTGACTTAACGTGGAATTTAGAGAAAATTATTATATAGGCAAACAAGGAACGATTTTTTAGATTTTTGATTTTGGTGACGAAACTTCTAATAAAATTATTGAATGTTTATGGAAATTCTTTGTTTTTTTTAATGGATTCTTTGTTTCGAATTTTCCAACTTGTAGAATGTACACGCGATTATTGAATGTTGCAATCGTAAGTTGCAACTCTTGTAAGCTGCAATCGTTGTAAATTGCAAAAGTTTTAAAATCGAAAGTTGTTATTATTTCAAGTTGTAATTGTCTCAAGTTGCAATTATTAGAACTTACGATCGCTGGTAGTTCCAATCTTTAAGAGTCGCAATCACTGGAAATAATCATTCGCGAAGTCTTATTGCACATCAAGCGTTTTTCATTTTTGAGCCAAAGTTTTAGCCATACACTATGGAAGTTTAAATCAGTCTCAAATCATCTAAATTTTCAAAATCATTGACAATTTTTGTTATCCTAAGTTATGAAAAGTTGTCATCCTTCTTCGAAGTTCCAATCGTCCGAAGTCGTATATAATCATTCGAAGTCCGAATAATTAGAACTTACAATCATTGGTATGGTTCGAATCATTAGATAACTTTCAAGTGTTAAACTTAAAACTCCCGACCAAGAATCGAAAAATGGTTGAAACTCCCGAGCATTGCAATAAAAAATCATTAAAACCTGATCCAATCATCAGAACTCGAAATCAAGTTCAGCGAAATAAAAAAATTAACACTATATAAATTTCCCCCGTGTGAGAATTTGTGGAAAGAAGAAATAAATTTATTTCTCGAAAACACCTGTTTCGCGAGAATGTTTCACATCTCCTCTGTGTGTGTGTGTGTTTGTGTGAACATTAAACCGACATGTTATACACTCGGTACGGTATGGAAGGCGAAAGTCAGGGTTGGATAGGTCTGGGTCGATCAATAATACATACGTGTAGTAACCAGAACCCTCTTCGACACCCTCTCATTTCCCGATACCAGCAAATTATCATGAAAGCTCTCGTCTCCTATAACCTCCACCTCTCTCCTGTCCTCTCTTTCTTTCTCTCCTATTTCCTTTCGCTTTTTCCCCTGTTTCATTATTCAGTCTTCCGCTCCGATGTCTACCTATTATAATGACCCTCTTTAACTCTTGCTGTCTCAGCGAAATTATCTTCTTCTTCTTTTTATTTGTCGCCGGTACGATTCAAAATTCCCTTCTCAAAAACCGCGTGTCTCGAAATCAAAAATGCATTTTCTCTTGCATTAAATATCAGCAATCATTTGTCATTTTTATGATGCACAAAGGAGTTTTTGTTTAAAGCTCGATTTTTACTCTGCTTTATAGCCAAATTTTTATTTTCGAAAGATTTTTGGTTTAAATGGTTGAAACTTGAAATGATTACTAATTCCAACGATTGGAACTCTTAATGATTCAGAAACTTGAAATAGTTGTGAATTCGAATGATTGATAGTTCAAATGGTTCAAAGTCTTAATGATTCAAACTCTTAATTATTGAATCTCTTAATAATTGAATCTCTAAATGATTTTTAACTCTTTATGATTGCAATTGCAAATCTAATGATTCAAAATTCAAATGATTTAAACTCTTAATTATTGAATCTCTAAATAATTAATGATTTTAAACTCTTCCTGATTGCAACTTCTAATGATTCAAACTTCTAATGGTTGCAACTTCTAATGATTCAAACTTAATGATTGAATCTCTAAATGATTTTAAACTCTTCGTGATTCAAATTGCAAACGATTGCAACTTCTAACGATTGGAATCCTTAATGATCCAAACTGTGACTGATTATATCTTCAAATGACTACAAGTCCCCAACATACATCAGTGAACTACTTCTTTTTCGCAACATGCAAATAAAACCGAATATTTAAAGCAAAATATATTTAAATTTACTAAAAATTTAACTTTCAAAACAAGGGACGTTATTTCTCCCTTTAAATATATCGACAAAAAAAAAGAAAGAGAAAAAAGGAGAAAAAAAATGTTTGCGAAAGGAAGAAAGTGTCGATAAACATATATTTGATAAACATAGGAGTGTCCATCCTAAAAAAGCGAGTAGGTTTGACCTTGGTTAACCTTGATATGATCGTGGTCGCCGTCGACAACGAGACGAACCGTAGGGGCAAACGTCTAGCCTCATCGACCGACGCGACGCTCGTCGTCCATGCAAAAACTGCCATTATATATATATACGTGTATGTATATATATACACTATTAAAGAAATTTTTGTACGCAACCAACCTTTTCACTTCCTACGCGTCATTTCCTGCAGTTTGCGTCTCGTCTCTATACACACATATTTCCGGCATATATCGACGTGCAGATATATATACACACATCAGCTCGTTTATTTTATATACCGGAAAGGTCTTATCATTTCTCGTTCGTCCTAAATCTCGGTTTCTTCATGCAAAAAAAAAAAAAAAATCAAGCGGAAAAAAGGGAAAAAATTTCTAGCGTTGAATGTTCTTTCTTTTTGAGGGAAGACGAAGACTTCTTGATGCAAAAGAATGTTTCGAAATCATTGAAGCGAATGTGCAAGGAATAAAAATTTTACTAAGGGAGTTGTGAAGATTACTTCAAGTGATTACAAGATCCAATGATTTAAATTTCTGATTCAAACTTTTGATTCAAACTTCTGATTCAAATTTCTGATTCAAACTTCTGATTCAAACTTCTGATTTAAAATCCTAATGATTGTAATTTCGCAGGTGATTGAATCTTCCGGTGACTAAAATTTCTAATGATTGAAACTTCGAATAGTTTCAACTCTTAATGATTAAAACATCAAATGATTTAATCCCTTAATGATTAAAACTTATAATCATTACAATTCTAATGATTACAATCGAAATCGTTACAATGATTAAAACTTCAAAATTATTTAAACTGCTAAAAATTAAAACTTTAAATGATTCGAACTCCTAATGATTGAAACCTCTAGTGATTGAAACTCCTAATGATTGAAACATCTAATAATTTAAACCTCAAACCATTAAGACTTTAAATGATTAAAACTCCTAACGATTGAAGCATCAAATGATTCAAACTCTTAATGATTGAAGCATCAAATTATTTAAACTCTTTATGATGGAAGCATCAAATGATTCAAACTCTTAATGATTGAAGCATCAAATAATTTTAAACTCTTAATGATTGAAGCATTAAATGATTAAAACTCCTAACGATTGAAGCATCAAATGATTTAAACTCTTAATGATTGAAACTTCCGGTGACTAAAATTTCTGATGATCTCTAAACTTCAAATAGTTTAAAATCTTAATGATTACAACTCCAAATTGAAAACTTGTCTGGTTCGCATGTTTATTCAAATTGCAAACGATTGGAACTTTTAATGACTCAAAACTCTTACTGATTGTACCTTCAAACGATTACAAGTTCCAATGATGAAAATTTAAATGTTCCTGAACAACGAATAATGCAAATGCTTAATGATTGAAACTTCCGATGATTATAAATTCTGTTCGAATTTACAGCCATACAGTTGTACCGACTGGTTGGAACTTTCAAGAATCGCTCCCCAATTAAGTCGAAAAACATAAAAAGAAGATTAAACGAAAAGAGAAGGGTATAATTTTTCAATTCTTTTTTTTTTCATTAAAGAAAGGAGAGCTCTTTGGAATATTTCCGGTTCTCAAGTCGTTATATAGGTGTAGTACGTAAGGTCAGCATTTGTCTGGAGAACAGACGCGCAACTTTCTCGTTTGGCGTTCGCGAGTATTATAGGTCCAGCACGTGCACATATTTACAGTTTCGGGCGATGAGTTAAAAAAGTGTAAGTGAGAAGGTGTATATATACGTATATATATATATATATATATTTACGAGTCGCGGCCGTGTCTGGCATTGCGTAACGGTAACGACTCTCTCTTTCGATGTGACATCACATGTCCGATGTCGGTCGGTCGGCACTCCATCGGTTCTTTCAAGTACACACGCAGGTATATTGTGACTATATACCCGTATAACCATACCTGTCCCAGAAAAGAGCGCAAGGTACTCACTCACACAAACTTATATTTATATTTCAGGTGCGCGCCCCACCTGTACAACATTGCAAAAATTAATGTTCGTTCTCTTCCTTTTTTGCATATTTATTTATTTATTTATCTTGCCTTCTCATTATTTCATTAAGAGCACCGGATATCGAAAATTCCCCCAATTAACACTTCCCGCAGATGCTGCAATTTATTTTTTATGCCATACACTCCATCGCGGCGTTTTCTTCAATTCTACCATTTCTCAAACTGAAGATAAAAGTAATTGGGAAATTATTCTTTTCAAAGTTTCAATTATCAGAAGTTTTACTCGCCGAAGGTTTCAATCATTTGGAGTTCGAATCATTTAGAGTTTTAATTATTAGGAGTTCGAATCATTTAAAGTTTCAATTGTTAGGAGTTTAAATAATTTTGATGTTCTAATCACTCCAACTTTCAATCATTGGAATTGTAATCATTTAGAGTTTTAATTATTAGCCGTTCGAATCATTTAAAGTTTTAATTGTTAGGAGTTTAAATAATTTTGATGTTCTAATCACTCAAACTTTCAATCATTGGAATTGTAATCATTTCAAGTTTTAATCATTGAGAGTTTAAATCATTTGAAGAACAATAAAAAGTCGAATCAAGATGATGCTAAAAAATTAGATCAAGTTTTGGTATCCGTTCGTTTGATACCATTAGCATTGTAAAAATTTAACGACAAAATTTAGTACCTAACTAAAAAATACCATCACGGAAAGAAAAAATTGACTATAGAAAATTGTTTTGAATATAAATGTCCGATTTTCGATTGAAAGTAAAATGTAAGAAAGTTTCACTACATGGATGTAAAGGACAAAAGATTATTCCAGACGATGTGGAATAAAAGTGAAAACGTCAAATGGAAGGCCCTGAAAGAAATGAGAAGTATATAAAAAGGAAGTGGTCAAAGTTACTCTCTGGTAAAGACGGTAGTGTATATACATTGCAACAAAAGATCTAAAGTGCTTGTTTTCAAAGGAGCTACGTAGCTAATAAGCTTTCTTGGCTTATACATATAATATATATGTATTTATGTGTGTACAAAAACTCACGAGGAGAAAGAAACGTTCTAATATACATATATATATATAATAAACACAAACCTTAGAAATTAGAAATTTCTTTTTTCTCTCCTTCCTGATATAACGTTACTACCTATATTTCAACACTGATTCAAATATGATAAAATAATTCCCAGCAGAAACGGTGTGGGTTTATATATAATTTACTGATTTTTATCCATTTTTCCATTTTTAATAAGTCTGTATGTAAATAGTCATATAATCGTATACATGAGAAAAAAGTTTTACTTTCAAAAAAAAGTATTCAGAAAAATCTATCAAAATTAAAATATTTCTTTATTAATACAATAACAGTTATTAATTTTATTAATACAATAATAATATAACTTTTGCCCTTTTCGAATTCTCTGACTTTTTCAGGTTTTCCACATTAAAAAACGCAATTTTTTCAGGTTTTTCCAACTACATTCATTATATACATTAGAAAATTATTTGGAAACCTGAAGAATTCAATTATTTTCAAAAATAACATAGTTCTTCGCAAAAATCCAATTATGTTCGAAAATTGCGAAAAAATTCCCGGTAAAATTTAAATAATCTTTATAAATAATAAAATTTTTCTCCAAAATTCAATTATTTTCCAAAATTTTAATAAAATTCTTGTCAGAATTTCAATTCTTTTTTATACACAAAATCTTCGTGAAATTTCTTGAAAAATATTTTATTAAAAATGTTTAATAGAATTCAATTATTATTAAAAAATTTGTTAAGTTCTTGATGACAATTCAATTTTTTAAAAAAGTTCAATTATCTAATAAAATGTTTATTTTTCGAGTTAAATAAAAGAATTCTCGTAGAATTATCAAATAAATATTTTTGAACATGATATTCAATTATAATCTTGTCTATATGGAAAATAATTAAAATTCTACCAAGAACATTATTAAAATTTTTCAATAAATTAAATTTTAAATTTTGACAAGAATTTTTGTAAATTTTCAAACATAATTATTGAATTTTGCGAAGAATTATATTACACGTGAGGAAATAATTGAATTCTTCAGACTAATTTCATTAAATTTTTGGTTTAAATAATTTAATTGTTTTGTGAAATTTTATTCAAATAGTAAACATTGAAAATAATTGAATTTTGAAAATTTTTTGAAATCAATTAAAAATTTCTACGAAGAGTTTTATTAATATTATTTTGAAAGAATTTGAATTGTTATAAAAGATAATTTCATTAAAATTTTTGAAAATAATTTAATTCTTTAAAGAATAAATAATAGAAGTTGAATAAAATAATTGAATTTCTGAGAAGAATTTTACTACTTTTAAAAATAATTAAATTTCTTAAATTATATATATTTGCTTCAAAATTCAATTTATTTTAGTGTATTTAACTTAAAATTCTTCAAAAAATTAGTTATTTTTAATAATTCATTAAATATATATTAATTTCAATTTTCATAAAATTTCCTAACAGTTTCATGTTTTCCAGATTTCCAGATTTTGTCGGAACCCTGAACAATAATTTTTTTTAAATATAAAATATAAAAGAATTATTTTAATTTTCTCAATAGTTAATTAATAAAAAGGAGAAATAGAAACGATTATTTATGAATTAAGAAATTATATAGTCATTAAAAGAACATTGAAATAATGAAATACAACTGCATCGTGGGAAACTTATTTTCAGAGTCAAGATGTATGTTTATTAATAAAATTCGCCACATCGCAATAGGGGAAGGACAACAGGAGAAAAAGGGAGTAAAAATAAAAGATGTTCCGGAAAACGGAAGTAAAATACTTTTTCGACTTAAAAAAAGGCGCAAACACATAGACTTTATGCGTGAAAAGTGTTAAACTGTCCCGAAGTGGAAGTGGCACGTGTGATTATTATTAGCTGCAAATGCATTCGAGTGCAATAACCCCTATGTGCGTTATTATAATACATATATTTATGTTCCAAGATTTACGAGAAAACGCACATACTCCAAATCCCCCGCAAATCGTCATAATATGACTTATTTTCGAATTAAAAACAAATTCTATTTTTACGATACATGAGAAAAGACAAATTTTCTTTTAGTAATTAAATGTTTCCGAATTGTTTTTAGAAAATTAAGATTAAGACTAGGATTGAGATTAAGATTAAAAATTGGGTCTCAAATATGCATTTGGGACCCAATTTTTAATCTTAATCCTAATCCTAGTCAAATGCATTTGAGACCCAATTTTTAATCTTAATATTAATCGTAGTCAAATGCATTTGAGACCCAATTTTTAATCTTAATCTTAATTTTGCAAAAACAATTCGGAAACATTCAATTAATAGACGAAAATTTGTCTTTTCTCATGTATGCTAAAAATAGAATTTGTTTTTAATTCGAAAATTATGAATTTTTCACTCAATAAAAAAGCTTTAATTTTTTGGAAAAGTTTACAACTGAGACGAAATTCGAACCAAGGAGAAAAGACACAAAGAAGATCTTCAATTAACGGTGCTCGTGATTATTCTTACAATTTTTTTTCATTCCTAATTAATTATCCCAGTGGATAATTTTCTCGCGAGCGACATATCGAGTACATTATACTCGAGGACATTGCGCGAGGTCGATTTCGTCTTGATTTAATGCAACATTATTATGTACAAATATACATATATCAATGACGTATCTAGTTCACTCTCGCGAGCATAAATCCGATAAACGGAAGCTCTATAGTCAATAAATAACTTTATGGCAAAAAGGCGTGGATGAAAATCAATCAACGAGTCGATAAATATCTCATTACAATATAAAATATGTATTCAGCATTTCGCACAATGTGTAATATTTTAATGTTTATTGGGAAATTTTTAACGAAATTTTATAACCAAACAGATTCTAGAATCGTATCACAGTTTTTCTTAAAAGTATCAAATTGATATCCTAAAGTCGATCAAATTGTAATATTCTGCCAAAAATCTTGATCAACTTTTTTTGTTATCAATTTCGTAGCCATTTGATACTTTCACTGTTTTCTTGAAAGTATCAAATTGATACTAAAGTGGATCAATATGATGCCAAAAATTTAGATCAATTTTTTAATTAATTCACATTTTGGATATCAATTCGTTGCAATTTGATACTTTGAAATTAATACTGTTTAAGTGAACAGTGAAAAAATTAAATATCGAATAGAAAAGTAATTAAATAATTAAAATAATCATCATAATAGTTGTGAAAACTAATTGTCTTAACTATTTTGGAGAAAAAAAAACAGGCAACAATTATAGAGGATAAATGAAATATTTAGGAATCCGACTCTCGATTTTCAAAACCGGAAATTTCGATAGCGGAAGCGGCTCAACGGTCCGTGTCTCTGTACGCGACCCACTTCCTTCATTGAAATCGAGAGTGCGTGTCTGAAACACACACGTAAAAAAATGTGAATGTGACTCTCATGAACTACATTTATATTTTAAGTGAAAAATAAATTTTTTAAAAGCGACATGGCGAATTTTTTTTTTTTTTTGAATTTCTCCCCATAATGAATAGTGGAAACAATTTCTTTTGTCTTCGTTTTGCATTGATTTAATGATTTAACTTAGACGAGTGTGTGCGGTGATAACCTAGTTTCTAGTCCTGGGTGACACTAACGGGATATTCTAGTGTTTATAGACAATTCAAGGCTTGTGAAGAATTTTCCACCCTAATGAACGAAAGGGTTGAACTGCCCCCTTCTCCACCACCCTTGAGAACTATTTCTTTCTACATGAAAAAAAAAAAATCCACAAACCTACAAAAAAAAGTAACACATTCTCTCTTATTTCTTTCCTTTGGAATAAATTCAAAATCCCGGGGGAAACAGTATACATTCTAAATATTCTACTACTACTTCTGCAAAAAAAAAAAAAAGATTTTGTTATATATTTCTCACCCCCTTCCTGCCTAATTTCTCAGGTATCCCAAACAGCTTTATAATTTAAGTGAATAAAAAAATGTACGGAACTGAAGTTATGGGGTTTTTCTTTTGTCCCCTTTCCTTGGATTTCACTTTTTCTTATTCCATATATATATACATACGAAGGAAGTGGGCGGTAAGGAGTACACGTATACTTGACAATAGATATGGTACCCTCTCGAAATTCGATGTTTGTTGGTATAGTGTTCAAGTGAAAATGGGTCAGGGTCGTGTGTTTCTTTCCCATACGGCGTTGTGGGGGAGGTTAAAAAGAAGACAAAACAGAAACGAACAAGTACCTTTTAAGGGGGCTGTCGAAACTTTTTCACATATTCCGCGCACTCTCAAGAGACAAAACTTGCGTGAATCAATGGAATATACTTCAAATACATTCAGAAATCGATCTTGTATTGTGAAAATCATGACGAGATTTTATATCCCCTGTCAAATATAATAAGAATCGAATAATTGTCGTGAAATAAAAGAAGGTTAAACTAATCAATCATGTATTATTCTTCTGTAGGAAATAAATTTCAAAATGTGTGACGCGATCTGAAGAAAGGGTCCTTAGAAGCAAATCACTTTTAGGTTATGTTAGTGTTACTTTTTTATTAATTAAAAAATTCTTATTTACTGTGAATTAATTAAATTCTTTAATTACTGGAAATCAAAATCAGTATTTATTATAAATATCACGGTGAATCGTGAGGAATCAAAAAGTATTGCAGATTAAATTAACACCAAAAAAGATTAAAATAATCAATTTTGCTGTTATTTTTTACAATTAATGAAATTTTAGTTTATTACATTTTTTTATAACTATAAAACGTGAAGATATCGATAAATCGAACTAGTGATCGAGATCTTCAAATTTTATAATAATTAAAGATGACCAAGTAATAAAATCATTATTTTATATTACAAGAATTACTTCTTCAAAATTATTTTTATTATTTCAATTCAATTATTATTTTCCAAAAATTTGTAACTACAATTTTACTTTATATCTATTATTTTTAATAACTAATTAATCAATTTCACGAAATTTCAATTATTCCTAAATTCTTCAATTAAATGCATATTAGAAAATAAAAACATCAAATATCCAAACTTCAATATTCAAAAAGTTCAATAAAACCTTTTCAAAAATATTAATTTCAAAATTAAATTATTTTCAAAAAGTGTACTCTATCTTTCTTTTAATATTCAATTATAATCTCAAATTTTAACTGAAATTCATTTTTATGAAATTAAAATCACTTTTATTATAAAATTCTACTTACAATTCAATTTTACAAAATTTCAATTATTCGGAAATTCTGCAATTAAATATATATTGAAAAATAAAAACTCGAAATAATTTCAATAAAAATCCTACTAAACTTTTAAAAAAGAATGAATTCTACAGAATTTTTTTGTCAAAAATATGAAAAATTAAGAATTTTAAAGATTTTAGTTTGAAACTATTTCAAAATTTAATTATTTCTAAAAATCCACGTTATAATGCTTTTAATACTAAAAAAATACAAAAAATACTAAAATTTTAACTGAAATTCATTTTTAAAACTATTTTTATTAGTAAATTCCACGAGAATTCAATTATTTAAATACAAAAATAAATAATTTATTAATTTCATGTTTCTTGAAATTAAATTCGCATAAAAAATGTTATCAACAAATTTTTTAAACCATTCAATTCTTTGAACTTTTAATAAGATTTTTAAGAATAATAACACTTTTCGAGAAATATGATTAAATTTTCATTAAAAATAATTGAAATTCTGCAATGAGTTTCATTATTTATGAAAATAATTAAATTCCTAAAAGAATTTTATTATTTATAAAAAATAATTGAATCCCTGCAGAAATGTTATTATTTATGAAAATAATTGAATTATTGTGAAGAAATTTATAAAAAAATTTGTAAATAATTGAATTCCTGTAAAAAAATGTTATTATTTATGAAAATAGATAAATGTTTACGTAGAATTGTATTGAAAATGTTTTTAATAATGGCCTTCTTACGGAAAATCTTATTGAAGTAGTAAAAATTAAAAAATATGGAATTTTAGAAAACTTTTAGAAAATAATTGAAATGACAAGAATTTGATGAAAATGTTGTAAAATAATTTAATATCAAAGAAGAATTTTATTATTTATAAAGAGAATTTGAAATTTTTGAACACAATTTAATTTCTTTTGGTGTTATTTTAACTCCTTACGTTTTACTGTGTTTTTATTAATTAAAATTTGCTTTTTACTTACTATGCAAATAAAAATCAGTAATTATTAAATATTTCAGTTGTACTAAAGACCTAAACATCAAGGATTTAGATTGTCAGTAATGATTCTCTTTTTGTATTTTTATTTCAAAATTTGCAAACATAACCTATAATTTTTTTGCTTCTAAGGTTTTCTTCAGATCGCGTATAGTAATAGTATATAAAATTTACTCATCCGGAAGTAGAATAAAATTCCCACAGCAGAAATCGACTCTATGTCAAAACTTTGCAGATTAGTAAAAGTCACTTTCTATTTTTATCCGCAAATAAAAAAATAAAAAATAAAAAATCCCCCCTAACTGAGGGGGGAAGGGGGCTCAACTCAGTCTTGTGACTCGCGAAAAGGTCGCTGGCCAGTTTGTGAATATTATCATTCGAGGCCGTTTAATTCATCGTTGGAAAGAGGAAAGATGTCAAGGATAAAGAGGGACGAGAGTACGTTAACGTAACGAGATTACGCGATATAGGAGACAACGACTGTAATAATGCTTCTCTCGCTCTTCTCGAACCGCAACACAACTTTATTTTCGAGTTGGAAAATAAATTGTTTCGTCTTTCAAAGAGATATCCATGAGACCGTATCGATATCTATCCTTATTAGGCGCAAGTCAACTAAATAGATTCACGAGGAGATTTCTAGAAATATCTATATGTATGTGTTTATTTCGTTATAAGTTTCTCTCTCTCACTCACTCTTTTTAGTATAGTTGTATTAGTTAGTCGTCAATTTCACAGAAACGCGCAATGTTTCTATTGGAAAGTTTTAGGTCAGCGAAACTTCATCGCCAACCGGCACGGTTAGGGTAAAAAAACTTTTTTAAACTCTTTTTAATTTTTAATCTAAAACCGCACATTGATCGAGGTGAGGAAAAAAAACGGAAATAAAACTTTTCAAACGGGGCATGTATATAAAACGGAGCATTTAAAATCTATATTGGTGCAGTTTTAGAACAATGTTAACACGTAAGAGTCTATATAGTGATTATAAAAATTACAAAAAGGAATAATGGTTTATTTGTTTATTTACAAACGATTTGCTTCGAATAAGTATTTTTCGATTACTTCTTTACATATTCTCATTTTTTACTAGATTTGAATTAGTAGAAACTAAAAATGTTTATTATCATCAAATCAGTGAGTGACTCTACTGATTGATTTTTTTTTTTGTGAATATACTAAAAAATTACTAGAAATGCTAATAGAGAAATTTATCATAACTCTGACTATTATGGGGACCATGCGACTTTCACAAATATTTCATCCATAAATATAAATAAATTAAGTAACTTTATTTTCCACGTTATGCAATCTTTATGGACCCCTTAGGGAATTGTAATTTAAAGAATAATAATTGTGAATACGAGGAAAAATAAAAAGGAAATCTATAAAGGCAATCGGGCATATTATTCGCCTTTTTAAATTCGTAAATTTTGAAATTAATGAAAAGAGAAATTTTTTTGGGAAAGTGTAATGGATATGTGGAGTATAAAATACTCGTTTCGAAGAAAAGCGAACGTTTTTGTGCGACGTTAGAAAAAAAAAGTGAGATCTTTGGCCTTAAAGTGTCGAGAAGTGTATACGTACACGTTGGGTTGAGCACGCGATCGCGATATATATATATTGTAGTAGAACGAATGGGTGGGATAATATGTGCATTTTGCTACCTATCGCTTCGCATAGTTGCGACGCTGTATACCTTGCTGCTATAATAGTCTAGGTAGCTAGCGTAGGCTAGCCTAGCCCACAACACGGTTTTACTATGTAGGTCAGGGCTGGTGCATTCAACGAGCGAGCTGCTCTTCCTCTATGCAATAAAGGCATCGGGCATATTATTCGCCTTCTCTCTCTCTCTCTCTCTCTCTTTCTTTATACCCAACATTTATAATACATATACGGTTTTTATAACCTACCGGGTGTACGTCCCATTCACGGATTTTATACTCAAAACACTTTCCTCTTCTATTCACACGCCAATAAACTTTCCATCACTTATTTCCCTCTTGGTTTTCATCACATTTGGATGTTGGATGTAAGATCGAAAATAGTTTCTCTCCAAATGTTTTTGCTAATTTATTGATAATTGTTTTTAACAGACGATCAGTTATTTTGAACAGACAATCAGCAATTTTTAAGAGACAATCAGCTATTTTTAAGAGCCAATCACTTATTTCTAACAGATAATCAGCTATTTTTAAGAACCAATCAGTTATTTTGAACAGACAATCAGCTATTTTTAAGAGCCAATCAGTTATTTTGAACAGACAATCAGCTATTTTTAAGAGCCAATCAGTTATTTTTAAGAGTCAATCAGTTATTTTTAAGAGACAATCAGCTATTTTTAAGAGACAATCAGTTATTTTGAACAGACAATCAGCTATTTGTAACAAACAATCAGTTATTTCTAACAGACAATCAGCTATTTTTAAGAGACAGGACTCTGATCGTCTTTAAGACTCAAAAAAAGTCGCTTTAGTCGCACAAATTCACAACAAAAGTCACGAAAAGTCGCATAAAATTTCCGAAAAAGTCAGGAAAAAGTTGAATGAAATTTTAGGAAATAAACGTCAAAAAAGGAACACGAAATTGTCAAAATTGTAAAAAAAAATCACATTTCTCGCCAACACATACTTTAACATCAAACAATCTGGAATAATATTTAATAAAATTTAATAAAATTCATGGCAAAAATTTAATTAGGTATTTTTAACATTTTTTTTTAAATCTGTTCAAAAATTCAATTATGTTTATAAATTATAAAATTCTTTTACAAAATTCAATTATTTAAAAAAAATGTAATAAAATGCCTGTCATAATTTCAATTATCTTTAGAAATAATAAAATTCTTCTCTAAAATTCATTTATTTTCAAAAATAATGAAATTCTTTGCAAAAATTCAATTACATTCAAAATTTTTTTTTTAAATTTAACGTCAAAATTTTATAAATAATAAAATTCATCATGGAAATTCAATTATTTTCAAAAAAAAATTTTAATTTCCCGTCAAAATTATCAGTTTCTTCATAAATAATAAAATTCATAATGGAAATTCAATTATTTTCAAAAAATCAATTACTTTTTAACATTAAAAAAATAATCTTATCAAAAATTCAATTATCTTTTTAAATAATAAAATTATTCTCTGTTATTCAATTATTTTCAAAAAATTTTCTAATAAAATTCTTGGCAGTGGAATTTCAATTATTTATCTATTTATTAATTATTTCTCTACATTTGTAATTATCTTTATAATTAATAAAATTCATCTTAGAAA
This sequence comes from Leptopilina myrica (nomen nudum), assembly GCA_032872475.1. Taxonomy (NCBI): domain Eukaryota; kingdom Metazoa; phylum Arthropoda; class Insecta; order Hymenoptera; family Figitidae; genus Leptopilina; species Leptopilina myrica (nomen nudum). Next base: position 28,769,177 of record CM065467.1, read on the forward strand.
TTCATTTATTTTCAAATTTTTTTTTAATTTCCCGTCAAAATTATCATTATCTTCATAAATAATAAAATTCATCATGGAAATTTGATTATTTTCAAAAGTTCTGATAAAATTCTTTGCTCAATTCAATTATCTTAAAAAACAAGAAAATTCATTGCAGAAATTCAATTATTTTCAAATTTTCTTTAATTCTCCCCACAATTTTAACTATATTTTAAAGAATATCAAAATTCTCCTTCAAAAATTCAATTACTTTTAAACATTTAAAAAAAAATCTGTTCAAAAATTCAATTATCTTTATAAATAATAAAATTCTTCTCTGTAATTCAATCATTTGCAAAGAATTTTAATAAAATTATTGTCCAAATTTTAATTATCTTTATAAATAAAAAAATTCATTCCAGAAATTCAATTATTTTCAAATTCTTCTTTTTTTATAAAATCTTATAATATAAAATAATGATTTTATCACTCGGTCATCTTTAATAATTATAAAACACGAAGACATCGATTGCTCCGAGTCGAAGAATCTGAGTGATCGATTCTTCATGTTTTATAACAATTTTTTATAAGTAGTTTAATTTCAAAAACGTTTGAATTTGAATCTTTTGGAGAATTTTAATTCTTATGGAAAAATAATAATTAAATATTTATTTAAAAAAGAAGTTATTGATGTTTTTTTTGAAAAATTTGAAAGAAATCTGTAAATAGACTTAACAGAACATTTTTTTGACTAAAACTTTTTCCTTTAATTTTATTTTTCTGAAAATTTAAAAAATTTCAGTCGCATTTTACTAAAACAATCTCGAAAAAGTCGATTAGTCGCATATATCTTTTCATAAATCGTTTTAAAAGTGATTATAATGTATTTTAAGATGCTTGTTTTTGCGCATTGTTTCTACAGTAGTGCTCTAAAAGAATCAACACAAAAAGTTTCTACCTATTTACAAACCAGACAGGATTTAATTAAAACATTCTACCCAGTCCGCACATATATAAACGAAAAGTTATGAATAGTATTAAAATAATTTTTTTCCCACAAAAGAATGACAGAAAGAAAGAAAGAGGGAGTGAAGATGCGCGACTATAGCTGCACACGCAAGGGACTATAATGATTTTGAAATAACAAATTAACAACGATTATAATATAGCGGATTCTTTGAATAATGAAAGAGTGCGTTAATCAGATCTAAGCGATTCTTCTTACCGATAGTGCGCGAGAACAATGGCGAAGGCATTACTCTATCCATACACCTGATGCCTGGCATACGATAACAATTATGTACTTTCTAGGTACATCTAATATATTGTATATATAAATAACCTCAATCGATCTACCGGGTGTATTATATACCAATAAAGTTGTATTCAAAAGCTAAATATCCCTTTCCTTTTTTTCCCACGTCACACACAATTTACCTGCAATTAGTTGCAGTTTTCAATAAATTACTTTTATCGCGCGCAAAAAAAAACGAAACCTATCGGACATTGCCTTCTTTCGTGAAAAACAAGTTACTTTTTTTTTACAAAACTAATATATAAACCGCACTGATAAGAAAAATTAAAAAAAAACAAGATCTCACTTGTGGCTAACATTTAAAAAATATTCTACCCAAAATTTTACACTGTAAAATGAAAGGTACTATATTATTTTAGTACCAATTTTGGTATACTAAATCGTAATCTGCCTCTATTTTATAACCGAAATCGCCTCTAATTTCGAACCTTTCTTTGATGTCATATTGTGATATTTTCTTACGTTTGAAAACAAAAATGATTGCAAAATCAAAAAGAGAAAAAAATGAAGGAAAAAATAATTTTTTGTTTAAAAAAAAAAGCGAGGGAATTTGTTTTGCCGCGACATGTTTATAGACGAATGGAAGAATATACGTCTCCGTGCCAACGATCCAATAACCAAGCGAGAGAGCACAAGGACAGTCTACCCCAGTTTCCTACTATTACGACCGCCTACAACCTACCACCCCCGCCCCCTTGCCCCCAATTCAAGTGCAGTTCCTTCCGGGCCGATCATAACGTGCGGAAAACACTGCGGAAAATCGATCTTCGCAACATTCGCATTCGAGTGAAATTTCACCGGCAATACATATACCTATAAAAATTCTTCTCTAACACGAGAAGTGAAAATAACAAACATTTTAAAAAGAAAAGTCGTATTTTCAAAAAAAAGGCAATGTCGAGAAAACAAAAACTATACTTGACTGTTTTTTTTTTTTTTTTGAAGAAAAAAAGAAGAAGAGAAAAGAGGTGCGAGAAAAGTATGCAGAAAGATGTGAGAAAAGGGCCAGACGAACTTCTATCAGGCAGGAAGTTAGTCCTTCCTTCAGTACGTCGATAAATATCCTGAATTACAATGAGCCCGAGTAGTTCGCCGAAACATTAGCTATTTAAATAACAACACAAAAACCGACTCTATTCTTGTAAAGACAAATTTCCATTTTGATTTGCAATTCGAGACTATATCCTTATAATTGTCTGCTTGCGGCGAAACCTCCGGATTTAGAAGGCGCTAAAAGTATGCATCATACGAAACAATGTCTAAGGGAAAAAAATTACGACAATCAAACTTTGGTTAAATTCTATTTATTCGAATTAAATCGAATTAAATCGAATTAAACTCGATTTGTTTAAACGAAATCGATTTAAACCACCGTTCGTTGATTTGTTTAGACAAAATCGATTTAAACCCAAAAAGGATTAAAATAATCTATTTTGGTGTTATTTTTAACTGTGAATAAAAATTTTATTTTAAATAAAACACTAAAGCCAACGATTTGGAAAAATTCAACGAATTTAGCTTCTAAACAGTAAGTTAGTAATTTAGTTACTAACTAACTTAGTAACATAATTACTAAATTCAATTGTGTTCCAAACTTATTAAAAATTCTCGTCAAAATTTCAATTCTCTTTATAAATAATAAAATTCTTCTCCGATATTCAATTATTTTACAAAATTTTAATCAAATTCTTGTCAAAGATTCAATTATTTTCAAAAGATTTCTAAAATTTCATAATTTTCAATATTTACTATGTTAATAAAATTTTCCAAAAGAATTCCATTATTAAAAAAAATTTCAATACAATTCAACGCAAACATTCAGTTATTTTCATAAATAATTAAAATTTTTACAGGTATTCAATTATTTTTAAATTTTTTTATAAATTTCTTCACAATAATTCAATTATTTTCATAAATAATAACATTTCTGCAGGGATTCAATTATTTTTTATAAATAATAAAATTCTTTTAGGAATTCAATTATTTTCATAAATAATAAAACTCATTGCAGAATTTCAATTACTTTAAAAGCAATTTTAATCAAATCCCTCAAAAAATGTAATTATTTTTTGAAATCTTCTTAAAAATCTTATTAAAATTCGTCCACAGAATTTAATGATTTAAAAAATTTGTTGATAATATTTTTTAGGAGAATTTAGTTTCAAAAAAGATGAAATTAATAAATTATTTATTTTTGTATTTAAATAATTAAATTCTCGTAGAATTTACTTACAAAAATGGTTTTAAAAATAGATTTCAGTTAAAATTTTAGTATTTTTACAATTTTCTTAATATTAAAATAATTATAACGTGGATTTTTAGAAATAATTCAATTTTCAAAAAGTTTCAAACTAAAATCATTGAAATTCTTAATTTTTTATATTTTTTGCCAAAAAATTCTGTAGAATTAATTTTTTTTTAAAAGTTTACTAGGATTTTTATTGCAATTATTTCGAGTTTTTATTTTTCAATATATATTTAATTGCAGAATTTCCGAATAATTGAAATTTTGTAAAATTGAATTGGAAACGAATAAATTTGAAAATTATAAAACTCATCGCAGGGTTTCAATTATTTTTCATACAATTATAATTGAATTCCTTGAAAAAAGTAATTACGTTCATGCAAGTTTTATTAAAAATTTGACGAAAGAATTGAATTATTAAAAAATTTGTTACTAAAATTCTTTATGAGAATTGAATTTTGAGAAACATTCAATTATTTAATAAATTATTTACTTTTGCTTTTAAATAATTAAATTCTTGTTAAATTTTATAATAAAAATTGATTTTCATTTCATAAAAATGAATTTCAGTTAAAATTTGAGATTATAATTGAATATTAAAAGAAATATAGAGTGATCTTTTTGGAAATAATTGAATTTTCAAAATTAATATTTTTGAAAAAGTTTAATTGAATTTTTTGAATATTATTTGATGTTTTTATTTTCTATTATGCATTTAATTAAAGAATTTATGAATAATTGAAATTTCTTGAAGTTGATTAATTAATTATTATTAAAAATAATAGTTATAAAGTAAAATTGTAGTTACAAATTTTTGAAAATAATAATTGAATTGAAATAATAAAAACAATTTTGAAGAAGTAATTCTTATAATACAAAATAATGATTTTATTACTTGGTCATCTTTAATTATTATAATATATGAAGAAATCGATCACTAGTTCGAGTTATCGATATCTTCATGTTTTATACTTATAAAAAAATGTAATAAACTAAAATTTCATTCATTGTAAAAAATAACACCAAAATTGATTATTTAAATCTTTTTTTGCTGTTAATTTACTCTGCAACACTTTTTAATACGATTTTTAATACGATTCACTGTGCTAGTGATTTTTACTCTACAGAGATAAGAAAAAATTAAATTTTTCCTACTTCAATACAAATGTATCCTTTACACGAGTAAAAATTGCACCGGAAGTAATTTGTCTTCGTATTCTCAAAGTGGGCGTCAGCTGAAATTCACTGAAGTGATTTAAAGCCTCGAATCATCCTTCACCCTTCCTCTTATCCCTTTTTCGCTCACTCTTCTTATATATCTTCATTCGCAAAAGGATCCCACAGTTGAAAATTCTACATTACATTTTATTTCAATCTCCATAAAAGGGCGAGATATAAACTTTTCGTAATATTTCAGAAAAAAAGAATCACACACGCAAAAAAGCGGCCATTTCACCATCAACTTACACACTATTTTCAAAATTGTGTCATGTTTACATTTTTACGCAATATTCTCTTTGCGCTTTTCCATGAACGGAACAAAAAAAAAAACGCTTAAAAAGTTAGTTACAATTTATTGACAAAAAAAAAGAGTGCTCTCAATTTAAATGAATACGCAGACATTCTTGAAATACGCTCTTTTTTAATTTCTACTTTCATAATCAATTTATTACATAATAATAATTGTAATATATACCAAGAAGTTTTCTCGGTATTTTTTTTTCGAAATTTGTATTCCAAAGAAACGAATTTTCGAAAAGAGTGAAAAAAAAAACTGTATTGTCAAGTTTGGGAAAAAGACTGTGTATATTTTCTCGCAGGAGGAATATGCCGGAAAGAGGAGTCATAAATATAAATTTTCCGGAAGCCAGTTACGTTTAGGGATCAAATTTTGACTTTATCTTGTCGAAGGCATGGAAATTCTCCTTTCAATAAGAAGGACTACCCGCAACTCCTGAATGGAAGTCAAACGCCAGTGGCTTGTGGCTTGACAGGTCAAGAGTATTGAGACACAATAAGCGCTCAAGAGAGAGTGAGAGAGAGAGAGGGGGATTTAAAGATGATCCCGGGGGATCCGTTTGGCTACCGTTTAGAAGCAGAAGAAAAAAAAAGGTTCAAATTGACCCAAAATCACAATAAAAACCTGGTTAACTCTTAAGAATCCAAGGTCACACAACTATTGGAAAAAGAAATATGACTCAAGAGGAGGGAAAAAAAAACTTTAAAAATTTTTACGTCAATTCTTTTACGCGTCCTTTGTGTTCCCTTATTCTTTGATTCCACACTTTTTCTCCGGATATCAAAAATTGAGACAAAAAACGAATCAAAAGTGTTGCGTCGGATCACTTTTGATTTTTTTTTTGGCTCAATTTAATCTTTGTCTCCAAGTGTACTAATAATAAAAAAAATAATTAATAATAAAAATAATAATAATAATAATAATAATAATAATAATAGTAATAATAATAAAAATGAATTAATAACTAATTATTTTTTAACTATTAATATTTTTTAAAACTAATTATTAATTATTAATTAACAATTGTTTTCTCATTTTTTCTTACATAAGCGATTTTAACAAAAAGCAAAAAAATAGTGTTAATAATAATAATAATAATAATAATAATAATAATAATAATAATAATAATAATAATAATGGTAATAATAAAAATAATAGTAACAAAAATAATATTTTACATAATTAAAAATTGTTCATAAAAAAACTTCTTGTAAAAATTTGACACTTGAAATGAAAATGCCTCGGTCCAGACATAAGAATGCGGTGAAACATTGAAAAGAATTGACTCATTTTTTTCGGCGAAAAAAAAAACAGTCTCACTCTCAGTATGCGGAGAAAGTGAAAAAAAAGAAAAAAAATTAGGCAAAGATGACCTGGGAAGTTTGCAATTGAATGAGTGTGACTAAAATGAAAAATGTTTTTGGAAAAATATCCGAAAAATTTTGTATACAACTTTCACTCTCGGAAGTTTTTCATAAACATATTTTGAAGACAGAGAGGAAGAGAGAGAGAGAGAGAGAGATGGAAATTGGGTGACAGGCGCGTCTCTTGAATGTGTATTTTTCTCAAGGACCCCTATAGAGTTCAAGGATAAACTTTTCTAATATCTAGAATAAAATTCCTCATTCAAGAGAGAATTTAGAGACGAAATAAAAGTGTTTGCAAATTCATTCAAGCATTTTTTTTTGTCGCCCTAATTATGACACTAATACCAAACTATTACCGAATGTTATAAATAGAAAAGTATTTAAAAAAAAATTAATCAATTTTCTAATCCCAGTTTCAAAAAAACCCTTCTTTTTGTATTGAAAGAAGACGAAAAATTAACATTAACATCGTAAAAATTAAACATTGTCAACATGTCTGAATTTTTTAATCGCATGGATTGAAAATATTAATAATCTCACAAATTCATTTCGAAAAACACACGCGAGATTTATTTTTAATTATTGACAATTATAATTAACATACATAAAATAAGTCTCGAGGAAAATAATATTGAGAAAGAAAAAAAAAAGAGTCATCAGGGGACAAGTTAAAAAATTTTACTATATATATTTATAAAACGAGTTGGATGAAAAATTTTTTTTTTTTTTTTTGAATACACGTTGTTTATCCGGCTATTTGAAGGAGTTATGATATCGCGACGAAAAATAATTGGTTGCGTAAAGATAGGAGGGACTAATTTTGTCGAGGTTGAGGCAGGTCACATGTATTATCATACCAAAAAAAGATTTGATAAAAAAAAAAATTAAAATAAAACTCCCGAGACTTGCAAAACTGTATATACACATATCAAAATTATAAATCTCAAGAATGAACTCTGCGAACATTTTTATTTCGTTTCTTTTATCAATATATTTCTCTCGTCTTCCTCTTTTTTTTCTTTCTTCCTTTTTGTTTCGCGGAGGGAACATTTTTATCTGTATTTCTTTATTTATTACACTGAATATTATATATCTTTATTTTATTATCGTTATTCTTGTCATAGTTACTATTATTACTATTTTTATATCAGTATTATTATTATTAATAGTATTATTATTTTTGTTATTATTCTCAAATATAAATTTTTTTTTAAATAATTTCATAGTCAAAATTTTAAAAAATTCACTAAAGTACAATATTAATTAATAATGATCATATTTTAAAAAGTTTAATAAAATTTCACGAAAGAATTCAATAATTTTTCTAAACATTTAATAAATCCTTCTAAACAATTCAATTATTTTTTTAAGTAGTAAAATCTTTACAAAAATTTAATTATTTTTCAAACAATTTTAAATGAATACCTCGGAAGAGATCAATTTTTAGAAATATTTTTAACACACTTCGAAAAAATTCATTTTTTTCTAAAATTTTAATAAATCCTTCGAAATAATTAAATTGTTCTTATAAACAAATTAAAATTCAATTAATTTTATAAATAAAATAAATAAAATTCTTTGCAGGAATTGAATTATTTTCAAAAACAATTTTAATTAAATTCCTCGGATGAATTCAAATATTTAAAAATATTTTCATAAATTTTATTTATTTTTTTATTTTATTTATAAATTTTATTTTTAATTAATTAATCCAATTGAAATAAAATTACACGAAAGAATTTAATTATTTTCAAATATTTCCATAAAATTCTATTTCAACAAGAATTTTAAATTCTTTAAAAATAATTCAATTGGCAAAATATTTATAAAAAAGAAAAAAGGAATTTTATTATTTTCAATTATTTCTATAAAATTCTTCATACGAATTTAATTATTTCTGGAAATTTTTAATAAATTCTTCGAAACAATTCAATTATTTTTATAAAATATAGTAAAAGTCTTATTGCAATAATTTATTTATATTGAAAAAAAGTAAAATCCTTTGCAGAAATTTAATTCTATTCGAAACAATTTTAATAGACTCGAAAGAATTTAAATCTTCCAATATTAACATAAAATTCATTAATTTTCTAAAATTTTAATAAATTCTTAGGGAACAATTCAATTATTTTTATAAATAGTAATAAAATTCTTCGCGAGAATTCAATAATTTTTAATACAATTTTAATGAAATTCTTTTTCATAAAATCCAATTGTTTTCAAAATTTTTAATTAAAAAGTTAAAAAAAACACCATTAGTTTAAAAAAAATTCAATGAAATTCTTCAAAAGAATTGAATTAGGATTTTTAAAAAATTTAATAAAATTCCTTCACGAGAATTTAATAACATTTTTAGAAGGAATTCTATTATTATCAAATTTTTTGGTAAATTTCTTTGCAATAATTCGATGATTTTCAATAGATTAGTTTTCAAATTGAAAATATTTGAAACGGAAAATTACTAAAATTAAAAATATATTAAAGGGAAAAATACTAAAATTGAAAATATTGGAAAAGGAAACTCATTAATATTGAAAATATTTAAAACGGAAAATGATTAAAATTGAAAGTATTGGAAAAGGAAAATTATTAAAATTAAAAATATTTGAAAAGGAGAATTACTAAAATTAAAAATATATTAAAGGGAAAAATACTAAAATTGAAAATATTGGAAAAGGAAAATTATTAATATTGAAAATTATTAGAATTGAAAATATTTGAACAGAAAAATTATTAAAATTGAAAATATTGGAAACGGAAAATTATTAAAATTAAAAATATTTGAAAAGGAGAATTACTAAAATTGAAAATATTTGAAAAGGAAAAAAATAGAAGAAGACTATTATTTTTCTGTAACTATTTTTCAGTTCTTTATCTAATTTTTTGTTTATTTTATTAAAAAAAAATTTTTTGTCAATTAACTTTCATTGTATTTATAATATTTGCAATATAAATGTCTTTCTCTAATTTAAATTTTTCCTTGTCAGAAGTCGTTGTCAGTGCGCACGACCTTCGCGTGAGAGAGAGTGAGAGAGATGGCTTGCGTAATATTTTTATCGACCGAAATTGCGCACCAATACAGACACCCGAAACCCCTTCTTTCTTTCTTTTTTGCTTTATATTATGCGTACATGTTGGTAATAAAAGTCGTTTGCATTTTATGTGTGTGAAAAAACTTTGATTACGCGGGCGACAACGACAACGACAACGACGCTTTCAAGAAGATATTTCGTATCGGATCCGTTTTACATTGCGAGAAACACCTGACCTATTCTCTCATTATAGTATATACATAAATATATATATATATACAAAAGAATATAACGTGTCAAGAAAAATATTTCCGATTACGTTACATGCGTTCCAGAAAAATTCTTTATTCAACTAAACAAATTTTAATTTGTTCCTCTACATACTAAACAGAAGATAAGCAACCCCGAGTATTTTTTCCTTTTTTGTACATAAACCAAATAGTACTACAATAATTATCATATATAATTATGTTATTTAATAGTAATAAAAATTTTTTTTATTCGTATTTAATAATTTTTCAATAATTAAGAAAAATAGTTAAATAGAAAAAAATGTTCCTGGAATTTACCAAAGTTGAAAAAGAATGAATTAAAAATTTATCAGAGAGAATACACATCGTGTTTTGGAAAATGACTCGTCAGATTATAAAGCGAGTTGTGGGGAAAATAATGTGCAGACGATCGCGAAAAGATCTAGGTTACTGTCTTTGTTTTGGAGATTCTTTCTTTGGTGACAAAGATAGCAGAATTATTTTGCTTTGAAGACATTTTTTTTTCATTTCGAACAATACTGTACAAGTACACGCAAATGGAGAGACGCCAAAAAGAAATCTGCGAATTATTTACTTTCCCAACTATTTAGTAAAAAAAAAAAATCTTGTTTTTTGGATATACCGCGCCGACAACTTTAGACTAAGTTCCGATTTTTACAATTCCCTTAGTTTTTTTTTTTGAAGAACAATTTTTACTCTTCAATTTGATTCAAAATAATTCATTCCAACGAAAGAATATTTTTGAATCTAAATCAAAATATATAATATTACGACTATAAAAATATCCTTTTTCGAAAAAATATACTTCAGCGGAAAAAATTACTTCCATCGTGAAAAAAATATTTTTCCTTCCAACTAGGAAGTATAAAAAAAAGAAGAAAACGAATCAACAGTAAAAGGAGAATAAAATTCCATTGTGGTATATAAAAATGGTCCTCGCCATTATCCAACGTCTAAATCTGCAATTTATTTTTCTGTTATCAGACAATAGTTTTTTGCTTCACGCAACGCTGACGCCTCTGATAACTTTCTCTCAAGTTTCGTTTGTTTTTGTTCAGTAAATATGAAGTTCAAGTTTCCAGCAAGTTATTATTTCAAATAAAAAAAAAAAAGAAAAAAGAAAAAAACAGAACAGAACGAGAAAAGAAGATGAAGAAAAACAATTGAATGGCAAAATTTTTCTCCAAAGTTTTATTATTTCTTTTCTGCTAAATATCTAAGTTTACGGGTCAAATGCGCGCACGGGAAAAGTGTGTCACACGAAAAATTAGCTAATCTCCGTAAAATTTCGTTTAGAAATTTCCCTTTTTTTTTTCTTTACATATATTGAATTTTGAATTAAAAAAAAAAATGCTCTCAGTGTACTGAAAAGAAAATAATCAAGTTCCACTATAAAAATTAGTGCAAATTTTGACGACTTTTTACAAACATAAAATTAAAAACAGCTCTGGCACTTCTATTAAACTTGAAAATATCAAATTGCAAAATCAAAACCTAAAAAAAATGAATAAATTTAGTCGAAAAATTCAACTTTATACCATATTATAAGAGTGGAATGTTATTAATTAAATTTTAAAGTTATTGTTACTTTTCAAAAATGTTTGTCTATTATATGTGATTTCGACTATTTTTCATGCAGTTAAATAATATTCGACTGAAAAACGTAGGGAATAGAAGTTTTTGAATTCGGTTGAATTGAGGACCTAAACTAAAAAGTTGTCAAAACAATAAATTTCTTTGAGCCCAACAATTTCATAGAAGATAATAATCTAATGTTGTCGAAACTGGCACCCATGGATAATTTTAAAAACTTTAGAGCTAAATAATTTTTTTTTGAAAACCACAATGTAAAATTATAATTGAGCGCAAGTTTCAACTCCATAAAAATAAATTAAATGGGTCCTCAACCCAACCGAACTTCAAGTTGAATAAATTAAATGGGTCCTCAACCCAAACGAACTTCAAGTTCAATACATTAAATTGGTCCTCAACCCAACCGAACTTCAAGTTCAATAAATTAAATGGGTCCTCAACTAAACCAAACTTCAAGTTCAATAAATTAAATGGGTCCCCAATCCAACCGAACTTCAAGTTCAATAAATTAAATGGGTCCTCAACCCAACCGAACTTCAAGTTCAATAAATTAAATGGGTCCTCAACCCAACCGAACTTCAAGTTCAATAAATTAAATGGCTGCCCAACTCAACCGAGATTCAACTTTGATAAATTAAATGGGTGCCAGTTTGATGAAGTTGAAACTGGCACCGATTTAATTCATCAAAGTTGAAACTCGGTTGAGTCGAGCACCCATTAAATTTATTGAACTTGAAGTTCGTTTGAGTTCGTTTATCAACTTGATCCACTTTTTGGAAAACACCTCAAAGGAAATGTGACAGAAAATCAAAACTGTTTAAAGTTAATTCAATTTTTAATTATTTTTGCAGAAAAGTTGCAGATTCGACTCCTAATGTTGGAAAATACGAGAAGTTTCCGGAAAATAAATAACAACAAACAAACACTCACGATATCGTCGCATGAGATTTTTCTTGTAAGGTTTTGTGCCAGGCGGTCGTGATCGCGATCGGTGTTCATCCTTATGATTAGTGTCCGAAAAGGAGTCGTCCGAATCCTCAGAGCACGTTCTGTCCTCCCTTTCCTGGGAGTAATCGAGCGAGGATGTTGTTGTTGTTGTGGTTGTTGTCGTGCTGATCAAACCACGCAACCTTAGCGCCGCATTTCCGTATTCATCGACAATTAAATCCTTACGCTCCTGTTCCTGTTCGGCAATTAAATTCTCCTCCTTGCCGCTCAGTTCGGCATAATCACCAACGCGGACACTCAGGTCCAACGGCTGATCCTCGAGCATTTTTCACTTTCTTAGAATCCAATTTTTTTTACTACACTCTCTTGTTTTTTTGACACTCTTCCTTCTTTTTTAACACTCTTCCTTCTTTTTTGACACTCTTCCTTCTTTTTATACTACACTCTCTTCTTTTTTGCTCTTGATCGTAATTTTTTTCTCTTGATCGAAACTTTTTTGCTCTTGATCGAAACTTTTTTGCTCCTGATCGTAATTTTTTTGTCTCCTGATCGAAATTTTTTTGTCTCTTGATCGAAATTTTTCTTGTCGTCCGTCTTTTATTCTAAGCGGACCTTGACCTTACCGGAGCAACTCCGATGCCATCTTTGAACGACTCGGAGATTGAGGGGGTGGTTAAACTTGGCCTGGCGCGCCAATCATGGCGACTATTTAAATCTCTACTTTCACTCTCACCACTCGACACTTGTTTTTTTTTCTCTTACGCAAAGAAAACAAAAAATTTAATGTAAAATTCGGACACAATTATTCACAAACATTTGGAGAGATTGTTTTTTCAAGTTTCCAGAAACATCACAAAAATAAGCACTCGCGGGAATAAATCCAAATTGAGGTGAGGGGGGAAATTGCACAAGCACCAAGGGGGGGAAAAGAAAAATTGTTCTAAAAAAGACTTTGTTGTAATTTAATTGTTGTTGTTGTTTTTTTTTTTTAGTGAGAAGAATAATGATGACAAGAGGGGAAAAAAAGGAACATGTCTCTCTTATGCCTATGAACGACGGTTGCCGGTGGCACACTGACTGACTCGGAATCGGGGTAGTCCGCTAGTCCAGGCTGCTCGTTCACTCACTACTCCAGACTCACTCCACTTCACTTCGGCTCGGCGCGCTCGGCTCGACTCTCGCATCACACTTGTGCTTATGTCTCTCTCTCTCTCTCTCTTTTTCTCTCTCTTTCTTTCTCTTTCGCTCACTCGCGGTTTCTCGCGGCGACGGCGGCAGCGACGAAACCAAGAGTTGAAACTCGGTTCTCGTCGGGGGAATTCGCTGTTACTCGGCAATCCCGTGTTCTCTCTCTCTCTTGCAAAGTGCCAACTTTATACAGAACATAACACACATTTATGTATTGTATGTATAAAGAGAGAATTGAAATTGCAAGCTCTCGCGCGACACGCCGGTGCGTGGCTGTGCGTACCCTACCACAACGTTGGGAGTCGCGATATTCTAAAGGACCCGAGGGAAAGGGGAAGGGGAAGTGTCAGAAACGGCGGGCAAAGGGGAGGGGGAGCTATTTTTCCGTCTATTGGGATAGGACGCATACAAAACAACGAGTTTAGTGTGATATTTTTTCAATTTCGACACAATTTTTTTTGCTTTTTCATTTTCTAATTGAGTTACATATTGAGAAAAGAATATTATATTTGAATGAAACATGATTATCTTTGTTATACTCTTTAAATTTGATTTAGTAAAAATGTTCACTAACAGGAATTAGAGAAAAATTAAATTATGTGAAAAATTGACTTTTTGCTTTTGAATTCGTAAATTTTATTAATGAAAAGTCATTTTTAGTAATTTATTAGTTAAATTTACTATTTATTTACTAATTTGAATTATTTATTTACTAATTTGAATTATTTGTTTACTAATTTGAATTAGTGACTGAATTTTTGCTTTTGAATTAGTAAATTTTATTAATAAATAGTCATTTCTATTAATTTATTAGTAAGCGAAAGTATTCGTTGCAATAACTAGAGATTTCGCTAATTTAGTGAATTTTGTAGTTGTTCCGGGTGAAGATTTTTTTTTGACTATACAGTCAACCAAAAATTATTGTTGATTTAAACATAATTTTGATTCAATACATAGTAAGTTGAGTTACTACTCTCTGAATCTGAATTAGTAAAAATATTTACTAATTTGAATTAGTAAAAATATTTACTAATTGGAATTAGTGTCTGACTTTTTGCTTTTGAATTAATAAAGTTTGCTAAAAAAATTAGTAAAAATTACTATCTATTTAGTGAAATTTACTAATTCAAAAGCAAAAAGTCACTCACTAATTCAAATTAGTAAACATTTTTGCTAATTCTTTGGAGAGTATCCAAATTTGGTTCAATAAAATTACATTTAATTCAAACATATTATCCCGACTTTTCCAATTGTGAATTTTTCTAATAAAATTTTATTTAGTATTTAAATTATTATTAAAAAATTTTTAGTATTGAATAATTAACAATAAGTTTGCTATTCTTTTATTCTAAAAGCTTTATTACTAAATTTTCTTAAACTGATTTGAATTTAAAAATAAATACTATACTAAAAATAGTTAAAAGTTTGTCAAGAATTTTGTCAAAAATTTTTGAAAATAATTGAATTTTTTGGTGAAATTCTATTTAAATAATTGTTATTGAAAAAAATTGAATTTTATGGAAAAATTTCGTTATTTCCAAAAATAATTAAATTCTTAAAAAGAATTTTATAAAAATTCTGAAAATAATTGAATTCTTGAAAGAATTTGATAAAAATTTTGAAAATAATTGAATTTTTTGGAGAAATTTTATTTAAATCATTGTTATTGAGAATAATTGAATTTCCAAAAATTATTAAATTTTTGAAAGGAATTTTATAAAAAATTTTGCAAATATTTGAATTTCTTGGTTAAATTTTATTTAAATAATTGTTATTGAAAATAATTGAATTTTAAGGGAAAATCTTGTTATTTCCAAAAATAATTAAATTTTGGAAAAGAATTTTATTAAATATTTTGAAAATAATTCAATTTTTTCTAAACAACAAGTTTTATATAAAATTAAATATAAAATAATTGAATTCCGGGTGAAATTTTCATTATTCCTGAGGATAATTAAATTCTTGAAAACAATTTTATTGCAATTTTTTAAATTATTTAAAATTTTTTAATTGAAAATTTTTTTAAATAATTAAATTTTACAAAAAACTTTTTTCAGCTTTTTAAAATAATCGTGCTTGTTATTAATTATACAACAAAAAAATTTCATTATTGAATTTTATTAAAAAATTTTTTAAAGGAATTGAATTTTTCTCTCAATTTTATTGGAATTTTTCAGTTCATTATTAAATTTTATTTTGTTTAGTAAATTTCATTTTATTTATTAAATTTCATTCAGATTCAATTTAAATTTAATAAAACTTGTTCTCAAAATAGTGAAATTGATAAATAATTGAGTTACTTTATAAGAAATAAAATATAAAAATTTTCCCTCCTGCGAAGAATTGAACTCACGACGCTTGACTTCAATTCAAATTTTTCAATGCCTTAACGTCCACGACCATAACCAATTCTTTTCTTCACTAATTATAATTAGTAATATTTGTCCAATTTTCCTTTTAAAGATTAAATAATAATTATTATTTAATCTTTAAAAGGAAAATTGGACAAATATTTAATAAATATAATAATTGTAACGACAATTAATAATTTAATGCTTTATAATAATATCATTTTACTATACTAGGTATTAAAATTTTATTATAATTATTTTTACTTTCTTTCTATTTACTGCTATTTGTCTCCTCATTTCTAACATCCCAACAGCGTTTTATATACATTCAGCGGTCATTTTTTTCTCCACACAAAATTCCGGCCACGAATTCCCTCTAATCCAGTGGATAACCCGGAAGAAAAAATCCTTATTATGAAATAAAAGTCACATTTGTAAGCAACCCACGAATTTTATAGCTTATATTTGAAATGTAATTTCCTAGTCTCGGACTTAATAAAAAATAAAAACAATTTACCTCGCCAAAAAACACTTTTTTTACACATAATTAAAAATTTGCAAAAAGTTTCGTTCTTTCTTTTGTAATAAATTTTCTTTTCATTGTATTTTTCACTTAAATAAAAAAAAAAAAAGTGTTTTTCAACCGATATTTACAATGAGAACTCTCCTCTATTATCAGAAATTTGTTATCGGTCGTATATCTTTTGAAGAAACATTGTAAGAAAGTGTCATATGGATATATGGTCTCTCTCGCGCGACACTTGTAAAAGCACGCAGGTTTTCTTAACAATATTAAAACTTTTATCGACCCGAGTAATCCCATGTTTCAATGATACAAATACACATACACCAATTGCTCCCACAATCTTATCACTATCCGAACACACTCTTTATTATATATTCGATTAAGAAATTCGTGATTTTTATTCTAAAATCAAATCTGTTTTTCATTATCAAAATATTCTCCTCGACGTTTATTTTTCTTTCACCTTTATTTTTCAATTATATTATAGAATGCGTTTTCATATATATATCTATACACATCAACATGATTTGCATATGAATAAATAAACTACCGACTTTGTCACATACATGATTCGCGCATATTTTATACATTCATATATTGGCGCGGTATTATTTTTAAATCTCTTATTCCATATTTTCCATCTAAAAAAAAACACATTCAATTTTTGGAATTTCATCAAAAATTATGCAATTATAGTTTTTTATCTATGTATGTAACAAAATGTCAATTACAATTTACATTTTGTTCTTTTTTTTTTTTTAATTAATTTCAATTATTAAACAGAGAAATATTTTTATCTTTATCCAGTTCGTCTGGCTCATTAAAAGAAAACTAATCTCCTTAATTATATTATTTTTAAAAAGGAATATTTCATCGACAATGTATATATATAAACGAGACGAATCTGTTTATTAAAAATCCAATATAGAGAAAAATTGACATTTCATTTTAGTTGTAATATTTTTATTCTTCGGTATCAATTGAAATAGTAGATAAAATATATATCAATTAGTAATAATTATTATAAATATATAAGAAACGTAAATATTTGTTTTTGTAGTCTCATTTCGAAATATATTTATTAAATTTAAAAAGGAAAAAATTGAAAAATGTCTAAAAATCAAAGCTAATAATTTCTAATTAGTAAAAAAAAGGAATTGAACGTTCGTGATAAGTGCCTCATTCGCCTCGCCCCAGTTCCTATATACTATATATATATATATTGCGCGGCTTTTGCTGGCGAAAAGAATTTTTCTCCTCACGCGCGAGATGTTTGTTCGCAATATATGAGGAGGGCAAATATCGTTGAGTATATATCAAAAAGGCACACATATGCTTATATGCGCTCGGTTAAATGCGCACCTTTCTGTAAATTCACAATCTAATTTGATCCCATAGGCCAATATTATGCGCGATTGAACTGGTGTGGCACTTTATTTTTTTTCTTTCTTTCTTTCTTTTCTTCTTCTTTTTTTTCTGCAATTTTTCCTATTTTTATAACTCTCTTCAATTGCCATATTGAAGCGAAAATCGATTAAACATTCGATGTACGACCCAGATAACTATAATTTGTAATCAAATTATTTCTTGAAAGTGAAATTCTACTTTTCAATTAAGTATATAATCGCTGTAAATTAGAGCAATGTTTGCTTATTTCGTGCGTATGTTTATAAAAAGGAACTGTTTTTTTTTAATAACCAATTAAATTTATTATACGATTCTGTACTGTAGCAATCGAGAAGTATACTATTTAACAATTATTATCAGTGTACTATTAATAATTTATTATTAGTGTACTATTAACAATAATATTTTTTAATAAAACGTTGAATTTAACGATAATTCTAACTCTTCTGCGTTTTATTAAATTTTAATTTTTACCGATGAGTGATGGATTAAAATACACAATAAAACGAAAGGTGTTAAAATAACACCAGAATGGATTAAAATAATCTGTAACAGTTTAATCCCTCTAGGATTAAATTAACAACAAAAAGGATTAAAATACTCTATTTTGGTGTTACTGTTAAGTATGAATGAAATTTTATTTTAAATCAAACACCAAAGTCAACGATTTGGAAAAATTCAACAAATTTAGCTTCTCTAGGAAGAATAGTGTAAGTTAGTTACTAACTTAGTAACATAGTTACTAAATTCAATTGTAATCAAGAATTTCAATTCTCTTTATAAATAATTAAACTCTTTTCTGATATTCAATTATTTTACAAAATTTTAATTAAATTCTTGTCAAACATTCAATTATTTTTAATAAGTCCCAGAATACCTACTACTAGAACAATTTCAATTAATATCCGGGTAATGAAAATTAATTTAGTTCACAATTAATAAAAAGTAACCACAGCCGAAAATGGGCAGAAGATGACAAATTATTTTTTTTTGCAAAGTTTATCTTCACAGAAAAACTAACTTAGTTACCAACTTACTAACTAACTTAGTATACCATATAGTTACTAAATTCAATTCTCTTATTTATAAATAATAAAATTCTTCTCTGATATTCAATTATTTTACAAAATTTTCATCAAATTTATGTCAAAATTTCAATTATTTTCAAAAGTTTTCTAAAATTCCATAACTTTTAATATCCACTATTTCAAATAAAATTTTGCAAAGGAATTCCATTATTAAACAAAATTTCAATTCAATTCTACGTAAACATTCAATTATTTTTCTAAATAATAAAATTCTTTTAGAAATTTATTATTAAAAAAAACTTCAATACAATTCTACGCAAACATTCAATTATTTTCATAAATAATATAAATTTTAAATGCAATTCAATTACTTACAATTTTTTTTTTATAAATTTCATCACAATAATTCAATTATTTCCATAAAATAATAAAATTTCTACAGGGATTCAATTATTTTTCTAAATAATAAAACTCATTGCAGAATTTTAATTATTTTTAAAGCAATTTTAATGAAATTCCTCAAAAAATGTAATTATTCTTAAAAATCTTATTAAAATTCGTCTAAAAAATTTGTTGATAACATTTTTTATGAGAATTTAATTCCAAGAAACGTGAAATTAATAAATTATTTGTTTTGTATTTAAATAATTGAATTCTCGTAGAATTTACTAACAAAAATAGTTTTAAAAATGAATTACAGTTAAAATTTTAGTATATTTACAATTTTTTTAGTATTAAAATCATGATGACGAGAATTTTTAGAAATAATTAAATTTTCAAAAAGTTTCAAACTAAAATCCATTAAAATTCTTAATTTTTCATATTTTTGACAAAAAAATCTGTAGAATTAATTCTATTTAAAAATTTAATAGGATTTTTATTTAAATTATTTCAAGTTTTTATTTTTCAATGTACATTTATTTGCAGAATTTCCAAATAATTGGAATTTTGTAAAATTTAATTGTAAACGAATAAATTTGAAAATTATAAAACTCTCATCGCAGGGTATCAATTATTTTTCATACAATTATAATTGAATTCCTTAAAAAAGTAATTATTTTCATGCAAGTTTTATTAAAAATTTGACAAAAGAATTGAATTATTAAAAAATTTGTTACTAAAATTCTTTATGAGAATTGAATTTTCAGAAATATTCAATTATCCAATCAATTATTTACTTTTGCATTTAAATAATTAAATTCTTGTAGAATTTTTTAATAAAAATTTTAATTCATTTCATAAAAATGAATTTCAGTTAAAATTTGAGATTTTTATTGAATATTAAAAGAAATATAGTGTGAACTTTTTGGAAATAATTGAATTTTCAAAATTTATATTTTTTCAAAAGTTGAAAATAATTGAAAATAATAATACAAAATAATAATTTTATTACATGGTCATCTTTAATTATTATAAAATATGAAGAAATCGATCACTAGTTCGATTTATCGATATCTTCATGTTTTATAGTTATAAAAAAATGTAATAAATTAAAAATTCATTCATTGTAAAAAATAATTGATTCTTCTAATCTTTTTTGGTGTTAATTTGATCTGCAACACTTTTTAATACCTCACGATTTACTGTGTATTCTTAATAATACTTTTTATTTAAAAATACTTTCAAAATTGAAAACACTTGACACAAAGTTAGGAAACTTTTTTTTTTAGGAAATGTTAGGAAACCACAGCTCAGTTAGTAAAGTTCCCGTTCGTAACCCAAAAAAAGTCAAGGGTTCCATTCCTGCCCTAAATTGACAATTTTTTCTTCACCTTACCTAAGTTTTTTTTTCTAATTATTTCCAAATAGCAATAAACTCGTAACTTACTAATATAATAGTGGACAAAAATAAGGGAATAAAAAAAAGAGCAATCTGTCGAGAGAAAAAAATCTGAAGTGCATATAAGAGAAGAGTACAATAGAAAGAATAAAGCAAGAGTCTTTGTATATGATTCCGGTAGCCTTCAAATACCCGCAGTACAATCCCCTCGTTCCTGGATGACGAAGGCCTAGAAGGAAGGTGGATAGTTCGAGGCCTCTCGGGAATGACGATGGCTGCTTTAAACTGGTGGCAGGAGGGTGGGAAGAGAGGAGGAAGAATAGTTGGGTGTGGGAGAGAGAAAGAGAGAGAGAAAGAGAGAGGATGGGGTGTTGAGAAATTCCGCGTAACCTTTGCACCCTGAACACCCTTTAGGTATATATACGTGGAATCGTTTTTGACTCTGCGCTCTGCATATATATTTATAAAGCAAAAAAAAAAAATATTCCACACGTGTTTTTTGTCACGACACTAGAATTATTATTTTTCCTTTTTTTTTGGAGCAAAAATGTTCCTCTCACGAATCTCGAAATATTCTTTTTTTGAAACAAATAAGGAAAAATTAGAATTTTCCGCACAGTGCAAAAAAAATATGGACTAAACAAACTAAAACCAAAAAAGTCGTTCGAAAAAACAAATGTTTTTAAACTACAAAGTTTTTTAAAAAAATTTTCCAGACAAGTTTCCCTATGGATATAAAATTAGGAGGCAAAATAGTTGGTCTCAATTCGATATCGAGCAGAAAGATTACGGCGAACATTTTTTTTCTCGCAGTGAAAAAAATTCGGAAAAAGAGATATTGCGGGAAGAAAGTTAAAAAAAATGGAAATAGTGGGAAAAAAAGTCTATCCAAATATGAGGAAGCTAGTTTTTCGCAAGACTGGATATTGGCAATAAAAAAAAAAGTAAAACACTCGAAACAAGTTTGAGACTCGTTGCGGAGAAACGTGTCGAGGAAAAGTGCGCGTTAGTCTCGGCCTGAATCGCTAGTTAATAACTTTTCCACCTCCTCGCATCATCTGGACCATCTTTCTCAATCTGTCTCTTTTCCATTTTTTATTATTTTGTTATTTCATTTATTTATTTTTTTTTATTAATTTCTTTATTTATTTTGTTTTTTATTTATTTATTCATTTATTAATTTTTTTATTCTATTTTTTATTCATTTGTTCATTTATTAATTTTTTTATTTATCTTCTTTTTTATTTATTTATTCATGTTTTTATTTATTTATTTTATTATCATTTACTTTATTATTAAAATGTTGCCGCAATAGTGATAGTTTCAACAATAATTGTAAATAAAAACAAAAGACAACGAGGGGAAAATATACTTGTTATTTTGAAAATTTGTTTGCCATCTTAAAAGTTATCTCTGTGCGTGTGCCTTTCACGTTTCGTTTCGTTTCTTTCTTTTTTCTTGTTTTCTTTTTTCCTATACACTTTTCTTGTTTGTTTTCTTTGTAATAAGAGGTTTATTACGAGCGCAGACCGGATATTAATTATTGCCAACCACAAGAATCGAGATGCTACACTTTTCTCTTCATGTGCGTATAGAGAGTATAAACATTTTCTACTGCGAGAGCAAAAAAGATCCTTAATTGGCCCTTCATTATCTCATTCCTTCTTCCTTTAATTTCCTTTCGCATCATTTTTCTATTTTCTCTACAAATCCTCCTCCTCCCCCCCCCCCCGTCAAAACGTTCAATTTTTCCACCATATTAAATTATAATAACAAGTCATTACAATAACTCATTATAAAATTACAGAATTTATTGATGTACTGCGAAAAGAAGAAAATCGACAGGATAAAGTAGTTAAAGTAGTTAAAGTAGTTTAAGTACTTTAAGTAGTTTAAATAGTTTAAGTATTTTAAGTACTTTAAATTTTTTAAGTATTTTAAGTAGTTCAAGTAGTTCAAGTAGTTCAAGTAGTAAAAGGAGTTTATTAAATTTACTTTAGTCATATGTAATGACTTAAGTATTCCTTATGTTTTCTATTTACGTGAAAATTCTGATTATGTTGCACAATTAGCATTAATTAGATATGATAAAAATTTCTTATGTTTATTTAATGTTTTTCTGTTTAAAGAAAGCAAAAAAAAAAAAAAAACGTGGGCAATTTTGACGTGGGAGAGTGTGAGATATTTTCTTGTTAGTCACGATATATCGAAGTTATATTAGTTGAGGTGAGCCAGGAACCGTGAAGGAGTTTCGTGCTCGCGACTTTTCAAGGACACGAAGAAGAAACCCCTATGGGGGAGAGAACGACGTTCGCGAGAACCGGAAAGATTCCCTCAATATATATATATACGATGGTTTTAACAAACGGGCTTCCAAGGTCCGTTCTCAGTAAACGAACATCCGGCGTGAACGGTACGAACACAATTTTTATTATTTTTGTTCGTCAAAAAAAAAAATAAATAAATAAATAAAATACCATTGCTTTTGGGTGTACCGAAACACTAGTGATTGTAACTACCAGCAATTATAAACACTAGTGATTATAAACATTAGTGATTATAACAACTAATGATTATAAATAGTAGTGATTACAACATAACTAATGATTATAAACACTAGTGATTATAACAATTAATGATTATAAACACTAGTGATTATAACAACTAATGATTATAAACACTAGCAATTATAAACACTAGTGATTGTAACTACCAGCAATTATAAACACTAGTGATTATAACAACTAATGATTATAAACACTAGTGATTACAACAACTAATGATTATAAACACTAATGATTATAACTACTAGCAATTATAATCAGTAGTAAAATTACTGGTAATTATAATTATTAACTGTTATACTACACCAGTGGTTATAACCTTCGACTATTGTAACTATCGAAAATTGTAAACACCATCAATTGTAACCATTGATCGTCTTTTAAAAATAATAACCATCATCGCTTGTAACTAACAGTTTCTGATTTTCCAACCTTGGACAAATTCTCTATTTACATTATTTTGATACTCACGGAATTTTTGGCCACCTCATCATATATAGTGTACAGAAGTTTCACTCACCTGAAACAAAAAGAAAAATTCGGTTACAGATATAAAAACATGTAACAATTATAAATGTCAAACAAAAAAATAATGTCAAATGTCTAAAAAATCTGTTTCAAAATTTAGAATAAAAAAACTAATGTCCATTTATGCATATATACATGTTCGAATATTTTTCAGGAGAATTATTCTTATTATTGTTACATATAAAATGTTCTTCATCGTGCACTTTCGTTTTCTCGTATTTTTTTCTTTCTTATTTCTTTATCGTTACGTCATTTCGCATACGGTTGTTTCCTTGTTGTCCGAGTAGCATATGCACTCTCACCGTGAGAGCAAACTCGGAAGCTCTCGGAACTGAAAGCGCGAGTACGCAAACAACAAAAGAATCAATTTCAATCATTATAATATCCTCAATTTTTTTTCGGGCAAAAGAAAATTTGATTACGAAATCAAAAATTGTAACACAATTCTTTGGAAAATCAAACAAAAAATTTATTATCTACTTAGTGTGAGAATAAAAATTTACGGACTTGACCTTTTTATTAAAATAAGTGAATAACATATTAAATTTTCTTCATGGAAGTGTATTGATATCAAAATGAATTACATTAAATACCACAATGACACAGTTTTCTTAAAAGTATCAAATTAATACTAAAGTGTGGATCAAATTGGTGCCAAAAATCTGGATCAATTTTTTAGTTTGATCCACATTTTTGGTATCAGTTCGTTGCCACTTGATACTGTTAAGTTAACAGTGGAATTATTAAATATTGAAAATGAAAATCATGTCAGAAAAATTGAGAAACAGACATATGGGTAGGAGAATTCTTTTTTTCGTATAGGAGAATAATAAGGGACAAACAAAGGAAGAACAAACAGAAATGTGTTGCATTTTACGGTATTTGTGTTAGATATACAAATTAGAAGATGTGTAGTACAAAGTGAAAATACACGTAATCAGCTCGAAAGGCATGGCGTTTATTCTCGATTGTAATAAGGTTGAAGGCCCGTAAAATAAATCCACGTGTAGGCATTCCTACTTAGATATACGTAAGACTATAACATTGCATGCGCCTGCAACTGGAGAACGGAGGATGTATCACTTTCGAAACGTATATGTCACACACACATACACTTGCCGTTATGAAAAAGCATCTATACCTAAAGTAATGTATTTAAATACTATTCGACTTTCTTCAATAAAAGTTTTTCCTTTCAACGGAAAATTTTCCCAAAGTTCGCTCGCAAACAAGATAAATTGGTTCAAGTAATCTTGGACCAAAGTTGCTTTTTTTTTTTTTTGTTGGTACCAAAGTCGCTCGAATATTTATCTCGTTTGTGAGTGAGTTTTGTCCATCTGACGGGCGAAAACAGAATTATAAATGGCGCCAAATTTAAATAGACTTAAAAGCAGGGCAAAGATAATGGGTCTTCTAGTTAAAAAATAGTAAAATTAAATAATAATTAGTTCACATATATAAGGAATTTTTTCAAGAAGTAAAGGGAGCGTGTTTCTTTTGTAATACCATTGAATTTTCATAATTCAAGAAGGCATTATGATCATACATTAATAATTTAGGTCATTGCGTAACGAAGATGCGTTTTTTGATCGACGTTAGCGCGATGAGAGATGGTGAAATCGGGAGCCCAATTTAATAGCGTGCCAAGTGGCACTTGCGCAGTTTATATGGACTTGCAGTGTAATTTTTCGATTATAGAAATTAATAAATTCCAAAGCCTGAAGGTTTCTTTTTTTTAATACACAATATATTCACGGAGTATTTATTAATATAATATTTATTTATACACACATCAAGCACATGTACTTTTCAATATATATATATTATCATACTTACCGAATTGTGCGAGTAAATAAATTGTATTTTTCCGCTCTTAAACAGTTTTAAAATAAAATACAATATTGATTGTATTAAAAAATATAATTTCTTCGCCAAAAAAGATTAAAATGATCAATTTTTGAAGTATTTTTTACGATGAATAAAATTTTAGTTTATTTTTTTTATAACTATAAAACATGAACTATAAACTATAAAACATGAACTTGCATGAACATAATTACTTTTTTCAAGAAATTCAATTATAATTGTATGAAAAATAATTGTAACCCTGCGATGAGAGTTTTATAATTTTCAAATTTATTCGTTTACAATTCAATTTTACAAAATTTCAATTATTTGGAAATTCTGCAAATAAATGTACATTAAAAAATAAAAACTTGAAATAATTTAAATAAAATTCCTATTAAATTTTTAAATAGAATTAATTCTACAGAATTTTTTTTTCAAAACTATGAAAAATTAAGAATTTCAATGGATTTTAGTTTGAAACTTTTTGAAAATTTAATTATTTCTAAACATTCTCGTCATAATGATTTTAATACTAAGAAAATTGTAAATATACTAAAATTTTAACTGAAATTCATTTTTAAAACCATTTATAAATTAAATTCTACAAGAATTCAATTATTTAAATACAAAAAAAAATAATTTATTAATTTCACGTTTCTTGGAATTAAATTCTCATAAAAAATGTTATCAACAAATTTTTTAAATCATTTAATTCTTGGGACGAATTTTAATAAGATTCTTAAGAATTTTTGAGGAATTTTATTAAAATTGCTTTAAACATAATTAAAATTCTGCAATGAGTTTTATTATTTATGAAAATAAATGAATTTCTAAAAGAATTTTATTATTTAGAAAAATAATTGAATCCCTGTAGAAATTTTATTATTTTATGAAAATAATTGAATTATATGCGAAGAAATTTATAAAAAAAATTTGTAAATAATTGAATTCCTGTAAAAATTTTTATTATCTATGAAAGTAATTGAATGTTTGCGAAGAAACTTATAAAAAAATTTGTAAATAATTAAATTCCTGTAAACATTTTTATTATTTATGAAAATAATTGAATTATTGTGACGAAATTTATAAAAAAAATTGTAAATAATTGAATTTCTGTAAAAAATTTTATTATTTACGAAAATAATTGAATCCCTGTAAAAATAATATTATTTATGAAAATAATTGAATTATTGCGAAGAAATTTATATTAAAAATTGTAAATAATTGAATTCCTGTAAAAAATTTTTATTAGTTATGAAAATAATTGAATTCCTGTAAATTTTTTTATTATTTATGAAAATAATTGAATGTTTGCGTAGAATTGTATGGAATTTTTTTTAAAATCATGCAATTCTTTTGGAAAATGTGATTGAAATAGTAGATATTGAAAATTATGAAATTTTAGAAAACTTTTGTAAATAATTGAAATTTTATTACAAGTATTTGAAATCTAAATTTTGTAAAATAATTGAAGAGAAGAGAAGAATTTTATTATTTATAAAGAGAATTGAAATTTTGGAACAGTAACTATGTTACTAAGTTAGTGAGTAACTAACTTACTATTTTTCCCAGAGAAGCTAAATTCGTTGAATTTTTCCCAATCGTTGACTTTCGTGTTTTATTTCTAATAAAATTTCATTCATACTTATGTAAATTGTATAAATATACTTGTCCTTTGCTTTGGTCGCATTGCGTACGTGACTATTTTCACGTATTACCAGTTTCGAGTCTATGAACGGTCGGTAAGTTAGATAACTATCTAACGCGGGAAATTTGAACACCACATTGTCCAGAAGAACGAAAAAATTGCAATCTTTAAAAGAAAATGAAATATCATTCAGCCAAATCGAGAGTAAACTTAAAGGGAAATGTTATTCCCGCAATCGATTTTGACAGTTATTAATTCTTTCGCAAAATAGTAAATTGTTTGCCTTTCGGATAAAGAGGATGCTGAGAGCGATTTTCGAAAAAGACGGAGAATGTCTCGGGAGACGTATCCGATAATATACTTGACTGCGCGAGGATAAATATGTGAGTTTTGCTGAAAGTGAATTTGTGTGTGTGTGTGTGTGTGGCTTTGAAAAATGTGTAGGTATACGGCAACAACTGCATGTGCATTGGATAAAGGGGAAGTTGAAGTCGTTTTGTCGATGTGGAGGAAAGAAGAGGAGAAACAGGGGGAAGAAGAAGAAGAAGAAGGAAAAAGAGGAGAAGACGGTGCAAGGGACGAGGAGTAGAGGACGAACGGACGGGAGGTGCAGCGAACTCTCCCAAGGCCTAACCCCACCGTGTTGCACTCTTGTGCCGTCTCTCGTCTCTCTTTGCCCTCTCGTCCCCCCTCTGCAAATCCCCCTTTTAAACCGAGCCATTCCACTATATGGTCTATGACTGCAACTGTGACTCGCGCTAAACGAGAAGGTCCAACAACTATGCAACCGATTCGAGCCGACACCTCAGCCTCCTTCCCTCCCTCTCTCTTTTTCTCTTCTTCTCATTTTGTCCTTTCCCCCCCCTCTTTGTTTTTTTTACATTTCTCACTCTCTTCTCCTGCTTCCTTCTTCCATTCCTTTTACTTGTTTACTCACTTATTTTACCGATTCACGACAATTATTATTTCTATTTCATTTCCTTCAGGGATCATTTTCACTTGAAAGGCACTTTAAAGGAAATTCCTCCTTTTCTCCCCCTCCATTGAGAACGAAAGGAAAAACATGATTTTTAAAATTCCCACTGTAAATTTTTCCAAATGTCGAAAAATTGTTTGCAATCATAATCATTATTTTTCATTGTGACGCGATCTCAAGAAGACCTTAGAAGCAAAAAATTAGGTTATGTTTGCAATTTTGGAAATGAAAATAAAAAAACAGAGTCAATTGACAATATAAATCATTGATGTCTAAGTCTTCAGTACAACTAAAGTATTTAATAAATACTGATTTCAATTTGCATAAACTAAAAAAGATACTTTCAAACAACAAAAAAGTAACGCTAACATAACCTTAAAGTACTTTACTTCTAAGGTCCCTTTCTTCAGATATCGCGTCACAATTAATAACAATGTTCGATGTTTGTGGGTGAAAATTAATTTTCCCAAACATAAAGGTGACTATTTGTTAAAAAGTCCACAACGATTTGTAAAACAAAGAAACAAAATTCGAATGTTCGAAAAAGAATTACGCAGAAGAAGAAAAAAGAGTGTTTCGAAAGAGAATCTTGTTTTTTGCGCAAGTATCTTCTTTTCCAGGTTGGCTCTGCTGATGGCGTTGATAGAGATGTCAAGGTTGAAATATCGCAATTGAAAGTAGTTTTTCTTTCGCGGTTGATGGGGTTTCGTCACTTGTGGTTTGAAAATCGGTGGAATTAGGTGAATGGTGGGGGGCGAAATGAAAGGGAAGTCTCTCTCTCTCTCTTGATGCGAAATTATCGCGGGTTGCGAAAAGTTTTTTCTTTCCCGCAAAACAAGATGAGGTGGGGATGGGGAAAATTTTTCCATCACACATCAAACATTTAGAATTCAAAACTGATTTTTTAATTCTTAAATGTTTCTTTTACTGTATATACTTACTGCTAAAAATAAGTGCGGTTTAAAATTTTCAACTTCCAGACAAAATAATTTTCAATTCACTGTTTTTTTAAAAGTATCAAATTGATACTAAAGTGGATCAAATTCATGACAAAAATCTGGATCAATTGTGTATTTGATCCACATTTTTGCAATCAATTCGTTGCCATTTGATACTTTTAAGTTAACAGTGTTTTAATAATTTAATAATCAAATAACTAATTTAATAATTTTTAATTTTGAAACAAAATTTGAATGTATAAAACGAAAAGTGGAGTAAAATTTGGTTTGAAAATTATTTCTGTTTGGAAATTATTATGTCTGGGGTTTATAAAATTCTTCGCCTAAGGTATAAAGATATGGAGAACGTGAAAAACATCTATACTTTAAAAATAACTTTTTGCAAAAATATACGTCTTTTATTTACGACTCGGAATTTTCGCGATTTCTCCCATTTTTTTTCAATTCAGCAGGAGGAAGAAAAGAAAGAAATAATAAAAATTCAGGAAAGGAATTTATTTTTTTTCAATGAAAAAAAAATAATTTTCTATATTCCTTTCCTGAAACTTTTTTTTCCCGTCTATATTTGTGTACACAAAAATACTTGTGCGGAGGGAAAAAAAAACCGCGTCTGGTGGCGATTGGCTGATTTACTAGTTAGTATATAGATATATATATATATATATATACACCGATACTTGTCAGCGAATCAGAGGAGACCAAAGAGCCGTGCACATCCTGGTAACCGCGGTCGACCTATTTTTAAAGTTGCTCAGACAAAAAAGAGTCGGAACAGCAAGAAGAAAAGAGACGAAGGAAGAATGCAGCCACAAAGAAAAAGAGAAACAGGGAGCAAACGAAGAGAGAAAGAAAGAGAGACTATTCGAGTCTTCCACGTCCATTAGGACGTGCAAGGGGACACATTTGATTCTCCAACACGAACAATCTTTTTTTTCCCTATGCAATATTTGAATTAAATTCTAATTACACTGAAAAAAAAAAATTTATTTGCTTCAAATAACCGATTATTTGACTATTATCAAATAAATATTTACTTGAATCAAATAATTTTTATTTGAATCAATTAAATAGTATTTGCTTCAAATACTAACATATTTAATTCAAATACAATTTATTTGATTTAAATAAAAATTATTTGATTCAAGTATAAATATTTATTTAATAATAGTCAAATAATCGGTTATTTGAATCAAATAAATTTTTTTTCAGTATAAAAAAGAAAAGAAACATCAATTTTCAATTTCTGCGATTCATTCAGAAAAAGAATTACCAAAAGAATTTTTATTTTACAAGCATTTTGACTCATTGGAAAATAAAATTCTCTCATACATAAAAATAATAAAATAAATAAATATGTCTATAATATATTGAAAAGAAATTGAAGGTATTTTAATGACTCCCCTTGTGTTTATTTTCATTCAAGATATTTTAATTGGTGTTCCAATTATCTCTCAGCGAGTTTGAAAATGAATGAAATTTAAATAAGAAAATGTTTGCGAATCAAGATACATATATATATATTTATTTATTTTGTTTCGTTTTGTTCGAATGTAGATTGAATTTCCTGTTTTGCCATTTTAATGACACGTGAAAACGCAAAATCGTCTACGGCGTACGTTATAATTTATTGCCATTCAATAGCAAGAACAATAATTTATTTATTAAAAATATTAACAATTCGTTTTGTTACACTAGAAAAAAATAATAATAAATACACTGAAAAAAAATCATTTTATTCAAATAAATATAATAAAATAAAATAATAATAAATACACTGAAAAAATTCATTTTATTCAAATAAATATAATAAAATCAAATAATAATAAATACACCAAATAAATTCATTTTATTCAAATAAACGATTTCTTTTCGAATTAAATATTTCCTTGACGAATCAAATAATTTTTAGTCCATTAAATAGTAGACATTTGCTTCAAATACTCAAAGTATTTTATTCAATCATATTTGATTGATTTAAATAAAAAATTATTTCACTCAAGCATACAAAATATTTATTTGATAATAAGTTATCGGTTATTTGAGTCAAATAAAATTTTTTTTTCAATGTAATAAATAAATAATTATTTAATAAATTAATTTCTTCGATTTTTGCAAGACGTAGTAGGTAAAAATTTCTTTTACCATTTATACGTCATCCAAAAACCGAAAAAATTAATTTACAAAATAATTGTAGAAAAATTTATTTACTATTGCACTGACAAACAATTAATTGATTCAAATAACCGATTATTTGACTATTATTAAATAAATTGTATTACAATCAAATATTTCAGTATTTGAAGCAAATATTATTTAATTGGTTCAAATAAAAATTATTTGATTCAAGTAAACATTTATTTGTTAATAGTCAAATAATCGGTTACTTGAACCAAATAAATTTTTTTTCAGTGTATTTATTAATAAAAAAATTTATTTCATAATATTCGAGCGTCAAACAGAGCTCTTATAATAATAGAAATAATAATTCCACTTAAAGAAAATGTACTTTTAATTTTTTTATAAGTATTTTCCAATTTAGGGAAAAAGTGCAACAAACCAAAATTTTGATACAAAAAAGACTAAACTTTAAAAAAATGTATGCGAAATTTAGCAAAGATATATTAAAATTGAATAAAAAATCTTGATATTTGATATATAGTTATACTAAATTCCACGACATTTTTTTTAATGTTTAGTATTTTTTTATATCAAAATTTCGGTTTGTGGCACTTTTTCCCTAAATTGCAAAATACATTTACAAAATTTAATTTACATTTTTTTTCAGTGATGTATCATATTATGAAACGCGCATTATTTATTAAAATTAAAATTTGCTAATAAATCAAAGGAGAAAAAATAAATTACAAGAATTTATTTCGCTAAAATTTCATTCCCGATATAAAAATCAAGAGAGAAGATGAATATTATAAGAGATATCAAATACGCACTCTTATTCGTGCGTGTACCCGCGGTTATTATTGACCCAGAACGCGCACTGATCGGATAATAAAGTTTGACTCCTATATATATATATATATATATATATATATATATATATATATATATATATATATATGCGTATATAATATATGATAAATATATACATATAAATTATTATTATTATTATAGTATTTTTTAATTGTCTGTAAATTCTCGCATGACATTGACGTTTTGCGATATTTTAAAAAAAAGCCTCTAGCATTTATAACGAATTTATTAGTTTTTATTTAGTTCTTATTTATTATATTTTACTTATTTATTATTTACTCATTTTTTTTTATTTTACTATTATTTTTTATTTTTTTATTATTTATTCATTATTTTTTTTAATTTTTCATTTATTTACTATTTTTTTTATTATTTATTCATTATTTTTTTAATTATTTGTTATTTATTTATTATTAATTCATTATTTTTTTAATTATTTTTAATTTATTTATTTTTTATTCATTATTTTTTTTATTATATATTTATTATTTATTATTTATTGCCAACGAGAGACGCTCAAATTGCGTTAGGTTATAAATCATCGTGAATCGCGAAGCGATGTATTGAAAGCAATTATAAGCATCAGAACTCGACGAATGACTATTGCATTATTATACGCGCGTTCATTGTCTTATAATACCGGCTCATTCAATTATTTTATATATTTGTATTTATAAGAAAGAATATATCGACAAACTATATGCTAACGGTCATTGCGTAGCGTGAGAAATTATTTATTGTGAATTCCAATCGTACACTGAATACAATAAGCTATTTTTAGCGACTTTAAAATATCATTAGTGTTCAACTTCTCGTTTTTCTTTTTTTTTGAACTTATAGAGAGAGAGAGAGAGAGCGAACAATATTGCAGGAAATGTGCTAAGAACCTGATTTTTATTGCTCGACATTACTAAATGGATTATTCGAAACTGGTTTCATAAAATGTATATCTTTGCCCGTATCCTTTGCTCGTTTCATTCTCATTTTCATTTTCATTTATTCATTTGGTGAATTCAACAGGAATTTTCTACTAGGACAAAAAATAGTTTTTTTCTTTTTTTTAACAGAAGGTTCTTTAAAAAAATATTCCACTCGTATTTTTATATTTCAATATATTATTTGTTTGGGGGAAAAAAGAGTTTTTTTTATATATTGTAGAAGAAATTTTTTTTCCCGTGGACAATATTTTCTTTCGGTGAAAGAGTGGAAATTTTTTTTTTTCAACTCTAAACACTGTCGGTTAATGTACGTAATGTAGTCAAAAATATTTTTAAACCCAAATTTGGAATTTTAGTGGCAGAAATATTTTTTAACCCAAATTTAGAAAAATTACCTGTGGCAAAAATATATTTTTAAACTCAAAATTTGTGCATTTTAGTGACAAAAATATTTTTTAACACAAATTTGGAAAAACTACAAGTGGTGAAAATATTTTTAAACCCAAATTTGGAATTTTAGTGGCAAAAATATTTTTTAACCCAAATTTGGAAATATTTGGCAAAATTTGAGTATAACTCAAAGCTGCATGAATATTAATTGAAACCTATTCTCACTTTTCGAGAAATAAATTTTTTCAAACCTCACTGTCGGTAATTTAGAAATCTGCTCGAAACTTTTTTACCCAAATTTGGAAAAAAATACCAGGGGCCTTTATCTTAAGGCCCAAATAACCCAAAGCTCCAAAAAGTATTAAAAAAAAGAATTCTACTTTTGGAGAAAAGTCGATTTTTCCAACTTTCGTTCTCTCTTGCTTCGGTAAAAGAGGGTTTTTTGATCTATTTTCTAACAAAAACGGATAAATAATTGTAGCAGAATGAAAATAGATTCAAAATCAAAGTAAATGGGAGAAAGAAATGATTATTAAAAATGAATTAAAATGAATTAAAATGACTTAAAATGAATTAAAATGAATTGAAACGAATAAAAACGAATTTTGTGCGTAAAGATATTTTTGCAGGTGGAAATCAATGATGCGCGAGATAGATGGTGTAAATCGAAAGTGAGATAGCGTATATAGATATCTGTCTAGTTAAGGAGATAGTGCCAAGTAAGCAAGAGGAATACGGGATTCCTTGTATGCATATATATATGTAGTGGCTCAACAGAATGCAACACACGCACAGCAATGCACCTTAACTAGCTGTTTCACACAACTGCAAATTTATCCATCTCACTCACTGCCATAAGCGTTAATACTATATAATATGTACACGAACCTCTTTTACAGACACATTCACGATAGCCCTGGCCTAGATAAACCGACTACTTGACTTCAACGTCGCTACATCGTTGTAAAATGCCGCACCACTCTAAGCGCGCGCGGGAAATCTCTCGTCTTCCTCGATAGTCTTTTTTCCTTTTCCTTTCTTTTCTTTTTTTCCTCCTCTTTTCTTTTCTTTTCCTTTCTTTCTTTTCCTTTCTTTCCTTTTGTTTTTATTTTCTTTTCCTTTTTTCCCTTTTCTTTTCCTCTTTTCCTTTCTTTTTTTTCTTTTCCTCTTTTTCCTTTTCTTTTCCTTTCTTTCCTTTTTTTTCTTTCTCCCCACTCTTTTTTCTTTCTTTTCTTTTCTTTACTTTTTCCCCCTTTTCTTTCCTTTTTTTTCCTTTTTCCCCTTTTCTTTCCTTTCTCTCCTTCTTTTTCTTTTTTTTCCTTTTTTTTCTTTTTTTCCTTTCCTTATCTTTCCATAATTATTTCCCGTGATTTTTTTCCAATTCGCGCAACGACAAAAATGGAAAGTTCATAAAATCGTATCACATCTGGATAACGTATTCCTTCTAGTTTGCAACATTTGCGCGAGATGTATTATAGAAATAGGAAAAAAAGAGAAAAATATTCAATCTACAGGTTTGCTGAATCGGAAAATAAGTCGAGGCCTCATGTTAATCTGAGAATTTTTTCATCATCATCATCATCATCTCGCAGGGTTTTCATTAAATATATTCGGAAATTAAAATGATTTCTCCTTTTTGTGACGAGCGCTCGAGAAAAAATTTCGATTTAAAATATCCGCGACTTTGATTAATATTTATTTATATTTTTCGCCTAAATAAACTAAAGGTTTAGTTGAATCAAACAAATAAATTTGTCGCCATATGAAATTTATTAATTTCTTGTAAAAATTAAATTTTTATTCCAATTATTTTGCTTTACTATTCAAAAAATTAATTACTGAGTTTGTAAGAGTACAATTTTAGTTCTAAAATTTTTTTCTGTTTAGTAATTTATTAAAATATCTTTCATAAAAAAATATTTTCGTTCATTTGAACGTTCAAAACATGGGGATCATAAAAATGTGCCCTTTTCCCGACGTAGAGGAATAAATTTGTCCCCCATAGAGAGAATAAAAAAATTATTCTAAACTTTTTTCCAAAGAAAAATATGAATGAATTTTTTTTTAATTTCATTTTTCCGGTGGTCTCTATTAATTGAAAAAAAAAATCTCTAACAAAAAAGTGAAAAGAATCGTGTATATATGTATAGAATAAACGTGAAATTTGTCGGGAAGATTAAATGCGGAAATTAATCGAGAGAAACGAGTTTTTCTCTCAAACAATTTTCAAATCTCGACATAAGGTCGCACGTGAATCTTTGTATATTTATTTATATACATATACATATATAGTAAAAGAGCGGACAGTGAAACTATGTAAGTTTTTTTTTCTCCCGCTTGTTTTTTTTTTTTCGTTTTCTTATCTCTCCTTTTCTGCAACTCGTCTCGGTGGAAACACCCGACTCACCTTTCCCTCATTGCAAATTTATGTACTGCTCAGAAATTCTACTCTCTTTCCTCGAGAATTCAATATTATAACTTTGAAAGTTTTGAGAGGACGAGACGTGGAACGCATCACGCGAAACAAATTCCTCGCTATCTTTCAAAAAACAATGAAAGTTTAACTAACATTTTTTTTTCTATATTGTTCCTCTGAGCAGAAAAAAACAAATAAAAACAGTTTTCTAATCAATTGTTTGGGAAATTTGGGTCTCTCTCAATTTTTTCCGTTGATAAACTAAAAATACGGTACTTTTCTCACTAGGGAATAATTTTTTTTTACTGCGGGATAGAAAGTAAAAATTTTTTTTCTAATTTTTTTTATTCACAAATCACAAGGGAAGAATGGCGGTACTTTTCCCCCCTAGGGATGAAACGTTTTTAGTTCTTGACCGAGAGACCGAAATATTGTTTACTAGTTGGAAAAGTATCACCTTTTCCAACTAGTAAAAAATATTTCTACTTTTATTAGTACAAAAACATTGGTAAATTAAATGAACCAAAATTAAATAAACCGAAAAATACCCAAATATACTAAATTACTAATAATAAAAAAAATGAATAAAAAAATGAATAAAAAAATTATTAAAAACATAAATAAAAAAAAATTTTATAAATATAAAACACATCTAATTTTATTAAAAGGGATAAAAAAATTTACACCTGAATTGTTATTATAACAGAAAGAGGCGTTCGAACGTGACGATATATATATATATATACAATTATTATTAACTGAAAGCAGAAAATTGTTTACAACTTTCGAGAAAAACGTTTCGAATCATTATAAAGCAAAACGGAAGCCCTGCTCTATCGAGACGCCACCGATTTCTAATCTATTTTACCTTTTCTTTTATTATTCAACAGTTCCCTATGTGCGACCTAGTTCTATATAATATACAGGAAGTGAAAGATTTCCCTCTCGGTAATCGCACACGAATTGATGATTCGAGATTTCAAATCTCGCGAAGGTTATTGCGATTGATTTTTAGGTTAATATTTATATTTTATATAGACACACTTTACTGCCGACGAGTAAACAACTTATCTTCAGGAAAAATAAATTTTAACCGCAATCAGTTAAAATATTATAAGAGAAGATTTTTTTCAGATTGAAAATCTTCCCATCTCTCTCTCTCTCTTTATGTATACATTTATATAATTTGTTCCCACACTCAGAGAAATGGTATATTTGTCTCAGAACCAACTAGACTTTTTATTTTTTTCAAATAAATTTTATTTAGTTTGAATAAAATTTTATTTAACTCCAATATATGTTTTATTTATGTCAAATATAAATTTTATTTAAAACAAACAAAAAGTCTAGTTGGTTGTGAGACAAATATACGTTTATTTAAGTCAAATAAAATATATTTGGTTTAAATAATAATTTTCTCTGGGTGGAGAATTTTAATTTTTTGAAAAGTTATTGTTTTCTATGCTTTTTACCCCTGTTCATTAAAAAAGAAGAGTTTAGCGATAATTAATCTCAATGAAGATATTTTTCTCCTTTGTCTACATACTGAAAGAAAGTTAATATTAATTTTTGTAAAAGAAAACCAAAAAAACTTAATCGATTCAAATTTTGGTTGATTAATTATTTTTTAATTAAAAAAAAAAATTTCCCAGTGTGGAGTTTTTTCCAGAATAATTGAGTATACACTGAAAAAAAAATTTATTTGATTCAAATAACCGATTATTTGACTATTATCAAATAAATATTTATACTTGAATCAAATAATTTGTATTTAAATCAAATAAATTGTATTTGAATTAAATATATTTCAGTATTTAAAGTAAATATTTATTTAATTGATTCAAATAAAAATTATTCGATTCAAGTAAATATTTATTTTACTGATTCAAATAAAAATTATTTGATTCAAGTAAATATTTATTTTACTGATTGAAATAAAAATTATTTGATTCAAGTAAATATTTATTTAATTGATTCAAATAAAAATTATTCGATTCAAGTAAATATTTATTTAATTGATTCAAATAAAAATTATTCGATTCAAGTAAATATTTATTTTACTGATTCAAATAAAAATTATTTGATTCAAGTAAATATTTATTTTATTGATTCAAATACAAATTATTTAATTCAAGTAAATATTTATTTAATTGATTCAAATAAAAATTATTCGATTCAAGTAAATATTTATTTTACTTGAATTTATTTTACTTTCAAATAAAAATAATTTGATTCAAGTTAATATTTATTTTACTGATTCAAATAAAAATTATTTGATTCAAGTAAATATTTATTTTACTGATTCAAATAAAAATGATTTGATTCAAGTAAATATTTATTTTACTGATTCAAATAAAAATGATTTGATTCAAGTAAATATTTATTTGATAATAATCAAATATAATCGGTTATTTGAATCAAATAAATTTTCTTTTCAGTGTAATTTTGTCTTGCAGCGTTAAAAGTACAAAAAAAAAGAAAAATTACAGATAATAAAAGTGTAAAAAATCAAGCATACGATTCGGATATAAAAATAAAAATACAGTTCGCGATTTCCGGACTTTCATAATCTCCCCACCTTTCTCTGTCTCTTGATATATGTATATTTTGCACGAATATATAAATTTGCAGTTCTAATGATCTATAAATCAATCCGCGCCTTCTATATCTAAGTGCACTCGGAAGCACGTCACCGATTGTGCAACATTTCTCGATCGGCTTTTGCTATAGGCTTTTTGCATTGTAGGCCTCTCTCTCTCTCTCTCTCTCTCTCCATAAAATATACACTGCAAACAGGACGATATAAATGTATTTTGGCTTGAGCTGCTTCCGAATCGCGATCAATTGCATACACGTATATATATATATCGTGTGTATATTTATTATACACACTTGTGTACAGCGATTCCTTCCCTTTGGGCGCGCGTAATCGTGGATCGCACAATTTTCGCGGGTATGCATTGCGAGCGAGAGGAGTGCGCGTGCGCCATGCAACCGATGCACGTGGTAGGTGCAAGTGTGTCAAGGCGCGACCTGAATTTTCCTACTCTTGCTGCGCCGCTCCTCCTTCACCCCCTTTACTCCCTCCCCCCCCCTCCACACATCGAGCACGCCAAAAGCTTACGGTTGCATTTACCTGTTCCTTCGCGGTTTATACATATATGGTGCACTAAGACGCGCACGTGAATCGCGTTGCACATTGCAATATCTCACGCGAGTCTATATCCAAAGAGCATCTTTTTCTCTCTCCCTCTTTCTTTCTTTCCTTCTTTCGAGACGGTTAGCTTGTTGTTTCGCGCTGTAAAAATAGCAAACAACGTATATATAAATAAAAAAAAAGCGCAATTCACCCTTTCCTTTATTCCCATGCCTTTGCTGCATCACTTCCTCGTATTTTTCGCCAAATCTCTTTCCCAACGTAACTTTAAATTCAAATCTTAATTTCCAGTTATAAACAGAAGAATTTATATATAAGAAATAGTGCCTTTTTTGCTGTAATAATTTTTCACGCAGTAAATCGCGAGATATTAAAAAGTATTGCAGATTAAATTAACACCAAAAAAAGATAAAAAGAATCAATTATTTTTTAACAATGAATGAAATTTTAGTTTATTAAATTTTTTTATAACTATAAAACATGAAGAAATCGATCACTCGAACAAGGGATCGATTTCTTCATACTTTATAATAATTAAAGATGAACAAGTAACAAAATCATTATTTTATATTATAACAATTACTTCATCAAAATTGTTTTTATTATTTCAATTCAATTATTATTTTCAAAAATTTTTAACTACAATTTTACTGTATATTTATTATTTTTAATAATAATTCATCAATCAATTTCACGAAATTTCAATTATTTCTAAATTCTTTAATTATTAGAAAATAAAAACATCAAATAATGTAAAAATAATTCAATTAAACTTTTTCAAAAATATTAATTTTGAAAATTCAATTATTTCCAAAAATTTAACTCTATATTTCTTTTAATATTTAATTATAATCTCAAATATTAACTGAAATTCATTTTTATGAAATGAAAATCAATTTTTATTAGAAAATTCTACAATAATTTAATTATTCAAATACAAAAGTAAATAATTCATTGAATAATTGAATATTTTTCAAAATTCAATTCTCATAAAGAATTTTAGTAACAAATTTTTTTAAAATTCAATTCTTTTGTCGAATTTTATTAAAACTTGCATGACCATAATTACTTTTTTCAAGGAATTCAATTATAATTGTATGAAAAATAATTGAAACGCTGCGATGAGTCTTTACAATTAAATTTTACAAAATTTCAATTATTCACAAATTCTGCAATTAAATATATATTGAAAAATAAAAACTCGAAATAATTTCAATAAAAATCCTTGTAAACTTTTAAAAAGAATTAATTCTACAGAATTTTTTTTGTTAAAAATATGAAAAATTAAGAATTTAAATGGATTTTAGTTTGAAACTTTTTCAAAATTTAATTATTTCTAAAAATCCACGTTATAATGCTTTTAACACTAAAAAAATACTAAAAATACTAAAATTTTAACTAAAATTAATTTTTAAAACCATTTTCTAATTAAATTCTACGAGAATTCAATTATTTAAATACAAAAAAAATAATTTATTAATTTTATGTCTCTTGAAATTAAATTCTCATAAAAAATGTTATCAACAATTTTTTTAGACGAATTTTAATAAGATTTTAAAGAATAATTACATTTTTTGAGGAATTTCATTAAAATTGCTTTAAAAATAATTAAAATTCTGCAATGAGTTTTATTTATTTTTGAAAATATCTGAATTCCTAAAATAATTTTATTATTTATAAAAATAATTGAATCCCTGTAGAAATTTTATTATTTTATGAAAATAATTGAATTATTGCGATGAAATTTATAAAAAAAAAATTGTAAGTAATTGAATTGCTGTAAAAATTTATATTATTTATGAAAATAATTGAATGTTTGCGTAGAATTGTATTGAATTTTTTTTAAATAATAGAATTCTTTTGGAATTTGATTAAAATTGTATTAAAAATAATTGAAATTCTGCAATGAGTTTTATTATTTAGAAAAATAATTGAATTTCTAAAAGAATTTTATTATTTATAAAATATAATTGAATCCCTGTAGAAATGTTATTATTTATGAAAATAATTGAATTACTGCGAAGAAATTTATAAAAAACATTTGTAAATAATTCAATTCCCGTAAAAATTTTTATTATTTATGAAAATAATTGAATGTTTGCGTAGAATTGTATTGGAATTTTTTTTAATAATAGAATTCTTTTGGAAAATTTGATTGAAATAATAGATATTCAAAATTATGGATTTTTAGATGAATTTTAAAAATAATTGAAATTTTGACAAGAATTTGATTAAAATTTAATTAAAAAGGTGAAAAGTCGTTTATGAAAACTACTCAAAAATTCGTAAAAGTTTTACTATTTCTTAGTACAATTTTACTATTTCTTAGTAAAATTTTACTATTTCTTAGTAGAATTCTACCAATTCAGATTATTAAGAGATTGTAAAATTGCCTCTGAAAAATAATTCTCTCCGCAAAATTGATTTCGTTAAAATAGTGTTTGCAAAACAATTGCAGAAAATCAATCGATTGTAGATCATTTAAAAAAAATGTAACAATGTTGCTATCAAGGAATCTCATCTTTTTTTTATATTATCAATA
Source organism: Leptopilina myrica (nomen nudum) (assembly GCA_032872475.1). Classification (NCBI taxonomy): domain Eukaryota; kingdom Metazoa; phylum Arthropoda; class Insecta; order Hymenoptera; family Figitidae; genus Leptopilina; species Leptopilina myrica (nomen nudum). The sequence continues at coordinate 28,810,681 of CM065467.1, forward strand.
ATCGCAATATTGTTTATTATCACATAGAGATACGATAAGATTTAAAATATTACACTTGTGAAAAATTTTCAAAAACATTGATTTATTAAAACAAAGATTTCCTTGATTTCACCTAAAAGTATATTTATATTTTTTATACAGTAAATTATATTTTTAAAAAGCAATATTTAAATACCTACTCTCACGAAAAATCAAGATTTATTTTTTCTTTCTTTATAGAGCAAAATAATTATTTTAATAGAATAAAAATAGCTTCAGAAGAATTTTTCTTTTAAATGAGTTCCGTATCAGTGCAATAATTGACTGCAGAGTGTATATAGATATTATATTGTATGTTTGTATGATAAGTCATCATTGCGCACGATTGTTATCGCGGTGGTGTAATAAGCAAGTAAATCCACTTGGAAAATCCAATGTGGATAATTTCGCTAATAATTATTATTTGGTGTTGATGAGAAGACATTAAGGAGCGCCGCAGGTCGAAATGGCAAGGCTAGAAAATAAATAACTTTCACCCCGGTCAATATATTCTTTATAATATATATATATGACTCTCGTGATTAATCATCAAAATGTTGAAATAAATTAAATATTTCAGCGCTATGAATTTTTCTTTTTCTCTTTTTTCTTCAATATCGAAATTTTTTTTTTATTTTCACCCTATAATATAGTTGGAAAAATTTTCCAAAAAACAAATTTCTTTTCTCCTTTTATTTTGAAACGGAAACTAAAATACAGAAAAAAATATTATCAAAAAACTTTTTCCTCTATTTTTTATTCTCCCCTATCAGAAAAAAAAGTTTCTTTTTTTTGGGGGGCGTGATAAAAACAAGTCTCGACAGAAGGAATTAGGGTGTAAAGGTTAAAGTTGAAAATATTCGAAATTTCCATATATAAAAAGAGGGAATGGAAAAAAAAGGGAAGAGCTATGTATATAGGGATATTAATGTATTTATGTATTTTTGAGAAGCAGTCAAGAAAGTCTGCTTGGGGTAGGACGGGGGCAGTGGGAGAAACATGAAATAAGCAATGGCAGAAGGTCGTTAAAAGGACGTGGTGGAAGATTGACAGGGGTAGGGATAGGTCAGCACCCACCTACGCACTCTAATCAATATACCACACAAACGAGGGTCACAAAAAAAAACCCGAAAACACTTTTCCACCATTACACCACGCCTCGAGCATTTTCCCCCCATTCTCCCTCTCGTCGAATATTTTTTCCAAAACTTCCCAACAGCAACCAATACTCTAAAACACGAGGGAAAAAAAAGTTTTTTAAACAAAATTTAAGCAATCAACCAAAAAAATTTGTTTTATTTAAATATATTTTGTCAATTAATTAATAATTCAAAAAAAGTATTTCCATAAATAAAAAAACAATTTCAAAATGTAAAAATCAACAAAGTACTGCATTTCAATTTTGAAGTAAAGTGCCTTCCTTTATTATTTCTCCCAAATTTAGACAGAGGAGAAAATTTGACATATTTTAAATAATGAAAATTATGCGGTAAAGCGAAATTAAAGGGTTTTAATTATACAGTGAATTTATCGCTTCCGATGATGAAAGGATAAAATTGGGAAAGGTTAGATACTTGGAAATGCGCATATAGATGACTCAATAAAATACCAATAGTCACGATGACCATCGAAGGTTGTTTCTAATTAAAAGAAAATTTCTTTTATTGTCAATTGCAATAAGAATTTTTAGAAAAATCAAAATTTATGAAAAAAAATACCAGACGTGAAAAATAAATTTTATCCCAAAAACTTTCAATTCAAATTAAATTTTTTTTTGGTTAATTAAATTAAGAAGACTTATTTTTATTTACTCATTATTTACAAACTTTTTTTATAAATTTCTTCGTAATAATTCAACTATTGCCATAAATAATAAAATTTCTACTGCAATTCAATTATTTCTATTAATAATAAAATTCTTTTAAAAATTCAATTATTTTCATAAATAATAAAAATATTTACAGGAATTCAATTATTTACAAATTTTTTTATAAATTTCTTCGCCATAATTAAATTATTTTCATAAATAACGAAGATATTTACAGGAATTCAATTATTTACAAATTTTTTTTATAAATTTCTTCGCAATAATTTAATTATTTTCATAAATAATAAGAATATTTACAAGAAATTCAATTACTTACAATTTTTTTTATAAATTTCTTCACAATAATTCAATTATTTTCATAAAATAATAACGTTTCTACAGGGATTCAATTATTTTTATAAATAATAAAATTCTTTTAAGAATTCAATTATTTTCATAAACAATAAAATTAAATGTAGAATTTTCAATTATTTTTAATGCAATTTTAATGAAATTCCTCGAAAAATGTAATTAATTAATTAATGTAATTATTAACAGTTCAAAGAAATTAAAGTTAGGGAGAAATCGACTATTTCAATAAAATTTTCCAAAAGAATTCCATTATTAAAAATAATTTCAATACACTACGTAAACATTCAATTATTTTCAATGCAATTTTAATCAATTTCCTCGAAAAATTGCAATTATTCTTTAAAATATTATTATAATTTTTATTAAAAGTCCAAAGAATTTAATGATTTAAAAAATTTGTTGATAACATTTTTTATGAACATTTAATTTCAAGAAACATGAAATTAATAAATTATTTATTTTTCTATTTAAATAATTGAATTCTCGTGGAATTTACTAACAAAAATAGTTTTAAAAATGAATTACAGTTAAAATTTTAGTATTTTTAGTATTTTTTTAGTATTAAAAGCATTATAACGTGGATTTTTATAAATAATTAAGTTTTGAAAAAGTTTCAAACTAAAATCATTGAAATTCTTAATTTTTTATATTTTTTGCCAAAAAATTCTGTAGAATTAATTCTTTTTAAAAGTGTAATAGGATTTTTATTGAAATTATTTCGAGTTTTTATTTTTCAATATATATTTAATTGCAGAATTTGTGAATAATTGAAAATTTTGTAAAATTTAATTGTAAAGACTCATCGCAGCGTTCCAATTATTTTTCATACAATTATAATTGAATTCCTTGAAGAAAGTAATTATGTTTCTGCAAGTTTTAATAAAATTCGACAAAAGAATTGAATTATTTAAATGTTTCTTACTAAAATTCTTTATGAGAATTGAATTTTGAGAAACATTCAATTTTTTCAATTTAAAACTTTTGCATTTAAATAATTAAATTCTAGTAGAATTTTATAATAAAAATTGATTTTAATTTCCTAAAAATGGATTTCAATTAAATTTTTATTTTATAATTGAATATTAAAAGAAATATAGAGTGAAATTTTTGTAAATAATTGAATTTTCAAAATTAATATTTTTGAAGAAGTTTATTTGAATTTTTTAAATATTATTTGATGTTTTTATTTTCTAATATGCATTTAATTAAAGAATTTATAAATAATTGAAATTTCGTGAAATTGATTAATTAATTATTATTAAAAATAATAGATATAAAGCAAAATTGTAGTTTAAAAAAAAAAAAAATTTATAACAAAAAACACCAGACGTGAAAAATTAATTTTAGCCAAAAACTTTGAATTCAAATTAATTTTTTTTTTGTTAATGAAATTAAGAAGACTAGTTTCAGATAAATAAATAAATAAATTAATAAATTCAATTTAGGAAAATTCTTCTGCGAAAATGATATTTTACGTCCATAATCGTATATGCATAATTTGTAAATGACGCGGAAAATAATCTATTTTGTTGATAAAAGGAAATGTGGGTATATATAGATAACTGTTTTGAAACAGGTTCTCGAGAGAGTGAGGTTGGTCGGAAATGTTTGTTAATTGGCAGAGTGTAATACATACATACAAGCGCTGACGTAAGGATATATATGCAGACAAAATACGATCTAAGGGTTAATCCCCCACTAAATATTGAGAATTTATATTTTTCTCCTGATAAAGCTTGGAGAAACATATTTTCTCTAAGTGTATATTGTACTTAAGGACACGGTGCACTGCATAAACTATAAAGGTAAATATGCACGTAAATAGACACCCATTTCGAAAGGAGCCCATCCGACTATTCATACCGATAAAAACGACTCTTCCAAGTTTTACGATCCTGCAACGTAATTTTCCTTTGAGATATATTGGATTCGCCAAGATCCGGATCGATGATCCTGAACACGGACTTTGCAAAACTCTCAGCGGATCACCAGGATGCAAAGTCGGATTTTATTTATATTTTCAGAAGAATTTATTAAATATTTTATTATTTCTTGTTTCACTGCATTCTCACTGCGAGGCAACATTTTTTTCCTAAACAATTTTTAATTTTTATTAATAGAATTTGGCTCAAAGGTTTACTTTTTTTAAAATCAAAAACAAATCTTCCTATAAAGGAATTTTGTTATCTATTTCTGACTTTTTTAAAAATGAAAATCCTACCGAGTCCCCTAAATAAAAATCTGAAAAATGCACATTTCTGCTAATAAACTTTGCTCATAATGGAAATTCGAGAAAATAGAAAATTTTCCCTTAAAATGAAAATGACTTTCACTAAAATTCCCCATTAAACGAAAATTCACATTAAAAAAAATTCCAATTTCAATAAATGAAAATTCTTTTATTCCTCTTCGAAACGTGAAAAAAATCGATTTTTATATTTTTATCTTTTTATATATGAATAAAGTGCATCAGTAACGAGAGCAACCTTTGACTTCGAGATAGGTATATATTTACTCGCATATATAGAGCCGAATATCGCAGGAAAAGATTATAGTCTAAAAAAATTAGACGAGGTAATGTTCGAATTTTTACATAAACGCTGAGTTATTGAATTAGATAAACATAAAAAAGGGGAAAAAAAGCAAAATCGAAAAAATGGTTAAAATATAGGGAAAAAATTGATTTTTCAAAAAAGGGGGATAAAAAAACGATTCCTCGTATTTTCTGTTCTAAAAAAAATAATAGTATATATGTGGAATTTTTCCAAAAAGACTTGAAATTCATATTTGATAAAGTTACGCAACACACTGCGTTATATATATATGTGATTAAATATTCTGTTTTTCATTCTTATCTCAACTTTCGCAGATTTCCTGATGATGCTCGTCGCGTCCCAAATAACATTTAATCATCACTCGACGATCAACAGGATATATATATACACATACATATAAAATTATTAATAAATCACAATAATCAATTTATTATTGATTAAAACACTTTTTCCCTCGTTTCATTAATTATTAGTTTCGAAAGTTTATTTTTTTCGCGGAAACGAAAAATTGAAAGAACATTTTACAAATTACTTTCTAATGTTTCTAAAATTGACGAGAGGTTTTATTTACGCGAGGAATAAAATAATTTATTCACTTGCCGTAAATTGACAAATAAATTAACTAAAAATTAATTTTGACATTAATTTTTAAACTTTGCTGTTAATTTTAACTCTAAATGAAATTTTATCTCAATTAAAACATCAAAGACAATGATTTGTAAAAATTCAACGAATTTAGCCTGTCCAGGGAGAAATCTACTATTTCAATAAAAATTTTCCAAAAGAATTCCATTATTAAAAAAAAATTTCTATACAATTCTACGTAAAAATTCAATTATTTTCATAAATAATAAAATTTTTTACAGAAATTCAATTATTTACAAATTTTTTTATACATTTCTTACAGTAATTCAATTAGTTTCATAAATAATAATAAATAAATATAGAATGAACTTTTTGGAAAATAATTGAATTTTCAAAATTAATATTTTTTCAAAACTCTAATTGAATTTTTAAAATATTATTTGATGTTTTTATTTTCTAATATGCATTTAATTAAAGAATTCAGGAATAATTGAAATTTGAGTAATTAATTATTATTAAAAATAAATAGATGTAATGCAAAAATTGTAGTTAAAAATATTTGAAAATAATAATTGAATTGAAACAAATTTTGAATCTAATTTTAAAAATTAATTTTGAATCTAATTTTGTAAAAAAAAAAAGTTGTAAATTGGATTTTGTAAATAATTAACGAATGAGTAAATAGACGGACTAAAATGTGTTCCATTGTGGGGGGAATGAGAAAAAAAAGGAAGACACACATACACAGGGCTGAAAAAAAAGGGAGGACAAGGTCCTTCGTTATGGGGGTTGTTTCCAGGCGAATTCAGTATTGCGTAGTGCCTTTAACTTTAGGGTTACGAGGGTGGGAGCAGACAGGGCGTGGTCGTCCTTGAACCTGTCCGTGTAGAGCGAAAGTGAACCCCAGCGATCCTTCTCCCTGTCTCTCATGATTCCTTCTCTCTCTCTATATTTTTCTCTTCCTTCCTTTATTAAATATATATATATAAATACATAAATTAAATATATATCACGAATTTTTATTTACCACCCAAGCGCGTACTTAATAATTTCTCTCTAATAATATTGGTTTCAATATTTCCTTAATATTTTAACCACCGTTGCTAAAAGTTACAAAAAAAAAAACAAAAAAGTCTCTCCAGCCAGAAAAAAACACTTATTTTTACGAAAAAGAAAAATTTTTCCCTTATTTTTTAATATTAAAAAAGTTATTTTCTACTAAGATATCAAAATTTACTTTCAAAAATTATAATTCAATAAAAGGATAATGAAAAAAACATGAAAAAAAATGAGAACAAAACATGAAAAAAATGAGAAAGAAAAAATGATGAATTATAAAAAAATTATACACAGAAGAAAATAAAACAAGTATAAAAAAAAAAAATATATTATTATAAAAAAAGTAAAAGCTATAGTGATGACTAAAAAAAAGTATAGAAAAAAAAGTAAAAATCAATAATACTGCAGAGGAGAAAAAATATATAAAATTATACAGAAAAATGAGAATGTAAAAATGTACGCATGAAAATTATTTAAAACCTCATTCAATATTTTACATTTTTCCAAAAATTATCCTTTTTTGAGAAATTTAAAAGAATTGAATTAAAATAAAATTAAAATTAAATAAATTAAGTTAAAATTAAAGAAATTAAATTAAAATTAAAGAAATTAAAATAAAATTAAAGAAATTAAATTAAAATTAAATAAATTAAATTAAAAATAAAGAAATTAAATTTAATTTAAAATAAATTTAATTTAATTTAATATAAATTAAATTCAGTTAAAATAGAAGTGAAAAATTGTAAAAAACAAAAGTTTAAATAAAACATAAACTTTAAAATGAAAGAAACATTATTTTTTAACCCAAGAACTGAATGTACAAGGCAAAAGTTGCTCATCGCTTAAAAATAAACAAGTTGAATGTACTTATTACATAATTGACACATTTATTTATTATAAATGAGTCGCGCAAAAGTCATTAATGTATAAATACGAGTCCATTCGTTAATATTACAAAAGTACATTTTTCTTTACGCACATTAGTTCCTTATCGTGCAAAAATTAGGTCGTCTCTGTCATTTATTTGTTGGACTATATTTTCTTTTTTATCATATCACCAATGACAATAAATGTCAATAGTAAAAATAGCGGAAGTTATTTTTTTCTACATACGAAAAAACCTTGAAATCATTTTTTTTATCAAAAAAAAAATAATAATTTCACAATTATCGAATAAATAGGAACAGGAAAAAAAAATGTTTTCATAACAAGAAAAGTTAGAGGAATGAATTTTGTTTTGCGTTTGATTCTATTTACGTCTATTTCACTCTATTTTCGTCTATTGCACTCTATTTTTGTTTATTTCACTCTATTTTCGTCTAATTCACTCTATTTTCGTCTATTTTAGTCTATTTTCGTCTATTTCACTTTTTTTCGTCTATTTCAGTTTATTTAATTCTATACTTTATTTTTTACATTTCTATCGAATTGTATTTTATTGATTTGTATTTAATTAAATATATTTAATTAAATTTATTTATTTATTTATAAACATATTTAATTAAATTTATTTATTTATTTATAAATATATTTAATTAAATTTATTTATTTATTTATAAATATATTTAATTAAATTAGTAAAATAAATAGGTAAAAAAAAGGAAAATAATTAATAAATGAAACAATTGTGCAGAGAGAATTGACAAAGAAGAGAGAAAAATAGTGAATAAGAATCGAAAAAGTTTTTTTTAAATAAAAAGTTGAATGCGCACTTCCTGGAACAAACTGGGATGTCTTATCGTGTGGGGTAAACGTCCACACAATGGTATCGATGAGTTACTTGTCACTTCATCGATCAGTCATTTAATTACATATATACTCCTCGCATTACGAGTGTCACATTTCAGTAAGTGCGCGCGATGATGAACCATACTTGGAAGAAATTCATATATACGCCTATATTGTTCTTTAAGAAAAAAACAACAACAATTTTTATTTCAATTGTTTTTTTTCTTTAAATTAAACTTGCAAATTTTTATTAATTAAATTTCAAAAAAAATTAGAAATAAAATATTAACCGTTATTTCCGATTAATAAAAAATCGAGATTAAATATGAAACCGATAAACTAGATTCTATAAATAATTCTTTTCCATTTTTTTTTACTTTGTAGAAATAAATAAATTAATAATTGGTTCAAATATGTGTTAAAGAAAATATAATATAATGATAGAAATTTTCTAATAAGAAAAAAATAAAAAAAACGTTTCATTAACGCGGAAATTAAATTGACCTTTCCCTTCTTCAGCCAAATATTTTTTCAGGGTCATACGCACAGTAGAGAAATAATAATAGTCCCTGGGCTAAAACTTCCCACGCAATGTCTCATCTAACCTACCTTAATAAAAGCTCAATCATTATAAATAGAAAGGGAGAGAGAGAAACCCAGGGAACGCGTCTAATAAAATAAGAAGAGAAACAAGAACGGAAGAAGTGACTAATAAAAAAACAAAAATTAATTTATTGTCTCATACCTAGAGTTATATAAGTGAAATATGGGTTCTCAACATTCGGAAAGACGAAATTCGACCAAAAAACAAATATTTTTCAAACTGTAGTATTTTTTTTCTTCAATTATTATTATAATTCAAGTTGGTAATTTTCATTATTTTCATTTGAATAAATAATAATTACTGTCAATAACAAAGATAGTTATTACCGAGAAAAAAATGTTCTTTATTTTGAAAGAAATAAGTTTCTTAAAATTTTTTTATTTAATTCATTCAATTATTTTCTATCATTTTTAACTAAACTTTACCTCTAAATCTCTTTATGAATTTTTAGCAATATTTTTAGCAATTTCTTGAAAAATTTAATTAATTTTATATACAAAAAATCTAATTTTTTACAATAATTTAAACTGTAAATTTTTCTTTTCAAAGATATTAATTAAGGAAGAATATTATTAAAACTTTTAATAAAGAAATTCGTAAAATTAACTGTTTAAATATATTTCTAAATAATTTTTATTTCTAAAATACACAAAGTTTTATAATTAAATACAAGTAAAAAATGTCCAAAAAATTGAATTTTGGTAAAATCTTTTTAAAAATAGTTCAAATTTAGTAGAACTTGTGAAAAATAATTCAAACTTCGACAAATTCATTAAAAAATAATTGAGTTTTTTTTGAAATATATAAAAATTTAATCAAATTTTTCCTAGAAATTTAATTATAAATGATATCTGGAAAATTTTAAGATAAAAAACTTTTCTAAATCTTAATTTTCTTTATTTGAAGGTAGTTAAATCTTAAAAAATTACGATAAAACAATTCTAAGATCTAGTTTTTTTTATAAATATTATAATGTAATTTCTCAAAAATAATTGAAGAATTTTTGTATTAAAAAAAATTTCTTTTTTGTTAAATTTTAATGGAAAATTTTGAATTTATGATTATTTTCTCCAAACATTTTCGGCAATATTGAGAATATTGAAAATAATAGAGTTTGAAAAAAATTAGAACTTAATCAGAGAATTACTTTTTTCAAAACTATTTTAATATTATTTTTAAAACCTACTTTCCATTATTTTTCATTTTTATTAAATTTAAACACTTGAAGAGTATTCATGAAAATTTGTGAGAATTTAATTTAATTTAATTTAATTGTTTTTGAATCAAATAAATTATTTTTAAGTAAAATAACATTTTTTGAATCAAATAAATCATTTTTAAGTAAAATAACATTTTTTGAATGAAATAAATTATATTTCTGTAAAATAACATTTTTTGAATCAAAACTAAGTTTCTTTGAATCAAAGAAAAATTAATTTTCAATACATGGAGCAAGTTGAAGCAAATAATTTATTTAAATCAACAACAATTTCTTTCTGTTAATAACAATAATTTTTTGTTAAATTAAAAAAATTGTATGGAACCTTAAGAAAAAACATAGAAAAACTTAAAACCAATTTAATTTTTTTTTAATGATAATTACTTTTCATTATTATTATTATTATTATTATTATTATTATTATTTGTTATTTAAATTTCAAAGAATTATTATTATTATTATTAATTAAACTATTATTATTATTTATTATTACACTGAAAAAAATTTATTTGGTTCAAGTAATCGAATAGTTGTCCATTATCAAATAAATATAAATCGAATAATTTGTATTAAAATCAAATAAATTGTATATTTGAACGAATAATGTCGGTAGGAAAATTTCGTTTGAAGCAAATTCCGCAATTAATTAAATAAAATCGCTTATTTGAATCAAATACTTTTTTATCCAGAGTGTGTTGTCGAAAAGAATTAGGTCAACATTGGCGACAGCGACGCTCGAAATGGAACTTGAGCGCAAACACTGGCAATATAAGAATTGGGACAAAACAATAAAAAAAAAAAAAAAAAAAACCTGCTAGAAAATTCCTATCCAACCATTTGCTACGCGTCAATGGATTCACCCTTAATCTATTTTTTCCGCTTATGAAGTTGTCTAAATAGAATAGGGACCTTCTTCTTCTTTTTTCGAGGGATTTTATATATATATATATATATATATATATATATGAAAGGGCTATAACATTTCCGATCGAGTCCTATTCACCCTTCGAGTCACGTAATTACACAACGACTACACTACTTTCCAAACTAAATAATTGCCCTCTATGGTGAATGTGATAAGAAGGGGGTCGATGATTTTTTCTTGCTAAATATTTCACGCACTTTTTCGAATTCGAATAAATAAAAAAAAATAAAAGGGTTCGAGAGAGGGACGACATTAAATCTCACTTTCTATCTCTTATATATAAACTTTTGGTTCAATGATAACCTTGACCGTGGTGTATTGATCAGTGAAAACCCGGCAGTCACCATGACTACGAGAGGGTCCTCTCTTTTTCCTCCCTGGCACGCACTCACGCAATGTCACTCCTGGACATTTCAACACCCTTACTCAACCAAAATCACATTATATTCTCTTATTACAACCTCAATATATCCCTCAATGACCCCCGCCTACAAAACGAACCTCTATTTATCCACTAAACAAAATTTCCCTTTTTTCCCCCTCCAAACAGCGAACAAAAGAAAAAAAATGATTATTTACAGTATACCGTCCGAAATATTGTCAGTCCACCAATTTTTGAAGAAATAAAAAAAATTGTTTAACAACAAAATTTATGAAAACTAAAACTTTCATTGGTTTATGTTTCGAAAGAGAATAAAATTTTGAAAAGAATCAGAACTTCCAGAAGTCATTCGGCCAAAATTTGTACAAGATATTCTTAAAAATCGTAATTTTCAATGTTTTACAAAAATTTGAATAACTTCTAAAATAATTAACATTTTTTAAAAATCTTAAGCTTATTTTGAAGGTCGTTTTCTACGGAATAAGAATTACTTATAGGCATTAACCTGTAATTTTTTTTCTTGAAATAAGCATGACGATAAAGTGGGACAAAAAAATTGGAAAAATTTGAAATACATTTTTTGTACTAAAAACTATTCTAGAACATATAGAAAGCATGATATAATGTAGTTTTTTAAAGAAAAATTAATAAAAAAATATGTTTAAATTTTACAAATTTCTTTTAATAATATTATTTTAAATTTTTCCAATTTTTTTATCCAACATTATCGTCATGCTTATTCCGAGAAAAAAAATTACAGGTTAATGCCTATAAGTAATTCTTATTCCGTAGAAAACGACCTTCAAAATAAACTTAAGATTATTAAAAAACGTTAATTATTTTGGAAGTTATTCAAATTTTTGTAAAACATTGAAAATTACGATTTTTAAGAATATCTTGTACAAATTTTGACCAAATGACTATTCTGTAAGGTCTTACTATTTTCAAAATTTTATTGTCTTTCAAAACATAAACCAAAAAAAAATTTTAGTTTTCATAAATCGTATGTTAAACAATTTTTATTATTCCTTCAAAAATTCGTGAACTAACAATTTTGTCCGGTACTGTAATCTTCAAAATTTAGGATCCTAAAGTTTTGAACGTTCAAATGTCCGAAATTTATTAATTTCTTCTAAAAATTAAAATTTTTTATTGCAATTATTTTGCGTCACTATAAAAAAAAATTAATTAAGTTTCTAAACGTAAAATTTCAGCTGTTAAATTTTTTTATGATTAGTAATTTATTAAAATATCTTCAATAATAAAAAATATTTCGTTCATTTGAACGTTCAAAACTTTAGGATCCTTCAAATTTGATTATATTTACTTTTTATTAATCATCAATGGCATATGGATTAAAAAATTCCCTTTTTTCCCCAATAGCGAACAAAAGAAAAAAAATGATTTAATATTCACAATATTCCCTACCTCCAAATTTGATTATTTACTTTTTATTATTCATCCGTGGCATATATAACAAAAGGCGGAAATGGAATGAATCAGAAAAGTTAATATTGTCAAGATAGTGACTATGTGACTTATCAGTTGTACACTTTTATCATCATACTTTCAATATCCCTCGGAATTTAATTTCTCCAAATCAATTAAACTTTAAAACTACACTGAAAAAAAAATTTAATTGATTCAAATAAAATTTATTTGAGTCAATTAAATTGTATATTATCAATTAAATATTGAATTGAATCAAATAATATTTATTAGAGTCAATTAAATGGAATTTGCTTCAAATATTGAATTTATTGATTCAAATATGAATTCAACCATTTAATTGATTTTATTAAATATTATTTGATTCAAGTAAATATTAAACTGATAATAGTCAATTAATCGGTTATTTGAATCAATTAAATTTTTTTTTCAGTGTATGTTTAAAACAACTTCAGGTTTTTCTCTTTCTTTTTCCAACAAGCGGTTTTTTTTTAAACCAAAAGAGAAAAAGTTTTCCAACAATTTCCAAATATTTATTTTAATACTAAAAAAACTAACTATTTAAAATGGAAAAGAAACTAACACTAAAATATTAAAATCCATAAGACAAGAAACAAAAAAATTGATTAATCGACATTGCGTGTTGTGAGGTCATTCATAAAATAAAATTGCGACAGTTCTGTTATATTAGAAAGAAAACAAGCTATACATTCATATCGACGTAAAAGTAGGTATATAAAGACGCGACAGTGTTGATAAAAATTCCCAAGTTAAAGAATAAAAGAAAAGAAAAAAAAATACAGTTATATAGAAATGAAAATGTTGGGAAAGAAAATAAAAAACGAAAAAAAGGAGAGGGGGGAGAGAGTTTGACCCGAGGATTTCGTATCGTACCAATAATCGTCTAGGGGGTTGGGGGGGTTGAAGGAATATACCGAAAAGTGTTGGGGTTTGTGAGACGCTCGAGGCCGTGACCGTGACCTTGTCAGTGGGGGTGGATAAGAGAGAAAGAAGAGAGAGAAAGAGAGAGAGTATTGAGCGCCGGAACTTTCACTGTCTCCCACTTTCAAAGCTGGGAGAGAACGCGTCCCCGGCCGACACAACTTTCTCTTCAGTCTCTCTTTCTCTCTCTTTCTCTCTCTCTCGGTTTTTTCACCCTTTTTTTTCATCCCACCCCCTCGAACCCATCCCAATTCCGCCTCAACAGCCCCCATCGAGCGTAGGTGAGTCTAGACGTTTTTCTTGAAACCCTCTTCACAAACTCTCAATACCACATTTTCATCGTATAAATTCCCGTCGTCTTTCTTTTACTTTCGTTCTTTCTTCGTCGACACGAAATAGTCCTTTTAATAAATATATATATATATATGGAAAACTTGGCGTAGCAATTTCTGAATTTCTGATATATAAACAAACAAGGGGAGTAGATTCCTTTTAGTGTGTGAAATTTTTATGGCCTTTTTGTTTTTTTTTTTTTTTTGCTTTTAATTTAAGATAAGTTTTACTCATATCGGCGAAGAGATCAAAATATTCAAGTTGAATAATAAAATTTCTTTCTTTTATTTTAAAACAAATAAATGATAATAAAAATATATTTCTATTAGCAAAAATTTTTAATATTTATATTACTTAGAACTTTCAAAGTACTGGACAATTCTTTTTGCACTGAGAAAACAATAGATTTGAATCAAACATAATCTTTGTTATAAAGTCAAGTAAAAATTACTTTTGAATTAAACATAATAATTTTGATTCAATGTATAATAAATTTGATTCAATAAAAATTTTTTGTAATACAATTTAATTAATTATAACAAATTATATTTAAATTAAAACAATTAAATTTTATTTGAAACAATTTAAATTTATTTTAACAACAAAAATTTTAATTAAAACAATTAAATTATATTTGAAACAATTACAATTTATTTTAACAAAACAAAAAATTATATTTGAAACAATTTATTAGTGAATTTTACTAATTCAAAAGCAAAAAGTCAGTCACTAATTCAAATTAGTAAACATTTTTACTAATTAAAATTTAGAGAGTAATACGTATAGTAAATTTCATTCAATAAAAATCTTGTTAAATTCAAATAAAAATTATTTTTGGATTAAACATAATAATTTCAATTCAATGCATAGTAAATTTGATTCAATAAAAATCATGTTCCATTCAATCATAAAATATGTTTAATCCAAACATATTTTTCTTTGCTTGACTATACTTATTTTTGAATTAAAAAAAAAATTTCTCACTGCATCCTTAAAATTTTAATTAATTAAAATATTTACCGATTTGGAATTAGTGACCTTTTCTTTGAATTTAAATTTTACTACCAAAATTAGTAGAAATTACTATTAATTAGTAACATTTACTAATTCGAAAGCAAAAAGTCAGTCACTACGCACTGAAAAGATTTTTTTAATTCAAAAATAAGAAGTCAAACAAAAAATGTTTAATTTAAATATATTTTGTTAATTAATTTAATTCAAATAAAATTTAATTGCTCTAATTAACAATATTTTTGGTTAAAATAAATTTGAATTGTTTCACTTAAAATTTTTTTCATTCAAATAAATTTTATTTGCATCAAATAAAATTTTTGTTTTACAAATTTATTTACTTCAGAGCAAAAATATTAAAATTAATAAAAATTCCAATAATCTATATTTATAGTTTAAAATTGGTTGTTTGCTTTTATGTTTCTTAAATATTTAAATAATTTTCCATTTAAAATGTTTTCAATTTTAAAATTAATTTATTGAAAATCATCGAATTATTGAAAAGAATTTCTTTTTTAATTTGATAATAATAGAATTCCTTCTAAATTGTTTTAATTAAATTTGTTTTGTTAAAATAGATTTAAATTGTTTCAAATATAATTTAATTGTTTTAATTAAAATGATTTTTTGGGTAAAATAAATTTAAATTGTTTCAAATACAATTTAATTGTTTTAATTTAAATATAATTTGTTATAATTAATTAAATTGTATTAAACAAAATTTTTATTGCATAAAATTTATTGTGTATTGAATAAAAATTATTATATTTAATTCAAAGATAATTTTTCGTTGACTGTATAACAAAGGATAATTATGTTTGATTCAAATATATTCTTTTCTCAGTGTAATCCAAATTAGTAAACATTTTTACGAATTTAAATTTAAAATGTGTTATATTCTAAAATTTACAAAATACAAAATTTCATTTTCATTAATTAGAAAAATATAAAAAATTATTTTATTGGGGTGAATTTAAAAGCCTTTTTTCACGAAAAGAATAAAAATTTAATACAGAATAAAAACTGTTCCACCCCATTTAAATTTTTGTTTTCCAATTTTTGATTATCTGAGGCAAATGGAAAGAAATTTTAATTCTCCTCCCCCTTGGGATTTTTTTCTCCTTTTTTCGCAAAACAGGAATTTTTTTATAATAAATAAATTTTATTGTGACAAATAGAAAAGAAAAAAAAATTTTATAGAGTGTAAATTCTTAAATTCTAGTACAGGCGTAAATAATGCAAAAGAAAAAAAAAGAAATAAAATTAATTTCGAGCGTTGTTTTTTTTTTTAAAGAAGTTGTCACACGTAAAAAACGGAAGAAAGTAAAAACTTAATCTCTTTAATCTTTACGAGGAACAAGAGTCTAGACGAGTTTATTTAACCTGTCCTGGGCACCCCGTCACAATATTCCCCATTATCCGTGTCATTGCTACGATCGCGACGAGGAACCCTCGAAAAATAATGTAGCACCGTCTGGCTCCCTTGAGCCCTCGATCGGTTTTTTCAACCCTCATAAGAATATAGTGGCTTATAATCCTAATATCGATCTATTCCCCCTTAAATTCTTCCTCTACCTCTTTTTCTAATACGTATACAATTTTATTTTTCCATCGATATCATATCTCGAATTTTCTCGACGTTTTTCCTTCAAAAACGACTTTTTCCCCGTGACTTACTGCGTATGTGTTTTTTTTTCATCGCTGATAACATTTCTAGAATTATTTTTGGTTTTTATTTTCTACTCTTTCTACTGTTTAATGCAAGAAATTTGAATTAGCAATTTATTTAACTAATTAATTATTTTTGATTCCATTTTCTAAATGCAAGAAATTTGAATCAACAATTTATTTAACTAATTAATTATTTTTGGTTCCATTTCCTACTCTTTCAACTGTTAAAAGCAAGAAATTTGAACTTTCAAAAAATACTAAATTATTATTAAGTAAATTAATAATAAAATAAATATTTCTAAAGTAACGATAAATTTATTATATTTACCCTCAATGTGAATAAATTGTTAATCAATCTAAACGAATAATAATAATGAATTAATTAATTAAATATTCGAATTAAAAATACGAATTATCAATAAATCGGAAGTAAATACAAACAAATAAATAGAGAAAATAAAATGATAAGAAACTAATAATCATTTTTTTATTTAATAAAAAAAGAAAATATATTTTCAGATTTTAGAGTATATAGAAAATAGAGCAATTTTTTTTTCTTTTTCCTTCTTTTTTTTTGTTAAGATTTCCAACGATAATTTCTGATCTGTTTGCTTATAATCAACGCCTGCATGTTTCAATAGCATCGTTACCCTTATTTTTCAACCCTTGAAAAACTAGGATAAATGCGGGAGTACGCGCACAATATATAGTTCAATGGAGGATTATTTTTTTCCCCGTGACTTGTGTGGGTAGATAAAATATAATTATGACGTCTGGTTTTGTACGATAGTTCCACCGCAATGTACAAAGTCTCCTCGATTCTATTTTCGACCCCTTAAAGACGCGACATTCTTCAATCGATATTTTACATCCCATTTCCCCTTTTAACCCCTCAGCGCCCGCGCTTTCAAACAATGTCGATGACCATTCAACACACACACACGGAAAAATAAATAAAATAATAAAAAAAAAAATTATAAAGTTCTTTTTCTTTTACTTTTAATTTAGACTTTTCTTTCAATATAGTAATAATAAGTAAAATAAAAAGAATAATAAAAATAAAAATAATAATAATAAAAAATAATTAAAATAATAAGTAAAATAATAAGTAAAATAATAATAATAATAATAATAATAAAAATAATAATAATAATAAATAATAAAAAAAAATAATTAAAATAATAATAATAATAATAATTAATAGAAACATTAGAAACAAATCTTGAAATAAATAAATGACAAAAATTTTACACTTGCGCGAAACTCGTGAGTGTAAAGATTGAAATAAATTGAATCAGGTGCGTGTAGAGGAATCGATTGGCATAGATAAATAATAATAGTCGATTCTAGGCACGTACTATGGGAAATTTAAAAAGGGTCATTATTGCAGACACAGTATAGGTATAATTGTGTAATGACGACAAACCAAGCTATGCTAATAGCACTAGGCCAACGATATATATATTTTTTTTTTCTTTCTTTTTTCTTACTTGTACTATAATGAGTCTTATTGCGTTAATTACTCTTAGCTCAATTCCACAATAAGACATTCTAAAGAACTCGTATATTTAGCAAAAAAAAAAAAATCTGTCTGCATTTTCAATTACGCGCACACCCCCCCAAAAAAAAAGATATATATTTGTCTTCAGAGTTTCACTAAACTTTTTATTTCTTTCAACTAGATTTCATTTGGTTTCCATAAATTCTAATTGTTTCAAATAAAATTTATTTGCTTCAATTAAATTTTTTTTGTCTAAAATAAATTTTAATTGTTTCAAATAAAATTTATTTACTTCAATTAAAATTTTTTGTCTAAAATAAATTCTAATTGTTTCAAATAAAATTTATTTACTTCAATAAAAAATTTTTGTCTAAAATAAATTCTAATTGTTTCAAATAAAATTTATTTACTTCAATAAAAAATTTTTGTCTAAAATAAATTCTAATTGTTTCAAATAAAATTTATTTACTTCAATTAAATTTTTTTTTATAAAATAAATTTCAAATGTTTCAAATAAAATTTAATTGTTTCAAGTAACATTATTTTTGGTTAAAATAAATATAAATTGTTTTAATTAAATTTTTTTTTTGTTAAAACAAATTTAAATTGATACAAATAAAATTTTTCTGTTAAAATAAATTTAAATTGTTTCAAATATAATTATTTTTTGTTAAAATGAATTTAAATTGTTTCAAATATAATTTTTTGTTGTTGAAATAAATTTAAATTGTTTCAATTAAAATTTTTTTTGTTAAAACAAATTTAAATTGTTTCAAATATAATTTAATTGTTTAAATTAAAATTTTTTTTGTTAAAATAAATTTAAATTGTTTCAAATATAAATTATTTGTTTTAATTAAAATTTTTTTTGTTAAAATATATTTAAATTATTTTAAATATGATTTAATTGTTTGAATTACAATTTTTTTTATTCAAATAAATTTTATTTGCATCAAGTAAAATTTTGGCTTTATAAATTTATTTACATCATACAAAAATATTAAAATCAATAAAAATTTCAATAATCAACATTAATAAAGTTCGTGATTCGATAATCTGTTCGGAGATTGAAACTAGTTGTTATACGCTTTTTTGTTTCTTCAATTATTAAAAAATTTTTCGTTTCAAATATTTTCAATTTTAAAATTAATATACTGAAAATCCTCAAATTATTGCAAAGAAATTTATCGAAAAATTTGATAATAATAGAATTCCTTCTAAAAATGTTATTAAATTCTAGTAAAGAATTTTATTAAAATTTTTAAAAATCCTAATTTAATTCTTTTGAAGAATTTCTTTGAATTTTTTTTTAACTAATGGAGTTTCTGTAAATAATTTTAATTAAAATTTTGAAAACAATTAAATTAATTGAATTTTATGAAGGAGAATTTTATTATTTATAAAATTAATTGAATTCTTGCCATGAATTTTACTTTGCTTATAAGAATAATTCAATAATAATAATAATAATAATAATAATAAAGTAATGAATAGTAATGTAATAAAGTAAAGTAAAGTAATAAATAACTAAATGTAATGAAATAATTCGTTTAGTATTATCGGACTTAAAGAAGAAATAATTAATAATTATTAAAAATAAATATACATAGAGAGAGAGAGAGAGAGAGAGAGATCAAAAATGATTAAACAGAAACGTTCACGAACCTCGTAACCCAGTCGTCTGGGGGTTGAAAAGCTAAATTAAACTGACCCAATAGTTTATCAATTAAATATACGAAAAGATCAATAAAACCGTCGGCAAGATTAATTAGTGAATATATAACAAAATTAGGCCAATTAAAAATTCATTTAACGAAAGAATAAGAATAGTTCGATTATATTTTTAAATACACGATTCTCGATTTATATAAAAGATTTTGCTGTTTACTTTTTTAAGGGTATTTCGAAGCTAATAATTAATTTCTCGTCTAGTCGAATATTTTTGCTCAACATGGACAACATTTGAATCTTTTTAGAAAATTATTACAATTTTTGGCTAAATGTTGAACAAATTTTAACAAATATTAACAACACGAAAAAAAACTTTTAACTGGAACAGCGATAAGTTTCGCTAAAATAGCGAAAGTGTTCGTTGCAATAACTGAAAATTTCGCTAATATAGCGAAAGTATTCGTTGCAATAACTAAAAATTTCGCTAATATAGTAAATTTTGTAGTTGTTCCAGATGAAGATTTTCTTTCGTGAAATATTAACACACTTCTTGAAAAAAACAAAAAAAAATGCTTCTAGGATAAAAAAAAAATTTCGGGTAAAATTTCATTTTCCTAAATTTTTTTTCCCTTTCTCGGCAGGGTATATAAGATGATAAAGTGTTGTTTATGAGATTTGGCGTCTAGAACGGATGCCCCCTTATGAAATAATCGTGTAACTTGGAGATGGCAACGGAATCGATAAGAGTGCCCCAGACGACGTTCGAGCACATCCACCACCACCACCACCTCCACTTGGAAAATCCAGGCGTAATAAACTAGCGAGGCGTCGCGACGCCAGCGCTTTAACTTTTTTTCCTCCTTTTTTTTTTTTTTGGTTCTTGCTTCTTGTCCCTCTCGACACACAACCTGGCCTACCTCACTTGCCGGATCCCGGGATTCACGTCTGCGTGTTGTCCATCCGTCCGTCTCGAGGGAAGAAAAGAAATAAAACGACTCGTTTCGAACAGGTTCCTCTCTCTATCCTCCTAACTGCCACCCTCTTTTTAACCTCCCCCTCATTCCCCTTCCTCTTACGAAAACTCTCTTTGCCGAGAAACGCCGTTCGAGCCAAGAATCGCGGAACCCAAAGAGAGAGAGAGAAAGAAAAAAAAGAAAGAAAATAAAGAAAAAAAGAAAGAGAGAAAGACAGGGAATATTTAAAGCCAATGCAGAATCTCCTCACATCCGCTTTCGCAGTTCGACTCACTCCGCTGTGTATATATTTACCTTCGCGCGAATTCGTTCACTAGGCAAAAAATTCCAATTTCCACGTTTTTAAATATATTCAATGAAAAACAAATCTTACGTATTCGGAGAAAAAAATTTTACAAATTTTTTATTCTCCTTGTTTTCATTTATTTTATTCCTCTGCTTGATTTTTATTACCCCTATTTATTTATCTTTGCATTTCTTTATTATTTCTTACTGCATTTATTTTTACTCTTACTTTTACTTATTATTTTCAATTCATTAGAATTATTTATTATTATCATCATTTTCTATTAATAATATATCAACAATCTTATTACTATTACTATTATTATTATTACACTTATTATTAATAATAAATGTACTTCGACTTATTAATAATGTAAGAATTATTCGCCAGATATTAAGAATAATATAATAATTATTGAATTATCATTGACAATTATTTATAATCATATACTCAGGCCTCGGATCGACTTTAACGAAAACAAAAAAAGTTGCTTTAGTCGTTTAAAAAAAGAAAAAAAGTCGAAAAAGTCGATTATTTAATTCAGTGCTGTCACAAAAATTCAAATTAATCAAAAATTGTTAAATTTTGATAAATAAATATTCAAATACTTCTTACTTCTTCATTCACAGGAAATAAAATTTAAAAATTAAAACTATAACCCTTTTAGAAATTTAATTATACTTTCCACAATTTTTAACTAAACTTCATCTCTATTTCAATTATCTATATGAATTTTTTAACATTTTTTTCAATTTCTTCAAAAATTCAATTATTTAAATAAAAATAATTAAATTTTTTATAATAATTTAAACTGTTTATTTTTCTACTTAAAGATATTAATTAAGGTAGAACATTTTCAAAAATGCTAATAAAGAAATTCGTGAAAATGAAATTCGTAAAAATATTTCTAAATGATTTTTTTTTAAATACAAAAAGTTTTACAATTAAATATAATTAAAAAAGTCTAAAAAATTGAAATTTGGTCAAATTTTATCAAAGCTGATTTAAATTTAGTAAAACATTGAAAAAATAATTCCAAATTTGTCAAAATATTACGAAAAATAATTGAGTTTTATTAAAAATATAAAAAAATTAATGAAATCTTTCAAAGAATTTTAATTATAAATAAATTATTTCTGAAAAATTATAAAGTAGTGCCGTATAAAAAATCCAATTTTTTATCATTTAAACCTTACATTTTTCTATTTAAAGATATTAATTAAGGTGGGACATTTTCAAAAATTTTAATAAAGACATATTTTTAAATAAGTTATTAAAAATACAAAAAAGTTTTACAATAAATTAAATAAAATTAAAAAATGTCTAAAAAAATGGAAATTTATAGTCAAATCTTTTCAAAGGTGATTTAAATTTAGTAAAACATTGAAAAAATAATTCCAAATTTGTCAAAATCTTTTGAAAAATAATTAAGTTTTTTAAAAATATAAAAAAATTAATAAAATTCTTTAAAAAATTGCAATTATAAATAAATTATTTCTGAAAAATTATAAAACAGTAAATTAAAAAAAATTTATTTACCCTATTCGAAGGTAATTGAATCTTAAAAAGTTGTAATAAAACAATTCTAAAAATTAATTATTTATAAATATTGTAATGTATAATTTTTCAAACATAATTGAAGAATTTTTGTGTAATTTAAAACAAAATTGTTTTCAAGAATTTTAATTGAAAATTTAGAGTATATGATTATTTTCTCCAAAATGTTAAAAACAATTTTGAACTATTTTAATTTTATTATTTTGTTTATGAATTTTAATTTTCGGAAATATTGAAAATAATTGAATTTTAAAAAAGTAGAACGTAACAATTCAGAGAATTATTCTTTTCTAAACTATTTTAATATTATTTTTAAAACCTATTTTTCATTAATTTTCATTTTTATCGAATCTACACTTGAAGATTATTTATTATAATTTTTGATAATTTAATATTTTTTCAAAAATTTTCAAATAAAATTCTTTAAAAGTTAATTTTCAAAAATTGTCAATAAAAGTCACATTATTTGGAAATAGTCGAAAATAGTCGAAAAAATCATAATATCCGAGGCCTGTATACTGTTCAGTATTTAAGTTAACCATTGAAATATTTCGATAAAAAATTATCTCAATTATATTTCTTTTTCTTGTTTCTTTAATAAACAATTTGAAATTTAAGGTAAATTTCGAAATAAAAACATTTTTTCCCAAAAAAATAAATATTTTTTCC
This sequence comes from Leptopilina myrica (nomen nudum), assembly GCA_032872475.1. NCBI lineage: Eukaryota > Metazoa > Arthropoda > Insecta > Hymenoptera > Figitidae > Leptopilina > Leptopilina myrica (nomen nudum). The sequence goes on from CM065467.1 coordinate 28,833,999, forward strand.
CCCAACAGAGAATTTTGCATTTTTCTCCAAATTTTCCGAAAAATTATAGGAATTATTTTATCTTCAAGTTTATCTCGCACTTTTATATAGATTCCATTTTTTAGAAAAAATAATTCGACATCTTTTTTTCTTCTAATTTGTTATAAATGATCCAAAAGAAATATTTTCAATAAAATTAAATTCTCTTTTCATGATTATATTTAATAAAAATTAATTTTTATCTACTCACTTTCAAATCATGTTGTAAAATAATAATGTTCGTATATCGTAGCCACTTACCTGTAACAAAAAAACAATTTAAATTAACAAAAAACGTTTAAGAAATAAGTAAACAATTTATAAAATTTATAAAACTTAAGTACTTTTACTAATTCAATTTCGAGATTAGTAGAAAAAACAATTTTTTTCCCGAACCAAACTTTTTCTTTAGAAAATTATGAATTTATGAATATATCCACAACCGTGACATTCAAGAACAAAGTATTGTTCCGAAATAAATAATGCACTCGCGAATGAATATAATTCTTTACCCCATTATTATTTCCTCGCAAACTGCTCTTTTTATTTTTAATAAAGAATGAGAGTGAAGGAAAAAAAATGCAATATATATATATATATATATATAGAAGGGTGTATTCAAGATCCATCGATTTATATAAGTAAAAAAAACACATTGACTACTGCACATAGAACAATAAACGTTTCATGTTCAGGATAATTTTACACAATAAGTTTCTCGCAATAAAAATTACAAGAGAGGAGGAGAAAAGTTAAGAGCCATATATAATGTGCTTTAAGGGAATGTGAAATAAAAAGTAATAAGTTCTTTTTCCAACGAAATTAGCATGTCTGAAAAGATTTTCATTATTTTTCTCCTTTTATTTCAACATTCATTTTCATTATATTCTTTATAGAAATTTTCACCACTCGAGACCAAAAAAAGAACGTATGAGCAATATTAAAAATTAACGTAAATTTTTTTCCGAGAATCGTATATATAAAATCGCGAGACAGTTTTTTATTTCATTATTTTTTTTTATCAATTTATTATTAATCTGTGGAAAAAGTTCCCTTTTTCTTGAAATTTTTGTACTTATTTCACCAACACGAGTTTTTAATATTGAATTTTTAATTGCTAATTAATTTGAATATTAACACAAAATTGGAAATACCGTATTTTTAAATAAATATCAAGAAATTTTTTTAAAGATTAATTAAAAATTTTTTTGTTACATTTAAAATAATTAACAGTCTGGCAATTAGTAATTTTTAAAAATAATTTCGATATTTGAACGTACGAGAGTAAAAAATCATCAATAATTGTCGAAAAAAATTAATCTATTGCGACCAAAATTGGAAGGAAAAGAAAAATTATTGAAGTAGAGGCAGAAAAAAAAATTAAATACGGGAAACAAATTTTCGTGAAATTGTCAGAAATTTTATACATTAAATACCTATTAAAACATCCTTACAACCGCATCTTAATCATCGCATGGACCAATAAATCGCGTTTTATACTTCCAAGAATATCGCGTCACGTGTGATCTGGGTCGCGGTCGTCGCAGAAAAAAAAGAGTGAAAGAGAAGAATGAAGTGAAAAAAAAAATTGCAGAAAAAATAAAGAAAAATACTGTTTAAAGTCTTCAACTATTAAGTTCGATGGTCTCGTTCGACCTTCGAGTTTTCCTACAAGCCCTCGTGAATCACGTGCCCTTGAATAATCCATTTCCATCCTTTCCAACTCGCTTTAAATCACCTCAACTTGGATGAAACTTTATGCCGATCTCATAAGAAGATAAAAGATTACGGTCTTGGAAATAAATAAAAAAAAAATATTTTGTCTTTCAGATACCAGAGAAAAAAATTTGGCTAATAACGAATATTATTGTTAGGAAACTTTATTACCAATTGAATTATGCTATTTAAAAATAACAGTAAAAAAAAAAGTATAAAAATAACAGTAATTGTTAAATTTAATAAAAACGAGTTTAAAAAAAGAAAAAAGAAATAATTGATAACAACTGCCATATAGTCTGTTATCAAATCAGAAGGAAGTGTTGTGCTTCATTATCAAGATATGCATTATCTTTATTTTCAATGCTCTCAAACATATGAGGACCCGCTCAGTAGAAAAAAAAGTTTATTGTATTGCTTATAGCAAGAAAGTGAAAATTGTCTGCTATTTAATGTAAAATTTTTCTCAATTAAAAAAAAGGGGGAAAAAACTCTAAAAAGTTAAATGTTTCATCTTCCATTTATAAACATTTTATTTTAAACACGATTTTATTTTTTAATAGTTTAAATATTTAATGTATTAACTATTTTTCGATATTTTAAATATTTAATGTAATAACTATTTTTCGATATTTTAAATATTTAATGTATTAACTATTTTTTAATAGTTTAAATATTTAATGTATTAACTATTTTTTATTAATACTTAAAGAACTCTTTAATGTAGTTTTTAAGTTTTAAAAAAAGTTTCATTTAAAAAGTTAATAAAAAACGTTTCTTTCATTTACAGGTATTTTTCTTTTATATTTTCCAACAAGAAAACAATTCAAAAGTTAAAAAAAAATTCAAAAGTTGAAAATATCAGTCTCAGACGATATTCGATATAACAATGCGGTGAAACAATGTTGGAGTCAAAGCAAGTCTCGTTTCATAAAACTGTTTTATTTTCAAGTACAAAACAATGTCTGACGTTTAGTACTAAACGTCTAATTTTCATAACAGTCGCATGATTAATTTTTTCTGCCTGTATTGTTAAAGATGGATTTTTACCTAAAGATTTTTTTTCCTACAGTTCCAAAGAAGTAAATTTAAATAGATACTATCAAAAATTAGTATTATTTTATCATTTTTTCTCCATCTCGTTTACGAGAGAGTTTTGTCGCCATCTGAACGGCCGAATACGGAACTAATTGGCGCGAAATTCAAACACGACAAATGGAAGAAGCAATTTTTCCTCAAACGGAAAGCAAAAAGTGGATAGAGCCTCAGGGAGAAATGACAACTATTTTTTTTTTTTTGCAAATTTCAAACAATAAAATAAGTAAAATTTGAAAACAGGGAAAAAAAGAGAAATTGCTATATACGTTTTTCAATCAAGTTTGTCGCGTTGTATAAATGAATCGCACTCGCATGTATATTCCTATAAATAAATAAATGCTCATTATTAATAGACTTGCGAGAGAGATAGTCTTTTTCACTATATAATAGCGACGTAAGCAAAAGCGTCGTGAATTGCGAAGCGCGCGTTATATCTCCATTTAGCGCGAAATCGTCGATAAACTGTGATAAATAGATTGCGCTTTCCGCTATCGCATGCAATGCTTGACACGCACTGTGTCAAGGCCCCCTGGCACACGCTCATGCTAATAGACTCATAGGAGAGACCAACCGCGACTAACTCTCTGAGTATATATCTTGTACATATGTGTATATATATACACAAATGCCACTATGCTACCCGGACCCAATTCTATTCAGCGCTTCTTGTATTATATATATATATATATATTCAATATAAAACGACGAGAGAGAAAGAGAGAGAGAGATTCCTGATCCACACGATATACACTATAAGCGAACTGTGTAATCTGTGACGTGTCTTTCCATCGACCTAATTCATAACTTCTTCCTACATGACACGACGGAGCTTCGAGCACAATTCAACTGATTAAACGTGACGGAAAATCATCGACGGAAATTGAAATGAAGATAAGCAACCTATTTTTTTACTCTCTCTCCCATCATCATCATCATCATCGAGTTTATTTTAACCATACGCAAGAAAAACAAACGATTAATGATCAAATAGGTTAATGACTGATTAATTAATGACTGAAATCAAATTTACTTCGACAGATAAAACATTACAATTTTTTAATTGTAAAATATAAATAATAAAATTATAATCGAAAAACATCTTTTCAGAAACTTTTACTACACTGTTAAGAAAGATTGTAAATCTCCAACACTTTCATACAAAAAGTGTTTAAAAATTAAAAAATTTTGTATATATAAAAAAATTTCAAAAACGCATGTTTGAAAGTTCCAAAAAATAATAGAATAATAATTTCCATTATATGTGTTTGAAAAATTTGTAAATTTACAATAATTTTACAGTAAATCGTGAGGTATGAAAAAGTGTAGCAAATTAAATTAACACCCAAAAAGATTAAAATAATCAATTTTGGTTTTATTTTTTACAATGAATGAATGAATGAAAAATAAAAACTTGAAATAATTTTAATAAAATAAAATTTCAATTAAAATTATTCAAAACCATTAATTTCAAAATTCAATTATTTCCAAAAAGTTCATTCGATATTTCTTTAAATATTCAATTATAATCTCAAATTTTAACTGAGATTCATTTTTATGAAATGAAAATCAATTTTTATTAAAAAGTTCTACAAGAATTTAATTATTTAAATGCAAAAGTAAATAATTTATTGAGTAATTGAATGTTTCTCAAAATTCAATTCTTATAAACAATTTTAGTAACAAATTTTTCAATAATTCAATTCTTTTGTCGAATTTTATTAAAACTTGCATGAACATAATTACTTTTTTCAAGGAATTCAATTATAATTGTATGAAAAATAATTGAAACCCTGCGATGAGTTTTATAATTTTCAAATTTTTTCGTCAATAAGAATCCTAATAAACTTTTAAAAAGAATTAATTCTACAGAATTTTTTTGTCAAAAATATGAAAAATTAAGAATTTCAATGATTTTAGTTTGAAACTTTTTCAAAATTTAATTATTTCTAAAAATCCACGTTCTAATGCTTTTAATATTAAAAAATACTAAAAATACTTAAATTTTAACTGAAATTTATTTTTAAAACCATTTTTATTAGTAAATTATACGAGAATTCAATTATTTAAATACAAAAATAAATAATTTATTAATTTCACGTTTCTTGGAATAAATTCAAATAAAAATGTTATCAACAAATTTTTTAAATTATTAAATTTTTTGCACTTTTAAAAAGAATTTTAATAAGATTTTTAAGAATAAATACATTTATCGAGGAATTTGATTAAAATTGCATTAAAAACAATTTAATTTCTGCAATGAGTTTTATTATTTATGAAAATAATTGTATTCCTAAAAGAATTTTATTATTTATAGAAATAATTGAATCTCTGTAAAAAATTTTTTATCATTTATGAAAATAATTTAATTATTGCGAAGGAATTTATAAAAAAATTTGTAAATAATTGAATTTCTGTAAAAATTTTGAATATTTAGGAAAATAATTGAATGTTTGCGTAGAATTGTATTGAAATTTTTTTTTAATGGAATTCTTTTAGAAAATTTTATTGAACTAGTAGATATTGAAAATTATGGAATTTTAGAAAACTTTTGAAAATCATTGAAATTTTGACAAGAATTTGATTAAAATTTCGTAAAATAATTGAATATCAGAGAACAAAATTTTATTATTTATAAAGAGAATTGAAATTTTGACGAAAATTTTTAAAAATTGTTTCACACAATTGAATTTAGTAACTATGCTACTAAGTTAGTTAGATTATTGTTTAGTTTAAAATTTTCAAACCTTTTTATAGAATAATTTCAATTTAATGTGTTTTGAAATATTTGTAAATTTACAAAATTTTCACACAAAAGTGCGTTTGAAATTAAAAAAAATATTTGTATTAACTTCAAACACATAAGTTTGAAAAATATGTAAATTTACAACCTTTTCATAGAAAAGTGTTTAAAAATTAAAAAAATCTATGTGTAAAACAATTCAATACATATTCATTAAAATTTAAAAACAACTAAATGAAATAGAAAAGTATTTGTTTGAAATTTTAAACAAAGCTGTTCGAAATTTTATACAAAACTGTTTGAAACTTAATTCAAACACTTTGTATATTAATTTTCAAAAGAATAATTAAAAAATTTTTAAGAAATGTGTTTTAAAATTTAACAAAAAAAAATTGTATTAAATTAAAAAATGTATATTGCAGTTTTTCAAAATTGTAAATATGATAATTGCATCAAATATTTTTGTATAAAAATTAGAACAAAAATTGTACACAGTTAACAATTTTTGTTACTACTATTTAAACCTAAAAACACAAGTCTCATATTTCAGAATTAAAGAAAAAAAATTACAATTTCGAAATTCGAAAAAAATTCCAGCGTGAAAAATATAAAAATAAGAGAATCATTCCCAAAGTGGAACAAAGAGCCTCTCTCTACAGAATTCGATAGCTTCTTGTTTAATGTGCGAGCTATTTGCCAATAGAAAGTATATATTTGGTGTTTCCGACTTGTTTCTTTTTTTTTCCCCTCTTTCTTCATTGTCGAGACTCAAATATTAAACAACAATTCTTCAACAGCAAATTGTTTAGGTTTTTGTTCTAGAAAAAAATAAATAAATAAAATAAAACAAAAAAGAAAGAAAGAAGAAAAATTCCGATACGCCTTCTGGCTAATCAATGAGCATCGCGTAACTACTTAAACTTCTTTGCCAGTACACAAAATTTCTCAAATGTAGTTTTACTCTCGTGCGATAATAAGAAGAAAATTCTTAACGACTTCTCTGCTTAGAAAAGTGAATCTTACGACAATAAATATGTGGAACAACACGCAAACAATAAACCTTTTAAAAATGCAAATACAAAAAAGGGGGAAAAATATTACCAATATTTTTTATAGTCTTAACTCTTAAGTCTTTTATAGTCTAATTTTCTATAAAAAAAAATGTTGGTAATTAGTATTATTAATTGTTTCTTTCTTTGAATTTTGCGCCAAAAATTAATTATAATTAATAAAAATAATAATCTTAACCGTAATTGAAAAGCTTTGTTTTTATTTCTAGACAAAATAACTATTTTATCATTTTTAAATTGCAAACGTCCAAATATAAAACTTATAAGGAAGAGAAAATAAATTTTCCTAACGCTCTCGTGTTGAAATAATGAAGGATAATTGTGATATTATTCAACACTTAAACTTTGTAGATACAAAAAGAGGCATATATGCACATATAAAGATGTCTAATTTACTTTCTTTCAAGTGACACAGTTCACACCAATTTCCCACAGGGAAATTTGTGTTTCAATGAAAGTAACGCGAGTGCATGTTTAACTAACGTAACCATCAGAGACGCGCGCGCAGTGAATGTGTGTCGAAGAAAAGAAATGAGCTGGTGAGCGGTTTTTAATTAGGAAAAAGCGGGCAACAATTTTCCCTGCTAATTCGCTTTCCTTCGAGCCAATCTCAAAGCCGTGACACCTGATACACATACCTAGCCATGCACGATCTCAATTTTTTTTTCTTTTTCTTTTTTTTTGCGAGATCTTAATATATAAAATGTTGATTGCGTGTCGTACGGGACGGTAAAGAGAAACAAAAACAGAAAAAGAAGAAAAAAAACAGAGAGAGGAAAAAAGATCTGTCCGCAGTTTTCCTTGTGATCGTCGTTTATGTGTCGTGTCTTGGGCAAGCGTTTTAGTTTCTTTATAAACTGAAGGTGCGGCATGTCGATACATTATAACCTTAATTAAATGCAAGCTTCGCACACGATGCTATCGCGAGTTAAGAAAAGGAAAAGCCACTTGCTGCCATGCCGCGAGGCAAACGAGCGACCAACTTTTGTAGAATTCTCCTTATACAGGAAGTTTCCCTCGTGTCAGAACATTACCAACATTTGTTCAATGTGACCCCTGGGTTCAATGGCAAATGAATTTAAATATTGAACAAATTCATCTATTTTTACTTATTTCTACTAATTTCGTCTTTTTTTCTTTTCGTCCATTTGAATTTCGCGCCAAATTAATTCACCCTTCGTCCGTCCAGATGGCGGCAAAGTTCTCTCGTAAATGACACGTTTTTCTACACATCCAGAATTAATTCAAATAGAAAAAAGCAAAAATCCTCAAGTATACAAAAAAAAAAAAATTGGTCAAAATTTCAATTATTTTTATAAATAATAAAATTCTTTTCCAAAATTCAATTATTTGAAAAAAATTTAATAAAATGCCTGTCATAATTTCAATTACTTTTATAAATAATAAAATTGTTATCTAAAATTCATTTATTTTAAGAAAAATAATAAAATTCTTCGCAAAAATTCAATTACATTCAAAATTTTTTTTTAATTTCTCGTCAAAATTTTATAAATAATAAAATTCATCCTAAAAATTCATTTATTTTCAAAAGAAACAAAATTCATCGCAGAAATTCCAATATCTTCAAATTTTTTTTAGTTTCTCGTCAAATTATCATTATCTTCATAAATAAAAAAATTTATCATGAAAATTTAATTGATTTTCAAAAGTTCTCATAAAATTCTTTGCAAAATTTAATTATCTGCAAAAGTAAGAGAATTCCTCGCAAAAATTAAATTCTTTTCAAAAAAATTTTTTTTAATTCTTAAAATTTTAACTATTTTGAAAAATATCGAAATTTTTCTTCAAAATTCAATTACTTTTAAACATTTAAAAAAAAAAATCTGTTCAAAAATTCAATTATCTTTATAAATAATAAAATTCTTCTCTGAAATTCAATTATTTTCAAATTTTTTTTAATTCTCCCCACAATTTCAATTATCTTTATAAATATCAAAATTTTTCTTCAAAAATCAATTACTTTTAAACATTAAAAAAAAAATCTGTTCAAAAATTCAATTATCCTTTTAAATAATAAAATTCTTATCAGAATTTCAATTATTTATTTATTTCTGTACATTAGTAATTATCTTTATAAATAATAAAATTCATCCTAGAAATTCATTTATTTTCAAAAGTAATAAAATTCTTCGCAAAAATTCAATTATTTTAAAATTTTTTTTAAAATTTCTCGTCAAAATAAATTATCATTATCCTCATAAATAATAAAATTCATCATGGAAATTTAATTATTTTCAAAAGTTCTGATAAAATTCTTTGCAAAATTCAATTATCTGTAATTCAATTATTTTCAAAGAATTTTAATAAAATTCTGATAAGAATTTTAATTATTTATTTATTTCTGTACATTTATAATTATCTTTATAAATAATAAAATTGATCCTAGAAATTCATTTATTTTCAAAAGTAATAAAATTCTTCGCAGAAATTCAATTATTAAATTTTTTTTTAATTTCTCGTCAAAATTATTATTATCTTAATAAATAATAAAATTCACCATGGAAATTTAATTATTTTCAATAGTCTGAATAAAATTCTTTGCAAAATTCAATTATCTTAGGAAATAAGAAAATTCATCGCAGAAATTCAATTATTTTCAAATTTTTTTTAATTCTGCACACAATTTGAACTATTTTAAAAAATATCAAAATTCTTCTTTAAAATTCAAATTACTTTTAAACATTTTTAAAAAAATTCTGTTCAAAAATTAAATTATCTTTATAAATAATAAAATTCTTCTCTGAAATTCAATTATTTGCAAAGAATTTTAATAAAATTATTGTCAAAATTGTAATTATTTTTATAAATAAAAAAATTCATCCTAGAAATTCAATTATTTTCAAATTCTTTTTTTTTATAAAATCTTATAATCTAAAATAATGATTTTATCACTCGGTCATTTTTAATTGTTATAAAACATGAAGAAATAGATCACTCAATTTTTTTAAAAGTAGTTTAATTTCAAAAAGGTTTGAATTTGAATCTATTGAAGAATTTTAATTCTTATGGAAAAATAATAATTAAATATGTATTTAAAAAAGAAGTTATTGATGTTTTTTTTGAAAAATTTGCAAGAAATCTGTAAATAAACTTAACAGAACATTTTTTTGACTAAAACTTTTTCCTTTAACTTCAATTTTCTGAAAATTTAAAAAATTTCAGTCGCATTTTACTAAAAAAAAAATATCTCGAAAAAGTCGATTATAGTGGCATCTTTTCACAAAAAAATCGAAAAAAAGTCACATCTACGTTCTTGAAACTTACGTCTAAATACGCTTTCACGGAATTAGCATTACAAGCGGAAACTTTGGCAATATCGAGCCTTCTCTTTTAGGGTCGAGTGACTACCGCTACGGAAATGTTTTCGTATAGTCGTGTGCGCTTAAATATCCGCGAGTACATTCCACGCACTCCCACGCGCTCAATTACAGGTCGTGTTCTTTACTTCTGTTTTTGTTTTCTCTTAGCCCCCTACCCTCATATATATATAATGTCTTCTTTTTCTTTTTCTCCCTCATTCATTCATTCATTTAATTTTTTTTCGTTTTTTTACAGAAAAAGGAAAAAGAAAAAAGTCTTCAGAAATAAAAAAAACCTTCTCGGTTGTCTCTCTTGTGTGAAATATAAAGCAGATAATAGCTCTCCATAAAACTGCCAAGGAAGAATATAATTTCACTGTCTCAATTGTCAACTGAACATGACACAAGTGAAAAGGAAACAATAGAAACGAAGTAAAGAGTGCGGAGAACGAAAATAATGTAAGAATTTACAAAAACCAGGAAAAGCATATATTTGCATCAAAGAATATTATCGTGACAATGTTAATAATAAGTTAATTATACGATGAGGCAAAGAAGAAAGTTTATCAGAATTTGCAACTTTTGAAAAAATAATTATCACTAAAAACGAATCAAAACGGTGCTTCGCAACAATTTTGGTTCGTTTTTTGTCACAATTTGGTATCCTTAGAAAAACTGTGCAGAAAACAATCAACAATGTAAAAAAGTTTTTTTTAAAATATATTTTTATGTATATTTTATTTTTATATATTTTCTTTCTTTACTACTTTTCATACTATTTAAAATTTTTTCTATCTTTTTACTTTTGCTTAAATATACTTGTTTGTTTTCACTATTATTTTTTTGCTCTTTTTACTTATAAGGGATTAAGTTCTAATTATTGTCACTCTCAATCAACTGCAGTGCCAATTATTTTTTAATAACAACTAATTGTACAGTTTCTATTATTGTACCTAACACGCGAGTGTAATTTCAATTATTGAAACCCTTAATTGAATTCAGTTTATTATAGTGTTATTCACAGTCGAATAGTTTCTAATATTGAATCTCAAACATTCAGAGAAAAATTTTACTGAACCAAATATATATATAAATTAATTTGAGTTAAATAAAACTATATTTGTCTCAGAACTAACTAAATTATTTACTTTAAATAAAAATTTTATTCGACACAAATAAAACATTTATTTGGAGTCCAAATGAAAAATTTATTTGCAACAAATAAAATGTTTATCTGTCTCTGAGAAAAATATATTTCTTTTCTCTTAAAAGGATTTAAGAATGTAATTTTCAATTTTATTTTTCAATTGTAATTATTGAAGAAATCTTGTTTCGTATTCTTTTTTTAACATTAAATCTTAATTGAAGTTAATTTAAAGTTAGTTGCTGTTTCTTTTAGAGTTTAACAATTTCTACATTTTTTTTTGTACAATTAAATGTAGTATTTATAAAAAATTAATTTCTTTTAGAATTTAACAATTTCTACAATTTTTTTTCTACAATTAATTGTAGTATTTATAACAAATTAATTTCTTTTACAATTTTGCTGTATTTATAAAATTAATTGAATTTTTGCGAAGAATTTTACTTTGTTTATAAGAATAATTTATAATTGTTTCGAAGAATTTATTAAAGTTATAGAAAAAAATCGATTTTTTCGAAGTTTGTTAAAAATGTTATTAAAAATTCATCTCCGAGGAATTCAATTAAAATTGTTTTTAAAAATAATTGATTTTTCGTAAAGATTTTACTACTTAAAAAAATAATTGCATTCTTTAGAAGAATTTATTGAAATTTTAGAAAATTATTGAATTCTTTCGTGAAAGTTTATCAAAATTTTTGAAAATATGAACAATAATAATTAATTTTGTACTTAATATGTTAATTTTTTAAATTTTGCTTTTGAAATTATTTAAAAAATGTATTTTAATAAAAAAAATACTATTAATTACTATTAATAGTAATTGATAGTACTTGACAGTAATATAAAATAATAAAAATGGTGAAAATTTGCGAAAATAGAAATATTTTGTTGTATTATTTGTTTTTTCATATACAAATAAATATATATATATATATACACGTGAAACCGGTGGGAAAATAAGTTGGATTGGCAAATTGCACGAATCGTTGGTGAATTACGTCATGCAAATTGCACACATAGTGGGGTCTTGAGTATTTTGTAAGGAATAAATAAAGCCAGATGTTTTTACTTAAGAGTCGGATATACGGCTTCCGAAAATGGAGCACTGGCATTAATTAGCGTGTTGCGACAGTATATATAGTAAACGCCACTACCGGTATTGGTTGCTCTATATATATATACATATATTCACGGGATAATGAAATTCACACCTTCTGACATAAACAATAATAATAATAATAATAATAATAATAATAAATTACAACTGCGAAAATACCTCGTGTTTCGTATATGATTAAAAACACTAACAAACTTTACATATTTTTAGTGTCTAAAATTTATTGTTACAAAAACTTCATAAAATTTTTTTTGTTACAAAATTCCATAACTATGTGACAAAATCTGCAACTATTGATAAAAAGATATATCTTTACAATGAAAAAAAATTTGTTTGATTCAAATAACCGATTATTTGACTATTACCAAATGAATATTTACTTGAATCAAATAATTTTTATTTCAATCAAATAAATTGTATTTGAATCAAATATTTCAGTATTTGAAGCAAATAAATTGTATTTGAATCAAATATTTCAGTGTTTGAAGCAAATACTATTTATTTGATTCAAACAAAAATTATTTGATTCAAGTAAATATTAATTTGATAATAGTCAAATAACCGATTATTTGAATCAAATAAATTTTTTTTCAGTGTAAGGAGTAAAGAAGTATTCATTTTTGAATTAATTTTTATATTACAAATTTAATTTTATTAAATTTGCTTAATTATATTTTGATGCAAAAAAAGAGTTAATAAAGAAAGGATAAGAAAAGGTTCTTTAGGAGGACTTAAAACGTGTTTTCGAATATATGTCGAAAATCTAGGACTTCCTGCACGTGTTTCTATTCCGTTTGATGTATTCAATAATCCCGTGAATGAGAAGATATAATACCTACATTATAATACATTATTATAATATGCCGAATGAATAAAACACCAATTAGTGTGTTTGTAAAAAAAAATTACTTATTACAACAAGTAATTTGTTAATTTGCCCAAATCGAGAGTATAGAGAAGGAAATTTGCAATATTATTATTTTTTTTCCATATATTTATAGCGGGTCTCGCGAATATTCTTTATAAAACACGAATCAAGCTGATGGCGATTAAATACGTGTATATAGAGGTTCATGACTGTGTATACGAGGAGACAGGGCTCACAGGTTAGCCTCGGCCCAAATCGGTATAACACTTTCACTGACGTAACACTTCACTCTAAACTGTTGCGTTGCCTTCCCCTCCAACGCGCGAACAAAACCCTCTTCTTATTGCGCATGTTATTGTCCAATATATCCGCACCTGTACAATTTCTCGTCTTCACTTCCCAAAATATTGTCGGAATTACATCTCACACGATGTCATTATAACATCACGCCCACACGCACTTTAAATAATATATTATCACTTCAATTCAAATAATAAGCAACATTTACGCAACATTTTTTTAAATTCTAAATTTTTATCGAGGAAATTAAAATTGCAACTATACCTTTGAGTTGTAACTGCAACGAGAAAAAATATACTCAAGACTCAAGTAAAATAGAATCTACAATCATGATGATGGATGAATAAAAAAATAAAAAATAAAATTAAAAAATAAATTTTAAAAATGCAACAGATATTTAAAAAATAGAGAAAATAAAAACAAAAAAAAGAATATCTATAATGTCTCGTTTCTCGTTATCGAATTATTAGGAATGAAAATTTTATCGACTTCGATTAATTTTACAGCCCGAATACAGAATTTAATCAAATTATCCGACTTGTTCAATTCTAAAGTATTTATAAATACATATAATATATATAAATTTATCTTCACTCGGAAGCATTATTATTCTCTGTAAATTGAAATTCAGTGACCTCTTTTTTTCTGTATACAAAATATGTAAACTCACATAAAATTGAAATTTTTTTATACGATTAAGCAATCGATGTTAAAATATATAGACAAAAATGCTAAAGATTAATTGTAATGTAAAATTACATAACCAATAAATTTCCATTTTTCAAATTTAAAATCTAATTCATTCAAAAAAAAGTCCACTATTTTTGAGAGAAAATGTCTACTATATATTAAAAAATATTTTATTTGTAAATAAATTATAATTCGTCTAAACATTAAATTATGCATTTGGAAACAAATAGTAAATTTATAATGAAAGAGTATAAAAATTATTTATACTATTAGTTATTTTTAATTAAAAATTGAGTGAAATTTTTGTTTTTTTTAGAAAAAAGAGTTAAAAGACGGAATTTATCACATCAGGGATTGATTTTCGAATTCTATATGGGAGATTAAATCAAAGAGTTGAGAGATCGATCTTCTCGCACCCGTAACCTAATTTTGGTCGAATGAGATTCAAGCACGCGTGTGTCTCGATAAACGCGTGTATATATTGAGTATTATAAGGAAACACCGGATCGGGCAACAAGCGATTCTCTTGCGAAATTGTTTACTCGCTGGCACATAGTATAGGTCCAAGGATAAAGGATTACGCGGTCCTCGATATATAAAACGAGCTTCGCAACATACATTTAACATACGTTTAATGGGCGCGTTGCTGCTTATACGCTCAATCCTTGCTCAATAAGAAGTCTATGTACGAAATTTCCATGCGAAGTAGAGAGAGAGAGAGAGAGAGAGAGAAATTACAAAACGCTTCTATTTCCAAGTCTCTCCCATTTATACATTATAATATATAATTCACACCAAAAATTTTCTTTTCTCTTTTGGTTATTGAACTAGTTAGAAATTCGTCTGCTTCAAATAATATCGATTTTTAAATTTAATTCTCTACATTTAATTTTAGTCCATTCTCTAAAGAATTAGTAAAAATGTCTACTAATTTAAATTAGTGTTTGACTTTTCGCTTTTGAATTAGAAAATAACTATTTGGTAGTAGCAACAACCAAATACACAGTAAATCGTGAGGTGTTAAAAAATGTTGCAGATTAAATTAACACCAAAAAAGATTAAAATAATCAATTTTATTTTTTACAATGAATGAAATCATAAATGATTACATTATTTTATAATAATTAAAGAAGACCAAGTAATAAAATATCATTATTTTATATTATAAGAATTACTTCTTCAAAATTATTTTCATTATTTCAATTCAATTATTATTTTCAACAATTTTAAACTAAAATTTTACTTTATATCTATTATTTTTAATAATTAATTAATCAATTTCACGAAATTTCAATTATTCCTAAATTCTTCAATTAAATGCATATTAGAAAATAAAAACATCAAATAATATTCAAAAAATACAATTATTTCCAAAAAGTTAACTATATATTTCTTTAAATATTCAATTATAATCTAAAATATTAACTGAAATTCATTTTTAAGAAATAAAAATCAATTTTTATTAGAAAATTCTACAAAAATTTAATTACTTAAATGCAAAAGTAAATAATTTATTGAATAATTGATTGTTTCTCTAAAATTAATTCTCATAAAGAATTTTAGTAACAAATTTTTTAATAATTCAATTCTTTTGTCGAATTTCAAGGAATTCAATTATAATTGTATTAAAAAGTAATTGAAACCCTACGATGAGTTTTATAATTTTCAAATTTATTCGTTTACAAAATTCAATTTTATAAAATTTCAATTATTTAAGTACAAAAATAAATAATTTATTAATTTCAAGTTTCTTGAAATTAAATTCTTATAAAAAATGTTATCAACAAATTTTTTAAATTATTAAATTCTTTGGCCTTTAATAAGAATTTTAATAAGATTTTTAAGAATAATTACATTTTTCAAGAAATTTGATTAAAATTGCATAAGAAATAATTAATATTTTGTAATGAGTTTTATTATTTATGATAATAATTGAATTCGTAAAAGAATTTTATTATTTTTAAAAATAATTCAATGTTTGCGAAGAAATTTATAAAAAAATTTGTAAATAATTGAATTCCTGTAAAAATTTTTATTATTTATGAAAATAATTGATTGTTAGCGAAGAAATTTATAAAAAAAAATTGTAAATAATTGAATTCCTGTTAAAATTATTATTATTTATGAAAATAATTGATTGTTAGCGAAGAAATTTATAAAAAAAATTGTAAATAATTGAATTCCTGTTAAAATTATTATTATTTATGAAAAATAATTGAATGTTTGCGTATTGGAATTTTTTTTAATAATGGAATTCTTTAGGAAAATTTAATTTAAATAGTAGATATTAAAAATTAGGGAATTTTAGAAAACTTTTGAAAATAATTGAAATTTTGACAAGAATTTGATGAAAATTTTGTAAAATAATTTAATATCAGAGAAGAATTTTTTTTATTTTTAAAGAGAATTGAATTTAGTAACTATGTTGCTAAGTTAGTTAGTAAGTTGGTAACTAAATAAGTTTTTCTGTGTAGATAAACTTTGCAAAAAAAAAAAAAATTTTATCTTCTGCTGATTAGCGGCTGTGGTTACTTTTTATTAATTGTGAATTAAATTAATTTTCACAACCCGGATATTAATTGAAATTATTCTAGTAGAAGGTAGTCTGGGACTTATTGAAAATAATTGAAATTTCGACAAGAATTTAATTAAAATTTTGTAAAATAATTGAATATCAGAGAAGAATTTTATTAATTTTAAAGAGAATTGAAATTTTTGAACACAATTGAATTTAGTAACTATGTTACCAAGTTATTTAGTAACTAACTTACTATTCTCCCTGGAGAAGCTAAATTTGTTGAATTTTTCCAAATCGTCGATTTTGGTGTTTACTTTATAATAAAATTTCATTCATTTTTAAAAATAACACCATAATAGATTATTTTAATTCTTTTTTATGTTAATTCAATCCAAGAGGGATTAAACTATTGCAGATTATTTTAATCCATTCTGTTGTTATTTTAACACCTCACGTTTTACTGTGTATATTAACAATTATATAGTTAAACTTAAAATTATTAAAACTGCACAAAGGGAAGATAATTTGCTCCTTTGTTTTGTAAGTAAATTTTTTTCCGCACAACCATATAATAAGATTCTTTGGCAATATTTTTCTTTTTTTTGCAATAACTTTGAAATTTTACGACAAATTAAATTCACTGTGAATGAAGAAATTTTTGAAGAATAGAAATTGTATTGTTATATTGTAATAAAATAAAAACTTCCTTTTCCTTGCCTAAAGGTGTTGAATAAAAAAAAAAAGTGGCGAATTTCAAGAAAAGGAAAATAGTTTACCGTAGATAGCGAAACTAGGATAAGTGTCGAACAATAACAGGAAACATTCTTTATCTTTCATGAATTGCGCAAGAAGTAGCGTTACTATATATATATAGTATATAAATAGTATCTAAGAAATACTTTTTCGTCACATGGCATTGTTTCCCGCCCCTCCAACCACTTTATTCGAAATTTACAATTTTCTCTCTCTCTCTTATATTGCACACACTATTCATTGTCTAGGTCAGTTTTGGCGAAACTCCTAAGTTCTTCGTTGTCGACGTTTTGCGTAAGCAAAAAAAAAAGACGAGTTGCATGACGGGAGATTGATTTTCCAGGGGTTGCTTTCAGTTTATTCAGCCACCCGCGATATGACTCTCGACGCAGTCAAAGTGAAGAGTAGTCCTACAATATTGCTCCATGGGAAAAGAAATAACCGAGGGGGAAAAATCAAAGCAAAGACACGTTCAAAAATAAGACACCCTTTCCTTCAACACTCGTGTCTCTCCATTTCCTTATGTTTTCAAAAGCGCCACTAATGATTTAAACACACAAATGCGTGATGTGATCGCATTGGCCATAAGAGAAAAAATAATAAACAAGAAAAAGACACTGTTCAATATTATGGGAAAGTTATTCTACAGTGGGAGTTGGGACAAATTCTCTTGTTTGTTTGGTTCGAAACTACATATTACACGAAAAACTTGCTGAAGGTTAAAAATGTTAAAATAACATAAAAAGTGAACCTACAATTACCAAAAGTAGAATCTTATATTAATTATTATTAAAACTAGTCTCAAAGAATGTAGAGAATTTAAGTCACCTGCAATCTAAATTAATATACAATAATTGAACACAACGTTGAAAATTTCCAATATTATGAAACAATCGACAATAATCGAAACAAAAGTTCACCAACCTACAAATACATAACTTTATAAAATAAAATTACAAGATCTATTGAAGCTTAAAATACAATTATAAAAAGAAAAGAAAACCAGTATAGTAGTAAAATACAAAAACATATACGAATACTATTCTACACACCTATAATATTAAAATGATTTCAAAGATTACAAAATCAAAACACATAAACGATGATTGTGTAAAAATCCATTAAGGAAGTGAGAGAAAAAAAACTACTGCTAAATGATTGGTTATAACTTTCTAATTACCAAATATTTCTCGATTTTATCATACACGTATTATCGTCACAGCGCGATGAAACCGTCATTAATACTACACAACTATATATAGAAAAAGAATATCAGAAAAAAAAGTGAAAAGAAAGAATAAGAAATTGAAGAAAAATGGTTCCTATATAGTGGTGAATAACAACATAATTAATATTCCATACAATCGTACATAATCGTCACGAAGAGGAAAAAAAATGAATTCTATCTGTACGTGCACAAATTTGCCCTAGGGCGTGCGCAGGTTAGAGGTAAAGGCATTACGAGGGCCCTGACCCGATTTGCAGAAAATGTCAACAGTCGTTATATGTACCTGTGCTATCTGTTACGCATATATACTCACACCAGCATGTTCTCTCGTGACTGATACTGATTTATATACACATAAAATCCACTCTACAACAATAAGCGCTCAAACTATATATATTCGTCTAGTTTCGGAAGATTATTTTTTTCTAATATTACAGTGACAAATGTCTCGAATCAATTTTAAACGTGACTTGATAATCAACAAACAATTTCTAAATATAATCTTTTGAAATTTTCTTCTTATTAACTACGAATAGGTGTTTTTTTAGATTCCCTACATTCAATTGAGACAGAACATGAAATGACAAACGTTTCAACACGTTTCATTCGTTTTTTCAAACAATTTCGTTCAAAAAATATCATTAAAAAAATTGTACTATTAAAGAAAAAAACACTACAGTCAGTTTTAAAGATTGTTACTATACAATCATTTAAAGTTTTAAGGATTTAAACTGCGCAATCATTTAGAGTTTTAAGAATTTAAACTACAATCATTTAACGTTTTAAGGATTCAAACTATACAATCATTTAACGTTTTAAGGATTCAAACTACAATCATTTAACATTTTAAGGATTCAAACTACAATCATTTAACATTTTAAGGATTCAAACTACAATCATTAAAATTTTTAAGTAACTAAACTTCAACCATAGTTAAAATCACAAACAGTAAAGTTTGAACAATAAAAATCCATACTTTTAATTATAGCAACGAAATTTTAACCGTCAACAGAAAAACAAAATCTGCAAAAAGCAAAGCAAAACCTTTTGAAAAACATAAAGTCAAAGTTTCAGGAATTATTAATTAAAATTTCATCTGTTGAAGTTACATAAACTAGTTAAGATTTCAAAAATCAAATCTACAATTATTCAGTTTCGTCGTATTAACCGCTCGCGCACGACCATCAATTAGAAAAGAATGAAATTAATAATCGAAATTACATAAATCGAAATCAACAGCGAATCAATTAATATATGTGAATTAATTAAAATTCACGTGGGATTAAGTTAACGTAACCGAACAGTATATATATATATACGCTAATTAATGCAAAACGTAGATTTTCTCTTAAATTTCATTTTCCTTTTTTTCCAATAGAGAAAATTCAACATTCACCATATAGCAACTGACAGTTAAGAAACATAAAATAACTCTTGTATTCTTGAATAAACTTTCAATCACAAATTTCTGAAGCAATACGAGGAAGCCGATTACTCAATATCCATAAGATCTACTACTCTTTCGCTAGCATATAAATATATATATATATATATATATATATTATTGCTGCCTATCCTACTACCATACGTCCTACATCTGCGGAACTTGTTTACAACTACGAAATAGTTGTTACTCGTGAGAAATAGATTTAAAACAGTGCTAATGATAAGCGACAATAATAAAACGATATAATGAATAAAGATATGTACCTATGTTAATTCACATATTCATAAAGGCGTAAAGTAAATTTTACTATACTTTCATGAAGGAATTTCTTTGCATTTCCGTCCGGTGAATTTTATAGTTTTATTATACTGCGTGGAGAAAAGGTACTTAATACCTTTTTTTTTAATTCATCTATTACTATTTTTGAAATACAATTAAATCTGTCTCGAACTTCTGCGCATTTTTGACAATTTTTACACCAAACAGGATTAAAATAATCTATTTTGGTGTTATTTTTAAGTATGAATGAAATTTCATTTTAAATAAAACACCAAAGTCAAGGATTTGGAAAAATTCGACGAAATTAGCTTCTCCGGGGAGAATAGTAAGTTAGTTACTAACTAACTTAGTAACATAGTTACTAAATTCAATTGTGTTCCAAAATTTCAATTCTCTTTACAAATAATAAAATTTTTCTCTGATATTCAATTATTTTACAAAATTTTAATTAAATTCTTGTCAAACATTCAATTATTTTCAATAAGTCCCACACTACCTACTACTAGAACAATTTCAATTAATATCCGGGTAATGAAAATTAATTTAATTCACAATTAATTAAAAGTAACCACAGCCGACAATGGGCAGAAGATGACAATTTATTTTTTTTTGCAAAGTTAATCTTCACAGAAAAACTTCATATAGTTACTAAATTCAATTCTTTTTATAAATAGTAAAATTCTTCTCTGATATTTAATTATTTTACAAAATTTTCATCAAATTCTTGTCAAAATTTCAATTATTTTACAAAAGTTTTTTCAAAATATCCATAATTTTCAATATCTACTATTTGAATAAAATTTTCCTAAAGAATTCCATTATTAAAAAAAATTTCAATACAATTCTACCCAAACATTCAATTATTTCATAAATAATAAAAAATTTTACAGGAATTCAATTATTTACAAATTTTTTATAAATTTCTTCGCAAACATTCAATTACTTTCATAAATAATAAAATTTTTTTCAGGAATTCAATTATTTACAAATTTTTTTATAAATTTCTTCGCTAACATTCAATTACTTTCATAAATAATAAAAATTTTTACAGGGATTCAATTATTTTTCTAAATAATAAAATTCTTTTACGAATTCAATTATTATCATAAATAATAAAACTCATTGCAAAATATCAATTATTTTTAATGCAATTTTAATCAAAATCCTCGAAAAATGTAATTATTCTTAAAAATCTTATTGAAATTCTTTTTAAAAGTGCAAAAAATTTAAAAATTAAAAAAAATTTGTTGATAACATTTTTTATGAGAATTTATTCCAAGAAACGTGAAATTAATAAATTATTTATTTTTCTATTTAAATAATTGAATTCTCGTATAATTTACTAATAAAAATGGTTTTAAAAATAAATTTCAGTTAAAATTTTAGTATTTTTAGTATTTTTTAGTATTAAAAGCATTATAACGTGGATTTTTAGAAATAATTAAAGTTTGAAAAAGTTTCAAACTAAAATCCATTTAAATTCTTAATTTTTTATATTTTTGACGAAAAATTCTGTAGAATTAATTCTTTTTAAAAGTTTAATAGGATTCTTATTGAAATTATTTCAAGTTTTTATTTTTCAATATATATATTTAATTGCAGAATTTCTAAATAATTAAAATTTTGTAAAATTGAATTGTAGACGAAAAAATTTGAAAATTATAAAACTCATCGCAGGGTTTCAATTATTTTTCATACCATTATAATTGAATTTTTCGAAAATAGGAATTATTTTCATGCAGGTTTTATCAAAAATTCGACAAAAGAATTGAATTATTAAAAAGTTTCTTATTAAAATTCTTTATGAGAATTGAATTTTGAGAAACATTCAATTATTCAATAAATTATTTACTTTTGCAGTTAAATAATTGAATTCTTGTAGAATTTTTTAATAAAAATTGATTTTCATTTCATAAAAATGAATTTCAGTTAAAATTTGAGATTATAATTGAATTTTAAAAGAAATATAGAGTGAACTTTTTGGAAATAATTGGATGTTCAAAATCTATATTTTTGAAAAAGTTGATTTGAATTTTTTGAATATTATTTTAGGTTTTTATTTTCCAATATGCATTTAATTAAAGAATTTATGAATAATTGAAATTTCGTGAAATTGATTAATTAATTATTATTAAAAATAATACTTATAAAGTAAAATTGTAGTTAAAAATTGTTGAAAATAATAATTGAATTGAAATAATGAAAATAATTTTGAAGATTAATATTTTTATAATATAAAATAATGATTTTATTACTTGATCATCTTTATAATTTTTATAGAATATGAAGAAATCGATCACTAGTTCGAGTTATCTATTTCTTCATATTTTATAGTTGTAAAAAAATTTAATAAGTTAAAATTTCATTCATTGTAAAAAATAACACCAAAATTGATTATTTTAATTTTTTTTGGTGTTAATTTAATCTGCAACACTTTTTAACACCTCACCATTTACTATGATACGATCGAAATAAGAATTATAGTTCTAGCGTAGGAAATTACTTGTACAGTAAAATTTCAAGAAATAAAAGTCCATTTTTTTTTGCTTTTCAAATTAAAAATCACTGCAAAAGAATAAATTTTCGCTTGAATTTAATTTCTTTTGAAATCAAGAATAAAAGTTGTAGTGCGTATGTATAAATTAAAAGTTTGATGAGATAATTAGAGAGGAGAAGGGTCCTTGATGAGGAATTCAAAGTACCTGTTTTTCCCAGTGCGGTGTAAATTGTTGTGTACATGTGTGTGTGTGTGTGTATATAAATGTATTCGATGGAGGGGTGTCTGCTGGGAGAAGATCTATTTCAGAATGTTCGCAGAGCATTAGGGGGAACAACTTATATATGTTGTTTGGGTAGGGTCAAGGGAATGAGGGCTTTATAGCGAGCGCGACAAGTGCAACCGACAGAAAGACAGACGGACGCGCAGAGACCAGACAGCTGTGGATGCAGTCGAGGGAATAACACAATTTCCTATGGGACGCGTTCACTTGTCACGCGTACACGTTTATATTATAGTTTATCTATACAATATACAATTTTATGTTTTCATGTCCCCCGAAAATTTACTCTCTAACTATATATAATATCCTTAAATATCCAAATATTATTTTATCTCCTTAAATCCAAATTGCATCCAAAATATTTATAACAAAAATTACCTTTCGTATAAAATTAAAAAAGGTTCACTAATAAATAAAAAGGCCTAAAAGTTTGTAAGTATACCTTTCACTTTGGAGCGTCACATATTTAAATAATTACTAATCGTATTAGCATAAGATAATTCTACGAAATTGTAAAATAAAAAAAAAGACAGTAGAGTTGAATAATATTACTATATAATCTTTTCTCTCTCAAGACTGATCAAACACAAGTGTATATATAAGTAAGAAAAAAAGTGTTCCTAAAAAACATCCGTGTTCTATTTTTCCTTAATAACGGATAACAAAATTTAAATTACGAAAGCTGTAGAAAAAATAATTAAACATATTCAAATTGATTGAATTATAGTAAAAAAGACGAACGCAAGAATTTAAATATTCAATTCGAGAAGAAAAAGTGAAAATTAAAAGTAAAAGAAAAAAGCACTCTCCTTTTTTTTAAAACAATTGTTGACGCTCTGCTTATTGTTTAAGTGCGCGCATTTAAAAAAAAAACTCAAAAATCCAAGGATCGATTGCTGAGCTCGCAAACGCGCGCGATTAATGTGAGGAACCAAAAAGAGATTGTTCCGCACTCTACACAAGGCGAAAGTGACACACACACTGTTCTCACTTTTTTTCCTTCTCTTCCCCCCGAATTCTCATTCTACCAGACTCCTTAGTTTTTATTCTTTGGCGAAAAAAGAACAAAAAATCCACCCTTCGAGACTAAAATTCTAGATTTTTATTTGAAAATAAAATTTACAGAAGCTCCGAGACCAAAATTTCGAAATTAAATTTAAAGAAGCTCCGAGACCGAAATTCGAAAATTAAATTATTAATGAAAAACCGAGACCAAAATTCGAAACTTTCTCTGAAATTTAATTGAAAAGGAAGTTAAAAAAAAATTCGAAATTATTTGAAAACGAAATTGCTGAACAAAATTCTCCCCTATAGAGTACTCTAGGGGATATAAATTATTTATTTCCCTCTTTAAAAAAATAGAAAAAAAACGAAAATTTAAACTGGAAATGCACAAGAACAAAAATAAAAACTCCAAGTGCAGTGAGAAGCAACAATTTTTTCTATTCGCAATAGGAAAAAGAAAATGATTAACATCGAGGGAGTAAAATTGCAAAGGCAGAATTATTACGAAACGACTGTAAATTGTAAGAATTGGGCCACGAGCATAAGACGGTCGATTATGTGTGAGCGCAACTCTCTGTGCGTGCCTCCGTATATATATTTTTCAAGTACATCGTCGAGCGAGCAATTATTATTGCCAACGCGGATGTCTGTTCGCGATTCCTGCGAGGCCTTGGCCGGTTTTCCTTTCAAAGTTAATAACCAGCTAATCGTCGTAATTTTTCTTTTCCTTTTTTTTCTATTCTAATTAACAACTAAAGATCAAGTTGAACTTTTCGTTATCAAGATTCTAGGGATAAAACAGTCTTACCGACCAATGATAATAGTGTCTAGTCGGTAAATTATCCTCTTGTAAATTTCCCCGGCGGTAAGTTATCCCGGAGTCGGTAATTGTTCAACAATCGGTAAAGTAGATATACGAGTGAAGTAGTTCAAGTGAAATTTCACTGTCGATAATGCAGCGTATTTTAAATAAAGTTTAAATTTAAAATTTCTGTTTCCTACCTTTACTCGTTTCTGGCTGAATATTCTCCGTTTTGATTTCCGCCCTCGTCGCGTATGGAATTGAATTCTGCGATGTCTGCGTCGTTGGAGTTGATAATTTTTCTGTAATCAAATAAGAAGTAGAAGAGGAAATTAATGTTCCATAGGTTCTTTTTCGTAAAGGTGATATTTTTAAGAAATATTAAAACGGGAAGAAGAAAGTAGAAAAAAAAGAAAAAGTAGAAAAAATAAAGAATAGAAATAAAAAGAAAATATTTTTTTCGGAAGGGTAAAATAAAGTGTGTTACCTGCTAGAAGAGGATTTGCGGCAGCGATGTTGTACCTTTGCCGCCTACACGATAACAATGAGGCAGTTGTTGAGGTGGGTTGATTGGCTTCCGCCAAATCTGCTTGCAATTCTCGAAGGAACGTGTCCAAGGTGTCAAAGGGCTCCTCGCCATTAACTCCCGACATTCCTTCAGCCTCCTCTGTTGTGCCAGTCGGAGGTGCTGGAACTCCCACAAGGGCGCTCAGTTCCATTGCCGAAAATTCGACCGGTTGCCCTGTAGTGCTTTCCTGCAAAGAAATAAAATTAAACATTTTTTTTTTCAATATTCCACAAAAATAGACTCAAGATACAACACTGAAAAAAAATTTATTCGGAAATCCTGCAATTGAAAATATATTAAAAAATAAAAACTTGGAATAATTTCAATAAAAATCCTAATAAATAACTTTTTAAAAGAATTAATTCTTTTTAAATTCTAACAATTAATTAATTAATTGTCAAAAATATGAAAAATTAAGAATTTCAATGATTTTAGTCTGAAACTATTTCAAAATTTAATTATTTCTAAAAATTTACATTATAATGCTTTTAATATTTAATTATAATCTCAAATTTTAACTGAAATTCATTTTTATGAAATGAAAATCAATTTTTATTAAACAATTCTACTAGAATTTAATTATTTAAATGCAAAAGTTTTAAATTGAATAATTGAATGTTTCTCAAAATTAAATTCTCATAAAGAATTTTAGCAACAAATTTTTGAATAATTCAATTCTTTTGTAGAATTTTATTAAAACTTGCATGAACATAATTACTTTTTTCAAGGAATTCAATTATAATTATATGATAAATAATTGAAACCCTGACATGAGTTTTTAATTTTCAAATTTATTCGTTTACAATTTAATTTTACAGAATTTCAATTATTCGAAAATTCTGCAACTAAATATATATATTGAAAAATAAAAACTTGAAATAATTTTAATAAAAATCCTAGTAAACTTTTAAAAAGAATTAATTCTATTACAATTTTTTGTTAAAAATATGAAAAATTAAGAATTTCAATGATTTTAGTTTGAAACTTTTTCAAACTTTAATTATTTCTAAAAATCCACGTTATAATGCTTTTAATACTAAAAAAATACTAAAAATACTAAAATTTTAACGGAAATTCATTTTTAAACCCATTTCTATTAGTAAATTCTACGAGAATTCAATTATTTAAGTACAAACATAAATAATTTATTAATTTCATGTTTCTTGAAATTAAATGTTCATAAAAAATGTTATCAACAAATTTTTTAAATCATTAAATTCTTTGTACGGATTTTAATAAGATTTTTAAGAAGATTTCAAAAAATAATTCCATTTTTTGAGGAATTTGATTAAAATTGCATTAAAAATAATTGAAATTCTGCAATGAGTTTTATTATTCATGAATATAATTGAATTCCTAAAAGAATTTTATTATTTAAAAAAATAAATTAATCCCTGTAGAAATATTATTTATGAAAATAATTGAATTATTGCGAAGAAATTTATTTAAAAAATTTGTAAATAATTGAATTCCAGTAAAAATTTTTATTATTTTAGAAAATAGTTTAATGTTTGCGTAGAATTGTATTGAAATTTTTTTTAATAATGGAATTCTTTTGGAAAATTGTAATGAAATAGTAGATAATTAAAAATTATGGAATTTTAGAAAACTTCTGAAAATAATTGAATGTTTGACAAGAATTTAATTAAAATTTTGTAAAATAATTGAATATCAGAGAAGAATTTTATTATCTATAAACCGAATTGAAATTTTTGAACACAATAAACGTTGCAATTAATCAGAAAATTAACATTTTATATTACAATTATTATACCAAGAGTAAATAAATAAATACAGGTGGTGGAAGTTATTTGAAGAAAAACAGCATTAGGTCCTTGGATGTAAATTTAACATATACATAATAAAAATTCCAAGGACGATATAAAGATGGAAATCTTTCAGTGAAAACATGAATTTGTCAAGAGTATACCAACAAGAGAAGAAAGAAATCTCGTCATGTCACTTTAATGTGCGAGAAAACTGCAATAGATTTACAAATAATGCGCAACAAGAAATTAATGTTAATGTTCGTTCCCTTTTTTTAATTATAAACTAAATTACACCATACTTTTAGTGAAAATTTTCTATTTTTAGAACGTCAACTATACTCTAAACATTATTTATTATTTATTTTAATTAAAGACACTGAATTTATCATTCGGCAATTTTTTTAAATGCGACGCGCTTCCAAGAAAGGTACCTAAGAAGCAAACGAATTATAGGTTAGGTTCCTCTTACATTTCTCTTGATTAAAAGTTTATTTTTAATTATTTGAATTCGAAACAAATTTTCATTGAATATTCTCGATATAACAAAGACTTGAAGATTAATAATTTTTAATTAATAATTTTATTTCTTTCCGTAGTTTTACTCAAAAAATTAAGAACCTAACCTCAAATTTTTTGCTTCTCCCTATTTCTTGGGAGCGCGTCTCAAATTATTTATTTTAATTTAAACTCTTTTGTCGCAAAACGACAACTATAATTCATTTAATCAGTATGTTCTATTAATTTTTCTTTAATGGAAAAATGTGTTTTTATTTGAAACATTTGTAAAAGAAATAATCCTTGCTGATGATTTAAATCAATTTTGGTTCCATTATTTGAATAAAAAATACGAATGAAGACACTCACCTGAAGACATTGGGTGAGATCAACCATCTTGCCGTCGTTGTCAGGGCACCAGAGTAATTCGTCGTCGATGAAGGGCATGTTTGACTCCTCCTTGGGTACGAGGGTGGAGGTCAACGTATGGGTTTGAGATACGGGGACCGGCATCGGGACCCGTTCCCAGCGACGGGGCCTTTTTAGCCACCCCCGCGCCTTCTAACATCCAAAACCACCTCTCAATCTCCCTCAATGTCCCTCTCTTTCTATTAATCAAAACCCTTTTGGGTCTTGCCTTTTACCTCTCTTCTGCCCCTGAAAACAAAAAAATCATAAATATTCCACTTCAATTTCATTTAAATATACTTATATAACAAAAAAAAAAAAAACATAATTATTTCCATTACCAGAAATATGGGGGAAAAAATGTGATCATTTCCGGAATTCAAGTTCATTATAAATATATAGGAAGAAATAAAGGACAGTAGTTGTTTTTTTTCTCTCGCGTAAAAGAAATTTGTTCCAGATTACTTCTCTAGACATTGATTAACATTTGTATCCAAGATGTTTGACGTGAATTTAATTTTTTTTTTTTTATTATCGATTTTTCATGCGGAACGTGTGCAATGTAGAAAACTGGTTTTGCGAGTTTCCTCGCAACTAATAAGTATATACGGCGCGATATATTTAAAATAGACAGCAAAAGAAGGAGCGAGGATGTTAACCTCCCCATGGTTGGAAACTTTCTTTCTCGGTTGCTGGGTGCAATATTACGTAAATGCCCCCGCACGTATTTTAGAAGCTGTGTGTATATATATGTTTTTACGTGTATATAGAAAATGCAACGAGCGCGTGGAGGTTACGCGCTCCCACAGGAAGTGAAACAACCTGCAGCAGCAGCAGAAAGAAAGTTTTCACTTATTCGCGATGTTTTCACTTTCATGGAAAAAGGCCTGGCCAATGTGTGTGTGTGTGAGCTAGTATTATAAGAAGGCCTATCTATTGGCATCGTCTTCATTCTTTTTTTTCTACTTTTCTTTTTTTTCTACCTCCTTGATGCGAATCTAATTCAATGGCCGTTGTTGCCCGTCAAACATAATTAAGCGATTCAATTTCCATTGCGCGCGCAAAAATGATGCCAACGAACTCATTCCATCTCTTCTTTTCATCAACAATATATATATAAACAACTTTTACCTTCTCTTTCATAAGAGCTTGGCAAATTATTCTTTTCCATTTTCTCTTATATCATCCCATCCAATTCAAAATCTAATTGCAACGAAAAAAATCTATAATCACTATATTGCGCGCCTTTCGTCACGAAATTCCCCACTCAGCAAAAATATAGTCCAATCTTAAGTTCAATAAATGAAAAATCTCACTTTAAAATTAAATTCTATTTTATTCTTTGTGCGACTAATTTTCACTCACCAACGAAAAAAAATCTTCAGTGTTACCACAAATATTTAATTCTATTCTTCCCTGATTTCCAGACAAAATTCTCCCTTTTTCCCTGACCATAAAAATAATCTGCGATTCACTCAAAAAATTATTAAAGACTCAAAAAAAATGTTCCATTAAATTTATTTACTTTTAATTAATTAATTTCATTAATTGTAAAATTATTCAAAAACATCAATAACTAAATTTTTAAATAAGTATTTAATTATTACTTTTCCATACGTGAATTAAAATTCTTCAAAACATTCAAAATCCAACCCTTTTTGAAACTCTACAATTTATAAGAATATTATTACAAAACATAAAGGAGGCGATCATGTTTTGTTATAATTTAAAAAACCATGAAATTTATCAACAAAAATCCCCCAAAAAATCAATTATTTTTAAAAGAAGCAAATTTTCTCAAAAAAAATTCAATCATTTGAAAAAATTGTAACAAAATTCGTTGCAATAATTCAATTACTCTCATAAACAATAAAATCGATTATTCGGTAATAATTTCATTTTTTTAATCAATTTTTATTAGAAAATTCTAGAAAAATGCAATTATTTAAATTGAAAAATAAATTTATTGAATAATTAAATGTTTCTCAAAATTCAATTCTCATAAAGAATTTTAGTAACAAATTTTCAAATAATTGAATTCTCTTGACAAATCTTAATAAATTTTTTAAGAATAATTACACTTTTCGAGGAATTTGATTAAAATATTATACCCAAAATTAATTAAAATCCTGCGATGAGTTTTATTATTCATGAAAATAATTTTTAAAAAATTTCCAAAAATGTTATTAAAATTTTTATAAAAATAATTGAATTTCGA
The DNA here is from genome assembly GCA_032872475.1 of Leptopilina myrica (nomen nudum). Classification (NCBI taxonomy): domain Eukaryota; kingdom Metazoa; phylum Arthropoda; class Insecta; order Hymenoptera; family Figitidae; genus Leptopilina; species Leptopilina myrica (nomen nudum). Next base: position 28,864,350 of record CM065467.1, read on the forward strand.
TGAAGAATTTTACTATTTCTAAAAATAATTGAATTCTCGAAAAGAACTTTATTAAATTTTTTTCAAAAACTGAACTCTTGCGACGAATTTTTTAAAATTCCTTTTAAATAATTGATATTTAAAAAAAAATTATTTGAAAGTTTTTATATTAAATAATTGAACTCACGTGAAAATTTTATTATTTATGAAAATAATTAAACTCTTTCAAAGAAATTTATTAAAAATTTCATAAATTATGGAATTTCTGTGAAATTCTTCCAAAAATTTTATTAAAGTTTTTAAACATAATTGAATTTCGAAAAAAAATTGTATTATTTATAAAGATAATTTAAATTTTGACGAGAATCTTTAAAAAATTTTTGAACATAATTGAATTTTGGAGAAGAATTAATTTTATTTTTAAAGATATAATTGAAAGGACCAGAATTCTTTTTTAATTTTTGAATATAATTGAATTTCTGCGAAAAATTTTATTACTTTTGAAAATAATTGAATTTCTATAATTATTTGCATAACTTTTCCAAAATTGAATTTTTTATAGTATAAATTTATTTAAATTGTAAGTCGAATGAAATAAATATACTTACAATTTAAATAAAGTTGTAAAAATTAGTAAAATTCACTTTGAAAATAATAAAAGTTGACAAAACAGACAGTTTTGATTTTACTTTCCACAATAATAGTAAAATTTACTCTACATTTTTGTCCGCGTAGAAATAATGAAAATAGAAAAACAGTAAAAACCGTAAAAAAAACCGTAAAAACAGTAAAAACATTAACAACAACAATATTAAAAACAATAAAAATAATAAAAACCCCACAAATTGTAATTATTTGAGTAATGAAGAAAGTACACTAAATTTTAGATATCCAAAAAATCATCACCTCTTCCGTTAAGAACATCAAAATTTCGCGGCACGAAATCCTAACTGAGTGACTCATCAATTTAAAAATGGCGGACGACCATGAATCCTCATCAGACGAGAGTTTAGACGCTCGCAATGTGAATTTCGATCCACTAAAAGCACTTTATTCAAAGAAAACAAAAGTCCTATCGGCGAAAGCTCCAGTTTATGACAATATAGTGAAATTTGAATCTGTGATAGCGGGATGTGCGGCAAAGAAAAAAAGTGGACAAATCGAGGGGGAGCCTACGCAGAGGAAATTTCTGCCCAATCAAGGTAAAGTATTTTTTCAAATATTCTATATTAATTGGAAGAAGGTCGAAATAAGAAATAAATATAACACTCAATCCTATTGGTTGATAAATGTTCATTTAATTTCAAATTGCGGAAATAAATAATGATGACGTGAGTGAGAAAACATTAGCACGTGGATTTTCTAAGGTTATGTCTCTCCAAACATTTATATATATAGAGAGAGAGAGAGGTATGTATATAATAAACACACAGAGTTCAGTCGATATCTGTGGAAATTCACTTAACAGCCGAGAGATTGCGACAGTATCTTTGTGGAGGCAATGATGATAATATTCATTCATGATTCTTATTTTATATATATATATGAAATAAATTATTTTTATTTAATAATCAATTTCGCTCGAAATAAAAATTTACATAAATTTACATTAACTTTTTACGTGTTTTTGTAATAATTTTTTGTACTTAAATGATAAGAAATTATAATAATAATACTAAAAGTATAATAATAAAAAAATTATCATTTAATATTATTATTTTTTCATTATTTATTTTATTTTTTTAATTTATTACACTGTAAAAAGAAAGGTACTAATTTAGTACTAATTTTGGTATTAAATCGTAATTTAGTTCTACTTTAATACCGAAATCCTGGAAAATTGTTGTTTTCCAATTGTATTTATTCTTGAAATCTAATTTTACTTAAATATTTCAAAATTAATTCAATTTTAAACAAATTGTATTTCCAATTTTCATAAGTAGATGAACTTGAAAAGATTTTCATTTCAAAATTTGTAAAATTTCAATTTTAAATGAATTTCATTAAAAAATTTAAAAACATAGAATTTTAAAAAATCTTAATAAGTAAAATTCTTCTAAAAATATTTAAATTTCTTAAAATGTATTTAATAAATTATTAAAAATAACTAATTTATAGAAGAATTTTAAGTTAAAACGCACTAAAACAAATTGAATTTTGAAGTAAAATATATATATATATATATATATATATATATATATATATATATATATATATATATATATATATATATATATATATAATTGGAGAAATTTAATTATTATAACAATATTCAATTTTTTTCAACATAATTTTAATAAAACTCTTCGTAGAAATTTAATTGATTTCAAAAAATTTTCAAAATTCTATTATTTTCAATGTTTGCTATTTGAATAAAATTTCACAGAACAATTCAATTATTTAAACAAAAAGTTTAATAAAAATTAGTCTGAAGAATTCAATTATTTTCTCACGTGTAATATAATTTTTTGCAAAAATCCAGTTATGTTTGAAAATTTACAAAAATTATTGTCAAAATTTAAATTGTCTTTAAAAATAATAAAATTTTTCTCCGAAATTCAATTATTTTCAAAAAATTTTAATAATATTCTTGGCAGAATTTCAATTATTTTTAATATACAAGATTTTTATCGAATTTCTAAAAAAAATGAAGTTATTGTTAAAATTATTTTTAAATTTGTCTTTTGACAATAAATAACAAAAATCATAATATTTAAATTTTGATAAATACATTTTTTTACGAAAATTCAATTTTAAGAAACATTTAATTATTTAATAAATTGTTTATTTTTATAGTTAAAGAATTGATTTCTTGTAGAATTTTCAAATAAATATTGAATTAAAAGTAAATTTCAGGAAAAATTTTGAGTTATAATTGAATATCATATTAAAAAATATTTATTTGAAAATTCTACGAGAGCTCATTTATTTAACTTTTAAAAAAACGTTTTATTAGGTACTTGAACATTTTTTAAAATTGAATTGTCAGGAAGAACTCAACAAATTTTTAAATAATAATTGAATTCTATTAAACATTTTTAATAAAATATTTTTAAATAATTGCATTTTTTGATAAATTCAATGAGCATTTTGTATATAAAAAATAATTGAAATTCTGACAAGAATTTTATTAAAATTTTGGAAAATAATTGAATTTTAGAGAAAAATTTATTACTTTTAAAGATTATTTCAATTTTGACGGGGATTTTTGGCAATTTTCGAACTTAATTAGATTTAAAAGTACCAATCAGATGAATATTATCATAATCACATTTGGAGACAATATTTTTTATGCCTACCATTATTATATTAATAAAGGTAAATAATTTATTAATTAATTAGTTGATAAATTAATTAATTAATTGATTTATTAATTTATTTATCAATTAATTAATTAATTACGCAAATATTAATTATCTCTACGTACCAGAAATTTTTTTACAAATGAAAAGAAAGACGTTTTTTTTTAGGGAAGAAATTAAAACAATGTCTATTAATATACAGTGTATACCATCTGCAAGAGCAATCAATTAACAAATATACTGAAGATGACGTTTATTGACACTTTTGCCCTGATATTGGCATGCTTTAATTGCGATTTAATGAATATCGTGAAGGCCGCGAGTGAAGTTACATATATATTAGATATATGTACACATATACAGAAACGCACTTGCGCGAGAGCAAGGAATTTGACCTCTGTGTAAATGCGTCAACTTGAATCAATTTAATTCTCCCTACATTTCACCAATTCACACTATAATTCTTGTAATGTAACGAAAAATGGAGGAACTTTTCCTTTTCCTTCAATAAGGACAAACATGTGGAAATTAATTTTTCCAAAAGCTATTAAGAATTTTATCTCTTAATGCGATAAATATGTGACACGTACGCGCTCCCAAGAGAGGTACCTAAGAAGCAAAAAATTTGAGGTTATGTTTTTAATTTTTTAAGTAAAACTACAGAAAGAGCGTTTCTGCTCTTTCACTTTCTTTCTGCGTTTCTGTATCAATTATTAATTAAAAATTATTCATCTTCAAGTCTTCATTGTATTCAAAATAGTCAATGAAAATTGGTTTCGAATTCAAATAATTAAAAATAAACTTTTAATGAAGATAAATCTGACCCGAACTTAATCTATAATTCGTTTGCTTCTTAAGTACCTTTCTTGGGTGTTTAAGAAGAAGAAGAAGAAGAAGAAGAAGAAGAAGTACCTTTCTTGGGAGCGCGTCACATGTTCTGAAAAAATATTCCCATCATACTTTTTTCGTTAGATTACTATTGCCCATCTTATTTTTTTTACATTACTATTGCCCATCATACTTTTCTCGTTACGTTACTATTGCCCATCATATTTTTTTCCTTACATTAAAAAAGAAAAGAAACTAATTGCTTCCTAAATGTTTGTAAAGACAATAAGAAAAATTAAACCATTGAAATTTTTGTCTTTAGTGAAAGTTGTCCCAGCTGGGAGTAAAATTTTAGAGTCTACTATCCTTTCAAAGTGCTTCTTTGAAAAGTTGAAACTTTTCCAAAAAACCCCATTGAGAGTTAAAATTTTTCCTCGTTTTTTTGGTGAGTGTGTGTGTGTGTGTGTTTGTGTATCTATAGCACAGAGAGGCAGTGTCTCTTCGTCGACATTATGCAGGGTTACGTATTGCGTTAACTTTTTGATACCCAAAGGTATATCTCTATATTGGCCGCATGCCAATTACACCAGCCAGCCGATAAATCACAGATCCCTGACCCAGTGCAGTTTTATATTTACGTGTGCTGTACAACACAAGTAACGACCCAACATTAAAGGCGCGCGTTTGTATTGGCGTATTCCTCTGACATCTTTTATGTGCGGCTCTCCAACACGAACAGAAAACTTGAGAGTGCGATGCTCGCGTACATTAAGGAACGCAGAGGGACATATGGAAAGAGGGGTGGAAAGGGAAGGATATATATATATATATATATATATATATTTATCATTGTACTAGTGTGTTGGGTGGGGTGTTCGCGGTGTAAGTACGGAGTACAGCACTTGTTGCGCCCGGACGTCGACCTCGGACTCAACCCGCGGCTCCGTTCCTTATTGGCCCCGAACATGAAAAACCAATTTTTCCCCCATCACAATTCGCACTTCTTTTTCATGAATCACCAACAACCAACATCAATTCGAAAATACTTTCTACCAACAAGTTTTAATTTTCCGCACTTCTTTTTATGAATCACCAACAACCAACAACAATTCAAAAATACTTTCTACCAACAAGTGTCAATTTTTCCCCCATTAATCCGCACTTCTTTTTCTAAATCACCAACAAACAACAACAATTCGAAAATACTTTCTACCAACAAGTGGTAATCGTCAAGAGAAGCTTAAATAAACAGATCATAAAGGCAAAATGATCCTAAGGAAGATCCTAAGAGCATCATATAAACAAAAGAATTCGGATAAACGATCCAAAATGCATTTTTCCTAATTTCGATTTTCTTTTCACAATAATTAGCAATGACGCCAAGAGAGAGAGAAAGAAAGACGAAAGTGCGCGCGAAATGAAATGCAACCAGCGGCACTTGTTGCGCTCTAGGACGTCGACCTCGACTTTCCTCGAGTCACCGTACAAAACACACACTCACACACACAAAAAGAGTAAAAGTATTCGCGAATTTGAATTATTTCGCAGATTCTGAAACCACCTCTCCACTCCTTTCTACACTGACCAAAAAAAATTTAATTGATTCAAATAAACAATTTTCAATTTTTATTAAAATTATAATAATTGAATTTCTGGAAAGAATTTTACTATATTTATAGAAGTAATTCAATTCTTCCAAACAATGCTATTGTTTATTAAAATAATTTAATTCTAGTAATGAATTTTATTAAAATTTTCGAAAATAATCAAACAGTAATAATTAATTATTCATTTAATAAGTAATGAACATTTAATTTATTCAAGAAATTAAATAAATATAATTTATATATAAACATTCAGAAATTTGAAATTATAAAAATTAATTTTAAGAATTTTATTCAAAATTCTTGAAAATAATTTAATTTTGTAAAGCATTTTCTAACTCAATTGTATATATAATATAATCCTGTATATAACTCAATTATTTTTCAAAAGATGTTGACAAATTTTGAATTATTTTTTAAATGTTTTACTAAATTTAAATTAGGTTTGAAAAGATTTGACTAAATTTCTGTTTTTTGTACATTTTTTAATGGTATTTCATTGTAAAACTTTTTTGAATTTTCAATAAATTATTTAGAAATATTGCTTTATTAAAATTTTTGAAAATGTTCCACTTTAATTAATATCTTTAAATAGAAAAATGTAAGGTTTAAATTATTATAAAAAATTGGAATTTTTTTACAGCACTAGTTTATAATTTTTCAGAAATAATTTATTTATAATTACAATTTTTAAAAAAATTTCATTACTTTTTTTATATTTTTAAAAAACTCAATTATTTTTCGTAAGATTTTGACAAATTTTGAATTATTTTTTTAATGTTTTGATAAATTTAAATCAGCAAATTTAAATCATTTAAATTTAAATAAGCTTTGATAAGATTTGACCAAATATCAATTTCTTAGACATTTTTTAATTATAATTAATTGTTAAACTTTTTGTATTTTCAATAAATCATTCAAAAATACTTTAACTTAGTATTTTTTCTTCATTTTTACGAATTTCTTTATTAAAATTTTTGAAAATGTCCCACCTTAATTAATATCTTTAAATAGAAAAATGGACGGTTTAAATTATTATAAAAAATTTGATTTTTTTCAATTTAAATAATTAAATTTTTGAAGAAATTGCAAAAAATGATTAAAAATTCATGTAGATAATTAATTTAAAGATGAAATTTAGTTAAAAATTGTAGAAAGTATAATTAAATTAAAAAAGGGTTATAGTTTTAATTTTTAGAAATTATTAAATTTTCCGAATAAACAATTTATTTAAAAATATTTTGAATAATTTAAATTTTGTAAAATTTAATTGAAAATAATTAATTTTTTTTAGATTATTTTGTTAAAATTTTTAAAAATTTACCTTTTGAAGAATTTTAATTGCAAATTTTCACAAATAATTGAAATCTTTAAACGTAAATTTAAAAATGAAAATTAATGCAAATTAGCTTCTGGATTTTTATAAAATTAACTATTTTCAGTACTTTTAATTGCATATTTCCAAAAATCCAAATACATACAAATAATAAGATTTTAGAATGATTTTTAACATTTTGCTGACAAAAATTGTGTTCAAAATATTTCATTAAGATCCATAAATTTCCAATAATACAAAAACACTTTTAAAAATTTTAAGGTTACGGGTGTTTGTTTACTAAGTTTATCTTAAATTTTGACAACATTATTAAGTTATCTTTAGGTGAAAGGTTTATGAACTATTTCATCTAATTTTTCGTTTCCAAGAACTTTTCCAGGTAAAAAAAAATTCAAGGACTTTTCCAGGTTTTCAAGAAATTCCAGGTCGCTAGACACCCTGTTTGATTCAAGTAAATATTTAATTGAATCATTTAAATATTATTTGATTCAAGAAAATATTTAATTGAATCTTTAAAAGTTAATTTTCAAAAATTTGAATAAAACACTTGAAAAGATGATTTAGTTTTAATTAAATTTTGCAGAACTTTAATTATTCGAAATCTTGTTAATTGTAATATTTTGAAACATTTAATTTGAAAACTGTTTGAAAAACATACATCCAAAAGTTTGTCTATAATAAGTTATAATTTTGACGGTATTAAAATCAAAATAAGTTGCATTTTTTATACCAAAAATATTGTATTTTGGCGCAAAATTTGGAAGAAAAGTCACTTATGTAATGAAAGTCTCGATAGTTTTTGTTTTGTTTTTCAATTTCCCAGTTTCCCCCTTTTTGTCTATGCATCGCGAACGATGATCTTTGTATCCGCAGTTGGCAATGGTCACACATTTCAGGAAGGAAATAAATATAACATTTCCGCTCTACATGATCTGAATTTAATTCTTCTTTTTATTTGCAAAAAAAAATCGTATTCTCGTGAAATATTAATTCCATTTCTGCAACACCCGGTACACACTCGATCCAATTCCGGAACCGTGATCGTGTGCTCCAACATCATCCAACACGACCTATCCCAACGTAACAGATGACTATCGAGCAATCGGTAGCGTTTCGCCCTTTCTTCCTCCTCTCCTTTTTCGTATTCTTTACTCCTTTTTTCCCTCTCCCGTTTGCATAAATTGTATGCAAAAATTATTTCGAATACAAAACACACTATAATTTCAGTCATTTTTTTCCCCCCAAACAATGTTTGTTTTTGTGAAAGAAAAAAAAAATAACAAAAGTGCGACAAATTAAAAAGTGCAAACACCGTATGATTCTAATCGGGGAAAAATTGTTTCCATCTTAACAAAGAGAAAACTTTGAAGGAATTATAAATGCTGATTTCGGATTCTAATGAATGCAAAACAAAAAGGAACTCTCGTTAATGGCGTCACTTTCTAAATCATTTCCTTAGTGTTAAATTAGAACATGCGGTGTGGGGTGCGGGTGAATGTTGGAAAAGAAAAAAGAAATTTTACCTTGAAAAGAAAATATGGAGAAAAAAAAATTGTAGCATGTTATCATTGGTAATAATAGAGCAACTTAATTTTTTTTTTTAGAAGGAAGTTTAAATTTTCGATCATCATATATATATATTGAGAAAGGTTAGGACGAAGAAAATCAACGCGGTATAATTTCTCACGAGCAATGTTTAGATTCACACACGCGATTTACTGGAATTTCATGTGTAATTACTATGCATTCGCGCTTTTACTGCTCCTCAAGTGTAAGAATCATTAATTTCGCGCAGTTTACTTCATTTCCGGTTTTATAAATCGTATCACGCGATGTGCCAAAATATCGAAAAATACTGATACTTCACTAATTTAAATCTATAGTTTTTTCTAAGTTCTACATTAGTTAATTTAACTAATTTTTTGAAAACTGATTTAAAGTACACTGAAAAAAAAATTTTATTTGATTCAAATAACCGATTATTTGACTATTATCAAATAAATATTTACTTAAATCAAATATTTTTTATTTAAATCAATTAAATAATATTTGCTTCAAATACTAAAATATTTAATTCAAATACAGTTTATTTGATTCAAGTAAATATTTATTTGATAATAGTCAAATAATCGGTTATTTGAATCAAATAAATTTTTTTTCAGTGTATCTATAACTTAGAAGTATTGAAAGTTTCATTAGTACTAAAACAGTGTGTCTACAATTTTTGTTCAACAAAATTCTCGGTTATTTCCCGGTTTCTTCCGGTTATGTCCTAAATTTTTCCCGACTTTTTTCTCGTCAAATTTAAATTTATATTTGATTTCGAACATGAATGAATCTTTAAGTTTTTTGAAAATAATGTTTTTTTAAATAATTTTAACTGATAATTTGGAAAATAATTGAATTAATTATCAAACAAAAGCATTTTCTCAATTAGTCGAAAATGAACTTGTCTGTTTATAATTATAGTTGAAAATTTGATTTTTCAATATAACTAAAATTATAATAATTGAATTTCTGGAAAGAATTTTACTATTTATAGAAGTAATTCAATTCTTCCAAACAATACTATTGTTTATTAAAATAATTTAATTCTAGTAATGAATTTTATTAAAATTTTCGAAAATAATCAAACAGTAATAATTAATTATTCATTTAATAAGTAATGAACATTTAATTTGTTCAAGAAATAAATAAATATAATTTATAGGTATATAAAAAATCAGAAAGAAATTATAAAAATTGAATTTATTTTAAGAATTTTATTCAAAATTACTGAAAAAAAATTGAATTTTGTAAAGCATTTTATAACTCAATTATATAACTCAATTATTTTTCAAAAGATTTTGACAAATTTTGAATTATTTTTTAAATGTTTTACTAAATTTAAATCAGCTTTGATAAGATTTGTCCAAATTTCAATTTTTTAGACATTTTTTAATTATATTTAATTTTAAAATTTTTTGTATTTTCAATAAATCATTCAAAAATTCTTTAACTTAGTATTTTTTTTCATTTTTACGAATTTCTTTATTAAAATTTTTTAATTCATTTATAATTACAATTTTTTGAAAAATTTGATTAATTTTTTTATATTTTTAAAAAACTTAATTATTTTTCAAAAGCTTTTGACAAAGTTTGAATTATTTTTAAAATGTTTTAATCATTTTAAATTAGGTTTGAAAAGATTTGACCAAATTTCAGTTTTTTGTACATTTTTTAATGGTATTTCATTGTAAAACTTTTTTGTATTTTCAATAAATTATTTAAAAATAATTCTTTATTAAAATTTTTGAAAATGTCCAACCTTAATTAATATCTTTAAATAGAAAAATGAACAATTTAAATTATTATAAAAAATTTGATTGTTTTTTATTTAAATAATTGAATTTTTGAAAAAATTGCAAAAAATGATTAAAAATTCATATAGATAATTGATTTAGAGATGAAGTTTAGTTAAAAATTGTAGAAAGTATAATTAAATTTATAAAAAGGTTATAGTTTTAATTTTTCGAAATTATTAAATTTGAAAAGTTGAAATTTTTAAAATCTTATTTTCTGTGAATAAAGAAGTAAAAAGTATTTGAATATTTAGAAAAATTATACAAGTTTTGGTTAATTTGAATTTTTGTGACAGCACTGAATTAAATAATCGACTTTTTTTCTATTTTTAATCGACTTTTTTTGTTCCTTAAAGTCGAACGTTAATGTCCGAGGCCTGTTATTCGAATTACGCGTCTGCTTTGCATCGTTCATTGCGTACATCATGGCCAAAGTACATCCCCTTTCTTTTAAATCTTTTTCTAATCTTTAATTTAAATTTGTACCAACGAGCACATGCGATTTCTTTTTTTTGGTTTGAAAATCAAGTTCTTTTTTTTTGACATTTTGCCCAGTGGACAAGAAAGGAAATACTCTTCAATAGCGTTTATAGTGAAAATTATGGTAATTACGCATAATTGAGAGGATGAACGGAAGAGAAGCAAGTATGGTATTTACACGGATGTTGGAGTTACAAACGCAAAATACCCTTTGAGCTTTGTGAAAGTTGCCTCTCGACGAATTACTATCCTTCAATTCTTATAATCCCTACTTTCATTGGTTTCAAATTACGAATACCCTTCTAAAATATAATTATAATCATAAATTCAATAAATTTTCTAGGTTCAAATAAAAATCCCGTTTCGAGTTACAATATTTTTTGTTTTCTACGTTTTTAACAACCATTTAGAAATTTTGAATCTGAAATTCAAGGATCTAGGCTCAAAAAGAATATTTACGTGCGGATAAATTTGGAAAACGATATCAACTTTCATTTTCCGTTCAAGTCTGTATCGATAACTTTGGCTTTCGCAGACACGACTCTTTCTTTTCTTTTATCCCCCAGGGAGACCGGTCCAGATGAATTCTTTCGCCAATCTATACGGACGGGTTAATAACGAGCGGCGCTCTCTGTCTGTCGCATGTACAGTATCTAATTCATAAATAACTTATTTCACTCTTTTTCTACGATACATTATTATGAGTGTGTAGATTTCTCTTTCTCAGGATGAATTTTTGCAGTTTTACACAAAAAGTAAAACGAATTTTTGGCAAATTACTTCCGAACTCTCGCGAGATTTTGGTATTTCAAACTCGCATACATGATTATGATTACTTATGATACTTATGATACTTATGGCTTTCATTTCAATTTGCAATTTCACTAAACTTTATCTTTCAACTGTCAATAATCCTGTAACACTTGTTTGTACCGCTTGTCAACTTATAAATTCTCAACTAATACCATTTGTTGTCATACCTTTTTTTCTGTTAATTCTAACCAGACGCTCGTGTATAACTATACCGTCGGTGATAAACTTTCTATTACTACGTAATTATCATAACTTTTAAAGCTACAATTATTTCAACTGAAAAGAAATTACCAGAAATCGAAACAACAGTTTTTCTATCAAATTGAGATTGAGAAGAATTAGAATTGAGAATCAGAAGTGTTGCGAAAACTGCGAACTGACGATTCAGGTTATTTTTAGTATAGAGCTTGAAAACAATCGTTGAAAAAAACCCTAGAAAAGAAGCTGTGTGGAAATAAAAACTACATTGGCTATTTGTTAGTATTTGAAACTATTTTACTACCATCGACAAGCTAGAAAATTAAATCTACCACCTTTGATTATTCTTCCCATCGAATAAATACGTAAAAGATCATTTGCATCATTTTGAGTATTTACTCAAAAAAGTTTGTGCGCAAGGAAACGGATCGAAATTCAGAGATTCAAAGGAAGAAAGTTGATCCGGAATTTTTGGGGGATGATTTTTAGAATACAAATATACTTGAAGAGTGTATATGGACGATTTTCTGAGGTCGGTGGAACTTGTGCTTCTCTTCATAGTCCACCTTCTTTGCTGTGGCACGTTGTTGGGACAATAAGGAAAGGCGGGACACAGGGGGGCCAAAGGGCCCACATCGCAAAAGTAACAGTACCTATGGCTAGTTCGTGTAAAGTAAATGTATATGTGTATGTTTGCAATGAGAGAGCGAGAGAGAGAGAGAGAGAGAGAGAGAGCAAGGTATATGTGCAGAAGTCTGGTGGCTGCTTGCCTGCCTGGCTCGGGTGCGCTGCCCGGCAGGACGTTGAACCCAGCGCCACTCAACCTGGGGATCATCCACGGGTATTGCCCCTCTTGCCCCTTTTTAATCTCCTCCATTGTCCCCCGCCTTTTTTTTCAACAAAAAATCACTAATTTTATCACTTTTTCGATGAAATTAGTGATTTTTTTTTCTAAATTTATTTATTTCCGCACTCACTTACTGATTTTTCATTATAGGTCTTAATTTTTCTAATTTTCATTTAAGACACTAAAGGTTCAAGCTTTTGAATTTTTGCAATAAGTCAAAATTGAGACCTAAATAAATTCTTCTTTTTTAGAAGATAGCTGGAAGTTAAACACATTGGAGGAAAAATCATCATTAACTTGTTAACTTTCATTCGAACAGTATATCTTGATTTTTTTCTTCGCTCTTACCGAAAAGAAAGTGAGTGTGACAAAATGAAAACGCTGGGGACTTGGAGAATTTTCCAAGTAATTAGAGACCAACTGAAAATTAACCACTGTCATTATTTTACTTCAAGTCTTTATACTTAAAGTCATTATACTTAAAGTCTTCAAACTTAAAGTCCTTACACTTAAAGTCTTTATACTTAAAGTCCTTATACTGCAAAAGCATCTTAAAATTCATTATAATCACTTTTAAAACAATCAAAACATATTATTTTTTCATCTTCTATCTTAGAAACTAATGCATTTTAACACAGTCATTTCTAGAAAGTATCAAATTGATAGTAAAGTGAATCAAATTGATGTCAAAAGTGTGAATGCAATTTTTATTTGATCCACATTTTTGGTATCAATTCGTTGCCATTTGATACTTTTCGGTTAACAGTGAAGATGCTTTGGATTAACTTTTTGGAAACAACTTAAAAGTGACTACCAAAGTATCTTAAAATAAGATGTCTTCTTTTTACAGTGAATACTTAAAGTCTTTATACTTAAAGTCCTTCTACTTACAGTCTAAAGACACATGACCGAATAGTCACACTTTTTAGCAAAAAATAAAGAACACTTTCATCAGAAAAAATGAAAACTCATTAAAGAGTAAACAAATTTGAATATGTTCGGAAGGAATTTTTTTTTCTTAATAAAGAAGAATTCAAATTAAAAATCGAGGACAAGAGATGCAGACATATTTGAGAGTGTAACAGCACCATTCTCTATTCTCTTGCTCTCTTTGTTTCTCTCTCTCTCTCTCTCTCTCTCTCTCTCCACCTCTGCCTCCTTATACCAGCAAAGTGCAAACCTAACGGTTTCTTTTATACCACGCACGTAAATGTTCGCGAGGCGGTGTTATCGTGTCGAGGCTGGTAGGATAATTCGAAAAAAATGAGAGAAAAAAAAAGGTGAAAATCTAGAGACAAGGTGTAGAGAAATATATATATATATATACATATATACAGACTGTGGACGAGAAGACGAGATGAGGCCCTCGAGTCAAAGATCGCTCTGCACGATAACTATCCTTCTAACTCTCCTACCTTCTCCATTTTCTAACTTCTAACTTTTAAATTTCTCTTCCAAGTGGAGAGAATGTGCGCGCTCTTGAAAAGCTCGATCGTAAACATGACGCGGCCTCTCCTCTCTTCGAGTGCAAATGTTTAAAATGCAACAAAACTTGCTTCACTTTTTCCATCTGTATACACAAAAATACCAATTTTTTTTTTTTTTAAAGAAAAACAAAACAAAAAGCACTTTGGTCGCATTTTAAATTTACAGTATTATTCTTCTCCTTTTTGGTGAAATCTAAATTTTTTTTCTTTTCATTCAATGACAGATCCCTTAAAACAAAGTCAAAGTGATTTAACCGCCTTTGCGAAGAAAGCAGCATTTTCAATGAAATTTCCCAAAAGAATTTGATTATTTAAAAAAATATATTTTTTTAATTCAATTACTTTTAGAAATTGTTATTATTTGCAAAATTCAATTATTTTCAGGAGTTTCGATAAAATTCTTGGTAGAATTTAATTTTCAGAAATTTTAATAAAATGTTTTGCAAAATTCAATAATTTTTTCAAGATTTTTTAGAAAATTCTTTAAAACATTCAATTATTTTTCAAAAATTTTAATACGATTCTAATGTTAATTTCCCAAAAGAATTTAATTATTCAACAAAATTTTTGGAATTCAATTACTTTAAGAAATCGTAATCAAAATGGTTAGAAAAATTTAATTATTTTCACGAGATTCGATCAAATTCTTTGTAGAATTCAATTTTTAGAAATTTTAATAAAATGTATGGCAAAATTCAATAATTTTCAAGATTTTGTAGAATATTCTTTAAAAAATTCAATTATTTTCAAGAATTTTTAATAAAATGCTTTACAAAATTCAATTATTTTCAGGATTTTTAACAAAATTATTTAAAGAAATTCAATTATTTACAGGATTTTTAACAAAATTAGTTAAAGAAATTCAATTATTTTCAGGTTTTTTGACAAAATTATTTAAAGAAATTCAATTATTCTTAATACAATTTTCTTCAATTTAATTAAATTTTTCGAAAAAATGAAATTATTCTCAAAAACTTTTATTAAAACTTGTCAAGAGGAGTGAATTTATTATTTGAAAATTTGTTGATAAAATTCTTTAAAATTAAATAAAAAAATAAATTTTAAGAAATATTCAATTGTTCGATATAATTTTATACATTAAACAATTTAATTTTAGGAGACTTTTCTAATAAATATTGATTTCCAAAATAAATTTCAGGTAAAATTTAGATTATACCGTTTGAATATTGAAATCAATATAGCACGAATTTTTATAAATAATTGAGTTTTAAGAAGGTTTCGCAAATTAAAATCTTTGAAAATTTGAATTTTTCATATTTTTAATTAACAATTCTGTACAATTTTTCCAAAAACTTTATTTCAATTTTCTTTTAATTATTATTATTATTTTTATTTTCTAATTGAAGAATTTTCTGCAAATCGAAATTTCACATAAAATTGAATTGTAAACAATTTGACAATTCTGAAAAAACTTTTTCGAAAAATTATTTAAAAAAACATTGATTTAAATATAAATAGTAGAACATTTTACAAATGAACAATTGAATCAAGAATGTCAATGTTTTGACTGAAAATCAGCGAATTATTTAATTTCATAAAATGTTGTTTTCAAAACCTGGAAAAATTCCTTTTTTTCAACCTGAAAAAGTTATGGAAATTTGAATGGAGCAAAATCGTGGCAGCCTTGAACATTTATTATTAATATACACGAAAAAAAAATATTCACCTGGATCAGCCACAAATTTCGCTAGATTAGTCAAATGTTTAGTTGTATTTTAGTTAAGACTTTCGCTATTTTAGCGAAACTTATCGCTGTTGCAGATAATTTTTTTCCGTTAAGTATTATTATTATTAATAATAATAATACTATTATGTTCTAAAATTCTATATTGAATTTTTAAATATTTTTGAAATCGATCTACTTATAAAAATTGTAAACGCAATTCTTGTAAAATTTAATAATTAATTTTGACATTTTTCAGTATGTAAAATAATAATAATACTATTATTATTAATATCGTTGTGTTAATAACGTACTTGTTAATGTTAATTATTTGTAAAAATAATGTTGCTAATATTGTGTTTTCAAATAGCAAAATTCTCAACATGAAAGTAAAATTAAAAAAAAGTACGCAAATTCGAGTCTACATAGTCTTTTCTATTATACTTTCCATGAATAAAAAAAAACCGAGAGTATTTTAATGAAAACTAATAAAGTACGTGTTTCCGTGTGAAAAAGACGTGAAGATGTTATTCACTAATAATGATGATGATGATGATGATGATGATGGAAAAAAAGCGATTAGACGGTGCTATAGTTAGGTTGCGTCCCTGCATCAAGAAGAGAAGCGCTGTCGAGTTACGTAAAGTCTTGGCGTTATACGGTGCAGAACACATAGTCTATAACCAAGTAACGAGCACGCACACAATTTCAAACAAGAAGCAAAAGAAGAAACATGCTATCCACGCACACCAACAATTTCATCTTCCAATTGCACATTGTATAATTATACACAAGAGAAAGGGGGTGGGGGGAGAGAGAGAGAAGGGGAAAACACTTTGATTGTATTAGTGCGCAAAAAGGAAGGATCGTCGTACTCAAGATCGACAGTGCCAATTGGCTTTCTCCGATAACTTTCATCCATACCTTAAGGCTTGGATTATAACCGTCACCTTCTATTTTGCAATTCGAGGCCTTCTATTTTTTCACTTTTCTTTTTTTTTTCTTCCCATCTATCCACCATAAGATCTCCAATGTACTTTCACTACCATCCTATAGGTTGATAAAACAAAACGAACAAACGTTTGGATTTCAAATTTGAATCCTTAGGGAAATATACAAAACATTCACACTCTTCCACAAGTCCCAGTATATCGATACCACCAATTTTAAACAAAAAAAAATTATTTAACTAAAAAAATTTGTTTCTCTAAACTTACGTGAAAAGAAGAAAAATTTGCAAAGTTTGCAGACTCACCTGTAACAAAAAAAAGCAAAGAATTATTTACTAAACAATACAAATCGATTTACAAATCGATTGAAACATTACAAAATTTGTTTTAAGATTCGTAAGCATTGTAATAATACAAATTAATCGTTAATACAATTTTTATCGTATTAACAATGTTTTCCAACCTTTTTTTTCCCCGACACTAATAAACAGTAAATTAAAAAAAAATTAATTTCAAATACGGATTTTTTCTAAAAAAATTTCCATTTATGGGAAATTTTATAAATTTCTCACAGACATTTCAAAATGTAAAAAAAAGAAAAAAAGGGGGAAAATTAATGACGAGTAAATGATGATTCGTCGGCATTACTCTCAATAAATGCGAGAAATAACGATATAAATTCTTATTACTGAGGTGATTGCGGCCGTAAAAAAATCAAACTCGAACCGTAGATAGTCGTTAATTGTCAGATCGATATCTGCGGCCTAATCATTCAACGTATTTATTGAACTTCTATAATTGATCTTTAAACACTAATATAATAAAATTTAAATACTCTATATATAAAAAGAACACGAATCTATCGAGCACGAGATGAATAATAAATTAAGTAAATAAAAATTAAAAACTATAAGGTTACATTTAACCTGTTATGTTAATGTTAATGTTAAATATGTATAAAATGATGTTAAATATGTGTAAAATAATGTTAAATAGATATAAAATGATGTTGAATATGTGTAAAATAATGTTAAATATGTATAAAATAATGTTAAATATACTGCTAACAATATTTTCAATTATAAGCAATTATAATTATAATTATAATCAATTACCTACTTATTTATAATTTTTTGAATTAAATTTTCAACTGAAATACTTTTGAAATCTCTTTCACAGGAATGATTCAGGGCAGTTCGAGGTCAAGAGACAGAATTATAAGCGGGAGAAATATCCTGACAAAAATGAAAAGGACTTATGGTCCACTTGGAGAATTGTACGTGTACATGGAAAATAAAGTTAAAGTTAAGGTAATTATCTTTACAATAGTAGTCAATTATAAGAAAATTAATTTCCCCTCTAGAGTACCATTGTCAAAACTAACGATTGCTTAAATATTCACTCATCACTAATATTACCGTATAATTATTATTACAAGCTTTACAATAATTAAATTTAACACGAATCTACAACTCTTATTCTCCCGTCCACTTTATCTCATCGCTTACGAGAGAGTTTCCACGCCATCTGGACGGAGAAACAAACAATTATTTTGGCGCGAAATTCAAATTGCTTTAAAACAAAAAAAGCAAAATAATAAAAATTCACTAAATAAATACTTAAATAAACTAAATTAATAAATAATAAGTAATAAATTCTAGCTAAGGAGAAAATTTGTTCATAAAGAAACGGTACAACAAGGCTTTTTTGCAAAAGCAAAAAAAAAAAATGAAAACAAAAAAATTGTCGAAAAAAATTCCTGCAGTTAACCTTTCGAGTGTGTGGAGCCCACGCAAAATGTTGATGTTGTTCTGTTGATGCCACTCGCCCCACTTTATTGTCCATCGCCACCCACCAACCCCACGTGAACGCACACGCGCGTGACATACTTTTCGTCGACTCGTGTCAGCCCTTCGACGCGCCTCAAAGGTGTATTATAGGGTCAACACTCGTAGTCATGGTAACAAACTCTTTGCACATCCAGATATAAATATATATATATATACTTGTACACACATACCCATTACGCGTTCCAACGACGCTACTTTTTTCCAAAATTGATGATATCCCAACGACAAGGTCGAGGACCTTTCCTTTCAACTACACTCAAACTTATACTTCTTGCCGTCAACCATATACCCTTCGCAGGGTCATTGTATTCCCAAATCCCCTCTTTATAAATATTCACAAAAGAAGAAGAAAGAAAGAAAACAAAAAGAACAAGCGCAAAATAAAGTAATAGTTGATAATCACTATTTGCATATCGAGATGGAAAGGATCTTCTGATGCTAACAAACCTTATCGTCCAAAATCGTCAATTTAGGCACATAATTAAACAGTAAAACGTGAGGTGTTAAAATAACACCAGAATGGATTAAAATAATCTGTAACAGTTTAATCCCTCTAGGATTAAATTAACACCAAAAAGAATTAAAATAAGCTATTTTGGTGTTATTTTTAAGTATGTATTAAATTTTATACTAAATAAAACACCAAAGTCAACGATTTGGAAAAATTCAACGAATTTAGCTTCTCCAGGGAGAATAGTGAGTTAGTTACTAACTAACTTAGTAACATAATTACTAAATTCGATTGTGTTCCAAATTTCAATTCTCTTTATAAAAAATAAAATTCTTCTCTGATATTTAAATATTTTACAAAATTTTAATCAAATTCTTGTCAAAATTTCAATTATTTTCAAAAGTTTTCTAAAATTCCATAATTTTCAATATCTACTAGTTGAATAAAATTTTCCAAAAGAATTCCATTATTAAAAAAAAATTTCAATACAATTCTACGCAAACATTCAATAATTTTCATAAATAATCAAAATTTTTACAGAAATTCAATTATTTACAAATTTTTTTATAAATTCCTTCGCAATAATTCAAATATTTTCATAAATGATAAAAATTTTTACAGAGAATTAATTATTTCTATAAATAATAAAATTCTTTTAGGAATACAATTATTTTCATAACTGATAAAACTCATTGCAGAAATTCAATTATTTTTAATGCAATTTTAATCAAATTGCTCGAAAAATGTACTTATTCTTAAAAATCTTAATAAAATTCTTATTAAAAGTCTAAAAAATTTAATAATTTAAAAAATTTGTTGATAACATTTTTTATGAGAATTTAATTTTAAGAAACATGAAATTAATAAATTATTTATTTTTCTATTTAAATAATTGAATTCTCGCAGAATTTACTAATAAAAATGGTTTTAAAAATGAATTTCAGTTAAAATTTTAGTATTTTTAGTATTTTTTTTAGTATTAAAAGCATTATAACGTGGATTTTTAGAAATAATTAAATTTTGAAAAAGTTTCAAACTAAAATAATAATATAATAATAATAAATTTGAAAGTTCTCATACAACTCATCGCAGCGTTTCAATTATTTTTCATTCAATTATAATTGAATTCCTTGAAAAAAGTAATTATTTTCATGCAAGTTTTAATAAAATTCGACTAAAGAATTGAATTATTAAAAAATTTGTTACTAAAATTCTTTATGAGAATTGAATTTTGAGAAACATTCAATTATTCAATAAATTATTTACTTTTGCATTCAAATAATTTAATTCTTGTAGAATTTTTTAATAAAAATTGATTTTCATTTTATAAAAATGAATTTCAGTTAAAATTTGAGATTATAATTGAATATATTTTCAAAATTTATATTTTTGAAAAAGTTTAATTAAATTTTTTGAATATTATTTGACGTTTTTATTTTCTAATATGCATTTAATTAAACAATTTAGAAATAATTGAAATCTTGTGAAATTGATAAATTAATTATTATTAATGATAATAGATACAAAGTAAATTTTGTAGTTAAAAATTGTTGAAAATATTAATTATTGAATTGAATTAATGAAAATAATTTTGAAGAAGTAATTCATATAATACAAAATAATGATTTTGTTACTTGGTCATCTTTAATTATTATAAAATATGAAGAAATCGATCACTAGTTCGAATTATCGATATTTTCATGTTTTATAGTTATAAAAAATTTAATAAACTAAAATTTCATTCATTGTAAAAAATAACATCAAAATTGATTATTTTAATTTTTTTTGTGTTAATTTAATCTGCAATACTTTTTAATACCTCACGATTTACTGTGGGGTTGGTTTGGTATCAACCGAGGGATAATAAATACTATTGTTGTATTTACGAACATTTAAAAAGTGGGGAAATTTTTACATTTTTTTGCAATTACCTGACTGAAAATAAACAAAAATGTTTTATTCCTTATAAGAAAAAAAACTTTCCGAACTATACAACAGACTTTAGGAATCCGGAAGAGGAATGTTTTTAATGACAATCTCTATTTGATTCATCAATAACCTTCTCTATATTTCTTTCTTCATATAGACAATTTCTACCCTTTGTTCTCACATCTTCCTTTAATGTCTATTTATCATTCGTTAAATCAGATTTTAAAAATAATAATTTTCTACTCTTTTTGTATTACGAAAATAACGTTTGCATACAAGCGAAAAGTACCATTTTCGTATACAACGTAATGTATTGTTTTTATACAACGTAAAGTGTTGTTTTTGTAAAACGTAAAGTATTGTTTTTTGTATACAACGAAAACTATACTGTTTTTGTAACACTATATAAAGATTAACTTTCAAATATATAACGAATTGTGCTCAATGGTATAAAGCTGATAATTATAGTAAAAAGGCTAATGATAGAAAGAATTTTAACGATTGCTTGTATATGCATTATTATAATAAAGTGACTCTATAAATATATGAATGTATTGAAATAAGTAATTTTTACAAATGTATGTGTGTGTGTGTATCAGTGGGAAGGCATTGAAGGGGGCCTTGCCTCGCGACTTGCACTTCCGCATATAACTCTGCTATCTCGTCTCGCGCATACGTAACAGCAGCAACAATAACAAACGCCTGTTCACGGGACCCGAGAGCGACCGAGTAATTAATGTAATTATTGTCATTCCACGGAAAACGCGAAAGCTCGCGTCTCTCAGTTGCACCAAACTTGTCTTTATGTATAAATATGACAAACTATTATATATATATATATATTATATACATAAACATTTATTTAATATACTTTCCCCCATTATATTATGTTATACATTCTGTATACAAAATTCTATCAAACCACCACTGACGCTTTCAATTTGAAAAGAAAAAAAATTTCTCTTAATTAATTTTTTAATTGTGTATCATTAATGCTTTTTTTTCTCTCTTTCTATGTAATAAAGGTTTACACAAGGAACGCAGAAGGCATACGAGGATTTATCGAGGCTTATGTGGTGGCATTTGACAAGCATTGGAATCTCGCTTTAGAAGATTGCTTTGAAGTCTGGACGAGGAAAAAAAAGAGAAAAGCGCCCGCTTTAGGTAAAATTTTTTCCCCCTACATTCAATTAATTACTCGTAGTATATTAAATTATTAATAGAATTAAGAATTAGAATTGATAACCGATTTTTTGCGTTTTTAGAACCTTTTCTAATAAATTAAGTATTTATTTAACTTCTATTCATTAAATAGTAAAAATATTATCTATTAGTTAAAGAAAACTTGCAATAAATCCATTGAAACATGTTTTTAAAAATATTCCTTGAAGAAAAGGAAAATAAAAATAAACAGTAAGTAAAAATAGTAAAAAAATCACTTTGCTCGCCAATATACTTTTATGAATTTGGTCTTCATAAATTCAACCTTCAATTGTTTTTTTTTTTTTTTTGCCTCCTCTTTTTTCACTCCGAGCATTATATTGCAAGAGACCTTAAACATTTTTTCCGCACCGACATTCAATTTTGCATTGAGAAATTTTTTCCCAAAAGACACTGATAATATTTTGATAAAAATCCTTGCTTAAATTGATATTCACTCACAATTTTCAATACGCTTTCTTTTTCTCCTGCTTTTGTGAGGGGAAAAAAAATAAATAACCTCGTCCAAGAATAAAGAATTGTTAATGATTCTTTGATTCTAACGGTTTTGTCATAAAGACACACACACACACACACCAATACAAACAACGCGAGAAAAAAAAATGTAAATATAAATTCACCGCACAATGTCTAATAATCAAATATAACGAGGCGTTGGAATGCTAATCGCGTTTACCTAGAAACAGCAAAAATAATTATTAATCATAAAACATTGTAACCTTCGACATTTCGATATTAACTTTACTGTCAGTGTCAAATCAATTAGAGACTGCGTAAAATTATTTAGTTGTGAATCTAATTACGAGCATTAGTCGCGGAAATTTATTTTTGGAACGTAGATCGATATATAGACGTGACAAACAAGTTTGATTAGGTCATCAAAATCATCGCGACTAAATTTACAATTTACATACAATTTTCTTTTTTGTGTCGTCAAATTCTTGAATTCTAAAAACTACTAAAAATTCTAAAAACTTCTAAAAGAAAATGAAAACATTTTATTCCGAAAACGGCCAAAAATTACTTTTTTTGATAACTTATTCCGTACAAATTGATCTAGTTCACTAGTTCACTATCGTTTTACTAATCTTGGATTTCGATATCGATTATACAATCGAAAAAAATCTAAACGATAGTTCTACTTTTCTTTCTTCCAAAAGTCATCATTAAATATATGACGATAAATATGTTGAAATATTTGTCACTTTCAACTGCTATAACTTTTGCCGCAATCGATGTCAATTTCAATGTCAATTTAGCGGAGAGACTTTAGTGTAGACATATAATTTGTATTAAACGTTTGACCTCGAAACACCTGATGCACTCGCTCGTGGCTGTGAGAGATTATACCGTTTTACAACACACTCAAAACGTTGCCACGTTGTACAGAATCACTAATTTTTTTCCTTGACTACAAACATTCTTTTTTTTTCACTGATAAACATTTTTTTTTTTTTTTACAAAATCACAAAGATATAAATGTAATGTTTAAATGTTTTTTAAAATAAGATATAAATATAGTGTTTAATTGTTTTTAAAATAAGATATAAACATAATGTTTAAATGTTTTTAAAATAAGATATAAACATAATATTTAAATGTTCTTAAAATAAGATATAAATATAATGTTTAAATGTTTAAATCTTTTTTAAATAAGATAAATAATTAATGAAATTTCTCTACTAATAAAAGTCATGAATGATTTTGCAACTCGAGAAAAAAAATTGCGAAATAATGTAAAAATTAATTATTGCAAGAATGTATTTATCATGATAGTGATTTTAACTTAAATTGAAAAAAATTCCTGTGACTTTAAGACTGTGCCTCATTGTTGGGGCTTAAAATAAGACATAATTCTATTTACCACATTGATAGAATCATTAGGAGAATTAAGTCAAAAAATTATTAAAAAAGAGATAACGATAAAGCATACAACAATTAGCCTCTCGTGTCTGACGAGTTTTATCATTGGTTCTGATGACACATATTTTATGCAGGTTTGTGCTGATTGCGTGAAGGTTTTTCGAGAGAGTGACTAAAAGAGTAAGAGAGAGAGAGAGAGAAAGAGAGATTCAGTTTAAAAAGGGGGGAAGGAAAGTAAGATATAAAAAAAAGAGTAATGGAAGGTGCGAAATAGATGATTGGATCGATTATGTATATATGTGTTTATATATATATATATATATATTGCACACGATTATATAGTTTTGCGTCGCCCGATACGAAATAAATTTCCCGTTCTACCTACGATTGTCTGACCATGAATGACTCCTACTCCTAGTACGCGTCAATGAAACACATGCTCTCGTCCGCGAGTCATGATCGAACGTTTGTTTCGAAGTCTCGTATATATCGTGTATATGTATCGTGTATATCGTACTCACGCATCCTCGAGGAAACTACATATAATGACGTCAAAAAAAAAATGGAAAAAAAAACTATAAATCTGTCAGTTTCAATTTGGCCTCAACGACAAGGCCGAATTTTTATTTTATATATATATATATATACATATTTCCAATCTTTTCGTCAAATAAATTTTATCACTTTTCAAAGAAACTTTAAGAGCATTAAAATTTTTCGTTTCATTAATTCTCGTTTGGAAATTGTTTCTATTAACCAAATAGAGGCGAAAGGAATATTTTATTTCAAAAGTTTAAATTGATCAACTTTGTTTTAATTAAAATGGTATTTTAAATAAAATGGTATTTTAAATAAAATTGTACACTTAAAAAAAATGTATTTTAAAAAAATTGTATTTAAAAAAAATGGTATTTTAAATGAATTGGCATTTTAATTAAAACAAGGCCCAGTTTTCCTGAAACTGTCCAATTAATGCCAATGTAAATCAAATTGACACCGAAAATTTGAAAAAACCTTGAAAAGTCAGGGAATTTTTATCAAAATCCTGGAAAATTGTTCTTTTCTAATTGTATTTATTCTTGAAATCTAATTTTACTCAAATATTTCAAAATTAATTCAATTTTTAAAAGAATTGTATTTCCAATTTTTATAAGTAGATGAACTTGAAAAGATTTTTATTTCAAAATTTGTAAAATTTCAATTTTAAATGAATTTCATTGAAAAATTAAAATACCTAGATTTTTAAAAAACCTTAATAACTAAAATTCTTCTAAAAATTTTTAAATTAATATATATTTAATGAATTATTAAAAATAACTAATTTATAGAGGAATTTTAAGTTAAAAACACAAAAACAAATTGAATTTTGAAGCAAATGTATATAATTGGAGAAATTTAATTATTTTCAAAAGAAATAAAATTCTTCTCAGAAATTCAATTATTTTTTTCAACTTTTATTATTTATTCTTTAGAGAATTAAATTATTTTCAAAAATTTTAAAGAAATTCTTTAATAACAATTCAATTTTTTTCAAAATAATTTTAATAAAAATCTTCGTAGAAATTTAATTGATTTTAAAAAATTTTCAAAATTCAATTATTTTCAATGTTTGCTATTTGAATAAAATTTTACAAAACCATTCAATTATTTAAACCAAAAGTTTAATAAAATTAGTCTGAGGAATTCAATTATTTTCACTCGTATAATACAATTCTTAGCAAAAATTCAATTATTTTTGAAAATTTACAAAAATTATTGTCAAAATTTAAATTGTCTTTAAAAATAATAAAATTTTCCTTCGAAATTCAATTTTCAAAAATTTTAATAATATTCTTGGCAGAATTTCAATTATTTTTAATATACAACATTTTCATTGAATTTCTCAAAAATTACAATTATTGTTAAAATTATTTTAAATTTTGTTTCTTGACATTGAATAACAAAGAACATAATAATTAAATTTTGATGAAATTTTTACGAAAATTGAATTTTAAGAAACATTAAATTACTTAATAAATTGTTTATTTTTATTGTTAAAGAATTGATTTCTTATAGAAATTTTCAAATAAATATTGAATTAAAAACAAATTTCAGAAAAATTTTTTAATTATAATTGAATATCATATTCAAAAATATTTATTTGAAAATTCTACGAGAATTCATTTATTTAACTCGAAAAATAAACATTTTATTAGATACTTGAACTTTTTTTAAAATTCAATTGTCATAAAAGAACTCAACAAATTTTTAATTAATAATTGAATTCTATTTAACATTTTTAATCAAATTTTTATAAAATAATTCCATTTTTCGAGAATTTCAATGAACATTTTTGTATATAAAAAATAATTGAAATTCTGACAAAGAATTTTATTAAAATTTTTAAAAATAATTGAATTTTGAAAAAAAAAATTTATTATTTATAAAGATTATTTTAATTTTGACGGGAATTTTTGTCAGTTTTCGAACACAATTAGATTTTTGCAAAGAAGTATGTTACTTTTGAAAATAATCGAATTCTTAAGGTTTCCAATAATTTTCTATTTAATAATTAAATGTAGTTTTAAGAACCTGGAAAAATTCTGTTTTTTAAACTAGAAAACCTGGAAAAGTCAGGGAATTTGAAAAGGTTGTTTTTTTTGTTGTTTTTTTTTGTGGCAACCCTGAATTTGTTTAAAATTTTTGCTATCAAAGGCCCTACTAAGCGAAAAAAATACAAAGCCCTTATTATTAATAATTTTTTTTTAAATACTCTTTATCTCTTGGATTAAAGAATTAATTTCAAGTAAAGAGAAAATCATTTCGAAAGACGTAAAAGTCCCAGTTCCCCTTAGAAGTAAAGAGTTTTCTTTAAATATTTACACAGTGCGTGTGTGTAAGCCAAAAAATCGGTAAGTCAATTATCCGTTGATAATCTACTGTAACGCCTTTTAAAAGGCCTGTTAAGAGCACCGCAAGGTCCGACCTTGACTCATATAACACGCTCGTACGCTCTACTTGAAAACGGTGTCGTCGACAAAACGGGGGTCCGATTTCGTTTATTTCTTGTCATAATCCTACACGCCGCTTCGTTCCATACGCAGGACAAACCACAAACTAAAGGGACGAGTTTGAAGCAGAAAAAAAGCAAAAAAAAAATTCTAAACTATTATATTCCCTGCATAAAAAGTGTATCACTTATATTTTACATCAACTCTACCCAATGGGAAAAAAAATACTTTTCCACTTCGCGAAACTTAAAAAAAACTTTTTTTTAATTATAAATGAATTCAAAATTATGTTACTAAAAATTATTCTTGATTATTAATTACTACTACAAAATCATTCAAAATTATTAATAATCATGATTAATAATTATAATCAACAGTTATCGAAATTAATAATTATATAATAATTTCTATTATTAATAAATATAATCAACAGTTATCGAAATGAAATAATAACACAATATCTATTATAAATTATTACAATCAACAGTTATCAAAATAAAATAATTACATAACATCTATTATGTTTTATTTTCCCAAAAGAAAAAAAATTAATTATAGAATATCCGATTGAATAATTGAAAACGACTTTTTTCACCAAGTATTTAATCAGGCAACAAATTTTTTCCCCCAATATTAACACACACACAAAAAAAAGGAAGAAAAGAGAATAAATTTTCCCCGTATTTACAAAAGACAGAAAAAAAGGCACGCGTGGCAAAAGGGTGTAATATTACGAAAAGTGCCTTAAGGGTCTTTCGAACTAAAGGGCAAGGACCGACCTTGACTACGTAATGGTTTCACGTTCGATACAAGATCCACGTGGCTTTCTTTTTCCACTCTTTTCCAACCCCGATCTTTCGCACTCACTTTTTTATTTCCGGCTACACTCTCATCGTTCCATTGCGCTCTTTAAATGTTGCGAAAAAAAAATCATCTCCAATTACACACACACACACACATACACATATTTTATATAAACACAGACTAGAACTACTGTAAATATATAATTACTTTCTTCTAGGAAACTGTTTTAAATTGTCTATTATTATTAATATTCTTATTATTAGTGTGTAGAGTCATTTTATGGAGAAAATTCTTCCGTACATAGTAGCAACATTAGAGTTCAAAGTCTAGTCTCAAATTATAATCAAAGTTTTTTATTTTTTTTATTTTTTGATTAAAATTCTTTCTTTCAAGTTTTGTATTTAAAAATTCATTAATTAGTTACATTTTATTACGGGGAAGAATTTAATTTATTCAAATAATCGATTATTTGTGTGTTACACTGTAAAACGAGAGTTCTAAATTAGAGCTAATTTCGGTCGAATTATATATTTAGGAAAAAAACGCCAAAAAGGAAACACGAAATTCTCAAAATTGTAAAAAAATATCACATTTCTCGCCAACACATACTTTAACAACAAATAATCTGGAACAATATTTAATAAAATTTAATAAAATGCATGGCAAAAATTTAATTAGATATTTTAAACATTTTTTAAAAAAATCCGTTCAAAATTTCTATTCATTTTATAAATAATAAAATTCTTTTCCAAAATTCAATTATTTTAAAAAAATTTAATAAAATGCCTGTCATAATTTCAATTATCTTTAAAAATAATAAAATTCTTCTCTAAAATTCATTTATTTTCAAAAATAATGAAAATTTTTTGCAAAAATTTAATTACATTCAAAATTTTTTTTTTAATTTCTCGTCATAATTTTATAAATAATAAAATTCATCATGAAAATTCAATTATCTTCAAAAGTAATAAAATTCTCAGCAAAATTTCAATTATTTTCAAATTTTTTTTTTAATTCTCAAAATTTCAATTATCTTTATAAATATCAAAATTCTTTTTCAAAATTCAATTACTTTTAAACATTTTTTTAAAAAAACTATTAAAAAATTCAATTATCTTTATAAATAATAAAATTCTTCTCTGTAATTCAATTATTTTCAAAGAATTTTTAATAAAATTCTTGTCAGAATTTCAATTATTTATTTATCTATTTCTCTATATTTGTAATTATCTTTATAAATAATAAAATTCATCCTAGAAATTCATTTATTTTCAAAAGTAATAAAATTCTTGGCAGAAATGAAATTATTTTCAAAATTTTTTAAAAATTTTTCGTCAAAATTATCATTATCTCCATAAACAATAAAATTCATCATGGAAATTTACTTATTTTCAAAAGTTCTGATAAAATTCTTTGGAAGATTCAATTATCTTTAAAAGCAATAAAATTCTCCGCAAAATTTCAATTATTTTCAAATTTTTTTTTAAATTCTCAAAATTTCAATTATCTTTATAAATATCAAAATTCTTCTTCAAAATTCAATTACTTTTAAACATTTTTTAAATAATCTGTTCAAAATTTCAATTATTCCTATAAATAATAAAACTCTTCTCTGAAATTCAATTATTTGCAAATTCTTTTTTTTTATAAAGTCTTATAATATAAAATAATGATTTTATCACTCGATCATCTTTAATTATTATAAAACATGTTTTATAACAATTTTTTATGAGTAGTTTAATTTCAAAATGGTTTGAATTTGAATCTTTTGAAGAATTTTAATTCTTATGGAAAAATAATAATTAAATATTTATTTAAAAAAGAAGTTATTGATGTTTTTTTGAATGATTTGAAAGAGATCTGTAAATAAACGTAACAGAACATTTTTTTGACTAAAACTTTTTCCATTAACTTTAATTTTCTGAAAATTTTAAAAAATTTCAGTCGAATTTTACTAAAAAAAATTTTGAAAAAGTCGATTAGTCGCATCTTTTCACAAAAAAGTCACATTTCCTTAGAAAAGTCTAAAAAAAAAGTCGCACAATCCGAGCCCTGAACCCAATAAAAAATTCAAAATTCAAAATTATAGCTCAAAGAAAAAAGTTTGTCACCGGAGAATTTTGTCTGGAAGCCTGACCTGCTTTTGAAAAGTTTGCAAAAGAATAAGAGATCTAGAGTGGATGCGACAGTTTTCCATCTCTGAATGGCTTCTTGGTGTGTGATTCTCTATATATAAATTTGAGTTTGTATTTGTGCGTGTGTATGTTGAAAGAAAGAGGGTATTTTGAGCGCTCTTGTTCGTGGGGAGTTCAGGGATAGCTGTCCTAGTGACGCACTTTGAGTTCCGGGGGCTGAGAGGTCGTTGATTCGCTGTCGACAGAGGCAAACCACCGACCTTGAAGAGAAGCTCAGGATCGATTGTTAGTACTACACGTGTCCTCCAACCTCCTCCTTCTTTCTTCTTCTTCGACTTTTTTCCCACTTCTTCAACCACCCCCCAAAAAAAACGGTCAAAGACCTCTTTTTTTTCGCCCTCTCAATATTTTCCCTTTTCACCCCTATAAAAATCCTTTCCATCATATGTAAACAAAAGTGTCAGAAAAAAAGGAGAAAAATTTCCCCACAACGTAAATTAATGCCAAATTTTATTCCTTTTCTAGAAGAATATTAATTTTTTTCCAATTTATACTTCTTTCTTCTTTTAATTTTCATCATTTCATTTTTTTTAATTTTATCTTTTTTCGTTACAGGTTCGGCGAATGAACAAGTGGAAAAAGATGAAAGTGTTCCAAAAGTGATAGTACAAAAAACGACGAAGAAAACGGAAACATTGGAAAGGCACGTGCCACAATTATTAGTGAGAGGAGAGCAGGTTGCGATAATTGTCAAACTAAATTAATTGGTCCACCTGTCGAGAAGTTTCAGTATTTAAAAAATTTTAATTTAACCTTTTTTTTATCGAACAAATACAATCAGAATGAAAAATAAATTTTCGTATTATTATTTACTACCAAAATCCTTTTACACTGTACTAAATATTTCTATATAAAATTCGATAATCATGATTAATTTCCAAAAGTTTGATGCTAAAACATAATTTATTTCTTGTAAAGGAAAGAAAGAAAGTAATACATTTTTTTGGGGGGAAAAATCTAAAAATAGCCGAATGTTAATAGAATTTACTTGTAACAACAAAATGAGAGAACAAATTTTTTAATTTTGAGAAAAAATTCCTAAAACAACGATTCAAGATCCTCTATTATTATAATCTTTTGGTGTTCTCTGGAGAACGCGAGCTTCCAGCGAAGCGGTTCGATTCGCGTCTCTTTCTTCCATGAAAGGTCGTCGAACTTGCGTATATATACTGTGCAGTAAATAACGTTTGGTATCTAAGCCAAACTTTCTAATTATAATTCAAAGAATCATTTTCAGTTGACAGAAACACTAAAAACTGCAATCAATTCACGTGCTCCTAATTTTGGCTTTCAACACGATCGGGTCAACATAGTATTATGTAACTTTATATATAAATATAAATATAATATTCTACTCATCTGCTTCGAATAATCGCCAGAGGCAATTAATAATTCTTGAACTATCTCCAATCATTGACTAATGATGCTATGAAAATTAGTTTGTTTTGAAATTTCTCTTATTTTAAAAATAGAAGAAACAAAAAAATATTTTTAGTTGTAGTTATAGTAGTTGTAATTACAGTAGTTGTAGTTATAATAGTTATAGTTATTGTAAACTAAGAATTTCTACTTTTTAATCATACTCCAACTCAAAGTTATTGAAACATTTAATTATCCCAACTTGATTGCGCCATTAAGTATATAAAAATCGATTGGTTCGAATCAATACAACTGAAAATCGTTAGCACTTTGAAAAAACAACAAAATACTTCCAGAAACACTTTTTTTTGGATCAAAAATAAACCCTTTTCTAAAACCCAACTCTAAGGCTATACTAAGAACAAAAAAACTAAAATCGAAATTAAAATAACAAAATCGATTCGAGACTGCTTATACAATTAATTAAAATACTTGGTAGACGCTAGTGTGGAATAATCGAAGCAATTAATATCTGATTATACTAATCGACTGACAAATTTATACTTAACATATATGAAAAGGTGCATTTTTTTAAGAACAACTATCACCACGAGTTTTCAAGTAATTTTTTTTCCTTTTTCTTCTCATTCTTTTTTTTTAACGTTTTGTCGCAAAACTGCATCGCCATTGCGGTGAAAGCAAATCGTGGGGTGAATGAGGGGGCACCAGGGGCGGGTACGTGGTCCGAGGCCCTCTCACTTTCGCTCTACGGAGAAAGTCTCTCATTTCCCTTGTTCCTCCTTTCCCCTGATCCAAAAACTCGATATCCCCTTTCTCCTCTGCTTGAAGAGATTCTATTCCCTCTCTCTCCTCTCCCTTTCTATCTCTCTCGCTCTCTTTACTCTGCTCCTCGCAACAACGCGATTACTCACTGTAACATAGCCTGTACACTAGCTGTTGACTCTATACTTAGTATGCTCTCAAGGGTTAATGCACTCCTAGAACCATAACCTTAGTCTCTTAGAGCAAGCTCGAAGCGCAAGAATCGTGCAGGTCGATACCACGCAGTAGACGAACTGCAGTCTAGGTGTCTGTGTATAATACTCTCTCTATATGCACAACTCTTCCTAACTTAAACTGAACAATCATCTAAAGAATCATCTTAAGAATCATCTAAAGAATCGCTAACGAATCTCAAAAATTCGATTCAATTGCCTACAAACATCACTTTCATCTTAATGATCACATTTTTTTTTTGGTACGCTATGCTTTTCTATTTGATCTAAATACTAAATAAATAAATACTTGATCTAAATAATAGAAAAAATTGCAAAATATCCCACACGATGAAAATCCTATAAATAACATATAATTAATGTAGAACTAATCGTATTAATTAAGAGTTACAACAACTAAAACTACAATCGCTTGTTCGGTCAATTTAACAATACTAAAACAAAATTAATAGTTTCAATAATTGAACATGTTTGATCAAGATCTAATATAATTACAGTAACTAAAACTATACTTCACTATTTAAAATTTTCCACAACTGTTATATGAGCAATAAAAATCGAAACTACTATTGAATAATCCTTACCAAACTACCATCAATTCTGATTTAATAATAGTTCGATAAAATTATGGAGAATATGGTCGAGTAGAAAGTACCGAAACTACAATCCATTGAGGCTAACAATAACTAAAATAAAAACAGATTGAGGCCTCCAATAATTAAGACAAGGAATGATTGAGACAAATAGCAAGAATCGACTGAAACTTAAAATAATAGATTCACCCTGACAATATTAATTGAAATAATAATCGATTCAGATTTAACGATTCAAAGAGAAATAAATTAAAACAATAAAATAACTCCAACTATAATCAAAAAATAATTTTTAGTAATTGAAACTACTATCAATTACTATCAGTATTTCAGTAACTTGTCAAACTATATTTTAATAACAAAGTTTTTATAGGCTCAGCAAAAAAGGGATCCAACGAAAACAAATCCTTTATTGGAAAATTTTAAATCATCCACTAAATAAATATTGCCTTATCAATAATTGTTTTCAACATTTTTTCCTTTCAAGCAAAATATATTGTTGTTTAAGCAGTCTTTGTTTGGTTTAAATTAACCTCGAAAACTGATTTCAGACGCAGAATAGATTATGACTCATTTTGAATAAGTTTACAAGGTAATTTAAAATTATAATTGTACTTTGACTTTCACTTGTAAGAATATTTTTTTTTCGAAAAAAAAGAGGAAGATAAAAATAAAAATCTACTTATTGTATTACATAAGCAAAAGCAGTAATCTTTAAAATATATTTAATATTTAATTGAATCAGAAGTTTTTTTCAATTTTTGCCAATTTTCAAACTATAGTTTAATTAAATAATTGTTTAATATTAAACATTTAATAGCAATGTATTTTTAACCAACGTATTTAAAAACAAACATTTAAAAACGAACATTTAAAAACAAAGATTGAAAAATGTACAATATAACGAAAAAGAAAATGTTACAATCATTTAATTTTTTTCGAATTTAAAAAGGTATTTCCCGAAGAGAAAAAAATTAATGAAAACAATTTTGAGGTTACACGTTTTGAAGATAAAACTAAAGTGAATTGACCAGACAACTAACTACTGATACTACAAAAACAAGAGTCTAAACATGACCTCGATCACAATCTTAAAGTGTAGCAATAACAGAACATATGTTATACACATATTTTATATCACAGCATGCGGCTCTTTAAATGCCTAGACAAGTGACAGCTCTCTCATCTACAAACCACACATAAAAAAATATTCGTCCACGATAACCATAATAATCTCTACCACCAATTAAACTTTTCAATTAAAATTAAAAATTCCAAAGAAAATTAAATTTTCACTTACGATAATTTTAATTTTTAATTATTTTCCTGCAAATTAATTTCCAATCTGCGAGGAAAGAAAGATGCGAATAATGGAAATGAAAAACCGAACTTGAAAGCTTCAAATACTTGAAATTCTAACGAGCACAAGTGATATAATGAATGATTTTTTCTTTCTATTTCTTATACGCTCGCTTCTACGCACTAAACAGATATTAGCGTCAGTTTCTTTAGTTAACAGAGGGAACCATACGACTTTATCAGGGCCGACGAGCGCGAGCACCTTGGAGGCAGAGCGTAATGACGAGATCGTGGAAACTCGAGGCCGGTGTCGACTTTGTAGTGTCGAGGGCAGGAAAATTTTTATGACAATTCGGTGACGACTTTAAAATTTTTCTCTCTCTCTCATTTATCGACATCTAATTAGCAAACAAAAGAGCTATAAACTACCAAAAAAAAGAAACACCTCTAAACTTTGAAGAAATAATTTCACACTTTCAAATTGATAACAGAAGATAGGAAATATAAAAATAGTGTCACAAACTACAATCCCGTATCCAGGAACTATAATACTGTTTACATATTTTATTGATCAGAACATGACCCTCTTTTTCAACATAAAACGAGGCGATAATCGATAAGCTTTTGTAGAGAAAACATTCATCGTTTGTTGAACTTGCAAAAAAATAGAAATTTACCAATTTTCAAAGTCAGAAAAACAAAATAACGAAATTTCTAACTAAACACATCAAATATCGCCAATTTTGCCAAACCTTGATTTTTTAAAAAAAATTTCAATACTAAAGACCTTGAATTATGGCGCGAACGATCGAATTGAAAACACTAAAAATCTTTATTTTTCTTGAATAAATAAAAACGAAAATTCACAAGAAAGTAAAGAACCTTCATCGCTTTTTTTCTATACATTCTCCCATTAAAGTAATCTTTGTTAAAAAAAAATCCTCACTTCCTTGAAATCAAAATTAATACTAACCTAGAAAATACGTCGCACGTCACGTGTCATTCGAGAATAAAAACTAAGGAACTAATACCTTGATTTCGATTTAGTACAATCAGAAATATTATCACTTTGACGTAACGAACCTTCGAATAATTTGCTACTATTTAATCATCAACCTTCTGATCGCAATCAGAAAGATTCCAAAAAAATGGTTCAGGTATTTTTTCTTCTACTGATCATAAAGTATAGTTTTTGTACCTAAGGAAAGAAATTAATTAAAATTAGGAACTTCGACCAGAGGGAAAATACAAGTACGGGTATCCGAAGACACCAAAAAAATGGTTGTTGTTTTTTTTCTTCTACTGATTATGAAATTTAGTTTTTGTACCTAAGAAAAGAATTAAATTCAAAATCCGAACTTTAACAAGAGAAAAAATAAAAGTACGGGCAAAATCAATATCTACTAAATAGAATTTTATTCGTCGATCTTTGGATTCAGAAACAAATCTCGTCATTGTGTCCTTCTCGCTCTCAAGTCCATCGAGTCCTCTCTCTCTCTCTCTCTCGTGTATACAATTCAGAAGAACACACATCGCACGAGCGCGATCCGAGGCAAAGTGTTGAAAATAACCTCTTAAACGTCCCTGACGAGGTGGGAATGTTGAGTTTGCCGCGAATAGTATGTTAGCTCGTGATTTGCACTTCCTAGTTGCTGCACACATACGTCAAACGTTTTTCTACATCTAAATGTTGTCTGTATATACATAAACGAACGTTTAAAGTTGTGTGAATAAAAACGAGCATTCCACACAAAGAGAGAGTCAAACGCTCATCACAACTATCACGCAAACTTTATAATACGATTTAGAATTCCAAGAGTGACAGCTCACACATACAGACACAAAAATTTTTTTTTTTCCATTAGTGACAATTTTCCTCTCAGGTATTCCATTTTACTGTCAGTCTGTCTGTATGTGTCTCTCTTATGTTTATTTGTATCCGAATGAATTTATACCCACCTAGGCTACCGTTTCCCTCAAATTACGCGCGATTAGTGTTTTCATTTCACTTTCACATTAGACTTTGAAGCTTTTCGAATTATATAAATATTAATTAATCGATTGAATAAAGGCGGAAGGCAAATCCATGTTGACTTAATAATTTAATATTATTAATAATTGAATAAATTATTGTAATTTTTTTGTTTTTCACGACTTCATTTTGCTGAAGATAACAAGGAATTCGCACATTATCCTAATTTGTTATTAAAACCTAGTGTGGAAAAGAAAATTGTTTACAAAGTCAAGCAGTACATCTCATTTCAATTCAGAATTTTTTAATTCCTCTAATATTAAGTAAGAGACAATTATTTCAGCGAAATCAAATTTAAAATCTGTTTTCTGCATATGCAAAGGAAGAACTAAATCGAATCGACTTTATATTCATATAAAGTTACTATAACAAGACAATTAAAAAGATAGAAAAATAATTTATCCTTGAATTAGAGGATATGTTTTTAACAAAGTAACAAGCTGATTAATAAAAAATACGCAGAATCGATTAAAAAAGAGGCAAAACGAATTTAACTGAAATTTGAATATGTTCAATAAAGTGATTCTTCTGTTAAAAATTTTTTCCTTTACTGAATTAGTAGGTAAAAATTTCCCAAACGTTAATTTTGAAATTAAGGATTCTGAAGAAGAAAATAGATTATAGTTTTGGCCCTTTTACGATTTTTGAACACAGTTTTCTTCGTGTTATCAAATTGGCGTTAAAAATCGAACCAATTTTTAGCCTAATCCACATTTTTGATATTCGTTGCAACTTGATACTTTTAAGTTAATAGGGAATTTTTAATTAACAGTTAATAGGAGCTTTCTTCACAGAGAATAAAAACACAAAATTCAAATCAAATACAACAGAATAATTCAATCTTTTTTTTTGCTAATTAAAAAAAAACCAAAAAAATGGGAACGAAAATAAAGTCCAGCCCTGACTGACTGAACTCACGTGACAATTAGTGGAGATTTAGAAAAACGAGTATATTACTTGCAATGCTGACGTTGCGCGTCGCTTAAAAATATATATACGAGTAAAACTAACAATGATAATAAGGTTGAGTCATGTGGGGCCTTCGAGAGTAAAGAAGGGCCTTGGTTTATGCCCCGGGCAAGGCAAAAGATCTCCATCTCACCGCACCGCGTCTCTCTTTCCTGCTTTCCGCTTTTTTTTTCTTTTTTTCTCTTCTTTTTTTTAACTAATATACTCTTCCTTCTTCGTCTGCATCATAGTCTCTCTCCCGGAGGGATGGGAAAATCCCCCTTCATATCGTTAAAGGAACACGGAATCACGCAGGAATATAATCAACGCGAATAAAATGTCGTAATCACGGAACTCACCGAGGAAAAACTAACGGGTTTTTAATATTTAAATCTTCGATTTTATTTGCAATTTCTATCTTTTCTTTTTCTTCATCATTACAAGTCTTTTTTTTTCTCATTCCGCCAGAGATCCTTCGACTTCATATATATAAATATATCTTCATGTATAAATATATATATATATTCATATATAAATATATCGTCATGTATAAATATATATATTCATATATAAATATATCTTCATGTATAAATATATATATTCATACATAAAAATATCTTTAATTATAAAAACTTCTTCATCTACAAAAATTTATTTTTGTTTATATATTTGTTTCACGTGTTTTATGAACAAATTGCATATAAAATTACATTTAAAATTTATTTATAACTTAGAGGATTCTTCTAAGCGTTAAGAATACAAAAAAATATTTTTTTAAAGACAGAATTGGTTGTGAATAATTTTTGATGAAATCGGAAACAAATCATCATTTCCCCCCCTGAATTAAAGAAGCGTCATATAAAAATTGAAATATATTCCCAACTTTCTATTTCAGTATAGAAGAGGAACAAAAATTTTCCTACATATTTTATATAGAAAGATGTATGTCGAGATTTATTATGAAAGAAGTAATTGATTAAAATGCGAACCTTGACTCTGACAAACAAATATGCTTCTAGATTTCGTATTTAAAATAAATGCTCGTTTTGTGCCAAGCGAAATAGTTTCCTCAGTTTATGACCCAAAGATTTTTAAGCATGAAGTAACTTTCACAAAAGTAAATAAAATCGCTATTGCTATATTAAAATTGCGACTCTATTGAATCAGATATATATAAACCAAGTTCGTAAGGATTTATTTGCAGAATTTCTGTAAATGTAATTTATTTATTTACATATAGAGATTTGATAAATTTTTCAATAACAACCGAGAGAGAGAGAGATTAGAAGCGATAATTTTCAATGTCTCTAAGTGGTGCGTGAAATTGTGTCATTGCTAAATAAAAAGAGAGAAAAAAATCCAAACTCACTGAAGTTCATGTGTAACTAATTATCAGTTTTCAATAGATTAACAATTAGCGTCTTATCACTATTATTGTGCGTTAAAATTTTATCCTCCTCCAAACTTGCATCTTGATTTTAGATCAATACATACTATCATTAAGATAATTAATTAAGAAACAACTACAAGAGAATGTTTTTCTCGAAAAGTAATTAATTCGTGATTTTTGTTTTTTGTCCCTTGGATAATTTTTCAATAGAGAAAAATGAAGTGATGAAGTGACTGAGCAATGAGCGGGTCAATAAGGAGCATTGATGCATTCCATCGACGTGAATGCGGGTCTTAAGAATGATACTGGAACACAAGAGTAGGTCTAGGTCTATTGCTAAGGTCCCCTGATCATTAAGTTACAACTGCCAGGTACGGATGCGGATGCTCGTTGTAAATTAAAACGAAACTAATTAGCGTTATGACTCAATGATAAATATCGCGTCACAACGCGATTTAGAACAATTGTTTTCTCTCGATGAACAATTTAACTAAACAAAAATAAACCATCTTAACAATCATACCACAATCAATAATATAACATACCACAATCATCTATACAACATTTAGACTCGTCATTACCAAACGACTCCAATTTTTAATTGCCACAACACCCAAAAATTGTTACTAAAACCCTTAATTCCTACTAGTAATAAAAATCATTCATAGAATCACTATTAATTTTCACTATATACCAATAACTACTTTCGATTATCATCAGCCTTGATAACTACCAACAACAGCAAACCTACCATCCAATCCTAATCACCATTGTTTGCAACTCCCATCAATCAATAAA
Source organism: Leptopilina myrica (nomen nudum) (assembly GCA_032872475.1). NCBI lineage: Eukaryota > Metazoa > Arthropoda > Insecta > Hymenoptera > Figitidae > Leptopilina > Leptopilina myrica (nomen nudum). The sequence goes on from CM065467.1 coordinate 28,903,937, forward strand.
CTACTTTCGATTGCAACCACTATTCTCCTAACCACCAATCACTGAAACTGCTGTCAACTATAACAACCAGTTAGTAAACTATCGATTTAAATTTTTATCGGTCCTAATCACTGGTAATTCAAACTACCACAATTCCAACTCTACTATTCAATTTCCAAAATTACTGGTCACCATCCAATAATATAATGAATTCACCACTAACGAAATGAGGAAATTTTTTCCTCCAATTATTGTAAAAAAAAAATGTAATTTACAAAAAGCATAATGTGTCGAAAGAATAATAAATATCAACTTCTTAATAATTTTTTTTTCTTTTAATTGCAAAAAGAACTGGAGCAAACGTGCTTGTTTTTTCTCGCTCATCGAGCATTGAACCATAAATATAAAAACAAAAAAAAAAAGAAAAAAAATACTTCATCACACGTATATACAATAAAGTTTGTTGAAATCTTATTTTTAAAAACAGTGCTGAAATTATTCAAAGCGGAAGTAGAATATATAATGAAATATTTCATTTTTCCACAATAACAAAATTTATTAAATATATTTATAAACTTGAGTTAATGATTGAAAATGAATTTGATAGGTAAATGATTATTTCCTTAGTTTCTAATCACTTTCCAGTTTCGACTTAATTACACTATTACTTTCGCGGGTTTTAATTTTCAATTTTCCGGTTCTTTTTACTTTTTAAAAGCAGCATTAGGATATTATAAATATTAATTACTTTTTTTATTACTAGTAAAATGTTTAATAATGATTAATCAACTCTACTTCTACTTCTACTTCTTCTACTTTGAAAAAAGTCTCATATTCTAAACAGTGAAACTTGTCGGAATGCAACTCGATTTTTTTTACATAGTAAAACAATCCTTAAAGTATTTTTTCTTATTTATAGTTCTACAAAAACATTTTTTTCCGAAAATAATTCAAAAGAGTAAAAATAAATCTACTTTATAGTTAAGAAGAAAACTATACATCGAAAATATTGTTGATGATAAATATTTTTTAATTAATTTTCTAATCACTCTTGTCACTCAGGAAGCTGTGCAAGTGACTTCCTCTCTCCTTGAAATACATATTTTAAATAGACTTTAAATCTTTTAGACGTTCAATAATAAATAATTTTTTAAAAGCAAAAAAATAAATGATCACCAAATTTTATAAGAATGAAAAAGAATTTTTAATTTCGCGAAAAATCGTTAGTTAATTTCAAAACAGAAAAGTTCTAAATCTTAATGATTTAAAACAAAAGAAACAAAAAATAAAAGCAGCCAACAAGTTTCTCTAGAACAACAAAAGGATTAATTGAAACCACTAACAATTTTTCTAAACTAGTGAAATATTTATTTTATCTCATAAATTCAGTTTAGAAAGATAAAAAATATTTCCAATTCAAGTAAAATGTATTTTAAAACACAGTAAACAAGTTTTAAACGAAGGACAAATAAAATTTTGAACCAAAAAAACTTTTTTCTACCACAAATGAAAACTTGCAAGCTCTCCCTGTTATCGCAAGTTAAAATAAAAAGCCAATATTTGATAATATAATTTTGTGTGATAAAATAATAAAACAGACAAATGTACTTTACCCGATTAGTGGAAAATACTTGACAGTTTCAGGGTCGCTCGCAGTTGTTTTCACTGCCATCGAGATAACACTATACAATATACTACGGATTTTCTATTGAATATTCGTCCTCGAATTTTCCCGATTTTATTGTACTTTTGATCTCTTTCTCTCTATTTCCGAAAAAAAAATTTGTTCACTTGTTCTTACAAGGACAGATTCACGTTATAACACGAGATGCATTAATGACGAACTGAAATTCTCGTATGTTAATAAACGAACCATTTGCTTTCATCTTTAATGTGAAGTAATTCTTCCTGTTATTAAATGCACTGATGCAACTCCCCACTTGTTATGATATCTGAATAAAGGTGTATACACTTGGAAAAATTAAGCATTTGCACAATCACTAAACAGATTTTGATGAGGTCAGGTAAAATTCAAGGTCAATCTTTTCCTTTATTGGAAAAAAGTCGCATCTTTTTAACTCACAAGAAGCCAGTTTTTTTTCAATATTATAATTTTAAATTTTTCATTTTTATAAATTTAAATTTTTCAGATAATATTAAAATTTTATTTTTTAATTCATTATTGACAAATAAAATAAATTTTTAAATAAAAATTTCAAAAATAAATTATTTTAAATTAATGTTTATTATAATTAACTATTGACAAATAAAATGAATTTCTAACTAAAAATTTCCAAAAATTAATTATTTTAAATTAAAGTTTATTATAATTAATTATTGCCAAATGAAATGAATTTCTGACTAAAAATTGATTATATTAACTTGAAGTTTATTCTACTATAGTTAAAAATAGTTTTTAATTTTTAATTTTTAATATTTTCCATGAATTCATTGCTTTAATGTACGAAAAATATTTCCAGTTTTGTAAATTAAAAATAAAAATGATTTTAAATCTTTCTATTTAGTTTACTGTACTTTCCGCTTGTGAGTGAGTTTTCACGCCACCTGCCGACTTTCGAAACAAGTTATGGCGCGAAATTCAAATTAAAATAAATTGAAAAAAATCAAAATCAATGCTTTTTTATCATGTTTTTTTCAAAATTAATTCATTTTTCGCTTCTAAGTGTAAAAGAAAAGGTTTGACACGAATTAACATATAAGTTTAAAAAAAAAAATTGATCAAGAGAGTAAAAAAGAAAACGAAGCAATCTCGATTGATGAACCTTGAGTTTGGTAAAAGTAAATGACCTTAAACGAAACGCAATGAGTGACCTATCATTTTGGTCCAGATGGTCTCTGAACCCGAATTAGGACAAAACCTTGGTTTAAAATCTCTCTCTTTCTTTCTCTCCCTCTCTCTCTCTCAATTTTTTTTTCTTTCTCAACATCAAAACGTCACGGTTCAGACGATCCAAAAATCTTTCCTTCTCCCATAATGACGACCTTCAGAAAATAAAATAGTCACGGTATCGTTATACTAGAACTGACCTTGGAAACACTTTTTTTTTCTCTTCGTCTATAGAAAATTCAAAGCCGAAAAATATAATGAAATAAAAAATAATATTTATACAGTTTTCCATTGCTGGGTTCTTTCACGTGACCTACTTTTTTTTCGTCACAAGAGGCGCGCAGTGATTGGAAATATATTTTACATTATGTACACACATATATATAAAAATGCGTATGATAGAGAATATCAAGTGTTTATTTCGAGGCTGTTGATTAGTGGAACGATCCACATTTACATGATGAATTTTACTTCAAGTTCCAAAAATAATTCTTTTTATCTGCGTGCAATATCGTGGTTAAAAATAAATGAAGCAATCCTTTCTTTTTTTTGAGGTGAAGACCTTATAATAAATTCCCTTCACCTGGGAATTTGAAAATCAAACCAAAAAATATGGTATAACAAAGTTTACAAAGTTTAGAATTTAAGAGAAATCATTATATTTTGGACAAGATTGTAAATTTTTCACTATTGACAAATTGTACATTAGGAAGCGTTGGGCGAAACGAGAATAAATCCTAATTTTTTAAATGTTTTTGGTACATATATATATATATTTATAAAGAAATAAGCTGAGAGTCTGTAAATTTTTACCGAACTTGAGGTGAGAGACGGCACGAGGCCCTTTATAGCGAGATTATTTATTGAACGTTATACCGGCGCAATACTAAACATCAGACGGTTTTGGCCCTCGGCCCTGGGGAGTGAAGGCCGCCACGTAACTCGGCGAGAAAATGAGGGAACCACTACTATTAAACTTAAACAACATTTAAACGTCAGAGCATAATCACATCAATAACCAGACGGAATCCTCTTTTTCAATCGTCAAAATCAATCAGAAATTTTACCAGTCCATTAAAATTAGACGCAAAATTAAAAATCAAAACTAAAACCAAAAACGAAGCAAATAAGAGCAAAACAAAAATTAAAACAAACTAAAACCAAAAACCAAGAAAATAAGAACAGAACAAAAATTAAAACAAACTAAAACCAAAAACGAAGCAAATAAGAACAAAACAAAAATTAAAGGCAAGACAAAGCAAAAGAAAACTTAAGAGCAAAAGAAAAATTAAAAGCAAACCAAAAATTGAAACAAAAAATCAATCCCCCAAGAGTGGAAAACAAGGCAAAAGTTCCTCACAAGGCAAGATGAGTAGAATATTCGTCTTGGGGAAAAAAAACCGAGAAATTATAATAGACAAAGAGAAAGAGAAAAAAAATCGAGAGTCGAAGGTCGACCTAGACTGAAAATAATTTTCGAAAATATATAGTAGCGTCTTTTATTTTTGCCACCAAAGTCTCTGTATATAAGTTTGAAATAAACTATTACAAACAAGACTTTTGTATCATACAATATCAACTCCTACAGATCAGAAATCATCTTGAAATTATTTCAATTCAGTGTTTTGGCACTTAAGAAAGAAAGTACAGCCAACGATAATTATGTGCATTTAAAACTTTGTTCCAAACAAACAACATTAATTCGAAAAATTATTTCTAACTTTTTTCCCTTTCTATCTACGTTGCAAAAGCAAAATGAGAAAATTAATGTGGCATTAAATCGAAATATTTGACACTCTGCTTTTTTAAATAAACGAACATCTACAGGTAGAACATTAAAACACAAAATAAATATAATAATAACAATAATAATAATAATAATAATAATAATAATAATAATAATAATAATAATAATAATAATAAAAAGAAAAAGAAAAATAATAATAATAAAAATAGTAATAATAAAAAATATAATAATAATAGAAATAATAATAATAATAATAATAAATGAAGTAGTATCAAAATAGCATCACATTTAGCGAGTCTTAAAGTCTCTAAACCTGAATCGAAAAAACTTGTTAAAAACCTACTTCTGCTATTAAAGTGATCTAAACATCTTAATACGAAAGTTATTTTATCTGAATTCGATCGATCTTGATCTTAACAACCCACACGATAGTATCGAGATTACTAATAAACGTCGAAACCAATCAGCAACGCGATCTCAGTATAATCGACTAAAGATGCAAAAAAACGAGATCCATTCACAAAAATTCAAAATAATTACACATTTGTATTAATCAAAAAAGGAAAAAATATTACGACCTAAAAATTGTGGATAAAAAAACCAAAGATACCCAAAGTACACTGAAAAAAAAATTTATTTGATTCAAATAACCGATTATTTGGTTATTATCAAATAAATATTTACTTGAATCAAATAATTTGTATTTAAATCAAATAAATTGTATTTGAATTAAATATTTCAGTATTTAAATCAAATAAATTGTATTTGAATTAAATATTTCAGTATTTAAATCAAACATTATTTAATTGATTCAAATAAAAATTATTTGATTCAAATAACCGATTATTTGGTTATTATCAAATAAATATTTAAAGCACAAAAAAATATTTTAAAGCACAAAAAAATATTTAAAACCACAAAAAATATTTTAAACAACAAAAAAATATTTATATGCAAAAGTTATTTAAAAATTTCAAAAAAAGTTCAAACCTACAAACACATCTAAAAATATCTAAACCAAAAAAAAACTAAAATTTTTTCAAAAACTCTCTAAATCTACAAAGATATCTAAAATTATAAAAATATTTAAATATACAATATTTAAATAATCCCGCGAAAATATATCGTCTATATACACGAGGTGCACAGCTTTGTTTGAAGATTCAGTAATTTGCATTGGTAATCAGTATAATATATTAAGTGGCGGCAAAAAAATCGCTTTTTTTCGTGATTTCTAAAAATAGATACACGTTTTATAAAAATAATAATTGCATAATCACACAGAGAGCGAGTCAAACGGATTGTATTATTCCAGGACAATAATATAAAGAGGAAAAAAAGAAAAAGTTGAATCTACTGATCTTGACCTATTACAAATTTTAAATACATATACATTTCAATGTTACGAGCAAATTTGATAAACTTATCTTTTAAAAATTTATATCTAAAAGAGAGATCTTTCGTGTAAAATTAATTGATTTTAAACATTATTCTTATCTCCAATGAATTAGTACTAATTGACATCAGACATTTTTTTTTTCAAATACAGAAAATAAATGTTTCTTCCAACTTTGTTTTGATAGTAGAATTATAAATTGCTAATTATTCTTACAATGTTAACATTTTTATTATTTATTTCAGATCCAAAATTTATTTAAGTAGACGAAAAAAAACCTTCAACTGGAAAAGCGATTACTTTCGCTGAAATAGCCAAAGTATTCGTTGCAATAACTAAAAATTTCGATAATGAATTTTATAGTTGTTTCAGGTGAAGATTTTTTTTCGTGTAGTAAAGAGTTGTAATGAAATATTAAGTACAATTTGCATGGAATAAATAAACAAACATTCATTTCTAAAATTTAATTTGAAATTAAATTAATTAATTAATTAAATTTTAATTTATTTTAATTTAATTTTACTTTAACTTCACTTTAATGTTACTTTAATTTAACTTTAATTTAACTTTAATTTAACTTTAATTTTACTTTAATTTTACTTTAATTTTACTTTAATTTCATTTAATTTTAATCTTATAGTCAAACTGCGAGATTAAATTTAAAAATATAATTTAAAATTAAATTCACTTTACTGCTGAATTAGTAAAAAATTTATTATTATTATTATAAACCAATTCAATAGAGAGAACCCCATTCAGAGAATCCCTAACTAATAGTAATATTAATTTTCTCATTAAAATGGAGAACAAAAAAAATTGTTTTTAAATAAAAACTAACGCTTCATGGAACTGATGAGACAATGTTAAATACATTTTCCAATCTGACTTTAAATCAGCTTGCAAATGTATATGTGCACAAAAGATCTCTTGTACGTTTCGCGATTTCATCACAAAATTTCAAGTAACATGCGCATCAATATGCTCTTGTTGATTATATTCACCATAAAGTAAACATATTAACGAAATTAATAATTTCTTTTGTCAAAGTTAAGAAACAATTTGTTCTTTACACGTGCCTGGTATTTTTTTTCTTCTTTACTTTTTAACACTTTCTTATAAAGAAAAAGAATGTATAAATATTCTTCTCACAAAAAACAAAACCATTTAAAAATTGTGCAACATTTTCATCAATTTTAATTCCATCAATTAATAACAAAAAAAAGGGAAAAAATAGTTTTATTTACTTTTTAAATTTATAGTTAATAATAATGTTACTAATTTTGTCCACTATTAGAAAGAAACAGAAAGAGTATTAAAAAGTAAAAAAAAAGCTTATAAAGAATATAAAATGATAATTAAAATAAAGAAACTAAAAAATAATTTTTAGAAACACACACGTAAAAAAGAAATTATTTCCCGTCTTTAACCAAAAAAAAAAAAAACAGAAAAATTCGCGAATTCAAAGAATGCAAGAGGTTCTTCTTACCTCGTCACCTTTTTTAAACCCTTTTTCGATAACTTTCCAACTTTTCTTTCTCCTTTTTTTTTATTGCAACCAGTTACTGACACCAAACGAACACCAAGAGACTTGAATTATAACTATATAGCCAATACAACTTTGTCACTGCTCTTCTTCCTTTTTTTTTTTTTTAACACTTGCACTCTCGAATTGACAAACACAGTCCTTTTGTTGCACGAGGCGCGCACAAGAATGAAAAACGATTTTTTTTAAAAACAATAATTGTCGAAATTTCCCGCTAAGTAGAAATATTTTTTTTTCTTAATTGTCGTTTGAGGCGTGTTGCGAAATGTAAAAAAAAAAATGAAGCGCGCTTACGTCACACGTGACAACGATTCGCGAAGCACAAGTCAATGTATTCTCCCTCTCTCTCTCTCTCTCTTTCTCTCGTAAATATCCGTTTTGTTGACAATTACTTTTTTTCCTTCTCGTTCAATGAAATTTTTTTTCCCAACAAAATCCCAATTTTTTGTATAACAAGAAAATCCAGAACTAGAAAATTATTCATTTTTCACTCGAAAATCCTCATTATTTCTATTTTCTTCCTTTTTTCAGAACTTTCTCACTCTGGTGCAAAAGAAGAAGGGGGCGAAAAAAACACACCGTCAAAACACTGTTAAGAAAATTTCCATTTTTCTCAGAAAATGAAAATTGTCATTTTTAGGAAAATTGTCAAAACATCCATTTTTTTAAACATCAATTAATTTACACTATGTGTGTATTAATTTAAATTAAATTAAATAATTAAGTGCGGTAGCAAACTTCTAAAACTTCGAATGTTTGAAAAGAAACTAACACACACTCCTGTCACGAAAAATCGAAACAAAATCAAAGCTTGAATCAACACACTTTGAAACACAATTATTATCAGATACACACAATAGATAAAAAAAAATATGTATATTCCAAGGTGAATACCACAGAAATATTTCAAAATTAAAAAAAAAAAAAATAGAAAAATTGTCTCTTCACAACAAAAATGTTTCACACTATTTTTTTTTCCTCTTTGAGAGAGAGAGAAAAAAAAAGATTCCTTGTCACTTTATTAAAAAAAAAGTAAAACCAAAATCCAAGTAAAAACCGGTGAAATTTTTTTTTTTTTTTAAATTCCCTGCCAAGTGGTTTTAAAATTGCGAACGTCTTCGAGGCAGTGCAATGCGAATACTGAACGTACCAGACGAGCGGCAACTCTCCGTTTGCCTAGCCTAGCCACTATACTAAACACCACTATCCTAGGTTAGACATTCGCGACAATCTCTCTCTCTCTCTCTCTCTTTCTCTCTCGCGAGCTATCTTTCTCTTTTTCTCGATCGCGAGTTTCTCTCTCTCTCTCTCTCTCTCTTTTACTTTAGTGGACGATGTACAGATAGTCTCGCACTATGTGTGTAGATTCAGTATAATGGTGGTGTGGGAGAGAGAGAGGGGGGATAAAGGGGGGAAGGGGGGGTGAGCGAGTTGTGTATGAGAAGGGCGGACGGAAGGCCATAGCCACGGCCACCGAGTCGCACACGTTTGCTCTACACATAGGCGCACGTGGATATTTTATTATACACGCGTACTCCACACTCCCACACAATTTACTTAAAATCATCTATATATATACACACAACCAACACATATATATATAGAAAAAAGTTTTAAGCTCTTCGCGAATCAATTTATTTTTATAATAATAATGATAATATTGCCCGCTTTTCGTGCGTCCATTAGAATTATGAAAATTGGATAAATTTTTGATTTTTTCCTCTGAATAAAGAGAATATTTTATATATATATACAATGATGAACGAAAACAAATGAAAATGGTTTACATGTTATTACTATTCTAAGGTTAATTTTATTTTTATGTTATTTTTTTAAATCATTTTTCTAACTTTTATTCTGGCTACTACTACTACTACTACTACTACTAGACAGAAATGTTTTGATTTCAGTCTATTTTTTAGGCTGAATATAAAAGTCAGCCTTGCTAGACGAGGGGACAACCTTGAACGCAATACTTTGGCTGAATTTAAGAATTTAAGTTTTAAAAAATATTTTTTAACACGGGGAAAAATATAGAGTAACTTTTACTACTTTTGTAGTAAAACATCGCTCTTGTAAATTTTACTATACCAGAGTTTCTACTATTTTTGTTCATCAAAATTCCCGGTTTTGTCCTAAATTTTACCCGGTTTTTTCTCATAAAATTAAAATTTATATTTAATATTTCATCTCGAACATGAATAAATCTTTAATTTTTTTGAAAATAATCTTTTTTTCTAATAATTATAATTAATAATTTGGAAAATAATTGAATTAAACGAAGCATTTTCTCAATTTGTTCAAAATTGTCTCTTTATAATAATTGAAAATTTGATTTTTCAATTTTACTAAAATTATAATAATTGAATTTCTGCAGAGAATTTTACTATTTATAAAAGTAAATCAATTCTTCCAAACAATGCTATTGTTTGTGAAAATAATTTAATTCTAGTAACGAACATTATTAAAATTTTTGAAAACAATAAAACAGTAATAATTAATTATTATTTATGCGTAATAAGTAAGAAACAATTCATTTGTTCTAGAAATAAATAAAAATAATTTATAATAAACATTCAGAACTTTAAAATTATAAAAATTAAAGGGAAGTTCAACAATTATAATTATGTGTGAAATAGAATAATATAATTTTTATAAGCAAAAAATTCATTTAAAACCTTGAGGGATTTTAAATTTAAAAAATAAAATTATAATTACAGTCACTAACATTATTTACGAAAAATTTTAATAAAATTCGTTAAAAGAATTCAATTATTTCTTTAAAAATGTAATGAAATTTTAACTACATCAAAAATTTTCAATTATTTCCCTATAAAAATTCAATTATCTTGAAACAATATAATTGAACGATTACAACAAACTTATTTTTCAGATTTAAAAAAAAGTTTGCGAAAGTTCAATTTTATTAAACAATTGTATGTATATTTCTTTAAATAAACTAAAAAAATTTTTAATTCCTAATCTTTACCGTTAAAAATATGAATACATTAGAATATGACTTTGTATAAAATTCAATTATTAATCAGTTATTAAATTAAAATACTTCAAAAATTCTATTTGTTTAAAAGTTTCTAATGAAATTCTTTAACAAATTTAATAACATATTTTCAGTCCAATTTAAAAATATTTCTATTAACTCCATAATTTTTTTTAATTCATTTACATCATACGTTTGATTTTTTACTATCTTTATTATTTTCAACTAATTCAAATTTAGAGAACAGTTTATACTGTTCTCTAAATTTGAATTAATTTTATACCTATAAAAATTGAAATAAAAAGTGATTTTTTAAAAACAAATTAAAGTAATCAAATTTCTTTTAATTTTGGCGAAAAAAATTCCCGGTAAATCGCTTTTGACTCGTTTTTCGTCACAATTCGATATCCTTAGAAAAAACTGCGATAGCAAAACAGAATTCAAAAACACGAATCTATCAGTAAATTTAATTTCTAATTTATATATAGATTGATATATTATAAACATATATAATAAATTCATGGTGAAACGCGGTATATATTAATAAAAGATAAGTCCTATCTTATTACACGTTTTATCAGTTTTAAAACAAAAACTGTAACTGCGAAAGCTTTTTACAACAGTTATTAACTTTAACGTATTTCTAATACCTGCACACGATAAGCTTATCATTAGAAAAGAAAAATTATGATTTTTTTCCCAGAATTATTCCTCAACAAAATTTTTCGGCACTGTCACACTTCCAACACAAGAACTTTCTTCTATAAGTTGTCAAAGAGTGTTGTAAAAAATAAATAACAATATTCGAAAGAAATTAAGCCCTAATTTAAATAAATTACGTGTATAGAGTAAATTCTCCTCTTTTGAAATCGATGGAGAAATTTATAAATCTTAATGATGAAATTGAATAGAAATTTTTTTTTCTTTTTTTTTTTGAGTGAAAAATAGAGGAATTATTCAGTATTACTATCACTCTTGAGAGAGCTCAACATTGACGAGTCCTTCGCCTAAAAAGTTCCAGTTGGATAATAAACAGAATAAATTCAGATTCAGCGGCTGACCCTCGCAATACCTTATGTCTCTTTCACGGACAAGGCACGGAACTTTAGTATATAAACGATCTATTGCGCACAGCGCGAGTCTCAACATTCACGAGGTGTATATTCATATATATATATATATATATATATAAATACATGAAGCATATACATGTGCATGCGTTCGTTATGTTGGCTCTCACACGACAAACACGTGTCGTGTGTGATGTGTGCAATAATCTTGACATTCAAAACACTTTGCAAATTTTTGGCTGCATTTTCTCCAAATTTACTTCTATATATTTTGCATTTTCAATTTATACTCGAGAAATTATGCTTCTTTATTTTCATCAAGTCTATTTCGAATATTGTTTACTGAGAGCTATTAAATATTGTTACCTAATAGTATTTAAGAATAGTATTTAAGAATAGTATTTAATATTAAACGATTTAATTAGTGATCTAATAGAAACAAAATGTTGTTTTAAGAAGAAAGTTCTTTGACATTAAGACAGAAGACGAGTCTAAAAGGTGCACCATTTTTTTTAAAATTACTGAATATAATAAAAAAAATAATTAAGTTCCAAGCATAGGTTTAGGGCTCTGAGGGCTAGCGAGTAGTAAAAGTCAATGTTTAGTCAGACTATGGTTAATTGACAACAAAACAAGATTGCCAAGAGTCTTGTTTGTCGACTGCCACGGATGACGGCCGATTCTCAACTTTCTAACGAAAGTGTAAGTCTTTTTTAACCAGCTTCGCGTAACCGTCCACACGTCTACACTACTTTCGCGCCTTTTCCGCGGCTTCCCGTCTCAATCAGTCGTCGAACCAACATTTTTTTTCTCAATAACGAAAAAAAAATTCTCCGCAAACTAACAAATATTGTAACTGTAATTCCACAATTTTTATTATTGTAAATAATACCGTATTTAATACATTTAATATATTTACTATAATTCTTTTCAGTGCAAAAAAATTAAAAATCTAAAAATATTCTAAATGACTTCTTTTTTGTTGTTGGAGGAAAAAATGGAGTCAAGCGATGCCCGTGGGACATATAATAAGTAGTCAAGGTCCTGATATGGAATTACCGTGACACATATTGGAAGAACTTGGGGACCAAAGTTGTGGGGCCTTATACGAGAGAAATTAAAAAAAGGAGAGATAAAGAGAGAAAAATAAGGAGCGAGTGAGAGAAAAAGGCACAGAAACACTCGAGAGTGACAATGACAATGAGCGACCATGAAATTTCGAGAGGATCATGGTCTCAATAAAGCCTTGTTGCTTTTACCTTCTCTCTTAATGCTAACATTCAAATAAGATGCAAGTAAAGCCGATATTACCCAAAAAAAAGACAGAATTCAAAAAATAAAACTACCACATAGAAGATTTCAATTTTTTCCAACTTTCAGAAAATAGCGAAAATTAACTAGCAAAACTGATTAAGGTTTTGCCCTATTTCCATTTTTTCAAGTTTCAGAATAGAAAAATGAACTAGCAAAACTGATAAGACTGTTAAATAAAATAAGAAAGAAATTTCGACCTAGAATATTGGACAATATTAAATTTCCTAAAATTAAAATAAATTATACTAAAATTTCCACTCAATTTGTAGTTGAGACTCGAACAAATTCTACATAACAGCAAAGCCAGGTTTCGAAAAAACTGAAAATATTCGCCCTACAAAAAAATCAGCACACGAAAGTGTGTTTTTCTTTTACACATATACATAAAAGTCCAACGACATTTCAATAAATGTATATATGTATGACTCTCACTTTTCGCCCACGATTATAAGATCAAGACGATGATGGAAACAAGACTCAGTTCAATATCAAGGCAAACAGAATAAATCTCTCACTCAAGTGCGAGTTCAATTTCCACTATTTTCTATTAATAGAAAAATCGAAATTTTCCAAAAAACGAAACAAAAACAAACAATCTAATTTTCCTATTAACATCAAGGAAAAGAATCTTTTCTCCTCCAAACCCAAATTTTTAAAATAATTCTACCTAATTTTTATTATGACAAAAAATAATAATATTATCAATTTAAATTGATAATTTTTCTGATGCAATTAAATCGAAATTGCCGCGTTTTCGCTGAGGATGCTCACACAAGGTTTCGAGGAGTAAACTCGATGACTTGACATTATTTAAGAGAAATCTGTAAATCTTTTTCTTATATGTATATGTACTTTAACAAATAGTCTCGTCACGTGCATGCTCGTTTCACGATCAGCATAAAACCGTAACTAGAATATCAAAGTTCATGACAACAATGAAAGAGAAGGATAATTTTTTTTCAAGTAAAATGTTAAAGTAACGGTGTTCTTTGTTCGCAAATTTTTGAACTTGAAATCAGTACTAAATGTTATTAAAAGTGGAAATACTATTAATAATAGTGAAAATATAGTTAATAATCCCAAAGCTTCACTGAATCGAAAACGAACCCAAATAATCAAAAATTAAAAATATCCAAAGAATTTATTAAAAACAAAAAAATTGCAATTTAAAAATTCCAATCGATAAAAGTATCTAATATTCGATAATAGACTGAAAAAAACACAGAATGTAAAATAACCCCCAGGGAGATTCGAACCCTACCTCAACACACGAACATCAAGTGCGCCTTAATGACCACGACCAATGCGAACACAAAAAAATCCTACTTTTAATAAATAAAAAAAGAAATTTGCGAACGTAATCTAAAACTACTTTCAAATATGACGAATGAAAAATAAACGAAAAAGTAAATGAAATACAAGGAAAAATGTAAAAAATGCATTTTACAGAAAGGCTAATTTTCTAAAACGCCATTTTTCAGCGCCATAAAAGAGAGTTTGAAAGGCGTCTGATACATAGACTCAGACATGATGCAGTGAAATATATCAGATTGCGCCTGGCCACTCTCACTTTTCACCTTCCCTAGCACCCTCGATTCTGACCTATAATTTGTCAACGAACAGGTGCTAATGCACGAATAGTGGGCCAGTGTCAGTCAATGGCACCGTTTTTCGTTATATTAGCCGACGAATTCGTGACTCATAAAAGTAAATTGAAAGCCGAATCCAATGGCAGCAAGTTTATATTCGGGGCCATTGCCCATTATTTAGGCCAATGTTACCAACAAAAAAATTTTCATTGCCTAATGTCACACACATTTATTTACTTTTTCGCAAAAGAGAGAAAAAAAGTCATTCGCCTTCTAATTCTTTCGAATTTCATCATTTAATCAACTTTCAAAGAAACATTACGTTCAATTTTTCAAAATTTACTCATTTTTTATCTGACATAGAAAAAACGACATTGAATTTTATTTTTATTATTTTTAATTAATACCAGCAACTGTGTATATATTATTGTACAGTAGTGTTGCTAAAGATATTAAATGTTAATTAGATGGAATTATAAAAATCTTTGTCAATTTCATCACATTTTGTTTAATCTTTCAAAACGTGACGCACGAGTTCAATGTCATTTTCTCATTGTCCCTTGACGAAATTATTTTTTTTATAAAAAAAAACAATATTGTGCGCTTGTACAGAAAAACAAAATAAATATACTAAAAATATATTTATAATTCTCCGAAGGTTTATAATATATTTCTACTTTACTTGATAATATTTTTAAGTTAATTATTCCTCTTTAAGTAGAAATGAATTTATTTTCCAAAAATGTATTTTCACGAACAATGCGACTATTTTATCAGGTGTGAGAGAGATTTACTTTTATCTCAATAAAAATCGCGAGAGACTCTTTTTCACTTGTTTCTTGAATCTCTGGTGTTTCAATGATTCTTATCGCTCGTGAAAAGCTCATTCTTAAAGTGCATGTAACATTTCTCTCGCGTTTGAAACATTTAATACAAGAACAAACGCGCGCGCTCACTCGCTCTTAATGTCCGTGCCTGGTGACCCATGGTGCAAACTAAAACCCACCGGGAGAAAGTTGTCTGTACAGGACTTTCTCGCTGGCTCGCTGCACTCACAGCGATGCAATCGCTTAAATAGTCCGATAATAAATATGTGTGTCTAATATATAAATATGTGTGTGCGCGCCTGCATGGGTGGCACAAACTCTCCTTTATTGCGAGCCATTTTCGAAAAAAGAAAAAACAATTTGCAAAAAAAGGATGGTATAATAATAATTATAATGTAATAATATAACATGAATGAATTTATCTCTCGTGAGGCGGAAAAATATATTTTCAAAATACTTTGGGACATTTTACTCCTCTCTGTCGACAGATCAAGGGAACACGTGTGTGCATTATAAACTGAAGAATTGCGGCGCACAGCTGGTAGACGTAACGCGAGAAAATTTAGAATCATTTCTAGCCGTTGATATCCGTGGTATATTCATCCACGGTTCGCGGATCAGTGAGTTGATTTATTCACTCGAGGGAACGAACTTTCCTATATATATGCTGATATATATTAGTACATATAACCACTTGAAATTATAAATTACTCATATACAATCACAAACCATAATCGCCCCTATATGATTCTACACACAATAATGCGAAAACTTTGAACTCTACCAAGGAATATCATCATTTTCCATTAATTACGACCCATTTTAACCTAATTTCACTCGTCACTAATCTTATCAGTCGAAACTTTCGTTTTATAAACAAATGAAAAATTATACAATAAAGAAAAAACAACAACTGTAATTTCTTCTCAATGAAAATTTCTAAAATTGACAAAAATAATTTCAGTGGAATTTTTTATCCTAGTTCAATATTCAAAAGCAACGAAATCACATTTAAAAATTTAATAAATACTCGACTGTTTTTTTGCCTCGATTTTTGAAAATTAATTTGGGACTTGTTTCAAGATATTACGTCGTTCCTACCTTTCGGCTTACCAACGAACTGTCCCTCAACAAGGGTTTTACAAAAACTTAGAATTTATTGTAGTTCGGCGAATTGTTTCGTGCCTTTAATTTACTCTTTACTAACTACATTAGCATTGGTTGTTTATCGCATCAGTTTTCTCTTATAAAACTTTATTCCTCGGTCCCTAGATTATCGAAAATTAATTTGGAACTTGTTTCAAGATATTCCGTCGTTCCTACCTATCGTGTAAGCAACGAACTGTCCCTCAAGAAGGGTTTTACAAAACTTAGAATTTACTCTACTGTTGTTCGGCGAATTGTTTCGTGCCTTTAATTTACTCTTTACTAACTACATTAGCATTGGTTCTGTATTCTCTTATAAAAATAATTTATCTGTCCCAAGATGCCCACAAGCATCTTCATCACTTTCAAGCTGCACCACCAACGGATTCGCCGTTGCAAAAATTCTCTCATCCATTAAAAATGATAATAGACATAGAAGAATAAATTTACCTGTGTGTTGAATGAGAAAAGGCGCATTTCTGACACCGCATTGCACCGGCGTGGCGCGCTTCCCTGGCATCTTTCGCGAGACTCTCTCTCTCTCTCTCTCGAGGGGGATAAAAAAAGAGGATTGAATAGTCCCGCGGATCAGTGAAGTCTTCCTATAGGAGTTCAACGAAGCGTGACGTAAAATAGCGCGGTATACCCGTGACGTCACTCATTTGATGACGTGTGGTCAACCGCGGTCAATGCACCACGCTGGCGATTCTTGCAGGGCACTGTATAATGCTCGCTCTCCGATTGGCTCGTGTAAGTCACTCTATGTATATATATATATATATACACATGCAGTGTTAATGTTGAGATTCGCGTGTCTATACGTATAATACACGTAACATCGTTGCGAATACCGGGTGTTCCCGAATCATCTTTCTTCTCATTATTTACGTAACATTTCGTCCATTATAACATTTCTTTGCCTCTTTCATTTGACGCTTCTCCTCTCTGTGAAATCTGAATTAGTCCTCAATAGAATAGATATACCCTCGTAGTAAAAACTGATCTTTGTAGCTAATTCCCAGGCAATTTTTGCAAACCTATAAAGAAAAATTTGATTATTTTCCGACAAGGGTTAAATACTAGTGTACTGATTTTTTCCTACGTTTTTCAATGTTGAAACAAAAATGGAACAGCAAATACATAAATTGTAACAATAAATTACCAAATGTCTTCATTTGTTGCGGCGCGTCTTAAATTTTGATTTACTAACACAAAAGATTTAAGATTCAGTTAAAATTAACCTCACGTTGTTCTACAATTGAAACCACAGTATAGACTCTAAATTATCGAAATTTTTAATACCTTCAGACACAAAAAGAGAATAAATTTCCACATGCACTCCATACATTATTAATTCAATTAATACATTAATATTCGATTACAAGAAATACTCTCCATTAAATATTAACAATCATGATTCAATAATGTATCTGTATGTCATATTACTGAAAATAATCCTCTTTCTAATTAATTTTTGATATTAACATTATTTTACTATAAAAAAGAATTACCCTCGCAATTATAAATACGATAATAATTAGCAATAACATAATTATTACTAATTTAATAAAGCGTCAAAATCAAAATAATTTTATAATCAAATAAGGAACAGATTTCTCGTAAAATAAATAAATATAAATGAAGATAAAATGATAATGGCGCAGAAATAGATTTAGAAAGTCCGTAATTATAGGAAAGATAATTTTGGAACACTACGTCGCGATGGTATTCGCTGGATCGGATACTGGGACGCGCGCGTACAGCCAGCATGAATGTTCGAATTTCCGCGTGTCTCCTCTCTGAGCCTATATAATCGTTTTATGTCTTCGTTTGTCGTCGTCTTCGTTTGCGAACCCGTGCGGATAACCGGTACGCGTTCTATTCTCGTATCGACGTCAGAAACCTTATAGGACCATGGAAATCCACGGGTTTTAAAGAAAGCGTCAAAAGAAAAGAAGAAGGAGATGAAGAAAAACAAATATATTCGCGTATTTATAGCTACCATCCCCTCCCCTCCCCCTTTCTCCTTCTTCAATTTTCATTATTTCGAATAATTTTAATCAACAATCGAAATTTTAGTTTTAAAATTTTTTTTTAATTTTAGTTTTTTTATTTCACAATTAAAATTATGTATAATAATTTTAACTACTTAATATTTTAACAATATAAGACTTTTAGTGAAAGAGAGTATAGAACCACTAATACTAAATTTAATAAGTACTAAATTAGTATAAATATATTTCCACTAATCGAAATTTTTCCCTAGAATTTTTACTGACGACAAATTTCAACTTATTAACCTAAAAAAGTGGAATACTAAACCAAAAATTGAAACAATTCGACAACCCAGAAGAAAGAAATTAACGAAATTGATCGGAAAAATAAAAATTAATCAAAACCAAAAATAATTATTGCTCCTTCAGGAAAAAAAAACCTTTAACTGGAACAGCGATAACTTTCGCTAAAATAGCGAAAGTATTCGTTGCAATAACTAAAAATTTTGCTAATATAGTGAAATTTCTAATTGTTCCAGGTGCAGATTTGTTTCGTGATGAAAAGTCGAAACGAAATAGAAAAGTTAAAAAAAATAGGAGACAAGACAATGAAGAAGATTATAAAAAATGATTTTCAGGATCCTAAGTAGTAAAAGTCTTGGAAGGTAGGACCAAATAGGGGACAAGGGTTGGCAGTAGTAAAGGTTCGGGCCTATCGGACAAGTAGAGAAGCGTAATTTATAGTCAGACTCAATGCCTTTTGATAAGAACTCTTCACTTAAAATACCAAGCGCAATAAAATTTATTGATCGAAATCAATTGCGAATAAAAAGTAAAGAGAACGATTTTCAATTTCTCCGCAAAGTCCCAGAATCAATTTACAATTTCAGAAAAACTATTCAATTGGTTTATAATACAAACACAAACTATTTAATTATTAATTTATTTAATTTATTTCTATAATTTTATTTTATTTATTTGATTATTAATTACTTTTCCAAATATTCCTTTTTTAGAAAACTTTTTTTTAAAGAAAATTCAGAAATAGGAAAATAAGTTACAGTCGCAATTCGATCATATTTACTTACGTAACGGAGCGTTCAGAAGCTTCTCCGTATCGCATAAATTACCAATCTCTTCGATTAGATAAAAAACATTTTCACCCTATATGTAAACCCGTAAATATTCCCCCTTAATATTTTTGCCAATTTTGAATAAATTTCTCCCGTATTTTTCTCTTTTATAATAGCGTATTCCAAAAAAAAATCGTAGTTACATACTTTTTTTAATTTTCTAATTTTCAATTTGAAATTTTTCTACTTTTTGATTCAAAATAATTGAAAATTTATTTACAATCAAAAAAGAAGAAGAAATTAAAAAATGATTGAAGAGTGGGAAAATATTATTAAAACATTTTTTTCAAAATTACACATATAAAATAAGATTCATTTTGTCGAAAATAGAGGGAAATTTTTTGCTTTTGTTATAATTTTTCGTGAAATTCGCCAAAGACACTGAACGGAGAAATGTGTGACTTTAGACTTTGGTGTAACCGTTGGTAGGCCGTGGACAAGCGAGTCGAGTTGAGAGGCGCGGACGGGCGGTCAGAGACCCCGCAGGGCCGCGCAAACACAACAGCATTTCCCACTCACTCTTTGCGAGTTTCATCTTACAGAACCCTGGACCCAAACAATGCTCAACAATATACATATATATACACGTACATACTTTACTAACAATATACCTGACAAAAACTCGAGAAGAAAATAAACTGACAAAAAAATCTACAACACTTTCAAATTATTAGCATAAAATATACAAATTTATTTTTCCAAAATTACCATCTCAATTTTTCCCAAGTTTAATTTTTTGAGAGGAAATTTAATTTTTTGTTCTAAAAATAACAAAGAGTTTTGTTTTTGCTTCTGTTAAGAAATAAAATTAAATTCATTCCGTTCTTTAGAGTATAAATATGATATTCTTAAAGATGTGGAATATAATATATATATTGTTAAAGATTCAGACTGTTCTTCAAAAGAAAAAACATTTATGAGCAACAACAAGCGAATTGTGGAAAAAGATTAAGAAGAAACAAGAAAATGTTACTAATTTAAAAATTTAGTTATAATTTTTAAATTCAAAAATTGAATTTTAATTTTTAAATTCAAAAATTGAATTTTAATTTTTAAATTCAAAAACTGAATTTTAAATTTTAAATTCAAAAATTGAATTTTATTTTTTAAATTCAAAAACTGAATTTTTAAATTAAATTACAGACGCAAAAAATATTCACCTGGAATAGCTACAAATTTCGCTATAAATTTGTCAAATGTTGTAGTTGTTTTACTTAAAACTTTCGCTATTTTAGCAAAACATATCGCTGTTCCAGATACATTTTTTTTTCCTGCATTAGAAATTTTATTCTAAAGCGATTTTAATCTGAATTTAAAATTTTTTAAGTAATAATATAATCCAATAAGAAAATTATTCGCGATTTGCAATATTAAAAAATAAGGGATAAACAAAATTGTTTATACAAATCACCTCGAGGGATTACTCGATAAAATAATAAACACATATATATATATTTATCATCTGAAAGTTGTTCAAAAGCCTCGCGATCTTTCTCATGTCGACCCTGATATTCCCGCGCACATATATTCGGTTACGCAATATTATACTCTCGACGGTATTCTTCAAAACGACCTTAAGACCTTTTTTTCTCACTTTCGACTCACAATCCCCTCCCTCAAAAAAAAAATCTCCTACGTTTAAACCTAAGACAAATTATTCTTTACAAGAAAAAATACATATTCTCAAAATTATTCCAACATTTAATTATTTATACTTCTAATTAATTCAAATACTAATCGAAATTTCTAATTTTTATTTTTGCTTCAAATTTTCAAATGTATCTATAAACACTTCAGTTGTTAAATATTAAATAATTAAATAAATTTCACTAATTTTTTAATAGGAAATTTTATTTTCATTTCTCCCCTTGATTTTAAATTCAATTTGTTGACTTAATTTAACTCAATAAATTTCAAATGAAATAATTCTAATTGATTATAATTTTAATGAAAATCGTTTCGAAAATATTTAGTTTGAAAAATTGTTTAAAATTTTAAATTGTTTAACATTCGAAATTGTTTAAAATTAAAAATTGTTTAAAATTTTTAATTTTTTAACATTCGAAATTGTTTAAAATTAAAAATTGTTTAACATTTAAAATTGTTTAAAATTTTAAATTGTTAAAAATTTAAAATTGTTTAAAATTAAAAAATGTTTAACATTTAAAAATTGTTTAAAATTAAAAATTTTGTAAAATTTAAAATTGTTTAAAATTAAAAATTTTGTAAAATTTAAAATTGTTTAAAATTTAAAATTGTTTTGTTTTCACTAATTTCTGAAAAAAATAATTTTCACGAAAAACTTCTCTACATTAAGACACTGTTTCGAATCCAAATTTCGATTTAAAAAAATCCTCAAAATTAAAAAACGTTTCGCTCATGTAGGAAACGTTTTCGCTTCTAAAGTACATTTGTTACTCTCAACGGAACTGTAAAATTTTTTGCAGTCGTTTTCATTTCTCTTGCTATTGAAGGAGAATCATAAAAATCGAAAATATCAAGACACGTAATAAAAAGCTAACTAATGAATAACATTTTCTTCATTTATAGAGAAAAAAAATGTTACATCTTCGTACTTTGGAGAAAAATACGTTTTCTGTGTGACAATTTTTCCATTTCGATTGATAGAATTTTTCCTTTCCCGATGATTTAGGAATTGAACCTCGTGGGACTTTATCATAAATGACTCTATACTTTTCCGAGAGATATCAGCGATTTATGTACAACTATATGTGAAATATACACACATAGTAGTAGAATTGAACAGTATTTAATCCTTTCGACTTCAAGGCTGCTTTCAAGTAACAAGATTTATCAAGTTTTTTCCTTTTTTTTTCTTTATAATATCCCCTCGCCCTTATCTATAAATCACGACAAATATATATATATAAACTCAATTTACTCGTAAACTGACATTATGCAATAAATTACTCTTAGTTGGTAATTTATGTTATTTTTTTTAACGTATCTTATTTTAAATGTGTTCTCCATCCCAGGTAATAATTATCAATCGAAACCTGACGCTTCTTCTCACCAAGAAAACGAAAATTCTTGAAATTATTCTTGCACTAACCTTTCAAGGGGAGTAATATTTTTCAGCGGTTTCGAAAAAAAATATTTGGTAAATACTGACTCACCAATAATCCATAAATCCATAACTAAGATCCAAGTTTCTTTCAGATATGACAAACGAAGAAAAATTGTAGATGAAATCCTTTTTATTTTGGTCGGTAATGGGGAGATTAAATATATCGAAGCACTTCACTCGAATTTCTCTTTTTTTGTTCTTCAAATCACTATTCACTGAAAAATCGAAAAATCACAAAATTCAAAAAGCGTCAGTAAGTTTGTAAAAAAAAAAAATTGTAGAACGAAATAATTTCGAGTCTTGTAGTTAGAAGAAATATTGTGAATATAATGAAAGAGGAGGAATAAAAGTTTAAATTGTTTGTGTGATTATATTTGTGAAAGGGGTTTAAGGGGGGAAAAAAAAGGGGAAAGACTGTTTGTGTGTGGTGTGGCACGTGGTTTTGCGGCGACACTTTGGGCTTTGCCGAGCCACGCGTGTCGTGTGCTTGTAAACGCGCGTTCGACTGAGAGTCAAACTAGTTCCGAGTCCCTGGATTCGCTCGTGCTGTTCTTCCTGCTCGTTCTGCGCCTCTCCCTTTCTCACTCTTTCTCTTTCTCTCTCCCTCTCTCTACGCTATTTTTCTATCACTCCTTCTCCCCCTTTCTCCCTCATTCGCAATCTCGTGCTCCTCTTCTTTCGCGACCCTTTCTTCCCTTTCTCTATAACAATTAAATCCATCAGCACTTTTCCCAAGTTTTTTCCTCACTCAACAACTCTTTTCCCTTTTTCTTTCTCTTTTCACTTCTACTTCAGCTTTCATTTTTCTAGCATCTATTCTGTTATCTCTTTCTTAATGTTAAGCAATTCGCACAAAATTCTTTCTCTCCAATTTTATTCATTTCTGAATATTTTAATTTTTCGAAATTAAGATTGTTTCCAAATTCTTCTTATATTTCTTTCAATATTTCTCCTTTTCGTTACATTTTAAAGACTGTAATCGAATTTCTTTTCACAAAAGTAAACTGAAAAAAACGTTTGATTTGAAGCAAATACAATTTTTTTCAGTGTACTTATAAATAAAATAATAAATAAATAATAAAAAAGAGCAAAAGGATAAAAGAAAGCAACTGAAAATATTCAAAATCGAATCACAAAAGCGGGATTTGGATGAAATAAATCCGAGTGCTTCTTAAAAATATCTCAACTTTATTTATTCTATTGACTTAGAATTTTTATCTAACAACATGTAACTGCATTCACTAATTTTTTTCGTCGTTAAATGAAGTTATCCGACATTTGCAGTTTTTAAAAAAAAAATCTTTTCTTGCAAATTTTCTCAACTATTAATTAATCGATAATTAAGAAACTGCGTAAGAAACGATTTTTTTTCCTTTATTTTACTCGTTGCCTTTCTTTGCATCCTATAAGTTATTTAGATTTACCTGCACTTTCATCTTTCTTTCTTTCTTTTTTGGAAGAGCCGAAACGCAGCAACACTCGAACGAACCAGAGAGATAATAACTCGTACGTGCCATAACTTCTCTTTGAGGTAGGTTAGGATGCTGAACTTAGAGGTATTAGATTTCGGCATCGTCATAAACACTCCTCCTTCTCCTCTTTCCACTATTTCAAAAAATCGCTATTCCTTGTTCATTTTTATTTTCATACTTCCAAGAGTTCAAAATTCAACTCGTGAGTCACAGCCGGGGACATTCACTCTCCTTTATTTTAATCCAGTGACGTCTCCAAATTATTCGCCTGAAAAGAGACAATAATGAAAATTATCTTGAAATAAAATAGATTTTTGCAAAAAATAAACATAAATTTAAATTTAAACTTAAATTTAATAAATTTCAAAATCTAACGATTTTACTCCTAACTCCACCTCTTCTACAGACTTTTTTCCACTTCTATTTCCAATACATGGAAAATTCAGGACTATTTCAACATTAATAGAAAAAAAATTCGAATCCACTGAAACACAATATTTAATGAGAGGGAACGAAAGGGAGAGAGAAAAAAATCATAACATAACCAGGATGTTATAAATTGCAAATAAGTGACGCAGAAAGGAACCTCACTTCATCGCAATTACAATAGATCCACATGTCTGCTACAGATAGTAAGAACCAAGGATAAATTAATTTGCTGTGAAATACGACGCATCGCGCGAGAGGTGTAAGTATAATCCCCAACATACCTTCCCTATCCCACACCACATATTCTTTAATGCTTTCCCTAGTTACATCGAGAGGAGAATTTATTCCAGCAAATAATGATTTACCCACCCATGTGAATCCGTAATACCTTTCTTCCTCATTCAACCACAATATTTATCACATCTACATATTTAAATACGTGTTTGCAAAAATTTCAAAAACAAAAAAAAGAAATTCCCTCCCCTTTCAATTTTTCCTTTTTTCTAAAATCAAGCACTAAAAAAAAAACAAAATCTCATACGTGATTATTAGAAATATTACATACGCACACTGCTTTTGTAATTATGCGCTGAAATGGAATTGTGTAATTATTTGGAAATTGACATTATATAAATAAATAAATAAATAAATAAATTCGAGAAAAATACGCGTTGAAATGTAATTTTCTAAAATTGTATTAAAATAAAAATTAATTTCAAATTGAATATTGAAGAAAAAAAAACAAATACAATTGTTAATTGCAACGTTTAAAAGTTGGAAAAAAAGAATCCTTGCTTGGAATTGAATTGCAATTTATTGACGGTGTGTATTGAATAAAATTGCTATTTACCGGAATTAAAGATTTTAATTTGCCACTGATTGAAATTATTTTTACGAATTATTATTAATTTCTATCATTATTGAAAGTAAAATTGTATATTAAATTGCCATTTGTAATTATCATTTTTTCGAAACACTAAAAGCATTTTAACAATTAAGTTCGATAATTATTAACTACATGTATAACACTAACTATTATTTCTCTCGGTTACATTTATATAATTACAAAATAATAAAATTATTCACTTTTATTTAACTTTTTCTTCTTCGATTTTTTTTCAACTTTTGCGTAAAAAAGAAATTTTTCTACCACTTTCCACTTAATTTTGTTCCAAAATTAAATTAAAATTCAAAATTTATTTCACTAAGTTCTAAATTAATATTTTTGCTAACTAGAACTATTTTTTGTGTGTCAATTTCGGAAAAGTGTAAACTTTATAATTTACGAGAGAAGTAACCATAAACGAAATGAAATTCTCACTGTTCTAAAAAATGGCAAAGAATTCTTAATTGAGAGTAAGGAAAAAGTGAAAGAAAGAAATAGAAAGAAAGAAAGCGAGCAAGAAAGAAAGAAAAGAAAATTAGAAAGAAAAATACTTCCTACATTTGATACTTAAATTATGCATGACTGATAAACCAGAACACTCAACTCCGCAGAAAATGGAAAGTAATGATTCAGAATCTGACGTAATATCAAACTCTACAATTTTTCAATCTCTCATTCATCATCACTTTTATCAACAAGATCAAATTCCACCGCGTTCAATGGAATGCAAGAAGAAATTTTGAAGATATTCATTGTTCCATCAAAACAAATAGAAAACAATGAAACGAAAACTATGAAAGGGTGAAAAAAGGAATTCAAAATGGAAAAATACCTAATAAACGAATTCGTAACATGAAGATCAAAAAAGTAAATGTAAAATCCAAAAGAAAATCATCGAAAGGATAAAAATACTATACACACCAATTTGGAAAACAAAAGAAGAACCAAAAACTATTCCAAGAACCCTTTAAGAATAGAAAATAGAAGAAAATGTACAAAATGCAAAAAAAAAAAAATCTACGAATATTTTTGAAGAAGAAATAATTAAAATAAGAAGAAAATTCGAGAACCAACTAAGAAAAAAATCCATCAAAGTGAAATGAATTCCTTTAGCAAATTCATTTTACAACCAAGTGTCAAATAATGATTTTTCAATGTTCGAAAAATAAAACAGGTATTTGGGCGATTTTTTGGAGGGAGGGGGGCAAAAATTTTCGTGACGTCAGAAATGAAGGTGTTTGGCTGAAAAGAAGTTGTTGGTACTGAGAGGATGAGAGAATGAGGAGGTGGAGGCACACAGGTTCACTTTTGCCGTTCGTTCACCCTAGCGGGGGCACCAACCTGGCTTTACTTCAGTTACTCGCTGAGAGAGCCGACGCAATGTACAGGGTTACCATAAAGTAACTTCCCCACCTCGATGCACAATATCTCTGTAACGGCACATCGCGGCTAGTTGAAATTTCAGAGTGCTATCTCCAGGATTATTCCTCATAAAAACTGCAACCCTGAGGTTAAAAGCAAAAAAAAAAAAAAGCAGAAGAAGAAGAAGAGAAAAAAAAATGTATGCCCTATCAGAAAATGATTGGAATTTAGGTTTTTAGACGTTCACATTTTTCAAATATCTCCTCTAAAAGGAAACTTGCAAACACCTTTCTTTTTCTCTCTCTCCTGAAATCACATAGTAAATTCTATTTATTATTCTAAATTATGCAAATTTTTTTTTAAATTGTAAACTAAAATTTTTAATTGAAAGTGAAAAGCAGAGCTGAAAAGTATTTTTCTATTTTACTTAAAAGTGGGAAAATTTGAATTAATTAGAAAAAGCTTTTTAGAATTTACAAAAGAAAGTTATTCCAAACTGAATTTTTTTGAATATTTCGACAAAAATAATTTTTTAAAAATATTTTGTTTGCAGAAAATTTGAATTAATTAAAAAAAGCTTTTTACAATTTACAAAAGAAAGAATTCCAAATTGAATTTTTTGTTTCTATCTCAAATATTTCGACTAAAATAATTCATTTTTAAATATTTTCTTTGCGGAAAATTTGAATTAATTAGAAGAAGCTCTTTACAATTTACAAAAGAAAGAATTCCAAATTGAATTTTTTTTATCTCCAATATTTCGACTAAAATAATTCTTTTTTAAATATTTCGTTTACAGAATAATTTCTTTGATCACATTCTAAATCGTGAATCAGAATTTAAAAAATCAAAATTAGTTACGATTTTAAATGTACTTTTCTACGAAATTTTTTTCAACTGGAATTCAATCCCCAGTATTAATTAATTATTCGAAAGAAAAACCTATTTTCCCGATTACTGGTAAAAATTTAGAAAATTCCAAAAATTTTATTAGTAATATTTTATCGACTACGAGAAGAATTTAAATTAAAAAAAAATGTTTCTCTCTTTTTTCCATGTTAGAAAATTAGATAGACGCCTAATAAACTGTTGAGTTTGCAGGTTGGAAAGTTACTCTAAGAGATAAACCTGTATGCAGGCAAACATACTCTTCTCGTGTATGCCACGCTGTGTACTGAGTGTCCAGGTCGAGCAGATGCAATTCCATGGCACTTTTTTTTTATCAAACAGCCGGGAAGCAAGAGAAAGGAGAGAGAGAGAGGATCTGCCACGATGTAGAATTAAAGAGAGTTTGTGAAAGAGGAAATTCAAATAGAAATAGATAAGAGACACAAAAGAGTTTCAAATCATTTCATATATAAATGTATTAAATGTATGAAATGTATTAAATGCATGAAATGTATTAAATGTATATAAAAAGAGTCAATGAACTTTTTATATACGTAGAGAAAGAGAGAAACATTAGCTATTAAATTACAAACGCGATAAAAACAAAAACATTGGAAATTTGATAGAAATTTCTTAATAAAAAAAACTGATATAAATTTCTTCAATTGCGTATATAAAAATGTAAATTTTAGAAAAAAAGTGTAACTTATGTAAATAACTCACTAATACTATTTATCCTTTTTAAAATATTTATAAATAATTGACTACTATAAAAAGACGAAAGATTTATTTTTCAAAAGAATTAAATTTTTTCAATTGAATTTTGCCGAAAATTTATAATTTTATAATTAGATTCAATATACTTTACATGACTTTATAAATTTTACAATTTCTATAATTATATAATTATACAATTACTGTATTTTTTATAAACCTAGTAATGTAATTAAGTAAATCATTAATACAAATTCAGTATCAAAAATTAGTTTACTTAGTCATTACTTAATTCAAGTTTTTTCTTTTTTAAATGTAAATATATTTATCAAAAATTAATTTACTTAAGCATTACTGTTAAGTTCAAGTTTTTTTCTATTTTAAACGTAAAATATATTTATCAAAATTCTCAAAGCAAAGGAACTAGTAAATTTCATTCAGAATTAGAATTGAAAAACAAAAAGTTTCTTGACCCGCTGCGTCAGGATAGAAAAAAGCTTACTAATTAAAACAACCGCTTTTGTTCTGTCAGATAAATTTAATTATTTAGAAAACAAAATTAATTTATCATTTTTCTTCCTGCAAAAAATTCAACTGCATATTTTTACAAAACACATTTCTAAAATAGAAATCAGAATTTAAACGAAAAGTAATTTTTTCAAGTATTTAATTAATTGTATTTTGAAAAATAGTAAATTTAGAAACACTTGACTTTCTGTGAATTTTATTCAATTAGCAGAAGTGATTGAATAAAAAATTAGTTATTAGTTAAGTTATCATAGGAAAAATGTGTAAAAAAATTAAATTTGCTTTATAAAAATAGAAAATTCGCTTTTCTTCAGCTTTGAGTTGGATTTTTGAGGAAATTAAAAATTTTAAATTCATAATTACCAATCTTATCGAGGGTGTATCGGTTCCAGTCTCCGTTGGACTGGATCTTTGCTGTTGATGTGAATAACTAACGTCCATGTCCATTTCATCTAATTCCTCTTCCTCTTCTTCGTGAGTGTCTGATTCTTCCTCCTCCTCACCCTCGCCTTCTTCCTCTTCTTCTTCCTCCTCCTCTTCCTCGGATCCACGAAACTAAAAATAAAAATTTAATTATCCTCCTCGAATTCATTGCTCCTAAAATCGAAATTAATCGCCAACATTTTTATTATTTAAAAGGTTCGAAAATAATAATGTTTATAGTTGAATTTTAAAAATATTATTGCTACTAAAATCAAAATTATTCTCAACTTGACATTTTTATTATTTGAAAGGTTTGGAAAGTTTTAAAATAATACTTTTTTTTATTTATATTCATTTTGAGGTTATTTATTTTTCAAAGATGTCCCACATTTTTATTTTTATGCTAAAAATCCCCAAATATTTATTTCTTTGACGCACGAACTTTGAGGTTAGATTTCAGAAAATTTATCTTTCGATATAATTTCAGAAACAAAATGTTGGTTATTAATTAATTCAAAATGGTTTATTCATTTTTTAATTAATGTTAAATAATCGGAAACATTTTAAGGAAAACAAGGCTTTCAACATCAAAATTAATTATTACAATTAAAGATTTCACTTTAAGTGATTGATATTTAGCAATAAATTGCCATACATAAATATTTTTTCATAATAATTAATCATATTTCTTACCTAACAAACACTCAAGACAAATAATCATTGCAAATAATTCAACAATAATGCTGTAGTTATTTACAGTAATATTATTTATATATATTAGGAGAGAAAACCGTGAAATGTCTATTTTTTTATTTTAACGTTCGCAAATTCTCTTATCCCACGCGATACTTTCGGAGAAAAATCGATATTCATTATCCATAATATTTAAAATATTCTTAACTATTCGTTTTATAGAAAAAGTTATTACACCAACAAATATTCTTACAGAAAAAAACATTTAAATATAAACAAAAACATTTGTGAAAAATAACGACGCCATCTATTTTTTAAATTTTTTAACGGATTTTTGTAAAACTAATTGCAAAATTCACTCAACTCCTGTTGGTATGCAACCCGACTTGCAAGTAAATATTTTCCACATTTTATGACAATTAATATTTTACCCGGATAATTTAACCAAATAACTTAGTATTTATGACTTATTTGGCAATTAAATTGATAAAACAATAAATTTCATCAATATTAACAGCTGAAAATAAAAAATAAGAAATTAGTGACTAACTTACATCTCTGGAATCCTTGCCAATTGGAACATGTTCAGAGCCTTCTGTTCGAATTTCTTCTCGCTGCAAATTTATAAAAACGTTAGAAATTGAAAAAAAATTGAAATACACAATAATTGGGTGTAAATTGAGGAAAAATAAGGGGAAATACCCAGTGTTGATGTTCCAATTCAAGTGCAGCGACTTCACTTTCGTCGTCAATCGGTCTGTCAGCATTAAACCACAGTGGATCCGTCGACCTTGGTTGCAAATTCGGCCACAGAGGCATAAAAGACATCGTAATAGTTTAATTATCAATTAGATATTCACAAAAATATGCAGAAATTCAACACTTCAACGTGACGAGGATCACCATTATTAAACAAAACTTTGATCAACTTTCTTTGCACGTGCGTGAAGTTGGTCGAGTGCGCAGTGCACACTTGCGCAGCCACCTGATGGCTGGAGGTGGAACTAACGACTGGCGGCAAATTTGAAAATTACTAAAAATTATTTTTCTTCCCAATCAATTTTTTATTATAGAAAAATAAAAAAATGTTTCTAAAAGATAGAAAATAGTGTTAATATTTTCAGATTGTAAATTTTATCACAAGAAAGTAAATATTTATAGAATAATCTTTGATAACACATAATTCTTATGACTTAACTCGTTTTTAACTCGTTAGTCACTACAACAATGTGGTGAAAGTGACAGTGGGAAAAACTCCAAAGAAAGCAACATAATGACACAATAGACACGATTTTGGTAAAATTAATTAATTTCTTTATTAAAGGAAGAGATATATTATCGATTGAAATATATTAAATGAAAGTCCAGCAAGTGGCACTATCTTACGGTTTTAAATGGAAATAACTAGTCACGTGATCTGAAGCAAATTTCTGAAACTTCTGTGTGGTGAATGTTCTCTGAGATCTCTTGATTGCTCTTGATCGTGGCGATGGTAAAAGGGTAAAAGGAAAGTAGCTATGAACAGTTTATTAATGGGTCGCCGAGTTGTTGCTTAATCGTGAACAGTGACGATTTGGAAGTTGTAGATTCCTGAGGTTCTAATCATTGTAAACTGAATATATACTTGAACATAACGTCGTGACATAACCTCTAACTTTGAAAAAGTGAGTCTAATTTTCTATAAATGTTTTCCCAAAAAAAAAAAAATTATTTGGTTTTTTGATTATTTTATTATCTGGTCAATTTCATTGCTCTTATCAATTCTCTGGTATTTAGGTTGTCCAACTACTTAAGAGAAACTGCAACTATTATCTATTGTGACTTTTACAATTATCAGCATTTATTTCAGAAGATAAGTTTATCATACAAAAGATTCAAAGTTTTTGTTTTATTTTTTTTAAATATTCATATTTTGTTCTTTTGCTTAGCTTTTTGTTTTTCATTTAACAAAGATCGTTTTTTTCTTTTTGTTTTCATCATGCAATTCTTCTTTTTTGTCTACTTGCCCTAATTAAATCTATTTTTGTTTTATATTTTGATATATATTTGCAATATTGTTTTATTGAAAAGGAATATTGAAAAGTAGATTCTTAATTATGTTGCTTGTTTGTTTTTGATATTTTATATTTATTAGAATTGATATTGTATAATATTAATTTGTATGTAAACATATGTATAAATATTATACAATTAAGTGAAGGAATTTAAAAGGCAAATTATTCGTGTTTTCTTTAGATTTTTAAATTGTTTATGAAAAGGAAAGTGAAAGTGTTTTAACGTTTTTAAGGAATATTTTACTTTTGCTTATTACACTAATAATAATGAACAGTGGTGTATTTAATTATATCAATCGAATCTGATTTCTTTTTAATTCGCCTTCAATAATGTTAGGATCATAAAATTTGTAAATTTAATATAATAGACAGCGAATTGCATTAAACTTTATTCATATCTTTTGAATAAAATTAAGATAACTTCTTTTAATTATTAAACATTTTGTTTTCTTACGTAAAAAATTTCTTCAAACATATTTTCTTTTAAATCGAGTAATGAATACGATAAATTTTTTTTTAAAGGTATATAAATCTTGATAATCTTTTTCGTCTGATGCAAAGTAATTGAAACTAATTCGACAGTCATTGATACAATTGGAATCAATAAAGAATGAACGGAGAAATAACTTTTCAATTAAAAATTTTGACATTTAGCATCACTGAAAGTATTTAATTAAAATTCGGTATTTATCATTTTTATTTTTTTATTTAAAACAATTTTTTTCTCACTCCTTTAAACACTTCAATTAAAAGTAGACTTTATGTTTCAAAGTGATTTGAATTAAAATTATATTCTGGTATCACCTTTTTGTACGACATTATCGATCTGTTTTCAGAAGATTGTGGAGAATTTCAATAACACGAGTGCCTTAAGCGAAGGAATTTCTTTATTAAAAAAAAAAGAAGAAAAAAAACCATTCTCAGAAGATCGTTATTATGAAAATAATTACCATCATTTAATAATATTTTATTATTCTACTGAATATAAAAAAAAATATTTTTTAGGTCATAGATTACGACAAATTTTGCGCTATCGACATTAAACCACACGTTTAACCATTTCTTCCTGTTTATTATTTTTATAAATTTAAAACACGAATCAATTATTAATTTTATCAAAAGACAAATTTTTTACATTAAATAAATATAATAGGAATAAAATAATTTTCTTTTATTACTTGTACTAAAATTAAATTACTTACTATCTTCTCAACTTTTATAAACGCAAGTTTAGAATTTCGAAACAAAATATTTATTTTTTTTTGTAATTTAATATCCATTAACTTGTTCATCAAAATTTATTTCATTTAAATTCATATGTCATCAAAATAATTAGAAACATAATAGAAAAATGTACTTTAACTATCGTGCACTATTTGGATAAAAAATTTATTTTTACAACAATTTTACCGTAAATCGGAGGAGGAAAAAATTACGAGATTCTTCACTCATAGAATAATGAGACCTTGAAAAACCGGAATTATTGCGTTTATCGTTTAAAATAACATTTTTGTAACTAATATTTTTTTTACCATTTGAGTTTATTTTTTTGTCTGTATTTATTTTAATGCAGATCAAATTTTATAAAATCAGACCAAAATAAGAGTAAATATAATTTTATTCTAAAACTATATTCTGTGGGAAAAATTATTTTTTCTAAGGACTGAAAATTATATTTTAAATAATATAATAATAATTTAGAATGTAGAAGCTTTTTTTTGAAATTGAAAACTAAATGTTTTGAAAGATTATGAAATTTTTAATAAATTAATATAGAAAAAATAAAAGTTGCTACTGTTAAAAAAAATGTTCTATACGTCGTAAAAGATTGTTTTAGTTAGATTCCATACTTGTACTTTAGAAAGTATACCAATATTTTTTACAATTTAATGCCTTTGATAGTAACGTTTCCTTTCTTTTTCATTCCGTAATACAAGTACCGTTTATTTATTAGATACCTTAATACTTTTTATATCATGTTTCAATTGTTTCTATGGGAATTTTCTTCTAATTTTCCATTCAAAAAATTGTTTTCTAATTTTTATTTTTTTCTCCAAGAAGAAGCGATTGATTTAATGAATTCTATTAATTTTGTTTCAAATAAAAAATTCGTTTCCCTGCTAATTATTACAATTGTTAAATAAATATCAATTGTTAGATAAAAATAGAATTTAATAAAAATTGTATTAAATGGAAAAGAATTGTTAGATAAAAATAAAAATAAAATTTAATACAAAATTGTACTACGTAGAAAATAATTGTTTGATAAAAATTAGTATTAAATAAAAAACAATTGCTAAATAAATATGATGTATAAAGTCAGAATTCAAATTTAAATTAGTTTTACTCTGTTAAGTAAGGAAGTCGTGATTTAGTTGAGTTAACGGTTCAACATACATCACGAATGGATGGTGCGTTGCAAAAATATTTCTCCATAACTTAACATTATTATTTCACTATATTTGCGTCTATGAAATTAAAATACAGCAAAAAAAAAGAAATATTGAGAAAAAAATTAAAAGGGACATTTTTTTATAAACATGATTTATTCTCATTCTAATTTTTCTACTTGCTTGGATAAAAAAACATTGTAATTAGATATTTGGTATTAATTTTCATTATATTTAAATATTTCTCAAAAAGAAAATACTTTCTTGGATAAAAAATTTGTTTAATTAAATATTCGGTATATTAATTTTAATTATATTTAAATATTTCTCCAAAGAATAGAATTTCTAATTTTGTTCGTATTGATAATAATTTTAATGTCAAGAGTAGAAAACAATTTTTCTATTGAAAATAAATTTCGATTTCTACTTTTCCAAAGAATTTAATTTTTTTCCAAGGAGACAATTTTTCGAAATTTTAATTACTGATGTTTATTTTGCAGATGTCGCATAATCATATGATGCTAACGCTAAATTCCTCTGGCGATCACATGGATCATTCGGCCATGGATCATGGAAGTCATGACCATCATATGAGCATGGATCACGGAAATATGAATCACGGCGATCACAGCACAATGGATCACAGTACTCACGAAATGTCTGGATGCGGTGGCGATCATTCAATGCATGGAATGATGATGGTAAAAAAAATAACTTAATCCCCCTCCTAAAAGGAATTTAAAGAATATTTTTTTTCAATAATTTCTTTCTACTATTAATAATTAACAGTATAAAAATCTTTAAACTTCTTTTAGGAAGAGATTAAATTCCTTTTTAAAATTTAAATTAAAAAAAAATACGAAAAATTAATTTTAATATTTTTCCTCTTTTCTTTGGAAAAAACAGGCCTTTCACGGTGGATATTGCGAAACAGTTTTATTCGAATCGTGGAAGATTTCCTCCGTCGGCGGACTCATTGGCTCAATCATTGGAATTAT
This sequence comes from Leptopilina myrica (nomen nudum), assembly GCA_032872475.1. NCBI lineage: Eukaryota > Metazoa > Arthropoda > Insecta > Hymenoptera > Figitidae > Leptopilina > Leptopilina myrica (nomen nudum). Next base: position 28,939,446 of record CM065467.1, read on the forward strand.
CATAATGGCCGCACTTTACGAAGGACTCAAATATTATCGAGAATATCTCTTCTGGAAAACGTACAATGCACTTCAATATCGAAGTGTTACAATGCCACAGGAAAAGAATGTTGTTGCTGAGGACAATCGAGTTGTACAGTGAGTATCACTTTCGAAAAATGGAAAATTTAGTTAAAAAAGAAAAAAAAATCTAAAGAAACCTAAAAAATCTAAAGAAACCTAAAACCGATAATTTATGGATGATTCTCTAATTTTTATCTTTCCAGTATGGTCGGTGAGGTTATCCATAAGCAACCGTAAGTAATTTCAAAAGCGGACCACCAATTTTTTGTGTCTAGAAAATTCATTTCTTTAATTACAAAAATTTTCTCTCCTTTTTGCACATCACAGCAGAATTTTGAAAAATATTTCTTCACCCTTTTTGCATGTCGTCTTCCTCTGGGATTTTTTTTTACTTTCCGATTTCTAGATCCTTCTCTCAATATTTTAGTTCTCTTTCTATTTTTTTGCAGTTTTTCTCCATTTTTGTTTTAAAAAAACTAATTCCTTTCTTTTGTCCCGCAGGCCAACAATGCTGTCTTGGATGCACACATTCCAAACATTTTTACACATCATACAAATCGTTCTCTCGTACTTTTTGATGCTGATCTTCATGACATACAACGTTTGGTTGTGCTTCGCCGTGGTATTGGGAGCAGCTATTGGATATTTTCTTTTTGGTTGGAAGAAATCCGTTATTGTTGATGTTACGGAACATTGTCATTAGTGGAGAATTAAAAATAAACCACAAGTAAGTTCCTACCAGTGGAATAAGCGAGTATTCTTTTCTTTTTTTCGCGACAGAAAGAAATCAAGAGGAATACTTTATAGTGTTAATTTTTTGAAATTGCTTGCTATAATAATTGTAAATTTTTTAAATTAGTTTTATTTGTAATTTTGTCAAACGCTAGTGACAAAAGTATCATCGAAAATAAGACTAACGATGGGAATTTTTACTTTACTTTCTTTGCGATGGAAAATTTTTACAATTCAAAGACTAATGGCGAATTATTTTATTTGCTATTTTGAATATGAAAATACGACTATAAAATTTTACGAATCAATTCTTCCGCTATTGGTTCAATAGCGAACTAATTTTTATTGTATGAATGCGACTAATTTAAAGAAAGTATTAAAAGCAAGAGTTGATCTCTGATAAAAATTGTAAATATTACAAAATTATGAGTATAAGTTGTTTTTTTAGATACTTTAAGATCGCACACTTCTTAAAAAGGAAAATAATTATAAATTGATTTATTTTTTTTGGCTATTAATTAGTCATGTATTATTTTCTGTTAAAAATTGTTATTTATATTAAATTTCTTAAGAACAGTTTCTTTTTTTAAAAAATCTACGTTTTTTGTAAAATTCGAGACGACGCATGTGTGTGTATGACTGTTTTGTGAATTGTATTTAAAAAAAAGAAGTGGGTTGAAGAATGAGATTAGAAAAATATATTCGAGTCAAAAAATTTCGATTTATTTATTTTCATTCAAAAAGCGTTCAAAAATTTTTCAAGGCGTCGTTTTTTAAAATTAAATAAAATAGGCAAGCGTATTTAAAAAGATAGAAAATTTGCAATTTTCTTCGTCGTCAACAAAATAGTAATAAATAAATTAATAAATATATTTAAATACAGGTATAAATAGTTTTAAAAAACAAAAAATAATACTATTAGGTGAAGAAGGCTTAGAAACGTGTTGGGAAAAGAAAATTATTCGGGACTTGTTATAGGCATACAACAACTTGTTCTTTGTGGCGATTGTTGTTTTGATAAATCAACTGTATCGGTGATAATTGGACGTTCAATTTTCGCTTCGATTTTCACCCAGGAAGCAACGGCAGCTTCGAATGCTTCCTGGACGTTTATTGCCGTCTTCGCTGATGTTTCTATTAGAGGAAGTTCTCCATTTTCCAAGCACCAGTTTTCAGCGTCTTCTCTCGAAACTTGTTTACTCGATTCATCTATGTCCACCTTTGATAAAAATTTACTTGTTAATATGCTTTAATTTGAATTTCAATTTTAATTTTAGTTCATATTTAATTTTAATTTTAGTTTTAATTTCAATTTTAGTTTTAATTTCAATTTTAATTGTAATTTCAATTTTAGTTCTAACTTTAATTTTAATTTCAATTTTAATTTTAGTTCTACTTTTAATTTCAATTTTAATTTTAGTTCGAATTTTAATTTTAATTTCGATTTTAATTGTAATTTCAATTTTAGTTCTAATTTTAATTTCAATTTTAATTTTAGTTCTAATTTTAATTTTAATTTAGATTTTAATTGTAATTTTAATTCTAATTTCAATCTTAGTCAAATTTTAATTTTAGTTCTAAATTTAATTTTAATTTTAGTTCTAATTTTAGTTTTAATTTCAATTTTAATTTTAGTTCTAATTTTAATTTTAATTTTAATTTTAATTTTAGTTCTAATTTTAATTTTAGTACTAATTTTAATTTTAATTTTAGTTATAATTTTAATTTCAATTTTAATTGTAGTTCGAATTTTAATTTTAATTTTAATTTTAATTTTAGTTCTAATTTTAATTTTAGTACTAATTTTAATTTCAATTTTTATTATTATAATTTTTGTTTTTCAATTATAAGGAATTTTGAACAAAATTTTAAATGGTCTGAAGTTGTCTACTGTCCCAAAGATACCAACTTGAAAATAAAACCATAAAATTAGACGCGAATGTAAGACAACAATTAAACTTGATTTTTAGATTGGCACTCCTTAATTTGTCGACAACTTCAGAACTCACGAGTCCAAAAAGTGACAGTTAAAAACAAAAATGTCGTTACAATCGTTGAATTTCGTTTCTTTGGATAAAAAGTTATGGGAAAAAGATTTACATACCTTATTTCCGACAACAACAAAAGGGAAGGACGAGCCCTCCTGTATTCCAGCGTACAAAAGAAATTCCGATTTCCATGAGGACAAATTGTTAAATGTATTTTTATCATCGACGGCGTATGTTAGAAGGCAAATATCTGATCCTCTGTAAAAGGGAGTTCTCAGTGTTCGAAATCTTTCTTGGCCGGCAGTGTCCCAAATTTGTAAGGTATACGCTTCTCCATTAACTTCGATATCTTTGTTTAAAAATTCAACACCTATTGTATGATAACCACACTGATTAAAATTATTCGAAACAAAACGATTCATCAAGCACGTCTTTCCAACTAAGCCATCTCCTAAAATAACAACTTTTAAAAGTGTCGTTCTTTGGACATTTCTGTTTTGTAAATTATTTCTCTGCGAACCCATTTTTTTGTTTGTTTGTTTTTCTCCCTTTTTGCTAAACTATACTTGGCACTTTTACTTTTTTTACTCCCTTCAAACACAACTTTGAAAAGTTTCCTATTATCTCTCTGACATATTCTTCAATTGTCTCATACGAATTCGTTATTTATAATTTACATTATTTACAAAATTGAGACGAATTGATCGTGGAATACTTTTTGGTTTAATGATTCTTGAAATCCTCAGCGAGAGAAAGTGAAAAGTCGGATCAATAATAAACTGGAGTACATAACCTCTTTGTTAACTTCTTCTTGGATATGGAAATAGAGTTCAATTTATTCCTTTACTTGTAAATTCAATCAAAATGTGAGTTTTGATTGTTTTTTGGCAGTTTTGCGATATTTCAGAGGGAAAAAGTTGAAATGGAGATATTTGACGGATGTAATTTATTCAACATGACTCATCATCACTGTTCTTAGATTCTTTTCGTTTTATTTGTGGATAAATTTCAATCCTTCCTTTCAATTTATTAGTGTTATTAATCAAAAAAACTATTGCACTACTGTGAGAGAAAATTTACAAAAAAACTAATTACATGTTTGTTCGTTTAATTTCACTTGATTCCGGAGCTATTACGAGTTTTGTTTTGATCGACATTTTTGTATCGCACTGTTTTACCTTTCAAGCATTTATATTGATTGTCATTTGAGAATGTTTTCCTATTTTTATTTTATTGATTTTAAAATGTAATTTTAAATTTAAAGTTTAAATTTAATATTAAATTTTAATTTAATTTAAAGAAAACTTTAATTTTCTTAAAAAAGAAAATTGAACAATTCGAGTCTGAGTAACTAATTTATAAAAAATTCGTAAACATTTTATTTCCTTTGATATATTTTTAGTTTATTATGTTTATTTTTTCATTTATTATTTATTGTATTCTTAATAATAAATTTTTTGTCTGTACTTTGTATTTTTTGTATTTTCTGTTATTATTTTCGTCATAAAATTAAATTAAAATTGATATTTTGCAGGTATCTTCTTTTACTGGTCAGCCAATTACCGATGAGGGATAAATAAACATTCGAAAATTGGAATTGAAACAAAAAAGTCAAAATCAGAAGAAAATTTCTACTTCATTTTAAAAGGTAGGACGTTTTTTTGCCAAAAATTTAAATTTTCCACAAAGTTTATCATTTCCCTATCGATAATTTTACGTTGCTGCATTATCTCCCAACCTCCAGTGCAAGATGTCGTTATGAAAACAAATTTTTTAATTTGCAAAAGAAGCAAAAGTTTAAAAATACTAAACATTCCTGAAAATTATTATAATCAGCATTCGTCAGTTTTTGCCTTTGCTGTGATTTTATTTTTTAGGAAAACTTTTTTAGTATTAACAACAAATAAACAATTTGTCAAGACCAAAATTTTTGAGTAAGTGAAAGAAATTTAAAATTATAGCAATTTAGTTTTATTTTTTCTAATCTAGAGAAAATAAGTGAAATTTATTATGAAATTAAAAATCGTTTTCGATTTTGCGCAGGATGGAGGACGAGAATTCGGTTTATGCGACTTTCGTTTCTACATGCAACCTTGATCCGGAAATATGCTTCGCGTTTGAGGCAATTAAAAGCATTAGCCTTCACTTCGCTGTTGCTTTGATTAAACTTTGTGTAACATTTATCAAAGCTTTAGAGAACTGTCTCTAATTTCATGGGAAAGTTCTACATTCGGAGAATGAAGCTTCAAAGTGAAAGCAAATTTTGTCTTTTTAATCGAATCAAAAAGTTGCTGACAGAGAGAGAGAGAGAAAGAGAGAGAAAAATTGAGTTAGTATTTTACAATTCAGGGAAAATGTGTTCCGAACAATTTTATTTTCGTCTTGGAAATATTTGTTTAGTTAGAAAATATTTCTTTTAATTCTATTTTTAATTTCTTTTTCTTTTTTAATTTATACTATTTTTTAATTCAATTTTCTTTTTAAATTTATACTGTTTTTTAATTCGTTTTTCTTTTTAAATTTATACTGTTTTTTAATTCATTTTTCTTTTCAAATTTATACTATTTTTAAATTTTATTCTCGCTTTCATTTATGTTAAAATACATCAGTATTTTTTTCTTCCGAATTTAAAATCACTTTTTGGTTAATTTTTCTAAATGTAAAATGTTTATTCTTTTTAAGTCTCTATGAATTTAGTAAAAAATAACTGTCCTCCAATTTATCAAATCAGAGTTTTTACAAATCTTTACGAAAAAAATTTTCTTTAATGTATTAGAGTAATTTCTTTTTCCACTAAAGTTCGAATAGAAAATTAAGAACAAGTAAAATTCTTTGCCTGATAGAAAAATTTTTTAAAAATACATTTCTCCAGTGAAAAAATGAAATCACAACCAAATATTACGTCGATTTTCACATATTAACCCTTGGCTATTTTAATAGATATTTTTAGATTAATTTTAGATTTTTGAAAATTAATTTCTTTAAAACTGTTCGTTTTTCAAAATTCTGTTTTCCCTAATATGTATAATTGCTTTTAGAGACAAAAACCTTGAAAAAGAGACACCGGAAGTAAACAGGAAGTCCATGTTTAGGACACTAGACACAAAGAGAGGTTGCACAATCTTTTATATATATATATTCACACAATATACACTATATATAGTGCGTGTGAGTCTCTTTGAAAAAAGGACATTTTTGCACTGAAAAATGAAAAAAAAAGAAACTTTGCCTGCTTCATTAGGAGAATTCACCATGGATGTATAGCAAATAATTCCAAGAGTATGGTGTTTGTACACCGCGATATTTGGAACTAACACGTGGAAATCCTTCAAGTGTTCCCAGGACACCAGCATTATTGCGAAAGTCATCCTGAAGGAACGCTTTTGATCCTTATGGTCACCTGGTGTCTAAGGGTACGCGCTAGTTCAACTCGTTCTCAAATATTTAAAAGGACATTTTCCTTTCTAGTTTTCCGCCATGAATTATGCCTCAGACCACTAAATAATGTCCGGCAATTCTTTTTTATTGTTAAATAGTCTACAAATGAGGAAGTATTTTTAGAAATGAATTCATGTGAGTATTTACATTCATGAATTTATTTTCTATGCACTTTTCTCTGTCTGTCTCTCTCTCTGTCTATTTGTCACTATCTCTCTCTCTCTCTCTCTCTCTCTCTCTCTCTCTCTCTCTAGCTCTTTCTCTCTATGTTTCTCCTTCTCTTTAGATGTATATATATATAATTATTCGTAGGTATACATATAATGTTAATCAACAAACAAGCGAATTAACAATATAATAAAATTATTATAACGGGAAATAATTGTTATTTGAAAGGTAATTGAGACGGGGGATAATGATACGAGTGGAGCATAAATTATTCCAAGGACTTCGAAATGAATTGGACGCTTTCGTATCAGGGGAGAATGATGAATTAAGTCCTTTGAGCTTGCGCAACTTCCATCAAGGATATAAAGCCACTTTCTCTTTTGCTGGTCGATAACAACAATGGGGAAAAGGAGAAATGGACGGAGTGAGGAGGAAGGAAATGGAAAAAAGTAAAACCAAAAAAAAAGAAACAGGAAAAGAAAGAAAAAAACAATAAAAACAATTAGAAGAAGAAAGGAAAAAAGACAAAAAAGAAAGGAAAAGGATTGAAAATAAAAAAGAGAAAAAAAAACAAAAAGAATACAAAGGATTGTAAAAAGAAGGAACGAAAGACAAAAAGAATAGAAAGGATTGGAAAAAGAAAAGAAAATATAAAAACAAAAAGAATAAAAAGGATTTGAAAAAGAAAGGAAAGAAAACAAAAAAAAATAAAAAGGATTGGAAAACGAAAGAAAGAAAAAAGCTTGGAAAAAGAAAGGAAAAAACAAAAAGAAAGAAAAAAAATAGACGAGGCGAGAAGAAGAAAAGAAACGAAAAATGAAAAAATGAGGAAAGAAGAGAAATATAAGAAAGAGAGAAGCAGAGAAAAAAAATATGAAAAATTAAGGCAAATTAAACGAAAAAATTCGGACAATGAATAAAATATTTATTTACTCCAACGTTTCGAAATCTAAATGATTTCCTCTTCAAGGAGTCTATCCAAAAAAAAATAAAAAAATTAAAATAATAAAATAAAAATTATATACATAATTAAAATAATAAAATAAAAATTAAATACATAATTAAAATAATAATAAAAAAATAAATGAAAAATAATTATCTTATACCAAAAAATAATAATTAAAATAGACGAAGACTTAAATTTTTATGCCCTGACGATGAAGTAGAGGCTGGAGTCATAAAATTATAAAGGAACTTAATATTCATAAAATAATTTTAAAAATTTACATATAAATGACAAAAAATGATTTAAATTTGTGAAAATAATAATAAAATTAGTAACAAGTTAATAAAAATTAAAAAATTAATAAAAAGAAAAAAAAATTTGTTCTTAAATTGAAAAATTTAAATTTATGAAAATTAATAATACAATTATGAAAATTAATAAATAATAAATAAATAGTAAAAAATAATAAATAGTACAAAATAATAAACAGTAAAACATAATAATTAGTAAAATAAAAAATAATAAAAACAATAAACAAAATAAATAATGAACACACCATAAATAAATAAATAATCCGTCCTTGTATTAAGACAATAAATAAATAATAATAAGAAAAAGGAACGAAACATTGAAAAAAGAGAAAAAAAAACCGTAAAGAGAAATGGAGAAAATAGAGGAAAAGGAATGAAGTAGAAAACTAGTTGGAAAAGAGAAATAAAATGTCAGAAAAATATTCTCCCTCTTAAATTCAAAATTTATTTATTCGACTTTAATTTCCCCAGAAAATTAAATTTTTTCCTTTCCATATTAAAAAGCGAGAGAGAAAAAAGATAAAATGAGATTTAAAACTTTTCGTTTGCAATCTTTTGCGTGAAAAGGAATGAAGAATGATCACAACTTTTGAATGGAATTCGTCAATGTCACGTCATTCGTCAAGTGAGTTACGCCAGAAGCATTCCCTGCACCAGGAAGTCATAAATTGTAAAATAGCATGGTTAGAATTTTATTGTCCGCTTTTACCTTTCCTTTCTAGAAGAAGAAATGGACTTTCCTTTGCATCAGGAGAACATCTAATATTAGAAGGATGTAAAAGCTCCGACTCCTTTTTTTTCAACTTGTGCTTTCACTCGGTCAGGTCCTTCATGGTTCGTAACTTGTATTATTTACAACTAATTCTCAAATAATTCGTTACTAATTTATTATTTTTCGTTAAAATAAATTTTGCAGTGGAAAAGAGACTTTTTCAGTCAGACGAGCTTTTATAGTGAAAAATGTGGGAGGAAAAAAATATTTTTAATAAGAATGCATTATTATGCTGTGCAAATAAGAGACTTCGTTCGCTATTTAGTGGAACGATTTTTTTTCGAGAGAGACGAATTATTTTTTGGATAAAAATTAATTTAGTCAGACGAATTGTTCCAGGATTTTCAGTGAAAGAAACGAATTAATTTTGGAATTATCAGTAGAAGAAATGAATTATTCCAGAAATATTAGTAGAAGAAGAAATGAATTAATTTTAGAATTATCAGTAGAAGAAACGAATTATTTTCAGTTAAAAAATTCTTTTTAGTCTTTTTAGTTGTCGGTGAATATAATAATTAGTGAAAGAAACTATATTTGCTCAGACGTACAATTTTTTTAGAAAAAAAAAATTCTTTAGTTAGAGAAACTATATCTATATGAAAAAAATCTTTACCTGGAATTTTATTTATTTAATTTGTAGTTACAAATTTCACAATATTAGCGAAATTTTTAGTTATTGCAGCAAATAGTTCTGTTATAACGAATTCTTTCGCTATTTCAACGAATTCTTTCGCTATTTTAGAGAAAGTTATCGCTGTTCTAGGTAAAGGTTTCTTTTCGTGTAAGAATCGAAATAAATATTTTCTACGAAAGGAAAACATAAATCTTTTCTACAAAACGAAATAAATCTTTTCCATCGAAAACAAAATATAATAAATAAATTCGTTATCAGCGACGGAAAAAAAAAGTTAAAATTGAATAAGCGAATAATATGATCAAAGCAAAAGTTTGCTTTTTCGATTGCGATAATAAATAGCGGTAACAGGATTTATCTTAAATTGAGCTTCAAAGCACGAACTTGTTTTCCTAACAGGGCAGCATGTTGTCGATAGAGTTTGACCGTTACTATTATTTATGCCCGGGATATTCTCTCTTTCTATATACATATATAGAGAAAAGGGGTTGTATCCTTCATAGCCTCCATTATATATATACATATAGTATATATAAATGTGTTGAAAGCAAATGAGAACTACCTGCTTTTTTCCCTCCTTTCATTCTTCCTTCCTTTTTTTTTTGCAAAAACAAAAGCGATCGGGTAGTTGACACGATATTATCTGGTAATTTTGCGCTTTTAGTACAATCTAAATTGCCAGAAGAGATTTGTCGGAATACGTTATAATAGTTGGGCACTTATAGGAAAAGCTTGAAGACGATTCAAACGGTGGGGTAGCAGAAAAACAGAATAAGGATCACGGTATCCTGAAATTTACGTCTGCGCGTTAACACTTTCATGTATAGATATATATTTTGTAGGGTAGGTTCTACGTTATTGATTTTTCATTAAATGGTGAGCCACCTCCTTCTTGTATTTATATATATATATTCGTGTACCCACCATGGAAAACGTATCGAATTTTCATCCCCAGCCATTTTTCATCTCCTGTTTTTTAAAATATATATATTTTGAATTTCATGAAATTTTAGAGCTATAACAATAATTTTATTCATTAAAATTCATCAGAAATCGATGTGTTTCTAGTTTTATATTATAGTTAATATTTTATATTTATTATGTAAGATACAAAAAATTGTATATCGTTGAAAAAATTTTATTCAACTTGGAATTTAATTTATTTTTACCACTTTTTATTTTTTGAAGATAATTGCAATATGGTGATGATAGTTACTATTAAAAGCGATGACAATGGCAATATTATCAATAGTAATATTACAATAAAATAATAATAATAAAAACAATAAAAATTTTAGTAAAAGTATTTAATAACAATTTAGTAATTGCTTTGTTGTATTTCACTGAGTATCATTTTTAAACTAAATGTAACTGTACATTTATTTCTGTGTATTGTAATTATTACTAAAAATTATATTTAAAATAAAAAATATTTCTAATTCTAGTTGAAAAAAAAATTTATTGAAGAATTAATAAATAAATGCTTTTCTTAATTAAATTAACATCTCTAAATTAAATTAACGTCTCTAAATTAAATTATCATATAAATTGTACATTATATTAGTTAACACTATTTTTAAAATAATTTTTATTAAGTCTTTTAAGTTGAAAGAGAGAATTCTTTGTAATCTATTTAAAAAATTTTTTAATTCTATTTAAACTATTTTGCAAAAAAACATTTATAAAGTAATAATAAATTTGGTGTCAAAAACATCTAAATTCAATAATTTTTTTAAAAATATTTTGTTGCTTATTATTTGTATTATTTGTAAAATATTTTCGTGTATCACTTGATAAAAATAGACTCAGTTTTTCAGTATTCGATTCCAAAATATTCTAACAGATGGCCGTACGAATCAAATATTTTCAATTTTAAAATTAATGTATAAAAAATCATCGAATTGTTGCAAAAAAAAAAAAAATTATCAAAAAATTTGATAATAATAGAATTCCTTCTAAAAATGTTATGAAATTCTCGTGAAGAATTTTATTAAAATTTTTAATAATTATAATTAAATTCTTTTGAAGCATTTCTTTGAATTTTTTTTTAACTAATGGAGTTTCTTTAAAAAATGTTAATTAAAAATTTTGAAAAAAATAAATTAATTGAATTTTATTAAAATTGTATTAAAAAAAATTGAATTCTTGCGAATAATTTTATTACTATTTATAAAAATAATTGAATTGTTCCAAAGAATTTATTAAAATTTAAGAAAATAAATGAATTTTATGTTAATATTTAAAGATCAAAATTCTTTCGAGTCTATTAAAATTGTTTTAAAAATAATTAAATTTCTGCAAAGAATTTTACTATTTATAAAAATAATTGAAATGTTTCGTAGAATTTATGAAGATTTTAAGAATTAATTAAATTTGTATGAAGAATTTTATAGAAATAATTGAATATAATGAATTTTTTTTATTTTATAAATATTTTGACAATAATTGAATTATTTTTCAAAGAATTTAAAATTATTGTTGAAATAGAATTTTATGGAAATTTTTGAAAATAATTAAATTCTTTCGTGTAATTTTATTTAAATTAAAAATAATTAAATTCCTTCAAAGAATTGTAGTATTTGTAAAAATAATTGAATTGATTCGAAAAATTTATTAAAATTTTAGAAAATAAATAAAATTCATGAAAATATTAAAAAATATTTAAATTCTTCTCAGGAATTTAATTAAAATTGTTTTGAAAATAATTGATCTGCAAAGAATTTTACTATTTATAAAATTAATTAAATTTTTGCGTAGAATTTTACTTTCTTTATAAGAATAATTTAATTATTTCGAAGGATTTATTAAAATTTTAGAAAAAAATTGAATTTTTTCGAAGTTTGTTAAAAATATTTCTAAAAATTGATCTCTTCCGAGGAATTCAATTAAAATTGTTTTAAAAATAATTGAATTTTTGTAAAGATTTTACTACTTAACAAAATAATTGAATTCTTTAGAAGAATTTATTAAAATTTTAGAAAATTATTGAATTCTTTCGTGGAATTTTATTAAAATTTTTAAATTTTGACTATAAAGTTATTTACATTTATTATTATTATTTTTATTCTTATTAATATTAATATTAATATTATTATTATTATTATTATTTTAATTTGTCATTATTTTATTTTTTTCTAAAAGCAAATAAAAATAGATGTGAATTTATTGATGCTTTATAATTGATTTAAAACAATGATTATTTTAAATTAAAATTAAAAATTATAAACGTTTGTCCTTTTCTTGTTTGTTTTTGCAAATTTGTTCGCACTTTTTATTTCTAATTAGATTATGTTTTCTGTGTGTGTGTGTAAACGTGGTGCAGCTTCACTGGACAGCAACCCCACAAGACCCTTTTTAAACTTATCAGCCTTTAGGCGTTTAAGCCCTCAAACCGTTCTAATTGAGGTTTCTTCTCTCGTTATCCGCGAAAGAGTTACTGGAAACAATGGCAAAAACAATAGCACAACAATTGCATCTAGCATCATCACTCTTTTACTCTTTGCCAAAGAACAAAGTCTCTGTATGATGCATTGTTTTCTTTCAATATCGCCGTCAAGTGGTCCAGTATACATACACATATATAACGAAGTGTTCAGCTTTTTTCCCATTTGCAAATTAAAAAGAAAATCATTTTTATTCTACAAAAAGTAAAATTTGTCTTGAAAAATATTTTTCTACTTTCTTCTATATTTACAATGATAGAGTAAACATTAAAAATTGGAAACATTTTAAGGAATGATACAAGAAATATTTTTTTTAATAAAAATTCTTTATGCAGATATTTGTGTCTATTTGGGTGGTAAATATTTTATTTTTTACTTTCAAGTGACAATAAAGAATAATTATATTTTACTATTCTGTAAAAATAAAGGATTATTAGTGTAATTTAAGTTTTTAAGAACTGAGAGAAAAATTAGTAAGTTTTTAATAAAATTGAAAGAAAATATTGTTTAAAAAAAAATGAAATGAAAAAAAATATGAGGAAAGAAATTGAAAAATAAAAGAATAAAAAAAAGTTGTTTTCTAGAAAAAAGCTTTTTAATCTCATTTTGCTCGAGTGCTCTTGGGAACGGAGAAACATTTCAATATTAATTACTGCGTAAATAAAAGATGAAAATTATCCTACGTTTCCACGTCGGTAAACATTTTACATCATCCCTTTGCCTCCACAACTCAATCAGACTTTTCCTGTATTTTTAAAAAATCTTTATTTTCCTTATTTCATTGTTTTTATTCTTTTTTTCCTAAATCTATTACATTCTAATTCTTTTATCTGATGTTTATTATCCCTCTTCTTTTGTACATTTATCATTCATACTCTTTTTTTTATTCTACACTTATGCTCTATTTTTATTTCCATCTTTTTAATTTTCGCTTCTATAATTTTTATTTTTCTAATATTTTCAATAAATAGAAAAAATAGTTTGAAAAAATTGAAATGGAAATCTTTTGTTTCTTTTTTATTGTTAATAGAAAAAGTTTTTGAATGTTTTCAATAAACCCCCTTGTTTTTCGACGGAGGAAATTGTATTTTCCCGTTTTTATACATATGCAAAAATAGAAATTAATTAATTTCATGTCAGAAAATCTCGAGTATAATTTCGCGATACTTGATATTTATATAATATAATGGGAGATGCAGAAAAATATAAACATTTTCAATGTACGTTCGTTTACGCTCGACCCATTCATTTGACGTGAATCGATTTTCCGCACAACTCAGAAAAAGTTTATATTTTTCTAATTATAATAAATATGTGTGCATATTATAATTATACTCTCGGCATTTTAAATTCGAGTGATGATAAATATACTTCAGTGCTAAACTCGAGTTAATGGAAACTGACTTGTGGCTACAATTAAATAGAATTAAATTGAATTGAAATTGAATTAAAATTAAATTGAAATTGAATTAAAATTAAATTAAAGTTAAATTAAAATTAAATTAAAATTAAATTAAAATTAAATTAATCTAGGATTAAATTAACCCCAAGAAGAATTAAAATAATCTATTTTGGTGTTATTTTTAAGTATGAATGGTATTTTATTATAAATAAAAAACTAAAGTCAACGATTTGAAAAATTTCAAGGAATTTAGCTTCTTCAGAAAGAATATTAAGTTAATTACTAACAAACTTGGTAACATAGTTACTAAATTCAATTGTGTTCCAAAATTTCAATTCTCTTTACAAATAATAAAATTCTTCTCTTCTCTTCAATTATTTTACAAAATTTTAATTAAATTCATCACAAAATTTCAATTATTTTCAAAAAGTCCCAGACTACCTGCTACTAGAACAATTTCAATTAATATCCGGGTAATGAAAATTAATTTAATTCACAATTAATTAAAAGTAACCACAGCCGACAATGGGCAGAAGATGACAATTTATTTTTTTTTTGCAAAGTTAATCTTCACAGAAAAACTTCATATAGTTACTAAATTCAATTCTTTTTATAAATAGTAAAATTCTTCTCTGATATTCAATTATTTTACAAAATTTTCATCAAATTCTTGTCAAAATTTCAATTATTTTACAAAAGTTTTCTAAAATTTCATAATTTTCAATATTTACTATGTTAATAAAATTTTGCAAAAGAATTCCATTATTAAAAAAAATTTTAATACAATTCTTCGCAAACATTCAATTATTTTCATAAATAATCGAAATTTTTACAGGAATTCAATTATTTACAAATTTTTTAAATAAATTTCTTCGCAATAATTCAATTATTTTTATAAATAATAATAACATTTCTACAGGGATACAATTATTTTTTATAAATAATAAAATTCTTTAGAAATTCAATTATTTTCATAAATAATAAAACTCTTTGCAGAATTTCAATTATTTTTAATGCAATTTTAATCAAATTCCTCGAAAAATGTAATTATTCTTAGAAATCTTATCGAAATTCTTATTAAAAGTCCAAAGAATTTAATAATTTAAAAAATTTGTTGATAACATTTTTTATGAGAATTTAATTTCAAGAGACATAAAATTAATAAATTATTTATTTATGTATTTAAATAATTGAATTCTCGTAGAATTTACGAATAAAAATGGTTTTAAAAATGAATTTCAGTTAAAATTTTAGTATTTTTAGTATTTTTTAGTATTAAAAGCATTATAACATGGATTTTTAGAAATAATTAAATTTTCAAAAAGTTTCAAACTAAAATCATTGAAATTATTAATTTTTCATATTTTTTGACAAAAAATTCTGTAGAATTAATTTTTTTTGAAAGTTTAATAGAATTTTTATTGAAATTATTTCAAGTTTTTATTTTTCAATATATATTTAATTGCAGAATTTCCAAATAATTATAATTTTGTAAAATTGAATTGTAGACGAAAAAATTCGAAAATTATAAAACTCATCGCAGGGTTTCAATTATTTTTCATACAATTATAATTGAATTCCTTGATAAAAGTAATTATGTTCATGCAAGTTTTAATAAAATTCGACAAAGGAATTGAATTATTAAAAAATTTGTTACTAAAATTCTTTATGAGAATTTAATTTTCAGAAATATTCAATTATTCAATTAAAAACTTTTGCATTTAAATAATTAAATTTTGGTCGAATTTTCTAATAAAAATTGATTTTCATTCCATAAATATGAATTTCACGTAAAATTTGAGATTATAATTGAATATTAAAAGAAATATAGAGTGAACTTTTTGGAAATAATTGAATTTTCAAAATTAATACTTTTGAAAAAGTTTAATTGAATTTTTTGAATATTATTTGATGTTTTAATTTTCTATTATGCATTTAATTAAATAATTTATGAATAATTGAAATTTCGTAAAATTGATTAATTAATTATTATTAAAAACAATAGATATAAAGTAAAATTGTAGTTAAACATTTATGAAAATAATAATTGAATAGAAATAATGAAAATAATTTTGAAAAAGTAATTCTTATAATACACTGAAAAAAAAGTTCTGGTTGGAATTACCAGAAATCCTAGTTTTAACCAGAATTTCGTGTTAAATATTCCTTTAACCAGAACATTTCTGGTTAGGTTAACCAGAATTCTAGTTAATTAATAAAATTCATGTTTTATAGTTATAAAAAAATTCAATAAACTAAAATTCCATTAATTGTAAAAAATAATTATTTAAATGTAAAATATAAAAAATATATGAAGATTTGACCCAGAAAAAGCATGTTTTCGTGGATGAGTTGCAGGTTAAATAAAGTTAGCGAGGCGCATTAGCCCTTCAGGACCCCTCCACCGTCAATAAAGTATATAAATATAAATATAAATATACACACACTCTTGTACATTGGAATTCATATCCGGGGATATTTATATTATAAGGTGGGGATAGTCGGTGGTAAATCCCCTTTTACCCTCTGAGACTAACTTTTCAATCTCGGTCGAATAATAATCTCTGCGGCAATCCTCTCCTCTTGGTTACCTCGGCAACGATCTGGCCTCTGATTGGCTGTTTCTCAAGATTCACACAACCCTCTCTCACCCCTTTTTCCATATAGAGAGTCTCTCCCCCTCCACTTTATCAGAACTCAAAACGTCTATCTGGGCAAAAGCGGATCTCTTCCCTCTTGCCCTGCTCGCACACTTAGCATCATGGTTAACTTCAATGAGCGGATAACAAGCCGCCCCATCACAGTGCCCTATAATATTCTCTCGTATAAATGGACCCGGGTCTTTGTCAAATCAACTGTCGTTTGTTGTGCATAAACAACCCTCAAACGCGCGTTACAACTTTATACCTCGCATATTCTGGTATCTATATATCTAAATGTATATATGGTCTCGTGTAAATTTTCGCATCAAGTGACAAAATGAAATTTTATAAATATAAACATGGTTTTATTAATCAAGCGAAAGATATCTTTTATATACTTCTTAATCAAGGTTCTTAAAAGTAAATCTATTCTTAGATATTTTTTTTATCAATTTTCTGTTTTTTTTGAAGGTTAATATGTCTGACAATTTAAAAATGTTCTACTGTGAAAACAAATTAGAGGAACAATATTAAAATAATATTTTCTGCTTGAATCAAACTTTGTAAATAGGAAGAAACCAATATATTTTTACAGTCTGACCAAAAATCGTATTTTCTACTTGAAATAACTGTAAAATATTTACAGTACTTCCTACTTAAAACTGTATATTTAAATAATAAGCAAACAATTTTCTACTTAAAACTAAACCCAAATATTTGAATTAAATTATTAAATTATTATCCTCCAACTAAAAACAGGATTTTCTACTAGAAATAAAATTAAAATATCTATATCAAAAGAAATAAATGATTGTCTGACTGAAACGGCAGTTTTCTACTTAAATGCAAATTTAAATAATACGACTCGTACCGCGTCTGACCGAAATGGTGTTTTTCTACTTAAACGTTAAAACGAAGCAAGACTTTGAAAATAATTGCGACAGTCTGACTGCGGAGAGAAAGTATATTTTCTACTATTATAGAAATGCTATTAAAATCGAAAAGAAAACGTTAGATTTCTCTCAATCGGCTTTTCCGCCCACTATAAGCAAACGAAAACGCAAAATCCAAGACACTATTGTGTACTTGTTCTCAGCGGAGACACTCTCGAAGAATGATGGTTATGGGAAAAGAGTGCTTGAACACGGACGTTGGTCAAACTCCGGGTGTTCCCAATTAAGCCACAACGAAAGCTGAAAGGCAAGTCAGTCCTGTTTCACTTTGGCTTTCACCATACCTACCCATGCGCCTCTTCAGAAAAAAAGGAAAAGAAAATCAGTCGCAGCACCCCTATCGGCAGAAATTTTTAACTTTCATGCTTTTTTTTCTTTTTTACATCATTTGATATTGTGTCTCTAAAATTTGAAATGGGTAAAAATTTCTGTCTATTAAACGGTTTTTTTTACTGGATACAACATTTGAATATATACTTCTTTGCTTTTTTGTTTCATAACTTTTTTTTATAATTTTTCTATTCAAATATTTTTAATTTTAAAATTAATGTATTGAAAATCATCGAATTATTGCAAAGAAATTTATCAAGAAATTTTGATAATAATAGAATTCCTTCTAAACACGTTATTAAATTATCGTAAAGAATTTTACTAAAATTGTTAAAAATCCTAATTAAATTCTTTTGAAGAATTTCTTTGAATTTTTTTTAAACTAATTGAATTTCTTTAGAAATTTTAATTGAAAATTTCTAAAGCTATTGGATTTTATAAAGAAGAATTTTATTAAAATTGTATTAAAAATAATAGAATTTTTGCAAAGAATTTTATAACTATTTATAAAAATAATTGAATTGTTCCGAAGAATTTATTAAAATTTAAGAAAATAAATTAATTTTATGTTAAATATTTGAAGATTTAAATTCTTTCGAGTCTATTAAAATTGTTTTGAAAATAATTAAATTTCTGCAAAGGATTTTACTATTTATAAACATAAATGAATTATTGCAAAGAATTTTACAAATTTATAAAAATAATTGAAATGTTTCGAAGAATTCATTAGAAATTTTAGAAATAATTAAATTAGTGAATTTTTTTTAAATAATTGAATTGCTTAGAAGGATTTGTTAAAATTTTAGCAAATATTTGAAAAATTAAATTGTTCCGAAGAATTTATTAAAATTTTAGAAAATAAATGAATATTATGTTATTATTTGAAGAGTAAAATACTTTCTAGAAATTCTATTAAAATTGTTTTGAAAATAATTAAATTTCTGCAAAGGATTTTACTATTTATAAACATAAATGAATTATTGCAAAGAATTTTACAAATTTAGTAAAATAATTTAAATGTTTCGAAGAATTTATTAAAATTTTCAGAAATAATTAAATTATTATAAAAAATGTTATAGAAACAATGAAAATAATAAATTTTTTTTCTTTTTTATAATTATTTTAACAAAAATTTGAATTATTTTTAAAGAATTTAAAATTTTTGTTGAAAAAGAATTTAATGGAAATTGTTAAAAATAATTAAGTTTTTTCGTGTAATTTTATTTAAATTAAAAATAATCAATTTCCTTTAAAAAATTGTAGTATTTATAAAAAATAATTGAATTGTTTCGAAGAATTTATTAAAATTTTAGAAAATAAATGAATTTTATGTTAATATTTGAAGATTTAAATTTTTGTCGAGTCTATTAAAATTGTTTTAAAAATAATTAAATTTCTGCAAAGGATTTTACTATTTATGTAAACATAAATGAATTATTGCAAAGAATTTCACTATTTATAAAAATAATTGAAATGTTTCGAAGAATTTACAGAAAACTTTTAGAAATAATTAAATTGGTATAAAGAATTTTTGTAGAAGTAATTAAAAATAAGGAATTTTTTTTCTCTTTTATAAATATTTTGACAATAATTGAATTATTTTCAAAAAATTTAAAATTCTTGTTCAAATAGAATTTTATGGAAATTTTTGCAAATAATTAAATTCTATCGTGTAATTTTATTTAAATTGGATTAAAAATAAATTAATTCGAATTGTACTATTTATAAAAATAATTGAATAATTTAAGAAGAATTTGTGAAAATTTCAGGAAATAAATAAAATTTATGAAAATATTTTAAATCATATTTGAATTCATCCCTGAATTTTAATTCAAGTTGTTTGGAAAATAATTGATCTGCAAAGAATTTTACTATTTATAAAATTAATTGAATTCTTGCGTAGAATTCTATTTTGTTTATAAGAATAATTTAATTATTTCAAAGGATTTATTACAAATTTTAGAAGAAAATTGAATTTTTTCAAAGTTTTTTAAAAATATTTCTGAAAATTGATCTCTTCCGATTCAATTAAAATTTTTTTTTTTTAAATAATTGATTTTTTTGTAAAGATTTATACTATTTCAAAAAATAATTGAATTGTTTAGAAGGATTTATTAAATTTTTAGAAAATTATAGAATTATTTCGTTAAAATTTATTAAAACTCTGAAAATATGAAGAGTAATAATTAATTTTGCACTTAATAAGTAAATTTTTAAAGTTTCTCTATGTAATTATTTATTAATTTTATATTTGAAAATAAAAAATGTTGTAAAATTTGCATAACAACAATAAATCGAATAACGCACGTTCCACTTGATTGCGCTCGTAACATTTCCTAGTAATAATAATAGTTAATAGATAAATGTTTGTAACTTAACACAGTTTTCTTTAAAGTATTAAATTGATACTAAAGTAGATGAAATTGATACCAAAAGTTTGTATCAATTTTTTATTTGATCCAGATTTTTGGTATCAATTTGTTGCAATTTGCCATACTTTTAAGTTAACAGTGAAGGTATAGAATACAAATTTACTTTTAAATACTTACTGTAACAATGATTTTTTTTCGTCTACATAAATATTTATATCCCTCTCAAGATGCTCAGCCGCTTTTTGGTCCTTGAATTAATATCCTGTATACATTATAAATCGCTAACGAGTTTCGAAATTTATATTCCACGCAGTAAAAAAAAGAAGCAATGCTTGATTAATTCACTGAAAAAGACAAATTTTTTCCCCCAGTGTTATAATTAACACTATAAAATATAAAAATACAAAAAAGTATACAAGGCATTATCAAGTGTATCAAATTTTCGAGATGATTTTCAAATATACATAATATATATATGTTTTGAAACATCCATGAATGTATCATTAGATTTTACATGTGCGTATATTTTCATCTATATGTGCACATTTAGTGAATTAATTCGGTGCTCTCTCGCTCTTTTTATATATACGTGATGCATGAAGTTGAGATGTTTTCATACGTTATGGATATGATATACAGTACAGGTGTGCTTACAAAAGACATGTCGAGTATTTTTTTTTCTTTTTTTTTTTTAATTTTTGAATAGACTAACAGGGCGTTGAAATAGTAGATGGGGGAGTGTGCGAGGAAAAAGAGTCGGTTTCATCTGAATCATGCATATTTATACTCACATCTTCCACTTCTCTTTTGCCTTTACACGATGAGCCACAATATTATGCAGCAGCGCATTTATGTAAATCTAGGTGCACATCATTTTCATTTTCAATATATCACATTTCGAATCTTCATTACGGTCCAATTAGATGTGATTTAAGTTTTTTTCTGCAAATGTTTTATTTTTTTCCGAATTTATATTTTTGTTTTTGTATATAAATATTTTTCTTCTTCTTTCTGAATATTAAAATCACTGTTTTCTTGAAAAAATCAAATTGATACCAAAGTGGATCAAAATGATGTAGAAAATTTGTATCAATTTTTTATTTGATCCACATTTTGGGTATCGATACGTTGCGCAATTTGATACTTTTAAGTTAACAGTGATTTTTTTTCTTCTTTTTTTCTAAATCTTAAAATATCTTTCTTCTTTTTTCTATAAATATTAAAATATTTTTCTTCTTTTATTCTAAACATTAAAATATCTTTCTTCTTTTTTTTCAAATATTAAAATATAATATTAAATATTCGAAATATAAAAATTCAGTAGTAAAATTTTATTTCCAGTCTAAACTTTTGGATTTTTGTTTACTTTTAAGTCAAAAATTACCGTTTTATAGTCAGACGTCGTGTTTCTTTTTCTACTTACAATTTTTAATTACATTTCGAGTAGAAAAAACATTTTTAGGCAGACTTAGAATTTTTCCTAATTAATTAAGTTTAAGTAGAAAACACTATTTTCACTCAGACTGCATCAATTTTTTATCTTCTTTTTGTCAATTTAGTTTTAAGTAGAAAAGCCTTCTTAATAAGTCAGACTTTTGCTACCTTTCAGTAATTTTAATCTCGTGAGTTTTTTTCTAAACGACAAAAATCGCAACAAAACTAGAAAAAATGTCTGGAAAATATTTCGAAAATTATTTAAACTGATAAATAGTTTAAAAGTTCAAAAAAATAAAAAAAAATGTCTTTCTATTCTATTCAGAAGAGAAAATCTTTTGGAAAATTGGGAAAATGCTTCAATTAGCGTATAAGAAATGGAAAGAAAATAGAGCCTGAAAGAAATATGAAGGGTCATTAGGGGGGAAACGTGTATATTTCGTTTCTCGCCAAAGCCCTTATTTAATACAACGTCACACCGAAATTGCGACGCCGCACACTGAGTGAGATGTCAGTGGAGGGACAACTTTGAAGCGAAAACTTCCCGCTATGAATGTGTTTTGAGGGTGACGGAAGAACGCTCATCCACCACATTCAAGGGGGGGAATTTCTCTCTCTCTCTCTCTCTCTCTCTCTCTCTGAATATATCTATATGCATTCTACGCATTACGCCAACATAAACGAGCCAATCAGCACGCTTTGTGTCAGCAATCATCTCTTGATTACTCGGCAGTTAGAATCAAAACAAGAACCTACATACAGTGCCATGAAATTTGATTTAATAAATAACTAGAAAATTTTAGACGTAACGAAATTTTTTTCCCTTGTATATAAAGATAGAGAAAATTGAAAAATATTTTCATTAAAAAAATAAGCCACTTACAAATTTTGTTTAATTATTATATTATTACCAGAATTTACATTTTTGCCGTCTCACTAAAAATAGTTTTTAATGAAAAAAAATAATAACAAATAATAATAATAATAATAATAAAATAAAAATAATAATAATAATAAATAAGTCAAATTAATTTTCATTAATTTTAATTATTTATTAAGTATCTCGGACGTCAAAGACTATTTAATTAATAATAATAATAATAATAATAACAAATAATAATAATAATAATGCAAATATTTAAAACAAATAAAAAAAAGTAAGAATTCGTAAAATTCGAATAATGTTGGCTTAAAAAA
Source organism: Leptopilina myrica (nomen nudum) (assembly GCA_032872475.1). Taxonomy (NCBI): domain Eukaryota; kingdom Metazoa; phylum Arthropoda; class Insecta; order Hymenoptera; family Figitidae; genus Leptopilina; species Leptopilina myrica (nomen nudum). The sequence goes on from CM065467.1 coordinate 28,962,271, forward strand.
TATTCTAATGTTCATAAGTTTGTCTACGAAGGAATTTTTCCAATTCAAATAAAAATTAATTTTCTACATAAGAATTAAAAATTAATTTAAAAATAATAAAATGAAGTAAATATTTTTACAGTCTGACCAAAACGGTAGTTTCTACTTAAAGTGAAAAATAAAAATAATGGAAAACTGGTTTTCTCATAAGACTTAGAAGAAATTTAAGAAGAAAAAGCAAAAAAAAGTTCTTAAATTTTTTCTTTTCAAATATTTCCAATTTTTAAATAATTCTATTGAAAATCTTCGAATTATTGCAAAGAAAATTATGAAAAAATTTGATAATAATAGAATTCCTTCTAAAAATGTTATTAAATTCTTGTGAAGAATTTTATTAAAATTTTTTAAAATAGTAATTAAATTCTTTTGAAGAATTTCTTTGAATTTTTTTTTTAACTAATGGAGTTTCAGTAAAAATTTTAATTGAAAATTTTGAAAGCAATTGGAATTTATGAATTTTATTATTATTTATAAAAATAATTGAATTGTTCCGAAGAATTTATTAAAATTTTCGAAAATAAATGAATTTTATGTTAAATATTTGAAACTTTTAATTCTTTCGAATTTACTAAAATTGTTTTGAATAGAATTAAATTTCAGCAATGGATTTTACTATTTATAAACATAAATGAATTATTGCAAAGTATTTTACTATTTATAAAATATATAAAATATAAAATAATTGAAAAAAATGAAATTTATTTTTCTTTTTTATAAATATTTTGACAATAATTGAATTATTTTTAGAGAACTTAGGAAATAATAAAATTTATGAAAAAATTTAAATCCATCGGAGGAATTTAATTAAAATTGTTTTAAAAATAATTGAATTCCTGCAAAGAATTTTGTTATTTATAAAAATAATTTAATTGGTCCGAAGAATTTATTAAAATTTTAGAAAATAAATTAATTTTATGTTAATATTTGGAGATTAAAATTCTTTCGAGAAATTCTAGTAAAATTGTTTTGAAAATAATTAAATTTCTGCAAAGAATTTTACTATTTAGAAAAATAATTTAATTGGTCCGAAGAATTTATTAAAATTTTAGAAAATAAATTAATTTTATGTTAATATTTGAAGATTTAAATTCTTTCGAGAAATTCTATTAAAATTGTTTTAAAAATAATTAAATTTCTGCCTAGAATTTTACTATTTATAAAAATAATTGAAATGTATCGAAGAATTTATTAAAAATTTTGAGAAATAATTACATTGGTATGAAAAATTTTATCGAAATAATTAAAAATAATAAAATTTTTTTTTCCTTTTTTATAAATATTTTGACAATAATATTAATTATTTTTAAAGATTTTAAAATGCTTGTTGAAATAGAATTTTATGAAAATTTTTGTAGTATTTACAAAAAAATAATTAAATTGTTTCGAAGAATTTATTAAAATTTCAGGAAATAAATAAAATTTATGAAAATATTTAAATATATTTGAATTCTTGCGAAGAATTTATGGAAATTGTTTTAAATATAATTGATCTGCAAAAAATTTTACTATTTATAAAATTAATTTAATTCTTGCGAAGAATTTTACTTTGTTTATAAGAATAATTTAATTATTTCGAAGGATTTTTAAAAATTTCAGAAAAAAATTGAATTTTTTCGATGCGTGTTAAAAATATTTTTAAAAAATAAACTCTTCCGATTCAATTAAAATTGTTTTAAAAATAATTGATTTTTTAAAAATATTTTATTATTTAAAAAATAATTGAATTGTTTAGGATTTATTAACATTTTAGAAAATTATTAAATTCTTTTATCAAATTTTTATTAAACTTTTTAAAATATGAACAGTTATAATTAATTTTGTACTAAGTGAATTTTTCAAATTTTGACTATGAAATTATTTAAAAAATTTATAATTGAAAATAACAAAATTTGTAATTTTTATAACAACAAAAAATTGAATAACACGTTCCGCTAGTGATAAATAATAAAGTTACAGTCTGACAAAAATGTTAATTTCTACTTAAAAGTTTAAATTTAATTTTAAAATGAAAAAGTGAAGGTATTATATTTTTAGTCTAACCAAAAAGTCCTTTTCTGCTAAGAAACTAAATTTGAATAGTAAATAAAGAAATTTTACCCTAAAAAAAAAAAAGAAATGAAAAAAGAAATAATAATAATACAAATATTTAAATATTCCTGCGTGCATTTTATTGATGTTTTCCAAACAGAAAAATAATATTAACAAAAAATAAATGATTACTGAAAAACTTGTACAATGCGAAAATAAAAAAGTCATACACATTTGAAAATGTGAGAAAAAAAAATGTAAATCTCGACTTTTCAATTCTATTCAGCATTATAATATTCGGTATCTTTCTTTTTTTTCTTTTCTCTCTCTCTGTGTGTGTGTATGGATTATTCAGCAGTTATATTCACGCGCACGAGTGCTCGTCAATGGATCTTCCATTTCCGCGATTGTTAACGATTTTGAAAAACCCTTCGCTACCGCAATTTGATTCAACATTCAACTCTGTTCTAAATCGTTCTACCGTAATCCACTCTTTGCGTCTTTTATCCGTATATTTATACCAATTTTCCATATATTCTGTCCGATAGAATTACCGAGGAGTGGGCGATTTCCATATATATACATATAAATTAATCTTTGGAGTAAAATATTCTCAACAATTTTTCTAACTTTCCATATATATATTCATATTTTATTCGTTGCGCGTAATTTTCGATTATAATGCGAAAAAAGAACTTTCTAATTAATGAACGCTTTAAAATTGTATTTATTTTATTTTTAATTTCGTAAACTACACTGAAAAAAAAAATTTATTTGATTTAAATAACCGATTATTTGACTATGAAATAATTTTTATTTGAATCAATAAAATAATATTTGCTTTAAATAGTGAAATATTTAATTCAAAATTCAAATACAATTTATTTGATTTAAATACAAATTATTTGATTCAAGTATAAATATTTATTTGATATAATAGTCAAATAATCGGTTATTTGAATCAAATAAATTTTTTTTCAGTGTATAATTCGCGTTACGCTTTTTGAAATTAGTGCCATAAACTTATAGCTGGGAATTGGGAAAATTTCCCTAAGATTTAGTGATTAAAATTTTAAATTTAGTAACTTTTAGCCTAATTTATCTAATTTTTGCTATTCATTTGCGAATATATTTATAGAATATTTTTGAAATTAATTTGAAATTATTAAATTGAAACAAGAGGAATTTCTGAGACGAATTGTCTTTATTTTTATAATTTTTCGAATTTAGGAATGAATGCCGGCGAGAAAAAATTGGTAAAATAAATATATCAATGTCAGTAATGTTTTGTGCGCCTTTAGATTGTATCGTAACTCAATAAAAAGTCTGGCTCCCCTAAAAGAGATGGTTATCGTCAATTGCTGATTCTTTGAATCGTAATTTTCATCAATGACTGATCCCCTATTCAGCTTGTGTGTTATACTTTTTTATCTGTCGACATAATGTATAATTTACCGCATGCTAATTATTATGGTGCAAAAAAAATTCTTTCGGTTCATCGATACATTGAATTTACAGTGGAATTGACCGTTTTAAGTCAGACCGTTATCTTTTTTTTTGTTTTTTATTATTTAAATTTATATTCAAGTAGAAAACTTCTTTCTTTGCTCAGACTGTAGGAATCGTATTCTTTTCTCAGTTCTTCGAAGTAGAAAAGTACCGTTTTCGTCAGACTTTAATTTTCAGTTCCAAATTATTTCAATTTATTTTCAAATAAAAAAAGGTTGAATTCGAAAAAATGGATTCCTATTTAACGTTTCTAGTTTTAACTACAGAAAATATTGTTTTTGTTAAATAAACAGTTATTATTGTTATGAAAATAAAATAAACAAAAGAGATGAATAATAAAAAAAATACAATTTCTGTTCAAAGTGAAGAAACATAAAAGCATATTGTATATACAAATTGAGAATATAGCAGAAAGAAGCGATTTAACTTTTCGAGTATAAAATAGCAGACGGTTATTTTTTTTATATTTCCATCATCATTATTATTATTATTGTCATGAAATAGAAATGGATTACATATAAAAGTAGAGAATGGGTTTTTGTGCGAGAAGAAAGAAGCCTCCCTGAGATAATTGGCTCTCGATCGTTCGCTGCAAATTCAAGTGCACTTTGATTTAAAAAAAAAATGAAGAAAAAATCGTTTGCTTTTATACACTAGTGCAAGCGAGATAATATTTTTCATTTACTGACAATTCAATACTTACACATATATATACATAACGTTATTATATAGAACTTCCATTATCATTATCTCTTTACAATAAGAGCTAAAATTAAAAAATCCACTAGATGAGAGTTTTTTTAAATGTATTCAAAAATTAAAGTATATATTATACATTATTCTGGAAAATTTTCGCCAATCATTTTTAATTAATTCTTTTAAATTTATTTCTTCTTTTTATTATTTTAAGTAATTTTTAATACTCGGTTTTTCTAAGGAAAAAAAAGAAGGTTTTTTTTGTCCTAATTTGATATCCTTAAGAAAACTGTGATCTTCTAAATTATTTTATTTTTATTTATTTTGATTCTTAACTTTTTTTAATAATTTTTCTTTTCAAAAACTTTCAATTTTAAAATTAATGTATTGAAAATCATCGAATTATTCTAAAGAATTTTATCAAGAAATTTGATAGTAATAGAATTCCTTCTAAAAATGTTATTAAATTCGAGAGAAGAAATTAATTAAAATTTTTAAAGATCCTAATTAAATTCTTTTGAAGAATTTCTTTGAATTTCTTTAAACTAATGGAGTTTCGTTAAAAAATTTATTTGAACGTTTTGAAAGCCATTGAATTTTATGAAGAAGAATTTTATTAAAATTGTATTAAAAATAATTGAGATCTTGCGAAGAATTTTATTACTATTTATAAAAATAATTTTATTGTTCGGAAGAATTTATTATAATTTTAGAAAATAAATGAATTTTATGTTAATATTTGAAGATCAAAATTCTTTCGAGTCTATTAAAATTGTTTTAAAAATAATTAAATTTCTGCAAAGAATTTTACTATTTATAAAAATAATTGAAATGTTTCGAAGAAATTATTAAAAATTTTGAGAAATAATTAAATTGTCATGAAGAATTTTATAGACATAATTGAAAATAATTAATTTTTTTATTTTACAAATATTTTGACAATAATTGAATTATTTTTCAAAGAATTTAAAATTCTTGTTGAAATTAAATTTTAAGGAAAATTTTTGCGTGTATTTTTATTTCAATTGGATTTTTTTTCTTTTTTATAAATATATTTTGACAATAATTTAAATTATTTTGAAAGAATTTAAAACTCTTGTTGAAATAGAATTTAATGGAAAATTTTGAAAATTATTAAATTCTCTCGTGTAATTTTATTTAAGTTGGATTAAAAATAATTAAATTCGAATTGTAGTATTTATAAAAATAATTTAATTGTTTCGAAGAATTTATTAAAATTTTAAAGAAATAAATAAAATTTATGAAAATATTTAAAATAATATTTGAATTCATTCGTTGAATTTAATTAAAATTGTTTTGATAATAATTGAATTCCTGCAAAGAATTTTACTATTTCTAAAATTAATTGAATTCTTGCAAAGAATTTATGAAAATTTTAGAAAATAAATGAATTTTATGTTAAAATCTGAAGATTTTAATTCTTTCGAGTCCATTAAAATTATTTTGAATGGAAATAAATTTCTGTAAAGGATTTTACTATTTATATGAACATAAATGAATTATTGCAAAGAATTTTACTATTTCTAAAAATAATTAAAATGTTTTGAAGAATTTTTCTAAATTTTGAGAAATAATTAAATTGGCATAAAGAATTTTATAAAAATTATAGAAAATAATGAAATTTTTTCTTCTTTTTTATAAATATTTTGACAATAATTTGAATTATTTTTAAAGAATTTAAAATTCTTGTTGAAATAGAATTTTATCGTAACTTTTGAAAATAATTAAATTCTTTTGTGGTAATGTTATTTAAATTGGATTAAAAATAATTTAATTCGAATTATAATATTTATAAAAAAAATTGAATTGTTTCGAAGAATTTATTAAAATTTTAGGAAATTAATAAAATTTATGAAAATATTATAAAATATTTGAATTCATCTGAGGAATTTAATTGAATTGTTTTGAAAATAATTGATCTGCAAAGAATTTTACTATTTATAAAATTAATTCAATTCTTGCAAAAAATTTTACTTTGTTTATACGAATAATTTATTTATTTCTAAGGATTTATTGAAATTATATAAAAAAATTGAATTTTTTCGTAGTGTTTTAAAAATATTTCTGAAAATTGATCTCTTCCGATTCAATTAAGTTTTTTTTTTTAAATAATTGATTTTTTGGAAAGATTTTACTATTTTAAAAAATAATTGAATTGTTTAGAAGGATTTATTAAATGTTTAGAAAATTATTGAATTTTTTCGTGAAAATTTATTAAAATTTGAACAGGAATAATTAATTTTGTACTTATGTGAATTTTTAAAATTTTCACTATATGGAATTATTTAAAAAATTTATATTTGAAAATAACAAATAAATTCTTTTATCGTCCTGGTGAAATTTCGACAAATATTCACCCTCCATTTATATGGAAACACAATTACAATTTTTCAAAAAAAAAAAGGAAAAAAAATACTTTCCCCCTTTATTTCTAAAGGAAATATATTAATATTTTACATTGAATTTATTTCTTCCGTAAAATCTTTTTTGTAATTGTTCATTGAATGACTCTTGGATATCCTTGGTATTCCCCTCTCTCTCTCGGTGACTGTTTTTTAACGGGTTGTACCCAACGAAGGGTGGTGGCTCCAGTTTAACCACCATCAAGAATCCACCAATCCAAGAGTGTTTCCACCCCACGACGAGCCAATGGCGTGCGACTCACCCCTAATTTTCCTCTTTCTGCATCGCTTAAAGCTCACCAATGGAAAAGCGACCTCGGTAACATCGAGCATGGCGCTTCCAACCCCCAAAATGGCTGGCGAAATCGCGCGGGCATTAAAACCCGCAGTTCAAAATAAACGGGCGGATTAATTCGAGGGGGGGCGAGAGAGAGAGAGAGGGTGAATGTCACGATAAAACTAACATATAGGCAAAAACTAAATTACACACCCTGCTTTTTCATCCGTGTGTCAGTGTCAGTGTGTATATGCGGGAGGAAGGGGTAAATTCTGAAACGAGGAGAAAAAATATTCCTTGATTCAATTTTGGGTCAAAACGCGTGGTATTCATTTCGTTGAAAGACGTCAAAGTCTCATGTTTAACTCGCGTGAGATTATCTATAATAGTGTTCTTGAGAAACAATTATTCTTCTTCTTTATTTTTGCAAATATTAATAATTGTTTTGTGAAAAATTTAAATAATGGTTTCATTATTTTTTTTATTTACCAGTGACTATGGTGTATATTTATAGTTGAAAAAAAATGTGCAAAAAGTAGGAAAAAAAATATTTTGTACCGGAAAATTAGAAAACCCCGTTTTTTCCGTTTTTCAAAATTGAAAATTAGTATTGTGTTTGTGTGTGTGTTTCTTTTCCAAAAATGATGCAGGAGCATAAATCGTTCTTGATTCGCGATCTTCTTGGCGATGTTTTGGCCGAACGTGTTCAAGGTAGGTTCATTTTTACCCAAGAAAAATCTGCTATTATTCTGTATTTTCAAATCTTATTTCTGTACTCATGGATCATTTTTTATTTCGAAGAATTAAATTAATTAATTATAATTATGTCTATACACTGAAAAAAAAAATTATTTGATTCAAATTACCGATTATTTGACTATATTATCAAATAAATATTTACTTGAATCAAATAATTTTTATTTAAATCAAATAAATTGTATTTGAATCAAATATTTCAGTATTAAACTGAAAACAAACATTTTTAAAAATATTAATATACTTATACTGGAAAAAAAAATTTATTTGATTCAAATTACCGATTATTTGACTATTATCAAATAAATATTTACTTGAATCAAATAATTTGTATTTAAATCAAATAACTTGCATTTGAATTAAATATTTCAGTATTAAACTGAAAACAAACATTTTTAATAATTCAAATTTTAAAAATATTAATATACTTATACTGAAAAAAATTTATTTGATTCAAATTACCGATTATTTGACTATTATCAAATAAATATTTACTTGAATCAAATTATTTTTTATTTAAATCAAATAAATTGTATTTGAATAAAATATTTCAGTATTTAAAGCAAATATTATTTAATTGATTCAAATAAAAATTATTTGATTCAAGGAAATATTTATTTGATAATAATCAAATAATCGGCTATTTGAATCGAATAAATTTTTTTTTAGCGTAAATAGTAAAATTATTTTTCTATCATTTAACAAAATATTCTATAACACTTTATTTTTACTCCTTTTTGAAATTATTGCTAAATTTTCGCCCTATTTTTACATTTTCTACATTTTCAAGAAATTTTGTTCCATATCGTTTTAGTTTTTATGTAAAATATTTAATTATATGGAAAAATAAATACCTGAAGACAAAATTTTTTTTTTTGCTAAAATTATCCTGCACGCAAAGAGTTAATATATATAGTTCGGTTCAATAAAAATTAAGTTTAATTTAATAATAAAATATGTTTAAATTAAATATATTTTTTTTGTTTCACTGATTATGTTTGGTTTAAAAAATTTCTTTTCTCAGTGTGTACTCGTTTCAAGTTAAAAAAATAATTTAAAGTAATTTTTGTTTAATTGAAATTAATTTGTAAACTTAATTCCAATATATAGAAAATATTTACTGCTTTGATTCAAAAATAATTTTTGTTTCAATAATTATGTTTAATTCAAATAAATTTTTTGTTTTCGTTTAAACAAAAAATATAGTGATTAAAAATTTTATGCTTGATTCAAACTTAAAAGTTAATAATAAATAATTTAAAATCAACTATAAATTATGTTTCAAATTAAATATAATATTTCTATAAATGAAACAAATAATATGTTTGATCTAAACTTAAATTTGTTTGACTGAACTGAAAAAAAAATTTATTTGATTCAAATAACCGATTATTTGATTATTATCAAATAATTATTTACTTGAATCAAATAATTTTTATTTGAATCAATTAAATAATATTTGCTTTAAATACTGAAATATTTCATTCAAATACAATTTATTTGATTTAAATACAAATTATTTGATTCAAGTATAAATATTTATTTGATAATAGTCAAATAATCGGTTATTTGAATCAAATAAATTTTTTTCAGTGTCTATAGCAAAGATATTTTAAGTTTGATTTAAACAAAATATGTTTGAATCAAATAAATCGTTTTCTCAGTGAAGTAAAATAATAACAGTCTGTTAACTAAGCATTTTCCCTAAATATTCCAAATTACAAGTATCAGTATTTGGAATTAATTTCCCCATTACGATAAAAATCGAACATTTGGTGTGGAGAATTAGATATCGAGAAAGGGAGACGAAAAGCCAATTTCCTCACAATAGATCAAAATCTATACACTCACATTTTTCCCCCCTTTGAAATCCAATAAAAATCTCAAAAGCGAAATACAAGAAACTCGATAATTGAAAAAGTGTGCTATAAAAGGAATAATTTCTTTCTTTTTTTTTCTCCAAACTCCAAGTCTACTATAAACGATTCCTGACACGAGAAGCGGCTTATAATTTTGATTGGTAAATAATTTCTTGTCGGGACTCAGTAGGTGGTGTCAATTCAGAATCCAAATCGAGCGACTAATTGTGTCCTAACGAATCTGTCCGCACATCTCGTTGCACCATCTGGAGAATGTGATTCCTAATGGTGCACACCATGGGATGTCAGACACCCTCGACAAAAATCGCCTCTAGGAATAACAGAGGAAAAACTACTCTAATAAACGGGATTTGCAAAAAAAAAGCGAGGCAAAAAGTAACGAGGATCCTATCGTGGACACGTGACTACTAATACGATCATCCCCCCCTCTCACTTTTTACCCCCTGGGCTTTTTCTATTCTCTTCGACCCCTTGACAGTTTATCGTCATCACCGCATAGATAAACTTGACTGCGTGTATATATATATTTGTATTTAATTCGAAATCAATTAGTGTATTTAGAAGTGTCAATCAGTCTTGAATACTCTCATTTTCAATTATAGCGATTGTAATTTTTAATTAGCGAAAATATAATTTTTTTTTCTTTATTAATTATAATGAAATATAAGTTTAACTATAGCAAACTAGCGAAACGTGTTATTTAATTTGTTATTTTTATGCAAATTACAAAATTTTTTATTTAAAATCATAAACTTTTTAAATAATTCCATAATGGAAATTAAAAAAATCCACTTAAGTACAAAATTAATTATTACTGTTCATATTTTCAGAATTTTAACAAATTTTCACGAAAAAATTCAATAATTTTCTAAACATTTAATAAATCCTTCTAAACAATTCAATTATTTTTTGAAATAGTAAAATCTTTACAAAAAATCAATTATTTAAAAAAAAAATTTTAATTGAATCGGAAGAGATCAATTTTCAGAAATATTTTTAAAAAACTATGAAAAAATTCAATTTTCTTCTAAAATTATAATAAATCCTCTAAAATAATTAAATTATTCTTATAAAAAAAGTAAAATTCTTCGTAAAAATTCAATTAATTTTATAAATAGTAAAATTTCTTTGCAGATCAATTATTTTCAAAACAATTTTAATTAAATTCCTAGGATGAATTTAAATATTTTAAAAAATTTTCATAAATTTTATTTATATCCTAAAATTTCATTAAATTCTTCGAAACAATTTAATTATTTTTTTTATAACTACTACAAATTCTTTGAAGCAAATTAATTATTTTTATTTTAGATAAAATTACGCGAAAGAATTTAATTATTTTCAAAAATTTCCCTAAAATTCTATTTCAACAAGAATTTTTAATTCTTTAGAAAATAATTCAATTATTGTCAAAATATTTATAAAAAAGAATAGAAAATATCATGATTTTCAATTATTTCTATAAAATTCTTCATACAAATTTAATTATTTTTAAAAATTTTTATAAATTCTTCGAAACATTTTAATTATTTTTATAAATAGTAAAATTCTTTGCAATAATTCATTTATTTTTAATAAAATTTTAATAATATTATTCTTCATAAAATCCAATTGCTTTCAACATTTCTAATTATATTGAAAATAAATAAAATACTCTTGTGTAGAAATTTATTAAAATTTTTATAAGTAATTGATTTTTCATCAAAAATATTATTGCTTGTGAAAATAATTGAATTTTTGCGCTAGAATTTTATAAAAATAAATTTTTTTTAAACTGCTTTTTTCGAAATATTTTTAATAATTCAATTTCTTGAAAAATTTTACTAGTTATTAAAAATTTGAATGTTTGCAAAGAATTTTATTAAAAATCTTTTCTGGAATTTTGTTAAAATTGTAAAGACATTGAAAATCATTCATTTTCCGGCAAGTTTTGAATAATTGAATCGTTTTAAAGAATTTTATCTCAATTTCTAGATTTTTTCGTTTCAACCATAAAATACTTGAAAAGATGATTTACTTTCTTCCCAAAATTTCAATGAATCAAAATCGTTTTAATTATCTGTATTTTTAAAAATTTAATCAGAAAAATAATTCAAAAATAAATTTTCAAAGATTTATCTATAGTAACGTTTTTCACACTATATAAAAATCAAAATAAGTAATAATAATAATTATTATTATTTTTATTAATTACTTTATATTAATAGTAATAATAATTATTATTATTAATTAATTATTTGATAATAATAGTAATAATAATTTCAGATGATTCGGAGGACGATTCAGCGTTACATTCGGACTCAGAGGGCACAATTGATCCCGGAAGTAGTCCCTGCACGCGTTTAGAGAGTCCAACGCCAATTTTGTCACCATCGCCAGTGTCGGCGAATTCGGGGAAAAATTGCATTGTCCCTGGAGGTGGCGGCGGCGGTGGTTCAAGTGGTCGAAAACCAAGAAGAAGACGCACTGCCTTCACTCACGCCCAGTTGGCATACTTGGAGAGGAAATTTCGTTGTCAAAAATATTTGAGCGTCGCCGATCGCAGTGACGTTGCCGATGCACTTTCCTTATCCGAAACGCAAGTGAAAACCTGGTATCAAAATCGAAGGTAAATTTAATTATTCTCGAACGATAATTTTTGCTATAAATTAATTATTTTTATTATAAATACAGGGAAAGAAAATATTTACCTGGAACAGCGAGAAGTTTCTCTAAAATAGCTAAAGTATTAATGAACAGAATGGAAAATATTTCCTAGTGTAGAGAAATTTATTGTTGTTCTAGATAAAGATTTTTTTCCGTCTATAATTAATGATAAATTAGTAACTAATTTTTTGATTAAAAATAAATGTAATGTAATTACTATAGTCGACAAAAAGAATTTTCCTTTTTTTAATTTAGTCTTGGTTTAATTTTCAATTTTTAATTTAGTTTCAATTTCACTTTCTTTTTTCGATTTAATTTTAATTTTTAATTTTCTTTTTTCAATTTAGTTTCAATTTATTTTTCATTTTTTAATTTAATTTTCTTGTTTCAATTTGAGTTTCTTTTTTTTAATTTAATGTTCTTTTTTCCATTTATAGTTTCAATTTAATTTTCTCTTTTCAATTTAGTTTCACTTTATTTTTCTTCTTTCAATTTAATTGTCTTGTTTCAATTTGAGTTTCTTTTTTTTAATTTAATTTTCTTTTTTCAATTTAGTTTCACTTTATTTTTCTTCTTTCAATTTAATTTTCTTGTTTCAATTAGAGTTTCTTTTTTTAAATTTAATTTTCTTTTTTCAATTTAATTTTTTTGTTTCAATTTGAGTTTCTTTTCTTTTAATTTAATGTTCTTTTTTCAATTTAGTTTCAATTTCATTTGAGTTTCTTTTTTCTGAATTTAATTTTCTTTTTTCAATTTAGTTTCAATTTAATTTTCTATTTTCAATTTGAGTTTCTTTTTTTCAATTTAATTTTCTTTTTTCGATTTAGTTTCAATTTATTGTTCTTTTTTCAATTTAATTTTCTTGTTTCAATTTGAGTTTGTTTTTTTATTAATTTAATTTTTCTGTTTTCAGGACAAAATGGAAGAGACAGAATCAGTTACGTCTGGAGCAGCTTCGTCATCAGGCGACGGTGGAAAAGGAGCTTTTGGTTCGCGGCGTTGGTCTTCATCATGGCAGTATAGACGCGTACTGCCCACCATATTCTCAAGCCTCGTCGCATCCACCACCTCCGCCGCCGCCCCCAGCACCAACAACCGCCTCCACTGCCGCTTTCCTATCAACGGCTGCTGCCCTTTTCAGAAATGTTACGTACGTTCACGGTTGTCCACTTTAACCAGCCTATAGTTCATTATTCGACAGCAATCATTCATTCTGAACTTTCCTTTTTCGATGACAAATTCTCGTATCTTCCTTTCACTGAAAAAAAATCGAATTCATTAGATTCAAATATTTCTGTACAATTGAATTTATTACCAAAAACAATTTTCTCAATATTTCAATCAGTAAAATTGCATCGAGAATATTTGGAAATTTTAATTATTAATTTTGCAGATGAAAGAAATTTATTAAATGACTGTATTTTTTAAATGTGATAAAATTTACTAAAATATTTTTTAAATTAGTTAATTAATTTTTAAATTTACTGCTATTTAGTAAAATTTACAAATTTTTAAGCAAAATTTTCAACTTGCAATAAATTGTCCAAAAATATCCAAATTACTTCGAATTTCACTGATTGAACCTAAGAAAATTGAGACTATAAATTTACAAAACAGAAATTCTTTTCGATTTGTAGCTAAAATGCAAAAAAAAATAATTTTATAATTAAAATCTCTAAGCATATTGTATATACATTATAATAGCTTTTAAGATATTTTAAAGGCAACCAAAGAAAAAGTTGCAAATTTTTATTTCGTTGAGTTAGAAATTTTACTATTTATAACGATGTAAATATGTAATTATTGCGAGTTCGTTGTCGCAGAATTAATATATTAATATATAATTGTTGTACTGCATGCTCTCATTTACGAAAAAGAAAAGAATACCAAAAATCAAAATGTAATAACAAATTTATTTCTCATTAATTACCTGATAATCTTCTAATTTACCAAATTTACACGATTTAATATTTTGCTTTTAATTTTCGAATGAGAATGTAGTAAATTTTTTTATAAAAAAAATAATTCAGTTTAAAAAATAATTTTTTTATCATCGATAGACGTAAAATATAGGAAAAATTTCTAATATGCAATTAGATGATTATAATGTAATTAGACATGTATAAAGTTTGTACAATTTTTTTTTATTATTAATTTTTTAAATGTTATGTATCGAATGTTTAAAAATTTTCTTTTGTTAGCTACACGTTACCTTTATAATTATTAAGTTTACTTTTTCGATATAATTGAAAAATTAATTCTGAAATTGAAAAATTAATTCCGAAATTGAAAAATTAATTCCGAAGTTGAAAAATTAATTCTGAAATTAAAAATAATCATTTTTAATAATTAATTGTTATTAATTATTATTAATCATTATTAATTATTATTAGTTATTATTAATTATCATAAATGACTCTTTTTCTATGTTTTCGACATGATTAGAATAAAAATTAAACGATTGCATGTTTAAAATAATAATTGTCACTTATGTAGATAAATAAATTGGTGATAAAAGAAGTGAGCTTGGATTATATTTCGAAAACCTATTTTTTCTATTAGTTATATTTTTTTTTAATAATTAGTTTTAATTTTAGAATTTTTTTAAGTTGTAAATATATGTTTCATATAAAAATCGAGTTTAACTACTGAAACAACTTGATATAAGTAACATTATTTGAAACACGTGCACAAGAAGCGTGGCGGCACTTAATTGAAAATTAATTGGCTGAATTCGATACAAGTGAAAAGTTTGTCGAATAACGAGTGTAATTATCCGGATTAAAATGAAACGCTCTTTTTGAATAGAGAGCAACTAGTCCTTTTTATTTTCAATATTCAATTCATCTCTCACAAAATAATATGAAGAAAAGAATTTGCCTTTAATTTCTTCTAAAATAAATCATTAATCGAAAAAATAATTTTGCCTCTAATTTTTTAATTCTGCAAATTGCAAATTGTAAATTATAAATTGTAAATTTAGTAAATTAAGTAAATTTTACAATTGTCTATCAATTGGAATTATTGAAATTAACTAAAATAAGAAATTAATAATTAACCTTTTTGGATTTTAGACAAACAATTTTGTCTGATGAATTTTTTGATTATTTTCCTCAAAATTTTTTTTGCCTTTTTGTTGAAATTAGTATGAGAAAAACAGCTGGATCCTTTTTTAAAGTGTTATTCCAATGGTTCTTTTTTTTCCTTCCCTTTTTGTGTGTGGAGAAGTTAAGAACAAACGTCAGGATGTAAAGGACACAAAGAAGCTGCGGGAGTCAAGTGCTCCTATACTTGGCCACGTGTGTATTGTGAATATATGGATATGTGATCATAAATTTATACGTGCGTAAAATCTATTTGGCACTTGGGCACGCGCATCTTATTCGCTCTTCACTTTTCTCTTTTGCATAATGGCAGTACACACACACACATCGAAATTTATAGCCAAATTCAAATTTTGCTAGAAAAAAAGAAAACATTTTTTTAAAAATAAATAAATAAAATATTCTCAATTCTTTTACAATTGAAAAATTTGCAATACAACAAAAATTAAAGTAAATTAAATTAAATTAAATTGAAATTCCTTTTAGTGAATAATTTAAAAAATGGAAAATAAAATCTAATTAAAAATCACCACAAAAAAGGCGAATCCATCAATGAATAAATTGAGTACATCAATTTTTCCTTTTTAAAAGTATTTTTGCAACCTGCAAAAAAAATGCAAATTCGATAATGAATTATCTTTCATGGGAATTAAGAGAGAGAAATATTTCGCGTTATAAATGCGATATTACACAAAGATAAATGTACAAACACGAAATACATATTCAAAATAGATATCAGAACGCATTCAGAGCATCAACTCTGCGATGAAAAGGCGTTCCATTGCTGAATATATTCCAATTAAAAAAACGGAGCTTCGTTACACTCGCCCCCTTTTTTTCTCCCGCTTTTATCCCCTTCCGGGATTCTTTCTTTTTTCAATCCCTTCGACTCCAAACAACATTTCCCCACTTTTCAAACGCCCCCTTTTACTTCTGGCTCTTTACTTTTTTTTTCTTTTTACATTCGTCTGGTTATTTTCTCTTGCAAGTTATCCTCTTCTTTTTTCCTGATTTTATTTTCCTCTCTTTTTTTTGCGGTTTTCTCCAGCAATTTACTTCGGCACTTTTCTAAGGAATTAGAAACGCCCATCAGCCATCATTTTCCATTCTAGCGAGTTGTATTATTTCCATACAAGTAATAACGAGAAATAAAAAAGGAAAGATTTCCTCGAAAAGTAAAAATCGATTTCTTAATTTAGAATATATTTTTTGTTCGAAAAGGAAATGTAATATTTTAAGTCGAGACAGTCGCTTTTTATTAGCCTTTGAATTTACAACCCTCTGATTGTGAAAGATGGCACAAGGTTGACGAAAGACACGCCTTCTGCTTAATGGGCTTTTTGCTTGCAAATTGCGGTATCGCTAAAGGGCAGCAAACAATTCACAACTCGTTTTAACTTTCGCGTTTCAATTTCAAGAGAGGAGCCGGCGAGCCCCCAACCATTTGCATAATACCGTCTCTCCACTGTCTTCACTCAACTACACACCTCTTGTGTCATAATCGTCACGTTTTTCTTCTTCACTATTACAATTTTTTTCACCAGCTACATTAAAAAAAAACAATTATTTTATTTAAAAATTTACCACCAACGAATTAGGTTTCTTTTTTTAGAACCTCGAAAGAAAAAATCTTCCTTAGAATTTAAAAATTACTTCTTCAGACAATATTGCTAAAAAGTGTAAAATTTCTTTTTATTTCGTATTAAATTTATATACATATCTGTCTATCGTTTAAAAATTCGTTCATAATTAGAAAATGATTTCTAATTTTTTTCCTTTAGAAAACTTTACTACTAGTTACAAATGAATGTAAACAGAAGTTAGAAAAAAAATAAATATTTACCTTATTGTGTAGATATAATTTTAGAAATGATAAATCTTACTTTGAATTATTCAAAATATGTTGAATTTCTCCCTTGAGAACACGATTTTTCATACACATAAATTCCTCTGGATTATGAATCTCGTAAATAATTGTTTGGAAAAATTGCCAAAAGAATTGAACATTATCGGTGAATTTATAATCGAAAACGTAGAAAATTTTTATATTCAAATCAATAGCGTGAAGAATTGATTGTGTCTGATATTTTATATCATTCACCACGACATAGATTGCTTCGACATTAAGTAGAGGTCCAACTATCGCAATTACCGAACGAAACTTATCACCTGTTGAATTAATTGTCTCTCGTAAATTTTCTAAACTGCTGTCGAGATCCTTGGCATCCTGGTAAACAAATTCAATATTTCTCACAGTGAATCAAAATTTTTGTCTCTAATTAATAAAATTAAATTTATTATAATGAATAAATTTTCATTTTTACCTCCACGAGTAAAAAGTATGAATTCGGCTTTTCGTTTAGAGCATTTTTCAAACTCTCCTCAGTGTCATTACGTTTTCTTTTCTTCTTGTCCACCGTAATGTAATGTAGCAAGTAAAATATCAAAATATCTTGAACATCTGTAAAACATTTCGAAGAAGAAAATTATTTGTTCTGTAAAATTCTATAATTACTTTCTAGTCAAAAAAAAAATTAGTTAATAATTTATCCGTATTTACTTTTGTTACGAAATAATTTGAATGAAAAGTAAACGTACCTGGGGGTTCCATACTTAGAGCTGTGATATAGGGCGTATTTTCATTACAAGCTATTCTACTCCGTCTCAAAGCATTCATCAAGTGGTTTCTTATTTTTGGCCATTTTTCAAATAATATCAGACTCTTGCCTTTGTGTAAAATTTCGAAGTCCATATCAATCTGAATTTATAGTTTTCTTTTTTAATAATGTCGATAGTGTTTGCTTGATAAAAATATTTAATTTTTATGATAGTTACCAAAAACGGTCCTTCCGTGTTTAAATGTAAAGCCTTTACATTATTAGACATATAATCGAAAATACTAATTCCTTGTAACTGGAAAATATTTCTTCTCGTATTGTGCGTTCTTAAAAAAGCAACTTTCACCTCTTCAAATGGCTCCGAGTGATTTTGTAAAAATTCCAAATCATTTTTTTCCGATTCTAAATAGAAAGAAAAATATTAAATTTTAAAATCTAAAAATTATTCATTTTTAAATTTTAAAAATAAATGTAAATTATTTATATTAAGAAAATAAATGTAATTTACTTAAGTTTGAAAAATAAATGTAATTTACTTAAATTTAAAAAATAAATGTAATTTATTTAAATTCAACTAAATAAATTAATTTAATTTTAAATAAATAATACAATAAGATGATTATTTTATTGTTAACCTGTAATATCAGTTGACTGTACTTCCTCTGCCGGTGCATCAGATAAATTTTTTCGATTTTTCGAAACAAGAAGTCCATCGTTTCGCATTATTCTTTTCACATATTGATAATGATCGAGCAATTTACCGCTGGCTAATAATTTTTTACCTTGATCTGTACAAAATGGCATATAATAAGTTTTAGCCGATTCTCCATCAAAAGTTGCTTCAATTTCTTTGGCTAATTTTATTAAACGTTCTTTACTGATACTGAAAAATAAAAAAAAACCTAATTAGTTAAAACTGAATCAGTTTTTAATAATTAAAAATTAATAAATTAAATCAGTTTTTAATAATTAAAAATTACTAAATTCAATCAGTTCTTAATAATTAAAAATTACTAAATCAAACTAGTTTACTAAAATTTCAACGCACTCCCAATCATTTAAAACCTCTCCAACTTGTACGTCTCGTAAAATTTCTTCCTTTTCTCTCTGAATAATAACGTGAACCAAAGTTTTTCTCACTGCTGTTGTTAATGATCTGCCATTTTTTACGTACGCATTTAAAATTCCTTTTCCATTCGTATCTTCCTTTAGAAAATCCATTAGATTCTAGAAGAAAATAATTATTTTCATAAGTAAATAATTATTCCATTTGTTGCAAATTTAGTCTTTTAGCCCCGAAACAAAATAATAGAAAATTTTACATGCCATTAAATATTTTGTAGAATGAGTTTTCTTTGCTTTTAAACTTAAACGTAGATTTGTCAAAAAAATGTTCGATTGCTCAGCCTTATTTTCTGCTTTAAAATTACCACCAATATCTCGAACATGCAATTGTTTCTGTTTTTTAAATTCTTGCATCGGTGACTGAAAAGAACAAACTATTTTTACAACCTTTGAATTATAAATAAAATTTTTATCTTTATATTTATAAAAATAATAAATAATAAAAAATAAAATAATAATAAAAAAATAATAAAAGTGAGGAATTTTTCACTGTACCTTGGAATTTAAATTTTTTATCTCATAAACTTCGCAGTCATCGTCTGAATTGATTTGCAACTAATAACAAAAATTAGACGTATTAAATTAATCTACTGGATTAACAATTTTAAAAATAAATTTTCATAGTAAATAATTGAAAAAGAAAAATACTTACAGGGTCAGAAATATTCGTAGATTCCAATTCGAACAACTCAACTTCGTTTGACTGCAAAAATTAAATTTTCAATTAAAAACGGAACAATAATTTAATTAATAATAGAAATATTTGTTTACTTAGAAGTTATTTTAATCATTTACATAATTACCGCGATGGCAATTTTTAAATTTTGATGTTTACCTTCGAAATGTTATTGTCCATTTTGACGTCAATTAACAATTTCTGAAAATTCTGAAAAAATATTAAAACTTATTTACTTTTTTATGTAAATAACGAATAAATAAAAATCGATACATTTAAATAGTTTACAAATTTCTAGTTATTACTACAAATTGATCAGTTTATAAGGTAAAATTCCGGTTTTTACGGTTTTCACAAGATTTCTAAGTAAATAAATAAATGACAACTAACCTCAAACTTTTCTTAACAATACAAACATCAAATATTCCATTTACATAAACATTAAAAGTTGTAAATTAATTTCCTTCTTCACTATCATAAATAAAGTGAATATAAAATTGATTCAATCTCATTTTTTCTTCAAATATAAACAATTTAAAACACAAGCAACACAAGTGTCAATTGTTATAAATGTCACGTTCCAAGTGGTATAAATTTATTGAAAAAACCGGAAGAGGGCGAAGTTGTCATTGTCACCATTGGCGGCTAAATTTAAATTACTCCGATAAATATCTAAAGAAACAATTTATTAAATAATACGAAATAATAATTATTGTTCCAAATTGATAAATTGATGGAAATTTTAATTTAGATTTGGTTTTTTTTTTACTAAAAACTGTTATTTTTATTTCTTATTATGGAGTGATTTGAATTTTTACGCATGCGCAGAAACGATTTCCTTGTGTCAAAAAACGTATACAATACCTAACCTCAAAATCACTGAAGTGATGAGGCAAGTCTTCCTTTGGCTCGTTAATAAATTCATAATAAAACGTTAAAATAGTCAATATTCGTGTTTGTAAATAGTTGCATTAAAAAATGCAGTAGTATTTCTACTTGGAATTTTTACAGTGAATGGAATAAAGTAGCAATAAGGTATTGAAAATTAACAAAGAAAATTTGATTGCATCTTGGTGAGGGGGTTTGGTATTGATATATATATATACATGTATATACATTTTTTTCTTAATAAAGGAAAGGAATTTATCTTTTGAAACTTATTAATTCCGAAACTTGATGAATGTCTGAAAGTGATTACGATTCAGCAACGGAATATACGAGCCTCATGGACGGCCACGCGGAAGTTCGCACGGACGGCCTAGGCTCCAGTGTTGAAAATCGAAAACGAAAACGTCTTGCAAAAGCTGCCAGTAATGCAGAGGTATTTCAATTTTCAATCAAGTTTTCTAGACTCTAATTAAAAACGATGCGTTTTTAAGATATTTTACTAAATTTCAATTTAGAATAATAATGTTAATACTGTTTTTTCAAGCATTTTTTTTTGCCAAACACAAAATTAAAATCTCCTGTCGAATTCTGTATTCTGTACGTTTTGAACGTTCAAACGAACGGGAATATTCGTTTTACTTCTTCTAATTTGTATTTTATTTACAAGAAAATTATTATTATTATTATTATTATTTTATAGTAATCGACAAAATCTGTCCTCGCCTGAAGTTAGCTTTGTTTTATTATAATTTTTTGTAGTTTTTGATATGTTCTAGAAAATGAATTAAATTTTGGAAGAATTGCAGTTCAAACTTTTAAGTATTTTGAAATTTTAAGCAAATAAAGAACAATAGTTAAATATTTATTTTACAAAAGTTATTCAAAATTTGTTACTTGAAAAAATGAAACTAAAATTTTTTTTTAAATTCTATTTCCGAAAATAATTTAAAAAATTGAAACAATTGAAAATTTTGCAACTTTTATTGAAATAAATTGGGAATTTTAATTCAAATTGCTGTTGGAAATATTTCGGCATTTACTATACGAATTTTCCAAATAATTACATTTAATGAAAGACCGTAGGAAAAATTAAATTTTCGGAGAAATTAAGAATTTCCATTAAATTTAGAAAAGCAAATTTTGAAAGTAAAAAGGGAAAAGAAAATTTCACGCTTGTTATTAATAATTAAAAAAAATTTATTCTAATCTAAATATTGTTCGAGTTCAATTATTTTTCTTTTATTTTGGATAGCAATTTTCAAAAACACTGAAAGTGAAAAAAATTAATTCTAAACAAAATATTTTTCGAGTTCAATTAATTTTCTTTCTTTGGATAACAATTTTCAAAAACACTGAAAGTGAAAAAAAATTATTTAAATAGAATAACTTTAGCTCCATATCGTTTTTAAATTTTCCATTTTCGGATTTGGTTCGATTTGGTATTTTGGATTTAAAAAATTCTTTCTTCATTTATTTAGGTGGAGAATGGAGTACCTGAGGTGCGTATTGAAAATCCAGGAGGCTCAAACTTTGGAGATTCGGGAAGAGGTGGACGAGATTATCAAAGGGAACTGGATGCTCAGCAATTAGCGGAAGAGGAGGAAGAGCTCAAATATGGTGCTGCACACGTTATAAAATTATTCGTTCCCGTTTCGCTTTGTATGTTAGTCGTTGTAGCCACAATCAGTTCCATATCGTATTACAGTGTCAAAGGACTATATTTGTAAGAATTATTTCAATCTTAGAATGAATTTTGACAATTCTGAGAGGATAAAGAAACAAATTTTTTTCTTTTTGCAGGGTGTACACGCCTTTTCACGACGAAAATCCGGATACGAGTACGAAATTATGGCAAGCTGTCGCTAATTCACTTATTTTGATGGTGATCATCGTGACAATGACTATATTACTCATTATTCTTTATAAATACAGATTTTATAAAGTAATTCACGCATGGCTGATGCTTAGCTCGTTAATGATACTCTTTCTATTTTCGATCTTGTACTGCGAGTAAGTATTCTTACAAGAAAATTATTTTTCCACCATTTTACTAAATTCGATTTTAATTTCAATTTTTCTTTATTTCAACCTAGGGAAGTGTTGAAAGCTTATAATATGCCAATGGATATAATTACACTGACGCTAATATTGTGGAATTTCGGAGTTGTGGGAATGATTTGCATTCATTGGCAAGGACCATTGCAATTGCAGCAGGCGTATCTTATTTTTATTGCCGCATTAATGGCGTTGATTTTCATCAAATATTTACCCGAATGGACAGTTTGGGCCGTTTTGGCAGTGATTAGCATTTGGGATTTAATTGCCGTCCTAACGCCAAAGGGACCGCTTCGAATGTTAGTGGAAACGGCTCAAGAGCGTAATGAGCCTATTTTTCCGGCTTTAATTTATTCGTCGACAATTGCGTACACATTCTCGATGAGTTTGGCCGGTTATGCGGAGACGGCATTGGTGACCACTGTCGAAGAAAGTGGCGGCGCTGACGATTCCGTGTCATCGGCGGCTCGCGAACGGGAGCAAAATAATGAGAGAACGACTGATACGGAAGACGGTGGGTTTACCAGGGAATGGGTCGAAACACATGGTAAATAGACTTAAAATTTAAAAAAAACAAAATTTCTTTTGCATTATCCTCCTCTAGAGGGGGAGAATTATTCAAAATTAGATGATTTTAAGATATTTTGCCTGATGTAGTTTCTGCCAGAAAAATTTTAGAATTTGAAAAGAAGAATTTGTTTCTTTTAGTATCGGATGTGTTAATTTTTTTTAATATAATTCTAATGGAATATTTTATATATCTTCTTTTCTAATTCTGAATATTAGTTTTCAATTTCTATTCTATTTAGATTACTGATTTTTTGATATTTTTCCCTAAAGCCGATCGTAGTGCGAGGAGAGCTCAAGAAGTGAGAGAAAATTACACCTCAACTGGTCCAGTTAATCCTGGAGAACTTAACGCAGCTATACAAGCAGCACAGAGACAACGACTGATTCCTAATGAGGAAAGAGGCGTCAAATTAGGATTAGGAGATTTCATATTTTACAGCGTTTTAGTTGGTAAAGCGTCGAGCTATGGAGACTGGAACACGACTTTAGCTTGTTTCGTTGCTATTCTCATAGTAAGTCAAATTTTCCTTCTATTTTAATTTTCCGTCTCCTATTTTAATTTACCTTCTTCTATTAATTATTCAATAATAAAATTAACGAAACAATACCAATTTTCAGGGGTTGTGCTTGACGCTTCTACTATTGGCAATATTCAAAAAAGCCCTTCCAGCCTTACCGATCTCAATCACATTTGGCTTGATATTTTATTTCCTAACACGTGTAATTGTTGCTCCATTTGCTGACAGTCTAGCCAGTGAACAAGTATTTATTTAGTTTTCTCTATTTGTTTTATAAATAATTTTTACCACACGTATTTTAATCGATACAATTCTGTCCTGAATAAATAAAGTCTGCAATTTTTTTTAACTTCAAATTTGTTAATTAAGAACACAACTTTGTATTTTAAATACAAAGCTTGAAAATTAATTGATAAAAAGTATATATTATATATGTATATGT
The DNA here is from genome assembly GCA_032872475.1 of Leptopilina myrica (nomen nudum). NCBI lineage: Eukaryota > Metazoa > Arthropoda > Insecta > Hymenoptera > Figitidae > Leptopilina > Leptopilina myrica (nomen nudum). The sequence continues at coordinate 28,986,521 of CM065467.1, forward strand.
GAATGTAATTTTTATTCGTAAGAAAAACAATTTATCTTAATAAATTTTTTAAAATAATAATTTTTCCAAGGTTTTTCTTATTTTTAGAAGAAAAAATTCTTCAAAGAATTTTAAAGCTAAAAAGAAATGTTTATTTCACGATATGTACAAGTTTCTTGGCTTTCTTTTTCGCAATTTATGAATATATTCTAGTTATTTAAAGTCGTATAAACGTTTTAAACGAAGTAACATAATTATTAAAAACTACAAAATTTACTAAAAAGCCTACTTTTTTAGGATTCTCGACCATTAAGCCTTTTTTTTTTAGTTTACACAGCCTCAATTCCAACTGATTAAATAGTTTTTTTCCTATAATATGCGATATGCGGTTTTATCGATATAAATATATTTCATTTTTAACTGTGATATTAATTTTTGTTTCCTCTCTTTTCTTTTTGGAAAAATAATTGGTTAGAAAATTAAATTGTGATTTTCTTTTTTGACAGAATTTTTTATCTACTTGTATTCTTCTAAATTGATTAATTAGTAAATTGATAATATGGCTATATCCTATTAATTCCTCATGGTCTGTTTTCTTGAATCTTGACCCCCAAATTATTATTACATTGATCAAGTTTTAAAAAACATGATTAGTGTTAACGTGACGATATATATACAATATATGAAACGCAAATAAAATTTGCAACAATGATTTTTTAGCGCAGTTTTAAATTCAACATTTTCTCTCTCTTTTTTTTTCTTTTTAAGAAAACAAGAGATGTTAAATTTATGGAAAATTTGTAATTATAACAAATTATCTATTTGGTTAACATGTTAGAGCTTTTACACATAACAAATATAAACATTGGAGTATAAATAAATTTTTCCAGATCAAAGTTCCTCAGTCAGAGTGTTAAAAAATAATTTTTTCATCATTATGGAGAAGAAAAAGTAATATAAGGGTAACAATTAAATATCTAAATTATAACAAAAGTAGAGAATAAATCCGTGATCGAGGTAATCTGTTTAGTTTTCCCTGCCTTTGTGTGCCAACTTATAATTAAATACTGATATTTGAGAATGCGATTAGATACAATATATTGATTCCACTTTTCTTTAATTACGAACATGTTTCTAGATTCCTAAAAATTGTTTTCAATTGTATTGAATTGTTTTGCCTATTACATTTAATTCGTACCTAGAATATGTGATTTAGGATTTTAGAATTAATTTTTCCCCGTTTCATTTATATTTGCTTTTAGAAATTTTGAATTTAAGAAAATATAGCGAACTTTAAGCCTGCTTTTAGCTTTTTAGAAGAGCATTTTCGTTTATTTTTAAATTCCGTTCTTCTACTCTCTCAGTTCTCAACTCAAAATATACAAACGATTTTACTAACTAACTAAAAAAAGGAATCCGTTAAGAAAATAAATAAATCATATTAGGAAGAACGAATAAAAAATTATTTTTGTAAATCGATATAAAAATAAATAATAATTAAGTAAATAGAAAAAAAGTACCTAACTGTTCTGTTTTTAAAAACAGGACGACGACTCGGTTGAGTCAATAAATAAATTTTAGCTAGTGCCAAATTTACTGCTTTCAAATGTTCCTTTTCGAAAAAAGGAGCTGAATTCAAGTAAAGATTGCTTATCGATATTAGCTAAATTTCCATTGTATTTATAAAGTGCCTCGCAGTCCGGTATTTCCGAGCAAACTTGAATCAATTTTCGTAGATATTCTTCTAATTTCTTTCGGCGCTGTCGGGCAATGACCTCGTACCTTGCAAACACTTGTCGCGGTGGAAATCGAATTGCTGTTACCTGGAAATTTATTTTATTTATTTTGATGTTTTGCATTTGTTATGTATTTTAAATACATTAACATTTTTAAATTTGTACCTTGCTTCCATATTTCTGTCTCATTGTTGTATAAAGTTCTCGAAATCTTCGATAACGTCGAAGTAGAGTCCAACTGTCGTCTTGAGCAATCACTCGAACCTCGTATTCATAATGACTCGAAGTTCCCGCACCGCGGACAACATAAGAGGGCACACTTATGATCCTGTCGATCACGTTCTCGCCAAGATTTTCGTTCGTTATCAACGAAGGCAGCGATCTCGTTATTGTCAAGGCGTACGGACTGCTCAGTCGATCTCCTCGATTCAAACTCTACGAAGAGAGGAAATTATTTTTTACTTTTGATTCAGAAAAGAAAATAAATTTAAAGAAAAGACGTTAAGTTTCTTATTTCTAAAGTAATAGACAAATCTTACTGTGAGATAAACGGATGAATATCCCCGACTTGGTGTGACTTTAGCGGCGATCAATCTCGCAGCTTCCTCCTCATTCGGAACGGATAATCTGCTTTGAAACATTATTGAATCCATGGTGGTTGAGGCATTCGAAACACTCCCGTGTGAATGATTTCTCATTCCATCCAAATTGGCGAATTCCCCTCCGTCCTTCATTTCAATATCAATTCCCTTTAGTTCCTGATTCTTCTCCATTTCACCGCGAACACCTCGCTTCTGATCGAGCAAAGAAATCTCGAGTTCAATCTGTTGTTTCCGCAGATCCTGAAGAATGTCAATTTGACGATTCAATTCCTCATTCGATGGCGAACCTGACTGCATACACTTTGTAATTAATAATCTTTGTCGAACAATTCTTTGGTTTATAATTTTCATCTCTTCATTTTCATCCAGCAATAAATCGTCAGCGTCCAAATATTTCTCGTCCTCAGTTAAATCGCAATCGGTACTGCATTCCTGACGACTATCGCTGCGCAGGGAATTCTTATCAATTTGTCCAATTGCCGCCGTTGTTGCCGTCGATATTGACAAAGTGCTGTCATCAATTTCAGGCCCGAATAATTGTATTTCATTGGTTGAGGTTTGAAAATCAAGATCCGTATCGCTGCTGCTTCCGTTGGATGATAATTCAACAGGTTTCGTCTCCTTTGTGCCGTTTTGATTCTCCAAGCCGGGAAATTGAGGTGAATCGGCGGCCGCCGTGTGAAATGTCTCGACCGTATCTATCGAACTTGGCACATCTTGATTAATTAAGCTCAAAGCGGTCGCCAATTTTAGTTTCCGCTTGCAAGAATCCTGAAAAGATTTTATGTCACTCGTAGAAAGCATTTCTTCACTTAACGACGATCTCTCCTCTGATGACGCCGGAAGTGAGCGTTTCAAATTCAACGAAAGACTTTGTTTTCTCTTCAAAATTTCCTGAAGCTGCTCCTGCGATCTTTTGGCCAACAGAATTTTCTTCTCCGAAAGTTCTTCACCTTCCTGCCAAAAGATAAAGATTTTATTCTTATATTCAACCTGAAACTATGAGAATAAATAAAAAAAAACAAAATCTGAATCTTACATCAGAAACATCGAGTTGTTTCTGCTTGTCGGTAATTTCCAAAAGTTCTTCCTCCATTCGATCCAATTTGCTCTGATGTTCATTCAACGATCGGACTTTATTTTGCAATTCAGCTTCCAATGCAGCCAATTCTTTCTGGAAAAGGGCATCAAATGACTGAAAAGAAACAAAAAGATAAATAAATGAAAAAAAAATTCGAAGAAAAAAAAATATTCCATAGTCTTTAAGTCTTGAAATACTTACACGATGATTCGCTAATTTTTGCATCACATCCAAGGACTTCTCCTCATTGAAACTCGACCACGACTCTGGAAGACTCCGATTTTTTTCAATTCCCTCATCCGTCTGTAATCAGAACAATTAAAGTTCTCCATAAACAGGCCTCTAATTTTTAATAAAAGGAAACAAAATCAACTCAAAATAAAAACAAAAAAAATTCATAGAAAGAAATAAATAAAGTAAATAAATTAATTCGAATAACTAAAGTGAAATAAATTGAAAATAAATTAATAATTTGATAAATAAACGAAAAAGTAATCTTTGATAATTAAACGAAAGAAATGGATAAATTAAAATTATTGAAAATTAAATAAATCAAATAAATGAAATAAATTAAATATTAAAAAGAAATTGAATATCTGGAGAAATTAAAAATCACTGCAATGAAGAAAGTCCTTTAAATCAGCAATATTAAATTGTTTGTGCAATAAATAAATTGTCTCAATCTTACCTCGCTCCAAGGGCGCTCCAGTCTCTGCAAACGATTGTGATTGTTCATGAATTCTTGAAACTGTCGATGCTTGGATTGAAGTGTGGTGCGAAGAGAGGCGACTTCCCTACACAAACTTTCTACCTAAGCCACACACACCGAAGCGTTAAAAAATAAAATAATCAAAAAGAGAAATAATAATTGTAACGCATCCCGTAGTCGAATAACACAAAAAAATAAGAAAGAAAGAAATAAATAATACCAAAAAAGAACACGACCTCCAACATGAAGTATAAAAATAATTATAACAAAATGAAAAATTACTCGAGAGAAACTGTTCGCATGCGATTCATCTTGAAAAAAGCTCTGTTTTTTTTTAAATTCAAGTGACAACTAGCATATGGTGATGGGAATCAAGCGAAGGGTTCCGGATACGATTTTTGTTTTTGTTTTTAATCTTTAATGATCTCTTACCTGCAATCGTTTTCCCCACAAAAGACCCTTTTATCGTTCCATCGATTGTCTTATACCGTTTAAATATAAAAAAGCGAGAATTAATCAGAAGAGAAAAAAAAATGTTAAAATAAATATTGGGTTTGTTAATCGGAACATTAAATAAAGCTTATACGAAAAAATTTGAAACAGTGAATTGATTAACAGTAGAGAAGAAAGAGCAAGAGAAAAAAAGAAAAAGAGAGAGAGAGAGAGAGACTAAGAGAGACAGAAACAAAGGTAAACACGATTTACTAAGACACTTCAGTTTTTTTTTATGGGAGATCTAAGGCCAATTTTTCTTAGAAAAATTTATTAATCAACAAATTGTGTGTATATAACAACAATATTTCTCGCATAACAAACCCATAGACACTTTCTACAGGCGAATACTTCTATATATACATCATTTCCTCTTTTACACAGTCATCGACTAAAATTATTAACATACCATAAACTATACATCCTCTCGGTCAATATCATCATCTACATAATTTAAATTAATTTATTATTATTATTATTATTACTCAGTTAATTAATTAACTGCTTATTAAAAATTAATCTTACTGTCATTTTTTTATTGCGGCAGTTATAGGCACAAGTGTTTTTTTGCAAAACAACAATTATTTTGTTATCGTAAAAATATTATGTATTAATTCGAACAAATTAATCATTTTTTCAATATTTTGATTACTAATTTCGATATCTGTCGGACAGAAATCGTTTAGAATCATGTCGCGTCTCAATTATCTACAAAATTATTCAAATATCAGGAAAATAATTATTCTTTGCAGAAACATTTCGTATTCACTTTTTTTCTATTTTATTCTTTTTTCTTAAAGCTTCTTTGATGAAAATAGATTTATTTTGTTTCTTCGCGATTGGATTTTTGTCTGAAGTTGATTAAATAGTGTTAAATTTAATTACTTTTTTTTTATTTTATTTTAATGAAATGAAATTAAATTTAATTTAGTTTAATTTATTTTAATTTAATTCAATTTTATTTTATTATCATTTTAAAGAATTGTATTATAAATTGAAAAATTTATTCGTTTGGTGAATATGAAAGGTTTCGAAAAGAAAAATCATGACGATTGCACGAGAAATTGGGACTTTAGTTACGTTAATTCGGTCTTGAACAGATTGTCCAAGAAGGATAAGTAGTTCTTGCCCGGAAAAAAGAGTAAACGTCACATGTCCAGTGGACAAACGTGCGAGTAGATGATGACATTGCCAGAGAGACAGATTAGGACCCCCAGTGCGACGAGGACGAGATAGAACTGATACTTGACCGGCGGATCCGGATCACTTACTTGAGTCATCTCATCGCGTCGCTCTTGTTCGACGTGGTGACGACGATTTCTTAGTTCCCGCTGTCGTCTTTCCAATGCTGCAATTCCCTCAGCCCATTCTCGCCACTGAGCACCCCATTCGCGCTCCAATTCACGTTGCGCCTCTTCCAATGCCTCGCGTCTCGCAGCCCATCGCTCCTCCCGCTCCTCTTGCTCTCTCTGCAGGGAAAAAAAATTTTTTTTTATCTCCACAATGAAAAATTTAACAATTTATAGTTTGCAAAATTACCTTAAAGTCCTCCTTCTCCTTGATTAACGCGGCCTTTTGTTGCTCGAGCTCCTCGAAGGCTCGTAGATCCTCGCTGGAATTGAGTAAATTGTCGCTGGACGACGAGGCGTGCAGATCGGAGACACTCCAGCTGAGTAGAGACAGTCGGGAGAGATTGACAACGGTCGATTGAAGATTGCCATTGCCGAGGCCGCCTTCCTTGCGCAATTTGGCAGCCTCCACGGGATCATTGTAGCGGAACATATTATTCCTTCCTAGGAGGATGATGCAACCTTGCGAGAGTCTCGTGGCCTTGTCGACTTGAGCCGTATTGATCCAGCAGTGTGACGAGAGCGGATGTAGAGTCGCGACACCGCCTTCCAATTCCAAAACGCAATGTTCCGGATCGACGTCGGTGCCATTTAGAACAATGTCCTGAGTTATTGACGCCTCCTCAGTGCCCACGAGTGTTTTGCCCTCTTTCAAGTGATAGAGCGTGACGCCAGTGCTCAAAAGATCGTCATCAATTCCAACAAGATGCGGCATCTCCGAATCGAGGACAACGCCAACGCCACTTTTCCTCAAACCCAACGCTCGTTGTTCCTGAAGAATTTGCTGCGTCTCCCGCCACTTCTCCGCCCATTCTTCCGTCAACAATTTCTCCTGCTCCTGTTTCTCGTGTATTTGCGCCAGAAGATTCTGCGGAGGTCTCTCTATACTCTACAAAGAAAGAAATTTAAATCAAAATTAAATCTCTCGGAAAAAAAAAGAAATAAATCCGAAAGACATACCACGTCCTTTCCAATCTGTGATTTGAGTTTCTCAATTTCCGCTCTAAGCTCCCTGATGAGCTTGACATTCGGATCCTCATTAATTGTCGGCTTGTTGATGATATTCTTGGCTCTATTCGCGTATCTCAGGGTACTGAGTGTCTCGCCGTAGTTGCAATCGGCGGGACTGATCGCGGCGATCATTATTGTCTTCGAATTGCCGCCAAGAGAATCCTTCAGTAACCAGGTCAGAACACTGTCACGATAGGGAATAAAGACTTTGCTCTTGGAACTATTTGAATCATTGCAGCTAACTTCGGCCAGGGCCGATATCACAGAACCTAGAGTCACAAGGGACTTGTTGATATGTGCACCTTCCTTCAATCGTTGGCCGGTTGCCCCCGTCGCGTTCGCTCGTTCACTTCATAAAACAATAAATTTCATCAATTCATTTCCAGTCGTTAATTTTCCTTTTTTTCAATTAACAACGCTTCATTTCACAATTAACGGAGCATTATTTCAAATAACTATTAACTTTTTTCCGATAAATTAATTAGCCGATAAATTTTTTCAATTGAGATTGATGAGATAAATTCCAATTAATAAAAAGCAATACATTAACTGAATTAAACAAATTATCAACAAAGGCAATACATTTACAATTTCAAATATCATCAACTATCTTCAACTGATAATTCAATTTTATAATTCGTTAAACTAAGTTAGAAATCGAAACAATTTGAATCAGAATATATTACAAGAAGAATTAGAAATAAATTAAAAAATGATGATAATAGAAGAAAATAAAAATTAGAATGGAATAAATTTTTTCTGAATGACTAAAATTGAAAAATTGGGAAAATTTCTTCGGAATGGAAGTTCGCTTCGATTTGTTCATATTTATAAATATCGTTTAATAATCACCTGCCAGCTAAGTCGACAAGATGCACCTTGGACACCGTTTCCGAGGGCATATTACCTTCGGAGAAACCAGCTTGCACAAAAGTTATGGTAAATATTGCATGACTTCGACTGCTGACGTCGTTCATATTTGTGCTAGCAGTCGTTCTATGCGTATTACCTCTGACCATGCATTCCTGAAAAATAAATGAGTTTTTATATATATTTACAAAACTTTTTATTTTACTCTTATAATCAATTTACTTTCGTTTTTATAATCAATTTTCGAAATATAGTAAAATTACTAAATAATAAATAGAAAATTGTATTTATTTGAATGTTCAAAACTTCAGAGAACAATTTTTTCGATTTTCTAAATTTTATAAACCAAGATTGTAAAAACAAGAGACATTTAAATTATTTGTTAAAAACAAGTAGTTACAAATTTATTTCAAAAACGAAAAAGTTTCTTTTGTTCTCTCAGACGGAAATTTTTCTTTTTTTTTATTCATTTCGTAACTGTTCTCGGAAGATTTCTTATTCGAATTGATAAATGAGAAATAACGAAATTTTGTGATATAAATATTGCATAATGATAAATCTCCTTTTCAATTTCATTTCTCTCTTGTAAAAGAAAATTGAAAATTCTCTTTTCATTGTTTCGTCACAATATAAGTGTAATAAGTTACTAAAGTTTATAAAGACTTGTTCTAGTTATCCATAAAAGGAGTGATGATTGCGAAATGTTTTTTTTTCTTCATTCTGTATACCTGAATATCGGAATAATCATAAACAAGATGACTCGACAGGTCTTGCACGTATGGACCTTTCTTTGGATGTTCTCTAACTCTAAGAGAATGAGACTGATACTGATCAGGTCTGAGTAAGTCTTTCACTCTCTCGTTGTGTATTTCTAGAAATGAAACCTCTGTCCGATAGGAAGTGCCGGTTTCTTTTCCAGCTGCCATTCGTGCGAAAAGTGTCTTGCAGATTCGTGGTATCAGTCCTTGGGCTTCCTGCAAAAAAAAGCATTTCAAACATTTTTTTATTTTCTCAACTGTTGACTTTTTCATTACATTATCTCAATATTTCTTAATATTTTTAAAGTAGAAAATATTGATCTTCTTTCGTTATTAAATAATAATTTATAAAAATAAAAACGATTTGTTAAAAAAAAGGAATTCAATGATTCTTATTTTATAGAAAAAAAAGTTTACCGGTGTGCCCATCATAGTGAACGTTTTTCCGGATCCAGTCTGTCCGTAGGCGAAAACGCAGGCATTGTAACCCTCGAAGGCACTTTCTATGACTTCCAAACCAAGATCGTAGTAGACCTGAAATTATAATAAAGAAAAATTTTTCTTTTTTGCAAACCAATCGATTCAAAGTGACGACGTTGTTAAATTATGGAAAAATAGGCTAATAACTTTCAACCACGGAAATCGATAATTTTTAGCATTATATTTTCTACCTCTTAAATATTTTCTTTTCATTATTTTTTTTTAATCAAGAATTTAGAAGAATTTATAATCAAGAGTGTCAAGAACTTATTGAAAATAAAATTTGTACCTAGATTAAAAACTTAACGGTAAATATACTTTCTCAGATAGAGACGATAGCATTTCTATTTTCCATATTTCTTGGAAAAGAAACGCAGGTACATTGCTTTGTTTTGCAGAACTACTCTTTCAAATTTTCTCCTTCTTTCTTTATTTTTCCATTATTCGTTTTACATTTTTTTGCAATTTTCTTTTTTGTAAAAAAACATTATGTTATATTTTTTGCATTAAATTATTAACCAAATTTTTCTGAATTTAGTTTTTAATTATAATAATTGTAATAATAAATAATTAAATTTATTGAATGTTTATAAAGAAATAATGATCGCACCTCTTCCTGAGAAGCATAGTTATCATCGCTGTCATCGAAGGACCAATAACTGTGATCAAAAGTAAAGTCCTTATATTTCTCTCGGTCGATATCTCTGCAGCTTCCTGGAGTCTGAAACATAAATGAAAATAAACAGAGGGAACTATATTGTTAAATCTGATATCAACTTATAGACGGGAATAACACTGTTCCTGGAAACAATACAACTTCCACAAAATGCATCGCGAACATGTGTTATATATAAGATCACGTAATTTACGACGAGTATAAATTTACCAACTCTCCTAAAATATCCAATTTTCTTGAATTAAATTTAAATCATCCCAAAATTCCTCCCTCGTTCACTAAATCATTTTTTCCCCTTTATGACAAATTTGTTCCATATTCTTTCAATTAGGAAAATAGTAAACAATAAACAATGCAAAGAATAAAAATATGATGAAAACAATAAAAATATGACGAAAAAAATAAAAATATGATGAAAAAAATTGATGACAATGAGAAATTAAATTAAAAGTGAGAACATAATGTTTTTTTGCGAAAATATAGTGCTCGACGTGAAAAGTTTATTGAGCTTATTAAACGCAGTGTCCCATATCCAACGGGTGATTAATTTAAACACCGGTCATACAACAGTGTAACCGAAAACATTTCAGTCCCAGATTCACTGCTACTATTTAGTCACGCGCAAGATATAATTATAAATCCCTGCAGAGCCGGAAGCACAAAAGATAACTGGGACAGTCTTAAGTACTTCTAAAACAATTCTAGTTTTAAATTCAATTTCCATTTCTATCAATAGATTCATTTAGTTATCAACAGCGATCAATTGCTATTAATTACAATGACTATTAATCCTTCTAGAAAAATTTTAATTAGTGTTTTGAAAAAAGAGCATTGTACGCACTTAATTAGAAAAAATGGTCTTAACAAACAATTCACTAATACCGAAAATAAGTTTTTCGATTTTTAAAATAATTTCCCCTTAATCAAAATATAAATATAAATAAATAAAATAAATGAATAGAAAAATAAATAAAATAAATAAATAGAATAATAAATAAAATACAATTGGAAAAATAATTTTACAATGAAAAAGACTGAAACATTTTTTTAAAGATTTAGAAAAAAAAGTCAATTTACAATTTTGTAATTGATTTTATAAAGAAACGTGAAGAAAGGTAACATGCTTCACACAGTGTTCTTAATTACAGCTTGACAGACATTTAGTTCAAGAAGCAATCGATGTTTCTCAGCTAATAAACACATGAGAAAGATTCCAAACTTGTCTAGACAAGATTCTAGACAAGATTCATTCTAGATATTACTTTTTATCAAATACAATTAACCTCGTAAATTATTTATTTTCCAACGATTGGAGTACAAGATTAAATGCTAATGTTTAATTAAGAAACATTAAAGTTACAAAAAATACATCACAACATTTAGAAATATCCTTTAAATTGTTTCTTATTTTTTTTTTTGCTTTTTTTCTCTTATTTATTCCAAAGATTGTCGGCGAGAAAAGTAAAAAATTCAATAAAGAGGAAAATAAAGTAAAAAAAAAGTAGAAAATTAGAACATTAGGAAAAAACTAAAACATCGTAAAACGATACACGAGATTGAAGTTTCTTAGATAATAAACTAAAATAATTTAATCCAGAGTTGAAACATTTTTTTTTAAGGACACTTCTCGAGGAACGTGGAATATTGCCGTGATTATTACGTCAGAGCTGGAAACTCGTTATGAGGCCAAGAGAAAGAAAAGAAAAAAAAATCGAGATATGTACAAACTTTCAATTATTGGCTTTGAGGAAAGTATATCGAGAATGCTATTTTCAGTAAAAAATCGAACAATTTTGAGAAAATAAAAATGTCCAGTCTGTCATATAATTTGAGAGATTGAAAAAATTGAATAATTTACATATATTTTACACTAGAAGATTAAATTTATTAACCACTGTAGTGGCATGAGAACGGTAGTTATAAAAGAGAAATAAATATATTTCCACAAAGTTAATTTCGAAAAAATGAAGAAGAAAATTCGAAATTTGCCCATTCATTTTAAACACAATAATTAACAGGACATTGCCTTTTTTCCCTACTTGATTTATTCATGTCACGATTAAATAGACAACATCCCGACGTATCGAGAAGTGTCTGGTAAATGATTCTAACCGGTCTCAATGTCCGGCTCTATTTTATATATTGCGACCCTGACCAAAAGCAGGTCGTACGTCACGCTCGCTTGAAAATTCGTGAAAACCACGATTGGAACCGAGCTGTCGACATTCCCATAAAACGTTTCAACTCTTACAATTCCTTCATTTATAAATTTTCGTTTAAAAAAAGAAATTCTCAATTACGCTTTTTGTTTAAGTAGACTTGACAATTTTACATTTTTTTTTTTTATTTAACAATTAAATTATTAAATTATTTAACAATTATTAAACAAAAATTTTAAGAAAAAAATACCTTCGAGAAATATTCAAATATTTTGAAACATGATTGACGTGAATTTCTCGCATAAGTTTTATAAATATTCATGGATTTTCAACAATATTGAGAGAATTGGATTCTACTTTTAGATTTCTTTTTTCATCTCGAAATTTAAAAAAAAAACATTAGGCAAATATTTTTTTTTGTACTTTTTGAGAATACCGGGAGAAAAATTGTGACAAAAATACAAAGGAGAAGAATACGAAGAGCAAAAATTACTAAAAAAAATGATAGACTTTAATTTCTTTGGAAATAGATTTTGATTAAGAAACTATTTTTTTTAATACAAAAAAACAAGATACTTTGTCTTATTTGTGATTCAAAACCATAACTTTATGATTATTATGGTCAAGACCTCGTAAAAGGTATCTTATATCTTTTGAAGTCGTAACTTATTGAAATGTGGTAAGTTGGTTTTCCTTACTATTATACATTCTCTGATTTACTCTCAAGTGACAAAAATAGAAATTTATAAATCATTGTTAGAAAACAAATTTCTCAATATTTCTTATTGATAATCCACTATTTACCTATCGCAAATAAAAACTGTACATTTTCATTCACATTCAGATTTTTGACTAAAAAAAAAATGAGAAACAACTTTTTTTACATTCGAAACTAAAGAAAAAAAAATTTTTGTATAAACAGAAAAAAAATTGAGTTAAACTTTTTTACATTCCAAACAAAAGAAAAACAAAATTTATAAACAGAAAAAAATTGAGTTAAACGTTTAGAAAGAATATAACTAAAGTCGATGAACCTTATTTCCTAACTGTTCGGAAAAAACGTTTGTGGAAATTGTATTGATTGATTCACCGCGCACTTTGATATAAAAATTGCGAAGAGTACCTTTGTGTTGAAAATTCTAGTCCTTTTCCCATCCATTTGCACTATCATCTTGGCATTCATTGCCATTTCCCTGGAAAAAGAAAAATCATTCATTACAAATTGATTGAATTTTTTTTATAAGTGTTTCTACATAAATAATTATTATAAATTATTCTTTCTCGATTGCAATATAAGGTTTTGTGCAATTTCCATAATTTAAAAAGAAGAAAATTTTTCTCATGCATGTCAATAATTTCGTTCTATACGCATCCAATTGTATTATTACATCTATTGTGCAAGTATAGAATTTTATAATTTTAAGAAATTAGTTTTACGAAAAAATTGCACTTTTATATTTTCGATGATTTCCCAGTAAAAAAAAATTTATCTCCTTCAAGAAAAATTCGAGGAAGGAGAAATTATTTTCAATCTATTGAAAAAGAATAAATTGTATTCTTTTGTTTTAAGTTTCCATTGCAAAAATAGAAATTGTATGTAAAATTTCTTATCTTCGGAAATTAATTATGTTTTCCGCGATGCTTAAGTTGTCATTGGTCAGTTTCTTATCGTGTAGGTTTCCATTCTTTTTTTTCTGTTATCTCGTTATTAGAGGCACCTTTTGATAATGATAAGTTATCATTCTTGTCTCTCGTTCCTCCCGAAAAGAGTCGATTTTTTAGAGTTAGTGGATTAATGAGAAATTGTAAAGTAAAACTTAATTTTGTTTCACGTGAAACGACCGCTAATGCCTCTTCTACCTTTATTTTTTTTTACAGACATTACAATAAACATAATTGACCACTCTTCTCAATAGTAGACTCTCTATTCTTTCCTTTATTTTTAAAAAAAAAAGAAAAATATCCAGAACTATTCACTTCTTCCAAGAAAAGAGAGTTTGATCATTTTTCATTGTTCGTGTACAAAAGAATCGGCGTAAGAATTTTTTTTTAATAAGAATTTTTCCCCCTTGTCAAATAAATTATGGAAAACGTTTCTAAACTCTAAGAGGGAAATTATAATTTTATTGATCTATTAAAAAGGACGCTTTTAAGCTATTAGTGAAATAATTATTTCTAACCAATGAAAATAGTAGAAATGGATTTAAATTTTTTTTTTTACTTTTAAATTGAAATATTGCATTTGGAATTTAATTTTGATTAAACGCTTTTATGATATAAGAAATGACAGATAAAATGAAGCTGTATAAAGATAATTTACAAAAAAACATCCTATGGAGAAAAGATCTTTTTGCGTTGCATAATATTTAGTGGAGTAACTTCTGAAAATATAATTAAAAGTACATGACATAATGATCTTTCGAAAATTAATTAAAATCCAAGAGTTACAAATTGTAAAAAAAAATAATAGGAAGTTGTTGTAATCGTTTAAGCTTTCACTTTGAACTTTTTTTTGTTCCTTTTACTCTAATTTTTACAAAAATTAAAAATAGTAAATATTTAATTACTAATAAATAATAAATACTCATTAATTCCTTGTGAATAAGAAATATTTTTTAAATAAATATAAATTTTAAAACGAAATTAAAGGTGATTAAAAAAAAGAAAATTTATTCAGACCATAAGACTGAGTTAAAAATCTCGCGATCAATTTAAATTTAAATCTCTTTAATTAAATCTCCTACATTGATGTCATTGATATTTAAATCAATTCGCAATGTGAATCATTCCAATATTAACCAATTATTAAAGCAACAAGAGCAGTTTTCTTTTTGAGGACAAAATAAACTCGAAATTTTATTTATAAATTTCTAAAAATATAGTTCTTGAAACAATTGTATAATTTTATGACAAGCAATTCGAATACGAGAGTATTTAAATTAACTAATTAGAAAGTATTTTTTTTAAAGAAAAGCCAAAGCAATTAAAAAATCCAGTTTAGCAACTTGTAATTTTTCGAAAAAGTTGTAAAAAGAATTTTTTTAATAAAATAAGAATTAAAAAATAATTTTATCGTTGAATTGTAATTTATGAACTTGCACTCAGAAATTAAAATTATTTTCATAAAGTTTATAAATTACAAAATTATATATTGAAAAATATTTTTATTTGAAAATGAAATAAAAAAAAGCGTTGAAGAACGGAGAAAAAATACTAATTTGACAAAGAAACACAAAAGAATGCAATTTTTCAGTTATCATTTGCATGTAACTGGCTAAATTAGAAACAATCATTGATAACCATTACGTCACGTAAATTCTAGAACTTTGAAAAATGACTTGAATTTCAAGTATTTTTCGATATTTGCATTTCAAATTACAGAAAGTTTCCTTTAAAATAAACTTTCCTTTAGAGCCCAGACTTTTTATTTTGGAGTAAACAAAATCAATGAAATTAAACAATCTTTTTCTTTCCAAAATAAAAAAAAACCAGTTTGCCATTCTATTTTTGCAACATAAGCAAGCGATCTTATCTCGGAATGACCCACAGACTTTAGAAGCCTCAATTCATCGAATTATCGTCAATTTTTCTTTTCATTTCATATTCTCGACCATTTTCCCTCTCTCTCTCGATTCTTTTATTGACAAACAATAAGATTTTCTTATCGTTCGAATCAAAATTGGTGTTTTAAAAATTGAAATCATGGTGTCATTGACAGCTAATGATGATGTTGTGCGTTTTAGATGCAGTAGCAGGTGGTGGCGCGAGAGAGAGAGAGAGAGAAATAAAAAAGTGATTTTGTAGCAAACACACCTTTTGTTAAAGGGCCGGACCCTAACGGCCACCTTCACCGAAGCCATGGTGGATTTAGCGCATGGGCAGTCAACACAAGATCGGCTTGATGCACTTTTTTGTTATGCGATTTTTGATGTTGATGAAAAACACATTTCTTTAACACTTTTTGAACAACACGTTGTTGGACCTGTACGTCCTTTCATTTCGCACTTCACTACGAACATGATCTTCGACTCGCGATCAGTGTCTGCTGATCACTGTTTGAGTAGACTGAGAGAGCGTGAATTTTTGATGGTGTGCGAGTGTCGTGAGTGTGCACAGTGTAAAGAGAGAAGAAGAAAAAAAAAGAGGAAGAGAAAGAAGAGGAAGGATTTGAGCATGCGCAACTTGTAATCGTGTGGGTGGGAGTCGTTGAATGGCACATGGCGAGTGTTCGACAGTTAAAACAGGATCGGATCAACTTCCAAATTATTCTGCTACTATACTTGCTGGTGGAATCGATTTTTCAAGAAGCTATAACATCAAAAATTTATCAGGATCAGTAATCTTCCCTTTTTTTCCTCCTTATGAAATAGTCTTTCGGAAATTTGTTTTTATCACCTATTTGCAAAATTCAAGATTCAAAATTGAATTGCTCCAAAATTGGATGATATTCTTTCGAATTAGAGTTAGAATCGAAGATATTATTTCCAAAAGAATTCTTTTAGGAACAATTTTTGCCTTTCGAGCTAGTTCAAAATTACTGACAATTTCAATTACGTACTTGCGATAATTATAGATAACAATCCTGTCATTACATTTATAAAGCATGCTTTTAACATAATTAAAAATATGCCGCAAGAGTCGCAAAAACAGAACTGACAATGTTGATTTAAAAAACTTTTGAACTGCTCGAGCGGATAAATTTTATATACTTACGGAAATATCCTGAATGATGATGATCATATTTACGTATTACTCAAATTTTTTCATTCTGCAATTTTGATAATCCCATTCAAAACATTGGTGAACATAGCTGAAGATTTAATCCATATCGAAGAAATCCAAAGTTCATAATCTCCAAAAATATCGTTCCGAACCCAAAAATGAAGAAACTGATTCTGCTTTCGTAAAATTGAAGATCATGGTCATCTTTTGGAGACGTCTACGAAGATACAATCTAAAAACAAAACAAAAATAATTTAGAAAACCAGAATTTACGTAGAATTCTAAATTCCGTTAATGACAAATCTTTAGAAACATTTATAAAAAAAAATCGAAAAATAGAGGAAAAAATTTAATTATTTTTCTAAAAAAAATAATTGGAACATTTCCAGAGTAAAGAATCGAAATGACTAAATTTCTATCATTAAAATTTGGAAAATCATCAAATGTTACACGAAAAAAAATTTGTAATACTATAATTTAATCTGGTAACAGAATTAAGATCGAAAATTTAGATCAAGTCTCATTAAATTATAGCCGAAATTATAAACGAAATTAAAGAATAGAAACGTGACAATAATCTATTTTGAATCTGTAAATTTATTGAAAATAGAATGGGAATCTTATAATTATCTCTTTGACCCTAATTATTATTGTTCTTGAAAAGCAACCACGCCTCCTTCTTGGTTCTCTCAAGGTGAATTCAATTCTCACCAGTCAAGCATTAAATTTTTAACTAATTACTTGTTTTTTAAACATTTAGAATTTTGTGAAATAAAAATCGTAGCTAACAAAAATGGCAAAATTCTGGCATTTTCTGAACAAAGGAGAGAAAATTCCTCGATCATTATCATTCGCGTGCAATTATTTATTATATTTATAGTCGATAATATACACCTTCACCCACGCAGTAAAATAAATAGAAGATTTAAGGTGTAACTGCGGTCGCAAAGAATTTTCATCAGAAGAAACTTTTCGTAATTTTTTTCAATTTCTAGGGGGATTGGAATTAAAGACAGAATTTTACTTTTTTGGCAAAATAATTTTGTTATAAACGAAAAGGGAATTTCTTTTCGCAATTTAGATTTTAGTCGGAAAAATTTCGGATCCTGTTTTTTTTTTTTTTTTTGAAGTCACCAGGAAATGAACTCAAGTGTTTACGGGTCGCAGGACAGTATACGAGACTAGGGTTTGTAATTGACACCAGAAAAAAGATACTTGAGTTTAAAAGTTCTACTGAACAAAACATATTTTGTTGCAAATCTTAAAACAGTCATACTTTCTTTTTTCCACACATGATATTCTGTGTATTTAATTAAAAGTACATAGAAATAATGAAGAAAGAAAAAATATACCACGACTAAGTTTAATAAAGAGAAATTTTTTTTTGGCTCGAGATAAAAAAAATTTCTGCATCTAGAAAAACAATATAAAGATGCGGAATTAAAAATACAGAAGAGTTGGAGTAATGATTCAACGCATTCAGCATCCCACCTATAGCTCTTCAATAATTCATCTTGAGTGAAACCAAATTTAGAAATGATTAGGATTTTTTTAGGTTTGCCTTTTTTGCATTCACGAGAAGATGTTTTGTTTTGAGGAACGGAAAAAAATCTGTCAAAATACATATAGGTAAATTGCGCAGATGTATCTCCCGTTAGATTGAGAATGGATGAATGATAATTCTGCAACCGTATTTGGTTTCGAAGAAGTGTTGTCTTAAATACACGATTTCCTCTCTGAGATCTGCCGAACGGACGTCAACAAATACTCCATCAGAAAACGTACATACAACTGCAACTACGTGAGCTTACAATAATTACGTCAGGCCAATCGCCTATGAATCACTATTCATTGTGCATATATCATATAACTTTGCATTTCAAGGTTTCGCCTCTTATTGGTAGGCATATCGTCCACCTGATGTGCATTTCAAACCTGTAACTCCTTCGGAGCTACTATCGGCACTCCCAAAGTTTTCTTCAATCTAAAAACTAAAATCTCTTTTACTTATTCATAAGCGAAAGGAAGATTTAAATTTATTTCTAACGATTCCTAAAAATAAAGAACTGAAAAATTTTATTAACATCAAAAGTAATTGTTTTAACATTCAAAATAATTGTTTTAACCATCTTAATAAATTGTCAACATTTCAAAAAATAATTTCTCCACAATATAAACTGAACTATTTTGAAAATATTACCAGAAGTTAATTTAATTTTTCCTAAATTTAAATTTGGCAGAAAGGAAAAACAAGTCAAAAAGAAAAAGGTGAAAATGAAAAACGTAAGAATAAAAAGGAAGTAAACATCATTACCTGGTGAGATCTCGAAAGTTTCCCTGCAGGTGTCAAGAAAGTGCCTCTATCTGCCGACTCCAGATGAAACGAACCTCGTCGTTTTCTTTCCAAGCGAGTCCAGAAGGCCAGAAGTAAAAGCAAGTCGATAAAATAGCTCTCTCTCTCTAGTTCACTCCAAAATTTTTGGTAGGGGGTGATTCGACTCGGCGCATACAAGCTTGGAAACGATGGTTCTTCATGTCAGTCGGGTGGCAACTGTCGGTGAATGTTGCCCGAGGAAAAATTGATCGGAACCAATTTTTATTTTTCTTCATCCCCCCATAAGAATTGAACGTGTGCAGCAGTGCCTACTCCAAAAAAAATCTCTCTCTTACAAAACAAAAAAATGATTCTTCCCAATTTTCTAAACACGTGATTTCAAAACAATAAATCCAACAAAATTGTTCTTTTTGTGTATTAATGTGAAAGTCAAAGTGTGTTCACCAAAGTGAATATCGTCGTTTGAATTTTCTGATGCCACGTTAGGGGTGGATATGTACAACTGAACCCAAGGGTCACACGCGAATCATGGTTGCCAAGCACTTTAGTCAGGGTGAGTTTTTCTGCAGGTCCTTGTGCCATTTTAGCTTTCTATTGTCGATGGGGAAAAAAATATTCCGAATTTCCCATAAACGGAGAATCGAGTATAGTGTTTAATAATTCTTGCATTCAATCTGAAAACAGAAAGAGGAAATTAAATAAGTTGGTAGTTTATTTGTTTTTTTTTAAGTGTGGGACCATGCAAAATTTCAGGGAGCGCCGGCGAGTACCGGAAGGACACTCCTTTCCTGATAAATATTGAGCCAATTCCAAAAAAGTAGGAAAGAAATAAAACAATAACAAATCCGTTTATTCCGATTTGATGAAGCGTGGATGATAAAAATACGTTTTTAGAGAGATTTTCATTTACTTTTCTCTTAAAATATAAATTGCATTTTTATATTCGATCGAGAGGGCAATTTTATAATAAAAGGAATAATAATATAAACCAAATAGAAAAAAAGATTATTTATTATGCAAATTTCTTCCTTATTAGTTAAAATTTAATGAGGAAATTTGTCTTTTTTTAAAATTTGAGGTCATTCAACTTCTTTTTCTAGTTTTCCTTATTCAAAGTTATATTTAAATAGCAAAAATTAAAATAATATTTTTACTTTTAACTTTTAGTCAACAATTACTTGAAGTAGATTAATAATTAATAAAAAATTTGTAAAATTTCTATTCGAATTTTCACGGAATTTAATTTATTATTCACGAAACATTTGTCAATCATCAGCAAGTTAATTCATTGAAAGTGTAAAATTTCTATTATTATTATTTACTCTTTTATTTATAATTGTATTTTTTCAACTAACATCGAATGGTTGTTTTGCAACAAATAGTAAACGTCAAAATAAAAATTATAAATAATAAAATAATAAATATAATAATAATATAATAATATAATATAATAAAAATCTTTAAAAGATTTAATATATTTGCAAATATAAATAATCGTTTAAATTAAATTAATACCTTTCAAGTGACGTGAGTATCAATAGTAAAATTAAAAAATAAAATAATTCTACTGTTAAAAAAATAATCCTGCGCAAGTAATTCAAATTAGATATTAATATTATAAAAAATAAACAATTTACATTTAATAATGAAAACGTAAAAAATTAATAAAAAGAAACAAAAAAATAATTTCTTCAAAATTGAAAGAAACGAAAATAAATATTTTCAATAACAATAAAGAAATGTAGGATTAATTTACATTAAATAATGAGAACGTAATAAATTAATAAAAGGAAGCAACTAAAAACATAATCATTTTTAAAATTGAAAGAAATGAAAATAAATATTTTCGATAAAAATAAACAAAATGTGAATTTACATTAAATAATTAAAACGTAATAAATTAATAAAAGGGAACAATTAAAAAATTAATCCTTTTGAAATTGAAAGAAACGAAAATAAATATTTTCAATAACAATAAAGAAATGTTAATTTACATTAAATAATAAAAACGTAATAAATTACTAAAAGGAAACAATACAAAAATTAATCCTTTTAAAATTGAAAGAAACGAAAATAAATATTTTCAATAAAAATAAAAAATGTATAATCCTATAGGATTAATTGTAAGTTTAAGTAAACTTTGTATATGCGACAATATATAACATTCTTAACCCACTGAAATCGAGTTGAAGAATAATCGATCAAATTGTTCATACTCATCAGTGTCTTCGACCTTTTCTATATATGACGCGAGAAATGGTATAACAAATCTCATACCCTCAACATTGACGATTCATTAATTAGAAAAAATAAATTCTGACACTTTTTTCCTTTCACTTCAATCTACAGATAAAGAATTTCTTTTTCATATATATATATGCGTATCAAACATTTTTGTGAAAATAGTTGGTGAGCATACCTTTTTTAGAGGTGTTTCTAGACAATCAATAAAACGTATATAACGTCGTACCTTCGCAGTTAGAATGACGTGCAGTTTGATAAAATTCCTGTGTTAGATTCCACGAGCACAATATATATATATATATATGTAAGTGCGGGAGACGGCGGGGGTGGATGAAAAGCTGTGTGTGACGAGATAAATATTGATACACATCACTGATGGCGAGTTTGGCACGGCATTTCGATTTTGTATATATATATATATAAATGTGCGAGTCGTCGTTGCCTTCGTCGTCGTCGTCGGGTCTTTGACATTGGTCATAGCAATGCGTTTTCTCTCGCCGCACATGTTTATTGTTTATATGCAAAACATTCATTCCCAGACTAGATCATTCATCGTCATCTCATTTCGTTTTAATTTTACTCCTTCTTCTTTGTATTTGATATTTTCATTCCTGGTATAGTCGCGCATTAATTATGGAATTAGACATAATCATTTATCAAGTAGTCTATTGCGTGGACTGAAAAAAAAATCAAAGAGGATTAGAAATTTTTCCTTCATTGCGTTTTTAATCGTTTTACTTTTATTTCTTTTTATTGCTTTTTATGTCCATTTATTTCTTTTTTTCTTTATTCTACTTTTCTAAACGATCAATTTTGCTTTAAATTCGAATTTAATAAAAAATAGTTTGTACATACTAGTAAATCCAAAATCAGGGGGAAAAACTTGCTCCTATTTTCCAGACAGAAACGTTTGCCTTTGGACGATAAAAATGTTTGGCGTCTTGACCCCTGGAAAGTATATCGTAGAGGTAAAATTTAGAGAAGACGACCAATTGGAGAATTTTTTTCCCTTCAAGGTAAAGGGCAATTTTTTGCCCCTGCTTGTGCAAAGTCTTTATAAGTAATTGTGTGGGAGAGAGTGTAGAGCATGCACGACTGAGCTCGAAAGTCGACTCAATAATCCGACTCCTAGTCTCCATAATCCTCGGGAAAGCATCTGTCAGCCTATATCTAATGCCAAATTGTCCCTATGTGCATACGACGTAATATGTGTGAGAGTTATATATATAAGTGCGTTGCACGATTCATCGGCATTAAGGGTTGCCATACACGTTCTCCTTGCGCAGACAAAGTCGCATTCTGAATTTAGCATCGTCAGGTCTACACTACACACTCCAATTTCTCTATCTGTGGAAATAAAAACCAAAATCAAATTACGACAACTTGACACAAAAGCTTAGAATATTTTAGAGTTTGAAAAAAATCGAACTGAGAAGAAATTCAATACTACTATTTTAATTATTAACTATTTTATAATAAACACGAGAATTTAATAATTAAATGCAGAATTTGCCGCATTTGTCGAAAAATAGAAACGAAAAAACAAAATCATTAAAAGTAATATAATTTTCCGGGGAAATTGTGTCATTTTCTTTTTTTATATTAAAACGAATACGAAAAGCGACATGAGGGATGAATCACCGATGATTTCACCCTTCAGGCGACCCAGTTTTTCCAAGCAGGAGAAGCATTGAACTGAAAGCACAATCAGTACAGCAGTCAAGTATTACTTTGATGCGAGTCTTGAATATATAGATTACACAACATCGGAACTATTTGATATAAATTTATCATATATATAAAACTCACAAGATAAACTGCCATTCTTTGTGTGACTAAAAAAAGGCCTCGTACTCTTTTTCTTTTTCTCTCTCTCTCTCTCTCTTTTCGTTGTACCTTACGAGTTCACAAAGCACCTTTTGACATCAGACGGGAAGTTATTAAAGAGAAATTCCACCATACGAATGCAAGCCACATATCCGGTTGTTGAAAAACGATCTTAATGACGTTGTTGCACGTAAATACTTATTGTCCCTCAGGTCACGGTGTCAAAATAAAATAATTTTTTCTCCGTCATTTCTTATGAGAAACTTCCTGAAACAAAAAATTTATTTTTCTTTTAAACAAATTCAATTTCAATTCAAAAATCAAAGTATAACTAAAATTTAGTTTCGTATTATTTGTTTTAATAAAAAATTTTCCATCCGCGCTCTTTTATTAAAGTGAAGAGAAATTTTTAATACAAGCCCGTGGCTCGTTAAGTGGATACGTCATTTCTTATCCCAATTTAATTACCGTCGAGAGTAATTAGGTATCGTCCGCTATTAGTGGTGTGATTACTGACGTGAAAAAAAGGTATATCTTATTAATGAGTTTTTCGAACGTATTCGGTATCGCGTCGTTCATCCTGTGTAAAAAAAAAGAATAGAAAAGAATCGATTAGAAAGGAATTTTGAATATAAGGTCGCTGACTAGATCACGCATTAGAATTACGACGAGGGAAAAAAAAACCTGTCAGTGGTATAAGAATTCGAAACTTGTCTTCACGACACGTGAGTGTTGATTGCATAATAAAATATTATAGGAATCAACTTTCATTCATTGTGGATAAGTGCTGACGCGTGTACTTAAAAATTCCACGCGAGAGTGGATCTTTCAGAATGCAACGCGCACCTGAGTCATGAACCAGATTTTTACCCCGCAAGATGATTCAAATTCTTCCTAATGACGCATACCCGGAATTTCAATGTATAATCCTTCAGAAACTGTATATATTCTTTGGAAATTCTGCGGAAAAAAAAGAAATAGATTACGAAAAGTAAATATATATTAAAAATAGATTTATATAACGCATAAGTGATAAATTCTATAAAATTGTCTATTTATTCTATAAATAAAAAAAGAATATTTTCACAATGAATGAATGAAATGAATGAACGAAATTCGATTATGAATAAATAAATTTAAATAAATATTGAATAATTTCGTAAATTGCGGAATATTTTTCAAAGTTGTTAAAAAGAGTAAGAGTGCAAAAAAGAGAAATAAAGCCGCGCGGTGTTGGTAATATATATTTGCTGAAATAATAAGGGTGACAAAAATGTTGAATGGTGATGCATATATGGTGTCTGCTTTTGGAAAATAGTTGAGTTCTGTGTGCATAAAGAGGAGAATGTGCTAGAGACCACCCCTAACAAACTTCAATCCCTTTCTGCCATTTTCCCTCGTTCTTTATGTGCAAAACAACCATACATTGAACTCACACCCCAGCAAACAGAACGACCTTCCACATACATACATAAAATACGCATATCTGCAAAAAAAACTCAATTGTCAGTGTGTAAAATGCACATGTACTTACCTACTTCTCGTCCTAGCGTCGATGCAAAACGAGCTAACCATATCTCTCTACCCACAACAACAAAAAAAAGCGATCATTTTTGCCTTCGATGAGAAAAGCGCCGCAGCTCTTTGTTCCCTAATTGAATTCACATTTCGCTGTCGGGATTTTGCCATCAGGAATTCGAGAAGGAAACTCATTTTCCCATTCAGCCGCACCACTGTAAATCAAATTATAATTTCCTAATTAAAATTATCCGACAATTTACATTTTTATTTCTCGAAAAATACATTTTTTTCTATTTATTTATTTTACTCTTCTCTTTTTTCGTTTACAATTCTTTTTTTCAATAAAAATTTATTCTTTAACCAGAAAATTGATTTTATTTGCAAAAAAAAAAAATGTTTTCCGCCCAAACCATTGTTTTCAAGAATTGGGAGATATCAATTATAATTTTCCGGACCTTGAAGGCGAGAATTGGAGTGAAGTGAATTTATGCCTGAAATTGATAGGGAAGAAGCGAAATAATAGCCACGGGCGATACCTATAAAGCGTAGTGTGTGTTCTCTCATCCGAATCAGTCGAACAGATTGAATATACAACAAAATGGCAAAAACAAATCGAAAATTTACTGAAAAAGGGCCAAGAAAAAATTCAAAAATTCTCGAGTTTAGCCACTTATTGTTTAGAAATTAGAAATTCAAAATATTTCTTTTTGCAACAATAATTCAAAACAATTGGTTTTTTTTCTATAAAAACACATTTTTGGGAAAACAAATTTGAATATTCAGAAAAGAGGAAATTTACCCAAAGATGTCATATCGGAGTTTGAGATCTGGAAAAAATATCTATGGTAAAGGTTTTATTATACCTGCGCATAGGGACATCATTTGTGTTTTGAGTGTATATATATAACCAGCAACTCGTCCTTTCATTTCTTGGCTACCGTGAAATTCTAGTCGCGTGTTGTCTCGTGTTTCGAGACCCCTCGAAAAAACGCTTTTACTATTGCCAGCATTTATCAACTCTCGACATTCAAAACCCACGTTTTTGAACTCCATCATATATATTTTCGTCTCATGAGAATCTTCAAATACCGCAACTGAAAAATTAATAAAGAAAAAATTCATTATTACGCTCACTCGAGAGAAAATTAATAAAAAATTTTACAAATAGTTGTCATTTTCCCTCCAGGAAAACTAAAATATGGTAAATTTATCTCAGGGAGAAAAATTTAAAGATAGATTCATTTTTAGAAAAGGGAAATCCGGTCTGATCCTTCCTCTCTTTTTCTATTTTAAATTTTGGAATTTGAAACAAATTTCGTTCATGTTTAGAAAAAATGGACTTGTTTATTAGTTTCGGACTAAATTAAAAAATTAAATCTTCAGCGCAGATTTTAATTTTTTAACAATAAAAGACGGAAAATTAAAGTTGAAACACAATTTGCATAAATGAATTTCACTCGCATTGTTAATTTTGAATGTTACGCTATTCTTTATTTTCAGCATTTCAAAGGGGGAATTATAACTTGAAAATTTGATATTATGAAAAATGTGCCTCTAAACTTTCTGGCCTAATTTTCCTTCTCATGAATGTTGACTAATATAATTGGTGCTCGAACCTTCTCGTGTGCAGCTTCCGAGAATAAAAGGAGGTAAAATGTACTAAAGAGCTTGAAGGAAGTGCCCGAGATAAAAATGCACTTTGCATACATGATTAATTCATTTTCATGCTTTTAAATTTCTTTCGCCTTTCCTAGGGAGACTAAATCACTATAGAAATAATCATCTTAAATTTTCTCATCATTACATATATTTCTTAACAACTCGAAAATATTTATGACTAGAACTATTTCTCTAAATTCAAGACTAATGCGAAAAATAGTTTGAAAAAAATAAATTTTTTTAATAGAAAAAAAGGTTAGATAAAAATTAATTAACTAAATGAATCGATTTAGGAAATAAAATGTTTTGATCTAGAAAGTAATGCACGCTTCTCGTTGATGTTACAATGGATGCTCCGCGATATCGCAACACCCACAGTTCACTTTAGCTTCATCAACACACGACAAGAAACCATCTCAAATGAATCTCTCGTATTTAAATATACTAAACTACTGATTATACTTGTATGTAGCGAAACATGTCTCTAATTTAAATATTACAGAGCGATACTCCTATAAATATCAATTTTCTTCAATTCAGCGAATGTTTTTCGCACTCTCTCGACACACATATATATCTCTCGCTCGTCTCTTTTTTTTTGTTCCCCTCGCGTGCTATCTTTATCACCCTTTCGAGGTTCTAACAATTTCTTTATCACCGGAGTCGGATCTCTATCCGTTTCCTGACTCGGCTTGGAACGAAACTATGAACGCAATACTGTGTTACTGTATGTTCCTGCGAATCATGAAACTTTAGTTCCACCTCGATGGCGTTATGGGAATTATGATAAAAAAACGAGTTCCAGTCAAAAGAATGGACCTTGCTCGTAACAATACTGAACATTCTGTCTTTTTTTTCTATATGCGTGGGATTTTTACAAGAAACGAGACTACAAGAATCACATATAAGATTTTTAATGACTAGCTTTCTTATGCGGCAACCCTATTTCGGAAATTTATGCAAAAATTCTTTTTGTAGATTTTTCAGGAGATTTAAAAACTTGATTTCAGGGGAAATTTTAAATATATTAGTTCGAGAGGAATTTGTTTAATTTACCTATATGGTTTTAACAGGATGTGGAAAAATGTTCCGTTCTACAATTTTCGGTGTCTTTCTGCATTCGTGAATATTTTACAATTGGTTATTTCTGAAAAAGAAAAATGTTATTAAAAGTAACCTGAGTGTATAAATTTTTTTTTCTTTCTTCCATACTCGGAGAATAGGAAAAAAAATATAAAAAGATTTAAAGAAATATTACTTTTACCGGCACCCGATTAATACTTGAAATCATCGACCTTTCGATCTGTTTTTACTGCTTCTTTCTAAATATTCGAGAGGGAAAAATATTTCTAAACCATATGAAGCTGCGAGATAAATGGATATATAGTAAAAACCGCAAAAGCTGGCCAGTCACGTGACGTTTTTATCCTTGAACAAAACTGGCAGCTGTCGCACAGGTGGAAAGCCACATTGTGCGCCCAAGTTAGCACCTGCGACTCACGACTGTATATATGGCATTGCTTTTTCAGAAGAATCGCTGCTGTGCTCTATGTCAAATTTCCAAGGCGTATAATTGACCTGCCTTCCTTTTTCTTTCTTTTTTCAGGTTCGAGCCCTGAGTCCGGCGTGCCGGACATGACCATCATCAGTGACATCGACGAGACTGGCATCAATCGTAATCTCCAGGTCCGCTACGACAGGGACCAGATTTACGTATCCTTTTTTATTTACTCGCAAACACGCTGAAAAGAAAATTAAATTAATTTCGTGCCGGGTAAAATTTTTACAATTTGCAGAAAAAGGGAAAATAAAAGCGGGACATTCGTATGGTAAAGTGCGACCCAGTTGAAACTCACCTCTTTCCATTGCGAATAAAAGTCTGTAAATTTTTGAGGGTTGGGGGGCACTGCTCCCGGGTTGCTTTGTATCCATGACAACCACCCACAGTCAGCTGGCGAACCACCCCCAGGGCTAGACTCATTCATCGTGCGGTACCAAGTTTGTCGACTTCCTGATCGACCCGCAAGATCACTCTTTCACCCAACTTCAAATCAACTTCTCTTTCTCAAAAACGAGGTCACCTTCCTAACCTTCCGCCTCTGTAATTCAAATTCAAAACATTAATTCCCCAAAGAATTTATTTTCACCATTTTATTTTTATACAATTAAAAAAAAATTACAACCAAATTAATAATTTTGCTAAAGAAAGCACCAAAGTGAAAAAAGTTTAATAAAGCATTAAAACAAATGTATTTACGTCTATGAAAAAAATTTACATTTTTGCATAAATATTTGGAGAACTGTATTTTGATGGAGAAAAAAAAATTTACAATAAGATTAAAGCGAAATCGCAGGAAGTCATGTTATATAGTTGCAATTGCCCATTAAATTAGATCATCGTTTCACACAAATCTTAAGGATTCGTGGACGCAGATAAGATCAAAGACTTCACAGCCGTGACTCGTGCTTGAGATGCAGAAAATTGCATCCAATTATAATTCCTCTCAATAGACCTAAACTGAAACAAAACTCCTCGTCAACAAGTCAAATGAAAAACATTTTGTACATGCCAATCGGAGACAAAAAATTGTCCAAAAAATTCGAATGTCAATTATAGAATAATTACCAAATATAATAAATATGGAAATCAAAAATAGATACAGAAAATACGAATTAGAAATAATACATATACGATTTAAAGTACAATACAATGTAAAAATTGTAAATTGTAAATTTTAAATTGAAAATTTTAAATTGAACTAAAAGTTGAGCAAAATTGATTTTAAAAATGCCTCCTTGGCTTTCTGATAATTGAGAAAACATTGGATTTTTATTTATTTTGACAACAGACAAACGGCTGTCTCGTAAATGTGTATAAAGAAACTACCGCCAAAGGAACCTTTTTTTTCTGCGCCTTCACATGCTTACATCACTGACTCGTAAAAAAGACAGCCACCATTTCGTTTGGCAAAGAACTCGTCAACTTTCAAGATTTTCTTCATTACAGTATAGTGCTAATAAAAAAGTTGGAAAAAAAACTAACAAGTTGAGACGAATCTCAAAATCTTCACAATCTGCGACAAAAAATTCAATGTCAATATAAAATAATCTTTCACATTTTTTTTTCTCAACTGAAATAGCGCATATGGAAATAAATATCTTCCTTCTCCCTAAAATAGAAATAACCTTCATATTAAAATTGAATCCAAATTTGTAAAGTCGATGAAGACTTATAATTTGTAGTCGAAATTTAATATCATAAAATCAGTTGAATAGAACTAATTTTATTAGTAATAAATAGTTAATCCGAAGAAATTGAGTTAATTATTTATTATTATTATATACTGGATTTTAAATGGAAATTTTTTTATATATTTGAAGGATTTCTCGGATATTACTTGTTCAAGCATAGAAGTATTTTGATGACTGTCCTCCCACACTCGAATGGTCAAGAAATATAAGGATATGACCTTTATCTGTATTAACAAAAGTACATTGAAGAAATCGTAATCGTACGACTGGTTTAAAAAGCTAAGAAAAAGAAAACTTTATACTTCACGAGAATATTATTCTTAATGATAAATTTTCCGTGCTTAAAATCTGAGTCGCACGTTTCTATTTTCTACTCACACTTTGTGCCATAATTTTGAATTTTAAATTTGCAGTTTGACCACACAATGTCGTTGACCCAATGCGTACGCACTACGCGTGTTAAGCTTTGTTTATATTCCAAACACGGATTTTCTCCTCATGTCAAAAAATAGTGTTAGTCATTGAAGTGAGAAACTCATTCTTATAAACTGCTCGCGAACACGAAACATGTGTGTAAACATATAGTTTAAAAATACAGAAGCAGAGAGGGAAGTGCAAAAATAATTCAAATTTTAATTTTTCCTTTACAAATATTAATTACCTTCTCAAATACGCATTTCTAATTCATTGCGCAATTAAATCGTGTCAATTGCAACTGAATCTGATTGCAATTTTCGGGGAAAACAATTAACGAAAACTAAATTTACTAACTGAATAAAATTAAACCTATTAATTAAATAATTATTTAATTATTCAACTTAGATGAATTGCCTAAATTGAATTATCATTGAATTGCCTAAAGAAATTCAAGAACGAAAAAAGGGAAAAAAAGACAGAATCACAGAGAATTGCATAGTAAACGCAAAAAAGGAGAAAATATCTCAAAAGACAGTCGAAAACAATCAACACTCTAGAAGTAGAGAAAAAAAGGGAAAAACAAAAAGTCTCTTACAGTGGAAATCGCGTCGTATTGTCTCAATAACACTAGAGAGAAAAGTGCCAAAAAGATAAACGACTTTGAAGAAAAAGAGTGCGCGCGGTGTGTAATTGAAAACTCTGTGAAAATGATGAAAAAAATTTTACACTGTCACTTTCTTTTTTGTCTAGATCGCGTTTTGAAGAGAATTGTTTTCTAAGAGCTTTGAGAGCAATTGCTGCTCAAATGTTTCCTCATTTAAACGTCCCCTTCTGTTACGCGGGAAAGCCACGAGTCCTTCCGCCCTAAGCAAGAGTTTTGCGCACGTACACTTCTCAGAAGTGCTTCATGTGGCACTTAATAAAAAAAAAGCTTTTGTATTTTCCACCATATACTCAAACTTGTTTGTATATTAAAATGCAATTAATTATCATTCATAAATTTCATCACCATTGATTCTTTTTTTATGATTCATTTTTTTTTCTCTAAAGAAGAAGGAAAATAAACTATTCTTTTAAAAACGGCTCGAAGCAGTGAAAGTATTTAAAAATACGAACTTTACGAACCAAAAATTAAAAATTACGGACTAACTGACAAAAATAGAAGCAGGCCGAATCAAATATAAGAGAAATTTTTACTAAAAAAATAGAAATCCAATTTTTCATAACTAGAAAACATGAAGAAATCCATAACTTCGAGTCTTCGACTCAAAGTCATCAATTTCTTCATGTTTTATAATAATTAATGTTAATTAATAATAAAAATAATTCATAATAATTGAAATCACTATCAATTCATTATTATTCTTCACAATTTTTATATAAAATTCTTCTTTATATGGATTATTTTTAATAATTCTCGAAAATAGAAACTGAAAATAATATTTAAAAAACTCAATTAAACTTTTTCAAAAAAATTAATTACAAAATTCAATTATTTTTTTAAATTCACGCTATATTGCTTTTAATATTCAATAATTATCTAAAATTTTAACTGAAATTCAATTTTATGAAATAAAATTCAATTTTTATTAGAATATTCTACTAGAATTCAATTATTTAAATAAAAATAAAACGCAATTAAATAATTTATTCAAGAATTGAATGTTTATTGGAATTTAATTCATATTAAAAATTTTATATCAACAAAGTTTTAAACAATTAAATTCATTGGACGAATTTTAATAAAATTTTTAAGAATTTTTTCGAGGAATTCGATTAAAATTCTATTAAAAATAGTTGAATTCCTAAAAAGAATTTTATTATTTACGGAAATAATTGAATCCCGGCAAAATTTTATTAATTATGAAAATAGTTGAATGATTGCGAAGAAATTTATAATAAAAATTTATTATTAATTAAATTCTTGTGAAATTTTTTATTATTTTTTGAAAGTAATTAAGTTTTTGTAGAATTTTATTAATTTTTTTTTTAAAATAATTAAATTCTTTTGGTAAATTTTATAAAAAATAGTAGATATTGAACAATATTTAATTTTTGCGAAGAATATTTTTACTTATGAAAATAATTCAATTTTTGCAATGGATTTCATTAAAATTTTTGAAAATAATTGAATTTTATTACTTTAGAAAATAATTGAATTCGTGTGATAAATATTGTTAATTATGAAAATAATTTTTTAATGAATTTTAATTAAATTTTTTATAATAATTGAATTTTTTTGAAGAATTCCGCTATTTATTTATAAAGATAATTAGAATGTTGACAATTTTTTTAGTTTTTTTTGAAAATATATTAATTTTGGAGAAGAATTTTAATATTTCTAAAGATAATTGAAATTTTGACGAGAATTTTAAAAAAATTTGTAAAAAAATTGATTTTTTGCGAAGAATTCTATTACTTTTAAGAATAATTGAATTTCTGCAATAATTTGTAATTTCTCTAAAATTCTCCAAATTATATCGTACAATTTACGAACTTTTCATCCTTTTTGAATGAAATTACGGACTTTACGGGCCTTTTTTTGAAAAAATGGACTTTTACGGACTTGAAGCAAAGTTACGGACTTTTTTAGGATTTACAGATCTACTTCGAGCCCTGTTTAGTGAATATAAATCCCCAGTCTATCAAAATCGAATTACAATTAGGTGAAAAATTTCCTGAATTTAGAGAAATCTTGTTCTCAAAAAATTCCTAAGGAAATTCAATTACCAAGTTCGAATACATAAAAATAATTAAAAAATTGAAATAAGGCGAAAATTGTACAGCATATTTAGATAAACGCAAAAATGGAACATTGAAAACTTATTAAATTATTCGGATATATTGAAAACTGCCAGGAGAAATTGAAGAAGACTTGAGCAAGTTTTGAAGATTCTGGAAATAGATCAATTTCAACGACCAAGGTCTTTGAAATGTCGCAATTCGAGTGTATAACTTTCATACAAGGAGGGAGTAACGTGATATGAGAAAAGTTTAACGAGCGTGGCAAGTATCTGAAGGTAATGTGGGGCAATGAATCGGCAACGAGCCGAACGAGGTGGACGTTTCCTGTGTAGGTGTACACAGGAATTCATAATACGTGTGACCACAAGGAAAAGGGGTTTACACTGTGGTTGAGGCATCTCTCTCTCTCTCTCTCTCTATATATATGAACATTCCAGAATCTGTGTGAGGGGTAGCAACGCCTCTCATTAACCTCTCGTAGGCAAAAGCGCTCTTTAGCCGACTTCAATTGCCTTCGTCGAGGACGAAGTGGGACGGAATAGCGAAAGGCTTGCTCTCCGCACATATAAACTTTTTCAAACATGCAAAAGAAGAGGCGCTCGCGGTGCCCCCAAGGGGCGTCCAAAGACTCTCAAGAGGCATAATATTCCACGCGTGTTTACAGAAAGCACCGATCCAAAGGAATTAGGCCGCTCCCTCTCGCCCTGGATTAAGATATCTAGGACGATTTTTTTTTTGCAAAACGTAAGCTCACCAAAATTGCAATATCGTTTCCTTTCTTTTTCGTCTCGTCTTCTCGTTGGTTCTTCGTCGCGATATATTATTCACAATCGGTAACAAATTTTTTTCCTCTTCCCCTCATTCTTCACTGTGTCCTTTTCTTAAAGGCTGCTTAACTAGTTTTTTTTTGCCCTTCTTTCTAGGTCAGTGGTCCAGATGGTGAGGTTTGAAAGCTGCGTCAGTTGTGGTGAATCTTGAAAAAATTCTACCTGAAAAAAAATCACGTACCATAATTAATTTCAGACCGAAACAAAAAATGTTTTATTAAAAAAGCATCGGGAATTTCTATCTTTTTGTCGTATTTGTGAAAATTAAATACGATTCAATCGAGTTTCGTTTGATATCGTCAAAATTCGGGTTTTAATTTATTATTAAGCTTATCGATAATTTCACGCTAACGAAATTTCCTTGAAATTCGTTGCTCGTTGCTCGAAATTTGCTATATGCGAAACATGTGGCTAACGGGAAAATTTGATCAGTGTGTGCGTGGGAGGGCTAAAAACTTCCCTTATCGATCGATCATAAACTCAACCCCGAAAGTTCTCTAACGTTTTAAAGGCCGAATGTTTTACTATACTTTGCAAATCGTTCATTTAAATTAATTTCCCCGCAACTGCTTCGTTAACGAATTTTCAATTTTGACAACAATTATTTTGAATTTATTATTTTTTTTACTAATTAAAGAAAAGAGAAGAAAAAGTAAACATTCCATTAATTTAATTAGCTATATTACTATTATTTCTTTTTGTATTAAATTTCACATTAGTAAAATTAAAAAAGGTAATATAACATCTCTAGTTTGTAACATCAAGACGGGAGTTGAATTAAAGCGAACCCCTCGACATTTAACCACCTCTTGGCATCAAGTACACGCAGTTGCAGCCAATGGTTATGGTTACATTGCCCCTTGGTTTGGAATATTCAGACCCGTCCGTCCAGGGTCGGAATAATATTTACAATATTAGTTTTGCAAAATTTCCCAAATATCCATAAGTTAATTATTATAAAATTGTAATTTAATTTCGCTAAAATTTCACTTCAGAGTCTAAATTAAATTAAATATTATTTATAATTGTATTCAAAAACTTTAATTCGACAAAAACCAAATATTTGAAACAAATACGATATTTAGCAAATCTTGAGTCAAAATATCTTTTTCCCTGGGGTTCGAAAATTGATGTTTATAAATTGTTTTTAAACCAACAAAAATAGAAAATCGAATTTTAGATGAAATGAAAAAAAGTGGTGATTAAATAAAACAGAATTTACATGAGTCAGAGAAAAAATACGGAGTTAGCAAAACAAGAGAAAAATCAATGAACAGAACTCTAGGGTTCCTTATGGTTATTAGGAAATAAGAATTACCTAAGTATAATAAATTAACTGAAATGTGTTTTTCCTTTGAAAGCCGCCCCTGATTCTGAGTCACTCACCCCTGTTTCACCCCCAAAAAATGACGTCACGTTTTGTCGTGCAGACCTAGTCGAATTCGTGATAATGTCCTTTTATTATATATATATATATGTAAGAAAAGGGGAATGTTGCTTCATCCCTTTTTTTCAAGGTGATGATAATTTCATCTGCAAACTTGCTCTCGAGATCAATCTCTATATTGAAAAAAGAAAAAAAAGAATTTTAATTGTATAAGAATATATTTTTCCTTAACTAGTATTTTTTAAAAACAACAGACTTACACTGGATCCATTCTTGTGGCTGTGAATCCCTACAAGGAAGTGGACTATTACACATCGGTGAGTACATTTTCTTTATTTCCTCCTTCAAATCAATTATGGTAATTTCCTCTCAAATGAAAGACGGATTCTGATATCGCACGCGCAGGAAATTTAGTTTCTCTCTAACTCAGCATGACACCCGGCGCACTTATAATATTCCCCACGTTTTCTTTTCCTTATCTCTGAAATTTCAAAGATAAACATCGTCATAAAAATGATCTACAGCTAACAATAAAATAACTATAATAATAAATAACAAAAATATCATCTGCAGACAATTTTTTTTTGCAAAAAATTAAAAAAAAACCTATAGCGAAATAGATCTAAAAAAATTATTTTAAAAACAAAATAAGATAGATAGTAATTCATTTTTTCGAAGGAAAATATAATTTATCACTTCTTTTCTTTGTTTTGCTAAAAAAAAAATTTTTTGATTGTTTTTCTTTCAATAGGGTTAATTAAAACGATTCTGAGTCACTTGTGGAATTAAAATTATATAGACAATGAGTGATTTCGTGTGGTCGGTGGGTATTAATCTCTCGTATTGATCTAAGGTAGCCAATTGCACTTCCGGTGATTGACGCTAACCGGAAAGAACGCTGAAGAATATTTAGTAGATATGACGTGAGGCACGCGTCAAGTCTTAATGAAAATAAAAGAACCCTATCTTCCATTGACTCATTAAGTTAAATTTGGAAAATTAGAGAAAATCAAGATAAACACAAAATCGAAAAAAGATAATAAGTTTGTCTTCTTAATGTGACACTAATTATACTTTTTTTTCTTTCAAAAATCACGAACAGTGTGTAATAGTAATTTAAGGACCGTCATTATTATATACATATGTCATAGATCCTAATAACAGAAATTAACTGTATGACGTTTACACGCGAAGGAGTCATTTTTGAAAAATTCATATCTATGAAAAGAGAAAATTTTCAAATTAACCTAATTGACAGTAAATTATGTTTATTTAATATGCGATTTAAAATTGAATTAAATAGTTGAGTTTTCTAGGTTTTCAGTGTTTTAGTGTTTTACTATTTCAATATTTTAAAATTTAGCTAATTAAATAATCTTTAACGTCCAAGATATTTCATAAATAAGTCAAATTGTTCAGTTTTAAAATTGACTTTGCAGTTTGCAATACATTTTATTTTGTTATTTTGTGATTTTTATTTTTTATATTATGAATTATTATTATTTATGTGTCTTCTATGACGGATTATTTATTTACATATTGTTTCTTCATTGAGTTTTATTTATTATTTACTTATTTTTATTTATAATTTTTCTAATTTGTATTTATTTCCATTTTTATTTTTGATTTTTTCTAATTCATTTTTTATAATTTTCTTACTCGCAGATACTCCATCGTCAGGGTTTGAATTTTTAAGTCTTCATTTATTTAATTATTATTTTTTGGCAAGATAATTTTTTGAATATGTACTTTATTTATTTGTATTTATTGTTAAAGTAGTTTTTATTATTTTTTAATTTTGTGTATATTTTTTTTTAATAGACTCCCTGAAGAGGAAATCGATTTGACATCGAATCGTTGGAGTAAATAAAATTGGTTACTTTGTCCGAATGTTTTCGTCTTCATCTATTTGACTTATTTATTAATATCTAGTATTCAATAATTTTGTTCTATTCATTTTTCTTATTTAAATTAATTTATCAGGAGAAAAATAGATATTCTAGAAATACATATGTTTTCTAAAATTATTTCTCGAATACGGTAAAATATTTAAAGTTAAATGTCTTACTGAAAAGTTTTGCAAAATTTCAAAGTGACTGCTACTTAAGATGCTGGAAACTCTGATAGCTTTCAAAATAATGTATTAAAGCTTGAAATAAGCTTTTAGAAAGCTTTCTGGCGCGAGAAAGTTTTCAATATTTTACTCAAACGTGTATTATCTGAATAAAAAAATAAATAAATAAAAAAAAAGTGTTAAAGAAATATACGAAAGTTTAAAAGAATCTTTTTTTTCAAATGTGAAATTTTCATAGTAATTGAAGATTAAATTTATTTTCTCTCTCTAAGCTACTGTCAATGTCCCGGATAAAATTGATATAAATAACTGGTGTGATTGACTATTTATACAGGATAATAAATTGTGTTATCTTTAGTCTTGAATCATTTGTGTCACGTGCCTATCGACTGTAAAGGAAGGCAATTTTTTTTATCCGGAGCTTTAATCTTTATTTTTAGAAACCACGTGCGCGGCCAATGGCCACAAAAGCACCGCCAGGATATACTCGTGGAGTATTTCTTAGCATACAGCATCAGTACCTATTTTCAGATAAAAGTGCACTCAACACTAAGAACCAAGAAAAATTGCATCTACTCTCCGAAATTCTTCGTTTTCTATTACAATCGTAATTTTCCTTTTGAATTCGGGATATTTCGACACAATTTCTAAACCACAATGTTGAAATTATTTTCGGAGAAATTTTTTTTGTCAATGAAAAGCAAAAGGCATGGAGAAAAGAAAGAAATTGAAGAGAAAATAAGAGAGCAACTCTCTTGAGGGGGAGTTTAGAAAATATTAAAGCTAGTGGGCAAAATGATGTGATAGCCGCACGCGCCTTATATCTAAAAAAAGAGAGAAAGAGAGAGAGAGAGAGGATCAAGTTCCGGCGAGGGTGGACGGAGAGCGAGAGAAACGGAAGTTGTTGATAGATTACTGGGTCCGCAGTGTCGATTTAATATTCGAGAGCAATCCACAAGGATCGTGTTAAATAAGGATGTTTTTCACTACTCTCTCCCCCTGTTGCAGGTCAAGATCCGATGTCGGTTCAAGTTAAAGGAAAAGAGCTACCCGCTGTGTGGTGCACGCCCCGGGTATTGATCGGGCCCGTGCGCACATTGGATTCGGAGACTCGTGTATATACTCGCAGTGGAGCTCGCCCGGAGCCTTCGTCCTTTTCTGTCTTTTGTATTCTCTCTCGCTTCCATCTCTCTTCTTTCGTTCGTATAGGTTCATCATCGGCATTCCTTTCATTCAACTTTCTTATTTTGCAACATTTTCCTCCAGTTTTTTTGGAAAATATTCTCTCGCTCCTTGAAAGCTCCTCATCCTAAAAAGAGATAAAAATTCGTCAATTTAAACAAACATCGAAATTACAATAATACAATAAAAAATTATTAAAAAATCGATAAAAAACTAAAAAAAAAGTTTGTATAAGAATATAATTTCCTATCGGGGGAGAAAAGGTGATAAAATCTCGGAGAGAGAGAAGGCGGTGAGAAGTGTTCAAGACCTAGGACAAAGACCTCTGGGTGGGGCTGTTAAACCCCAGCGGGGTATGTGGTTAAGATTTCGAATCCAAAATGGTTTAACGATTCGTTTCGGTTGTTACGAAATCGATATTCAATATAGAATATAACAAACAAGTATTCAATTTTCGAAATTAAATCCAAGACTAATTTCAACATGAGGGGGAAAATTAAAAGAAAGCACAAATAAAAAAGAGAATTAAATTAAAAATTAATTTTTAGACGAAAAGGACCATTGGACTTTGTTACTTTTTAATTCTTCAGATGGAACTTTTTCTCGAGGTAGAAAATTTCATATTTTTCAAGAAAATCGCGAAAGAACGACCCTGTGGCGTTAAACACTTCGTTTGCAAAGAAGAGATAGTGCTTGGAAAATGCATTTTCGTGCCAAACGTCGTTTCAACCTGGGGCTGCTCTTAATTATTATATTAAATCTTATACTGGACGTCGTTCTTCACTATAATCTCTTTTCTTAACAATTTTCTTCTCTTTTCATCTAATCATCGTTCATTCGAACACAGAACATTTTCATTGTCTCTTGACAGTTAGTATTTGAATCTTGGTTTGGAATTAATAAATCAAAAATTCAATAGAAAAATAAATAAAGTAAAAAAGAAACGAAAGAAAAAATTTTTTTTTTGAAAAATAAATAAAATAAACAAAATAAAAACAGAATAAAAAATAAAATAAATATACTATAATAAATTTTTGACTTTCCCAAAGAAATTATTCAACTTCTCCTATTAGAAAATAAATGAAATAAAAACAGAATAAAAAACAATATAAATATATTATAATACATTTTTTACTTTCCCAAAGAAATTATTCAACATTTCCTATTAGAAAATAAATAAAAAAAACAATAAAAAACAAAATAAATATATTATAATAAATTTTTCATTTTCCCAATGAAATTATTCAGTTTTTCCTATTAGATCCCACTGAATGGTAAATTAATTGAACAAAATTGGGAAAATGTTTTTTTTTTGTGGGTGAAAAAAAAATAGTTGTAGACGTTTAGCACTTTTTATGCTTCTTCCCCTAAGGATTCATGATTGTCTCAGTTACGCTTCTGGATCTTTATGACTCATGCGAGTGTCGACGATTGGACATTACATCCTTTTTACCCCATTCTCGCCCCTGTTTCATTTCCTCATCCATATTATTTTCCTCGTCATCTGGCTTTCTCATAGTGATAACTATTCGTTCTTTTCCGTATTGCCCTCGACCAACTGGCATTTCATCACCCGCGTCTTATGAAGTGCGATCCGCTCTCTTAAAAAATTTTTATGATCTTTTATTACAATTTAAGAGATTTTCAACCCCGCTTTATTTATTCTATTTTTCATCTAGAAGGAGAAAATATTCCCCCTTTTTCATAAACTATTATTTTACTTTCACATTTTTTCCCCCGCGCAGTAAATAATTTCTTTTTTCTAAAAAAAAAGTTCGATACTTATTTCAATTTTTAATGTTCCTAAAATTTCGAAGGTTCAAATGAACGACACTATTTTTTTACTTCTTCTAATTTGTATTTTGTTTAGAAAAAAATTATTTTTTAGATTAGAACAAATTGATTTTAAACTAAATTCTAAATTTCAATTAATTTTCTTTTTTAGATAATAATTTTTAAAAAGACTTGAAGGGAAAAATAATTTCGTTCATTTCAACAATTAATTCTAAGCTAAATTCTAAATTTCAATTATTTTTCTTTTTTAGATAATAATTTTGGAAAAGACTTGAAGGAAAAAATAATTTCGTTCATTTCATAACGTTCGAAACTTGAGCCACATCATTTTTAAATATTTACTAAGAAAATTCTATATTTAATAAATTCTATTAAAGTTAATAATTAACTGAGTGATGATAAATTATATTGTAAATTTAATTAATATCGTAATTTTATGTTTTCTATTTAATGTTAATTTTCCCAATTTTTTTTTGCAAAAGAGTTTTTTTCCCTCAAATGAAAATTTTTAGGTCAAATATATATGAATAGTAGAAAAAATATTTTCAAATTCTTTGTTTCCTTTATAAAACTGGTTTAATTTTCATTTCTACTTAAAGTAACTCGGCAATGCTAAGTATCTTATTCCAAACAAAAGGATCCCAATTAGAGTCTCTGCGTTGAATTCATTCAACGATTCTCACAAATTCAGCAAAATATTTTTTTTCGAGGTATACGGAAATTCAACCGGTTTGCTATTTTTATAATGAACTAGTTTCAAACACTTTTTTAAAATATATAAATATTTTCTTTTGTATTAAATTAGATTGCGTAAAGAAAATGGAAAAAATATTTTCCTCCAAAAGAAAAGGAAATTATTGTTAAAAATAATTGGTGTTAGCATAATTAGCGGTTTGCTTCTATTCATCTTTCTAATTTTTAGAATATATTTTAATACGAAAAATAAATATTAAGAGAATTTGATGTTTATAAACAATTTTTGCATTTCGACCTTTAAATTATTCTAAACAAAATTTTAATAAACAAGTTTTTCATTTCGCCCTTTAAATTATTCTAATCGAAGTTTTAATAAACAATTTTTTCATTTCGCCCTTTAAATTATTCTATTTAAAATTTTAATTTTCTGTTTTTATAAACAATTTTCGATTATATTAGAATATTTCCCAAGTAAAAATGTATTTTTGAGAAAACTTGACTGAAAAAGAAATAAATTTCGTAGAAAAATTAGTTATTTTTAGAGAAATGAAAATATGCGAGAGAATAAGGTAAAAAAAGTAAAAAGGTAAAAAATAAGGTGAAAAGCAAAATCAAACCTGAATATTATTCTCATTTAGTAGCAAACTCGAAGAGGAATATTGAGGGCATATAACAGACTTGTCACATGAAATGTCGAATGCGAATCATCAGTGAATGTAAATTCCGATTATGATAATCCAAGGCAGGTGAATTGCAATGGGATTGAGAGATGAAAAACGAACGAGTATTATACTTTTTGTGACAATGATAACGAGGGTGACCCAGTAATGAAATGGGCCATGTCTCTGGCGATAGCTGCGGAAGGTTCATCCTCACCCACTCTGCGCTTAAAAGTCTCCAGTGTGGCCTTTGCTTTCTCTCTCTCTCTCTCTCTTTCTCTCTCGACTTTCGACTTCTTTCTCTCATTTTCACGTGAAAGGTTAAGGGTGCACCACGTGTAAGATAATATTGTATGCGGAAACCTTCTCTCACATATATACACACCACTGAGTTCTTAAAGAAGCATCTGGGGAATACATTTGTCCCACTGACACTGACAGCCTTTCATCGAGGCCTCGTGCCCTAATCAAGAATAATAATAAAAACCTAGAAAAAAAATGATCACTTTAATATTCCACTTTTTATATCTCTAGCTTTTTGTCTTATTTCAAACAATACGTCGGTTCTTTTCTCCTCTAACAATGTGTTAAACAAAAGAAACCTATTATTTTCAATTCACTCCTGTAAATTCCCTTCTGTAATTTAGAACAATTTTGAACAATTATAAACAATTATAAATTATAAACGATTATAAAAGATAAACGATTATCAAACAGTTAGAAATTAGAAATTAAAGACTTCGAAATTAAAGAACAGTTAAGAATTAAATTAGATTTTGAAATTATATTTAGGGAACTGTAAATAAAAATGAAAGAAAGTAAATACAAGAAAGAATATATACTCCTGTTAGTCGTTAGATTTACGATTTGTTTTAAATTCTATTTTTGTCTCAAGTTCTTTGAGACAAATCACAAAATACCGAAAATTACGACTATCAACGTTCGTTTTTTTTTGGAGTCAAGTACCGGAAGCTAATTGGTATAATTACCGAAGGGAGAAAAAAAGAAGGAGTTTGTGGATATTTTTACCTTCACTGATTATTTTTGTCTATAGAGAAGCAGAATGAGTATTTCGCTGTCTTTTAAAGCTGGCTGCAAGATAAGTCGAATAAAAAATTGGAAGCACTCCAGATTATTTCCTGCTTCATTGATTATCTGCGGATCCCTGCGGATAAAGATAAAAATATTATTTACTTGTGTATTTCTTTTTTTTCGTTATTAAAACTATGCGCAGTAAACCAGTAGAAAATTGAAGAAATAACGACGATTTATTAAAATCGGGTTATGACTAAAATGAAATTGAGCAATTATAGAGAATTAGATAATAGTGAACAAAATTAAAATTACGTTTTTATGACTAGACGCAATGGTAAATGCTAATTAGTAGTTGCATTTTTTATTTCAGTTTATGCCGAAAATATTGACAGAAAAACCGTTACAACTGACAACTTATGTTTATAACTTGAAGTTGTCTGCTAAACTATAAGTACCAACTTATAAAGTTGCTATTTGCTTTTTGCAAGTTTCATGTTGCGGTTGCAAAATGATCCGACCTTTAAGTTGTCATTGGTAATCCTGCGTCTAATCAGTTGCCAACTTTATGGTCTCCGTGTCAACACATTATTCTAACCTATAAATAAATTTGTAAACAAACAAATGTCGACAATCGACATTTCGGCAAATCTCACAAATTGTGATAAAAATTGTTTACACATATAGTTAATGTTAAAAGTATAATTTAAATTCAAAAAAAATTATTTCTCAACTCAGTCATTAACAGTCATTATTCATAATTTCCGCAGTGAAATGAAGGGAAGAAAAGCTCGTCGCGTCATCAACTTTTAATTCTAACCTGCGTATTAAAATCCCTCGTGAATAATAATCTTTTCCAAGAACGAAAAGAAATTGTATGAAGAATAATCTGTATTTATGACTCTGTGATATATAAAGGATAAAAAAAAGGGGGTAAAAGCCTCGAGAGAGAGAGAAAAAGTAACCGCGCCTGACAATGAACTGGGTTGCACTACTTGTTGATGAACTTCTGGTATTACATGATCTCACCTCTGCTCTCACAGTATCTGCCTCTATCTGCCGATGAAATATCGGATAAAATTTTTACCTTTTATCGCCGCAGCGATAATTGAAACTATATAATGAAATTAGGGTTTAAAAAAACCCCTTTATGGATATCTATGCGGCCTTTGAACAAGTTCGTATGTGCGTGTGTGTACCTTTGAAAATACTTGACTCAAAGCAAAAAGCACTCGTATGATGAGGGATGTATGCTTGACCTTCAATATCCTCACCACACGATGAGGTTCGACAAATGTCAATGTCACTCTCTTTCCCTAGTGTTTTACCTACTATATACTTGTTTTTGTCACGTGCACTCATGAGAGTGCTATCGAATTGCTCATTTTTTCGGCCATTTTACATTGAAAGAGGGTCCTCTCTTTAAATATTGAATTACCGCATCATAAACCTTCAATAAATATGATACATTTATAACTTGAATCATCTGTCTTTTTTAAGGAAAAAAAATCCGAATCAATTTCTTTGTTGGAAGCCTTTCAACTTTTTACAGTTAAAACATTGTAATAACTCAGTTGGTCAGGAAAGTAAATTGAATTCATTAAATATAGTTAAATATTAAATTGAATTCATTAAATATAGTGAAATATTAAATTTAATTCATTAAATATAATTAAATATTAAATTTAATTCATTAAATATAATTAAATATTAAATTATCGAATTTAAATTGTGAATATTATTAAACTAGTACAGTGAAGTTTCTTGTTTCATTACCGTTAGAAAATTCAATTATTGAGAAGAATTCTACTCAAAATCACTATTTTTCCAAATGTATTCAGGAATGTCGTGAAAAAGTCAGAAAATTTTGTCAAAAGTACTGAAACAATATTCAATTTCGAAAATTCATAAGAAAATTCTGAGTGTTAGATTCCTCATCATTGAA
The DNA here is from genome assembly GCA_032872475.1 of Leptopilina myrica (nomen nudum). Taxonomy (NCBI): domain Eukaryota; kingdom Metazoa; phylum Arthropoda; class Insecta; order Hymenoptera; family Figitidae; genus Leptopilina; species Leptopilina myrica (nomen nudum). Next base: position 29,030,741 of record CM065467.1, read on the forward strand.
AAGATTTTATTTATTTTAAACTTTTTCTACTTTTAACAACAATTGAACTTTACAGATTTTAAAGATAATTTAGGTTTATGAAAAACTTTAATAATTCAAACTCTTATAAAATTCGTTATATTTTTTAATATACATTTCATTCATTAATATTTTTGTAGATTGATAAAAATAAGTTTGTATTATTTGAAAAATAAAAATAATATTTCTAAATAAAATAAATAAATACCTATTATTAAATTTTAAAAGTAAGAGTGAAAAAATAAAGTAAAATAATATTATCTATATGAAAACATATAAAAAAAACAAGAGCATAACTAATATTGAAAAATCTTTAGTGATAGTGTGTATATACAAAAAAAAATCGGAGATACTTACCTGAAATGTTTTATTTTTTGTTGTAGGATTACGTGAATCGTTACCATGGCCAGAAGATGGGAGCTCTCGAGCCTCACGTGTTTGCTCTCGCCGAGGCAGCCTATCGGTCGCTTCAAGACACTGATAGTAATCAATCATGTGTAATATCTGGCGAGAGTGGAGCTGGGAAAACCGAAACCACGAAATTTATCCTCCAATATCTTTGCTCCGTCACCAGTAATGTCGACACTTGGGTAGAACAGCAAATTCTCGAAGCAAACACAATTTTAGAAGCATTCGGTAATTAAAAACCACAGTGACAAAAATCTAGGAAACTTTCTTTACAATATTTTTCTCCTTTTCCAATTTTCTAATTCTAATTTTCTAATTCTCATTTTCTGATTCTAATTTTCTGACTAAAGCAAAATATTTTCGTTATCTAAATATTTGCTCTGTTACAGGAAACGCGAAGACGGTGCGAAATGACAATAGTTCTCGTTTTGGAAAATTCATGCAGGTGTGCTTCGACAACAAATGGATGATAAAGGGCTGCATTATTCAGGACTATCTTCTCGAGCAAAGTCGTATCACATTTCAAAGTACAGACGAGAGAAACTATCATGTTTTCTATCAACTGGTTGAGGCTGGAACGCGTGACAAGGAATTCGCCGAGCAATATAAATTAAAGCCCGCGAATCACTATAAATATCTCAATGATTCCGGTTGTACGAAAATTGATGGTATTTCCGATTTGAAGAAATTCGATGCCTTAAGATTGGCATTCAGTGTGCTTCAAGTTCCAGCTGAAATGTGCGATGGAATTTTTCGCGTTCTCTCGGCAATTCTTTGGCTCGGCAATCTTAAATTCGAGGACATTGATGGAGAGAGATGTGATTTGTATAAAGAGGATCATGAAATAATTGCCAATATTGCACCACTATTGGGACTTCATATTGAAGATTTAACGCGAATTGTTCTTGAAAGGCAAATAAATGTTCGTGGCAATATTACCGAAATCCCTCTAAAGGTACAAGAGGCGAAGGAAAATAGAAACGCAATGGCAAAGGCTTTATATTCACGAACATTCGCATGGCTTATTAATCACATTAACAATTGTACAAATCCAGGTCAGGATATCTCGAGGTTTCTCGGCGTTTTGGATATATTTGGTTTTGAAAATTTTCACATTAATAGCTTTGAGCAATTGTGCATTAATTACACGAACGAGAAACTTCACAAGTTCTTCAATCATTATGTATTTGCACTCGAGCAAGAATTGGTGAGTGGAAATTATTTCATGTTTCTAGTCTTAATTCAATTGTATATATTTTGAAATTTGTTTTCAGTATCGTCAAGAGGAGATTCAATACTCACATATAACATTTACGGACAATACACTTTGTCTAGAGTTGATTGAAAAGCCACCACGTTGCGTTTTGAAACTTCTCACGGAACAATGTCACATGCCAAAGGGATCAGATCTGGCTTATCTCACGAATCTTCACGCGGAATTCGAGAATCATCCGTGTTACGTGAAAGGTGATGATCGTCGAAAATGGGAGAGGGAATTTGGACTCAAACATTATGCGGGATCGGTGACTTACACCGTGGAGGGTTTCGTCGACAAGAATCGTGACGTTCAACAGGATGTTTTTTTCGATTTCATGTCGCGAAGTACGAATGAATTTGTACAAAAAATAACGGCTTATCAAGATCTACTTGGATGCACTGTGGCTCGTGCTTCGGGGAATGCGACGACAATGTCGCGTGGCACGTCGAAAGGAAAGCCGACGCTTTGCGATTCATTTCGTCATCAATTACAGGCACTGGTTGATGTTCTTCAAGCGACGACACCTTGGTACGCGCGATGCATTAAGCCAAATATGACGAAAATTGCCAACAACTATGACGAGAAATTGGTTCTCGATCAATTGAAATATCTCGGAATGCTGGACATTATTCGAATACGAAAGGAGGGTTATCCGGTTCATATGGAGTTTCGTGATTTTATCACAAGGTACACGTGTCTTGAGAGGGAACGAGCGTCACTTCCGCGAGACGAAAAGGAAGCCGTGCGTTGCTTGATGAAAAATAAAAAAATCCCCGCCACCGAGTGGCAAATTGGTGTCAACAAAGTTTTCCTCCGAAGATTCGTTCACGAGCCATTGGAGGACGCGAGAAATAAAATCATCACTAGCAACGCGATTACTATTCAGAAAATCTGGCGAGGCTTTATTGTTAAACGTGGTAAGTGTAACTTAACATTAGTTTCCTAGAACATTGCACATCGGATGTAAACTAAAATTTATTTGCTTCGCAGAATATCAGAAAGTAAAGGAAGCGGCTTTGAAGATTCAACACGCGTATCGTGGCTGGAAGTCGAGGATAATGTTCATAAGAAAACGTCGAGCTGCGATTGTAATACAGTCCCATCTTCGTGGTGTTTTTGCAAGGGAAGTCGCAGCAGCTTTGAGAGAAATGAGACGTGTCGATGAGGAGATGAGGAAACGCGAGCGTCTTGAAGAAGAAAGACGATTAATGGAAGAGAAGAAAGCCGCCGAAGAAAATCAGAGGTAAGAAAAACGATCGTAAAATCAATTTTACAATGTATTGAAAAACAATTATTTAAAATTTTTTTTTCTCGTAATTACAGTGCACAGTACAATGGTATTGTGGGAATGGAAGAAGGGTAAATTTTAAAATTCTAACTTTACATTAAAAGCAACCACTAATTCGTAATCTAAATAAAATATTCTTATTCCAGAAAAGCAGAGGAGGAAATTGCCGCTCTCTCCCAAATGGCAGAGCAACTAAACTCCAAAATGGCAGCGTCGGAATTACAATCAGTCGATTTGGACAATCTCTTCTCCTTCCTGTCGGACGTGCAGTCATCAAAGAGCAACCAGATTATCGAAGAAATCGGCGAGAAAATGGACGAACTTGTTGAGAATCTAGACGAGGAACTAGAGACCGTGATCCAGCAGGAGATAGAAAAGAACGCAAGGGCCGAATTAAAGACCCAGACTCCTGATCTACCGGATAATCAACGAATAAATACGAACAATAATAAACTTGGACCGCCAACTCTTCCGGAACCGACGGGACCACCACCTCCTCCTCCACCACTCCCAACAATCATACCAAACGGAAAATCATCCTCCGACAATGGCGAACCAATCTACGAATCAGTGTTGCCTCGCGAGGAAAATGGACCCACAAGTCCAGTGACTATTAATGGCAACGGTCCCCTGACGAATGGCGATATTCATTCGAAAATAATCAAGGAACCACAAGCCGGAAGTCCACCGCCATTGATCGAAACACGAAGTACGAGTCTTCATCAGAATCAACATCCAGTTCAGCAGCAAATAAACGGTCACGATCAACAGCAACAATTACAAATACAGCAGCAGCAACAGCAACAACAACAACAACAACAACAATTGCAACAACCAGCCGAACGTGAACAGAGACGAAAATTCCGGGTCGAACGAAAACTCCAAGAGCTAGAGGACAAAAAAGAAATCCCCGAGAGTGAAAATTATCACGATATTATGGAATTCGCGCAGAATTATTTCAATAGTCACGAACGATCGCCCGAGGGAACTATCATGGCCACATTGACGAGAAAATCACGGGGCAAGAGTATGGAATACGTTCCGAAATACGAGATGGTGACCTACTACAAGGGATCCACGATTCCAAACTCGCATATTCATATGTACGATCCGGAAAATGTCAACGTTGCCTGCTCCATATTCAGGGTAAGAAATTGTTTTAACCGCTTTTCTAAAAATTGTAATTCAGGATTGCCACGCAACCTGGAAACTAGAAAACCTAAAAATGTCGCAAGGGAATATTATAAAACTTGAAAAACCTGGAAAAGTCAGGGAATTTTGATCGAAATCCTGGAAAATTGTTCTTTTCTAATTGTATTTATTCTTGAAATTTAATTTTACTTAAATATTTCAAAATTAATTCAATTTTAAACGAATTGTATTTACAATTTTCATAAGTAGATGCGAACTTGAAAAGATTTTCATTTCAAAATTTGTACAATTTCAATTTTAAATGAATTTCATTAAAAAATTTAAAAACCTAGATTTTTAAAGAAAAAGAAATTTTTATTTTTTAAAAAATAACTAAAATTCTTCTGAAATTACTTAAATATTTTAATATATATATTTAATTGATTATTAAAAATAACTAATTTATTGAAGAATTTTAAGTTAAAAACACTAAAATAAATTGAATTCTGTAGCAAATACGTATAATTGCAGAAATTTAATTATTTTTAAAAGAATAAGTAAAATTCAGTTATTTTTCTATCTTTTATTATTTATTCTTTAAAAAATTAAATTATTTTCAAAAATTTTAATGAAATTCTCTTAAAACAATTCAATTTTTTCAAAATAATTTTAATAAAACTCATGGTAAAAAATTTAATTGATTTTAAAAATTGTTCAAAATTCAATTATTTTCAATGCTTGCTATTTTCATAAAATTGTACAAAACAATTCTATTATTTAAACCAAATGTTTAATAAAATTAGTCTGAAGAATTCATTTATTATGTTTAAAAAATTACAAAAATTCGTGTCAAAATTTAAATTGTCTTCATAAATAACAAAAATTGTTTTCCGAAATTCAATTATTTTTAAAAAATTGAATAATATTTTTGACAGAATTTAAATTATTTTTAATATACAAGATTTTCGTCGAATTTCTCGAAAAATTAAATTATTGTTAAAGTTTTTTTTTAAATTTGTCTCTTGACAATAAATAATATTAATAAGAAACAATAATAAAATGATAATAAAATTTTTTATGAAAATTCAATTTTTAGAAATTAAATTATTTAATAAATTGTTTCCTTTTGTAGTTAAAGAATTGATTTCTTGTAGAATTTACAAATAAATATTGAATTAAAAATAAATTTCAGGAAAAATTTTCGATTATTATTGAATATCATATTCAAAAATATTTATTTATTTGCAAGTTCTACGAGAATTCATATTTATTTAACTCTTAAAATAATCATTTTATTAAATAATTGAACATTTTTAAAATTGACTTTTCATGAAGAACTCAGCAAATTTTTAAATAATAATTGAATTCTATTAAACATTTTAAATACAATTTTTTAAACAAATAATTGCATTTTTCGAGAAATTTGATGAACATTTTGTACATAAAAAATAATTGAAATTCTGACAAGAGTTTTATTAAAATTTTTGAAAATAATTGAATTTTGGAGAAAATTTTTTATTATTTATAAAGATTAGTTAAATTTTGACGGGAATTTTTTGGCGATTTCGGAACATAATTGGATTTTTGCGAAGAATTAATATATTACTTTTAAAAATAATTAAATTCTTGAGTTTTCCACTAATTTTCTAATGAATAATTCATGTAGTGTTAAAAATCCTGGAAAAATTTGCGTTTTTGAACCTGAAAAACCTGAAAAAGTCAGGGAATTTGAAAAGGATGAAATCGTAGCAAACCTGTAATTGAAAACAGTTTTTTCCTATACTAATTTCTTTTTCCTTTTCTTCCAGGACCTCTGTAAATATCTCCGAGGCGAAATGAAATTAGAACAGGAAATATTAACAATTCAAACAGTAATTGGCTATGGAATTGAACGTGAAGAATTACGCGACGAAATTCTCGTGCAATGTATACGTCAGGCGACGAATAATCCCAATCAAGAATGGGCCGAACGCGTCTGGCTTCTACTTTGCTTGGCAATTGTTGCATTCCAACCGAGTAAATTGCTTTATAAGTATTTCGTTTCATTTTTGAGAAAGAATCTCGCACTGGAGGGTAAATTGCGTCAGTATGTGCAATGGTGTGTGGATAATTGTAAAAATACCAAAGTCTCATGTCGACAGTATCCGCCGTCGACTGTTGAAATTGCAGCAATGCGACGACTTGGCACAATAGTGTGTCGCTTCTTCTTTCTCGATGGTCGAACGAAGGCAATTGACGTTCATCCAACTGACACGGCAGCCGACGCTGTGGCAAAACTAGCCGAAAAATTGGGTCTTCGCTCATTGGAGGGCTGGGCAATTTATCAAAGTCGTCCCGATGGCGAGGAGCATGTTCGTGCGCATGATTATCTTTACGATGTCATTGCCGCTTGGGAAGTGAAGCAGTGTAAATTAAATACGGCACAATCGGCATTCCCGACATTGAGAAGGGGGAATAATCCCACATTGGGAAGTGGTGATAATAGATTCGTATTTAAACGACGATTGTTTAGGAATACGAGGGAATTGTCCCAGGATCCAGTGGAGGTGAATATGCTCTATTCGCAGGCGGTTTATAATGTCGTGAAATTGGACGATTTTCCAGTTTCGGAGAAGGTGGCACTGCAATTGGCCGGATTGCAGGCGCAGGTGATGCTTGGCGATCCGAAGGACAATGATCGATTGGATTATTATAGTGAAGTTGATAGTTTTCTGCCTTATCGAATTAGTCGAGCTAGAGGCGACGATGTTTGGGTTCCGATCATTGCTCAAGCTCACAGGCAATATGGTGCTAATCGTTCGGAACTGACGGCTAAAGTCTTGTATCTCTCGTGCGTTATGCAGTATCCTCTTTATGGTACCACGATGTTTAATGTCACCTATCGGGGTTATTGGTCCTATGGCAATCAGTTGATCCTTGGAATAAATTGCGACGGTCTGATGTTGATAAAACCGGATGACAAATTCGTTCTCTCCGAGTATCGCTACCATGACGTAGAGAGTATAATGCTCGATCCTAGTGATTCGTTCATTACCATCTCGTTACTCAGACACAATCCAGACAGTTCGCATAAATGTTTCGTATTCGAGACGACGCAGAAGAACGAAATCGGAAGTCTAATTGTGAGCTACTGTCCAGCGCTGGCAGGCTGGATAACTGAGAACGAAGCGCCTACGAAGAAAATGAAGGGCACGACGAATGAGGATCGAATTCGTCTCTATCACAACCTGGTGAACTGTCGTCGAACTCTGGTCGATTCGGATGCTTTGCGTAAGCCCCAAGACACTGGCGGTGGATTTTTGAGAAACACTCTGCGACGTTTGTCGAAACACAGGATAGAGAAACTTCGTCAGGAGCACGGCAGTTCAACGGACCATGGGGAGACTTATAAAGGTTTTCACTACGGTTATTGGGCGTTCAGTAGGCAGTGCATTCCACAGAGTTTGTCGAAATTGCCCGACGCTGAGGAGCAGATCTCCTTAAGTGTGTTTCAATTAATCTTGACGTACGCCGGTCTCGGACAGAATGGCGACACAGTCAAGCGAGTGGAAGACGAGCACGTGAATCTCATTCAAACAGTGATGGAGCGCTGCATGCGGAAAGAGAATCTCCTCGGGGAATTGTATCTACAGTTGATCAAGCAAACCACGGATCATCCGGATCCAAACAGTCGTGTGAATCTCCGACACTGGGCTCTATTGTCCCTGGCGTGTTCCGTCATCCTCCCGCCACAGAAGATCATCCGAAAATACCTAATGTCGCATTTAAAGCGCTGTGCAAGTGACTACGTGACCGAGGAGGGTAAATACGCCCGTTTCGCCGAAAAGTGTCTCTACAAAACCCAGGGGACGAGACGAAGACAATGGCCCCCGAGTCGTGAGGAAATCATGTGCACAATCAATCGACGTCTTATTTACGCCCGATTTCACTTTATGGACGGACAATATCACGCCGTTGAGTTTCATCCATCGGCAACGGCGCGTGACGTTATGGAAATCATAAAAGCGAAAATTGGCCTCGAAGAAACAGCAATGGGCTATGCCATCTATGAAGTTCTGGGATCATCCGAACGCTCCTTAATTCCCGAGGAGAAACTCGCCGATGTCATGTCAAAATGGGAGCGTTATCGAACAGCCAGCGCAACACAGGGACAACCAACGAGAAAGCACGCTCATCATTTGTTTCTATTCAAGAAACATTTATTCCTCGATCAGTACATGAATCTCGACGATCCAGTCGAGAAGGAATTGCTCTATCATCAAGTGTTGCACGATTTGCGCGCCGATCGATTTCCAATCACCGAAAAAGAGGCAATGATGTTAACTGCCCTGCAATCGCAAGTCGAACTTGGCGACAGTCAGGACGTGGCAATCGGCGAGGAATACCTCGCAATCGCCGGACATTGTCTACCGACTAGAATTGTTGCCAATTTATCAATAGAAGGAGTCGTACAGCATCATCAATCCCTACGTGGAATGCATTCACCAGAGGCGAAAAAATCCTTCTTGAATCTCATTCAATCTTGGCCATTGCACAAGGCAACGATATTCGACGTGATGCAATCGTTCACCTCAAATTGGCCGAGAATCCTTTGGCTCGCTGTCGATCAGAAGGGTCTCCATCTTCTTGAACATCGATCCAGGAATGCCCTCTGCACCTATGAATACGGCACCATCTTGAGCTTCAGTCCGGCAATCAATTGTCTCATGATCATCACTGGAAGCGATAAAAAGCAGAGTAAAGTTATTCTCACTACTTCACAGGTGCGTTTGCTCGCTTTTTTTCTCTTTTATTCTATTCTATTCTATTCTTTTCTACAATTAATCTTTTCAATTATCATTTCAGGCCTTCCAAATAGCGAATTTGATTCGTGAATACACTGAGGTACTGCAATCGCCGCCCGATATTCCAAAACGTGATTCCACGATTGTACAGCAAATTAATCAACAGCACATTGTTCCTGCGGCGCAACCAGGAAATCGTAAATCCCGACCAGCGTCGATGTTGCATCGAGGAGCTCCTGTGATTCATTCCCAAGCTAGTTAAAAAGTCTGAGAGAAAAAACGCGCACACTCGTTTTTTTTTTAAATAGTTAGTTAAACTTATTTTTTTTGCCCAGGAGGCCTAGCAAAAAATGTTACAAATTTTTTTTTCCTTTTCAACAAAAGACAATCTTTCAAGGAAAAGAATTTTTAGAGGTGTACAAATTGGAATTTTAATCGAAAAACAATTTCTATTTGTTCACTTCTATTCATGAAAAAAAAGGTACTGGGTACTTCTTCCAATGTATTTAAGCTTTGATATCGAAAGCAAACTAGATTAATATTAAAATTGCCCCCCCAAAACTTCTGGTAACTTATAGAATTCATTAGCTAAAGCAAAAAAAAATACTGCCATAGAAAATAAAAATTCCACGCGATCGAACATGTATTTGAAAAGCAAAGTCCAAAGAATGAATTGACATTTGATAATAACTTAATTGAATTTATTAATCGTGTCATCGTTTTTTATACGCGTCATTGCTTTTCTATAATACTCGAGTTCTTGACGTTTTTTGATAAGAGCTTTATCGTGTTTAATAAACTCGCCCCATTTTATCATTCGTTACCGAATGCCAAATAATACTTTCCTCTAGATTACGTCAGTATTTAGAAACCGAAAAAGGCAAAGAAAAAATTAATCTTTTTCGACATTTTTACCGATAATTATGGCCAAGTTACCATTTACCAATTTTTAATACATATTTACAATACGTATAAAATCGGGTTTGTTTTTTGTTTATTTCTCCGAAATAACAGAAACAAGACTGCCGGACTATTGTTTTTGTAAAAAAAAAAGAAAACGAAGATGCAATTTCTAGGTGCCAATTTGAATTATTAATGAAATATCTAAAAAAAAATCCAGGTTAGAAATTGGAAATTTCTAATTATTGTATATAAATACTAAATTTTTGTTATTTTTTTTTCCTATTTTGTTATTAAAAGAGAAAATTAAATTTTTTATTTATGAAATATGTACTCTTTTTAGAGATATGAAAATTTTTTCTAAAGCTTTTAGAACCTAATTTAAAAAAAAGTAATTTAATACAATTTTTCCAAGTTTTGCGTAAAAATTCACAGGAACAAACTGTTTTAATTTGCAAAATAATTAAAAAGGAAAAATTTTATATGATCTCAGAAAATATTCTCGAGAAGAGTTATTGCAAAGCTTTATCTTTTCAATTGAATCTCGAAACGTAAAAGACGATTTTCCTTTTTGTACTTTTTAAAATTTCACTCCGATTTTCTAATTGTATAATATAATAATATTTAAAAAAAAGAAAGTTGCTTTTGCAACACGCTTAGAATTGTATCAACGCATATCACAAATTTTTTATAATGAAACCGATTTATTAATTTTAATTTTTTTTACATCGTTTTTCTACTTTTCCTACCAAGAAAAATATCGAATTTCTTTTTTTAAAAAATCACGTTCAAGTATTGTGCCTCGAAAAACTTATTACTTTTCTTATTGTTTTTAATTCTCCGAAATCTACTTTCGCATGTAAATACGATGCACATATAAAGAAAGCTTTGGAAATATTCCGATTCAAAGAAAGTCGAAATTTTAGGAAACATTTAATCGATTAATTAAAAAAAAATACATAAAAAAAACCGATTCAATCGGACCAAAATATCAAGCTCGATATTTACGAGATTCGCACAAAGATAAATGAAAAAAAAGCAAACATTATGAGAAATGAGAAGAAAAAATAGATTAATTGGTTCTTTTTGTTGAGAATTTGGCCGAGCAAATGAGTGCTGAGACAGACTGTGATCCGCATTGAGTGTTCTTTTCTTTTTAAGTCTTCGAGAATGGAAAAATGTTTTTTGTATGCATGGAACTGAATGAAAGACATAATAATAGATGCGGTGAATTATATAGAGGCGTGACTGTAACATAAGAATAAAAGAAAATTGTTAGAAATTTTTGCGTGAATGAGTTGTATTACAATTTATAGTCAAATTGCGAGGCGCTTAATGCGTTTTTTTTTTAAATATAAATAAATTATTGGTTGACAATGTTATTGAAAAAAAAAATATATATATAAATCAAGAATGCTCTGTATATAATATATATAATATACGCATACGTACACGCTCACTCACACTTACAAATGCGCGCCTACGTATTATATTATATAAATATATATTAATATACTCGAACTGTATGAGAACACAATAAAGTCATATTATATTGCAAAAAAAAAATTGTTTACCAAATCTTTGATACCTTTTTAGTAAATAATAATCACTCTGCCTTGGAACATTTGATTTATTTAAAACAATTATACGAAGCGATTAAAAATTCTCTCGATTATTACACAATGATGTCTAAATACAATGCGTATTGATTAAAATTATAAATGAAATCAAATTTTTTATTTAATTGTATACATGTACAATTTTTGAATTATAATTTCAAGTTGCGAAGTTTAAAAATGAGTTTTAATAAATTACTTTTTAAACAAGTATTTTATACAACTATAATTAAAAAAATGTTCATAGATTAAAAATTTGTTCTTTCGATTCTGAAAACTACACAACACTGTTTAATGTCTAATGCACATTAAATTATTAAAAACTGGAGAAAAAAATAATGTACAAAATACCTTTCCTACAGGGAAAGCATTTCCCGTTTCTTTCGTATCCTTTTCGACCTCGTCGTCTCTTCGCGTACGGTTTCAATTTCATTCTCTAATCTTTTACGTTTACTCGATGATTCTTGGGTGTCATCAACTTCTTCGTATTCTTTATAATCGTCTTCGAAATTAATTTCCGATTTAATGATACATTGTTCGACTGGAGGAAGAGGAGGAGGCGGTGCTGCTGCTGATTCGTCATCAACTTTTTCGCTTCCTTCCGAATTTGATTCAATAGGATTGAAAAGTTGCATATTCAAGAGATCTTGAAATCTCTGTTGTCCTTGCATTGGTAGCAATTCAAAATTGTGTCGCTCCAATAAACTTCGTTTGAAGAAAACATTTCCATTCTTCGTATATTTCAACCACATTGCTTCCGAACTTATGTAACTATCATTCTCGGACGATGGATCCTTCCACAAACTTTCAAAGTCAATGAACATATCCGGCTCCATGAAGACAATATTTTTATTCTCGTTGCGTCGTGCGATTGATTTGAAATTTTTATACCAATCTTCCGGTTCTTCGGCTTTAATTGAATTATTTTTCAATACATCGCCAATCCAATCGTCATTGAGATATTCCTTTAATTGTGCATGTCCGGAATAGGTGAATTTATGATCGACCGATACAAGTGACTTTTGATTTGACATCAAATAGGAAAACATTTGTGCGAGGGTTTTATTTTTACTCTCGCCATGACACGAGGATGAGTAAATAATCAGTGACTTCAATTGTGGTGGTAATTTTTTAAGACACTGAAACAGACATGAAGCAATTTCATTTGCCGAACGTTTGCCTTCAACTTGTGTCCACACGTAGAACATTGGATTACTCAGCAAGTGATTATTCGACATTTGCCATATTGTCAAATTGAAAATTGAAAGTTGCTTCGATTTATTGCGCGATGGGATTGGGAAATTTTGTTGAAAACCAAATGAACAGACCATCATGGAATTAATTAAACGCGCGGATTCTTCTTCTTGAAATTTGCATTTGTAGACAATTGTCGAATAATTCAAGTGACTTGTTAAACGTTCGCAAATCTTCTCTCGTAGTAGGAGACTTTTCATGTTTTTAAATCTGTCCGAGTAGGTTTCGCATTCGTCGCATTTGTCAATAAATGGCGGTTTGTAATTCACATTATTCACTGATAGAATATTTTGATACCAGCCAATACTGAGAGGATCGGGGATTTTCTTCTGATATTGAGAGTACATTGCTTGAATGTTTATTTTCAGTGGATTCTTCCCCATTCGTGTGATTAGATAATCGTGAATGTGTTCCTGTGCTATTTGTATTTGTTGAATTATTTTGCAGGGTGTTGAGTTACTCGAAGTACTCGGGGAGTCTTTGTACGTTTCGGTGTTAGTTTCAAGTTCGTTCATTGATAAATTTACGTCGTCGCTATTTTCAAGCTGTTGCTGTTGCTTCCATTCTTTACGAGAAAGTTTGAAGTTTCTTCGTACTTCGATTTTTTGATCTTTCTTGGCTTCACTGTTTGATTCTTGTTTATCGTTGTCGAGTGCTTTCATGGAAGAAGATATTTGTTCATCTTGAGAATTAATAATAGGCGAAGTGGGATTTTTCGTCCCTGACACTCCGGGTTGATCATCATTCGTTGAAACTGGAGCATTTGTCATTCTTTTTTCTAGAAAAAATTAAAAATTATTTTCCACTATTTCTAGTTAGTTTTTTTTAAAATTATTTTAGGTAAACTTACTGATCAGCGCGACTCCTGGGTTTCGTAAAACTGACTCGACGAAGCTGAGTGTCTCGCCGAGAACGAGACAGAAGCATCGTTTGCAAACGCGTTGAGGGCCGATGCTCGAATTATGATAGTATTTTCTTCGCGCTGACTTTACATCCTTGGAGGATCGGGTTTTGTTGACTTTCACAGAGGCCTTGATGAAGTGATATCGCGAATGAATTGTGGCATCTTGCCAATAGGAGTTGTAAATATTTTCCTGATCCTGACTTTTGATTGTCAGAAAGCAACCATTGCGACAAGGTTGCAATTGCGTCCAGCCCTTATATAATTTCTCCGTTCTGAGTAATTTACTCGTTGGACAATCGTAATCGGCCGTTTTCCATTTTGAAATGTCGCTCTTCATTTCTTCGCCCATCGTACTGCCAGTGATGCGTTCCTCCAATTCGCTCTCAATTTTACGCACCTCATTCTTTATTCCGTCTGTAAACGAAAAAAGGTTCATGTAAATAAATTTATCAAGAATTAGAATTTTTTCATTCAAACATCAACTTACCAACGAGAGACTGCGCTTTTAGTTTCAATATCGTTAAAACGTCAATCGGTTGATCACACAGCATTTTCGTGTAACAAAACTTGCACAGAGACTGAGGCCCACGATCCGTGTCAAGGATGAATTTAATTGAAAATTGTGTTTGTTCTTCGGGAATTTTTTTACTTCTCATCAACTTTGGTCCAACTTTAATTGTATTGCAGATGAAATTAAATCTTGATACAGATGTTCCCGTGTGCCAATGATTGGTGAAAATACGTTCCTGTTCCTTTGGCGTAATCTTTAGATAACAAAGATTCGAACATTGAGTGAGTGGTTGAAAATTTCTCATCTTCTTCAAATCGCAATTACTATCGTTGTTTGTGGTTTCAGACGATGCTTCAAAATTTTTCATAATATCGATGATATTTTGTTCATTTGGGTTTTCGTAGAATTTCTCATTGAATGATTTTATTTGGGAATTGTCCGTTTTCATAAAGAGAGATGAATTATCGTCAAATATTTGTTCGGATTCGAGATTTTCCTCGTCGTCCTCTGATTCGTCCTCGGAAAATTCGTTGTCAAACGGCTTTTCATTTTCGATGTTGATTTCTTCTTTTACAATACCAACGTCGGTTGGAAATTGATTGGAAGTTTCTTCTCTCTCAGTTTCTTCGATCGAATCATCGTAATTTGATTCTACTTTCACGATATTTAGATCAAATGTATGTTTATCTGAATTTTCGTTAGAAACGTTTGGTATGTTTTCTTGTTCTTTTAGTTTTAAATTCTCTTGCCTGTTCGGATTCGAATCGGAAATTGAATCGGAAGTTGAATCGGCAATTTCATTTAATCTATTTGTGGATAATACCGATATTGTTTTGCTATTGGCGATCGTTTGGGACTTTGAATCCTCGGTTTTTAAATTTTGATAAAATCCATGAACTCGTGAATGGAGGAAAGGCAATAGTTGCAGGAGATTTGCCTTCTTTTTCTCATTAATTACAGTTGGTTTTGGATTTTTGAGAATTTTCGAATAACTTATTCTTTGTAATCTTGTACAATTTCTCGAGTACATAATTTCAAAGTTCCCTGTCCATTTTTTCTTGAAATAAACGTCGCCTGTTCTTGTATATTGTACACAAGTGACGTCGTCATCAATTTTTCCACCGTCTATCGAGCTGTTTTCATTATCGTCAAGAAGGCAATTTAAATCGTAAAATTTGCTATTGTTCATGAGAATAACTTCGGATCGATTCTTCTCGGCAATGTCGTTTAATACTTTGTACCAATCGTTTGGTTCTTCGATTTTGCCAACATTGCTTGATAACACACCACTGCACCAATCTTTTGTTTCATTTTTGTCTTGATAAAAATGTCCGTCTAGTAAAAATTTGTGCTCGATGAGAAGTAACGAATGATGATTGACGACAATGTTTGAAAGAATTTTACAGAGAAGTTTACTGCGACTTTCGCCATTGCATGAAGTTGAGTAGAAAATAAGTGTTTTTATGCATACAGGTAAATTTTGTATGTAGTCGTATAAGCATGAGGCGATTTCATTGACTGTCTTTCGCCCCTGACTTTCGTCCCAAACATAGGACTTGAACATACCTCCGGTTACTTTTGTTTTTGTTGTTTCCTTCACTGTAAAATTGTACGTCCACAATGGCTCTGTGTAATAATGAAGTGGATTATTTACTAAAGGAGTTGGTAGACTGTGATGAAATTTAAATGTACAAACCATGAGTGAATGGACTTTTCGTTTTTCGTCACGTGTTTTAAAACTATGCGACTTCATTGCTCCATTTAAGTGCGTGGAGATAAAACTCTCGAGATGCAGTTTATTTTTCGCCAAATTTGTTGATTGCGATTGTTGTCTTGCCACCTCGCACTGTAAACATTTCTCAACAACTGACGATAGAGATCGTAATTTTTTTTTATTTATAATCTTTTGATATGCGAGAAAATTCATTGCGTTTGGATTTTCCATTTTATAGAGATGATACATTGTCTCGAGTGTTAAACCTCTTGGTAAATATTTTTCATTGCCATTGTCGGTTACGTGATGACTTTCAAATAGTGGAAATTTATTGAAATGATTTATGACTTGATTGTATTTCTCGCCGTTCTCCAATTCAGAACTCATTTCACTCCATTTCTCGTCGAGAATTTCATTTGTTATACAAATGGATTCTTTGAGTATAATGTGAAAACAATTTGTACAAACATATTGTCGAACACAACTTGTGTCGAGATGAAATTTACAAACGTACGGCTTATTGGAGCCACCACCTTTCATATTATTTTTGTATCGGACATTTTCCTCAATATCGACTCTATCTAAAATGAATTTACATCTTTGCTCTATGGTTGTTTCGTGCCAATAGTTGTAAAAATTTTTCTTCTTCTCTTCGTCTGATACCATTATGAAGCATTTCATACTGCAAAGCGCACGGTTCTGATTTTCCGATGAATTATTTACAACTGAATTATTATCTGCATCTACATGTAAGTAAAAATTGTAAAATTAATCTTAAAATAAAGAATTCTTAGGGAAAATAATTTATCTGAGAAAAAAACTTACCGGTGAAACTAATTACTTTTTGAGCTACAACTGCCTTGATAAATTGTCCCGGTTCTCCTATAATTGAACGGAAACAGATTCTGCAAACTGTCTGGTTCCCATTGACAGTATTGAGAGAGAAAACAACGTAATATTTTTTGTCCCCAATGTGTATAACAGTGCCATGTATGCTCTGACTTTCATTTGGTAAACAAACTTCTGACATACTAGTGATGAATTTATATCTTGAAGCGACCGTTGAATTATTCCAATACGAATCGAATACATTTTTCTGATCTTGTTCGCTTATTTTCAAATGACAATTATTAATACACGATTCTATTTTCATCCATTTTTTTGGTTTGCTATCAATTTTAGCAAAACTATCAATATCAGTGGTTAACGAAAAAGGATCATCCTTTTTTTGTGTCTCTTCTGATGGTAGCTCAAAAGAATTAGCCAAATCCAGCCCTGTAAATATAGAAATATTACTCAAATTATGAAAATACATTTAATACATTTAATAAATTTTAATAAATTTTAAAATGAGCTTAATTTTCAAAATTACAAATTACAGAACATTTTGTTATTGTAGATGACATGACAGTGGAATCAATAAAAGTGCGACAAAAGTGATCTATTATTTATTTAATTTTTAAGTAAAACAATCATTTAAATTAAAAATTGTTTCTAAATAATAGCAAAAATAAAATTAACGTATTATTCGCGATTAATAGGATTTAATATAGAAATATAAGCAAAATAAACAAAAATACTTAACCTTAGAGTTCAATTAAATAAATTCAGAATTTAAATACAAATTAAATTAAATATCCTACCTTCTTGGGAGATAACTGTAAATGCGAATGGAGCATTTTTATCGATAGTCGTGTCCATTTGCACAAATGTTTTAATTCCTTTTTAACATAATAAATTAATTAAACGCTTAATTACAAACACATATCTGTAAATATTGACCCAACCTAACTTATAAAGTTTTAGTCAGCGCACTCTACACTAGAGGACACAGTTTCTCAATGACTTTATTAGTACGTAGGTGACAATAAATTTTAAATTGTTAACAATGGCTAATATATTTAATTTGCAATATAGCATTAAAATTAACAAGTTCATTCATTATTGTAAATTTTTCTCTATCAGAGAAAAAATTTATTTTAGTTAATTTTAATATAAATAAAGAAACAAAAAAAAACAATTCAAATCGTAAATCTAACCGGAAGTTAATATTTTCTGCATTGTGATACGTGGGTTACGGAACTTGTCCACCAATCAGCGTTTTTGAATTTCCCGCCTAATGTAATGTGCAACCAATCAGAGTTTAGGAAACTACTGTTCAGCACGGACTCGTTCCATTTGATATTCTTCTCTTTTGAATGTTTCGCGTCCTTTTGCTGCTGCTCACTTTTTCGACAAAAATGGTAAGTTTTCGTTGTCTTTGCGCTGAAATTTTTTATGATTCATTTGATTTTCAAACGGGGAAAATTTAATTGTGAAGATCCGATCGTAAATATGATAAAATAGTACAGTCCATGTCAAAAGGGTAGTCCTCTTTCAGGGGCACAGTAGGCCCACTGTGACGCACGCATTGTCGCTCCCTCTAAATTTTACCAAAATCCCTAAGAATTTTTCGCAAATCTCACTAAGTTTTGCATGTTTTTCCATTATTTCCTCCTCCTTATCACTATGTGATTGGAGAATAACCAATATTTTCCATATTTTTGACAAAATAATGGGAAAACTTTTGCGACAATGGGAAATTTTCAAGATGGCTGCCATGCATTGACAATTGTCGAATAGTCGTACTTTTTTTTATTTTTTTCCGACTTTTACTTGATTATCAGTGTGGATGCTTATAGCAAATTGTTCCCTGCTAAAGTTATTTAAGACTCGGTCTATTCATTGAAGGTTATGTTTCACAAAATTTTCTGGAAAACCGGAAATTTTGTTTCATTGCCAGAATAGGGATCTCCGGGGATTAAATAACTTTTAAAAGGAACATTTGTCGCCGCGAGGATTTCGACTTTTGGTAAGATTTTATTTTAATGACATTTTTTTAAAAGTATAATAAATAATAATATATTAATATTTAAGAAAATCGGTTTTACCGACAATCGGCATTTATTTTTGCTTCCTGGCGGGGAGTTTCCGTTTGCCCCCCTCCCCCCCTACATTTTAGGTTTTTGTCAAAGATTCTATTTGTTTAAATTTTTTCGTATAATTATTTGGATAGATATTTTTGGCAATTAATAATTATATTGTTTCTGCGTACTATATCGTCAACTTTTTTTCGTTTCGACCTAAAATTTTTATTACAATTTTTTTAGTTTTAGCAGAAATGTTTTCAATAAAGTTGAAATGTATTTTTGATAAATAATTTTAACAGAAATTCTCTGTCGTGTTCTCAATATTTTTCTCTTAAATTCTGGTGGAGTCACATTAAAAAATTATACTCTTTAAATTAAATAAATTCGAAGTTTGCTAAAACTTTGTTACATTTAGCAATTCTAATGTAAATTAAATTTGTAAAAAGAATCGTCAAATCAACAATAACAATTTTATAGGTTAACTTTGATTGACACTTTGTTTTTTTCAAGAGTGTATAATTATTTGTAAATGATAAAATATTTTCTTAAAAGTAAAATTATTAATTACTTAATTATTAAAGTATAATGTGTTTATTGAAATGTTTTTTGAAGTGTTAATTAGAATAATTAATGGAAATTTATAACTATGTTATTGGAAAAATAAACTGAACTTTATTTGCAATGCATTTATTAGTTTTATTTTTTCAGGGTCGCTTGTGTGTTAAAAGGACAAAGACATCATCTGAGGGAAATAATTTTCAATTTTCGAGTCAGTGTTGGTGTGCAAAAAAGTGTAATTCAACGAACGCAGAAAGAGGAAGGTTGCAAACTTTTAAAAATTTCCCCAACGGACTCGCAGAAATCGTCTGGTAATGGTTAGTCACTTTTACATTCATAAAATTATATTTATTTTGCCAAATGACTTTTTGATTCTTTTTTTTAATTCTTACTTTAAAAAATAATCAATGTTAGGGAAAAAATGATTATTTTTTTAGAAAACGATACTATTTATTAGTAATTTTCGTGAATTGGAGGAAAAAAATTAATGAATACGAATAGTAATTTCAAAAAATATTCTTTTTAATAAAATGACAGGATTTAGGAATATGAAATTTTAAGATATAATTTTTAAACTATGGTATTAATTTAAAAATTGAAAGAATAAAAAATCAAGTTATATTCAATGTCTCACTAATTTTTATTAGTGAAAAAGCTTCTGTCAAACACTTCATTACATTCATTTTACACAATAAATATACATGCCGATATCAGTTTCCTTTGTTCCTTCGTTTTTTTTCATTTTTTTTTAAACTTTTCTTCGTTTTTTCTTTATTTTGTGTATAATGTGTATATATATCAATGCGAATCGCTAGAAATAGTTTTTGCAGATGAATTAGTGGTTTACTGATAAAAATGATTTCGTGGTTCCTTTTTTTAAAAAATCTACATAAAATTATCAAAATTATAGAATAAATATTTGAGTTAATTCCAGCGAATACGAATTATCGCATAAAGCGCAGTTTTTTTTCACGTTTTGAAAACGTAATTTTAAGTTGAACACAATTTTTTGCGTTAATGCGTATTCACTATTTTACAGTTTATATTCAGTAAATTTTACAATTTCTTTTCGAGAGTAACAATTTTTTAAAATATATTATACATGTATAGATTAAAAGTTGTAATTTTTTTTTTGGTATGTAGAAAAATTGCTTTTGAAAGTCTGTAATGTAGACTTTTTTTTTTATGAAACAGCAAGGAAACTGAGGCAACATTTTCTCTCAATTTGATATTCACTATTCAATAATAGTGAAAACAATTTATTCATTTATAAGCATAATAGTAGAAATAAAAATTTTCTATTGCTTGCAGATTATTTATATATTTATATATATATATATTATGTATATAGAAATTAATGCAGTGATAGTTTTTTAAATGAGAAAGAATAAAAATTGCTGAAAGCGCAATTTAAATTTTTTTTTGTATATATAGAAAAGAAAAACCATTTTGATAAAAGTCGCGCAAAAAACTAGTAACAATTGTTTCTTTTTAATGATCTTTTTCATAATTGACTAAATTTTTTTTTTATATTAATTTTTAATCACTAAAGGGCATAAAAATCCCTGTAAATGCGAATAATACGCACCTGCGTCTGATATTTTTTTATATTCAATACATTATGATTTTTTTTTATTCGTGTAACATTGTATTTACAAAAAGAAAATTCCATTGTGACAAAAAAGTATTTTTTTTTAAATTGCACTACCAAAAATTTCATCTACAAAAATTTTTTTTTTCATTCAGTCCTTGCAGTTGCGTTTTTTTTTCATGTGCTAATCGATCACAGATTTTCTACTTCTCTGCGGTTGTAGATTTTTGAAATCGATTAGCCATTGTTATTTTTTCATAAAATCGTAAAAGAGTAGTTTATATTTTTTTACTCTCTGATTTTGTCTTGCTCGTAGTGTTTATTTTAATTTCAATTCAAATTGAATTTACAAATTAAAGTTAAATTTTATTTCCTAATTCTAATTCTAATTAAAATTCAATTTCAATTGAAATTAAAATTTTGGAGCAATTTTTTTTCGTCTAGAATTCGACTACGTAAGAATTTAATGTTCTTTCGATTGTACTCTCACACTTTTTTATTTTTACATTCTTTCTTTTTTTTATCGTACACGCATCTAAGAATCAAAAAATTTTTTTCGCAAAACCTCATGTTTCGTTATTTACAAAGTTTTCTTTTTTTTCTCTTTTAGTCATTAGGATAATTAAAATTAAATTCTTCAGCGTTCTGTTCAGAATTCTGTTCTGTTAAAAATATTTCAACAGAGCGTTTTTTTGTAATTAATATAGAAATAATGATTTGATTATTTTTATTTAATTATAATTAATCAGTTTTTTTTTGTTGATTTCAGTTTTTTTTTTGCCCTGAAGGTGTGAAATTCAAAAAGTGTTGAAAATTTGAAACAGAACGGAATTAATTCGTTATCACATCCCATTAAAGAGATTAGATTAAAAATAACTCCCCGCATGGAGGATGAAAATTAATAATTAATAATTAATAATTTAGAATGTTCATTGCTTAATTAGCCTACTTACAAATTGCTCAGGTATGATTAACAATCTATAATCTATGATCCGGTGTTCTCTTAAGATTAAGCAAGATTAAGAAAAATCCCTAAAAATGTATTATTTGATATTAATTATACTATTTTGTACAAGTGAAATGAATTGATATACGAGTATTTCTCATTTCAGTACACATGTCTTGGACACAACGTCCGACATAATTTTATTTATTTTTTTTTTCACTACATTAATGATAAATTCTAAACTCCCTTAATCATTTTTATTTTATGAACTTGACTTTTGCGAAAGCTCTCTAAAAAAAACATGATATACACGCGTCCTCATTACAATCTCACGTTTATCTAAATTTTCGATTGTATTTTTCATTATTTTTTCTTTTTTTCTGTTTTTTTTTGGTAACTTTATAGTTTATTATTTATATTGTTGTTCCTTACAAAGATTCAATATATTAAAAAAAGTATTCTCACTTTTTGTGAAACTTTAAAAGGATTGCACTCTCATAAGAAACGTCACATTTTTTTTCTTCCTTTTATATCTTTATTATTAATTTTTTAGTTTACTTGATAAAGTTTCTATTATAACAACTTTACGATAGTTCCTAAATAATTGTGTCCAAATTACAAAACAGTGTTGAATTTTAAAAAATAATTTCTTAAAAACATTTTTAATTAAAAGTAAAAAAATACTGATCGTTTTTCTTTTTTTATAAGTGGAACGTGTACAATCGAGAAATAGTTTAAATATCACAAAACGAATTCTCTATTTCGATGATAATAATTATAATATTTGTTTAATAATTAATTCACTTTTGTGAGACTCGGGATTGTTTTTATCAACTATTTTATTTTACCTTATTTTCAATAATAACTTAAAATTAAATTATTAAATAATTTACTGCATTTTTATTTTACTAAACTTTAAAAGAAAATTAATATTTAGAAAAATAAAAATGTCAGTAATTCAGTTTATAAGAATAAACTATATCGAAAAATTAATGACACAAAAAATTTACCTCAAGGTATAAATTAAAATTTCAAAGCATTATAATTAATTGATTACAATAATTAATTTTTTATTAGTAAATTTTTTTTAGAAATTGCTCTTTAAATTTGAAATGGTTGCGCTATTTTTTTGCCACTTTCAAATTTAGAGAAATTAAAACGAAATGAAAATTTATCGATAATCATTTGCTTCTTCTTCTTCTTCTTCGTTTCTAACTAACATGTTTTAACATCTTATTAGCATTCTATTTTTGCATTAATTTTCATAAAAGACGTAAAAAAACGGTCCATTATCAGTTCTCGATGAAAAAACACGGTATTCCAACAAAGGCTTATCGGACGTTGACATTTGTTTAATATTTGCAAATTTTCATTTGCAATAATTTGTCAAATATAACAATGAATACAAAAGAGGAATACCCTTCATTGGAATACCTTCAAAAATCACAATTTGTTGGCTTCATTCTTTCACGATAAAATTTGACAAATGAGATATTGTTTCTCCTTTAACTTTTTTGAAAAATTAACAAAAATTTCTTTTTTTGTATTCTTCAAAGAGTCACACGAGGGAATTTTAAAAATTGAAAAATTTGCTTCCTCATGGAAGCATTGTTTTTTTTCTGTTAAAAAGCGATTAAGGCAAAAATTGCAGGAGAGAAAATTATACTCGAAAGGAAAAGAACACACTTCCACAATGGTCCCTGACCACTCCTTGTATTCTCAAATCATTCACTAGTTTTTTAAGTCCCATTTTTTAAATCACTTGAAAAACTTGCTCTCTCAAATTGTCTGTGATTTTCGTCTCTTCCACAAACATACTCAATTATTCTTTTTAATTAAGTTCAGACATTCTTGCAGTAGGGACTTGGATCAATTTTGCTTTCTCTTATCATACTTGCGCGTTTCTCGAAAATATAATCTCACTCGCTTCATGGAATGGACTTATCATTTATCACTTTTTTGGTTTTTAAGCGTTAAACACTTGTTTGTCATCATTCCTTTTCGTTCATATCATCGTAGTGAGAGAACTTAAGGAACACTTGCTCCAATGTTGTTTGACTAAAACTGTATTCCTCGATATCTAATTCTAATTTAGCTGTAACAGAAGAAATTTATTGATTTTAGGGTATTTTTAAAAAAGTGAAATGGGTAGTTTCTTTTAATAACAATAATGTTTACCTTTTTCCAACTGCGTGAAACATTCGGCCAGCGAATGAACCGCATGTTGGGGCACAGAAAATACCAGTCTATCGATAAAACTTTCCTCTACAGTTGCATCGGAAAATAATCCCGCGACAAATTCTTTTAATCCTGTTATTCTATCACAAGACGGTGTTGTTGGAGTTGAATCACCACCCAAGAGTTTTATTTCCAATGTGTAACCAGCTCCGTAGAGATTTTTGAGATGTTGAGTTGAGCCAATACATCTCAGTTCACCTTTGACCATAATTCCAACTCGCGAACAAAGTGCATCGGCTTCCTCCATTGAGTGGGTCGTTAAAATTGCACCTCTGCCACCCTAAATTCCAAAAGGAATGGAAGAATTTGAAAAATTGTTAAATACCGATAAAGTAGAATTAATTTGTTATTAAATTTTGTTACTTTCTGTTTGAGTATCAAAGATATTAATCGTTGTACCTGAAAACTAGCTAGAATTGTGTCCCAGAGGAACCTTTTTGATCTTGGATCCATTCCAGTGCTTGGTTCATCCATAAGAACAACTTTTGGTCCTCCCACCATTGCCATTGCAAAACTGAGTTTTCGTCTCGTTCCTCCGGAACATTCCTGAGTTTGTTTATCGGCGTGTTCATAAATTTGTAGACCGGATAAATATAAATCTACAATTCTGAGGAAAAAAGGCAAAATTTAAGATGAATTCGAGTAAAAAATGTTGTTTCATTCAATTATCACAATATTGCGATAGTTACCTATTGATTTCGACCCAGGGAACACCGCGAATAGCGGCGTAACATTCTAAATGTTCCCTGACTGTGATATTTTTCCATTGAGCATCATGTTGAGGACAGTAACCCATTTTTCGAAAAGCTTCATTCATGTTTGAATTGATATTCGCTCCGCTAATTTGAACTTTCCCTCGGGTCGCTGCCTCTTCCGCGATTATTATTTTCATTGTTGTCGTCTTTCCCGCTCCATTGTGACCCAATAAACCGAAAACTTCACCCGGCTCGACGGCCAATGATAAATTTCTCACCGCCAATTTGGAGGACGGTGCTGCTTGTTGTTCGCGTTTCGTGCAACAATTGCAAATTCCCACTTCCCGTTGGTACTCTTTTCTTAAATTCTGAAAAGAACATTTTTCTTAAACTCCGAATATTGATTGTTAGCTTAATTATTATTTTGTTTATTGGAAAAAGTTCTGTAGGTTTTTTTTAGCTTAAGATTTGTTACTGATTATTATTTACTTGAACTAAAACAACAGGAGGGTCTTGAACAGCCGAAGAGGTGATTAAGTTAAAAACTTTTTGTCTCTCATTCTTCACGTCCGTGTCCTCGTGTTCTCCGATATCGTTATTCTCCATAATTTCCTCCCCGATTGAACCACCGTTTCTCTGAAAAATTTCAATATTGTCAGAGGTTGTTTTAAAACAAGGAAAAATCTTGGACACACAAAACTTACAGTAAAGTATTTGAATAAATCGCTAATGTTGCCACCACTCTTTTTGATGTCTAGCAGTAGGAGAACGAAGAACCAAACTGGACAATGAAGAATAACTCCGACACCCATGATAATTATTTCACTCGTTAAATAATCGGACAATGTCAAATGTTGACAAGCCGTGTTTATTGAGCACATTAGGTGGACTCGATCCACATAATACACAGCCGCATACGGAACGTACATTGTATTTAGCAGGGAAAAAACCACGTGAAGGGCAAATGCTGCAGTTCCACCTGGATAAATAATTGATTAATTAGTAACTATTAAATCTACACTATTACTTTTTTTAAGACTTCTTTTAGGACTTTTTTTAATCAAGTCTTACTCACCGAGTCCCAACATGTCTAAAATCATGACAAGCACAAATGGTATGAGTCCAAAAAACGTTGCAATATTCGGCAATATACTTTGAGCTGAGTCCATTTTGTCGAAAATATAACTGAGACATGTGGAAAATAATATTGATGATGGACAATAAAGCATGAGTAAACTTCCGAGAGTGAGTAGTGCGGGTATTTCCTGAAGCGATGGAACATCAAAGAGGAATATAATTCCGAGTATACAGAGGCAAATGATGCTCATCAATCCAACCAAGACGATAAAATACGTGATAAAGTACATCGTAAACGAGAGACCATTCACGCGGAGTTGATTCTTTGCTTTTATCTAAATTGTATCGGAAGGAAATTGCGAGTTAAAATTTAATGCAATTGGGCGACTATATTTTAATTTTCATTCGTTTGTAACTTTAAAGTTTTGTGAAAAAACTCACCTCTCGATCGTACACCATGTCCACGGCTAGAGTAATTGGCACTAATACAAAATCCATTCCGATTAAAACAGCCGAACTAGCGACACCGATATTAAATTCCTGTGGTTCTGATGTTTGTTGAAATGGTCGACTTGTAACGTTAATTGTATCTACATCGTCCGTTTTCTTCAAAAGTCTGTAAAAAGAAATGTATTCTCTAATTTTTGTTTCTTTGGAAAGAAGATTAGTTTCTATTGCATTAGTTTTTATTCTAGTCACCTGAGATACGAGTTTGAGATAATATTTGCGAGAACCGGTAGGGAATGTTGCATTGTATCATTGTAGGTAATGGTCAAATTCAAGTGCTCATTGTCCACTGAATTAATATTTAAAACAGCCATATGTGGTGCCATGTCGAGTAGATCGGCATACTTTCCCTTAAATTCTTCCATATGATTCACGTCTTGTTTGATTTGATTCAATAATGGGGAAATGTCGTGATTGCTTTGATTGGAGAAAAGAATTCTCGTTTCGTCTCTATAGGTGTCTGGAAAAAAGGGTATTTGATACATATTTTAGACTAAATTTTAAAGAAAAATTCGAAAAATTCTGTATAGAAATCGTAGGTTTACCATTATTGAGTGACAGACTCTGTATTCCCATGTCGACTTTCTGAATACTGTTCACGTACAATCCAAGAGCGACTAGGGCAAGTGGAGCAACAATCATAAAATAAAGAAGCTGAATATTCCGTAACAATCTTAAAACTCGTAATCGCAGCATTGCGTAGAGAGTTTGGAGACAGTTAGGCCGGATTTTAATGGGGTCCAGACCGAGGCCAAGTATCGCGGGGTTTTTCTCGTTTACACCGTCCTGCATATCACCAGCTCCTAAATTTCAATTAGCAATCAACAATAATAGATTTTGTATGCATCTAAAATTGTGTGTGTATGCATTTAAAATTAATTTAAAAATAACGAACCTTTTACTTGTCCATCGGCTTGTACAGTTGCACCTTCGTTTTGTAAACTTTGATAAGACGTACTCTTTGATTGTAACGATAACGAACGACTTAGGGCTCGATTTCGAACCATTTTCTTCGATAAATTATCCATTGTACACTCGGTTTCCTCATCTTTTTCTAAGTGGAGAAAAACTTCCTCTAATGTTGTCATTGAAACGCCATAACTACTGATACCTAGTCGTGCGGCTCTTGTTTTGATTTCCTGCTCAATGGCTGAAAAAAGTGGTGCAAAATTTTCCACTGAATTGTGCGGTAAAATAAAACTCAATTCACGACCGTGTCGTCTTGCTTTTTCAGCTTTTGAAACGTGAGACGTTACGAGACGAGTTATTGCATTTTCCCGAGTGTTTCCTTCCAGAACGAGACTGTGAAAAAGAGTTTGAAATTGAATTTTTTCTCAAACAGTTTTGGAAGAAAGAAAAGTAAAGTTTGTTTTACTCACGTCAAGTGGTAGCCAATTCCAAATTTGTTTTTGAGAAAAAGAGAACTTCCACAGCATCTCAATTTTCCTTTACTAATGACGGCTTTTCTGTCGGCCAATATATCGGCCTCGTCCATAAAATGTGTTGTGAGCAAAATAACTTTTCCGTGCCTTCTCGACTGGAGGAAGGACCACATTTGTCTTCGTGAATAGGGATCAACTCCTGCCGTGGGTTCGTCTAGGATTATTATTTTCGGATCGCCGATTATTGCAATTCCAACGGATAGTTTTCGTTTTTGACCACCGCTTAGATATTTTGCGAATGTATCGGCCTTTTCGATTAGATCGATGTCCTTTAGGGTTTTTTTTACCTAAAAATGAAAAAAGAGAGTTAGTTTCTATTGGAATGAATTAATTTAAATTTTCAATTTACCTCTGGTTCTATCATGGACCTTGGAATTCCTCTGACGGCAGCAAAGAACTCTAGATGTTCTCTTGGTGTTAGGAGATCAAATAAGATGTCATGTTGTGGACAGACCCCTGTCATACTTCTAATCATGTGCATATCATTAGAATCCCTGACATCGTAGCCGAAAATAAATGCCGTCCCTGCCGTTGGGGCTGTAAGTCCTGTTAAAATATTGAATAATGTAGTTTTCCCTGCTCCGTTGTGCCCTAAAATGGCAGTAATCTGTCCTTCATAGATCGTTAAATTGATGCCATTGACAGCTTTCGTTTCTGGTCTTCGACATTTGTGATACGATTTATACAAGTCGACTATCCTTATTGCTTCACGACCCTTCATTTCTCGCACCACTGGCTCTACGTCTCGATTTGTCTCTTCTCCCGGAATAAAGGAATTCGATTCGCCATTTGATGTGGGTACCTTTAGACGTTTTAAAAATTAATCTCTTTTTCCCCTCTTGTCCTTACATTTATCGTTTAGATTTTTGAGACTAGATTTATATTAAAAAAGTAAAAGTACAGATATTATTATTTGGGATTACCCTTTGAGGCTTTTTTCGACACCAGAAGCCGGGAACGAAACAAAACCAAGCGGGTCGTTTGATACCGTATTCACCTGTAAAGTATAATTAATTTTGGTAATCGGAATTCATGGAATTTGAGACTTTTTTTAACAAACTATTATTTTACTTGGAATAACAGAGTCGAGGTAATACGCCAATAATCCATAGAGGAAAATATCTAAAGTCAGCATTACAATGCTGCCACCGAATGGAATTCCTGGACCTGACCACAGATTGTCGAAATTTACACCCTCGCCTTGAAGATCCAGCACAAGAGCCTGTGGGGTAAAGACAATGATTTTGGCTGAATTGGAAATTAAGGCTGATGCAAAGTAAAACTTGATGCATTTAGCATTTGGTAAATTTAAACAAAAAAATATTAAATGATGAGGAATGTTACCTTATCCATTGCTAAAGCGACACATGTGGGACTTAAGAGGGAAACCACCCAGAAAGCTATTGAGCTGGAATCATCGACGAATACTTGAATGAAGTACACGAGACTGAGAATAGTTACGGCGAAATTTCCAAGAACACCTGCGGTCTATAATAGAGAGATAACGGATTTCACTTAAAAGTTATAGCTATTCGCGATTGCATATAGTTGTTTGTAAAAAGAAGCTTACACGAGACTTGTCGAAGAAGGGCGTTATCATAAAAGCAATCATGATCACCGAGAAACTGTAAAGTACCACGAGCAAGAATATCGGCAGGAAATGCGTATGCTGAAACATTTGTAGTGTAAAAAGTAGCACAACTGCCACTGCTGAGAGCAACAGAACGAATATTGCATAGATGATAAACCACGATAACCTGCAATGAAAAAAAAAGGCTAAACATTTTTACAAGGTACATTTTAACTAGAAATTGTTTTTGGACAATTTGTATAGAAGAATCCGTTTGCAAACAGAATAGAAGTAGTGAAACTTAAGAGTGGTGGCTAAAGTTTTCGATTATCTCACCAAAAAACAGAATCCTTTAATCCCATGATTTTCATACCCTCCTTGATTTTATTTTCCTTCTCGCCGACTATTAGAATTAGGAGGTAGGTGATAAATTGAGACAGAGCAACTACCATATAGAGTGGAATTACCACCCTAAAAGCAAGCATCCAGTCTGTAAAAATAAATCATCTTGAAATTGCTTTTTTCATCGTTTTGTTTCCAAAAAACTTTAATTATTCTTTTTGCGAAACTGTTTTGAAATTTACATTTCTTACATTTTTATCAAAAATGAGAAAGCATTGGAAATAATAGTTAACATTCTCTAAAAAAAAAATGAGAAACATTTGCCTACCTGCAGTGAAAGCTTCCTTTGGAAACATTTCTAATTTTATACCAGGCACTGTTATTTCATTATTCTTCGTGTCTAACTGTAATGAGAAAATATAATTCTCCGTCACATCATAGTTGAAATTTAAAATTCATAAAACTTGAAACGAACTTTTTAACTCTGCATGATATTTAAATTAAATAATCAATATATATATAAGAAAAAAAAATTGTTTGAGGTTCTTTTAAATATTTTTATGTTAAAGACTATAAAGATTATGATTATGTTGACTTTAACTTAAGGAAATAATTTTTACTCTAATTTTCGTAATGTCCATGATCATCTGCAAGGCCATAAATCCTGAGGTGAAGTAATTATTTGCCGGGCAATTTCTGCCAGTTTCTATTGACAAAAGTCCACCCATCCAATGACTGAAATTTTTTCGACACGTAACGGGTGATGAATGCTTTTCTGCGGGAGATGGGGGCATTGTATACGTAGGATTTATTCTTATTTCATATCTGAAAATAGCAAAAAGGAAAAATATTGAATTTTTATTATTAAAACCGTGATAAAATCGTATTGGAAAGAAAAATTTATTTAAAAATTATTTTTACATAATTTTAATCAAATTCTTGTCAAAATTTCAATTATTTTCAAAAGTTTTCTAAAATTCCATATAATTTTCAGTATCTACTATTTTAATTAAAATTTCTAAAAGAATTCCATTATTAAAAAAATTTCAATAAAATTCTACACAAACATTCAAATATTTTCATAAATAATACAAATTTTTGTAGGAATTCAATTATTTACCAATTTTTTAAATAAATTTCTTCGCAATAATTATTTTCATAAATAATAACATTTCTACGCAAATATTCAATTATTTTTATAAATAATAAAATTCATTGCGGAATTTCAATTATTTTTAATGCAATTTTAATCAAATTCCAAAAGAATTCCATTATTTAAAAAAATTTTAATACAATTCTATACGCAAACATTCAATTATTTTCATAAAGAATAAAAAATTTTACAGGAATTCAATTATTTACAAATTTTTTTTATAAATTTCTTCGCAATAATTCAATTATTTTTATAAATAATTTAATTCTTTTAGGAACTCAATTATTTTCATAAATAATAAAATTATTTGCAGAATTTCAATTATTTTTAATGCAATTTTAATCAAAATCCACGAAAAATGTAATTATTCTTCAAAATCTTATTAAAATTCTAAAAAATGTGATGATTTAAAAAATTTATTGATAACATTTTTTAATGAGAATTTAATTTCAAGAAACATGATATTAATAAATTATTTATATTTATTTTTGTATTTAAATAATTGAATTCTCGTAGAAGTTACTAAATTAAAAATGGTATTAACAATGATTTTCAGTTTAAGGGGGTGTCAAAGTCGATTGGCTTTTTGCATTGAGCTTCAATGGGAAAATCGCATCGACTTTGACACTGCCTTAAATTTTAATATTTTTAGTATTTTTTAGTATTAAAAGCATTATAACGTGGATTTTTAGAAATAATTAGAATTTGAATAATTTTTAAACTGAGATCATTTAAATTCTTAATGTTTCATATTTTTGACAAAAAAAAATCTGTAGAATTAATTCTTTTGAAAAGTTTAATAGGATTTTGATTGAAATTATTTCAAGTCTTTATTTTTCAATATATATTTAATTGCAGAATTTCCGAATAATTGAAATTTTGTAAAATTGAATTGTAAACGAAAAAATTTGAAAATTATAAAACTCATCGTAGGGTTTCAATTATTTTTTATACCATTACAATTGAATTCCTTGAAAAAAGTAATTATGTTCATGCAAGTTTTAATAAAATTCGACAAAAGAATTGAATTATTAAAAAATTTGTTACTAAAATTCTTTATGAAAATTGAATTTTAAGAAACATTCAATTATTCAATTAAAAACTTTTGCATTTAAATAATTGAATTCTTGTAGAATTGTTTAATAAAATTTGATTTTCATTTCATAAAAAGGAATTTCAGTTAAAATTTTAGATTATAATTGAATACTAAAAGAAATATAGAGTGAACTTTTTGGAAACGATTGAATTTTGAAATTAATATTTTTGAGAAAGTTTAATTGAATGAGAGAATTAGAGATGTCGTTTAGTATGAAAAAGTAATTGTTTTATGAGTAAACGTAATATACTAAGAGTTTATGGGATTATTTGCAAGACTCGAATTCGCGGTAAACGTATATAATAATTTTCAGTTTATAATGCACTCTTTAGTAATTTCATTATAAAGATATAGACAAACACATTTTCTACATGAGCGAGATAGAAAGGAAATGTTCAACAGTGGCTATATGGATTTTATAATAATTGGGTTAAGCATCGTCGCACGATATAATGATAGCGTTAAGTTAGCATCTCTTTAGAGAAGAGGGAATTTCAAAGAATAATTAACAGGCCGATGAGGGAAATTGGTTTTTGATTTTCAAAATTTAAGGTTTATTGTAAATATCTACTGTGCTGTATCGGTACTGTATTTTCTAACCCTGAAACACGAAACTGAAGTTCCCTACCTTTTTTGACGTAGAAATAATTTTCTTTTAAGATTAAGAAGCAAATAGTTTCTATAATATAATATCAAAAAGGAAAATTCAAACTTTTTTTATTTCATTTCGGTTGGTAAGTTCAGTTTCATTCTGAATCTGTTAAAATTGTATAACAGTTTCAAGAGTATTAAATTTTTTTTCAAAAAGATTTGGGTATTAAATTATTCTGATTTATTCGGATTTATTCAGATTTTTTGAAAAATTCACTTAAAAATAATACTTACGATAAATTTTGCGATATCGGTGAGGGATTTTCGAAAATAACTGCTATTGGTACACTGGCAGGGTCTCTCCAATAAGCTGCTTGTAGATCATCCTTTGTGTCGTACGTCATAAAACTTAAAGGAAGTTTTCGATATTCCCACGTGCTCATCCATAAGGTATTCATGGAATTTAAAAACGTCTGAAAAGATATTTTTAAAATTGTTTAAATATTGTTTCTTAGGATGTCAAACATTTTTTTTTTCAATCTTCGTTTAAATTTTTTTTATAGAAGATTCGTCACTTGACTGTTTCTTTTAATAATATGATAACATAAATAATTTAATTTTTCAATCGAATGGAAATTTGGAAAAAATTAATATTTCCTATCGACTTCATATGGTAGATAGAAAAAAGTTTGTTGTGTTTTATCAAAATTGTGAGTTGTATATTAGTCATTTTGCATAATACAAATGCCCTAGTTAGTAATATAAAGTATAGAGTAACTTATTTACTTAGTAAAGTTTTGTTTTGTTTTGTTTTGAATTTAGAAAAAAAGAAACAGGTGACTGAATTATAATTTAATTGGATTTTATTTATTTCTGAAAGTGCTGCTGGGATTTATCAAAATTGGCTTCAATTTAAAATTTATATTGTCGTAAATTTGTCATGTTTTGAAAATTCGTCATAGGTGAAAAATATTTTAAAACGTTTGCACCTGTGAAGAGCTTTTAATCTCAGTGAATCATTTAATGGCACTAAGCCAACACTCTCCCCCACTTTTGCTACTCTTTCTCTTTATCGTTGTTAAAATACGTAAATTGGCAGAAATTTCTGACTTTACGTTGTGGAAAATATTTTCATCTATAATTAAATATTTTTTTATATTTTTCTTTGTTGGTTCTTTTCATAATTTTTCAGTGTCTATTTGTAAAAATTTGTCCTGTTTTGCATTTATTGATGGTGTATTAAATTTTATGATTTTGCATTCGAGCTTCTGAATATACAACCAGTATATAAATGTGTGGTGTGAAACTTTATTTGTTTTAGAAAATGTATAAAAATAAAAGTGGATTCTTTTACGTGTATATATATGGATCGATCGATATGGTTACGAAAGCACTCATAAAGTTTACGATTTCACCCCCTAAGAAGCTGTTGTACAGTCAAGTTTTCAAGTAAATGCGGTTCAGTATTCCTTCTAATGGAAGTCCATTCCCCTTTTGCAAAGGGGGAGACAGGACAGCAGAAAGGCAACAGAAACTTATATATATATCTGTTTGTCAAGAACTTAGTAAAACAAAAATAATGTCATCTTGTAGAGTTTATAAATATTTATTAATCTCTTGTAAATTCTTTGACGTGAAATTTGTATTTTGATTGTTTCTCTTTTGAAATTAGTTTCTTTTATTTTCTCACAAGAATTATTGCAATTACAAGAATTAATTTAGTGAGGCCATTTAGTTTGGTTGGTCAATTTTTTCTTCTTTTGTAGGATTTTGAGGCAAAATTTTCTCTCAGTTTACTTACTTGAGTTTCATTTGAATTAGGAACAACGGCGATTGTTTTGTTGATATCAAAGAACTCGAAAACATCCCCCTCCTGCCTTTGAGTTGTCATTGCAGGATAATTCGGATTTGGAATTAATACCTTAACCACAATCAAAATCCCCAGGATGTAAAGGGGCAGAAAGACCTCCTGTAAAAAATAAATTTAGATCCATGTTAGTATTTTTAAACATTGTCGTCTGATTAATGTATCAGATGATTAAAGTAGTTTAAATATTACTAAATAATACAATTATTTATTTACGTAAATATGTATCAAAAAATTGCTAAAAGTGGAAAAAAAATTCTCCATCAAGAAGTATAAATATTCCTCTCGAGTTGTATATTACTAATCATTTATTTTCATAGTGTGAATAATTATTCCGTTTAATTGCACATCGCAATTTGAAGTCTAATTATTAATTCCCAGTAGAGACGAAATGCATTGTTAACCATAAAAAAACATTTGCCTGTGGAAAATATATTTACTCCAACATCATATGACGTCACGCGATTGTAAACTAGTGTAAAAATGAACGAGAATCAATTAACTGTTTACAAATTTTCAATATAAGTTTTTGTTTTAAAGGAAAAAAAAATTCCACCCGGGATATATTCAGTTATTAGTAAATTTGCATTGAATGTTTGTCTTGTTTCCATCCATGAATATTTATAACATTATTTACTTTTGATATTGTATATTGAATTGAAAAATACTCGCTTAGGAAAATGTATTTTTCATGGAACGTGAAACGAGTAAAGATGTCTTCCATTTGCGTTGCCTTGGTAATCAACAAACTTTAGAGACCTGCGAAGTAAATTCGATTCGCTGCTGATATAGTAACATTCAGTTGTCTTTTTTTTCTCTGACAAAGTAGTAATCAGAATTATCATTCAAAACTAAATGTGAATAATTTTTCTCTTGGTCTGTAAGTATCTGTTGTTGCAATATTCAGTAGGAAGTAAATATTAATAAAAAGGCGAACTATTAATAATGAATGTAAAAAATTTGTTAATTTATGATTGAAAATAATCGTAATAGTAGTAGTATGAAATTTGTTGCAATTTCTTTTTTATTTTTGCTAGTAAAGAAGAGAAATCCCTTTTGTAGAACATATTTAAATAAGGAAGATGTCTTTTTTCGTGGACGTTGTAACTGAAGATTCGTTTTATGAAAATCTCATGTTGGGCGTGATGAAAATTTTGGAAAACAGTCCGTGCGTGAAAAATGTGGAAATTGAGATGAGAAGTCCCTGTGATAGAGTGGCACTTTCCACTTGGGAGCAGAGGCATTGTTGTAATTTACCTGAAGAAATGAGGAATTTTTATGCTTCGGTAGATGGATTTCTTTTGACTTGGAGTCTCGATATTGCAGGTATAATAGTCTCTTGAATATTTGTCTGAAAGTTGTTAATAATTCCAAAAATGGAAATTAATTAATCATTAAAATTCTCTTCTTTATTAAGTAATAGAATATTCTAATTATGTAACAAAAGTTATCGATTATTTTGAAAAATGCCTCTCTAGGAAATACGATTTCTTTAATTAAATTCTTGATCCTTTTTTATTTTACTGTTTCTGCCAAAAAGGGGAGGAATTTCCAGTTGGTAGAATGGAGATTGGTGATCTAGCATCTTTGAAACGTTTTGTGGGCACTAAAGAACAGCAAGCGACAGCGGAATTGAATCGACGTGAAGGTCTTCTTCAAGCTCCCTCGTTCAGTCCACGTTGCAAGCTCTTTGAAATTGGTCAATGTGGTGAAAGTAAAATTATTCTCGTTTATCAAATTGCCTCTGATCAAGGTGAACCGGGAATATGGCTTTATCATGAAAGTAAATGTCAATGGCACTATATTACGAGTAATTTCACAAATTATTTTCGTATGATGTTGGTACATCTTGGACTACCACTGTGGCAATATTGCGTTGTCGGTCTGGCATTGCCCACCTGGGTGGAGCAAGTCTTCTTTTTAGTTGGACCACATCTTCTACCAATGACGATAAAATTCAAAGAAACCATCTCAACCACTCTTTGGAATGATGGTCCTATCAATGTCATTGATCCAGGAATTTTTAAGGGCAAAGAAAGTAAGCAGAGAATTTTGAAGAAGAAATAATGAAGTTTGATCCAATTTTTAGGTGTTATTTAGTGTCAAACTGTACAATACTTTAGAAAATGTTTAGTTTTTCAATTATCTGTAAATCTACTTTCGAGAATGTGAAGACAACTCTAAAAAATTTAAGACTTTGTTTAGAAGACTTCTGACAAGTTTTCTAGTTTTTTTGATTATTTTTATTTTCCGAAATTTTTACTCTTCAATAAAAGATTTTAAAGATTATATTGATATTGAAAAAAAAATAAAAAATGGAGGAATTTAATTTGTTCGGTAAATGAAATTAAGAGCAATGTATAACTAAGTCGAGTGTTAAAGATTGATTGCGTATAATCGTTTTGTGGATGTTACTGATTCATTGATCGAGAAATTTGATACTGTGAAACAAGTAGTCGAGTATGGTGGACTGTACACATTGTTACATAATACACTTTTATCCATAAGCGAGTTAATAATTTATCATTTGTTTTGACGAATCCTTGGCCTAATTGGCACTGATTTTGAGACAAAAAGTTTTATCAGTCAAATTTGTAATTTCTTTTTTAAAGCATAAGTTTCTGGTTGGCAAACAGTTTTTGGCCACGTGACAGTTTATAATCGCCTATTCGTCGCCAGTGTTTTGCCCCTTACCTTCTTTTTTACCTCATTCCAAATGTCTGCATTTTGGTTTTGACAACAATTTTATTTACCTTTAGCATTGATTTTTTGCCTCTGCTCTTGTTTTTGCCTTTTTTTGGTTTCGTACTGCTTCTTTTTTGTACCAGCTTCACTTTGTAAAAGTGGGAAGATTAATATTTTCCTGTTTCATTTCTTTTTTGGTTCTGTGCACCTCTTGCTAAGATTGAAGCGTTTCTGTAATTTTCTGCTTTTGCTCTATTTTTGACTGAAAGTGAATTGTTGCTTTTCTTATTACTGATATATTGTTGCATGAATTCGGAATATTTCCCGCAGCACTTCAGAAGCTTAAATAGCTGTACTGATTACTCACGAACTGCTTTCTGGTTATTTACATTTTTAGTACTCGCAGTTAATTCATTTACTCTTTACGTTCAGTACTCGACTGAAAACTTTCATAAATCTCTTTTTCTCCCTTTTTTCATTTATACGTGTGGTTTCTCGAATTCGCTCATTAGTCTTTTTCAACAGACCCTTTTTTTCAAGGTATTCAAATAGTCATTTGTTAGGTACTGTTTATTGACTTTATCAAAGGATTCTGTTTTCTATTCATCTTTTGCTTATTATTGACGAAACTCTTCTATTTACAAACATTTTTTTTGCAAATTATTAGTAACAAGAATTATTAGTAAAAATATGTTACCAATAATGGAAAGTAAGACAAAATTAATATAGTCGCAGGAATAGGTACTTTAAGGAAAATTTATGGGTTTAATGCGTTTGTATTACTATAGTAGATTTTGAAAATTATGACTTCTCATTTGTAAAGATGCACGATATACTTGAAGATACTTAAAAAGATAATAATTATAATTAATGTTGTAATCCTGACGATAAATTATCGAATTTTCGAGAATGTGGAATAATATCAATTTATGACGTCGATGGAATTTTATTGAAACTATTTCATTCAAGATTCGCGTTTTTGGATTCAAGCCAATAATTGTTGGGGCAATGAATCGAGTATGTGTTAATATAAAATAGAAGAAAGTTTTGAATCGTGAGGGAATCATGGAGCAAGTTATTTACTTAGTAATGAGAGTAGATGATGTTGCTTCTAATGATTCTCTATAATGAAAATGGGTAAAAGTGTAAAATGGGTAGAAATGGGTAAAATACTTTTCTTATTACATGATGTTTGATTTTTATTTTCTTCTATTTGGTCTGAATTGCTATTCGAACTGGAAAAAAATAAATATGGGTATCCATAAATATTATTTTCAGTTTAATTCGAGTTTCCAACAATTTGAGTTTAAAATTTGTATTGTATAATCGACAGAAGTTGTTAGATTCTTTTTCTATAAAGGATCGGAAAATGTTTCTATTTTCTGGAATCAGTTTTTAAAATTAGAAGTAAAAAAAATAGTAATCTAGTTATTTCTAAAATGTTATGCTTCATTAGGCTGAAAAATTATAAAATTCCTGCAGTAATTAGCATTTTTCATTATTAGAAGCGAATGCGGGCATATATTCTGTTCTTGTTGCGGTGCACGGATACCAATATCTGATAATCAATACCACTTTTTCCAAATAAAAAAAACCTTTTCTGCTTTAGATTTCAGGGGTAATTTTTGAAAAGGAATTTTAAATATCTAATTTATTCGAATTGAAGATATAATTATTTTTATATAATTTTACTTTGCATTTATTTAGACAAGTATGAATCATTAATAATTAGAGAATGATTATTTGTAATAGTAATAAATAATTGTTTTCAACAATAAAATAGTGAAAATAATTCACTATTAATATTAATGCTTTTAATAATTCATAATTAATAACTAATAATTTATAATTAACATTGCTTGTACAAAAGGAGATTTTTACTTCAATGTCTCTTTTTTCCTATGTAATTTTAAATTTTTCAATGATAATCCTCTTGAATGTTATATTATTTATTTCTGTTTCTTCATTTGGAAAGGAATACCTTGTTTCTTTGGCAAAACAGAATAAAAATCTTACCGCAATTGTCTTTCGTTTATCCCTTTTCTTAAGAAGAACATTTCTGATCAGCATCGCACGCAGCTGAGACCAAAATACTCCGCAGCCCCCCATTCTTTCTCCGCTCCAGTTTTCTCAGGTTCTGTAATAAGAAAAAGAATTTTAATCTAAAATTACTTTTTCTATCCTTTTTTTAATTTACAATAATATTTTT
Source organism: Leptopilina myrica (nomen nudum) (assembly GCA_032872475.1). NCBI lineage: Eukaryota > Metazoa > Arthropoda > Insecta > Hymenoptera > Figitidae > Leptopilina > Leptopilina myrica (nomen nudum). Next base: position 29,070,003 of record CM065467.1, read on the forward strand.
AAAAATATAGAGACAACTATTTAGTAAATTCTCTACATTATAATATTTCATTTCCAAAGTCGAAATATTGTTTCATCATTTGGAAAAAAATGAAAATAAATGAAAATAAATGAAAATAAATAAAAATAAATAAAAATAAATAAAATAAACGAAAATAAATGTAAATAAATGGAAATAAATTATATATATTCAGCCCTTCATAATTAAATTATCGAATTAATTTTACACAACATTCCTCTTGTGAATACATTGCATAATTTGCAACATGTGTTTCTGGCAAATATTACATATTATTTTGTATTGTATATACGTTCACGGTTCAAATATATAATATACGAAATGTATCACTGACATTCATTAAACGCTTACAAGTGAAAATTTCCATGCTATCCAAGAATGGAAAATACATGTTGATATTAAAATTACAATTCATCAGGGTTTCCTCTCTGTTAAAATGTGCTTTGACATTCTTTATCACATGAGACTTTCTGAGATTGGGTTCTTTTGTTAATTATTATTGAAAACGGAGAAATTATTGTATAATGCTAGAAAATTCTATTTATAAAAATGTTTATTTGGTAAGAATTTGGCTGTTTTTTTATTTTATTTAAAAAATGTGCAAAGAAATTTTCTCTCTCGCTCAAGAAAGGGAGAGGTGTAAAGTGACTTGATTAGACATAAACCTGAGAAGCGTGATAGAGCATGAATGAAAGATATAATGATAATTTGATCATTAGTGTAATGATGATAAAATTTGTGTTCGTTATCATCTTTTTTAGTCTCTATGTTTCAACTTGAATTTCATACCTTCTCGTGGCCTTATATATGTACTGAAATGGGCACACAACAATCGATAAGTTGCCATTTACACGGCTCAACATTCGTGCACCTGTATAACACTTAATATACGAGGGGAGGAGGTGAAGAAAAAATGTTTTCTGCATATTATGACATTTAAGAGAATTATTAATAGATGAAAAGAATTTTCACCATATATATTCCATTCTTTCTTAATGGAAATTATAAATCTACTAAATCTTCTTATTTTCATAATCACTGAATAAAACAGATAACAGCTTTAAGTATTTTTCTTACAAATCCGGAAATAATATCGGCAAGAGGTTTTTAATTAACTTCTCAGATGATAGCAGCTTTTATATAGGAAGAGTTTGTTTTATAAAAGTTTATTTATGAGAGCTCGGCTATAAAAAAAAAACGATCAAAGTTAGTATTTTTATATGTTGTATTATATATTTACTTGGTGGTGTATATGATGGAGAAAATGTAAAATAATTTTTGAAAATTTTAGTGTTTCATGAACTGTACACTGAGAAGACAATATATTTGAATCGAACATAATACAGTGTACCAAAAATTATGTATGATTTAAACATAATAATTTTGATTCAATACAAAGTTCAATAAAAATAACGTTTAATTCATTAATAAAATATGTTTAAACTAAAAATATTTTTTTGGTTGACTACTTATGTTTGGTTTAAACAATTTTTAAGAAATGTTTTTAACTAAAAACCGCAGCTTAACGGAGAGAAAAGCTGTTTTAATGGTGTTTTGTTCCGTAACATACAAAAGGAAACGATTAGCACTACTATATCTAATGTATAGTTTTTAGTTTTTTACAATTCTGAAAATTGTACTTATTAGGGGAACTTTTTTCCCTTTTAGGTTCAAAAGAAAAGAAAAAAAATACTTGTAATCAATACAAATGTTTATAAATAACTTGATGCATGGGAATAAAGTGTTGGATACTTGGCTTTAATTTTACATGGTTCATATGTTTCTGTTGTTGTTGCAAATAATTTTTGGGTGGAGCAATCGTAGAATTGATGCAAAGGAATTAAATTAATGCTACTGAAGTTTATTTATTTTATTTAAACAAGAATTATTTGGTAGAAGTAAACATTTATTTGAAAACACTCAAGTATAGCATTAAATCAAAAATGTTACGAATTTGAAGCTAAATTCAAATTAAGATAAAATTAATAGTACATTAAATTGAAATTTACTTATAATGAAGACTTCTGAGCGAAAAAGTGAGATAATTACATTATTTTACATTTAGTTTAAATTAATTTTAAAAATTGAATGAAAATGGAAGAAAATTAAATTAAGTTTGGTTTATTTTCTTTAATTATTGTTTGTTTATTATAAACCTAAGTTATTGTTTATCTTAACTAAGTTATTGTTTATCTTAACTAAATTAATGTTTATCTCAACTAAACTATTGTTTCTCTTAACTAAACTATTGTTTATTTTAACTAAACTATTAGCCTATCTTAACGAAACGAAATTAATTTAATTTCTTTTTCTCCTTTCTTTCGACATTTCGAAGTCGTTATCTGCGTTTTTTATCGTAAATACAAGACGGAAAGATTGAGAACATTTTCCCGAATTAAATGATGGATGATGAGAGAGGGCGTGTTTTTTGATGAAGAAAAGGAAATTGAGGAAACTTACTTCCTTTAGGCTGTGTAGATAGATAGCGCGATGGGCCCCCCTCCAATTAATTGAGGCTTGTCTGCTGGTGCTGCTGTTGATGGTGTCGTTTTAATTAATCATAATTCACGAAACCTCCTATGGTACCGACGACCACACCACGAGGAGCGCACATGGAACGTTTTTGTGCACTTTTATTGGCGCGTCGTGTCATCATTATGCAATAATAGGCACTCTTCCACTTTCTTCACTATATTTTTATTAATTTCTTTTTTAAAATTATTTTCAATTATTATTTTTTTTCTTCTATTTCACAGCCAAATTTTTAGGATTGCACTTTTTTATTAAAAACATTTAACGATCATGCACTTTTCTTCGCATTATCGTCTTTGTTTTATTAATATTGAGGCACCCAAATTGTTTAGACTCCAAGCTGTTAGTCCTCTCGATTCCACCTGTAAACAATTTTTTGATTCTTTCATTAAATTGTGAATTAAAGTATTTATTAAAAATTAAAATATTTGTGTCACGCTCCGCGAACAAAGGTGCCTAAGAAGCAAAAAATTTGAGGTTATGTTTTTAATTTTTCAAGTAAAAATATAGAAAGAGAAACAGATATTAATTAAAATTTATTGATCTCAAGTCTTCATTGTATCCAAAATAGTCAATGAAAATTGGTTTCAAATTCAAGTAACTAAAAATAAGCTTTTAATTAAAATAAATCTAACGCGAACTTAACCTACAATTCGTTTGCTTCTTAGGTACCTTTCTTGGGAGCGCGTCACATTTATTAAAAATAAAATTAATTTTTATTTAATTAAAATATTAGATGAAATTAAAATAGCAATTTAATCGAAATAATAAATTCAATCACAGTACTAGTTGAATTTAATGAAACTAAATTTAATTTAATTAATTTTTTTTTAATTTTAAATTTAAATTAAATTAAATTTTTTTAAATTTTATTTAATTTAAATTATTATTTTAATTTGAAATTATTTTTTTATACTTTTTGGAAGAATTATTAATTGTTCGTTGTTGCGCTTGACAGTAATAGTTTTCGTACTTTTGTGAATAAAACAATAGATGACTAAATATACCTTTTTGTTGAGTATACAAATTATTAACTTTAATAAAGCCTTGTGGCTAATAATATAACTGTTTTTATGAAAGGTGAACGCCCTTTAAGTAAATTTCAGAGAAATAATGATAATTCAAATAAAAAAAGGGGATATAGGGCACACGCACTTATTTTTAAAGGGTTGGGGGTAGCTTTCAAGATCATTAAGGTACCTACACAATTACGTGTACACACACACAGTTATACCTTATATTTGACGACACGAATTTTTTATAGAATCGATATTTTAGACTAGTCACATTTATGAAATGAAATTTATAAATATACCAACTATTTTTAAACATTTAATACATTTAATACATTCAAAGAAAATATTTCTTTAAGAAAAAAGTTTTCTTTTCTCACGAGATATTTCTTATTTTCGAAAAAAAATTTTTACATTTCGAAAAATTTCGTTTAAGAAAAGGATAATTTCATTTAATACAATTTTTTTCCTTTAAGAAAGGGACATTTTCTTTTAAAAAAAGGACTTTTTCTTTTTAAAAAATTATATTTTAGAAATAGAACAATTCTGTAAAGATTTCCTTTTTCCTTAATTCAACCAATTTCATGTGACATAAAAAATAAATTTCTTTCAATTTAAAAATTTAATTTAAAAACATTATAGGTGTAATGTTTAATAAAGTTAAATTTGTAATTTTAATTAAGATCCTTGGGTGTAATTAAATTGAAGTACCGTATATGCATTATTATTATAATTATTAAAATGAAATATTTGCAAAAAAAGAAGAGAATATATCAGTTAATAAAGTGAATGCCTCTCGACTAATTGTTAAAAATAAAAATAATGAAAAGAATGAGAGTAAACATTTTAGTAATTCAGAAAGAGAAGAATAATTAGGAACTCGCAATTTTCACAGTTATACTTATGACACAAGTGAAAGAATTAATATTTCCATGTTGGAACTGTTTTGTTTTCACAACCCAATTTTCTAAGTACTAAAATAGAAAGTTAGTGTATATGTAGATTTGCAGAAAGGTTTGAAAGAAATATATATATATTTTTTTTTATGAACGTTATTATTAAATATTCAAGATATAGTCTTTTGAGACCGTTATAGGGAACACTTCATATAGTACTTGCATATATAGCATTAGATATAAAACCGCATTTTTAATTCATTTTCATTAGACCTGAAGAATGGGAAAAATTTTTTTTTTAAAGAAATTAAAAATTATCACTGATATTTGATTCAAATTATTAATTAATTATTAATTATTATTGATTCTAATTTATAATATGTAAGAAAAAGAAATTACAGAATTTTGGTGCGTTTCATCTTTGAACGAACGGATGTTTTCTAATCGGGAAAAAATTTCTATGAACAATTCACTTTATTTTAGAATAACAAACAATGTAAGAAAATGTTAAACTTTCTTTAAAGTTTGAAGTAATTATTGCATTTTCTTTTTAATAGACGAACTATAATTTTTTTATCGAAGGTTCTCCTTGCATTTTAATTATAAATCATTAATAGATTTTTAAAAGAATAAGAAAAGAAATTTAATTTTTTCCGAAATTGAGAAATTTTCTCTTATTAAAGAATTTTTTTTTTAAAGAAGTACCTTAAGTGCGACGAGAAAGAAATTTTTTTATGTTTCAAATAAGTAATGAATAACAAAAAATAAGTAATAAGTGATAACATTTTTTTGAAAAAAAGTAAAGAATAAGAAAAATAAATGTAGAATAAAACAAAATAGTTGAATGAAGAAATAAATTATTCACAGAAAAGTTAATTGTTATAAATTATTTTCAATACTTATTTTTAGGAGTAAACTTTTATCCAGACTGACAGTAAATTCACCTTTGGTAAATAAGTAATAAAATGTCAATTTAATTTATAGACTTTAAACATATCACTTTGCAATAATAATTTAGTTATCTTCTATCTTCAGGTAAACAAATTATATTCTTCAAATCTGAATTAGTGAAAAATACCCACTGATTTATTATAATTACCTTTTTCACTACATAATTAATTGAGAAAATCTTTTTGCTAACACTGCAAAATTCAGATTTAGTGTAACAATAATTGCCATAAATTAAATAAAAACTCTAAGTAATTGTGCGGAATTAATGTCGATTTCGAGATTGAATGAAATGAATTGTTTATATTCAATTTTGTCGAAAAAAAAGAAAAAATTTTTCGTTTATGACTTTTAAATTTATCGTTATCATACAATTCTAATTGAATTGGAGTCAATTAAAATTTACATTTATAACAATTCATCGGTATGAGTGCTTATATTTCCTGAGCTAACAATAAGTACGATCAGAGTCTGAATATTGATTATTTCAGTTTTTTTTTTCAGCTTTTGAAGTTCAATAATGTTATTTCTATTCATTCTGATATTAGTAGAGAGGATAAAAAAAGATTTTCAGCAGTGGGAAAACAAAAAAAAATGTATCCCATTAAATGGGGGTTTTTTTATCTAATTGATAGTTTTACCCCCTTTAAAAAAATTAAAATCATTTAATTCTAACATTTATTAACTCTACTTTTAATTTATTATTACTATTTTTTACTATACAAATTATATGTAAATTAATATTATTATATTTGTGACACGCTCCCAAGAAAGGTACCTAAACAGCAAAAAATTTGAGGTTATGTTTTTAATGATTCAAATAAAAATACAGATAGATAATAAATTATGAATTAAAAGTTATTGATCTCAAGTCTTTATTATATATTTAAAAATAGTCAATGAAAATTGGTTTCAAATGCAAATAACTAAAAATAAGCTTTTAATTAAAATAAACCTAATCGCAAACTTAACCGACAATTTGTTTGCTTTTTAGGTACCTTTCTTGGGAGCGCGTCACATTGAGCGTCATTTTGATATTATTTAATATTTTTGTCTCGTTCGAACCGGTTTTTAACCTTTCAAAAAAAGACCATTTTTATTTTTATTTTAGTTCATTGTTTTAATTGTTTACACTGAAAAAAATTTATTTGCTTCAAATAACCGATTATTTGACTATTAGCAAATAAATATTTTCTTGAATCAAATAATATTTGATTTACATACTGAAATATTTTATTCAAATAAAAATTATTTTATTCAAGTAAATATTTATTTCATAATAGTCAAATAATCGGTTATGTGAATCAAATAATTTTTTTTCAATGTATATTAATAAAAATTGTGATTAATAATATTAATATTTAGACTCGGAGTGTTCGTTCAACTCAGTGTTTTATATTTGAACTAAGACGACCGAGTGATAAATTGAAATATTTATTATGAAAATTTAATGAAATTGAATTAAAAAATTATTTATTTAGTATTAATATTTGTTGACTTGGAAATTGTTTGTTGTATACCAATGTCCACATTGAGACTTTATTTTTAAATGAAAAATACAAAGTTCTGAATAACAATTGAAATGTAAAAAGTTTTCTGATGGATGGATAGAATATGTGTTTCTGTATTTTGAGAGATAGATATGTTGAGGTATATTGAAATGACGGATTAAAGTTTGCCTTTGGTTTTATAGAAACTCGGTTCGTTTGAGTTGGTTCATGCTGGAAGGAACAGTCGATTGGTTTATGCTCGAATAGATTTCACCGGACGCCACACTGTCTGATACAACCTAACATACTCTACTGGTCGATGGGGAAGGGAAAAAGTTTGCTTTTACTACTGGCAGAATTCCCTTCCAATTCCTTTTTTTTCGAAAAAGAGAGGAAATAATTATAAAAATTTCGATTTTGCAGATGAAATTTTTATCAAAAGGGTTTTTTTTTTCTAATTAACCGTTTGCTTTTGATTCCTTTTCTATTCATCCTGTTTTCTAATTTAGAACTAGAATAATTAAAGATGAATATAATTTAGTGGTAAATATTTAATGTAATTTATTTTTTACAACTATTTCTTCTAGACTGTAAAAAAATTTGTTGGGGAAATTCAACTACTATTGGGTTGTAGAGGGAAAAGTAGTTAAATTAATTACTTTTTTAGTTGATCTAATACTGTTTGTATAGTGAATTTTACTACTTCTTATGTATAGTTGAAAATTTAGAATCGAAGCAACTGAGAAAAGTATACTTAATTTTTTGAAAATAACAACAAAATCTTGTTGCACCAACTACAGTCTTAATTATTTTAACTACTGTTTGATGGTTAAAACAAGTTTTTTAAAATCTTTGGGTAAGGAGAGTAGTTAAATTTACTAAGAATTTTTTTGAGTGTACACTGTAAAAAAAATATTCTAAATTAGAGCTGATTTCGGTATTAAAATAGAACATAGTTACGATTTAGTACCAAAATTATGGTTCTAAATTATAGTACCTTTCTTTTTATACAGATTATTTAGTGGTATGTACGAAAGGGCATCTTGCAAATAAATAATAATGTTTATATAATGTTTATATAATGTTAAAGGATTGAAATATTCAAAAGGAAACAGTTTTATATTTTCGTTAATTAGGATTTAAAGGACTCGATAAAAATCATTTGGTTAGAAATTACGTATCTGTTAGGATAGCACAATCTTGGGAGTTCTAATCTATTCGATACCGCACTGTTGATAGATTTTACACTCTGACATTTTTTTTTTATTATTACATGATGACGAAATTGAAAAATACAATGCTCACAACTGCTTGTCATTGAAATCGATAAAATCTTTATTTAGATATACTGGTACATAAAATTTTACTGACAAGTTACATTAGAAATTTTATTTCAGCAAAATTTACGTGAAACTACCACATTTGGAGTGAATTTAAAACCTTGTTTTTAATTTAGTTGTCTTGGAAGTATAAATTTGGGAAGAATCGACATTTAAAAATATTGTGAATCGAATCATAATTTGATACAATTTGGTAGTGATTTGATATCTTCAAGAAAACTATAACTGTATACAGGTGAAAAAGTAATAAATCTTCGAGCTTTTATAGGGGGATCTTTTATAGTTTCACAGCGACTCTTTTAGTTGTTTTTGTATAAATGTTTCAGTCATTCGAGTGAGAAAATCTTCAGGATTTTCAAGATCGAACTGTTTAGAGAATGATTCCAAATTTACTTAAAATTCAACAATTTTTTGGGTTAGGAAACCCATTTTTGAGCCATCTTTAGCTTTTAAAAATCAGTTTCTGAAGAGACTGACTATTTGGGGTGTGAGTTCATTTAGCCAAAACAAAATAAATCTGTTTGTGACTCTGGAATCATTAAAACGTACTTAAATTCAACAATTTTTTGGGTTAAGAAACCCATTTTTGAATCATCTTTAGTTTTTAAAAATCCGTTTCCAAATTGACTGACTACTTGGGGTGTTGAGTTCTTTTAGCCAAAACAAAATAAATCTGTTTGTAACTGAAAACATTAAGACAAGAATATCAATATTTTTAGGGGAATTAACCCTCTATTCATGGTTGAGAACAAAATTTGGGTTAGTATAGTCCCTTAAAAATCGCATTTTTCGTTTATGAAAATCCGGTAAATACTGGCCGAGAGGTTTTCCTCTCTCGCGGAGAAGTGCGCGGCTCGTGTATAGCGATCGATCAGCCGAATTACTGGCAGTACTCAATTCCATGTTATATAGTTTTGTCGCACTGACCCCGGAAAAAATCAAGATTTAATCGGACTTTTTGTCCTAGATTTTAAAATGCTTCATTTTCTTGTGAGTGAAAATTGCGACAAATTTATATATATAACAATATACATGTATATATATATATATACACTGACACATTCACTGCTTATAAAGGGTCACGTCCTCTCAGAGAGTTTAAAATCGATTTCACTCTGCCTAGCGGTATAAACTAAACCTTTAAGAAAAACGTGTTTTTCTCCAAAAAAAAAAATATATTCACCTTCTATTCTTCCCTCCAATGTATTTTGAAAATTTAAAATTTGACACTTGAAACACCTTTGAGTCACGGCACTTGTTCTTCGACACGACATTCGATTTTCGACATTCCACAGCGACTCTCCCCTTATCTGATTGTTGAGAATCGTGATTGGGACGCGAATTTTGTACGTTACAAATCGAATGCACAATTTTTTTTTTTTTTTTTTTTGATAAAGCGTGACGAGAGGGTGCGTGAGTTGGGTGAGGGGTGGAAATTATAGGAAGCGAAAGTCGTGTGTATGTGTGTTTGTGTTTGTGGAAAAGACCGAGAGAGAAAGAGAAAAAAGGGAGAGAAGAGGAGTTAAAAATCGTGGAATCCACGAGATCCGCATACGTTGACTAACGACGCCAGACTGTAGTTGAATCTGCAAAGGGCGACTATCGGCCATGCGTCTGCGTCGTCGCGGCGACGACGACGACGACGACGACGACGTCGGTGACGGTGGCCACAACCGCGTCGACGATGACGAGCAACGTAAAGGGTGGCACGCGCTCTCTTCCTTTTCACCCCCTTATCTAAATTTCCTCCTCTTCCTTCCTCTTCTTTATTTTCATCCCTAGGGTGAGTTGAAAAAAAAGTAAATATAGGGCTTTTCATTTTTTTTCAAGTGTTATTAAGTCATTGAATCATTTTTTTCCTTGTTGAATTTCATTGAAGAAGGATCTAATGAAATTTGACGCGGAAAATGGGAGATTGATGATACTTTTACTTGTAGTGTTTGAAGGATTTTCATAAATGTAACCTAGAAGATTATAAAGTGTTGATTAGCCTCGTGGTTAAGTGGATTAGGTTGTAAGAAAGGGGCATAGGTTCGAATCCTCCTCCTCTTCTTTTTTTTCTTTCTTGTCTTGAACAGTTTTTCTAATGATCTTTGGATATTTCATACTCGTATTCGTCTTTAGTTTTTAATTAAGGCCAAACTAAATCAAGAATTATACAATTTTATACAACGTGCTTGTTGTAAAAAATACTTCCAGAAACTACAAAGTATGCACAAGCGACTAGACATTTAGGACAGTAATTAGCATAATTATCTTTTTCTGCAAAAAAGTTTACGAAGAATAAGTAATTACGTACATTATTTAATTCACGCTATACGCACACAAACAAATTTTGCCGAAACGTATGTTTGTCATATTATATAATTAATAGTAAATAAAAGTATAATTAATTAATAAATGAAATAAATAATAATAATAAATCATTAAATATTGTATAATTAAAAAAAAAATATTAATTTTGAAAATTCAATTCTTTCCAAAAAATGCACTCTATTTTTCTTTTAATATTCAAATATAATCTCAAATTTTAACTGAAATTCATTTTTATGAAATAAAAATCAATTTTTATTAAAAAATTCTACAAGCATTTAATTATTTAAATGCAAAAGTAAATAATTTATTGAATAATTAAATGTTTCTCAAAATTCAATTCTCATAAAGAATTTTAGTAACAAATTATTTAATAATTCAATTCTGTTAAGTCAAATTTTATTAAAACTTGCATGAACATAATAACTTTTTTCAAGAAATTCAATTATAATTGTATGAAAAATAATTGAAACGCTGCGATGAGTTTTATGAGAATTTTCAAATTTATTTGTTTACAATTCTATTTTACAAAATTTTAATTATTCAAAAATTCTGCAATTAAATGAACATTGAGAAATAGAAACTTGAAATACTTTCAATAAAAATTCTATTAAACTTTTAAAAAGAATTAATTTTACAGAATTTTTTGTCAACAAATTTGAAAAATTAAGAATTTCAATGATTTTAGTTTGAAACTTTTTTCAAAATTTAATTATTTTCAAAAATCCACGTTATAATGCTTTTAATACTTTCATGTATAATCTAAAATTTAAGCTGAAATTAATTTTAAAACCCATTTTTATTAGTAAATTCAACGAGAATTTAATTATTTAAATACAAAAATAAATAATTTGTTAATTTCACGTTTCTTGAAATTAAATTCTCATAAAAAATGTTATCAACAAATTTTTTAAATCAATAAATTCTTTGGATTCTTAATAAGAATTTTAATAAGATTTTTAAGAATAATTATATTTTTCGAGGAATTCGATTAAATTTGCATTAATAATAATTGAAATTCTGCAATGAGTTTTATTTATGTAAATAATTGAATTCCTAAAAGAATTTTATATTATATAAAAATAATTGAATCCCTGTAGAAATGTTATTTTTTAAGAAAATAATTAAATTATTGCGAAGAAATTTATAAAAAATTTGTAAATTATTGAATTCCTGTAAAAATTTTGATTATTTATGAAAATAATTCAATCTATGCGGAGAATTGTATTGAAATTTTTTTTTAATAATGGAAGTCTTATGAAAAATTTTATTGAAATAGTAGATATTGAAAATTATGGAATTGTAGAAAACTTTTGTAAAATAATTGAAATTTTGACAAGAATTTTGTAAAATAATTGAATATCAGAGAAGAATTTTATTATTTATAAAGAGAATTGAATTTAGTAACTATGTTACTAAGTTACAGTTAGTAATTTGGTAACTTAGTTAGTTTTTCTGTGAAGATAAACTTTAAAAAAAAAATAATTTGTCATCTTCTGCCCATTGTCGGCTGTGGTTACTTTTTATTAATTATGAATTAAATTAATTTTCACAACCCGTATATTAATTGAAATTGTTCTAGTAGTAGGTAGTCTGGGATTTATTGAAAATAATGGAATATTGACAAGAATTTGATGAAAATTTTGTAAAATAATTGAATATCAGAGAAGAATTAAATTATTTATAAAGAGAATTGAAATTTTGGAACAAAATTTTTATTCAAAATAAAATTTAATTCATAGTTAAAAATAACACAAAAATATATTATTTGAATTCGTTTTGGTGTTAATTTAATCCTGGAGGTATTAAACTGTTGCAGATTATTTTAATCCATTCTGGTGTTATTTTAACACCTTAAGTTTTACTGTGTGCACCCAAAAAGCAGAAAATAGTTTGTCAGGAGAGAAACATTTATAAAATGAAACATTTATAAACATAATATATATAAAATAAAATTCTCGAGAAAAAACAAGAGGAGAGGAAAAAATATTCTTAAGATAAAATTGGTGTTAGTAGAAACGACTTGGATATAGTTTTTATGTGTACATCGCAGGTACATCGGTAAATACTTGACGTGAGAGCTTTTCTAATCTGGAAGTAGAGCACGAAAAAGGTCGTTGAATTGCCTTCTTCCGGAAATGTGCAATTTTCTTTTTCCGATGGATTTTTAAGACCATACTTTTGTACAATACTTGGGTAAAAGTGGCAAAAGTGACGCGCAGTGATTTAGTTGTGAACGTGACTAGCTTTGGAAAAATTTCTATAATGAAGGTGTGTTTCCTTATACATAAACTTGTCAATTTTTCCCTTTTCTTTTTTCCATCTCACTTATTCGCACATGGATTTTCAATATTGCGAAGCAATTTTTATTCCCTTCTTCATATATGCGCATGTATATGCTTTTGTAAATTTTGAAAATATATCGAAATTCTGAGAGTCGATTTCAGTTCATTGAATTCTGTATATGATTATTTTTTTGAATAGTTCCTGAAAATTTTTCTATTTTTAGAATTTTGCTTCTAGAAATAGTTGATTTTTTAAATGGAAATGTACAATTGAGTCATCAACATAGTTAATCCGTTGTTCTGACATCGATACTTCTAATCCGGGAAAAAGAATGCAAAAGTACTTTTCCCGATTATAATTGGATTAGAGTTTAGTAAGCAAGCGTGTGTTACATATTTGTATATAACTAATGGGAAGCCAAATCAATTTTCTTCTTGCTGACACATCAATACACCACGTCAATCAATAAACCCGAAACCCGATTTTTATTTGAAAAACGTGCAAAAATGGTAAAATTGCTTTTTAAGCATGCGAAGTTTATTAAATACCCATTAAAACGTTATAACCTTTGTATATTGAAAATCAAAATATATTACCTATATTTATATTTAATATAAATTTGTAATGTAACAAAGTTTCGCGCGAATAATTAAAAAAGTAATTTTCATTATATTGTTGAACGAAAAAAAAAGAAGTTTACGGTCTACTATAAATTTCAATTACTTATAGTGTAGAATCTAATAAAAGCGAGCTTTAACTATTTAGTGTGATGTAACATCAAGAATACACTACTTCGACTAATAAATATCTGAGAATTAGGTGTCGGCGAGTGCCAAACTATTTTCATCGTCACTTTACACGCTAAACTATTTTTAAAGTTTTCTACTTTCTCCCTAAAATGGAATATACTTGCATTTTTGATAATTGATAAAAAAAGTGGGAATAATCTATTTGTACTTTATCCAATTAGATAATTTATAATTTATGCATTATATTGTATTTAAAAAGTAAAAAAAGGGTAAATCGTATTAAAACATTTCAATCGCGCACAGAGGAAATGTTTTTTTATTGTTATTATTATTATTTTAGTTATTTTTTTCCTTCTAATTTTTGTTCACAAAGGGTTCGATTGGTAAAAAATTTTGGCCTGCGGGAATAAAGAATTATTCATCCGCAATGTTTGTAAATCACTATAATGCAGTATTGTCATTAGTAAAATTGTATCAACAGTTGATATTACATCTTGAATTGTATTCGGTGTCACTGTCTTGTAAAGATAGTCTTGGTATAATATTTCTTTTTTAATTATTCTCATTAGCTGTTCTGTTATAGTTATAATTTTATTGTCAATCCTCAGATCGAAAACTAAAATGTAGAATTTTTCCCCTTTAAAATATTTTTATTCAAATTTTTTTAATTTTTCAATAGAATTGAGAAGAAGCTCCTCCCCATTCGTGCCATTGGCCGTCGTTCAAGGTCATTCTCCCCAATTGCCAATCAGAGCCATATGACCTTGAAATGTAGCGAATAAAATTAACAGAAGCTTCGTAGGGGCGTTTCTCTTCGGAAGTGTTGTTAAAAATTGTTAAAAATTGTTAAATATTGTTAAAAATTGTTAAGAATTGTTAAATATTGTAAAAAATTGTTAAGAATTGTTAAAAATTGTTAAAAAATTGTTAAGAATTGTTAAAAATGGTTAAGAATTGTTAAAAATTGTTAAGAATTGTTAAAAATTGTTAAAAATTGTTAAAAATTTGTTAAGAATTGTTAAGAATTGTTCAGAATTGTTAAAAATTGTTTAAAAATGGTTAAGAATTGTTAAAACTGTTAAATATTGTTAAAAATTGTTAAGAATTGTTAAAAATGGTTAAGAATTGCTAAAAATTGTTTAAAAATTGTTAAATATTGTTAAAAATTGTTAAGAATTTATAATTACAATATTGACTATTTTCAATTAAATATTTACTTGAATCAAATAATATTTAATGGAGTCAATTAAATATTTAATTGATAATCGTCAATTGATCGGTTATTTAAATCAATAAAAAAAAATTTTTTCCATTGTAAATATCGCAAAGAAGAAAGAATTAAGTGAATTTGAGGTTTAATATGTGATTGAGGGGAATATAATATTTGACATGAAGTGTAACCCTTGTTTCCCAAGGGATAAATATCTTTGCGTATAATGAAAAGTGACGCTTCGCGAGGTGGCACTAATTCCAATCTCGGATCGAGTGTGTGTATGTTACCTTATATTATATTATCCGCAGAAAAAGCGTCACATTTTTCTTTTCTCATTGACGTATATTACGCGCTTCTTTATTCATGAAACGGAAATCCTGCCTCTCTACCTCCCATGACGTAATGGAACTCTGTATATCTATATATACTAAATAATAAAATTTTTATATACTATAATATTAAATAAACGACAAGAATATATATAGGGAATGTTTGCAAATTGCAATTTTATTAAATTTCATTCACTGCACAAGATTCTCTTTTTCTATTTTTAATAAAAAAATGTAAACTTTTTCAATTGAAAAACTTGTTCCTCTAGTTAGTGAATGTTGTGGTAAAATTATTTTAAAAATAATGAAAACAGTTTGCAATTTTTTATCGAAAGTGAATTTTTTAGAAGAACATTTTTGTTGTCTATTTTTAAATTGTGTTTTAAAATTTAGGATTAATTTAAAAATTAAAATTAATTTAAATTTGACTAATTTGATTTTTTTTAAAGAAAATGTTTTTCTTTTCTATTTCTTAATTGTGTTTTCAAATTTGGGATTAATTTAAAAATTAAAATTAATTTAAATTTGAACTTTTTTAGTAGAAAATATTTTTCTTTTCTATTTCATAATTGTGTTTTAAAATTTGGGATTAATTTAAATTTAAAATTTCACATTAAAGATGAGATGCGGCTCGAACGTGAGAGTGGGGGCAATGGGTGCGAGAGAGACGTACGGAGACTTCCTTGTCGCTCTCATTGCCCCTTCTCCTGCTTTTTAGCCCCATTTTTGACATTTGATTTATATATTTAATATTAGTTATTTTTTATTATTAATTTTGAAGTTTTTAATTCATTTATTAATCAATATTTTTCTTTTTTGTTTCAGGTGAGTGAATTCCGTGTTCAATTTTTTTTGTCGAAGAATATATTTTTGAGCGTGAGTAAAATATTTAGTTATTTTTATATTTCCTTAATGGAAGTAGGAGAAACATATATATATAAAAACTATACCGAACCTTTTTTTCGCGTGATAATTAGATTGGTTCTTTTGACATTGGCACGCAAAAAAATTGAAAGTCACTAGGGAGTCGTATTTTATTATATTTCTTAATGAGAAAAATATAAAAAGAAAATGAAGAACCATAAACGACGTTCGATTTTGTTGATGAAATTTTATATAAGGAATTCTCTCGGACGAATTTCGTTTTTCTCGCCCTCGATTTTTATTTAGCAGACGACCATGAAAATGAATATTTCCCAAATGAGATATTTCATTTCCTAGTGGAGTCCTCATTAATAAGAAGGATAAGACACGGGTGTAACCCTTTTATAGAGTCACACGATGTTAGAATTCTTGAGGTCATATATTTTATACGACGGTAATCGAATGCCGAACCTTTTTTTCCCCATTGGCAAAATTTTATATTTCAATTTTAATTTTATATTTAAATATTCAGAATATTCTAATATTTAAATATTCAAAAATTTGTAATATTTAAATATTCGAAAATTCTAATATTTAAGTATTCAAAAAATTTTAATATATTTATAAATTTATAAATAGATTCACATTTTAAATAGATCATCAAAAATAGCTCATTAACAGAATTTATTCTTTATATATATGTAAAAAAATATTTCCTTTACATGAAGAAAAATTTTTTCGTTTATATAAAGAATATTTTTTTATTCTTCTTTATTTGGAAATTACGAGTTGAAAAATTTTGAAATACAATTTTCCTTTTCTAGAGGAACTTAGTTTTGGGAAAAAGTAAAATAAGTTGAATTGAAATTACGGTCGCGGAGAAAATTCTTTGCAGTTATAAAGCAGTCATAAGAAAATATTTTTTCAATCCATCAAAAGTTGATAACTTTTTTTTTCCTTCTTTGCTTTTCTGTTCCTCTTTTGACAGGCTTCTGCATTTTTTATCGATTCGAAACTTATTACTGGGAAAATTTATTTTTGCTGTTTGGTAAAAAATGTGTAAATATATATAAATATATTTTCGAAAACTGATTTATCTTCAAAGCTGATTAATAAATTAAAATAACACAATGAAAAAAAAAATTTAATTAAAAAAACTTTAAATTTCAATAATTGAATATATCAAAGAAAAAAATTACTAAATAACTAAATTAAAATTAATTAAATGAATTAAATTATTACAACAAATTAAAGAATTCAAAAATAATAAACAATTATTAAATTGAGGTAAAAAATTGAGTTTTATTAATTTGGGTTTAGAAGATATTTTAGTTCCTCAAAATTTAATTGTTTGGTTCACTCATGCAATTGAGACAAAAGTTTTATTTATTCTTTGAAAATAATTCGAATATTGGAATATTAAATAATAATAATAATAATAATTTTTTATTAAAGGAAATAAAATATTTACGTCAATAATAATTTTTTTTTTAAAGTGAAATGAATACGTACATAGGTATATAAGTGATGGAATTAATCGTGTGATGTGATAATATTGGCATCTGGTTGATTGATCACTTTGGGGTGAAATTTCATTTTGTATGAACAGTTGCCACTTTTCAATATTTGAGGAAACTAAAATTGTATTCAAAAATATTAAATAAATGTTTCTTTTTTTCGAAATATTCTTATTGTACATATGCATTCGTGATTATAAAGCAGTAAATTTGAAAATAAAAGCAAGAACCGTAAAAAAAATAATTGTTTTCAATGCACAAATGTTAGTTCGTATCTTTCTTTTTATCTTCCGGGTTTTTTTTCTGTTTATTACAGTTGGAAAAAATATTTATTATCTGAAGGATAAATTTTTATTTAAAAAATTTGTATAAAAAAAGACAATTTTTAGAGGAGAATTTTCGTTTGAAGATAACTTTTTAAGTCTTTTGCGAAAAAAAATGATTCATATCTTCTTTTAGAAGTAACGACTTTTTATATCTATATGTATATTTTGTGAAACTTGAATTAGTCATTTAGTCATATTTAATTAAATTGCGACACATTTTTTATTTTTCAAAAAAGTTTTTCAATTTTTCACAGATTCTATATTTTTGATAAAATTATTGTTAATCTTAATTTACATTTATACTTTTACTCTTTCTTATTTATACTTTTAAGTATAAATTGCGAGATTATATTATATTCAAATTTAATTAAATATGAAAAAAATATTAATATTAATTATATGAAAAAAAATATTAATAGTAATTATATTGAAAAAAAATATTAATAGTAATTAAATGAAAAAAATTATTTTATTTTATGATTATAAAATTTGTCCACGACTCCTGGAACTCGCTCGATAAATAATTTACGAGTTTTCTTAAAAAGTAGAAAAGGTATTTTTTATGCCTTTTGTTATAAAGTCTTAGTTAAAATCAAATCATTATTTTAAAAAAGATATTTCTAAAGAATTCACTAATTTAAATCACTTTAGGAAATTCACTAATTTAAATTGGTAAACATTTTTATTTTTACAAATTTAAATTTAGAAAGAAAGAAAAATAATAATACAATTTTTTAAATTAATTAATACTAATTAATTAATATCTTTGTTAAAATTTACTTCCAATTGAAAGCTCTAAATAAAACTAATAACATTTTATTGAAGTTATATCTTAATTTCTACTGTACAATTTTTGTATAAAAC
Source organism: Leptopilina myrica (nomen nudum) (assembly GCA_032872475.1). NCBI lineage: Eukaryota > Metazoa > Arthropoda > Insecta > Hymenoptera > Figitidae > Leptopilina > Leptopilina myrica (nomen nudum). The sequence goes on from CM065467.1 coordinate 29,088,701, forward strand.
TAGATATGATATATAATATTTTTTTTATGTATATGTATTGTATTTTAATTAATTAGAAAGCTGCATTTTGGAAATTAATTCCCTATTAGTTTGCGGAATATAATTTAATATATAGTTGTTTGATGACTGTGGAGTTGAGAAGCAACTCAATAGCTCGATTCACTATAGTGCCTACTCTAGCATTGCAGTGCTGACCACAAGTAGACATTATGTAATCTTAGTGGTAATCTCATGCAATTGGATCCTAAAATATATAAACAAAAGCATCGTTTTTAAAGAAAAATTATTGAAAATAGTTTAACAATAGTAGATGATTGATTGGAATATGATTATCGGTTCTGGCAACAAGTTTATAAGAACAAAACATTTTCTACAATTGTTTATAGACTAAATATTTAATTAAATAATAAAAATAAAAAATAAAAATTTTCTTTTTAAATATGTAACTATTTTCGTATTAATTTATAAATATTTTATTTTTAGGGTTCCGTACACCTACGGAAAAACAGAAATTCCTTAAATTCATCTTTTTTACCTGGTTTTCTAATATTGTTTTATTATTTTTGGGTTTTTGACAACCAATTTAATTTTTTAGCTATCTACATATGCTTTGCTAAAGAAAATAATTTTTGTTCATAAATTCGAAAAACCGAAATTCTTAAAATTCATCTTTTCTCTACATTTTTTTCTTATTTTGCTTCATTATTTTTCGGTTTTTGAGAACCACTTTACTTTTTAGGGTTTTGTACCCTAAATTTTTCAAACCTTTAATACTTTTTGTTAAACAAAAATTTAAATATACTTATTCATATTTATTTTACCCAAGGAATTGAAATTTCAAATAATTTCAATGAAAAACCTCGCATGATATAAAATTATTATTTCTAAAATTTGCAACTGTAATTCATCCAAAATTCCATTAATTTTCTAGAATTTTTTAATAATATTATTCAAAAATTTAATTTTTAAGGAGGCTAACAAATTAAAACACTACACATTTAAATTATTTATTATCAACTTTTAAGTTTAAATCAAACATAACATTTTTAAACATATTTTTTGTTAAAACCAAAACAAAAAATATGTTTGAATTAAACATAATTATTGAAACAAAAATTATTTTTGAATGAAACTATAGTAAATATTTTTTATATATTGGAATTAAGCTTAGAAACTAATTTCAATGAAACAAAATCGTTTAAAATTATTTTTTTACTTGAAACGAGTATGTTTTCTCAGTGTATAGTTATTATATTTATTATAGTTATTATATTTATTATATTATTATATTTATTATATTTATTATATTTATTACTTTGTTTTTTTTGTCGAGTAAAAAAAATATATTTATTACTATTTATTAGTAAAATTTACTAATTAGAAATTAAATAAAAATTTAATAATTAAAAGCGTAACTACTAATATAAATCTAATTTTAAGTACTAAATGTAAATCAGTAAACATTTTTAATAATTCACATTATAAAAAAAATTTTTTTTAATACTAATATAATATACTTGTAATTGTAGTTATAAATTGTATATAATATTTATAAAATAAGTATATTTATATTATATTTCAACATTTATAAAAATAGTTATATTTACATTATATTTATATTACACATAAAGTTCGTATAGTAAAAAATAAAAGTGTTTGCCTTTTTAGATTTTCCTGAGAAATGTATATAGATGCGTATTCTGGTTGGCCAATTATATCGATTTGTATTGTTAGAATACAGACGTTGAATATTTTTCGGGGGCGTAACACTTTGTTGTGCGATTCAAATGATGCTTGTTGGCAGGTTTCAGCAGGCCTTCGATAGCTCAGTTGGTAGAGCGGTGGACTGTAGTTGGCTTTTAAATCATGTAGTAATCCATAGGTCGCTGGTTCGAATCCGGCTCGAAGGAATTTTTTATTATTTTTCAATCTAAACTCTCGTACTTTTGGTTTTTTCTTTTTGTCAAACACTTTTTAATTATTGAAATCTTTATTGTTTGGAAGTTCTTTTTGCTTATTCAAAAGTAGGAGAAATAGTATTTTTAATATAGACGAGGAAAAAAAATCTTTTAACTGGAATAGCGACAATTTTCGCTAAAAAAAACAATAGTATTCGTTGAAATAGCGAATGTATTCCTTGCAGTAACTAAAAATTTCGCTAACTTAGTGAATTTTGTATAGTTGTTCCAGGTGAAGATTTTTTTTCTCGTATTATTGAATTAAAAAAAATCTTCACCTGGAACAACTAAAAATTTCACTATATTAGCGAAATTTTTAGTTATTGCAACGAATACTTTCGCTATATTTTAATGAAATTTTTAGTTATAGCAACGAATACTTTCGCTATTTTAGCGAAATTTTTAGTTATTGCAACGAATACTTTCGCTGTTTTAACGAAAGTTAATAAAATTTTATCGAATAAAATTTTTATATTTATTTTTATTATTGTAGAATGATAATATAATGTAATGAATATAAAATTTAATGGCAATGATTAGTTTTAGTAACAGGATATATATTTCGTTGCGTGTACAAATTACAAGAGAACATAGGGGGTAAATGATGACTTGAGCCCCCTTATTAGGTTTTGTTCCTTGCATTATTAACCCTCGGCGCCTGATTGTCTGTTAAGGGGTAAAACTTCGATATTCTATATATTTCTTTCCTGGTCGTTATTGGTTTCCATAAAAAAAATTTTCTTCACTGTCAAGTACATTTTTTTTATTTTCGCCTTTAAAAATTCGATTCTTATTCCTTTTTATAATTATAAAATTAAAAAGAAAATTTATACTTTTCTACAATTTTTACTAAAACTTGATAATTCATATTTTAATTATCCTAATGTATTCAGTATCATTTTTCTCTAATTTTAATCTATTTTTAATTTGAATAGTATACATATAACCGAAAATTGAAAAAATTTAATCATTCACTGAAAAAAAAATTTATTTCATTCAAATAATTATTTTACTATTATCAAATAAATATTTACTTGAATCAAATAAATTGTATTTGAATAAAAAATGTCAGTATTTAAAGCGAATATTATTTATTTGATTCAAATAATTATTTTACTATTATCAAATAAATATTTACTTGAATCAAATAAATTGTATTTGAATAAAAAATTTCAGTATTTAAGGCGAATATTATTTAATTGATTCAAAAAAAATTATTTGATTTAATTAAATATTTATTTCATAATAGTAAAAAAAAATTTATTTGAATCAAATAAATTGTATTTGAATCAAATGATTTTTTTTCAGTGTATGGAAAAATTAATTAATTATTACAATTAATATTTTTTTCGTGGCAAATTAATCGAAACAATTATCTGGAGTGACAATTGTTATATATAGCAGTTGGAACTCGAATAATTTGATAATTATCTACTTAAGAAATAATTAGAAACGCTAAAGTTTAAATAGTGCAAATTCTGTTAAAGTTGTGATTCAAGGAAATAGTACTTGACAAGTTCGTCGGTTAAATCTCTTCATTGTTATGTTAATCGGGACATACCTTCCGGCGTATTCTCTGTCTTTTATTTAAAAACTTCAATTCAATTCTTTATACTCACATTTTTAATTACTTTTTTAAATTCATTAATTTAATTGAATCTAATTCTCTTTATGAACTTTATCACTTCCACTGAGCGTATGCTTTTCTTTTACAATAATATTATTATTATTATTTTAGTATTTTATAATTTTAGTATTTTATTATTTTATTTTATTATTTTAGTATTTTAGTATTTTAATATTCTAACCACTGTTATTATTATCCTAAAAAATAAAAATACAATTGAAGTGAGAAATGACTCGAAAAGTACGAAAATTAGCAAAAAAAATAATTTTCGACCGTGACAGGACTCGAACCTGCAATCTTCGGATCCGAAGTCCGACGCCTTATCCATTAGGCCACACGGTCAGTTATGAAATCACCCTATCAAACAGTATTCAAAGAGAGTTGAAAATTAAAAAAAATTTATTTCACTTATTTCGTGTTATTAAAAACTTCTCTTAATTTTTTGCACAATTTTGAGTGACAAAAATTTATTATTTCTCAATTAATCGTGAGTTTTGAAGAATATTTTTAACTACTGATAAAAGAAAATTCTTTACCGACAATGGATAAACGTAAGTATCATCCTGTGTTTAGATTGAGGAAAATTATATTATTATATTTCAGTTGACAATGGTCGATTCGCAAAAAGAATCTTTGCAAAATGCGGAAACAAGCCAGAAATCTCAGGGAAAAACAGTTCTCAGAGGGAGTCTTTCGGGAGGACCACATGGATTAGGTAAGAATGTTAATTAAATAATTCATTTCACCGAGGATTTTGTACAAAATTTCTCAAAAATGTTACATAGAGGTTATCATTTTTTTTTTAAAGAAAAACATTGTAAATTCAAATTCAATGGGATAATTTATCAATAATTGATTTTTACTTAAATTTTACTAAATGTAGAATTTTTATTCGATAATTCAATAATTTGTCAACTTAATATTTATTCGGGAATTAAATTCAATTTTTATTTGTAAATTAAATTATTTGTCAGTAGTAATCAATTTTTATTAGAATTTTATTAAATATTAATTTTAATACGAGAACAGAATAATTTATTTATCAATAATTAATTTCTTTCAAACAAGAAATTCTAAAATACTAAATAAATACTAAAATTCTATTTTTACTAATTACTTCTTCTCTATAAATTATTATTTTTCAAGTTGCAATTAAAGTTAATTTAATTCTACTTTAATCAAAAATTTAAATCTTGTTTAAAAGAATACTAAATAAATACTAAAATATTATTTTTACGAGTTGCTTCTTCTCTATAAATTATATTATTTTTCAAGTTGCAATCAAAGTTAATTTAATTCTAATTTAATCAAAATTTTAATTCTTGTTTAAAAGAAATGATAAATTTCTCAGTTCTCGTATTAAAATTAATATTTAATAAAATTCTAATAAAAATTCATTACTAATAAATAATTTAATTTACAAATAAAAATTTAATTTAATTCCCGAATAAATGTTGCTTATTGACAAATTATTATATTCTCGAATCAAAATTGTACCGACATTTAGTAAAATTTTAGTAAAAATCAATTATTCTTAAATTATTTCATTCTCGAGTAAAAATTAAAGATTTATTCTACAAAAATTTTAATAAGAATCAAATTAATTTTCGGCAAAAATTATTTTCTAGGCGATCCGGACGATAAATTTTTGAGAAAAATAGAAACCGATGTGCTTATTCAGGAGAAAATTAGATACAATTCCAGGAGGGAAAAGTGCTTAGATCTATCGATAGGTAATTGAAAAATTATAATTACAAATTTTATGATAATTTAACAAAAAAAATGGAAAAAGTATTCTTTAAAATTTGTTTTGGTTTTTCATTCCAGAATTCGGCAAATGCAGCAAGGACGCTGGATTGCTGATGCCTTGGAAATGCAGAGGGGAAAATGCTAAACTTCAAGAATGTCTAAAATATTGGTTTAATAATCAGGAATTTAGAGATTACTGTACTGAGCAATATTTAAGTGAGAGAAGTGAATATCGAAGGACTGGAATTCCCCCAAAGAAGCTCGATCGAAAGACAAAACTTTGGATAGATAATCCTGAAAGTCAAACTCAGCAGTAATTTCTAATTCAAATGATTAATGTTAAATATCTTAAGTTTTAAATTTAAAATTTTAAATACTAAATATTAAATATAATGTGTATAAAAGCGTGTAAATAAAAGTACAGAAATAGACACGAATTCTAGAAAAAATATAGAAATATATATTTTTCTTGGTTTTTTTTAACAAAAATTGTCTCTTCTCTTAATTAACTATTAGAAAAAGAGAATATTTTCCTCCTTCTTTCAAATTAAGTCTCATTTTTTAATTTTGTAAATGTAAAAAAACATTTTTTTGAGAAATATTGTTTTGAGAAATGTTTTTCGAAACATTTTTTTGAGAAATGTTTTTCGAAACATTTTCTTGAGAAATGTTTTTCGTAACATTTTCTCGAGAATTGGTGTTCGAAATATTTCTTTTCTTTCTTCTACGCCGAATCTTCCTCGTCTTCAGATGGAACGAGAGATGACGTTGTAGAATTCTTATTAATTCTCCATCGTCTCATTAAAATTTCTTTAACCGTGAATTCGGATAATTTTTCCAGAGCCACTAAATTATTTTCTCTAGGAACCGAATCGGGCCACATAACTTGAGCCAAAAGAATTTCCTGCGCATATGAAAAATTAGAATCATTATTGGAAAATAAAGTTTATTAAACTTCATTATTTTTTTTCTAATTACAAATTTGGAAAAAATACCTTTGCGGCCGATTCTGCCAATCGTTCCATTCCAATAAGATCTTTGAGATTCATTCTTCGCATTGCTTTCTCGGGAATTCTTTCCAATGTCGTCTCGTCAATGACGTCAACGAGAACAATGTAGGATGCGTGATAAAATGGTGGGCCTTGTTTGTAGAGTACTTTTTTGGAAAATTGGGGAAAAATTCCATTAGTTAGCTAATCTTTTTATTTTTAGACAGAAAACTAATTTTACTTTCAATTATTTGCTTTTAGTTTCAATTATTTGCTTTTAATTCCAGTTATTTGCTTTTACTTTCAATTATTTGCTTTTAATTTCAATTATTAATTATAAATTATTTAGAGAGCAATTTTTCTTTACAATTTCAAAAAATAGTTGAATTCAAATGAGAAAATGTTTAAATTTATATCAAAAGTTAATTTCTTTTTTCCCAACCTTAATAAAAATTTTAATCGAAATACACTCACGGAAATCGCCTCCAAATTTGAGTCCAGGTTTAACAACCCAACCTTTACTTCGAAAATAGTGATAGATTACATATTTTTGTATGAAATAAATATCGTCGCGACAAAATTGATCCCAAAGTTCTTCGATGGAAAGTATTTTGCCACGAAAATCCATCACACGCAAACAACCAAGAGCAAAGACGAGAAAGAAACTCTCTTCAAATGTTAAATGAAGACTTTCCTTCACTGGAAAGCCGTCATCTTCAATTCGCGGTCTAATTTCATTGAGATAATTTTCATTCTCCGAATCACTGTCCGGTAATATTAGAACTTTTCTAATGTCAATATCATTATTCTCCTCCTCTGATGAAAAATTCAATTCATCCCTTTGCGATGGATCTTGACGCTTTTTATTGAATTCCTCCTTGGAAATTTCGACAATATCTTCGTCTTCGGCTGAATCGAGAATAATTTCGTCAATTGATTTCGAATGTTTTGCCTGTGGCTCTCTATTTTCATCGAGAATTTCAATATCATTGTCTAGACATCGTTTTCCATGTGGTTGGAGTTTTGTATTTTTGTCCGCAACTATTTCGATTATATCCGATAGTTTTGAGTTTTGTGCTTTTGATGATTTCGATGTTTTCCCCGACACGCCGGCTGTTGAGTTTTAATAAATTTTAATGATTAAATTATTAAATTGTATAAAATAACAAAAAGAAAATAGATTCGAAAGAAACGTACAAGTTCCTGGCTGATTTTGAAGATCTTCATTTATAATTTTTTCCATTTCGTTCTCGGTTTGAAATTCTTCACTCAATTCCTTTACTTCTCGCATCCATTGTAGTCTTTGTAGCCATTGTCTCTCTTTAATTACCGGAGGTGCTCCATAACGTGCTTTACCAAATGTTGGATAACTTCTCGAGAGTGATCCTTTTCCGAAAAAGCCCTTGAATTAAATTTTACATTAGAAAATAATTAATAAATTAATACATATATAAATTTACGTAATTATTAATTTGATTTTTTGGGGATTTTTAATTTTTTGTTTTACTTTTCAAAAAATGGAATCCATTTTATTAATTTTCAAATACCATAGAATGAATTGCTGTCATATCATCCGGTTCGGCGATGCAGGTACCTAATGAACTTAATTGTGCCGTAAATATAATTAACTCGCCATTTTCATCGAAAATTATGGGGTAAGATTGTTTATGCTCCAATCTTGCCCTGTGTTTCTTCTTTGGTTCACTTAATTCCATTTTTAATTGATAAATTAATACCTAGAAATTGAAAAAATCATTGTTTATAATTCACTGTATTTTTCGTATTTTTTTGTATTTTTCGTATTTTTCCAAAATTAGTAATAATTAAATATTCTTTTTTATTATTTAAATAAAATTATTCACAAAAAATCAACTATTTTCAATATTCTAATAAAATTTCTGTAATGAATTAAATTTATTGCAAAAAAAAGAAAATTGAAAAACAATTTGAAGAAGAATTTATTTATTTTCCAAAAATTTTTTAAAAATTCAATAAATAAATGTTTATTTTTAATTATTAACAAAGAGGATAATTTTCAAAACAAATTCTTAATATTCGTACATATTCTAATAAAATTTCTTTACTGAATTAAATTATTACAAAAAAAAACTTAAAAAACAATTTGGAGAAGAATTTATTCATTTTCCAAAATTTTCAATAAAATTCAATTATTAAATGTTTACTTTCAATTATTAACAAACAGGATAATTTTCAAAACAAACTCTCAATGTTCCCATATATTCAATAAAATTTTAAATACTATTGATTTTAATTTTCAATATTTTTTAAATGAGAAATTTTTTAAATTCAATTACTAATCATTGAATTTTTGAATAATATTGAAAATTAGATTTATTAAACTAAAAATTAAGTAAATAATTGAAAATACTCACTTGAACTATTGTCACAAGGATCACAAGTAAATATAATATATAACCTCAAAAATTACGTCTGCGACTTGAATTTCTAGTATTTTTGTTATCACAAGTTCCTTTTTTTTATGTATAAAAAATTTATCTCAAGTCTTTTTTAATGTCTAGTTAAATATACAATTTTTTAAATTTATTTATAATTAAAAATACTTTAAAACAAAACAAAAAGTCAACAATTGTTTACTAAATTACTATCACAACAAAATGCTACAGCTGACTGACCGGTAACGGAAGTGTATTCACTTAAAATTCCGGGAAATTCGAAAAAAGTAAATTGTCTATAGATTGAAAATTAGAAATTTATTATTTTACAAGTTGTTCCTTTAATTTCAACACTTAGCCTAATTATGCTTTGTTCGAAATTATTTGCTATTCTTTAAAAAATATTTTCTATTCTTTGAAAAAAAATTCCTATTCTTTAAAAAATATATTTTAATTCTTAAAAAATCGTGTCATATTCAAAAAACCAAAATAAGAAAAAAATTCGATCTTTGACAAAAACTTAACATTTAGATATTAATTTAGCAAAAAAAGTGATACGCGTGGAATAAAAATAAGCATCGAAAATGATAATAAACTTATTTAATTTGCAAATTAAATTAAAAAATTTCAATTTATTAGATTTAGAAAAAGATCATTTGAATTATTTTTGCTAGAAATTTTGCTTTCGCCTTTTTTCACGACGATTAATTAATTTTTTTTTTTCAAAGTCCACTGGTTGTTTTGCCGGCGATTTCCAACATTTCCGAAATGTTAACAATTTTTTCTCTTGGTTTGCCCAGTGCTTTTCCACGTTCCATCTCTTCTCTATCGATTTTTTCCCAATCTTCATAAGTTACAATTTGAATTCCCTTCTTGTGTAAAATATCTTTCAAAGCTGTCGAGCCACTTTTATTTTCCGTGAAATGAATTTCCTTATGAATCATTGCACCAATTGCGAATGCATTATTCATTGTAGAAAGAATAACGCCCGTTGGTCCAGTTGCAACCCAACCGGCAGCATAAATATTATCGTCAACTTTACCCGACGAATTGACAACGCGTCCTTTTTTCAAATCGAATTCTACACTTTCGTCAATTGGCAGCGATTTGTAACCTATACTTCGAAGTGCAAGACCACAGGGAATTTCCTCAATTTTCTCCGTAGCTTCGGCTTGTTGTTTCAAAATATCGTCACCCTTTAGACGATTAATGGAAAATTTGACACTGTCGAGAGTTTTTGCGCCTTGAAATTCAATGGGACTTCGTAGAAAAATTGGATGTAGTTCCTTGTCAAATTTTTCGCTGTCCTGCGATGATTTCTCGAGAGATTGTAACATTAGTTCGGTTAATCTTCTTCTGGGTCTAGCGAGATTGGGAAGAACGTCCTTGACATTGGTAAAATCATCGGGACGCCAAAAAGTTTTACATTTCTCGAGTTTAATTATTTCTCGAAGTTCAGCAGTTGTGTAGGCAGCTTGTAAGGGTCCTCTCCGTCCGACGAGGGAAACTTTTCGAACTTTGCTGCGAGACAATTGCTCCAGGGAGTATGACGTTATGTCCGTCACCTAAAATCAATTTTTGATAAATAGTTATTGTCATTTTATCAACTAATATTTTAATTATAGTAAAATAATTTATAAGAAAATAATTTATAATAAAATAATTTTGTTGTAAATTCTAGTGGTAAGGATTAATTATAAAATGGAGTTGTACTTTTAATTTATCCACCGGAGTCAATAGAATTCTTGCAATATCGATCGCCACATTTCCCTGACCAATAACTACAGCTTCTTCGACGTCCAAATTAATTTTTAAATCCTTATCGGAAGGAATTCCATTGTACCAACCGACAAAACGTCTTCCTGATATAACGTTACTTAAATTCTCTCCTGGAATATTTAGTAATCTATCTTCTTCAGCGCCGTAAGTCTTAAAAAAAAATTATCAATTAGTAAATAATTATTACTAAAAAACTTAAATTAAATGTTAGAATTTTTTCGCTAATAAAATCGAAATCTTCTTGTGTAATTAGGTTAAATAATTGAATCAATACAAAAAATATAAAAAAAATATACAAAACATCAAAAAAAAAATACAAAATATACAAAAAAATACAAAAAAGAAAAAATTAAACAAATACTAAATAAATAATAGTTAATAAGAAAAGTAGCAAACTTACCAAAATAATGGCGTGATAATTGTCTTTTAATTCTTGAACACTTATGTCCCGTCCTACATTAATATTTCCTAAAAATTGAACTCGGGAATTTTTTGCAGTCTTGTGAAAAGTGTTTATCACATTTTTAACTTCCGGATGATCGGGAGCAACTCCATAACGAACTAATCCATAGGGCACAGGAAGTCTTTCCAAAATATCAACTTCCACTTCACTCGAACCCTTGAAAATAGAAATATTCAATTAAAAAAGAAATCAAATAAAATTTCTACAAAAATTTTAGTACAATTTTAGAAAATAATTAAATTCCTGCAAAGATTTTTGTTAAAATTCTTGAAAAAATTGAATTTTTTTTTGAGAAATTTAATTAATTAATAAAATAAAATTTTATTTTGAAAAGAATTTAAATTCCTGACAAGAATTTTTTTATTTAGAAAATATAGTAAAATTCTTTGCAAAAATTCCATTATTTTTCAAAATAAACAAATTTTTTGTCAAGAATTCAACTCTTTACAATTAATTGAATTTCCGAGAAGAAAATAATTAAATTTTTGCGAATATTATTTTCATTTATCTAAATGAATAATTTAATTTTTGTGAAAAATTTTATAAAAACAATTAAATTTTTGCGCAGAATTTAATTAAGATTCTGAAAATAATTCTATTTTTGCGAATATTTCTTTAATTTATCAAAATAATTATTTTTTGTGATGAATTTACTTAAGATTTTAAAAACAATTGAATTTCTTAGAAGAAACATTCGTAAAACATAATTTAATTCTTTTGAACAAATTTATTTAAAATAATTGCATTTTATTGTGAATTTCTTTAAATTTGGAATTTGAGATTTGAAATTTTTGTGCAGAATTTAATTTAAATTTTGAAAATAATTCTAGTTTTGCGAATATTTCTTTAATTTATCAAAATAATTAAATTTTTGTAATGCATTTAATTAAGATTTTAAAAACAATTGAATTTCTTAGAAGAAAAATTCTTAAAAAAATAATTTAATTCTTTTAAACAAAGTTATTTAAAATTTGCATTTTTTTAGTGAATTTCTTTGAATTTGGAATTTAAAATTTGAAATTATTAAAAATATTTTAGAAACTAAAATAAAAATTAATAACTTGGAAAGTTACCTTTATCAATTGTTGAGCAGCGTAAAATCCAGCTGGACCAGCTCCGACAATACAGACTTTTGGAGGAAAGGATTTAGTTGATAATTGTCGTACAAAATCGAAGACTATTTTAGATTTCATTTTTCTCTATCTGGAAAAGAAAATTATAATTTGTTATTATTAAATTTATTTTATTTAACAATGTGAATGTATAGAAGCCGAGGCTCTTACACTGCCGCATCCGAGTCTTGAATTCTACTTGTCCCTTTCTCGTTAAATTCCAAATTTGGCGTCACCTTGAAGATACTTTACTGGGAATGTCTTTCCATACTTTAATACATTAAACATCGTTTCGATCAAAGAAGCACTGACAAATCTACTTATCTTTTTTTTTAAATTCAATCAAAATAAAAAAAACTCAATTTTTTTCAATTTAGAGTTCAAATTTAATTTTTATTTTCGATTTTAATTATAATTTAAATATAATTTCAATTTCAACTTCAATTTTAATTTTAGTTTTAATTTTAATTTCAATGTCAAGATAAATCAGAAAATTGAAAATAATTACAAAAAGGATTGAAATAATTTTAAATTAAAATAAGTGACAAGAAAAAATTTATAATTTTATTCCAAAAAAAGGAACGTTTGCACAATATTTGTCACATGTTTCGAAATATAAACGTTAAATGAAAGAGGATTAAAAATAATTAATCTCCTTTTATTAATTTCTTAAGTAATAAAAATATCAGTCAGACTAGATAAATTCGAATAGATATCTAAATTACCATTCTTTTTACAATATTTTACAAAAGATTCTAATTATATTTCATGGGCGATTTTCTCTCTGATATTCTTCGCGAAGCACTTAATATTCCATAAATTAATATACGTGATATTTTTCACCCAAACTGTTTCTAAAAACAAAAGAAAAAAATATTCCCACATCATTCAAATTGTAATTTTGATTTTTAAATTTAAAAAAAAAATGACCAAACAATATTTCTTACCGTACAAATCCAACATTGAAAAAACTGATAAAATAATTTTCTCCTCCGATTTTGCTAATTTGGCAACATGAAGAAGTTGATCGAAATTTTTCCTTCCATTTCTTGAGATGATATTTTTTTCATTCAGCAGATTATTGAATATTATCACATAGCCGAGATTATTGTCCGGTTGGAAATTCATTGAGTAGAAGAAACGTGAGACTAGCTTTAGAAGGCCAACATTCATTTGTGAAAATAAACTGTAGCCAATGAAGACAAGATTATTTCCTTGTGCAATTTTCCCCAATGTTTCGTAAATATCGTTGATTAATTGATAATTATTCTCCTCATTGATGTGCTTGAATTTTATGATTGTCGTTAATTCCTCATTGAAACGCATTCTGTCTAAATATTTAATGACACTTTCTTCCGTTGAAAAATCACTGCAAATCTTTATTGTCTCCATCACCTCGCAACTTTGATTTAGTGTTTTTAGAACTTTCGTTGGCACAAATTTTGAACTCTGAATTCTACGATACGGCTTTCCAAAATTGATCCACAATTTATAGAATTGTTTAGTTTCCTAAAAAAAAATAAATTAAAGAAACAGAATTTTTTTTATTCAGTTGCGAGTTTTTAAATATAAATAAAACAAATGAGAATATATTTAATTGGAAAAAAAACCCACTCGTTCAAATCGATAATCTTTTTCGTACGTCTCGATGTTTTGGAGTAATTTTAATAGGACCTTTAAACGACAAAGTGGTTCCAAATCGCTTATACTTCTTCTCTCATTGTACGAATCCAATACACTTCTTGCTTCGGAAGAAAAATTTTTGTACGCTGACAATTTTGCTCTGCCGACAATTTCCGAATTTTTATTATGCAATTTTTTCAATTCATAAATATCAATGTATCGTTCGGCAATTGTTCGTTTTATTCTCTCGAGAATAGCATCCTTGAAATTCTTGTCATAACTCTCAATATTGTCGAGAATAACTTTACATTGATGATTTTTGAAGAATTCGGCGCATTTAATGATTTCTTGAAGGAAATTCTCCGGGATATCGTCACGACAAAACATGGCTTTTGTGGAAAATTCATTGAATTTTTTATTCAATATTTCCCGATTTTTTTGAAATTGAAAATGCTTGAAATTTAGGCATATTACGTAGACTTCCGAATTGCCTTCTTTACTTGTCGCTGGTTTGAACATGTGAATCGATTCAAAGCAACAGAATAATAAATAGAGGAGGGAAACTGTTGTGTGCTCGAAAATTGTGAACATTTTCAAAAGAAAACTACCGCCCTCGGATAGAATATTCAAAGCCGTGATTGTCTCGCAATGATGAAGTTGTGTTACTATTTGCTCCTGTTCGCCGGGATCATTTGAACAATCAACACTTCCATCGGCAGTCACCAAGTAAACATCTTTCATTCTACAATTCTCGATTATTTGCTCTCGATTCTCTTGTTCGACAATATTTCCCGTATTATAGGGACCAAAGTCCCAATTTTCGTGTGTATGAATTATAAATCTATCGTCTGTTATCATTCGTTCGATGGAATTTCCCTCGTAATAGGGATTCAAAGTCGTTCCAATCCAATCCCATTTTATTAAAGGATGATGACTTTTTAGCCAATGATTTAGTGAAGTGATAAAAGCACCTGGCGCCTCGCATAAGTGAACGGAGGTGAAAGATTTATTTGTAATTGCATCATTTGGTACGAGGGGAAAACGTGAGACGATTTCATAGAATTTACACCAAGCTTGTGTTATAAATTCAGGTTCAATTGTTCTGTCAATGAAATAAATAACAGAACCGGCTTTATTTCTCTTTCTCGTGTGCTCACTCCATTCGTTCAAACGATAATTATTTAATTTCGATTTTGTCTCGTTTAGAATTTCTTTTATCGCGTACAATTCTTTTATATGCCAAGCTTCTTCTTTGAACATTGTATTTGGATTTGGTAGGCAACAATCTCCATTGTTCTCGAAAGAAAATATTTTATTAAATGAAGCATTCACTGTATCTTCGATGTAGACTTCGTCTAAAATATTAAATCTCTGGAACTGTCGATAACCATCCATTCTCCTGATTTTTCTCACTTATTTAGTTTTCTTGAAATTAAAATTATTTTAAATTAGTCATTGTAAACGATTTTCGAGATTAATTTCACTTTCCAGTCTATGTTTATTGGAAATATGTAATTTAATTAAAAAAAGAAAACTTGGGAAATTGGGAAAATGTTTTTTAACCGTTCAAATTAGAAAAAATATTTTTATTACAATTGAAACTGTAATGACAAAAGAAAGTTTCACATTTACAAAAAAAAAAACAACTTTAGCTCAATTTTGGATTTTTCTTTTAAGGTTAGGAATTGGCAGTGCGGCTGTCGGCGTTTAAAGAAATAATAAAATATTCTCACCTTTTACACTCTTACAATTAAATACGTTGTGCAACTATATACAAAGTGTATACAACAAAGTGTAATTAAAATAATGCTTCTCTTTAAATTCTTAACATTTTTGAAAGTGACATAACAAAAACAATGAATCAAAAAACAATTTTTGACAAGTTGATTTCTTTGGAAACTTTGGAATTTTATACACGTGGCACCAGTTTTCTATTGGCCAGTGCAAAGATGGCCTTCGATTGGTCGATACGTTTTAGCGCTAATTTTTAAAATATTATTTAAAATTCAAGAAACTTTCTCGAAGTAATTATTCGTTATTGGAAATAAAAAAAGACGTAAAATAATTAAAAAGACTTATAAAATTTAAAAATACTGACGTAACTTTTTTTTACAACCACGGTTGCCATCCTTCATAAGTGCGACCCAAAATATTAAAATCTGATGCCTGATCAATTAAACACTGCACCTGAAATGAAATTATTTATTGATTAAAAATTAAATGAAAAAATTTTATTTTATTGCTAGCAAAGGTTTTATTTATTGAGACAATAATTGCGGAAAATAAAATAATAAAACACAATAAAAACATTTTAATTGTTGTAGAACGAAATATTATTTTTTTATTGAATAAGAAAAATTTTAATTTCTAACTCCATCTTGAAATATTTAATTTGTTTTTATAATCTTTTAGCGTAAAATATATTTATTTATTGAGACTATAATTGCGGAAAATAAAATAATAAAAAAACAATAAGAAAATTATGATAATAAAAAACAATATAAAAATTATAATAATAAAAATAAAATAAAATTGTATAAAAAAATAATAAAATTTAAAATATTCATTTTTAGGATAAAATTAAATTATTTTAATATTCTAAAGAAAAAATGAATTAAAATTCTCAAACAAATTTAAATACTTTTAAACACTTTCATTGAACTTTTTGTTTAAATTGAATTGTTTTTAAAAAAGTAAATAAAATTCTTTAAAAAAATTCCGATTAATTTCTTTAGGAGAATAAATATTATTAAAAAAACTTTTTCATTGCAATTCAATTATTTTTAACAAAATATTAATTAAATTTCACGAAAAATTCAATTATTTTAAAGAACGTTAATAAAATTTGTCACAGAATTTTAATTGTTATAGTGAGAAATATTATTTTTTTATTGAATGAGAAAAATTATAATTTTTAACTCCATCTCCAAATATTTAATTTGTTCTTAAATTTACTTGGAATTCCAACCAATATTTTAATATAATATACTATTTATTTGGTTTTTGTAAATTAATTTGCGAATGCAATAAATTAAAAAAATTTTAATTTAAAAATGAAAATGAAATGATTTTAAAATAATTTTTAATAATTTACCTGCTCTTCAGCCGTGAGATTATCATTTTTAATTTTAGCTCGAAGCGTTTTGTGATCTTCCTCAGTTCCATTGACAATATCCAAATATCGCCAATAATATTTTTTATCTCCATGAACTAATTTTAATTCCTCTAAAGTTATGAGTGAGGGTTTTTTTCCATCCAATTTTTGCGCGACTGTCGCCACTCTCTTTATTGGCAACCAATTCACGTCTGAAAAAAAGGAAATTATTTACAATTTTATTTTAATTTATTTTATTATTTTATTTTAATTCCAAAATTAATTTTCGATTTTTTCTCTCTCTTAATATATTTCAATATTATTTTTACTAAAAGAATATAAAAATACCTTCCAATTCTTCTTGATTTTCTTTCGAGAATTGATGAATATTTTCCAACCAATTCAAAGGCTCGTTGATAAATACATCGAGACACGCCATCAATGGTCCCTTCTCCCTTCGCAATGCCTTTAAAACAAAAACCATTGTCGCCTCAAATGGACCATTCTCAGCGAACGGTTTAAATAAACCCAAAATTTGTGGTGTCAATCGAAATGGCATCATTTCAGGAATACTAATATCAACGCCAGCGCCAAAAGCATAGCCAAAATCAATGCCAAGACAACGTCCTGATTTCACTGAAATGAGAATATTCTCCAAATGACGATCGCCAATTCCCATTATCCATTGGGCTGTGCACATTGTTCCGTAGGTGGCAATGAAATTTTTACGTAGTGAGAGAAAACTTTCAAACGATGGACTCAGTGTGAAAAATGTTTTTCTCAACGCATCGCCATTTATTGTTTTCACGAGTTCATTCATTTTTGCAACAACCGCTTTTGCATTGTACTTGAGCAATGCTTCCTTATAGGCCAAACTTCTTCCTGGCGACGCTTTTTTTATCCATTCGTCGTAGTTTCCTCTGTTTAGCGAACATTGTCTCGTTTCTTCGTAAGTGAGTGTGAAATCAATGAAATCGTCGAGGGTTTTCATTTCGTCGATCCATACGATTAGTCCCAAACTCAACGAGAAGGGAATCACCTGGAAAATTTAATTTTAATTATTTTGTTATTGTAAAATTGGCAAAATAAATTGAAGGAAATTGGAAAATAGATTAAATAAATAATTTTTCAAATAACTCACTTGATAAGTGTCAATTGTCAAATGTCGCTGCGCGCAAGAAATATCATTTTGCAATATTTTATTCATAATATCAAACGCCTGCTGTATTCGTTGATCGTTTCTCAAATCCTCACCGAATTTCACCAGAAAATTATAATTTTTCGCATCATTTCCAACGATTGTTAATTTAACTGGTTTTCTTATTGATCGATGAATAACGT
Organism: Leptopilina myrica (nomen nudum); assembly: GCA_032872475.1. NCBI lineage: Eukaryota > Metazoa > Arthropoda > Insecta > Hymenoptera > Figitidae > Leptopilina > Leptopilina myrica (nomen nudum). The sequence continues at coordinate 29,106,850 of CM065467.1, forward strand.
AAATATAGGACTCGATTTTTCCAATTTTTGCATGATATCTAGGCAATGGTTTCCGATTACTCCAATACTGTCCTGGTACTTCAATCTCTGTTTCTCTCAACTTCTCCAACCAGGGACTATAATCTTTGAGTTTCGATTGAAAGATACTCTTATTTTCGACTCTCTCGTTTAGACTCCTTTTCAAAGTACCGACACATTTCTTTATTATCCCCTTCAATTCCGCTTGATTTTTTTCATTCCAATTTTCCACCTCATTCTTGAGGTTCTCAATTTTTTTCGATACCTGCCTAAAAAGTGCACCGCAAAACAATAATTCGGAATGCTTCTCAGGAAACAGTTTCTCGAGAATTTCCCCTTTTTCCACCGATTTTCCCTGTTGGATTCTTTTCAATATTTCCGTGAGATGATAAATTTGGTATAATTCCGGTTGTGCGACGTAGTGCATTGCTGTTAAAAAACCCTCAACACCGGGTTTACTGTACAATTTTTCCTTGATCGCCATTATTCCTGTGTTCGTCAATAATTCCCGATTTGATTCAATTGTCAGGCGGAAATTGTACATTACCGCATTGGGATAGTCTTGAACTAGACGATCGACGAGGGGAATTAAGAGTTCCGCGAATGGACCGCCCAAGTGGGAGAATATCTGCGATTGCCAAGTGATGAATAGCCAGGTTTCTATTTTCTCGCACTCTTGAGTGAAAATTCTTCTCGTCGTGTTGTCTTGAAGGTATTCGGATTTTAGAAGACAAGGAAAGTAGTGAGCTGCTTTGAAGGAACCGTGAATCATTGCTTTTAGTGTAGCGCTGACGAATTCACGAATTTCTTCTGTATTTCCATCGAGTGCTAGTCGATTGTAACAGTAAGTCACTAATTTGAAATAGCACTCTGCTTTTTCGCTTGTTTTGGCAATTTCGCAACTTTCCTTCAGTGTCGATAGTCCGTATCTGATTATATTTGTCCTCAAAGTTTGAATATCATTCGCTTGGTCTTTGAATTTCGACGAAAAGTCAATAGAGAGGATTGTTTCCACAAGGTTTTCGTGGAGAATTTTCTCTAAAAATGATGTCAGAGTTGTCACGTGCTGCAAAGCGGGAATTTTCTGTGACAATTCGGATTCGTTTGCATCGAGATAGTTGTGAACGTACTTCCACGATTTGGCAATGTGGGAGAGTTTTTTCGATATATCGTTCGTGTATTCGCCCATCAGGTGGAAACATTTTGATGTCGATAATTTGAACTCTAATTTTTTCAGACCTGACGATTTGATTGTTTCCTCTAAATCGATGACGTATTTTTTCGCTATGAAATTATTACGTCGCTCGATGGCGAAATCGAGAAAATTCATTTTTTGCTGAATGTCGTTGGAGTGTATTTCCTCTAGGAGAGTTTCATTGTCGTCGTTGGCGAATTTGTTTTTCAAAATAGACGCAAAGTGCATTCGATAATTCGTGTGAGTCTCCCAGAGGAGAAGATCGTCATTCGACGATGGTAAATGTTGATTCCATTCCTTCATTAAATCTTGAATCGCTTGCGTTAAATCGTCGGATTTTAGTGCTTTGAAGAATAATTGAATGCTACTGATTCCTCGCAATTTGCGAAGGAGACGCGAACGAAGTTTCTCTGACAGTGGATTTAGTCGGAGCCAATTTTCTCGAGCGTCGTTGAGACTTGATTTTAGATAGTCGCGAGCTATTTCTAGTCTCTCGTTTTCGGGAATCATGTAGATATTTGCCATTTCCTCGCCGAAACGTTGCTTTATTTGGGGTAATTTTTCACCTCTTATCCAATCGTCGATGCAAGATAAGAAATGCAATAGTCTCTCGGTGTCACGATTTTTGGTGAGATCGCCTTTGAGAATTTTGTGTAAATGGACGCGGAAAATCCATGGAAGGAGCCAAGACTCTAGTTCGCTATCGAGCCAGACGTTATTGAAATTTTCCCCTGAAGCTTGATGTACTTTTCTGTCGACTAGGTCCCAGCGGGAAAGTTGACATAAACACTCGAATGATTCCTGAAGACAGTGTTCTTTGACGAAATCATTTTCAATTTCGTAAGCTTCCTCGTATGATTTTCTCGCTTTTGGAAAATCGCCCGAACTCTGCGCCAGCGAAGCTTCCTGAAAAATAAATATTCAAAGTTTGAGAAATTTAAGAAACAATCAATATTTTGAGAAATATTCGAAAATTACCTGAAGTTTCCCACTGAACAGATCGCTTTTGAAAATACTCAAAACAATATCAGGCTCATTCATCGATTTATAAATTCTAGCGAGATAAATCGAAGGTTCTGAATTTGAACTTTCTTCATGACTTCTCCTTCTTTTTTCCGGAGGTTCGAGCTCATCGTGAGGACCATGAATCATGTAATTTTCCAAATACAGAGCACCAAGGGAATAGAGACCACTGACTTCTGTCGCTCGACCAACCAAAGCAGGCTCGTAACAACAAACTTTTTTCGCCAAAGTTATTTCCAAAACTGCAGCCAGTGACCAGGTTGAAGAACGATTCTCCAAAATTCTCCTCATAGCACTGAAAATTCGTGAAATCGCCTGCTCATTCCTAGGTCTTGTTGCTCTCAAATCACTCAACAAGGAGCAAATAATGCTCACTACGAGATTTTTACAAATCAAAGAATCCTTCTTCGCCAATTCCTGCAAAGGAATCAATAAACTCGAATGGGGAATTTGAATATCAGGAAAATCGCCGTAACGATATTTTCTATAGAGTTTCACAACGTTCGTTTGTCTCACAACTTCCTCCCTCACCATTTCGTCATGTTGTCGATAAGTGTTGGCGTATTTCTCCAAAAATTCACTATTCGCCACCTCAGAACGACCTATGAATCGTTTCGATTTTTTATTAAAAGCAGGATCGGGCATTTTGAAAACATCCGAATTTTCGGTGATTGTTCTTGATGTCGTCGAATCGCCCTGAGCTGTTGGAACAAAATTCGGATCAATTGTGGCTCTCAATAATTGTCCCCTGAGCGATGAGGAGAAAGTCGACGACTGACTGAAGGTCTGCGAGATCATTTGCGACATTTGACTCGCGAGTGATTTTGCAAATAGCGGTGCAATCGAACCCAAATTCTTCGCTCTCCAGTTCAGTAAAATTTCGTAGTCGACAAATGAGCATTCCTCTAATTTTTCATTGAATATATTCTCAAAGTATTCTTTCGATTTGTTCGTGAGTCGAAGAATCGAGAGGCAAAAATAGAGCAAATAGACTTGTTCCACTTCCGGTTTATACTGCTGGAGGATTTTTAGTAAACGTTCCACAAGCTTCTCCGGTTGGGAAACAATCTCAGTCCAGTAGTTTATTAACTTTTCGTACAAATTCTCGGCTGTGTCCAATAATCCAAGGAGGAGAATTTCTTCACTCATGTCCCGTAATCTATTCACATCGAATTCAATTGTATGGTACGTGCCATATTTATTCTTGATTTTTATAAATATATCGTAGGCCTTTTCTCTCAATTCGGAGGATTCGTTCTTCAAATAGGGAATTGCGAGCTCAGCCAGGGGAAGCATATCGCCCGCATTAAAAATCGGAACTAATTTATCGATTAAATCGAGTCCGATGGATTCACAGGTGAGAATTTTGTTCTTTAGTAAATTATCAAAGTTCAAGTAGCCTAATTCTATTTTTATTTCCTCGGCGCTTAGGGACGGGAGCCTTGAGCTGAAGATCTCGAGGCACTTGGCTTTTCCCAAATTATCGACATCGGAAATGTAGTTGCGAATAAATTCGAAATAATTCTCAATCCAGGGGGGATAACTCACAACCAGAGTGTGGATGCACTTGATGAGTCGACTCTTATTCGCCATTTGCATTTGACGAAAAACGGTGGACAATGTTTCGTTTATTTTCAATCTCACTTCGTCATTCTCCGAATATTTCGCCATCAAACCCAAAGCGGTGCAATTTTGCAAAACTACCTCTTCCTCTCGTTTCCAATCGTCCAACGATTTTTGAACAAATTCCACTAGGTCTTCTCTCCCCATCACCTGATTGTGTAACTTATTGTCGAGGAAGACGAAAATTAGTTGAATCGCAAATTCCGGGGCTGTTTCCATTTTTCTCATGATTGCCTCTGGGAGTTCTAGTCGATCGCCCCAATTTTGTAGAATCATTTTTATCAGTTCGACATTATAGGCACGAACGTTGCGATTTTGGATTGCATCCGATTTGGTGACTAAATGCTCCAGGAGAATTTGTGCCTGATCGGTGTATTTTTCCGAAAGTTTCACCTGCCAATCGACGAGGAGTAAGAGAACGTCGGTGATTATATAGTTTAGAAAATTCCCCTTTAGAAATTCGTTCACAACGTTGAGAATAATGCCCAAAAAATATTCCATGTACGGCTTGAAGATATCTTGTGTATTGCAGATTACTTTCAGCAAAAATAATCGAACGTTATCATAGTTTGTATTCAGGGATCGGAAAAAATTCCCCATCCACTTGGGAGGATTATTCGTATCTTCTTGGGGAATAAAAATATTATTCCTTACCATGTGGATCAAAATTCCAGACAAGGAAGCCATACACTCGTGTTCGTTAAAATCGTCACATTCGAAAGTCAAACTCATTGTTTCAACTTCTTGATTCTTTGTTAAAAGTGTCGCTTCATTAAAATCGTAGGAATCGATATTTTCCACAAGAGTCGAAGAAGCGAGATTGTATCTAAATATAAAGTTCTCGGACTGTTCGCCTGTGGATTTCTCCCGTTTCTTAATGTTGATTAACTTTTTTTTCTGCTTTGGATATTCTTTAAATGTTTGCCGAAGGAAATATTTTTTATCCCGATCGACAATATTCTCCCAAATTAAACTCCCATCTTGCTTATTCTCCGCGAAGGCCCAGGAATAAAATTTCTCCTCTTCCTTCAAACTTATTATGGAAATATGACAATTGTAAGCGGCGCAGTGAAGTAATCGGGTAATTTCCTTTAGACTCTCGTGGAGACATTTTGTTTTTCTCTCCGCTAGGGTTTGTTTCAATAGTTTCACCATCAGCTCCTTTTCGGTGGGTTTCTGGAAAATGCTTCCCGCTATTCGACTCTCGGTGCTTGTAATTTTTTCCAGATCCACTCTGGCGAATAGTATTTCAAAAAGATTGTAGGCTCCTATTTTGGAAACGATCTGTCGTCTCAAGTCCTCCTCAGCGTCGCCTTTGAGTTCGACCAATAGACTCGAGTAAATGTCCTTGGCATTTTTGACAAAAAAATTTTCGATGTCAACAGATTTGGAAAATTGGAACGAAGGAAGGAGAAATCGGCGTAAAATATCAAATCGTACGGTTAATGCTCCGGAATTCATGAATAGTTTATAGGCAATATTGAGTGATGTCAAAACATTTTCGCCTATTTGTTGGAGATAGTTTTCTAGAACAATGGACGTTTTTTCGTTAAACAATTGCTCGCAATATCCAGCGGCAAAATTAATTATCGCCTCGTAAAGAACAGTGGATTTGGTTATTGGTAATTGTGAAAGCATTGTTTGAAAACAAGCAGCGATTTTTAGAGAGCTGATATTATTCGCATCAACATTAAGTCGATCATTTTTCAAATATCCCAAAATTAACGAAACTTCAGTACTATTATTAGTCATGTCAGTCAGGCAAATTAGAAAATCATCCAAAATTGACGCCTTCTTTTCCAAATCAATATTCTCCTGGAGCTTATTCAAAATCCATAAATAGAGTTCATGCTTTTTGTTTGTAATTTCAAGCGGATTTCGCTTAAGACGAACGACTAGTCGATAAATATTCATGAACTGCTTCTCTCGATGTTCGAAAATCGAGACTATTCTCTTCAAGACGGGAAATATTCTCAAAAGTTCATTCGCTAGTGCCTCAGACTCGAGGGCGTAATTTTTTTTACACTTGTGGGTAAATATGACCAATTCCTCAAGTATCATTAACAGTTTATCAGGATTTTTTTCCAGCGAATTTTCCATTATTTTCATCGTCTCTTGAATATTCTTCAGCATTCCGTCGAATAGGGGAACTTTAAATACACTCAAAAAATAATCTCCATGCTCCAAAGTTGTCATATCTTGATTAATTAGCCGTTCACCGTTCATTAGAAGATTAGTCGCGAATTCTATTAAATCTTGATCATAATTCACGAGAACGAGTTTTAGAACACTTGATAAATATTCTACTGTTTCCGGTTTTAAGGGAACGGCGCTTTTTTTATTTTCCTCAAATTGTGAACTTCCTTCCGAATCTCTTTGAAGAAGATCGAAAATATCTTGTAGGAATTTTTTCTTCTGGAACTCTTCCTTTAGAATCAACTCCAAATATTTGCGGTTCTCCAATAGAATCATTCCGTTGATGTTGAGTTTCAATTCGACTTCTATTTTCACATCAATATTAATGGTTGTGATATTTTTGTAGTATTTTTTAACGTATCTTGAGAGTTGAATTAGAAAATCTTCCAAAAGCGTTTCGGGAGATTTATTTTTCAAGACGTCCAGTAATTCATTCAGTTTTTCCGGTAGTGATTCCATTATTTGCAAATTTTTTGTATCGAATCCCATTTCCTGGGGATTTAGCACACAGACTGATATTAGGGAGAAGAGATCTTGACTCCAAAAATCGGGGAATGAAATTGAAATCTAAAAATGAAAAGGAAAAAATTTTGCCAACAGTTTAATTATATTTTTGAAAAAAATTAAAAAATACCTACGGTTGCTTTGAGAATCTTGTGACAAAATGAAAAAAGTGTTTCAATCGTTTCGCAGGTGAGAGTTTTTAGGAATTCCAATTCCTTCGAGATAAATAGAGAATTCTCTTCGATTTCCATTCGATTCATAAAGCACTTGACGAAACTGGTCGTGTAAGAGAAAATTAAATCCTTCTCAGGATTTCCTTCGTTGAATAATAAATTGAAATCGATTAGTTTCTTTTCCATGAACCAAATATAACAATCCAAAGTTCGCAGCAGTGGTCTCACACTTTCCAAGGAGATCTCAGAAATATCCTCTCTCAATTTATCCAAAAATATAGAATTAAAACCTTCCATTCCATGCGTTTTCACATAAAAAGAAATTAAATTCCCTCCTTTCAAATCGTCGACAAATGGTTGAAGATTCTCGAACAATTTCATACAACTCTTTCGATAACCTCGATCCAAAGATCCACACTGCTCCAAAAGCCAAATTAAAATACTCTTCAAATCCCCACTTTCAAGATCAATAGGTTTTCGCCTCTTGGAATGTTTTGCATTAAAAAGTTTCGCCTTTATTTTCAATACCTTCTCAAGATGACAAATTGCACTCGCAATTCCCAAATTTTCACAACCTTCGGAACTCTTGACGATTGAATAGAAAATTTCCAACCAGTAGACATTTAAAATTTCCTCCCTCTCGCGTAGACTCGAATAAAGATGATTGAAAGCAATCGCAGCCGCAATTCTCCGTTGTTGCGAAGGATGTTGAGCGTAGGTACAAATTTTTCTCACAATCGTATGAATATTAATCGACGAATTCGCCAGCTCTCTATCGGACGATTGCTTAATTGACCAATCGACAAATTCCTTTAAGCACAATCCGGAAAAATCTCTCAACGCCGAATTTGATTCATCAGTGAGACCATCGAAGAGTGAATCGACAAAGTAAATAGTCGACGGCGATTTTAACATTAATTTCGAACTCAACCAGTGCGATAATTGCAATAGTGTCGGACAATATAGTTGTCTCACAACCAGATCCGAATCGGAGCCCAATTTTAACATCGCTGGACAGAGAATTTTGTATAAACTTGCAAAACGATCGGGATTTGGTCTATTGATAATGTCCCTCGTTTTACCGAGAATAATCACAATTATCGAATGAAGTACTTCGCAGGCACAAATTCTTGTTCTTCGATCACCGGAACTTAGCGATAATTCAATGACTCTTGGTAGAAGTCTATCAAAGTGGATTTGAAGTCTTCGATCTGGAAAGAAGAGAGTGTATTCCAGTAGATCCTTCTTGTCCCACGTTGCTTTTGTATTTTGCGAACTCTTGTGGATAAAATTCTCCGTTATCTCCGAGGAAAGTGAGCCTAGAAATAGAAGAATTCTCCTTTGAAATTCTTCCAGAGTTTTCGACTCGTCTTTCAATTGAACTTGACTGATATGTTTCCTCTGGGTTTTTAGAATATCTTGCAACAATTCGGTTTCACTTTCTTTACTCTGTAAATATGGTTCTAGATAAGGAATTATCTCTTGCAGAAATTCCTTTAATTCAAGCGCATGAGTTTCGGACAATACCCTTGTCCATTGTTCAAGTGCATCGAGAGCACACGCTGCTAATGAAAAATCACTCAGACCGGTAGTTAGGGCAATTTTAAAAATTGGAATTGTTTCCTTTAATTTGTCCTCCACGAGATTTAGTGGCGCGTCGAGAATTAAATAGACGCAGGCCACTTGCAATTCCTGATAGAAACCACAAATTAAATCTAAACTGTTTGATATAAATTTGGACATTAATTTGAAAGTTTCGTTTGTTTCGTCCAATGTGTTCCAGTATTTTTCCGATTTTCGAAGAATTGTGTGGGCTAGTTTGTAAAAGCCGGAGACCATTGGATGTTTGTAGGAATTTTTCACAATTTCGTACAAGAGTTTTGGCAGCCAATCGTTGATTTGGGAGGAATCGAGTTTTTCGAAGAGTTCCTTGTATAAGTCGACCATGTTGACGAAAATTCGAAAATCAGTTTCATTTTCTGCTGTCATCGATAGGGATATGTCGGAGAACATTGTTTCGTTATTTGATTGTACTTGAAGATTCAAAGTGTTGATTAACGATATGCAAGTTGAAAATAGTTCTTTAGATAAATGTTTCATCACTTGAGGTCCTGTTTCAATTCGATAATATTGTAAATTGAATATTTCTTCCCAAAGTGGTAGATAATTTTTGTAACAAATTGGTCTTTCGTTCATTGTGCTGCGCGCTAACTCTGCATCAATGTATAAAGTGTTCGAACACGTCCATATTATTCCGTTGTAAACTGAAAAAAAAATTAATAAAGTAAATAAATTTTTATTAAACAAAAATTTCTGGAAAGAATTCAATTAGTTAAAAAAAATGTTAATTATGAAATCCTTCGCTGAAATTCAATTAAATTGTAATAAATTTTGATAAAACTCTTTATATTTACCTAGATCGTAAAAATACTCCTGTTGAAGATTTTGATTAAGATATCCGACATTAGTGATCGATTTAATGAGAGCTTTTGTTGCACTTGGCTGAACAAATATTTTTAATTCAGGAAATCGCTTAATCAGAAGAGTCGCAAGCTTTGACAGTAATTTTATTTGATTGACCGACACATTCGGTAGGTGAACTAAAATTTCCGAAATTGATTCCACATAACTGTAGATTTCCTCAATTTTCGCGTCGTCACTAAAAATAATACAATTTTTAGTTAAATGATTGTAAAATTGAAAAGAAAATGGTTTTAAAATAAATGAAAAGGAAAGAATAAAATATTTATTTTATTATTTAGTAAAAATATTCTGCTGAGTAAACAAAAATAAATATTTACCTCGTGTAGAGTGAAATAGATCTCCTTGATATGAAAGAATACATATCATAAATTTCGTTAGTAGTTAAATGCTTTTTACAAGCTGCAGCCATTTGACTGTAAGCCCAAACAATTAGTTGCAATAGACTTGAATCCAAATCAAGTCTTGTGAGATAATTTAAAAAATATTCCCGAAAATACTGAAAAGTAAAACGAAAGTTTTTAATACAAGGATAATTGAATAAAAATTTATATTTAAAAAATTGAAATAAAACGTAGAAATAACGCAAATAGAAAGTAAAAAGTAAAAAGTTGTAAATAGTAAAGTAAAAAGTTGAAAATATTGAAGTAAAAAGTAGAAAATATTTAAATAAAAAAAAGTATATTCAATTTTTCAGGATTAATTCAATACAGACACCTACCAAAAGAACACTTCTCTCTTCATTCGTATCGTTGTCTCTCAACAATTGTGCAATCGCATTGTAAAATGCTTTCATAGCACGCCAACCAAGTTCACCAGTTTTTCCATTGTGCTTCAATAAATATTCAAATTTCATTTGCCAAAATTTATAATCCTTATAAATCATTGCACCAAAAAATGGCCAATGTCTTATTAACAATTCAACGGCTGATTTTGTATTATTATTTGCGGCTCTCTTCTTCTCGTGAAATTTAATTCCATGATCTCGCTTACCGGGATTCAATTCATACGTTTCCTCGTCAAATTTACAAATATCTTTGATAAATTTATAAACTTCTTGATAATATTGATTATTTTTCTCTTCACTCTGATATGGAGTGAAGCACTCCATTAAATCTCTTAAGGCATCAAAGTATTCTTGAAATCTCGCCGATTGTGTCATTCCGATGTCTTTGAACTAAATTAAAGTGAAATTCATCAATTAGTTTATTAAAATTTACATTCATTGTTAATTTAGTACTAATTAGTTTAGTAAGTTAATTAATTAAACTAAAATAGTAAATTCAAAAATTTGGAATTAAACTTTACTTTCAATTAAATAATTTAAATAAATAATTGGTTAATTACTAGTAATAATAATAATAATAATAATAATAATTTAGTTTAATTCGTACCTGAACTTTCATGTCCTCCAAAATTGACTTAAAAATCGCATTGGAAAATCTCTCCACATCCGAAGAATTATGTTTGGCTATTACTGCCATTATAATAAAAATCTCACTTCGTTCTGAAATTTTAAGAAAATTTTAAGCCTCGCACTCAATAATTAATTTAAAAAAATAATTCAAGTCTTGTGAAGAATAAAATTCTTTAAATAGTTGATTTCGTTCGAAAGATTTTATGAAAATTATTTGAATTGCTGTAAAATTTTATTATCCATAAAAATAATGAAATTTCTGCAAAAGAAGTTTCTTAAAATTATATTCAAAAGTAATTGAATTTATCTGAAGTATTTTATTATTTATATGAAAAGAATTGAATAATAATTTATGTCCCAAGAAGAATTTTTTGAAAATTCTTTTAAATAATTGATTTTTTAAGGAAAAAATCCAATGAAAATTGTATTCTAAATAATTGAATTCTTGCAAAAATTTTATTTCTTATGAAAATTGTTGTCTACCTTTCTCGTCGTAACGATGCAATGTTTTGCCAAATTTCTCCACAGTTTCACTGAGAAATAATTCAAAATCCGTAAATAGTTGGACGATTTTTTTGAAGAGAGATGTAGCTGCTCTTTTAATAAAATGTGAAGATCTTATTTTAATACTAAATTCACAAAGTTCCTGAAAATTATATATTTAAATTAAATTATTAATTCATTTATTCAATTTAATTAAAATTCTTCATTTACTACTGAATATTATGAAATTAATTTGTTATATTAATTTCTATAAAATTGAATTGCGAAATTAATTTCTATAAAATTAAATTACAAAATTAATTTCTATAAAATTGAGTTGCGAAATTAATTTTTAGTATTAGTTTCTATAAAATTGAATTACGAAATTAATCTTTAGTATTATATTTTATGTAATTATAAATTCAAAATTAAAAAAATTGAAACTATATTTAATTTTAATTTAATATACCTTTGTTTCTATTATATACGGCTCGTATTCATTTTGAAATTGCTCCATGACAAATTCAACTAAACGAAAACCTTGAATTATGACAGTTTCATAAATTTTTAATTTAATACCCTTGTCCAATTCATCTCGCAGAAAACGAAGAATACCATTGTCGACGTCTAGAAGAGTTGCCAGTACGTATCCTAAACAATGGAGAATTATTAAAAATCTAAACAACAATAGTTGTGATTTCAATCATTTCAACAGAGAAAATAGTCTCAAAGTTGTAAAAACGAAAGAATTTTAATACAAACACAAAAAGTGATTCCCCCCTATATAATAGTAATAATAATGATAATAATAAATTGTTAATAATAATTATTTAATAAAAAATTGGTTATGTTTACTAACCGCTCTCGCTGCCGGAAATATTTTGAAAATACTTGCGACTGTTTCTAAAAATATCGGCAAGTCCTTCTCCATTTCTTTCTTCTTTGCATCTTTCAAAGATGCTGAAGAAGGTTTGAAAATCCATTCTAATTTAGTTAATAATAATTTTTATAACTTAATCATGTTTTTGTTATTAAATTTTTGCGTTCAATTCTGGACTGATCGACGATGACGACACGCGCGCAAAGAGTCATATATATCAGATTGAACATAACCAAACAAAACTGACAATTGAGCGTGCTCGTGAGTTTGCAGATTTGAGTTGTCACCCACCTTTAAAGGGATGCGATATATCCTTTCTATTTTCAACCCGTAGTTCAGTGTTTCTTTAATTCTCCATTAAGTAAATCGTCTATTATTTAAGAAAGTAAGTATTCTTGGAAATATTTCTAAATATTCGAAAATACAGGGGTATTTGCTAAATCATATTAAAAACATAACCTAAAAGAATTTATTTACCATTCTTTATTTAGGATTTAGTTTGTCGTATTTTTTAATATTTTTAGTTATTTCCTTGTGTTTTTAAAGATATTTTTTTAATGCTTTGCTTTTGATCTTTGCTTTCGACGTAGATTTTATATCATGGACCGTCTTTTGAGGCTAGGAGGTGGAATGCCAGGTTTAAATCAAGGCCCACCACCTTCCGATGCTCCGGTCGTTGATACCGCCGAACAGGTGAGTTTATTGTTAATTTTCAACTTTGGTGGAATTTTTTTTTAGGTGTCTAATATTGTTGCCTATTTCAGGTGTATATTTCCTCGTTAGCATTGTTAAAAATGTTGAAACATGGACGAGCTGGAGTTCCAATGGAAGTCATGGGTTTGATGCTCGGGGAATTCGTTGACGATTACACTGTTCGGGTTATTGACGTCTTTGCCATGCCGCAAACTGGAACTGTATGTTTTGCCAAAGAATTCTTTTCCAAGTTAATTAGAAGCAGTGCAATATTTTTATTGTATTTTGTAATATTTTTCTTTTCTCTTTTCTTTTATATTTTTCTTTTTTTGCTTTTGTAATTGTATATTTTTCTTTTCTATTTTTATTTATTTTTTTCTTTAGTAATTGTATATTTTTCTTTTCTATTTTTATTTTATTTTTTTTCTTTAGTAATTGTATATTTTTCTTTTTTTTTCTTTTGTAATTGTATATTTTTCTTTTCTATTTTTATTTATTTTTTTCTTTAGTAATTGTATATTTTTCTTTTTTATTTGTATTTTTTCTTTCCTTTTGCATTTTTATTAATTTTTTTCCTTTGTATTTGTATATTTTCCTTTTCTTTTGTATTTTTATTGTTTTCATTTTCCAATCTTAATTTTATTATTTATTAGTCGATGAACTGATGTCAATAAATTTCCCAGGGCGTCAGTGTAGAAGCAGTTGATCCAGTGTTCCAGGCGAAAATGTTGGACATGTTGAAGCAAACGGGACGACCTGAGATGGTGGTAGGATGGTACCATTCTCATCCTGGTTTTGGATGTTGGCTCTCGGGGGTCGATATTAATACCCAACAATCATTCGAAGCACTCAGTGAACGTGCAGTTGCAGTTGTAATCGATCCCATTCAATCGGTGAAGGGAAAAGTCGTCATTGACGCATTTAGATTAATCAATCCCAACATGATGGTGAGTTAACCATTTTTTCTCACAATCTTCCCATATTTTTTTTTAAATTCTTCAAACCTTTTATCTTTTTCCAGGTTCTAGGACAAGAGCCACGACAAACGACCTCGAACTTAGGTCACTTGCAGAAACCTTCCGTTCAAGCTCTCATTCACGGTTTAAATCGTCACTACTACAGCATTAGTATTAATTACCGAAAAAATGAATTGGAACAAAAAATGTTGTTGAATCTCCACAAAAAGACATGGATGGACGGTCTTACACTCGCTGAATATTCAGAGCACAGTAAACTTAATGAAAATATCGTTTCCGATATGTTGGAACTCGCGAAAAATTACAATAAGGTTTGTAGAAGTTTTGAATTCAAAAAGTTTCCCTTCGAGAAAATTTTTTTCTTAATTGCTAATTTTGTTACCAGGCTCTCGAGGACGAGGAGAAAATGACACCCGAACAATTGGCAATCAAGAATGTTGGTAAACAAGATCCAAAGCGGCATTTAGAAGAAAAAGTCGATACACTAATGTCGACGAATATTGTCCAATGTTTGGGAGCAATGCTTGACACCGTCGTTTTCAAGTAACTTATTATTATTTTTTTTCTCATAAAAACTGATTTCAAATATACAATTTTTAAAAAATATACGACTTTCTAACATACGTTCGTTTTTCATTTTTTTCAACAAACAAAAACAAAATCCCCTGGATTGAAATTATTAAACTTTATTAATAGTTAACAAATTATTTTGCATGATTGGTATTTTCTTATATCTATAGTCAATTACATGTTTTTTTTTATTTAAATTTTTATTGAAAATAAATTCTTATTTTATTTAAAAAAAATCTAAATCCTCAATCACTCGTAGACAATCTTACACGTTCGATTCTTGGAAATACAATAGAAAAACTATTGTACAAAATATAATATAAAAAAAGCATTTTTGACCATATTTACAAAAAAAAAAAAATTAGAACATTTATTCACATCTAAATATACTGTTCTGTATCGTAGAAAAAAAAGCAGTGGAAAACTTTTCTGGTATACAAATATCGAACGTTTGATCCTTATGCATTCAATATAATCGATAAAAATAGATGCAAAATCTATAAATTGCTTCGTGATGAAAAGAATTTTCAAGGAGATGATGGTTCTTGATCTTTGCTTTTCTTCTTCTTTTTCTTCTTTTCCTTCACTGGCGTTGCCTGTAAATTAGAGAAGTGAGATGATTTCTAAATTCTAAATAGTTTTCAAAACTTTTTTTATAAATGTAATTTTGGATAAATTTCGTTTTTAGTTGTGATTGTAAATTCTTTTTTGATGTTCATACCTCTGTTTCTTCTTCAGTTTTTATTGTCACATCGGCTTCGGTGTCCTCGTCGGATTTTTCCTTTTTCTTATCCTTCTTCTTCTTCTTGTCCTTCTTCTCCTTCTTTTTCTCTTTCGGTGACGCTGTCTCTGGATCAGAACCCGGCTCACTCTTTACCGCAACTTCTGATTCCACTTTGGGAGCAGTTTCGTCCCATTTTCTTTTTTTCGCCGTTGCTGCCTCTTCGACACGTTCAACGCCATTGGGTTCTGCTTCCTATTTCAAATATAAAAGTTAGAATTTTCGTAGAAAAATGTTTCACGGGTAAATAATTTTTTTTAGTAAAATAAAAAGAGGTAATTTTTGTTTACGTAGGTTTACCTTAACTTTACTGTAATCCGTGTAGCCGGAGAGCCAATCAGAGGGAGTGTTTTCATTCGGCTTTCCATGCTTATCCAATTTTCCCTCGAGGATCATTTTTTTCTTTTGAGCCGCCTTTGGTCCCAGGCCCCATTTCCTTGGGTACGCGTCTCTTTCCATAATGACTCGCTTTATTTTCGCAACCACGCCATGATCACACGCTGACATTGTGGGCGAGGTCATTAGGGCGATAGCTAGACAAAATAATTTATTCAATTAATTATCAATTTTAATATTTTTGTTTCTCTATAGGAATTGTAATTCTTTGCAAGATTTAAGAACTTTTCATTAACGGAAAATTCCAAATAGCAAAAGAATAAGTATTTACCCAATGCAACTGCTTCTCCCTTAGTGGTAACAATTACGATTTCCTGATTGAGTTCTATTCCTTGGTCGTACATTAATACTCCGGGTAGCATAATTTTTGCTCCATAACATATAGCATTTACCTGAATTTCAAGGTACATACCGTCAGAAATAGTTTGGAGCTTATATGTTTATTATTTCTAATGTAGAAAAGAAAAGAAAAAAACTTACAGCACTGTCTTTGACGATAATTCGTTTATGATTAACGAGTAGAGCTTCAAGTGGTTTTATGACTCGTCGAAGATAAGATTCGTCACCATGATTCTCGTAAAGCCATTGTGCGTCGAGAATATCGTGCATTGTCACCAGTGCATCTTCCTCGCTTTGAATTCCTGAACGATTTCTTCTGAGTTCCTGCATTTGGCATCCAGTGCCCAAAAATAGACCCAAATGAACGCAAATTGTTCGCACGTAAGAACCAGCCTCACAACTAACTTTAAATATTCCCATATTTCGTTCGGCATCGTAGTCGAGGAACCAATTGTCGTAAACCGTTCTCACACGTAATTGACGCTTTACAGCGGAAATTAGTGGCGGTCTTTGGAAGAGAGCACCTTTTAGTCTCTCTAGAGTTTGATTGATCTGGAAGAAAAATTTATTAGTCTTTTTTTTTGCCAGGGGGACGAAAAATAAACGAGAGTTGCCACAGGTCAGGAAAAGTCAGGAAATAAGTTTACAATTTAGTTATTCAAAAATAAATTTAAAAAATCGAATTTTGTGGCAATCTTGAAGATAAATTTCGTTAAATTCTGAAAAATTTGATAAAAAGAGAAAATGTTGATTTCTACCTTTTGTACGTTATCAACTGGTGAATGAAGTTTAAATACGGCTATATATTCTTTTCCGGCTGATTGTTGAGATTTAGCGAGACGTGTAGCTCTGTCAATGCAAACAATGAGACAGCCGGAAACTTTTGGATCCAATGTACCAGAGTGTCCGGTTTTTTCCACTTTTAATATTCTCTTGATCCAAGCAACAACTTCGTGAGAAGATGGATTAGAGGGTTTGTCCAAATTTATGCATCCAGACTTTACATATTCGGATAGTGTGCGATGAAGTGGAGTCGATCCACAATTTAACGGAGTGAAGTGTTTAGTGCGACATAACATTTTGTCGAAATTCTGAAAATAAAATTCGAAACGTTCAGCGAGGCATTTTCCACACGAAATACAATTTATTCATTTAATTTACTATTTGTTTATTAATATAATTGACTATTTATTTATTAATATAATGTACTATTTATTTATTAATATCGTGTGCTATTAATTTATTATGTACTATTTATTTATTTATTATTGCGAAGTGGCTAAATAGACACTTCTTTATTATTGTCGGAAAAGTAGTTTCCAGTCAGAGACAAACCTTAAACAATAGAGGCCAATCTTTACAATCGAGTTTTGGAATTTCACTCGAAGGCTCCATTTCGCATTTTATTTTCATTTGCGTCTCGCCCAACGATTTCTTCCTGCTTTTCTTTTTCTCCTTTTCTGAAATACAATTTTCAAGAAAAAACATATAATATCAAATACAAGCCGCATTATAACCTAAAACCTAACCTACAAACTTTAATCGGGGTTCAAAGTATATTCTAGTTTCTACCCTTTTTCAGATTTAGGAATAATTGAAATTAACAATAGAAGAAAAGAAAATTAAAATATATTGTTAAGAGTTTATTTGTTTTATAAAATATTGTATTTGTTTGAAAAAAAAATATTCTACCGGGAATGAAAGTGGAACAAAGCACGTGTTTATCATGATGCATTTATTTGACGGAAAAATGAAAGAAAAAGAAGAAAAACTCTTAATTGGTAGAAAGGAAAATATACACAAAATCCTAATAAGTAATTTTTCATTTATATTTTATTTATTTACCTATTTCCGCCATCGTGAAGGATAAAAAATATCAAAAATACAACACGTGTACTGTTACAAAAAACTTCACATAAACTGCGTGAAACCGTGAAACTTGTTAACACTTAAAGTACGGTTCATAATTTGTTTTCTAAGTTCTTAAAGCTCTGTTCATGTTCGTTATATTGCCTAAAGGTGAGTTCTATTGTTGTGTTCCATTCGCACCTTTAGACAGGGTTGGGAATTGAATTTTGTCGGTACGACCGGAAGTTAGTATATTTGACGTCACACTGCCGGAACCCGGAAGATACATTTTTTAAAGTGCTGGAACCGTTGGAACCAGAATATATCATAGTGTAATTAGTGTCGCAAAAAAGAAAGCAATAATACATAATTAGTCGATAAAATATAAGAATACATTTTTATATTAAGAAGAAGGTAAATTTATTTCCATTATTTATGATATTTAATGATCGATAATAGTGAGAAAACTACAATTTTTCTCTATGCTAAGATTCTGTTTGCATCGTTTGTAAGTGTTGCAGAATTTAGTTTTTTCGTTTTCCGTTGGTAAATTCAAATCAAAATTCAATTGTTTAGATCAATTTTGTTATTTACATTTTCCCTAATTTTTATTTATACGACTTGGTAATAAAGAATATTCAGTGGTAATTAAAAATTAAGAAAAATGTTATAGTCTAAACCTAACCTCTAAAAAATCCAATTTTGATTTCATTTCGCATACACAAAATTTGAATTATTAATTTAATTTAATTTTTTTTATTATAGTGAGAAGAAAACGAAAATGTCTTTAGAAAATTATGCTCAAAAACCGTTAATGCCCGGTAAGAAAGCTCATGCTGATTTTTATTGTACAACTGAAGTGCGAAGTGAAAATTTTTCGTATATATGGACGATAAAAGATTACAATAAATTATGCGCAAAAGAAATTGATAAATTATTTAGTGGAGATTTCTCTGCCGAAAGTATACCTGAAATATCGTGGACATTAGTTTTAAATATAGGTTCATCAACACAATCGAACCTTCATTTGGAACTTCATCATACCTCAGAATTTTATCGAACGAATGCAGTTCTTTTAAAGGCAAAAATCTCGATTCTTGGTGCGAATTTAGATAAAAGATATTCAACAATTACATTTGAAGGAGATTCGTATGACGGAAAGAAATGGACGAATGAGGAATTTATCAAAAAATCAATTCTAATGGAAAAAGCGGATGAATTGCTATCGAAAAATTCTCTAGTTATTTACTGTGAAATTTCGCAATCCACTTTTATCAGTGTTCAAAAAGAGAATATTCAAACTCATGAGGATTCAGGATTAGATGATTATTCAAAACTTTTTGAAAATTCTTTATTTACCGATGCGACAATTAATGTGAAGGGTCATTCTTTCCGAGTTCACAAGGCAATTATTGCAGCTAGATGTTCATTTTTCTATGCATTGTTCAATCCAGAGTCGGGATTGAAAGAGCAAAAGGAGGGAATTGCGGAAATTAATGATATTTCAGTTGATGTATTTCGTGAAGTTCTTCGTTTTATTTACACCGGAAAAGTTGAAAATATTACAGAGAACGTTGCCGATTTGCTGATTGCTGCCGATAAGTACGACTTGAATGTATTGAAAGCAATTTGTGAAAAAAAAATTTATGAAATTTTGAGCAAGGAAAATGCAATGGAATTCCTTATTATTGCAGACAAATTAAAACTTTCTTTATTAAAAAAGGAAATTTTGGCATTCATTAAGAAAAATATGTCAGATATTATTGCGCAGGATAATTGGATTGATATTTTGATCAAACATGCGGATCTTTTAACGGAAATTTTCCAAATGCAAACT
Source organism: Leptopilina myrica (nomen nudum) (assembly GCA_032872475.1). Taxonomy (NCBI): domain Eukaryota; kingdom Metazoa; phylum Arthropoda; class Insecta; order Hymenoptera; family Figitidae; genus Leptopilina; species Leptopilina myrica (nomen nudum). Next base: position 29,126,284 of record CM065467.1, read on the forward strand.
GCTAATTAACATTTTTTTTCTCATTTTTTTGAAGTGAATTTATCAAAAGGGGTATATTTTTGGATGTTTTAAACATTCGAAACCTTAAGACCAAGAACAATTAAAAGTTGAAATTTACACGTTCTTAAGAGTGTGTTAAAAAATTGGAACTTAATTTTTTTTAATAAAAAGCTAGTTGCTAAACGTTATAAAAATTAAAAATGTTATGCATTGAGATAAAAACAACTATAAGCGTTTTAAAAAATATTTTGTAAAAATATAAATATAAAAAACGAAGAGTGTATGTCTAAAAATAATAATTATTGTAAAGTTTTATAGAATACAAATAAATATATTTTGTATCAAATTTTTTTTTCATATTTTGCTTCAATTCGAAAATTTCCATTCTTGACACTCTTCGATTGTTTACTATTTCAAATGTAGAATTAAAATTTTTATCGAGACCGAAATATTAATCATTTAATTATAAAATTTTGTCATAATTATAATATAATATAATTAAATATTCTAATTATAATAATTAATTCAAATGTAAAATATTTCGAAATAATTTTTAAAAAAATTTTACTTTCACTTCGATATTTCCGGTCTCATAGAAAATTGACGCAAATATTCCACAATATATTTTATATTTGGAACTCAGTAAATCCCTAATTTTTTTTCTATAAATATTATTTTGACGTCACTGTTTCCGTTCATTTGGAATTTAATTTAATTTCAACATTTCGAACAAAATATTTCTCTTTTCCTATTTTTTAATTTCTAAAATTCGCAATTGAGCAGAAAATCAAAATTCAGTAATTTTTAAATTTTATTTCAATGCTTTTCGATATTTGAAAATTGAAAAAAAATTTTACATTCAGTATTTTTATACTTTCTATACTTAAAATTAATTGTTAATAGATATTTTAGATATATTTGTGGAAAAAAATTTGGACTTTGGATCATTATCAAAAATTATTATTTTGCAATTTTCTGGAAATATGCCCAAAGTAGAACAAATCTTTCGCAATATAAGCATGAAAATTATCCTAATTTATATGTAATAATTTATTTTATTATATTCGTTGTTTGCAATATTTCATAATATTTAAAACTGTCTTTTGCTTTTCTCAATTAAGTTTTGTATTATTTTTCTGTTTACGAGAAATTTTGAAAGTGAATTTAAAAAAACTTTATTAAATTTTAAATTTGTTTGGACACGCAAATTTACGTTCGAAATATTTTATTTAGTTCCCCCTTTTTCATCACACATGTTTCGCATATTTAGTTTTTTATTTACGAGTGTAAATTTGTTTCTTTAATATTTTGAGAGTCAAGGAAATTTGAAAACAAAACAAGACCTTGTTCTATTTCTTCAATAACAAAAAAAAATACTATAAATACATCACATTTTTTCGCTTTAGAAATTTTTTTCTTGTAATTTTCATTGTACTTTTAATTTCCCTGTAGTTTTTTTTAATTTAGTGGATAAATTTTATTTATTTTTGTTTTGGTAAGTAATTGCGTTTTCTATTTCAAATTAAAAATTTCGAAATATTATAAAACAAAATTTCTTTTTCAGATTGGAATTATTTCTCTCGGGGGAAAATGGAATTTGCTTTTTTCGAATATTGTGCATTTGATGAGTTGTTCGGTGGCTGAAAATCATTTTCCAATGAGTGGTTGTGACACAAATTTTAAAGTCTCATAAATTTCTTGTTGCAATGCAACTAGTTGCCAAGGTTGAGTTCAAGAAACTGGATTTTTCTACAACATCGAGAATTGATAAAACAAAAAAAATAAAATTTTGAGAGAGAGAAATATTGTGATTCTAAAAAAAGAGACTCACATTTTTGGAGGACTGGAATAAATTATGTTGCGAGAAATCTACGAGATTAACTTTTTCCCCAGGGGAAGGAACAAGCACAGAAGGTAATTTATTTTTACAGAATTTTATTTTAATTTGAATTTTTTAATTAATTTAATTTCTGAATTAAAAAAAATGTTAATTTACGATTATTTTTTCACTATAGGAACAGGAGGTAATTCATAAAAATTTCTAAATAATTAATTTAATAATTATAACAAATTGTTTTTATAATTTTCGTAAAGTTGGTTTTTTTTCTATAAAAATCAAACTTTAGAAAAAATAAAGTCTTTTACATTCCTTTACTGTTTGGAAATTGAATTGTTTTAGGGATGGATCTGTGTGCCTCGCTGGAGAACGTGAAGCATCTTCGATTATTCTGAGAGTGCGTGGGCAAAGTTGATGAGGAAAGAGAGAAAACAAAAAAAGAAAAGAAGAAAAAGCTCTGGATATTCAAAAAAGCTGAAAAACGAGGGAGACGTGAAACATCAGGACAAGGAAGGAAGAGAGAGGTAAAATCACTTGCAACCTTAACACGATTCTATTTCTTTCGATGCATCAACGTGTTTGTATATCACACGTCTCTGACGCAATTTAAACGACGCTTTATACATATGGTGGGAGGCGTCGCGACGCTTAAGCGATCCCAGGATCCAAATCTTCAAAAAACTCAGAATCGTACGAACTTCCATCGCGGCCGCATTAAAAATTTTAATTAAAAAAAAAAGGCCCAAACTAACAAAAAAAGTTAACAAACGAAATTAAAATACGAATTAATTAGAAAAAGCTTCAAATTTTTTTTTTTAATCGAAAAAAATCGAATTTCTCAAGTGAAACGAAAATGGTTTACGAGAGCGATTTCTACACGACCCGACGACCCTACACGCGACCAATCGTGTCTTCTTACAGCGTCACGGTCAGTAATTCATCATTAATTTTTGCAAGAATTTTGTGTTTTAACACAAAAACTGATTTGCGTCGATCAAGAGAAATTTGTGGAAAAAATTTTTATCTGTACTCAAAGTGAATGAAGAAATTTTCATCGTGACCTGTGAGGACTTGAATAATTCTTTTTCTTCATACAAAAAGAAATTTTATTTTTAAAAAATAAATTCTTTTCCAATATTTAAAATTGTGAGAAAAAAGAACTCTTGTTTCTCGTAATTTTTGTGTTGACTACAAGTTTGTTGACAGATTCATATTTTTACAGTACGTTTCTAATTACGTAACAACTTTAATTTTGTTTGTCTTCATATTTTTTGTTTAAAGTTTCTTTCACTGTGTTAATTTTTAAAGAACTGAAAACTTTTTCTGTTTAAAATTTGCCTATTGTTTTATTTAATTTTTTCTAAATTTTTGTCCTTTTTTTGCATATTTTTTCGATTTTAACTAAGATTTTTTTCTTCAGGGCAACAATATTTCTTCTTGAGATCCAAATCAGTTTTTGTAGATTTAACATTTTGAGCTTGTGTTTAACGTGCGATCAAAAGGGTCAAAAATTCGAGTGACGATTCCCCCTTGACAAAATTTGAAATTTTTTAGATTAAAAATTAATTCTTTCTTTCTTGAAAGACAAAAACTCTTGGACCTTTTTTTCTGAGTAAAATTTCGTCCAAGAAAGCATAAAGATAGTTAATTACAACGAAATTCGAATTGAAATTATGGTTAATATCAAAACTGAGATTATAATTAAAATTAGAATTGAGATTGCAATTAAAATTCTAGTTTAGTTTAGAATTGAAATTGTGATCAAAATTAGAGTTCAAGTTGTAATTAAAATTAGAATTGAAATCATAATAAAGATGAGAATTGAAGTTATAATTAAAATTAGAATTAAAATTATAATTGAAATTAGAATTGAAATTAGAATAAAAATTAGAATAAAAATTAGAAAATCGTCAATAATTTGTGGAGAATCTCCCTCAAGAAACGTTTTGACTTAATAATTTTTTTTAAAAAAGTGATTGCCACGTCTCTCTGTTGATCGCTATAGTCTCGAATTCGATCATCGACGAAAAATCGATCTCTGCAAAAATTGAAATAATTTTTTATTCCTATAAAAATATTTTAACGGAAGATCGATCTTTTGCTATTCGAATTCAAAAAAGCGTCTCGAAGTCTCAACTTCCACACTATACTCTTACCATCAACATCAATACTACTTTTTATAACAACTACTACCAATTGAACAAGAAAAAAAAATCTTTCAAAATTAATATTTTTTTTCCTTTTTGTCGAAATCTGTTAATTTCTATTTTTCTTCTCAAAATGAAATTTGACACAAAAAATAGGAATTTTTTTCAGAAATTTATCCTTTTTTTCAAAACATTGTCAAAAGATATTTTTGATTCAAGTTTTATCAACTGGGGGGAATTTTTTTTTGTATTTAGAGAATCGTTTTAATTTTCAATTAAATAACAATTCAATAAATAAATAATTAAATTCACTTGTCTTTAAATTAATTTAAAAATTATCCTTATTTTTCTTAAATTTAATATTTGTTTTTTGAAAAACAAAAATAAATTTTGAGGTTTTGAATTAGAATCGTAATTTTCAATTAAATTTTTCTTGTCTATAAATTAAATACAAAATTTTTTAATTTATTTTTTACTAAAACCGAAACAAACAAATTTTGCTGGAAATTTTGTTTCTTATTTTAAATTAGAATTTTGATTCTAATTTAATTATTAGTTAAGCAAAATTTTATTCTTCTGTCTTTAAATAAAATTAAAAATTTGTAAATAATTTTTATATTTTCTAAAAACCGGAAAGTACAATTTTTGCTGAAAATTTTGTTTATTACTTTAAATTAGAATCGTTTGAATTTTCAATTAAGGGAAATTTTACTTTAAATTCAATTTTTATTTGTATCTTTATTTTATGTTTTTTTATTTATTTATTTATTTTTTTTGTTACAAAAAGAGAGATGCTATAAAAAGAAACAATGTTTAGATTAAAATGAGAAGAATTTGAATTGAATTAAATTAAAATTCAAAAATTAATTTCGCAAACTAAAAACCTTTTTGTTTGGTTCGAAATTTGAAAGATTTTTTTTTTCATTCTGCTGCTACTACTAGTACTACTAAATAATTATCCCGAACTCAAAACGTGCACTCGGTGTCTCACAGAGTTGGGCTTTGCGAATTAGGAAAAAAAGAGGGAGGGGGTTGATAATAAACGTTCAAATTTACCGAAAATTTCGATAAACAATATTTCATGAAAATGTTTAATTATATTTAATTCACATATATTTTCATAATTTCTAATTAGCATATTTTTTACAATGAAAAACAAAATAATGATCCATCATCGAATCGTGTTATAATATTGTGATATAACAATCCCTTTTTTTGTTTTTGAATCCAATAATTCAAATAAATATTGACTCATTTTGGAAATTTGTAGAAATTCGAATTTTTTGCTTTATATTTTAGACACTCAAATACTTCATTACTATCGTCTCTGTTTCATAAAGACTACTATTCGTATTTTGTAGTTTTTTTGATTTTCATAATCTTGGTTTATTTTCGTTCTCTTTTATTTTTGTTTGCTTTGAATTTTTCATCTGTTGTTAGTAGCTAATTTTTCATCAAAACTACTTCTTGTTAATTTGTTTACATTCTCAATAAAGAGAAACAATTTTTTTTTCGCTTTAAATTTAAAGAGAAGTTCACTTCTGTTTATCAATTTAAAAAGAAAAATGGGTTACAATCATTGAACCAATTTTAGTTGTTCGAAAATAGATTTTTTTTGGATAAATAAAGAGAGCATCGAGAAGAGAATGATGATTCAGAATTTGCATTACGGAAGGTGTGGGCGTTGATTTTTATGAGACGTCACTTTATAATTGTTTCCGAGTTGTTTCGCGCATTGGTGATTATTAATAATATAATTTATTTTTGACGCTCTTGCGCAACGATTTAAAATCATTATTATCGAATGGCTAAATAGAAGTTGAATTCAAAATTATCAATTGGATTCATTTTTCGAAAGTTAATATAACAAAATTTTATTGTTAATTCAATTGAAATTAATAATTAGTTAAATTAATATTTATTAATTAAATTACTTATTATTGATTCAACAGAACGTTAAAATATTTCAATATTTAAAATAAATTCCGAACGAAGTTCGAAAAAACTTGTCTTTAAATTGTTTCGTTCTGATATTGAGAAAATATTTTGTGTCTAATTTTCGAGAATGAAATTAATTTTTTCTACATAATTTTTTTTTTATTTTTTAAATGAAGTAGAGTCAGAGCAAAGACTATTCATAGCAGAGGAGCCATTTTCCGGGACTGAGAAAGTGTTAAACTTAGACGTTGTACGACCCGGTAAAATCTTGAATTAACGGAATAAGAAAATTAATCATTATAATTTTTCCACGATTCAACCTCGAGTCGGTGGCAAATCGACTGAGAATGAATTTTGAGCCATATCGTTAAATAACATTGGGCAGTGCCAAATTATTTTCAATGTTACTATAATTATATCTGGAATAATTTCTGCAATGTAAACAAACAAGTGTTTTGTTTACTGAACACCGTTTGTTGCGAATTGATTTTAATATTTAATAAATTAATCATTTTCATCGTAGTGAAATGAATTTGTACAGTTCAAGTCTTATTATTATTTATCTAACGCGCCGAGCATTTATTTTTCAATTGCTTTCAAATTAAAAAATTGAAAACTAAAAAATAATTGCAAAGAAATATTTTAAAAAAATGAGAATGTAGAAAAAATAATTCATTGCCATTTTTTTGTTTTGGAATTTTTTCCTAGATTATTATTTAATAAGCTAATGGAACTTTTTCAAAAAATTTAGAATTTTAAATTAAATTTACAAATTAAATTATGATTTTTAATTTAAAACAATTTTCTTGAATTAATTTTTATTATTTTCTGATTTTTGAAACTTTACATGAAAACTAATGAAATTCTTTTCATTAATTTTTGAAGCTTTAAATGAAAATTAATTAAATTCTTTTCAGTAATTTTTGAAGCTTTAAATGAAAATTAATTAAATTCTTTTCAGTAATTTTTTAAAATTCAAAGTATTTATGGAGAAAAATTATTTTAAAAAATGTTTGGAAATAAATAAACAAAAAAGAACTGAATTCAAAATAAGAAGAAATTGCGAGAAAACAATTTTTATTAATATAGATAATTAATTTACTTTGTTAATTGAAAATTAAATGGAAATTACAAAATATTAATATTAATACGTAATAATAATAATTAATTTGAATGTAATTTACGGCAGTTAAAAAGTATTTCGAAAGAAAAAAAAACTCAAAAATGGATTAATTAACTCGAAAGAAAATGTTGATAAAAAATGCTTGGCGCGAGGATTTTTTTTGATAAATAAATTTTTTTTTGTATTTATCTAAGAGCTGGTGGGGTAATAGGAATGTCAAACGTCGGTGTTGCGTTACCGTGTCCTAATTTAGACGCAAGGCGTCCCGACGCCTCTCCCACTCTTTAATTTCTTCGTCACAGAAATTCATACTCGCCGGGAGGATGAAAAAAATGCTTTTTTTTGCAAAATAACAATAAAGACAAAAAAAAATGTAAGTAAGACCGCAATTTTTTTTCCACAACAGTTATTAATTGCTAATATGGAAAAATCTCTATTTCCGATAATTTTGCCTAAAAACGTTAATTAAGAATATTAATTTCCAAGAGAAGCAAAAAAAAAAAATTTTCAGCAAAAAATAGTGAAAAAAAATGTATGTCACTCTTGTGAAATACTTTCAAAATCATGTTTTTAAATTTATGAAACAGAAGTTGGCGCGTCTTGTAAGTGTTGGCTATCAACAAATTGGAGATGTTACAGAATGAAAATCTTGTTAAGCAATCGTATGATTAATATTATTTGAAAATTGAGAATTTGGAAAATTGCGAAAATGCTATTTTTAAACTCCGATTCCAAATTTTCCAAAACAAAAGGAAAAACATGTTAGAGATAAATAATTGAATTTTTTCTTAATTCGACTTTTTGAAAAAGAAAAACAAATTTTTCATTTTTATCGCAAGAGCAATTAATAATGAACGAAGAGGTTTCTAATGTTTTTTAGCGTTTCTATTTTAAAAAGTGCCTGAAACTCCTTTTATCCTTGAGTCTCAACAATTCGGCGTGCGATCTATATCTCATAAGAGTTCTGAACGTTTCACAATTCTATTTTTACATGATGAGAATAAAACGAGAGAAGCCCCGCGCGAGAAGAGAAAAAAAAAACTTTTGTGATGCGCTACACGTTTTATGTTCTGGTGATAAAAAAATAAATACAAATTTTTAATAAATACAAAATCGAAAGAGTCGTGTGGAAGTGAGGACATCATTCTGGAGATGACAAATCAAAAAAAACAATATTCTTTTGTGACATTTTGTTGAGGAGAAACGAAACTTTGGAGAGTTTATGAATTTTCTCGCAACGATTACAGAAGCAAGACACCTTCCCATGGGACAAGGTTCCGGATGTTCCGCGGCCCTCACTGGTACCCGAGCCATTCACCGTTTGGGGTCGTAAAAAGCAGGATCCACAAAAGGAATTTTATCAGTACGCAACTATTCGGGAGAAAGAAGGAATTGTTCGGGGTAAAAATCCCGCTAAGGACGATCATACACGGCAATTAATTGAGAGCGGCGCTATTGAGAAAGCTGGACTTGACGCTGCCTCTGAATTGGCATTGAAAGGTCATGTTTTTGAGAAGGGTGTCCTTGCGAGAGCACCCACCAGTCATCGGAGAGCCGCTGTTCCGCCGTCGAGTCGTACCAAAATTATCATGGCTCTCGAGAAACCATCTTGGTATCGATTCTGAAAAGAGAGAAAAAGCGACTTTGAATTTTATTTTCGAGTATAATTTATTTTTCTTTTGTATTCTCGGACGACGCTGCTTTTCTATTTTCAATTCACAAAAATTCCGAATCATTTAGCCGACTAGCTCCATAATTCAGCCGAAACATTCTTTACTTGACGATTGTTTTTCTATTTCATTCTCTCGTATTGAAAACCGAAAGAAAAATTTATGGCATTTTTTTCTTCATATTTTAACTTAACTTGCGGAATTTAGAATTTAGAATTTTTATTATTTCTCTAATCGTCAATTCGTTAGTTTACAATTTATGAATTTGTCAATTTTATAATTCACAAATCTGTTAATTTTATAATTCGTGAATTTAGAATTTTTCCAATTTATAAAATTAAAATTTCGATAATTTACCAATTTGTCAATTTAATAATTTTTCAATTTGTCTATTTTACAATTTATGAATCTATCAATTTTACAATTTGTATGTTTATGAATATAATTAATTTTATGAATATAATTAATATTAATTAATATAATTAATATAATTAATATAATAATTATAATTTACAAATTTATAATTTGAATTTGCCATTTTTATATTTTTCGAATTCATCAATTTTTTAATTTTGATTGAAATTTGAATTATTATTTTATAATTTATTGATTTATAATTATTATTGACTCGGAATTATCAGGCTTTTTATTAATATTATTATTATTAAATTATAAATGAGAAATAGAAATTTGACGGAATGTAGGAAAACAATCTCTCAAATAAAGAAATGAACACACAAAATTAAATTGCGCACAATTCCACACACACTAGTTGTTTTCCATTCACGCTTAATTTTTTAGATCTCGGGAGCTTTATTTTTAGTTCCCCTCCGCTTTGCATTTATTATTCTTAATTGTTCTCAATAAGTTTTTTGTTTTTAGAATTTTATTTTTTGTCAGTTTTATTTTTTGCTACTAAATATTGTAGATTTTCTTTAACGTTTTTCCCCCTTTAGTTTTTTTCGATTCGAAAAATTTACTTTTTATCTATTTTTGCAAATATTTAACAATTGTAATTTCCTTTTACTTTCGAATAATAGAAAATTTCTTTGAAGAGACATTTTTTTTTATTAAAATATTTTTTAAATGAAAGAAATTTTTTTTATAAAGATTTTGTTTGCCATTGTGAAAGAAAAAAAGTAAGAAAGACATTTTTTTGGTAGAAGAATAAATTTTTCCTAAAAAGAAATTTTTTTTAATGAAGAATTTTCATTTTCAATAAAGAAAATTTGTTTTTATAAATAATTTTTTTGAAATTTAAAATTGGTTGAAGATAAGAATTTTTATTTAAATAAAAAGAACTTTTTTGAAAAAGAGAAATTGTTTCGAAACAAGAATGATTTATTTTGGAAAAAAGAATTTTTGTTCAATAAAAAAAAATTTTAATAAATTATAATTTTTTATAATAAATTAATTCCTTATTTAATTTTATTAAAGAAAAGAAAGGAATTTATTTCAAATAGAGAAATATTTTCGAAACAAAAAGAAATCTGTCAAATATTTCAAAAATAGCAACAACAAAATTTCTCCTCGTTATTTTTCGCTTGCGATTTTGCCGTCCGACGCTTTTCACATTTCCATATTATGAATTTTTTGATATAGACGTTTTTTCATACATACGAATCACATATAATAATAATAATAATAATAATACTCTACAATAATTAATTAGTGTTTGATAAAATAAATTAGCTACTCATGTATTAAGGGAATATTAATAAAAATAAAATTGATAAAAACTTCTAAACGAAAAGAGATTTTATATTTAGAAACCAAAAAGAAAAAAAATTCTACATTCAAACTAGATTTTAAATTAAGAAACTATGCCAAAAGTATCAGGTCGAGACACCGAGTGCTATACCAAAACATTTAAATTTATTTAAATGTATATGTGCTTGACAAAAAAAAAAATATATATATATATATATATATGTATAGAGTGATATCAAACGAACATATACATTTATATTATATAAAAGCATTTATATACATCAATTGGCAAGGAGTGCAAAAAAAGTTGCCTAACGATTTAGCGCAGAATATTGTCCTGAATAATTTACGACAAGAAGATTTTTCTTTTTTTTATTAATTATTAATTAATAGGCCCGCACGTTGTGTGTCTAGAAAATTTGTTTAATACAAAAAGAAAAAATTCTTTTTTGAACAAAATTCGCGAAGAAAACGCTCGTTTGGCAATATATGAAAGAGACGTACTAACCAATTTTTTTCCACTTTCAATCGTGCTTTTATTTTTACTTCAATTTTTCTCTTTCTCAAAACATTAATTTCGATTTTGAAAAAAATATTCGCCTTTCTGTGAAATTTAATATTTGGTTTTAAAGACGATGAAAAAGTTTTAAATTCATAATCGTCCGAAATTCTAATTATTAAATTCACCATTTTTTACTGTTAATTTTTTGTATTTGCGATTGTTTCTATTCTTTTTTGGGTAAATTCTACTTTTTTTGTAAGTTATTTTTTTATTTTTTTCCTTTTTGTCAAATTCGCCTTTTTGGAGTTAATTCTTTTTATTTTGTTCCTTTTTCTTAAATTCGCCTTTTTTCTAGTTTGTTTTTCTGATTTTGTTCCCTTTTCGTTAAATTCACCTTTTTTGAATTTTCAGTTCCTTTTTTTGTCCAATTCGCCTTTTTTCTAGTTAATTTTTTTTACTTTGTTTCTTTCTTTTGTTAAATTCGCCTTTTTTCTAGTTCATTTTTTTATATTCTTTCTTTTTTTGTTAAATTCGCCTTTTTTTTAGTTAATTTTTTTTACTTATAATTGTTTTTTTGTAACTGTTAAATTCATCTTTCTGTAAAGTTTCCTTTTGTTTATGATTGTTTCTAGTTACGATTGTATTTATTTCAAAGTAGTTTTTTTATTTAGTAGCAAAAAAAAGTAGTGAAAAAATATATTTATCAAATCAAAGAGAAAAGTAAAAAATATAATCACTATTTTGTTTTTTCTTATTTTTTAGAATAATTTCCAAAGACATTTATTTTTTTCTCATTTTTTTTATTTGTTTCTTCAATTTATTTTTTTAATAATAAATATTTAGATTCAATTATTGAAAATGAAGATTAAAATATTAAATTTACAATTCATTGGAAATATTTACAGAATATAAAATTAAAATATTGGAAAAAAGAATAATTCGAATTAAAGAAATAGAAGAATTGAAGGAAAAATTTTTTTTTTACACAAATTTTAAACTCTGGAACAATTAAAAAAAATACACAAAACGAACATATTTACCTACAAAGAGACGGGAGAATATTGAAAAAGAATGTAAAAAATAAAGTGTGATTGGAGATTTTTTTTTTTTTGATGAAAAAAAAAACGTTCACTATTGTATCGTCCCGAATTTAGACGCCAAGACACTATGTGGTGCGTGATTATCCATCATCTGGATTGAGATCTGCCCAGGAGCAGTACAGCTACTCCTACACCAACAGCAATGCGTCGAGTTCATCAGATCCATACTCGCGTCCTCAGCGAAGTTCTTATACAACGGAAAATGTCGTTAAACGAGAGAGTGGACCTTATGGCTCATATTCCACTGAAAGATCATCAAGAACATCGAGCGGCGGCGGACCTGGAGGATATCACTCCTCATACGAGACTCATTCTTCCGGTCGCTTACCTGGTGGCACTTCCTATCGTCACTTCTCCTACCGCGTCTAAATTTTCACTTTTCTCTTTTTTTGTATTTTTCGTTTTATTTGCCTTTATTCGATTTCAGTTAATTTTCACTCCGAATGCAATAATTTTTATCTCTAAAAGTAATCTTGATGGGAATTTTTATTATCTCTAGAAAAAATTTTGCTGGAAATTTTTATCTCAAAAAAAAATCCGTCTGGAAATTTTAATCTCTAAAAAAAATCCGTCTGGGAATTTTTATCGTCACTAAAAAAAATCCTCCTGGGAATTTTGATTGTCTAAAAAAATTCTCCAGGAAATTTTTATTTTTAAAAGAAACATGGGAATTTTTATTTCGAAAAAAACCCTCTTGGAAATTTTTATCTCCAAAAAGAAAATCGATTGGGAATTTTTAACTCCGAAAAAATTGATGCGGAAATATTTTTTTCTTTCCAAATGTATTTTTGTTCTGAAAAATTCTATTTAAACAGTAATTTTTTTTTACTCGGACCGTTTAAATTCAATGAAGTTAAATAATAAATAAAATATAATAGTAATAAATAAATAAATAGAAAAGAAAAAAAATTATAAGAGTAGTTAAAAAATTCGTAAGGAAAATTCACTGAAATCGAAAGAAAAACGTACCGATTTTTATTTCCTTCGAAACTGCTGCATTTAGAAAAACTAAAAACTAGTTTTTGCTAAACGCGAGGCATTTTTTCTTTTATTTTTTCCTTTGAGAGAATTTTATTAACGAATAAATTTTAATAATACTAGAAGAATAGAGGAAAAAAATTATTTTTTCTTATTAATAATAAAGCGAATATTGTATATAAAAAATAATGCAGAATATTGTTTATAAAAAATAATGCAGAATGTTATTTATAAAAAATAATGCAGAATATTATTTATTATATATAAATGCAGAGAAATATTATTAATAATTAAAGAAGCGGATAATATTTTTAACCGGCCAAACGAGAGACGAGCGTATAATTGTATTTTTTGTTACTGATTTCATATTATATAACGAGAGTGGCTCTTTAAACAAAACAAAAAAAATAGATGTTTTCCTATGCTGTGTAATAAGTCCTTTGCAAAGTTTGAATATAACACGTTTTTAACTGTAAACAAAGCAGAAATAAAATTGTCACCATGTGATAAATTTTTCCGCAAATTTTGATATTTATTTTACCCTTTTTACTGGAAAATTTTGTTTCAATTCGTGAAAATAAAATCGAAATTTAATTTTCAATTTAGCCAAAAAAAGAAATATTTTTTAAATATTTTTGATCGTAAAAATCGGAAATGTGGTAAAAAATTAAAAACGAATTTTATTAGACTCAGACGAGAAAAAATTGGGACTAGGGGAATTTTGAAATCATAAAAAGGATTGAATTTTTTTTCTTCGAAAATTAAATTTCTTGTCACAATTATTGTAAATAGGGGAAAAATGATAATAAGTCGTTTATCTATGTGAAGAATTCGAATTTCTACCATCATTTCGAAATAAAGAATTAAAAATCTAAAGACGAATACTAATGGAGGATTCTTATTTTTTTCTTCGCCTCACGTGACTGCTCGTCGATCATCGCCATTGGGTCTCAATATTTCACCGTCAAATTGGTCCAGACCCCATACATCATCCCCATCTCTTCTAATATTCAGGTGAGTGAGAAAAAATTTGTTACTTCACGAAAAATCGACAACTTTCTCTCAATAACAATTTCACTGTTTTTTCTCCAAAAAAATCTCTTTTTTTGGAAAGCTTTAGCAAATAATGACGCTTTTCCACATCAAGTATTTATCTCTTTCAATATCTATTATCGAATCATTACTGAATCATTAAATTTTTATTAATATAAAATAAGAGCAAGACTAACATTTTTGCTTTTACAGGAATTCATTCATTTCATTTTTCTTCTTTGCGGATTCTTAAGGCAAAATTAAAAAAATGCACTTTCGAAAACAAAAGGAATTCGATGGACCAGTTGGTTAAATTTAAGAATCTTGAGATTGAGGAAAATTCAATCTTGAGATTGGAAAAGAATTTTTAATGAATTTAAAATTAAAAAACTGACTGATCTAAATTCTGCTGCTTCTGCTGCTATGGATACTTTTGAGCTAGAGAGAGAGAGAGAGTGAGAAAAAATCAGTTTTTTTGGCATGGATGAAGGAAGAGAGATTATTTTTTTTTTGAAAGTGAGAAATATTGTACATATCTTAGGTGAGGACAATACCTTACTTGCCATATGTGGCACATAAGAGGCTCGTCACCATTATTCACACACCTGCGCATTCTTATTACACTGGATCTCCATTATCTCCTGTAACTGTGAGAGTAAATTCGCGAGTAAGGCCCAGTATCCTTGCAGCAGAACTCAACAGGATACGCGATCGACAGAGGCCATCTTCTGTATCGTACACTGAAAAATATCTTAACTCCAGGCCAAACATTGTAAGTTTCCGTTTCCAAATTACAGAAAAAGGAATTTTTTTTCGTCAATTTCGATTAATTTATATTGTCTTAGACAGAAATTGTTATAGTAAACAAATTTTTTATTGTTTCTAAAAATTTAGTTTTTTTACAGGTTTGCCTGAATAATTATGTGAAATTAATATTTTTAAAGCAATAAAAATCGAAATTTACACTATTACACAAAAGAATTTATCTTCTTAGCATTTTTTAAAACAAGAATAATTTTTCTATACTTGCTCTGTATTGATTGATTAGAAAAAAAGGAAAAGTGTCATAATTTGCAACTAGAAATTAAATTTTTATCTTCTCAAATTTTTCAATTGTTAGAAATTTTGAATTTTCGAAAATTTTATTCTGTATTTTTAATTTCTTTCATTTTTAAAATTTACTTGTTGAAATTAAAAATAAACTATAGCTAACAATTTATTATTATTATTATTTTTAATAAATTGTTCTCGAATTTAGAAAAAAAACATTCGTATCTTTTTTAAGTAAAATAATTTTCGTATTTGAAAAATATTCAACAAAAGTCGTTATAAAATGTAGGAGAAAAGTTTTCTGTTTTTTATTTTGTAAAATTGGTCTTCTTATTGTAAAATACTTTTCAAAAAAATAGTTAAAAATTTAATTTAGAAAGTAAAAAAGTAAAAGTGAACAGTTTTAGTATTAATTAGTGAAGAATATGTCCTCGACGATCGTTTCTAATTCAATTTCATATTTCGCAGGAATTTGACGATGAAGCCAGAGAAATTAGAGCGCGAGCTGATGCACTCCTTCGTAGAATTCACGTCTTCGTTCCAAAACCATCGCCCAGGTATTCATTTTTCTCTCATTGGGAAACTTCTCCTTAATCTCGAATCTATAATTATAATTAATCTTCCCAATTTATTCTAATAATTTGACATTTTCAACAAATGCACTTCCAAGAAATTAATAGTTTTTCTCTAAATGAAAACTTTACTCAATCATTTTCATTCTTCATGAATAATTTACCATTTAATGCAATTTTGAAAAGAAGCATTTTACTTAAATGATTAATTATTACTAAATAAATATAATTGAATTAAATTAAATTAAATAAATATAATTAAATTAGAAATTTCTCTTTTCTGAAATTAAATCAAAATCTCTGTAGAAATCCCAAGAGGAGAAAATTTACAGGGAATGTTTTTTACTTTCGATGGAAGGGAATTTAATAAAGCCAAAAATGCCTAATAGGAATGTTAATTATTAATAAAGAAATACGCCTATCATTAATTAATTTAATAATCAATAGAAATTGAAATAATACATTTTCTTCACGCAAAAGCAGCTCATGGTCGATAATCATCATAAAAAAAACCAAAAATCGTCATTCAGATGTCTCACAGATGAGTTTTTTGTCACGCTTTTTTAATTTGACACTGATTTAAAATGAAAAATTTCAATTGATTGATAGGTTATTTCTTTTCTGTTTTTCTGGAAATTTTTTTTTTTTGGGCCACGGATAAATTTAGACGATTTTTTTTCGTTTATTTTCCATCGACACGCAGCGACTATATTGACGAAAGTTTAAGGAGCGATTATATTAGACGACTTTTAAATACGAGGGAACACATCAGAAAGGATCTTGAATATCTCAATCTTTGGTATCAAACGCCAGAGTGCCGTAATTTGGGAGAAGGACATTTGGCATGTGTGCGATACGTTGGAGGAAAACCACAATCAAAACGAAGGCCCTATTATAAGCTTGCCGATTTAACAGCGACCGATGTTAGAAATGATGTCAATTTTCTCAGTTACTATCGCAAAAATCGTCAAGCTGCAGACAAAGCTTGTGAGTAATTTCTATTTCACATTTTTCAGATAGTGGGTAAATTATTTCTCTTAATTAAAAAAAATATATAAATAAACAAGAATTTAATGTCCTATTGACAATTTTTTCAATTTTTATATTCACTTTTATTTGTTTTTGTAGTAATTGAAAATTAATAAAATAAATTAAATAAAGAAAATAAATTAAATAAAGTAAAATAAATATTTTGTTCTCTCTTCTAAATAATAAAAATTGTAATATTTATTTAAAAAAAAAATTTTTTGAGTTAAAAAATAAAAAAATTAATTAAATTTTCTTCCTATGAAAAAGGACATTAAATTCTGAATCCTTATAAACGGATCCAAAATTATAAAATTTACGAAATTCCCACTAATTTCAGTAAATTATTTACGAGAATTTTCAAGAAGCTAAATTGAAAATTTTTAATCATTTAGTTAAATTTTAAAGACAGGAATTGTATTTTCTAGATTAAAAAAAAATCATACTCATGAGTTTCTTATTTTAATTGTGTGAAAGTAGAAAAAATTATTTTTATCCATGAAAACTCGTGATGATGATTTTGAAAATTTACTCGTTATTTAGAATTTTCTAGTCAGTATAAAAAATTTTTTGTGAAAAAAATGGCCTTAAGACGCCGTTGTGTGGAATTTTTTTTTTGGTTTTCTGTCCTTTTCTTTTCGAGTTTTCTGTCTGAGAGATTTTTTTGTGTATGTGATACGTGCATATTTTTTTTATTTTCTATTTTTCTCCTTTTTTATTACTGTCTATCTTTCTCTCTGTTACATTGTGTCTAATAAAATAATTGCTCAAATTTTAAATTAAAAAAAATTTCCCATAAATTTTGTAGTTTAAAATCTAGATTAAAAAGAAAAATAACAAATTGAAATTAAAATTAATCTAAAATTAAAAAAAAATAAATAAAATAAAAAGAAAAGTGTCAGCAGATGAAATATGTGGACGATTTGGATTTTTAGGATATGGAAAATGAAGGAGGAAATCGGAATTTTCTACCGTTTAATTTTATTTTTATTTATTATTGTTTATTTTAGAGCAAAAAAGGCAAATGAAAATTATCGAAAATTTAGGAATAAAATGAAAACGAGTTCGAAACTTGAAGCAATCCAAAAAAAAATTGGATGCTCGCGATATGAGTAGAAGAACCAGAGGGTATTTTAAATATTTCAGGCCATGGATGGAGAGATCGCGTTCCCGAGCTGAATGAGGATCCCACTAAAACCAAAAGAGAAGAAGACGCCCCACCCGAGCCTTTGGAGGATTGAGCAATTTTTTTTCCCACCTCCCCACCAAACAGAACTTTATTTCCACAATAATTCTATTCTCTTCATTTTCCACATACAAAATTATTCTCGAAAAAATATTTGTTTCCTCTAAAATTAAATTCTTTAAATTAGATTCAATAAGTTTACAAATTGCATATTTTAAATTTGTATTCGTTTTTGAATTTTCAAATTTTATTTTTCTTCAATAAAAACTGATTCACAAAATTAGTTTTCAGATTTTGGAAAATTGATGTTTGCAACGTTTCGAGGAAATTGAAAAGAGCCAATCGAAAGTGGAATAAAAATTATGTTACTAATTATTAATGTGGAAAAATAATTATTACGAGTTGGCAAAATTGTATGGAATCCAAAAATTATCGTCAAGTGAACATAAAATGAAGAAGACAAAATTTGAATCAAGCAGAAACATTTTTAAGACAATTGGAAATAGATTGCAATCATTATTTTGGAACGAAAATTGAAACTTTCAATATTTGGAATTACAAGCAATTTCAAATTAAAATTATCAATATTACAAGAAGTTGGAATTTAGAAATGATTGGGATTAGAAAAAATTGGCAATCACAATATTTGGAATTACAAGAAATTTGAATTGAAAATAATTAAAATTACTGGAAATTTGAACTCGAAATAATTGAAATTACAGGAAATTTGAACTTTCAAATAATTCAAATAAAAAAAATTCGAACATAAAATAATTGAAGTTAAAGGAATTTTGAACTTCAAATAATTAAAATTGGATGAAATTGAAATTAGAAAAAATTGAGATACAAAATATTTGGAATTAAAAGAAATTTTAACATGAAATAATTTAAATTTCTCAAAATTTGAACTCAAAATAATTTAAATTGCTGGCAATTTGAACTTCAAATCATTGAAATTACAGGAAATTTGAATTATTAAAAATATAAAAAATAGGAATTTGGAGGAATTGAATTTAGAAAAAAATTGAAAACAAAATATTTTGAATTACGAGAAATTTTTAACTTTGAATAAACGAAATTACAGAAAATTAATCCTTAAAATAATTGAAATTTCAGGAAATTTGAACTTAAAACAATTAAAATCAAAAGAAATCGCATTTTGGAATAATTTAAATTAGAAAAAATTAAATTGCTTGAAACTACCACTGAGAAAAAAATATTTTTCGTTTTTTAATTAAATTCTCTCGTTTTCAATTTTGAAACGTTGCAAAATTCAATTTTACTCAAACATCCACTTTTATTATTATTATCAAGGAAATATTATCCTCACACCCAAAATAATTTGAACCAAACACGAATATTTACTGAATTTTTTTAATTTACAAGTTTCGAGTCTGAAGGCGAAAAATGGCAAAACAAATATTGAAAATATCCCTAGAGACTTAATTTTAAACAATATAATAACTTTTCGATAATGAATTTTTTTTTTTTTATTGAGATAAAAAGAAAGACAAAAGACACTAACACAGAAAATACACTGAATTGTGTCCCGCACGATATTTTGTGAAATTAAAAAAATCAACAAAACGTTGAAGAAGTATGAAAAAAAACAATCCTTTTTAAAACATTTTTTGAAGACAATATTTTACTCACTTTTTTGCACGAAGCTATAGAAGATTCCGCATAGAGAATGAATGCGTGTTGGAGGTAAGCTTTTTCACATGTGCTTAATTATTATCTGTCCTGATGGGTTCATTTTAATTTTTTTTTTTTGGGAGAAAAAAGCGGCACATTTTCATCATAACAAATTTTTTTTTGAGGGGAATTTTTGAATCCAAGCAGATACCTGTGATTCCAGGTTTATTAATGTGAAGTTACGAAATCTCATCTCAATTTCGGACAGCTGACCTGCTGGATCATTGAATATTTATTAAAAGATCTGTCTGAATCACGCAATTTTTTCTCCTTGAGTACAAAAATAAAAATTTTCGCTAGCTTTTTTAGAACAATTAAAAAAAAATCTTTGAAACAGAAAGAGCTTCGTTTCTATTAAATAATTTCGAATGAAAATTTATTATTTATTAG
The DNA here is from genome assembly GCA_032872475.1 of Leptopilina myrica (nomen nudum). Lineage (NCBI taxonomy): Eukaryota > Metazoa > Arthropoda > Insecta > Hymenoptera > Figitidae > Leptopilina > Leptopilina myrica (nomen nudum). The sequence goes on from CM065467.1 coordinate 29,146,240, forward strand.
AATATTATTTAATTATTTAAATTATTAATTTATTGTACTATTATTTATTGAAGTCATTACTAATTAATGTTAAATATTATTTGCATTTTTAGTAAATAAAATATTTTTTAGTTTTGAATTTTCTAAAGTCAAAAAATTGTTCCGAAAACAATTTTTTTTTTGTTTTAGACGAAAAAATTGTCTGTATTCGAAAGATCATTCATGGACCATTTACATAAAACTCCCATATTTAAAAATCTCATATATAAATCATATGACTTAATTTTTTTACGTAAAAGAAAAAAAGAGCAAATTAACGAAGTATGAATAATATTTCTCACCAAAAATTTGTTGAATTTAAAAATTTAATTTACGCTTCTCTTGATTTTGTTTTTTATTTTTTTTTAGTTGTGAATTTTCTGCTGGTACTAATAACTTAATTTTTTGCACCAATTTTTTTTTTATTAATCACACATTCTTATCATCTATACTTCTTTCTATTTTGTGCTTCGTCTCTTTTGGTAAATTTGACTTTTACCAGGAGAAAAAAAAATTTTTTCTTTCTTCATCTTCTTGTACTATATCTGATTGTTTAAATGTTGTAAATTTCTCTCTTAGTGCCCGAAGTACCGATGACCGAAAGGGAATTAAGAAAGGGTTAGTAAATTCTCAAAGAATTCAAAAAATGTATTAAATTCATTAAATTTTGTTAAATTCTTAATTTAAAAAATAATTTAAAAATAAGTAAATTTATAAATATATTTTTCAACTTTATTATTAGCAATTTTTTGTGCAACTTTTTTACTGTCTTTTTATTTATTTCTTCTTTACTTGCTTATTTTATTTTTCAAAACTGTTCTTTTCTATATTTGAATGAATGTTTTTAGACGTGTCTAATATTTCAGTGAATTTTATTATTATTATTATTTTTATTAATATTATTTTTATTGTCATTATCATTTTTTTTATTATTATTATTTATTAATTATTGATTGTTGTAGATGATTAACATTAATAATATTTTAATTTTTGTTATTAAGTTTATTTATTATTATTTTATTACCACATTTTTATCAATTAAATTATTTTATTCATCTGTGAATAACGATTTTTCGTTATCACAAGTTTTAGTTCGCAGAAAATTTAGTTTACCAGTTATTTTAAATTTTTTTATCGAAATCTAATATTTCCCGACCTTAATTTTCATGTTTCACTATTTTCGATTCCTTACTTTTAGCTCGAGCCTTAGAAACCGAATGGTCAATTGCCCAGAAGGAAAGAGGTAAGCAAAATTAATTTTTGTTGTTCGTAAAAATTTTTTCCTTTGGTATCCTTATCCTTGTGTATCAGAAATGGCAAGAATTGAAGAAATTAAACCGGAAGAAGAAGAAGAAGAAGAAAGAGAAGAAGAAGAGATTGAACCTGTTCGTGAGAAAGTCAAGGAGAAAAAGGAAAAGAAGGAAAAGAAAGAAAAGAAACGTAAGGAAGAGGAAGCTGAAATTGAAGATGAAGAAGGTAGGAAATAAATTTCCCTTCTGAAAAATTAGAAAAAAATTTTCCTTTCAAAAAAATGAGAAATATTAAATGTTACTTTGTTTCCTTTCTATCCGAAAATTAATTGTTTTCTAATTACATGTCTGTATCCAGTCTTAATTAGTTTCAATGTTTTTCATGTTTGCATTTTCGTCACCTGTGGGATTTTTTGTTAATTTTTTTTTCTTCTTGATTGATAAATAATTGTTAATGTTAGGAATAGAAGGAAAAAAATAGTATAGAAAGTAGAAAAATATTTAGATATTTTTGTGATGATACAATTGGTAGATATTTATGTGAAGATGTATAGATATTTATGTAAAGTTGCAGAAATTTATGTAAATATGCAGATATTTTTAAATTTTATACAGAATTTTTTTTTCTTCATGAAATATATGCTAATTTTTAATTTTTAATTTATAGGTCGAAAGAAGGCGGAGGAAGAAGCAATCAAAAGAGCCGAAGCATTTTTGGCAAAGCGAATCGAAGAAGCCAGGTATTTTTGTTCCTATTATGTAGTTGTTTAATTTTTTTTCCTGGGTGTAAATAATATTAATAAAATAATTTTTTTTAGAATACAAGAAGAGAAGAGATTGGCGATAGAGGCGGAGCAGAAGAGATTGGAGGAAGCTGCAGAAGCCGCGAGATTGGCTTTGATAAAAGCCGAGGAGGAAGCTCGTTTGGCCGAAATTGCCGAACAAGAGAGATTAGAAGCTTTAAGAAGAGCCGAAGAGGAACGATTGGAGGAAGCTCGTTTGGAAAACGAGAGATTAGCAGAGGCAGAAAGGTATTTTTTTTCATCCGAACAAATGCAAAAAAATCTAACGCGATTTTGCTTTAAAATTCTCAATTTCTTTCGAGAATGTAAAAAAATGCCAAAGTTCAAACTCATTTTTCTCATTTTACATTTTGTTTTGTTCTCAATTTAAATATTTAATTCTCATTTTACATTATGTTTTGTTCTCAATTTAAATATTTAATTCTCTTTTTACATTATGTTTTGTCCTCGATTTAAATAATGTTTTATTCGCACTTTACGTTATGTTTTGTTCGCAAATTAAAATTAATATTTTGTTCTCATTTTATAAAACGATTATTTGCGATTATAATCATAATTACAATTTTTTTTTACACTTTTACTATTTTGTCCGTCGAGAATTAATTTCCCATCTACTGAACCTCATTCATGAGTTTATTTCTAGATTAATTAGCGCAATTAGAGAGCAATTAATTTTATTAACAAACAATTTCTAATAAACAAAAAAAAGGAAAGCTGTTCTGGAACGATTGCGTCTGGAGGAAGAGATGCGCAAAGCTGCCGCGAGAAGAGCCGAAGAAGAGAGGTCAGCTTTTAGAACTAAAAAGCTTCTCTCCTAAACTAACATTTTTCATCATTAACTTTTTAGTAAATTTTCGTTTTTTATCAATCAATTCACTTCACAACTAAAAACGAATCTTTCTATTCTTTCGAAACTTAAGAAGACTGTTTTTTTCGTTATTTTTCTTTTCAAAACTCTTGGCTTTAAATTTAAAAAAATTTTTAATATTTTGAATCGATAAATAATTTTTTTGAACATTTTTTTTATTCTTTTCTTTTTGAATAATTTGTTACCAAGAAAGATAAATTTATGAAATTCTTTTTGATTTTGCGAATTCCTTTTCTGTGTGTTTGGGAGATGAATGAATGAAAGGGGAAATTAATGGAATTACTTTTATCCTCGTAGAATGTATAGAGACGCTGTGGAGGCGGCAGCCGAAGACGAAGAGGAACGTCTTGCTAAGGAAATGGCCGAGGAAAATCGCAATCGACGACAGGATGAGGAAGAAAGATTGGTCGCCGTTACAAACGCTGTACCAAGTTTAGACGAAGTTAAAGAATACGACGATCGCACTGAAGACACTTTTGCTCATCACAATCTTTCCGATCACGAGAAAGAAGAACATCCCGACGATCCAACTATCGAAGACAATACTCAGGTCGAACAATCGAAATTTATTTCAAAACAAACTCAAAAAAAAAATTATCCCAAATTTTTCGAAATTAATTATTGCACTAAGTATTTTTTTTTAAATCGTTAATTATTTAAAATAAAAGACTAAAATTAATTAATAAATTGAAATATTTTCAATTCAGGTCGAAGAGGAAGGAGAAGAAGACATTGAAAACGACGGCACTGAACCAATTGTCGATGACTTCCAAGGACCAGAAAGTCATCACGAAATTGTTGAAACGATAGAAGACGCGCCACAAGTAGAAGAAGCTTATTCCAGTCGTCAAGAATCGGCCGACGAACAAGAAGAAGAAGAAGACGCATAAATCTACACCTCACAATAATTCGTATTTAAAAATTTCATTCATTATCTAATTCCCCTCGTGGAATAATCATAAAAGAAAAATTGATAATTACATTTACGAATCAAAAAATAATCACAGTAAAAAAAATAGAATTTAGTTATAAATTTAGCACAAAAAATTTTTTTTTTTAAATCAGAAATTAAATTATATTTATCGATTTCCCAGATCATTATTTATTTTCTTTTACACGAAGTACATATATAATATATTTTCTGAAAATCGTGAAAAGTATTAAAAAATAATTAATAATAATAAATAAATAAAATAAGATAAAACGTAAATATATGTATAATAAAAAGATAATATATTTATCACTTCTTTTTCAAGTATTAATCGATTTTTTCAGAGGAGAAAAGCTCTCGTTCAATTGTTTTCCTGAATAATTGACGATTGATCGCTAGTTCAGTATTTATCTCTGAAAAAAATATTATTTTAATATTGAGTTAATGGAAAGAAGAAAAAAAATGCGAAAAAAGTTTCTCGCTTTTTTTTATTATTTATTAATATATATTTTCGATTATTTCAAATGTTAACTTGGAAGAAATTTTATCATTTCCAGTTTGTTAAAGATAATAAAATGTGAAATACTTTGTTACTTATAGGAGTCTTTAAAGAATTTTATCTAAATAAATAAACATATTTTTAAAACTGATAAACTTGTGGTTTATTTATCAAAATTGTTTACTTGTTGCAAGATTAATTTTTTTCTGATTAACTATTTTAATGAATTAAATAATTAACTAATAATTAAATTATTATAAACAAATTTTATTTAAAAATTTTCAAAAATAATTAAATTGTTTCGAAGAATTTTACTTCTTATGACAATTTTTAATTTATGATCATGAAATTTATTGCGGTTTAATTAAAAAACAAATTTTCAGCTTAATAATTTTATTTCAAATGGAAAAAATACTATACATTCTAGTTTTTAAAGAATTAGAAAATTTGCATAGGTACACAATAATATCACAGTAATGAGTAATGATTATAAATATTCAGCAAACAAATTTACTGAAATATTCTAGAACAACATCAAAACTCGATCTGCTTTCAAGTTTGGTATTTTTAACATTATTACATTATAATGTTCACTCGATGCGGAAAAAAAATGAATAAAAATAAAAACTTTCAAATTAGTCTTTTGTAAAATGTCGAATTACAAAAGACAAATTACGTTAATAAAAAAAAAAATCTTATCATCTAAAAATCCAGTCCATGAGCCGTTAGGGACTAGAAAATTATTTCTCTATTCTAGATAAATGGACAAAAAAAAATACATTTTCTTACCAACTAGATCGAAACGGTATAAAAAAAGTATATCGCTAGACTTTAATTTCTAAATTCGCAATTCGAAAATATAAACGTAATAATACAACAAATTAGATCTGATCGTAGAATATAATTAATAATTATTTGAATTACTTTCATATAATTAAAGTATTACAAAAAAATTTCAGTGTTTTAAAACTATAAATAGAATAATTTCGTTTAATAAAAATTCCACCACGTAAAATGAACGAAATAATAAAAATGTAAATAGATTTTTCTCTAATCGTAGAGTAATAAAAATTTCTTACAGTAAATTTTATTTTTCGTGGCAAAAAATAATTTTTGTAACAAAAAAAAAAATTGTTGATAAAAAGTGAAGACTTTCTCAATTAATAATTTTGATTCGCAAAAGGTTCAAAAAGTACTTTTCCTCTAATTGACAAATAAAGAAGTTTTACTTGTACAATAAATTTTTTTTAGTTAATTAATTAATGATTAAATAATTAACTTGATTTCTATTGCAATATTGAATTATTTTCTAATTAAAGCTGTACAATTAGCAAAATCGATTAAAATTATTAAAGATGTTTTTTCTTCCCCTTCTTTTTCGCAATATCAGTCAACAATATTGGAAAATTGGATTTTTTAAAAATTCAATGGTAGAAAAAAGAAATAAATTACGTCTGGGGAGTTGTACGTTGAGATGCGAGAAGCATCATTCGATGGCTGAGATTTACATTATGATCTCTCAAATACCTTATCAAATCGGCTTGTTTCTCGAGCAATTCTGTAACATTAGAACCACGTTGATGAAAGCCAATACCACTTCCCCCCGCGTACGAATCTTGATTAAATGATGTCAACCATTCCTCCTGTGTCACATCCGGTGGAGGTTTTAAATAATTAAATCTGTGCACTCGCTCTGAAAATGGAAAGTAAATTTTTTGATTAGATATTAAAATTACTTTCTCTTTTCTAATTGACAGAAATAGAGAAAAATTCCAAAACTTGAAACAGAATTCTGTTATTTTCAATACAATTTTAGGAAAATTTGGCGAAATGGAATTATTTTTAAAAATGTTAATTGAATTCGATTATTTTGTTCTAAATTTTTCCTGGTTTTTTTCTCATCAAATTTAAATTTATATTTGATTTCGAACATGAATAAATCTTTAAATTTTTTGAAAATAATTTTTTTCTTAATAATTTTAATTGATAATTTGACAAATAATTGAATTAAACAAAGCATTTTCTCAATTTGTTAAAAAATTATATCTTTATAATAATTGAAAATTTGATTTTTCAATTTTATTAAAATTATAATAATTGAATTTTTGCAAAGAATTTTACTAATTATGAAAGTTATTTATATTTTAGTTATGAAAGTTCTTTTCAAACAGTTCCTGTTATTTATTAAAATAATTTAATTCTTCTGATGAATTTTATTAAAATTTTTGAAAATAACGAAACAGTAATAATTAATTATTTATTTAATAGGTAATACAAATTTAATTTGTTCAAGAAATAAATTAAAATTATTTTTTAAAAACATTCAGAAATTTGAAATTGTAAAAATTTAAGGGAAGTTCAATAATTATAATTATGTATTGAATATAGAATAATATAATTTTTATATGCAATTGATTTTTAACTTTAAGAGGGACTTTAAATTTAAAAAATAAAATTATAATTACGGTCACTAACATTATTTTCAAAAAATGTAAAGAAATTTCAATTACTTCAAAAATTTTCAATTATTTCCATATAAAAATTCAATTATCTTGAAACAATATAATTGAAAAATTCCAACAATCTTATTTTTCAGGTTTAGAAAAATATTTGCAAAAGTTCAATTTTATTGAACAATTTTAAGTATTTTTATTTTTTTAAATTGACTAATAAAAAATTGAATTATTAATCTTCGCCGTTAGAAATATGAATACATTAGAATATGATTTTTTATAAAATTCAATAATTAATCAGTGATTAAATTAAAATGCTCTAAAAATTCTATTTGTTAAAAAGTTTCTAATGAAATTCTTTAACAAATTTAATTACACATTTTCAGTGGAATTTAAAAATATTTCTATGAACTCCATAATTTTTTCAAATTTATTTACATAATACGTTTGAATTGGTGACTGATATTTTACTATAAAATTAATTATTTTTAACTAATGCAAAAATTAGAGAACAGTACAAATATTTATAAAAATTGAAATAAAAAGTGATTTTTTCAAAACAAATTAAAGTAATAAAACTTTTTTTTAATTTTGGTGGAAAAAATTCCGGTTTGGTATAAAATTCCCGGCTAATTCCCGGTTTTTCACCATCAAATTAAATTTCCGGTAATTTCCCGGTTAGACGACACCCTGTAATTAATATAAATTTACAGTAAAAAAAAATACTTTTCTTATACTCACTGATATAATTCACGTATGTAGGCACAATGATGAAGACTTCAATGGTTGTAAATAGAAAAATATAATTAAGTGGCGTAAATAATTCCGATGATTTGCAATAAATTGAATAATCAGCTTTGTGAATTTGATGCAGAACAACAGCCAAGAAGAGGTAAAAAGTATTGCACAAGGATACAATAAATAGTGGCGTTCTAATGTGTTGATAAGTCGATTGATAAAAATCCAAGTAACCAGATATTCGAAGATTATGATGTCGAGCTTTGATAAAATAATCAACCACCATAATTAAAATCCAATAGGCACAATGAAGATACAATAGTATAAAATAAGTTTCACATTTGTCCACCTCTTTTGGCCAAAGAGATACGAAAATAATGCCACTAATTTCCAGAGCTACCTGCAAAGAGGAAAAAACAAATAGAAAAAAATAGAATATTCCCACACTTTGATTTCAAAAAAATATAATAAATCATACGCTGAAAATAAGTGGAACAGCGACAATTGGAATTGTTTCCAATTTTTGAAAATTGTCCTGCTCCTCGGAGGAGATAACTGGTTGAAGATATTCGTCATCGTCCATGTTTGTCGAGGAATCGAAAAATACAACACCCTGCAGAAAAAAGTTATAACTATTACATAATTCACTTATTTCTATATCCTTTTGCCCCTTTATTTGCCCTTTGTAAAAGTAATCTAAAAAACAAAAAATAAACTAAAAAATACGAGCTATAACCGAATGTATAAAATCAAATAAAATTAAAAGAATTTTTAGGTTAGACTCATCACTTTTTTCCCGCACTTAAATACACTTAATGCACTTTAAAATTAAGGACAAAGTAAATGCATCAAATTACGAGTAATTAAAAATAGAAAACCGTTTCGGCTGTTTTCGAGAAAAAAAAGTAAATATAAATTACTCACACTTCCCGATGTATTTACTGCTTGATGTCGACAGAGACTGACCATCAGCTAAGGAAAAAAAACGTCAGCAGTAAAATATATATGAGAGAATATTCTCAGATTATGTGAAACATTTCTATTTTTTTAAAAAGTTAAATAGACAAGCAGATTATTAATGCATTATTCGTCATCGTATCATCGCGAACAAAAACACACATATATACACACATACAGGTTATAAAAGTTACGACGTTAATAAATCTTTTGTAAATCACATATTTATAACTGTACAATTATAAATTGTACTTATAGAAGAAAAAGACTAATACTACTCTCTTTTTTTATCTATTATTATCTATTTTTCGAAATATTGACAACACCTCATAATTGACCATTGACGAAAGACGAATTGACAAACATGTTTTAAAAAAAAACAGTTTACTTGTCAATTTTTTGAAAATTAACCTCTTTCGCGCATGACGTCAAAAAAACAGCACAGTGAAAACAGCTGATTCGTTGAAAGCAAATTCAGCATGGAGCGTCTTGAGTATATTAAAATTTAACTTTTTTTACATCAACCTTGGTGGGAAATATTTTGACAGCTCGTGCAGAGAGGATTTAATAAAGTGTGAACAAAGTTTCTGTGTGTGTCTCTGTGCCAGTAGTCTCAAAATTAGATTGTCTGTGTCGCACGCTTTTGCCTTTGTCTTCAAAATGATTAAATTTATCGTAAGTAAACATACGAGATTTAATAGTTTTTCTTGTTTATTTTTCCCATAAAGTCATGCTTTTTGAAATGAAACCACAATGTTTGGTGTTTTTTTTTAGGTTACATTGTCAGTGGGAATTTATGCTGGAATTTACATCAGCCAAAATTATGAGGTATTTTTTAACAAATTTATAAATTAAGACGCACTTGGTATTTTATTATTAGATGAAATAAAATAAATGGCATTTAATAGATGATAGAAATGTTTCATTATCATCCGTTTTACTTGTATTGTTATTACATTGTTTTATCGTAATGATTTTGTTTCTATTTATTTTTGATATTTCAATTCAATTTTAATTCAAATAAATTCAATTTTAATTCAATTTCAATTCAAATTAATTAATAATTCCAATTGGAAATTAATAATTATCTCAGGTGCTAATATTGTGAAAAATAATTCCAGGTGCCTCGAGTCGATGAACCGAGTAAAATATACGAGAGAATAAAACAATTTGCAGACGATCATAAAAAGAAATAAAAAATAAAAACAAATTATGTACAGTTGGAGTTTTTAAAATCGAATTGTAAATAAACTAATTTTTAACTATAATAACTAATTTTACTTTATATATTTTTTGTAAAATAAAATCTTGTTTGGAATCGAGAAATGAAGTGAGATAACATTTTTTTTATCGCCTTATCAATAATTTATTATTTTTTTTTTTTTGGTAATCAAAATCAAAATTCCTCACATATTTTGTAATTATAAATTAAAGAATTATACATAAATAAGTCCTCCTCCTGAATATTCGATTCGTGCTTGCGGCTCAACAAATGCCAACCAATCGGACGCGTGTGTTGGCAATAAACCCATCGACTGGCATTTATATAAAGCTAATGCAATATTAATAATTTGCCCTAAAAAGAAAACGAATTTCTGTCCAAAGGCATGCGTTCCTTCTATCACTTTAAAAGCTGTAAAAAAATGGCATAATTAATAAAATTATCGCAGATGATTTTTTTAATTAATAACTACATAGAGAAAAATAGAAAATAGGAACTAAATTTTAAATTACAAAAATAAAATTGTAATTGCTTGTAGAAAAAAGGAAACCAATACTCACTTTGTTGTAGAGAAAAAAGCGCCTTGACAGGTCGGATAATTAACATTCCAACCATCATAATAGGGAAAATTGAAATCGAATTTCCGGCCATGTACATAATGAATAAATTCATTGGAACTTGTTTTAAAGGGCCCAGGGCGAGATCCCAGGATTTTTTAATTATTAAATGATTCGAGTCATTCTCCTCTGACGTGCTCATATTTTCCGATGTCAGCGCATATCCGGGAATTAAACCCGGTGGCGATGCCAATTCATTATATTGTTTGCTTCTAAAAAAACAAAATTTATTCCATAAATACCCTTTTCAATTAAAATTCACCAACTTCGAGATCTTTTTTCTTTTCTTTTTGAGGTTAGAAATAATAGACCAATAAACTTTACAACATACTTGCTTCCAAAATCGAGAGCCCATTTCAATTTCTTTGAGTTTTGCTTTGTGTTCGACATTTTTGGTTAATTCAATTTATTATTTTCTCTAATAATTTCCTTTTTGGAAAAATATCTGGAACTATGGAATAACACAAATTACGTCATCAAAAAGTGGTTGTCCTGTCAAAATTGTATTTAAACAGTGATACCAAATTGATGACAGTAAAAGACGCGAGATCCAAGGGTTTTATTGGTTGAATTTAAATTTTCCCGGGGAATAATTCAAAAAACGTTGTGTTGGTCACACTGCGGCGGCCATTTGCATTTTCTGACAACGCCGGCCAATGAGAAGAAGGTGCGTATTGTTCTTGGAAAATGACACTTGAGTTCCTTGCGAGATGATTTCGTGAACTTTATGAACTTTATGAACTTCATATAAACTTTTAGTGCTAAATCTCATGTTTATTTAGTATAAAATCATTGAAATTCGGGTAAGAAACGTATTTTTTTGACTATCTTTTCAATTATATTTGTGTGTTAGAAGAAATTGGTGGGTAATCCGACAGAGCAATAACATTTTGTGTTCGTATCTTTTTTCCCATTTTAACCCGGTGGTTATTGAAATAGTGCTTATTTTTCATTGCTATGGTCTAATTTATCGATTATTTACTTATAATTTTACGAATGTTGTAATTTTTCTGTCATTTCGGTGATTCGGTAGACGTAGATCGGATAATTTTCTTATTTTGAGGTTAGGAAATTTACGATTTGTTATTGTTATTGCGCTATATTATTATTATTAATAATAATTCTAATCGACATTCAAGGCAAGTTGATGCGTATATTCCTGTTCTTTGTTTTATTCATCTAAATCTTCGTTAAGTTTAATTACGTTTATAATTACTTTTGTTGCCTCGGTTTCAGAATTTCTTATTTCTTATTCATTTGACAAGGGGATTTGTCATTTTTCATAATGTCTTATCGATTTTTGATTTAATAGAATTTTAATGATTGCTGATTTTGTTGGAATGGTTGAAAATTTAGAAAAATTAAATTTTAGGTTATGAATTCTTTTCTTGATTGTATGGCATCGAAAAAGTTTGTTTGTTAAAAAATGAAAAGTGGAAATTGTTGCAGTTTGTTGTAGCTCAATATCACAGATGCCATACATTCTGGTACGTGGTAACCTTGCTTCCTATGGTCATAGGTATCCTTGGAGAGTTCTTGTATCTGGTCTCAAAGGTATTCCACATTCGGCACGAATAAAAAAAAAATTTTTTTTTGTAATTTTTTGTTGCAAGGCACTAACTAACTTTTCTTGTCCTCGCACCAAAAATTCCCCTTGCGCACATTTCTTTGTTTTTGTTGCACTTCTTCGCATTTTTTTCAATTAATCTAAGGTCACACGGTTTATTTTTGTTTTTAATGAAAATTTATTTTAGTTGTAAATAAATTTTCGAATATTTTATTGTAGAAAAATGTCTATAATTGCTTTTTTGTAATTTTTTTTTTTGTTTTCTGGTGAATATTGTTTATTGATATTGTAATTTATTTTTTTCAGCCGAAGATACGGAGCAATTGAATCGTTTTGACTCTGGTGGATATTGTGACGATTCGACGATTGTTTATTTGCAACATCCTTGCGTTATTTTGACAGCTTTAGAACTTCTCGGATATAAAGTTGTTGCATCTTCGAGTACAAGTGTTAAGCAAGATTACAATGAATATATGTGGACTATGAGAAAGAATTTTGTGGAACCGGAAACTGATACTGTACCTGTAGCTGTCATAAAAGCCGGTGAGTTAATTTTTTAATATTCCCTTTTCTTAAAAAATTTCTTTTTTAAATTTAATTTATTCCTAAGGATTATTTAAAATTTATTATTTTTTTAGTATTTTAGTATTTTTAGTATTTTTTTTTATTTTGCCATTTTTAGTATTTTTTTATTTTAGTATTTTTAGTATTTTTTTTTAATTTTAGTATTTTTTCTATTCTTTTATCTACATTTTTACAATAATTAAATTACAAAAATGTATGTGAATTAAAACGTGACTATTTAAGAAAACCTAATTTTTATTAACAACTTTATTAAATTAATAATAGCGCACATTTCTTTTTTAAAGAAAATCAGGAATTAATTTATTTTTTAACTAAAAATTCGAATTTTCGGATTCAAAATTCCCGCGTAAAATATGTTTTCAAATGGCGGTAAAGTGTTAAATTACCGCTGAATATTTACCCACCAGGAAAGTATTTAATTATAATAAAATATCCATTTTTCCTAAAGGATTATATATTTTTTTTTAATGTTTCGTCATTTTCAAAAATTTAATTAAATAGAATTTTTTTTCTCGATTATTTATTATTAAAAATTTAAATGTTGAAAATAATAAGCTGGAAGTGAAATGAACCAATCGTGAATGGTCCTTTAAGGTCCTTTAAGTAAATTCAACACTCTGATTGGTTGAATTTAACGACCGACGCCCTGACGTCTTTTGTGTGTGCGTGCGTGTTTAATATTAATTTATAGTGTTTTACGTGTGTGTGTTCTTCTCTTGAATGCGTCATTTTTCTCGGCGAGTCGATTTCGTGAAATGGTGGAAGCTGAGAAATTTCCAACTGCTTGAAAACCGTAATTTCGTGAACAAGGTATGTTTCAAAAGCTTCATTCAATACTCTCATCAACGAACAGACGGTCATATAAAGAATTTTGGGGAAAATACTTATTGTATTTATAATTTCAATGTAAGCGAATTCTTCACGGGACAATCAGACAATGATATCAGTTTTGGCATTTTTAGGTTATATGTGATGTATATTCAAGACTGACATTTTTAAGAAAGGGAAAAAAAATTCTGGCGACCATTATTGTTTTCTTTTCTTTCCGAATTACTTTCAGAATTATGAGTTTTAGAAAAATTTCCTGCAATATTTTTTAATTTGTCAAAATACACTTTCGTAGCTGGGAATAAATTTCCGGTGTATTTGGAAGAGTGTTCGGGTAATAAATTACGTAAAGTGCAGTACTTTTTCGGTTGCTGATTGTTTTTATTTTGTTTATTGAAGGCTTGAATTTTTCTTGTTTCGATTTTGAGAGTATTGTCAGGCTTCGCATTCATTTGCTAAAATTAATAATATTCTTCTGGGAAATTCAATTATTTGAAAATTTTAATGCAACTGTTTGAAGGAATTCGTTCACTTTTAAAAATTTTATTAAAATTCTATATTTCTAAGAATTTGAATGTTTTTAATAAAAAAAAAAACAAAATTCAGGGGAAAAAATTTGATGAATTCATTTATTCAAGTTGAATCAATTATTATTTGAAATTTTTAATGCAACAGTTCGGAGGAATTCATTTATTTTTAAAAATTATATATTTCTAAGAATTTGAATATCAAAAAAACCAAATTCGGGGGAAAAAATTTAAAGAATTAATTTATTCAAGTAAATTCATTTATTATTTGAAAATCTTAATGCAACTGTTTGAAGAAATTCATTTATTTTTAAAAATTATATATTTCTAAGAATTTGAATATTAAAAAAACCAAATTTGGGGGAAAAAATTGGAAAAATTCGTTTACTCAAGTAAATTCAATTATTATGTGCAAATTTTAATGCAACTGTTCGAAGGAATTCATTTATTTTTAAAAATTTTATATTTCTAATAATTTGAATATTTTCAATAAACAATTCGGGGAAAAAAATTTTAAGAATTCATTTATTTAAGTAAATACGAAAATTCTTGGATGGAATTCAATTATTTTCATGTAAATAATAAAATACTTTCCAAAATTAATTACTGAGTGCGAAGCTTGTAATCTAAATATACGATAATTTTTTCAATTCTGTAAATATTTTTTTTACTTATATTAATTAGAAACCTTTTCCACAGGTTCGAGTGTATAAATTTTCCTCTTTTGAAATTCTATCGTCGTCGTCGTCGTCATGGTGAAGAAACGCGGAATTGTTTGGAATTATTTCGAGAAGAAAGTCGACGGCACGCAGGTAATTGCGTTTTGTAAATTTTGCGATCAGTCTTACACGCAAAATGCAACGCGCATGGAGAAGCACATGGAGCGTTGTCCAAAATGTCCGGACGATATTAAAATGCAATTTATACAAGTTGGCGTCACGAAGCGATCGAAAGCGAGAATTCTCGGCAATTCCATGGAGAATTGGGTGAAACAAGACAATTCAATAGAAGGTAATATTACCGAAACTGAAGTTGAAGAAATAGACAATTGGGAATACAGAAATCAGAATTATGCAGATGAAGGGTCGAGTAGTGCGCCACAAACCGTTGAACTCATCATGCAGGACGATGAATCCTGGGTTGGTCGCGAAACCGAATTGGAAAATGCCGATCACGAGGAGACAATAACGAAAGCCGAGTGGATCGCCAGTCAGACGAGCGGACAATCGAATGGTAATATTTTTTTCGGCAAATTTTTATCATTTTCTCTCTATTCTCGTATTTTAGAAAAAAAGAGAGTCAAGATTGAATAATAGTCAAATTTAATTACATTTAATTACATTTAATTAAATTGAATTCAATTCAATTCAATTTCGAGAGAATTTCTCCAATTTTGATCTATTTTTTAATTATTAAATTTAATCAATTTTAATGAAATTGAATTCAATTTGATTCAATTTAAATTCATTAAGTTTGATTAAATTTAATAATTAAAAAATAGAAATTGGAAAAATTCTCTCGATATTTTATTTGCTTCTAAATGAATGTAATTTAACTGAAAAAACATTTTCTTCAGCCTCTTCGCAAGAGCAACCACGACAATCGCAGAGGAAGGTTTACATACCGAGGCGAATTTCACAGTGGCCTATTATGACACCACGTATGCATTCAAATCATTCGCCTTTGCAGAGTAAAATTTATCAGGAACAACTTTTAGAGAAGCGTGCATTGAGAAGAATTGCCGAACTTGAATTGAGACGAAAGACAATGGAATACGAAAGATTTCAATGGGAATACGAGAGAGATAAGGCCCAAAGTGAAGTGAAATGGGCCCACGACACAAGAATGATGCAATTAAAGGAAGAACGCGAACGACAATTAATTGAACAAAGTCGAGCTGGAGTTCCACGTATTCTTAGTTGCACAGCATTACAAGCCGCCACTTCCTCATCATCGTCGTCAAAATAATTAATAATAATATCAAAATTTCCAAATTTACGATTTACGATTTACGATTTACAAATTTTACATTTTTTCTCTCATTCAATGTTTTTACTATATAATCGAAATGTAGTAAATTTGTCATTTAGCATTCTTTGTTTAAGAATCATTCGTTCTTGAGTCGATAATTGTGAATTATTTTCAAAGTCAGATTAATCGTGTTGAATTTTCTTTGCTTATTTTTCAAACTTTAATTTTCCTTTGAATGCTTCGATGCATTATTTTCCAAGTCTTTTTCAATTATTTCGAATTTTTGCTTTTTATTAATTATTGTTTAAATTATTTTAATTCTTCTTCGCTAATTTTTCCTTTGATGAATCATTTTCCAAGTTATTTTAAATTTAAATTTTAAATTTCGAATTTTTTTTCTCAATTATTTTTCAAATTTTAATTTTTCTTTGCTAATTTTTTCTTCACTGAATATTTTTCCAAATCATTTCAATCATTTTGAATTGTTTCAATAAAAAATTAAACATTTTTTGACACTGAATTTTTACATTAATCGTAAAAAAGAAAAAAATTAGTTAATTATTAATGAGGTATAGATAAATGATCAGACTATATTTAATTATTTGTGAAAAAATCCAATTATTTAGATTGTCCTTTCTTTGAGAAAGAAGTTTTTAAAAATGTTATTTTATTAAGTAGTGTTAGGTGCTTGAAAAGAGATATTCGATGGGTTTTAGAACGAAAAAAATATCGTTTGTAAGAAAAAAAAACCGGCGTTTGTATTATTTTCCTCGAAAAGACTCGAATTTTTGTAAGAAAAAAAAAGAGAATTGTTAAGAAAAAAGAGTTAATAACTTATTGGAATTCTATTGTTTTGTAATTAGTTTAGTAAAAATATTCTGTTTATAATTATTGGAAAATATTATATTTTATAATTAATTAAAATTCTATTTTTCATAATTAATTAAAATTCTATTTTTTAGTAATTGTTTTGGTAAGAATATTCTATTTAGTAATTATTCTAGTTAGTAATTATTTCAATATAAGATTTTTTATTTATTTCAGTAATTCGAATTTTTAATTTTATTTCAAATTCTATTTGAAGTGATTTCGGTAAATTATTCGGTTAGTAATTACTTTTAGGAAAATATTCTATTTGTTAGGAATTATTGCAGTAAAATTATTCTATTCGTTTGTTTTTTTTTAGTAGTAATCTAGTAAATTATGAAGAAAAAATAATTCTACTTTATGTTTTTCGTTTAAAAACCCATCGATAATGTGATAGTTACGTAAAATATTCATGAAATATGTATGTTATATAAAAGCTTCATGCGTTGTAACACTATAGGAATTTTTTTTTATACCCTACCGATTGTATTTAAGAAATCTGAAAAAAATGTGTAACTGAAAAATTCATAGAATATACTACTTTTGAATACAAGTTCTTGTTCTTAAAAAACCTCTACGTTACCAAATTTTTTATTTATTAATTATTTTTCTTTTTTTTTAAATTATTTTTATTCTCGATCGAAAATTTGTTCTATTTACGAAAATTAATTTCGCAGAACGTTTTTTTAATATTTATTCTCGATGAAAAATTTGTTCTATTTACGAAAATAATTTCGAAGAACGTTTCTTTAATTTTCCAAAAAGGAATGTTTAGCTCCAAATGTAAAATGAAATTAAAAAGTAACAATTATTTTTTAATTCTTCAATTGGCACAATTATTTTTAACTGTAAGTATTTTTCTGGAACGATTTTTATTTTATTTTTCTTCTCTCTTGTTTTTAGATTAAAATGTATAGAAAAATGTTTATTTAATGGTAGAATTTTTTTTATGTACTATTTTTTATATTTAGGCACTAGAATTTTTTTTACTTACTAAATTTTTATATTTACGTGAAAAATATTACCTATTACTGTAGGAATTTTTTTTTATACATTTTATAATAGTTTTTGTAAATTTGGATAATTGTTAAAGTATTAATGAGGAGTAGGGGATAAAATTGAATATAATATTTTGATAAATTGTTTTATTAATAATGTTTTTTATTTTAGAATTAAAAGACAACGAGGTTTAAAGAATTCTAAATAAATGTCTGACGAGCAATCGAACGGAAAAGGGCGAAAAATGTCTGGAAAATTAGTGAATATCGGTACTGAGAATTATTATTACGTTGCTGTTAAGGGATCACCATTCGCCAGTGACTGCACTGTTTTTGGATTAGGTCAAGATGAAATTTTGGCTCTATCGAAACGTTTTCCAAATTCTGGAACTGATGTTATTAACGGCGTGCTAATTAAAGGTTTTTATATTTTTGTTTCTTGTATTATATTTTTTCTCTAGAGTTAAATTTTTGTTTATAGTAATAATTGAATTTCTATTTTTAGTCAAATTTCTATTTCTATTTCTATTTATTTATATGTTTACACTTTGATATTTTGAAAAAAAAATTTCTCCACTGATAATTTTAATAAAAAAATTTAATTTCAGGGCCCCCGATGAATATCATCAACGCCTTGGCAGAATTAGGCTACAGAGTCATCTGCTCCACTGGGGAGGCTGAGATCCTATGGACCCTTCAGAGAGAAACATAAATTTCAAAAAAAAAAATGTTTTCTTTTTTTGTTTTTCCAAAAAATGAATTTTTTTTATCTTTTCTAAGTGTGTAGATGTAATTGCACTGCTTTCGATATGTTTCGGATTTATCTTTTCTTTTTAATTTAACGAGAATTCCGTTTCTTTTCCTTGTCTACAATCAAAAATAGAAAAATTTCTAGACGAAAAAAAAGAAGAAGAGTGTGTGTGGACCAAAAACATGAGATAGAATATTTTGTTAAATTTAAAAAGTAAGGAAATTTCGTTATTTCGTAAAATTTATTGTACAACATGAAATTTTATATCTCTCTTTTTTTTATATATATATTTCATCATTGTACCTTTTTCTCGTATATAAGAGAAAATGAGATTCTTTTTCTAATTTAATAAGAGGAGAGTATTTATCTCTATATAGAAATAATAACGGATAATTAATCTCAATAGTTAGAGCCTAGAGAAATTAGATAATGTTCCTCGAGAGAAAGTCTAGAAAACAATAGAAAAAATTTTTCTAATTCGTAAAAAAAATTTTTCATAGAGAAAATAATCCAAAAACGTGATTTTTTTGTAACACTCGTTTCATTTTGAACTAACGAATTTTTTCATAATTCACAATTTCATTCCAGTTTTTAACAATCATTGAATTACGATAGACTTAAGAATTTAATACTAAAACATTCCTGGAAAAAAATGTATTTCAGAGTAGTGTTAAAAATTATTGATAAATAATGAAAAGTTTAAATTCTTGATTGATTTTTTTTTGTTGAGATTTTATCTCACTGGTTAAAATAAAAAAAAACTATTATTTATGCATTCATTAAAAATGAAATGTAATGAAAAAATATTTAAGTTTGTTTTCGATTTTTTTAAAATTGTTTACTTTTTTGTTTTAATTAATGATTTTTTTTATTGACATATTTTTGTTCTAATATTCACTTTCATGCACTTAAATAATCAAATAATGTATATGATTGATCATCCACGTGTTTTTTGCATTTTTCAATTAATGCTTGTATAACAAATACATATAATATCGAAACTGTAAACAATATACTGAATATTTTGATGTCACTCGGTTTTTTCATTTCACCTTTGAAATTAGTTTTGCGAAATTGATTTTTTATTATTTCACACAGTGTACACATCTTTGTACAAACTAAAGATTTTTTCTAATTATTTAGAAAAGAAATATTTTCCAAATTAGTCGTTTAATTAATTTATTTTTTTTAGTTTTAATTTTTTAATTTATTGAACTTTAATTTATTAAAATAATTTTTTAGTTCTTTAAAAAAGTATTCTTTACAATTATTTACTTTATTTTTTCAATTATTTTTCTTGAGAAAAGATTTAATTTTTTTTAATTATTTCGAAAAGAATTACTTTTTTATTTGTTGAAATGAATATTTAAAGTATAATATTATTTTTTGAAAAAATTATTTCTTTATAAGAAACATTGAATAATTTTCATAATTAATACAACTGGAGATTTTTTAGTGAGTTTCAGATAAAAAGTATGGACTCTAGTCATTCTCACGATGGAAGTTGCTGCAATTCTGAAAATAATTCTGGTGTTCGACAAACCTTATCGGAAATGGAATTCGAAAGAGGAATTTGGCACGCTGGTGAGAATTTTTATTTTGCAAACGAATCGTATAATTTTAATTCACTATTATTTTTGTTGTCCATTCGAAATCCGTTCGTTTGGAGAGAAGTTAAAAAATTAAATTTATATGAAGATTAAAAAAAAAAAAAAGAAAAAAAAGAGGAAATGGAACGATAGTGAAATTTTTAAACTTTGTAACTTTGTAAATTAAAAATCAGAAATTAAAAATCAGAAATTAAAAATTAAAAATTAAACAATTTTAAATTTACTACAATTAAATTTTCTTTTTATTTTTAGTAATTTTATTGATTGCATAATTATTTATTGTTCTCTTTTTTTTGCAGCCCAATCGAATGATGTGAATCGAGTTGATTACCTGTTGAAAAAAGGAACACCAATTAATATTGAAGATTATTCGGGATATACGGCACTGCATTACGGAGCAAGGAACGGTCACAATAAAATTTGTAAGTTATTGTTAGAAAATGGTGCTAATGTCAATGCATTGACACGATCAGGGCAAGCAACTGCACTTCATAGAGCAGCGACTCAAGGTCATAACGAAATCGCAGAATTCTTATTGAAATCGGGAGCTAATCCGAATATTCGTGACGCAGATGGATATACAGCTCTTCATCGTGCAGTCATCTCTAATTCTGTCCCAGTCTGCAAATTACTGCTGTCAAAAACTGATTTAAAGATTGTGGATAACAAAGGACGTACACCATTTGCATTAGCTGAGGAGAAAGGAAATCAACAAGTTCTTGATTCATTTCAAAATATATCGTTCATCAATAATATTTAAAATAGGTACCTATATATAATATTTTTCAACAAAATAACGGTAAAGAGAAAAAAAAGAAAATTACTCGAATATTTAAACATACTTTTTTTTTGCAAAGAAAAAAAGGGACTTTCGATGCAAAAGTATTTTTAAATGTTTGAAATTTAGAGGAAAATTTTCTCTACGTATTTATTTTCTATCAACAATTAGAAGAAATTTCGCCTCCTTCGCTCTTTCGAATTCTTTATTAGGTTCTCGTAATTTATTTATAACTATTTTACGTCTTCAATCGTAAGTTTTTGCTATTGAGAAGATTCTTTCCGTTTTTAAATTTATTTCAATTTCTCTACTATACTTTTAAAAAAATTTCAATATTCATAGAAATTAGATTTTTTTTTGACAAAAACTAGATTTATTAATTTTTTATTTTTACTTACTAATTAGTTAATTAATTTATTTAGAAAACAAAATGTTCTCAGTAATATATTTATTTTTTGTTCATATTATTTAAATTTATTTATTTTCTTTTTAAATTCGAATTGTTTTATTTCATATTTTACTCTATTTTATTTCGTAAAAATTCAGAATTACAAAACAAAATCACTTTTGTTTTCAAATATCGTAAAGAATTAAGAAAGGAAACAGAAAATTGAATATTTCACGAACAAAGTTTTATAATTGCTGTTCTATTAATATAGGAAAATAAATAAAAATTTATTTTAATTTATTAAAATAAAAATTTTTTAAAACCGGAAATTGTTTTATGCGTATTAGTAAAAAAAAATTAAAAAAGGTTTCGAAGAAAATTTCAATTTTTGCGCTTAAAGAAAAATTAGTATTTTATTAATACTAATAAATAATCGAAAGATGATTTAAATTTATTAAATGAGAATTTTAAGAAAGCGAAAAATCTTAGGCGTTTTATTAAAAAAAAATTGAAAAAACGTCAAAGAAAATTTGAATTTTTACAATTAATAACAATAGATTTAGGCGTTTTAGTAAAAAAAACAAAATAAAAAAGTTGTTAAACATAATTTAAATTTTCGCGGGAAAAGTAAATTGTTAATTAATATTATTAAATAATCGAAAATTTTAATTTTAAATTAAAAATAGTTTAAATTTAAAATTTATGAAACTAGAATTTTAATAGGTCGAAAATTATTTCAGATGTTTAAGTAAAGAAATTAAAAAACACCAATGAAAATTTGAATTTTAATAATAAGTAACTAATAATTAATAATAATACAAAATTTGTTTAAATTTATTGTCTAAAATTTTTTAAATCCGAAAATACTGCGTTTTAGGTGTTTTAGTAAAAAAATAGAAAAAGTGTTAAAGAAAATTTTAATTTTCGCGCGCAAAGTAAATTGTTTATTAATATTATTAAATAATCGAAAATTTAAATTTTAAATTAAGAATAATTTAAATTTAGAATTTATTAAATAAGAATTCTAAAAGCCGGAAATTCGTATAAAGTTTTAAGTAAAAAATTAAAAAAAATGCCATTGAAAATATGAATTTGAATTATTAATAACTAATAATTAATAATAATAAAAAATTTGTTTAAATTTATTGTATAAAAGTTTTAAAATCCGGAAATACAGCGTTTTAGTAAAAAAAAATAGAAAAAGTGTTAAAGAAAATTTGAATTTTCGCGCGCAAAGTAAATTGTTATTCTTTTTATAATTAAATAATGGAAAAATTGTTTTAATTTTATTGAATAAAATTTAAAAGACCGGAAATTGTTTTACGCGATTTAGTTAAAAAAAATTTCAAATAGGTGGCAAGGAAATTTTAAATTTTCGCGTACAAAGGAAATTGTTAATTTAATATTATTAAATAATCGAAAATTTATTTCAATTTATTTTACAAATTATAAAAAACCGGAATCTTTTTAGACGTTTTCGTAAAAAGTAAAAAAAAATCGAATTTTCGCGTACAAAGTAAAAGTATAATTTTGTAAATAAATAATGGTAAATTTATTGAAATTCATAGAATACAATTTATAAAACAATTTATCTTAAACATTTTACTATAATTACTATGATCTATTAAATAAAAATACTATATCGATTGAAAAAAAAGTTTACAAAATTTGAATTTTCGCGCGCGTAGCAAACTCGCAGCGCTTCGACCGTTAGTCGACAGACGGCGCCACAGTTCAGTTCGCACAGCATTCGTGGCAGTATTCACGACGATTGCAGTTGGTGCTCTTGATATTGAATAGTTTTCACCCGAAAATTCGCCAATTTTCGTGTCCCCTCGTGTCGTGTTTGTGTTCGTGTCGTGTTAGAATAATGTTTTTCCATCACGGCCATCGAAACTTAAAGTCCCCATTTTTCGAACACGAGAAACAGTGCCACCTGGTGGTATTTTATTATTCCCAGTTTGTTGGCGTTTGGTTGCGTTCGAGTCAGTTGTGTTCAACATAAAGCGCAAGGCGATTTGTACCGGGAATTTTTTGCTGTTAAACAGCAAATTTTTGTTGCTAAATCGCCTTAAATAAAGTGATAATTGCGCAATTAGTGTTGTGATATAAAAAAAAATGTCTACCAATTCGTTCTATTGTAAAATTGATCATTGTTACTCGTATAACAATTGCCAGCAATGTAACCGTGTTGTGACGTCACACGGTTAATCAAGTGCACACACAGACACGCGCGTGAACCAGAGTTTGTTAAAAGAAAAAAAAGGGATTATACTTTGGAGAGAAGATATTCAAATTAGTGTTTAAAAAAGAATGTGGTGTTAAATTGTTGAAAAAATGGAGTGAAGAGAAATTTGGGTGTAAAATAGTGTATGAGAGAGAGAGAGAGAGAAAGGACTAGTCTTTGAAGGACAGTTCTGTGTCTTTTACTAATACATTGAGAAACGTCTCACACGCAGGCGTCCAACCTAAAAAAATATATCGCTCGCCAAGAGGACGACGTCCTCGCTCTTTTGGCCAGAGATCGACGACATTGCGATTATTGCCTCGGTGTTTTAAAAGACTGTTTCAGAATTTAGTTTCTTGTGTGTATGTATGGACACACGTGTAAAAGAAGTTCTTTTTTTTCGCAAAACCGTGGCGCCGCACACAGTGTTTTTGCGCGAATGAAAACTGTCCATAACCTACACGAACCGGTGGTGTGTGCAGTCGAGCGAAGCACTAAAGCAGAGTCTCTCAGGCCTGGTAAATCGATTGACAGGAATGCAGGCGTTTAATCAACCAGTGAGATTTTCGGCTCGCGAAGGAAGAAGGTCGTCGTTGTGTATTTTATTTTGACAGTGTGTTTTCTTTTTTTTTGGTGTCTGTGTGTGTGGGGGCTGCGTGTGTCATTAAATATATTGTGTATTAAAATCGCGCCACGAAGCGCATGTGTTTCGAAATGTCTTCTGTGAACGGTCAGACGAATGATTCGCGCAAGGAGAACAACGCGTGGACCCTGTACGCCCCGTTTTCTTTCACCTAGTGTTTAGTGTGGACGGGTCGCTGGATAAGGATTAAGTCAAGTTCGTCGCGCTTCGAACTGTGCGCGACAAATTTCTTCTAATTGTTAACAAATTTTCTTTTTTTCGGTTCTTTTTTTTTTTTAATCATTTATTGTTTCTTTTTCTTCTTGGCGCAATATACAGTGTGTGCGCGTGTCTATCAGCTTCTATCACGAGTGTCTTGATGCGCCCCTGAAGATCAGTGATTCTTTGAAAGATCCTTCAACTGGAGTTGAGACCAAGACGCAAACGCTGACGTAAAATCTAAAGAGATTCAGGTGAGTTTGATTCAAGCAACTATGGAGATATAGAGAGAGAGAGAGAGAGAGAGGGATAGAATTAGAGAGAACGGGGTAACCTAAAAACTGCGACGAGGTTGCATACCGCGATCGATTCGTAGAACTTGACGATTCAGCAACGTCACTTCGCCTCTAATATAAGGAACAATAATTTTTTTCTTTTCGTAATACTCGCAACTAGGAATAATACTCGTATTTTAAAGTTTGAAAAGAATATTTTTAATTAGACGGGAACGCATTCTTGGAACATAATTAAAAAGTAGTTCAAAATAAATAGGTTTTAAATTAACATTTTATGTTAATTTAATTTACCATTTTGTGTAATTAAATGACTCAACTCGATTTGAATTAAGTAATAAATTCAATCAGTATGATTATATATGGAGAGATAAAAATATAAGCTTTGTGAAGAATATTTAAAATAATTCCACTCAATTAAATTGTAAAATTTTATTTTCCACGCTGTTATCAAAGTTAGAAACAAAGGTTAAGGAAACTCGTGATCATCTCGATTCGATATGAAGGAAATATTTTATAATTAAAGTGCTCATTAACCTTAATTTTTCTGTTGGGTAACTAATTTTTTAAATTCAAGAATAGGGTTTTCTTTTTCTATTAATTGAAAGGCTTCGGAAAGAAAAATATGTTTTCTAACATAATCAGTTTCTACTGTATTTATAAATATTTACCTTCAATTTTTTTTATCGACACTTTTTTCGAAACCTCACAAATAAATGGAAATTGTTGAGAAATACTTTTTCTAATTTGAATTCGAAAAGGTTTCGTACAAATTGTGAATTTAAATATATATATTTTCCCTTCGATATATAATGGAGGTTTTACTGTATTTGAAATTCACTTTAGTGAGCGGGGAAAAAATTATATTTATTGGTTTCGTGAAGAAAAAGAGAGAGAAAAAAAATGTTGAATCGAAGAAAAATAAATTTCACGTTAGGGAAGACATATTTAGTTCTTAGCCTTTAAATTTCCATTTTCATTTCGTTTCAAGGTTAGTGTTTGAGCTCTCTGAAAGAAACAGCTGTTATGCGGTGTATCTTTGGCTTGATTGACGAAGAACAGTTTATTTATTAAAAAAGAGAGAAAAAAAAGTTATTAATAACTCGCAAATATGTATTCTTTCTTTTTCTTTTCAAATTAAAAATTAATTTCATAAAAAAGTGTTTGACAAATGTTTTCTTTTTGGTTCTTTTTTTTTGAAAGTTTAATTTTTTTCTATTTTTTTATCGTTCTTTTGAAATATTACGATAACAATTAAGTTTTTCGAGTATTATTTCTCTGGTTTTATATTTAACTTTCAATTTTCCATTTCTGTATGTATATATACACACACGTGCACTATAATGCAATTAGAAACGCTATCGATAACCTTCCTATGATATTTCGCAATGGTCAGCATGTTTCAAAGAGGTACTTTCGAAGGGAACACGATATCCAACAAGTTTCTCAAGAAACGACGTTGTATGATCTTCCGGCGAAGGCTCTGAAATTCTTTTGTGCTTACTAAGCCCTATTATGTGCATTATATGACTATATAGTGCTTTTGTGACAATAAAACCCCTGAAAGAAAGGGATTTATCTTTTTTTTTTCCTCTGTTTTTTTCTTTTAACATCGCGGCGCACAAGAAGACGAACTTTCGAATTAGTTAAAACTCGCGTTCGGTTAAATTCGAAATAATATCTATAAAATTATTTATGAGGAGAATTTGGGTTTTCTTTTTTTTCTCTTCTCTTTTTTTTCACTTTTTAAATATTGTGAAGAATTTATCAGAGTTGCCACAGGTCAGGAAAAATTAAGGATTAAGGATTTTTTTTATTAAAAATGTGCTGGAAAAAATTAATTGTTTTTGAATTCATAAGAAATTTTTGAATTTTGGTGTAAATTGGTGAAACAAACAAAAATTTGTTTACCTGTGAAATTACCATGAATTCTAAATACAAAACATTCAATTTTTTCTATTTCTAATAATTTAAATGGAAATCTCCTCTTAAATAACTTAATTCTTGAAGAACTGTCATAAAATTATTACTTAGAAATTATTTAGAGAATAATTTATTTGAATATTTGAAAATTAGTGGAATTTTAAAAAAGGTGCTTTTCTAGTTTTTATTAAATGGATCGAAGGTTTTGATTTGAGATTTTGTAAAATTTCAATTTTTACCAAATTTAATCAGAGGCCGAAAAGAAATGAGATTTTTGACAAATCTTAACAATTCAGATTATTATTTATATTTTTCACAAATATTAATATAACTCTGCGCAAGAATTTAATTATTTTTATAAACAATATTTTTCTGAAAAATTCAATTATTTTCTAAAATTGTAACAATTTAATTATTTTTTTTTAAATGGATAGTAAAATCTCTGCAGAAACTCAATTATTTTCAATAAAATTTCACCAAAATAATTTTTTTTCTTTATTCGCTATAAAATTTTGGCGAAACAATTCCATTATATTTAAAAAAATTTTAATAAATCCTTCAGAACTATACAATTATTTTTATAAATACTAAAATTCTTTGCAAAAATTCAATTTAATAATTAAAAAATTATTAAAAATAATGGACTTTGAAACATTTTAGTTAAAAACTAACAATTGGTTTTCAAAAGTAATAAAATTGTTCACAGAAATTCAATTATGTTGAAAAGTGATAAAAAATTTAATTATTATCTTTAAAAAATGTGTAATAATATTTCTCTCCGAAATTTACACTGTTTTCAAAAGAAATTGAAGAAAATTCTTAACAAAATGATAATTATTTTTACAAATTTTCCAAAATGATTTAATTATTATTTTTAAAAACTTGAAATAAAATTCTACGCAAACATTCAATTAATTTTATAAATGAGAAAAATTTCATAGAAATTCAATTATTTAGATTTAAAAAAAATACTTCTTAGCAAAAAAAACATAAAAAAATAAAATTTATTGAAAATAAAAAAATTTAGGAAAAAATTATTCAATTATTTTTATGAATAATCCTTTTTTACAGGGATTCAATTATTTTCATAAATAAAATAAAGTTCATCGCAGAATTTAAATTTTAATGGAATTCTTCGAAAAAAGGAAATTATTTTTGAAAATTTCTTAAAATTCGTGGAAAGTATTGAATTTTTTTAAATATTAGTTGATAAAATAATTTATACGAATTCAATATTTAAAGAAAGATTTAATTAGTAAATAATTATTTTTGTACTCATTTTAATAATTGAATTCCTGTAGAATTTTCTAAAATAAAAATTGATTCAAAAATGAATTTTAGTTATAATTTTAGATTATAATTGAATATTCTATTTTATAATTAATTAATTCTAATATTAATTTTTGGAAATAATTGAATTTTGAAAATGTTTAAAATTAAAATCTTTGGAAAGATTTTAATTTTTTTTTAACTAAGAATTCTGGGGAATTAATTTTTTTTCGAAAAAATTTAATTGATGTTCTTTTTAAATTATTTGGAACTTTTATTTTCTATGAAATATTTAATTGTGATTTTTTCGAATAATAATTGTGAAAAATTTGGACAAAATAATTGAAGAAACTGAATTTTACAGAAAGTAGAGTGTAGAAAGAGTTTGAATAAAAATTAGATTATACAGTTAATTTATAATTCCTACTGTAAAATAGAAAAAGTTATTTTGGGAAAAAAGGAAATCTTAAGTTTTGCAACATTTTTCTAATTTTTTTTTACTTATGAATAAGTGAAATCAAAAATAAATTGTAAACATTTTGAAACTATAAATCATTTTTCAAAAGCACGTGACGTAATATTATTTACAACAGAATTTGAATTTAAAAGAAAAAATAAATTTCTTCCAACCAAATTTTTTAGGCGCATTAATAGAATAAAAATCTAGTAAATATTTTCATATTCTCTTTCTCTTCTGAAAAAAACGGGAATTTTACATAAATTTATTTTAGAAAACTTGTCTAAGATGTTAATTTTATTAAAGTGTTTTGAATTATATAAGAGTTATATTTTTTTTTCCTTTTCGGTATGAGAGGAGGAAAAAAAAATGGGCGTTGAATAAAAAATTATTATAATGAGTGTAAATTTAAATAGACTTAGAAAGAGAGATGGATTAAAATAGATGTTTGCTCGTTTATACGAGAAGCGAAGGGGCATAAAATCGAATCGTAAAAGTCTGTTGATATTGCACTCTCAGGATGGAAGAGTTGGAAGTGCACATGGACATAGATATATAGAGTGAATTTCTAACGGTGCAACTGACTCTGACTGTTACTACTTAACATCGGACTGTCGCGTTTTCATGCAGTGCAGTGGAACGGGATAGTCATAGATAGACGATAGAAATATCGGACCAAAGTATATACTTGGAGGGGACTCCGTTAGATTCACTTCTGTATACAGAACGTCGTCTCAGACATTGCATTGTCCCACTCCCTCTCCATTATTGTACGGATAGTAACGTTAGATGGGTCAATTTTTCCAGTTAATTTCACTTCTTGTACAAGTCTCGTAATAAGAGAGAAAAAGGCGAGGGTTTATTATGATAACGCGCGTATATAATTCGTCAAGTGATTTATGTCTCTCTCTTTCTCGCTTTATGAAACGTTTAAATCAATTAAAATCATGATATGAGGGCAAAGAATTTGTTTCTTCTATAATTCATTTTTGTATGTGACTTTTTTTTTAATTTTTGTAGGAGAAAATAAATGCCAGGAAGGCCCAGTGTCAGAAAAATTGTCAGTAAAGACAGAAAAATATTAAATTATTTATTAACTTATTATTAGTAAATAAAAAGTATTAAATTATTATTAAATTAAAAATATTAAATAGTTTAATAAAAAAATATTAAATTATTTAATAGTATAATAATTATTAAATATTAAATAAAAATATTGTCTGGAAAATTCAGAACATTCGCTACTTTTTTCAATTTATCTTAAAAATTGAGACTTTTTGAAGTTTCGAAGAAATTTAATAGAAAATTTTAAAAATAATTGAATTATTAAAAAATGTTAATAAAAAATCCGAAAATATTGCAAAAAATTGCATTTTCTAGTATAAAATTAAAAATTATTTCAATTTTCATAGTGCGAAAAATAAATAAAATTAAATTGAAAATAATAAATTTGTTTCAAGAATTTTTTTTACAATTTTTGAAAATAAACTTTTGAAGAATTTTTATAGCGTATTTTGAAAATAATTGAATTAATCAAAAATGTAGATGAAAAATCCAAAAATATTGCAATAAAATACAAAATTTTCAAGTTTGACTGAAAATTATTTCGATTTATATAGTGAGAAAAATAAATAAAACTGAATTGAATTGAAAATAATTAATTTGTTTCAAGTATTTTGTTACAATTTTTGAAAATTAACTTTTGAAGAATTGTAATATAGCAAATTTTTGAAATAATTAAATTAATCAAAAATTTTAGTAAAAAATCCAAAAATATTGCAACAAAATACAAAATTTTCTAGTTTGAATGCAAATTATTTCGATTTTCATAGTGCGAAAAATAAATAAATAAAATTAAATTGAAAATAATTAATTTGTTTCAAGTATTTTGTTGAAATTTTTGATAATCAACATTTGAAGAATTGTAAGAGCAAATTTTGGAAATAATTAAATTAATCAAAAATTTTAGTAAAATATCCAAAAATATTGCAACAAAATACAAAATTTTCTAGTTTGAATGCAAATTATTTCGATTTTCATAGTTTGGAAAATAAATAAAATTAAATTAAATTGAAAATAATAATTTGGTGTCAATTATATTTTTTTTTACAATTTTTGAAAATAAAATTTTGAAGAATTTTAATAACAAATTTGGAAAATAAACTTTTGAAGAATTTTAATAACAAATTTTGAAAATAATTAAATTATCCAAGAAGTTAATAAAAAAATCGAAAAATATTGCAACGAAATATCACATTTTTCAGTATAAAATTCAAATTATTTCGATTGTTATAGTGAGGAAAATAAATAAAATTAAATTGATAAATGTAAATTTCAAAATTAAAATTCATTAAATTTAGCTTCTAATTTTTAAAATATACAATATTTTCAGTATTTTCAATTAATGAAATTCAATTATTTTTAAGAAATTGCGAATAAAAAATGCAATTATTTTTTGAAAAATTTCAAATGAAATACTTTATGAAAATTCAATTTTCTTAAATAAATTTTTAGAAAATTTTTCCGAAAAATTCCATTATTTCGTCAAAGAATTCTATTATTTTCTAAAATTTTCAAGAAAATTCTTTAAAAAAATTGTTTTCTAAACTTTTTTGGAAGAATTAAATTAATTTTGAATTATTTTAAAAAAAATTTTGTTTTTAAGAATTCGCGGATACTAAATATTGTTCAAAAATAATAAAATTCTTTTTAGTGATTTAATTATTTTTATAAATTTCGATTTTCATAGTGCGAAAAATAATTATTTTGAAGATGTCAATTTAATTAGAATCTAATTTTTTTAAATTCTTTAATTTCAGTATTTTCAATTAAATATTTTTGAAAATTTTAAAATACATAGAAAAAATAATAATATTGCAAATTTTTAAAGAATTATTTTTATCTTTTGGAGAAAAAAATCATGTTCAAAGTTTTTTATTAAAATTTTTCAAAAAATTAATTGGTTTTAGTTTGAATTATACGAAAATTCTTTGGAGAACATTAACTATTTTTTTTTCGAAAGATTACATTTAAATATTTTAAAAAAATTAATTCTTAGAATTAATTATAATTATTATCCACGGAAAAAATATAATTTTTGGAATTTTTCAACAAATATTTTTTCTACTTTTTGATTAGTATTATTATTATTATGATACTTTAATCATGTTTTGTGTAATTTTCAATTTTTGTTTTTATCGTTGTTTTAAAAAGGAGGTTCAATATGCAGTGACATCAGAGATAATTTTCAATATTATTTTTACTCTCGTCTTGAATGTTGTCGGCAATTTTTCTGATATCCCTGACCTTACAGATTATTTTTCGTTTATAATAAATTCGTACAAATTTTTTCTTTCTTTTTTTTTTGGTAATATTTTGGTTTTTTGTTCCTAAAGTTTTAGAAATTGTTCCAATGAACTTTAGGAATAAATACGGTTAAGAACTAATTTTTCTAATTATGGGGAATAATTTTTTTCATAGAAGAAAATTGATTAAAATAAGTAAAGAAAAAATTTTAATTTTAAAGAAATTAAAATGAGTAAAAAAAATTTTAATTTTAAAGAAATTAAAATAAGTAAAAAAAATTTTAATTTTAAAGAAATTAAAATAAGTAAAAAAATTTAAATTAAAACAAAATTAAAATAAGTAAAAAAAATCTAAATTTAAAAAAAAATTAAATTTAAAGGGAGGAAATAAATGAGTAGAATTTTAGGAATAAAGAAGAAATCTGATTTTTCATTTCTAATTATATTCGTTTTCTTATCCACAGGGATCATCAGCACGGCGAAATCGGGACCCTATTCGAGTTTTGTTTTAAAGGACGGCTGCCTGATGATCGAGACAAGAATCACGACCTCCGTGAATTGCATGAGATTGTCGAAAATTGACACTCGTCTCCCCTGAACTTGAATATTCACGAAACCGGTGTATATTTGTGTTTGTGTAAATTTACGAGAAAGAAAGAAAGAAAGAAGGGTCAGGAACTCATCGAAAAGTGAGATCTCGTCTGTTGTTATCCTGATGATACAAAACTAATCCTCATTTTTCACGACGTTCGACGTGTGTCTCTGAAAACAAAGGTTCTTGAATCGAGACTCAGGCTCGATTTTTAAAAAGGAGAAAAAAGGGAGAAAATAGTCGAAGGAGGAGAAAAAGAGAGAGAAAATAGTCGAAGGAAGGAGAGAAAGAGAGAAAATAGTCGAAGAAAGGAGAAAAAGAGAGAAAACGATCGAAAGAAGAAGAAGAAGAAGAAGAAGAGAGTTGAATCGAGAGGAGAAATAAAAACGAGAAAAGAGTAAGAAGAGAGAAAGAGAGGTTTGTTGGATACCCGGAGGACAAAAGCCGAAATAAGTAGGCGGTGAAGAAAAAGAGGAAGGAGAAAAAAAAGAAGAAAAAAAAGAAGAAGAAGAAGAAGAAGAAGAAGGATTGTGTCTATCTCTCTTCTAAGAGAGGGTTTCGTTTTTGAACGAAAAGAAGGCTTCCCTTCGCATCTGGCGAGAAACTTCCAGGAAGGATTCTTCGTTGCTGCAAACGTTTCAGGAAGAATAAATTGGAACGAGAAGGCAGACCACGATTTTCGAGAGAGAGAGAGAGAGAGAGAGAGAGAAGACTCTTCTTCTTCTCCTCCACTTCAGTCTAGTTTCGATCCTAGCTAGTCGTTTAGAATACGGAGAAGAAACTGGTCCTAGGGCCCCAGACACAAAGACAAGAGAGGAAGTGAGGGGAAATATTATAAAGAAAAGGGCGAATGTTGCCAGACTACTAGTGTGCCGTGCGTCAAAACTTGGCCCGTGTTGGATTATATAAACGGCAGTGAAGTTTTTAAATTCTCTCGTTTTTTTTTGGAATTCAGTGCGCGAGTGTTTGTGAAAAAAAAAATATATTTCACGGAAAAGAAAAAAGAGTTCTTTATTTTGTAACACACAAAGTTTGGTGATTTGTTTTTTTTGTGGTGTTGGTGCTTCTTACTGCTGTTGTTCTTGTTGTTGTTGTTGTTCCTGTTACTTGGGCTTAACTTTTGATTCTGGCTGACGAGAGACGAACACGTGATCTTCATTTGCGCTCAACAACCACATTCATTATCAAGGATCACCCTCAGGAGTTTCACGCCACGCCCACCCTCGATGAGAGGAGGCACATGTCCATTGCTGCCGCTGAAAATGCAGGGTGAGTCGTTTTTTTTTTTTTTTTATATTCTTTTTATTGTAACAGATGATTTTCTCTTCGTCGAATTTTGAGAGATGATGGAATAATGGATCGAGAAGGATTTATTACTGGGTTTTGGCTCACAGTGCTGGCGATTTTTTGGTAACGAAACGTGTAGTCTTTTTGAATATTTTGGAGAGAAATTTAAGTTGTACAAAGTTCGGAAAAATCGACTAGGAGACTTGAAGTAGTGACTGGCACCCAGATATCTGTATGAGTACCCAATTAAATTTTCAAAAATTTTATATTGGTCTAAAAAAAAATTAAGCTCAAACTTTTAGTTAATTTTTCAAAATTTTGTGTTTGTTTAGAACAGAAAAATATTTATTTTTCAAAATTAAATGGGTAATAACTAATAATAACAACTGGGTGCCAGTTTCAGTTTCATCTGGGAGCCAAAATTAATGTAAATTCTCCATATTTTATTATTAATAGTGCACTTGTGTCTCTTATTATTTAAAAAAATTATTATTAAATTCTACGCAAATCTTTAATCATTTTAAAAAAATAATAAAAATTTCACAGAAATTTAATTATTTACAAATTGTTTAAATAAATTTCATCGCACTTATTCAGTTATTTTTATAAATGATAAAATTTTAACAGGGATCCAATTATTTTCGTAAATATTAAAATTATTCTTTGTAGGAATTCAATTATTATTTTTACAAAAAAAATTCTTTTTATGAACTCAATTATTTTCATAAAAAAAATTCTTATCTGAAATTCAATTATTTTTATTAAAAAAAATAAAATTCTTTTTAGGAATTCAATTATTTTTATAAAAATATCAAATTCTTTTTAGAAATTCAATTATTTTCATAAATAATAAAATTCTTTTTAGGCATTCAATTATTTTCATAAAACAATAAAATTCTTTTTATAGGAATTCAATTATTTTTATAAAAATATCAAATTCTTTTTAGAAATTCAATTATTTTCATAAATAATAAAATTCATTTTAGGCATTCAATTATTTTCATAAAACAATAAAATTCTTTTTAGGAATTCAATTATTTTCGTAAATAATAAAATTCTTTTTAGGAATTAAATTATTAAAAAAAAAATAAAATTCGTTTGAGGAAATTCAATTATTTTTATACTACAATTTTAATTGAATTCTTCGAGAAATTTTTAATTATAAAATATTTATTAAAATTCGTCAACGGATTTGATTATTTAAAAATTTGTTTAGAAAATTCTTCATGGGAATTGAATTTCAAGAAATATTCAATTATTTTAAAAAATGATTTATTTGCGTTTTTGAATATAATTATGAATTCGTGTTGAATTTTTTAATCAAAGTTGATTTAAAAATTAATTTTATTTAAAAAAATGTAAATAATAATTTAATTTTTCTATAAAGAGTTTTTTAAAATTAATTTAATTTAAAACTTTTAAAAATAAGTGAATTCTATCAAGAAATTTTTTTTTTGAACTTTTTAAACATAATTAAATTTCAAGAAGAAATTATATATTTACATTGCATTAAAAATAATTAACTTTCTCTGAAGAATATGTATAATTTATTGAAATTTATTTTTTGCGACGTATTTTATTAAAAAAATTTTCTAAATAATTTAATTCGTTTAAAAATATTTATTTAAATACTAGATATTGAAAATAATTGAATCGTTTGAAAGAAATTTTATTAAAACACTTTCAATTGGTCCTAAAAAGTTTAAAAATATTTTTGAGAATAATTTATTTATTCCAACTATTGACAAAATGTTTAAAAAAATTTTCTAATATAATTATTTATGGGTGTTGAATTTTAAGAAACATTAAATTATTCAATAAATTATTTTTGTATTTGAATAATTGAAATTTAGTAGTATTTTTGTAAAATAGAAATTGATTCAAAAATAAATTTCAGTTACTAGTTCAAATAATAATTGAATAACTTAAGAAAATTATTAGAGTCTGAATTTTTAGAAACAATTGAATTTTGAAATTAATTTTTTCGAAAAAGTTTAATTAAAAATTTTTTTTTATAATATTTGCAATTTTTTACATTCTACTATAACTGAATTGAAGAATTTACTAATATGTTGAAATTTCGAAAAAATTCAATATTCCAAACAAGGATTTGAAAATCGTCGAAGAACTTTTTTTTACGAAAATTAGCAAAAATGATTGGTTCCTGATTTTTCATATTTATCCGTAGAGTCCGAATTCGCAACGTTTATGATCAACGATTAAAAGAATATAAAATATTCTTTTACCAAACGGAATAAAGATTTTTGAGTTTGTAAATGTAAAATTTTATTTTGTAAAATTTTTTCATGATTAATAATTTATTAAAATATGTGCAATAAAAAATATTTCGTTAATGTGAACGTTCAAAACTTGGAGATAATGGAAATTATCAAAAATGATTGGTCCGTGATTTTTCATATTTATCCGTAGAGTCCGAATATTCTTTATAGATATTTTTTTAACCCCCAAATTGAGGTTAAAAATTAAATTTCTATTTCTTGTGAAGCTGAAAGTTGGGTGTTAAAATTGAAGTTCCATACAAGGCGCACGTTAAGATAAATGGAAGTAATTAATATTTTTCTGTAAAGATAAATGGAAGTAATTTTAGTATTTAATGCAGCGAGTAGGGATATAAAGATGTAGAGATGGAGGAAGAATAGTTTGCGATTGAGTGTACTATAATATATATTGTGTAGCATATATGAAAAGGGAAGACAAATGAGTGTATTAGTGAAAATTAGATGGATGAGAGAGAGAAAATTATTAGTGAGAATTGTAGATATTATGATTGAACGGGGAACTTTGTGATGGTTGGGCGCCGCTGAGAGAAAGAGTGATAGAGGAGGGAGGGGGGGATTCGTTTGGTATATAAGAAGGGGAAGCCTTGGCCCGGATCCGACGGCGGCTTAACCCTGGAGATCAGTGTCGTGGGCACGTCGTGGGGTCCACTGGGACCCCATAGAGTTAAGGTGGAAACACGCTACGTGACGCCACTCCACGTGATATCGAAAAGTATCTGATTACATGGATTCGCGTTTACTTTTCGTGGAGTAGAACGAGAGTGAGAGGCACCTTGACTTTACGTTCAACGGTAGACTCTCTCTCTACACTATTAAACTCTCAACAAATGTTCATTTTGTCTCTCTCCCTCTCTTTTACTCTGCTTCACTCTGTTTTACTCTCCTTTACTCTCCTTCTCTCTTCTTCACTCTTTTTCTCTCTCCTTCACTCTTTTTCACTCTCCTGAACTTGATACTCTAAACAGATGCTGATTTTTCGTCTTTCCTGGAAAAATACAGTCCTGAGTGTTATGTTAAACATTAAACAATGAATCCTAACTTGTCAGAAATTAAAAGTAGTCCTAATTAAATTTTCGGAATTTGTAAAAAAAAATTTGAATTTTGGTGCAGTTTTTGTAGAGAGAAAAAAATAGTTTTACTTCGGTTAGGAAGATCTTTTAATGAAAGTAACTATTTTATAGCACAGTTTTCTTGAGAGTATCAAATTGATACTAAAGTGGATCAAATTGATGCAAAAAATCTGGTTCAATTTTTTATTCGATCCACATTTTTGGTATCAATTCGTTGCCATTTGATACTTTGGAGTTAACAGTGAGTTTGATAGGTTTTGTACCAATAATTTTGATATGGTTTGTAAAATTTTTTTCTACGTTTCATCGCGAAGGGAGAGAAAGAGAGTGAAATAATAATGGGAATGAGTTTTACAAACCCACAATCAGCACAAGTAGCATTCAAATGCAAACAGTCACATACACATACACAACGGAGGACATAATAAAGTTGATAAAATTCAACATAACTTGGTTGAAGGCTCTCAACGCACAACTCTCGCGTATATTTTTTTCCAGTGTTGAAAGACTACTATTTATTACTATAAATTACTAAAAGACTAAAAGACTATTTATTAAAAATTAAGAGGATGGTAAGAATATTTGATGCTAAAAAAAATTGTTGAGGAAATTGTAAAACATAGGGTTTTGAGAAGGTATTATTGGTTTTTTTTTGGGTTTATGTCTGTACCGGAGGCGAAATTGATGTTATAAATGCAATATGCATCGTACAGTATATAATGCAACCGATACTGACCACCACACTGTGGAGAAAATTGAGAGGAGGCCTAACCACAGGCCCTTCACCAGAAATCATGAAAAAAATAGATGTAGCACTGGATCTTGATATCATGTTTGTATAAATATTACCAGAATGCAAAAAAGTTTGCGAAATGTTCGCTTTTTTTGGTACAATTGACGTTTGGAACTGTCTCGAAAGAATTAACGTTGCAAATGAATCGGAAAATTAATTTTTTTCCAGTAAAATGTATTATTTCTGTCCGTGCGCAATTTGTACAACTTATCAAAGTGGTACGAACATCAAAAATCAAGGAAAGGTACAAAATGGGACCAAAATGCATTTCATCAAATGCAAAATGGTACACAAATAGTATGAGGCTGAAGTCAACAACGTTTTTAAAAACGAAGACAAAAAAATAATAGGACCGGACTTTTATTTTTGACCCCAAATAATGTTATTTTTGATAATTGAATTCATAGTAACAACTGATTTCTTAAAAATTAAGGATGAATTTTGTTTGAACCCTTTTTTTTATTTTTTGTTTTTAAAAACGTTGCGGACTTCAAGTTCGTCAAACAGTTGTTAAGAGAATATCGACTGGAGATGAAAAAGGAATCAAAATGTTGCGTTTTAAATAATTTGATACCATTTTCTTTTGGGGCCAATTTGACATCCTTGGAATACTTGTGAAATCAAGTACGAAGTGCAACGAAAAAATAGAAAAATATCGCGTTCCAAACAGTTTGATAAGTTTTTCTTTTGGCGCCAATTTGGTATCCTTATAGAAAAGATGTGAAATCAAA
The DNA here is from genome assembly GCA_032872475.1 of Leptopilina myrica (nomen nudum). Lineage (NCBI taxonomy): Eukaryota > Metazoa > Arthropoda > Insecta > Hymenoptera > Figitidae > Leptopilina > Leptopilina myrica (nomen nudum). The sequence continues at coordinate 29,184,554 of CM065467.1, forward strand.
TACGAAATGTAACAAAAAAGAATAGAAAAATTTTGTATTCCAAATAAGAATTTGGGATTTGGTATCCTTAGAAGAGTTCTGAAATCAAGTACGAAATGTACCAAAAAAAAAATTCGAAGTAATGGTAAAAAAAGGATTAAAGGTAGAAAAAAAATTTTTTTTTCGAAAGGCGAAAAAGAATAGGGGAAAATAAAAAGAGAGAAAGAAAAGTTTACAAGATTCTCACAAATTAACCCCAGGAAACACTCTACATGTGAACATGGTAAGGCGCGCACACACAACAACGTCCGTTACGATGCAGAAGCAAAGCCTAATAGGTTCAAGGACGAAGGAGTCGTTCACATTGTACAACATATGAAGAATCGTCCGACTCGACGGCGCATAAAGATGACGAACCGACAAAGCATAAACTGCAGCATAAAGTCGCGATACAACATCAATTTCAGTAAATGGATTCTCACTAAAGCGATACGTGATCTGATATTAAGATAGTCATCATTTTTCAGCATATATTGCTTCTTAAAAATCATTCCAAAACACGAAGAGAGAAGACTTTCCTTATTTTCCTTGCTGAAAAAAATATTTATGATACACTTATAGTCTGAATTCTCATTCTCCTCCTCGTCTCTAGTCTTTTGATAAAATCTTTTTTTAGTAGAAAAATAAATGAAAAAATATATTTTCATCTTTTTCTATAAAAAAAAGGGCCAATACTCTAAAAATCTGCTATTTTGATAAAAATCTTCTCTAAAACTTAATTATTTAAAGAATTTAAATTATTTTTAATATATAATTTAAGTCGAATTCCTCAACAAATAAAAAGGAATTATTCTTAAAGATAAAATGGACTAGAAAATTGTCAAAGAACTTTTGCAAAAATTAATTAATAAAAAAAAATTAATAAAATTAATAAATTAATAAAAAAATAAAAAATAAGTAAAAAAGTATTTGATTTGAAGTAGAATTTTAGTTCAAAATTAAAAAAATAATAATTGATTTTTTTTTAAGTTTTTAAAAATAATTAAATTCCGACAAGAAATAATATTCAAATATATATTGGAAATAATTGAATTTCGACGAAGAATTTTATATATAACTTAGAAGAAAAATTGAATTCTTGTGACGATTTTTATTACGAATTTTTTTTTAAGTAATTGCATTTATCATAAATTTGATTTTAAATAGTAGATGTTGAAAATAATTGAAGTACGAAAAGTTGTTTTTAATTCTTAAAAATTTATTGAAACTAAAATTTTATTTAAAATGAGTTGAAAATATCAAAATTAAAAAATTTTAATTCTATTAAAGAATTTTTAATAACATTTTAAGAATAATTGCATTTTTTTGAAGAATTCACTTAAAATATTGTATTAAAAATAATCGAAATACTGCCGAGTTTCCTTATTTATCAAAATTATTGATTTCTTTTACCGAAATTAATTAATTTTTTCAAAAATAATTTAATTTCTGAGAAGAATTAAAAAAAATCTTTTTAAATAATTGATTTTTTCGTAAAATTGTGTTTAAAATAAATAAATCCCGGTAAAATTTTGATATTTATGAAAACAATTTAATGTTAGCAAAGATTTTTATAATTTTGTTAAAAATTAATGAATTCTTTTGTTAATTTTTTTTATGAAAATAGAAATTGAAAATAATTGAAGTTCGTAAATTTTTGATACTAATTGAATCGTTTGAAAGAAGTTTGTTAAAATGATTTTAATTTTCTCTAAGAATTTTATTAAAATTTTTGAGAATAATTTTTTTATTCCGACTATTAGTAAATTAAAAAAGCGAGAATCACTAAAATTTTAGTAAATTGTTTAAAATATTGAAAAAATAGTGTTATAAATCTGAAAAAAGTATCAAAATATTTTAGTGACTATAAAAGATTGAAATGTTTGAGTCAAACATAAATTTTCCCCGAGTGTTTAACTTTAATGAAAATTATTTGGTACAAATAAAAAGACGGAGTAAAGTATTTTTTTCGCACTCTAAAAAAATTTTTTATTTTGAAATATCCAAAAATTAATTGAATCAACCAAATGAATACATTTTGCCACGTATGGAATTTTGTTAAAATATGTTTTAATTTAATATTTGTTTAAGAAAAAAAAAATTCTCTTGAATTTAATAAAATATTTCGTTACAACTCAACTGAATATGTTTGAAAAATTTGCTTGCAGTAAAAAACTACTTATCTCCGCAAGGAAGTGAAAATTTCCCCTCAGTATTAAAAGTTGTACATAATATAATATATTATTTAAAGCAAAAAAAATAAATAAATAAATAAAAAATAAGAGCAGCAAGAGTGAGAGAAATAGACACGTTAGCTGTTATGAACTGATTAAGAATGAATTTTGTCCCCTTATCTTGTGTAAAATCTTCCACAATTTTATTATCAGTATATATAGCAAAAGTTTCGACTCTCGACTTTCTCGCATATAAGGCAAAAACTGTCTCTCCTCGAAGCATATTGCATAAATTCGTTTCACCGCGAGATTATTAACTTGTTTATTTATTCAGCACGTTCAGTTCTGCGGTAATGTCTTATCAAACGCCTAAATGCGTTATCGAATATTCGCTTTGACGACCTATTATTATATTTGTTTTTTAAACTCTCTCTTTCTTTTATTATAATAAACTGTCATTCTTTTAATTTTTCTTTTCCTTTTTCTTTAATTGAAAAAATAATATTTATAAACTATCGCACTTTCTATGTCATATATATGTTTGTAGTTTAACGATAAGATATTTGATAAAAAAAAAAAAAGATTTATTATTGTAAAAAGAAACACGTTCAGTTTCAGTTTTTTTTAGGTTTTGAAATATTTTCAGTATTCTTTCAATTTTATTTACAATCCGTGAAAGGAAATTTATGCTTTTTCTATCAAATGAAAGAAAAAAATACATTTATCTCCGAATTTCATTTGCATATTAATGTCAGGACTTTTAAAATATAATGTTCTTTTTATTCGTTTTTTCTCTTGAAAATATTTAACGATTTTTTTTTGTTTTTGCTATTTTCGAGTGTAAAAATCGGAATTAAATAAATGAGAAAAGAAAATAAATTAACTATTGCTATACTTTTATATTGCCCCAGGTCAGGGAATTCAGGGAAAAGTCGGGGATTTTTAGTAAAAAAAAACCGAAAATACGGAAACTTTAAAGTTTTTTTTCTCTTTTTGACCAGAATAAATTTTTCTATTATTATTTTATTTTTTATAAAGTTTTAACGGAATCATTTTGATAAATAAAAAAATTCTTTAGATAAATTCAATTATTTTAATGAATAAAAAAATTCTTCAGAGAAATTCAATTATTTTTAGGGAATTTAAAAAAAGTTCTTCATAAAATTCAATTATTTTGATATAAATATGTTAAAATTCATCAGAAGAATTTAATTCTTTTGAAAAGTGATAAAATATGTTGCTGAAATTAAATTATTTTCTAATTTTTTTTTTTTTTTTGTAAATTCTCGTTAAGAATTAGATTAATTTTTAAAAATAAATAGCGAAATTCTTGTCAAGAATGAAAGTTATTGTCAAAAAATTTAATACTCAAACATTGCCCGTTTGTAATAATAAATAAATAAATAAATAAACATTCTTGTCAAAAATTGAATTATTTGAAGAAAATTGAATCAAAATCTTGCCATGAATTCAATTACTTTCGTAAATTATAATTTAAATTCTTGGGAATTCAATTATTTTTTGAAATTTTTATAAAATTCTTCAAAAATTTCCAACTATTTTCAATAATTGTTGTAAAATTATTTAGTGTAATAAATTTTTGTAGATTTAGTAAAATTTTGATTAAATTTCTTAAAAAATTAATCATTTTTAATAATTGTTAATGAAATTCTTAGTAAAAATTAATTTTAAGTTAAATTTAACTATAGAATGAATTATTATTAATTTTTATTTGTTTAAGTAAATAATTGAATTCTCATAGAATTTTCTAATAAAAATTGATTGAAAAATGAATTTCTGTTAAAATTTTAATAATAATTTAATGTTTAAACTATTATAGAGCGTTAATTTTTAGAAATAATTGAATGTTGAAAATGTTTCGAATTCAAATCTATGGAAATCTAAATTTTTCGTTCTTTTAACTAATAAATTGATTTAAAGAAGAATTTTTAAAAATTGAACGAAAGTAATTTATTCGATTTAAATAAATAATTGGACAGCTTTGTACATTTTTTCCATTCTAAGAAGTTATTTATTATCTGAAGGAAATTTTTAATTGAGTCAAACAAACGATTGGCTAATTAAGGCATTTATTTGGTTGATTCAATAAAAATTTGGTTATTTCAAATAAATTTTTCTCTGAGTGATTAAATCGTTTTTGCTTTAAGTATTAAAATTATTGGCTCAAGTGCAATTTATTTGATTCGAGTCAAAAAATATTTATTTGATTCAAGGAAGTATTTATTTCAGTTGAGTATAAATATTTATTTAATTCCAGGAAATATTTGGTTCGAGTAAATATATTTATATTTGATTCAAGGAAATATTTGATTCGAGTAAAAATATTTATTTGATTTAAGGAATTTTTGTTTATTTAGGGAAATATTTATTTAATTCGAGTAAATATTTGTTTGGTTCAGGGAAATATTTATTTGATTGAAGGGAATATTTAATTGGAGTATAAATATTTATTTGATTTAAGGAAATATTTTTTTTATTTAGGGAAATATTTATATTTAATTTGAGTAAATATTTATTTGTTTCAGGGAAATATTTATTTGATTGAAGGGAACATTTAATTGGAGTATAAATATTTATTTGATTTAAGGAAATATTTATTTGCGATTCAAAGAAGATGATTCGTGTGTAAATATTTATTTAATTCATGGAAATATTTTGAATTATTTGAATGAAATAAATTTCGTTCTCGATTATATTATAGAACGTGCAACAGCCGAACATTTTGGTAGAAATAATTTTTGCATATGGAAGAAAAGTGTTTTCTTGTTTCTTCCCCTTCTGCCCGCCTGCTTGCCCCCCCCTCTCTCACTAATTTGAAAAAGAGTTTAATGGACTTGAAAAATTCAACTTTATATTTACAATCTCGTTCCGGATTCTCTGGTTTTGGAATGATTGTGTGACGTATGTATATATATTTTGCGCGCGAGGACACGTTTTACGACTTTTTAAGTTTTTAATATGAATTTATATAGTCAGTTGTCTGCGATGCGAGCTAATTTCTTAGCATTCCAAGATTCCTCTCAAAGGCCTCTCAAATATGAATATATATATATATGTATATTTGTGTCTGTATACAAGATGAGATTCGTGTGAATGCAGCCACAAAGAATATAACGATTCGTTTTTTTGAGAAAGAAACGAAGGCAGGCGCTATTGGGCTGATATTTCCCGAATAGTGAGTGAGTCACGTGGCCGCGGTTGGGGAATATGGATTCGTCGTTTGCAATGTTGCCACGTTTCCTCATCCTCATCGCAGTCGCTCCACTGACTGGTGCGGTAAAATTCTCCTTTATACGTCTGTCTTGTGTTTAAGAGAATCTGTCGCAGGAAAAATAACATTGTTGCCTTTTGTGTGTCTTCAATTGGCGAATTTATTTTATTTTTCTCTCCTTTCTTTCTTTCTTTCTTCTTTTCTTTATTTTTCTTTCTTTTTTCCCCCTTTTTCTTTTTTTTATATAAAGAAAAAAAAATTTTCTTGTCGTGCTTTTAGCAATTGTTTTAAAAGGAAAAATATACAAATTGCTAATTTTTAATTTGTTGAAAATTCTACTTCGAAATTCATTTTTTCAAAAGTTTTAATAAAATTCTTGGCTGAATTTTAATTTTCAAAAATTTTCCCCAAAATTTAATGATTTTTAATATAAACTGTTATAGTAAAATTTTCGAAAAGAATTTAATTGTTTAAACATTTTTTTTCATATTTATTATTTTTTCGATTTTTATTATTCGTAAAAATATATTTTCCAAAAGAATTTAATTGTTTAAACATTTTCTTTCTATTATTAATTGTGTTTTCGATTTTTAATATTCGTAAAAATGTATTTTCCAAAAGAATATTGTTTAAACATTTTGTTTCTATTATTAATTATTTTTTCGATTTTTAATATTTGTAAAAATATATTTTCCAAAAGAATTTAATTGTTTAAACATTTTTTTTCTATTATTTATTATTTTTCAGTTTTTTCCGGGAATTTTATTATTCGTAAAAATATATTTTCCACTTTTTCCGGATTTTTATTATTCGTAAAAATATATTTCCCGGGAAAACTGAAAAATACCTGGAAATTTAATTTTAGCTGAAAAAAAACAGGAAATAAGCAGCAGTAATTTTTTTGTCAAATCGGAAAATTTTTGAGCATCTAATTAGAAGAAGTTTTTATTATTTTAATTTTTTTTTTTTTTTGGAATCGATTTTTATCTCATTTTTTTATGGAACAATTTTTGACAAGTAATTTATATTCAAACTCTCTTAATTTGAATTTAGAGAATAATTTTCCTGCTCTCGGATTTTGTTTTTGGACTTTCGCAAAAGTAAAGAGAAATATGTTTTTAAATTAATATTTTACGATGGCTCATCATGAAAATATTGATGAAATTATTATGATTTTGTGAATTAATGTCAATCCATGTTAGCATCGGTTTATATTCATTGATTCGAAAAAAAGCAAAAAGAGCGAGAGAGAAAGATAAACTTTATTCTTCCATATTGATTCGATTTTGTAAAGTTTAATTGACTTTAACTGATGTCTACTTTAAATATAGATGGAATTGTTAATTTTCTAAAGTCGATATTTATAATTTAGCGATTTCAATTATTTGAAAATTTAATTTCTATTGACGCGTGTTAGTTTAGGTGTTATAATTATATAATATATTTATAACAAGAAAAAGTAATTCGATAATATATTTTATTATAATAATATTTGTTTCAATAGTTAATGACTATTTTTTTCTATTTCCGCAATTATTATTTTTGTAGAGAGAAAAAAAAACTGTTGGAGAATTTATTTTCTCGTTATGTTTGAGATGAAATTTGAATTTTTAATTTTTAATTGTACATTAAATATGAATAGTTTATTGATTCATCTTTAAAGCACGGAATTTAATAGTGGAATGTTGTATGTAAATTCACTTATCAGATAATTTTTCTTTTTCTTCTCATTCTTATTCGCTTTATGTTTATATATTTAAAAAAAAATTTTAATCTGTTGAAAAAATGGTAAATTAGTAATTAATTAGAAGAAATTGTGCGATCAGTGATAATCGATGTTTGATGCAAATTATTCGAGCAGTTGAGAAAAATAGAAGTGCGCGGGATAAATTATCCGGAAGTTCAGGATATAAGGAAATTTTTATTGCGAAAAATGTTAATTTTTAGTAACAAACGATATGAATCTGAGGATAAAGATCGTGAAAAATTTTTTCTATATTCAAATAATTGTGATATTTGAGGGAAAAATTTTTGTTTTGTTATGTTTTTTTCTTATTTGTCCTTAAAATTGGTATATCTTTCTACTATAGAATTAGTAGTTTTCTACTATTAAATTAGTATTTTTTTGCTAATAAATTAGTTACTTTCTACTATAAAATAATTATAGTTTTGGGAAAATTAGTTATTTTCTACAATAAAATTAGTAGTTTTAGGAAAATCAGTAATTTTCTACTATAAAATTGGTAGATTTCTAGAAATTAGTAATTTTGTACTATAAAAATATCAGTTTTCTACTAAAAATTAGTAAAATATTTATAATGGTGATTTAAAAAAAAAATTCGCCCTCTTATTTAGTAGAAAAAAACTAATTCTGATTTGAAGAGTAGATATTTAGTTTTCCTCTATTATATATCCATTTGTAAATTCGACATTGATCGCCCGTATAAAGAATAAGATGTATATTTATAATTATATATAAAACTCCGACAAAACATGATGTGAGAATACGGGCAGGGGCGTAACTAAAAACCTAAAGAGTGGAACAAATTGTAAATTAAAATTAATTAGCAATACGCGTGCAATTCACGGTCTTCCGACTGTCATTAAATTTTCATATTTTGAATTTTAATTTTCTAAATTAACGGATTGAATAACAATGAAAATTTAATGGATTTAATTTGAATTGGTTTGCTCTTTATTTTTTTTTATTTTTAATAAAAAAATTTGTTTCTGTTAATTGTTTCGTTTTTTATGGAATAAATAAATTTTGCTTACTTTTGTTTACTTTGTAATTACATTTTTTAAATTTAATTTAATTTTCAAAATTTGATTCATATTGTGTTTTTTGCTTCCTTTTTTAATTGAAAGTTAAAGTTTGTATATTTATATATTTAAAATATTAGGAAAAGAAAATTTTTTCGAATTTATTATCTTGAAATATTGTTCAAAGTTCAAATAAAAATTTATCATATTGCATATATATGAGCTTTATTATCCTTACATTATTTTCTTTGCAAATATACTAATATTTGAGAAACAAATTTGAATTTCGGGAAAAATCCTATAAATTTGTTTTTATTTATTCCTTAAATATAATAATTGGAAGCTTTATATAAATTTAATTGTAATTATTTTTGTGTTTAACTGCAGTTATTTTTATTTTTAACTGTAATAATAATTTTTTTTTTAATATCTGTATGTGACAAAATTGAATGAAGTAATTTTTAATTTATTTCTATAGTAAAAATCTCTTGAAGTTCCATTTCGTAATTTAGATGTTTTTGTAAATTTCTCCTGGTTTTCAGATTCCTGATGTTTTACTTTTGAACGTTAAAATAATTTCTAATATCGTTTATCTAATTTATTTTAGTTATTTAATTTTAATATTTTACATATTTTTATATTTTCATATTTTAATATTCTATATATTTTAATATTGATTTTAAATTGTTAGTTTTTTGAATTTGTTTAATTATAATTCATTTTATAAATTATAGTTACAGTTTTCAATTAGTTTTCGTTTTATAAATAATTATTTAATATTGAAATATGAAAAGTATTTAATATTGATTGATAGAAATTTTTTAATACAAATTTCTATTTGATTTCTATTCTATTTTTGATTCATTTTTGGATAATAATTCTAATAGTTATTTTCTTTTTGTTTCAGGTGAGTCAAACATGTTTCATTCAGAGTTTATTTCGTGAGTAAATTTATATTTTGAAATATTTTATAATAATTTATCATTTATTTATAAATTATTTATTATTAAAATTTTTTCATAATTGAATATATTTTATACATAAAGAAAATATAATTAGCATTTAAAGGAATAATTTAAAAAATCGGATTCGTTTATCGAAAAATATTAGTTATTATTATGCAAAATATTTTTTTGCAATTGATAGTTAGGTGATTGAAAATTGAAGAAATAATCGGAAAATAGACATTCGTTTATTGCAAAACTTCTTTTTAAATATTTACTTTTTGCTTTTGAATCAGTAAAATTTAATGATGAATTGATGAATTAATGAATTTATTAATGTATCAGTATGATTTTCTAATTCAAAAGTAAAAAATTATTATTCATTTGTAATTAGTTTTGAAAAATCCCCCATTTTTAAAAAGTAAAATTTCTTTTTTTTGGTAAAAAAGGGATTTTTATTTCATTTATTTATGATAAAAGTGAGAATTTGCTATTTTCCGTGTATAAAGGAGAAGAAATTTTTTCTTTTTGCAATGATTCGTATACTTTACCCGAAAGTGATAAATTGTTTTTTTTACGATATTGGAAGAATATATATTGGTTTTTTTGTTTTTATTTTCATTTTAGTTCGGATGAAAAAAAAAACAAAAAAAATATATAATATTTCTCCTTTGATTGTTGTAGTGATAAAGTATTTTTCAAGGCGTTTTTAGTAAACAATATACAGGTGATTTGAATATTGAAATTTTCAAGCGCACACCGATATTACACTATATAGCATTCGCAAAGAGAAATGTAAATTGTTTTTCAGTTTTTTTTTTCGTGAGAGAGAATAATAAATGAAAGGAAATTGATATAAAATATATATCGCGATTCTTTTCTTTTTTGGTTACTAGGTTTATCTTTCGCTTTGTCGCCTCTTTTCTTTTTTTTTTTGCTCTTGGTGAGATATTATTTTTAGGTAACAATATATTTTTCGTTTCTTTCCCCTCTGTGTGCTGTGGAGGAATAGTGAATCTTTTTTGGCTTCACAGAGACGGGTCGACACCGCACATGTTTTTTTCTGTCTTTTTTTTTTTATTAGTATTTTTATTCGTGGAATTAATTAATATTTCTCTTTCCTGGTATTATTGAATGTAGAAGAGAGAGAGAGAGTAGTGTGTGTATGCGCCCATCACCTCGAATTCGATCAGGGCAAATTGCTCTACAAGAACTAGGGGAAGATCAACGAAGCGTGTATATACGCTTTTGACATCTCAAATTACGAAAATAATGAGCGCTTGATAAGGGAGACGTGGTAACATGATATACACCGAGGCTAAGACTTACACGACTTACGTGAAGATTTTCAAATCACTCGTCTTTCACTTGGTTTGTAATTGGAATTCTAGAATCGAAAAGTTGAAGTATGAATTTATTTAATTTCTTTTTTTTGGTTCCTTTTTATTGTTTATTGTCGATTGTGATTTTTTTACAGTTAAAAAAAGTTTTGTAGAATTTTGCTGGATTTTTTACGAGAAATTTTATTAGATATTTCCCTAGAATTTTGACAAAATTATTTACTAGATTTTTTACTAATTTTTTTACTGAAATTTCTACTAGATTCTTTACCAGAAATTTTACTAAAAATCTACTAGAATTGTTAGTAAATTTTTTACAAAATTTTTTACAATATTCTTTACTAGAAATATTACTAAATTTTTTAGTAGAAATTCTACTAGAATTTTTATTAAATTTTTCACTAGAATTTCCACTAAATTTTTTACTTGAATGTTTACTAGCTTCTTTAATAAAATTTTGTTTAGATTATTTATTAGGATTTTTACTAAATTTTTTAGTATAAAATGTAGTAAATTTTTTACTCTTATTTTAGTGACATTAATTTATTATTTTTTATTAATTTAATTTTTCTCTTCTTGAATTTCGTGCATAAAAAATAAATATAGAGTGAATATTTTTATTTAGAATTTTAAGTGATAAATTTTCTCATTTTGGAAAACTTTTTTTAGTTTTCTGTGAGAATTTGGGTTTGTAACCTAGATTCAAAATAGATTTGCCTTTAAAGAGAACCAATTTTTTCCCCCTTGAAACTATAATCGTTTCTAAATTTGTATTCTTTTGAAAATAACTTGTAGCAGTTGAAATTATTTTTAGATTATTTTACATAGAAAGTGAAATTTAGAATTTTAGGTCAAAATTTGAAATTTTGTTCAAATCAAGTAATTTACTAATCGAAATTAAAATTTTAAACAATTAAATTCTATTTTGTCCATACACTTTTCGATTCGAGAATAATTAGACAAATTTCGTATTAAATAGAAATTTAAAAATGCTAAAAAGTTAGAAAAATTTTTGGACGATTTTTTCTCATTAATTATTTCGAAAAAAATTATTAATTATTACTGAAAAAAATTTTTTCTTACAAATGGTAATAAATTATGATTAAAGAAACCAATTTTAGAAAGTAAAGAATTGAGAAATAAATACTTGTTCAATAATTATTTATTGAACATAAATAATTATCAATAAACAGGATGGAATTAATTATAAATAGTAACTAATTTTAATTAAAAATAAAATCCATTTTGGAACATGAATAATTATTACTAAAAGAAATATTTACTATAAAAAATAACGAATTATTACTAAAACAAATAATAAATTTTTTAAAAAAGACTTATGAGAAAAATTAAAAAAGTAATAAAATTAAAATGTTACTAATTAGTATTATAATAACTTATAATAAAAACTAATTAACTAATAATAAAAATAAATTATTAAGACTAAAAATAAATCATTTATTCTAGAAATAAGTAATAAATTTAAATTGAACTTATTAATATTATAAATGGCTAATTAGTACTGAAAATAACTAATTAAGACTAAAAGTAACTAATTAAGACTAAAAGTAACTAATGAAGACTAAAATTGACTAATTAATACTAAAAATATCGTATTAATGCCAAAAATAACTAGTTAGTAATTAAAAATAATTAATTAGTGGCAAAGAAAATTATCACTTAAATGACTAATTAATAATAAAAGTAGCTAATTAATGACTGATTAATAAATAAATAAAAAATATTTTTTCTCCTAAACTTATTTGTAGTTTATTCTTTATTTATAGTAATCATTAGAAACTTGAAGTAATTCAGTAGCAAACTATCAATCACTAAATTACTTTTTTCATTTCCTAATTTAAATTTAGAGAGTAAATTTTTTTTATTACTGTTCCACTTTTTATTTTGTAACGAAAATCCTGTTTTTTCTTTTCCAACGGAGCTTATGTAGGCAAATGTCTGATCTTCATATGAAATCTCTGGGATAATTTATGTTAAATTGTTTTACGAAATCATTCATTTAGTCAAAGTGTCAGTGGGGAATGAGAGAGAAAAATCAGTTGAGAAGAAAAACACTTATACAAAGTTTTTGCGATGATTCTGGAAACACGTGTAATTTTATGAAAATCTGTTTCTTTCGTGTTACACTTTTTTTCCTCCTAGGGTATTGTATTTTTTTTCTCTCAATTCCATTATTATTGTATCGTGAAATTTGATCTCTTATGAAAGGGAAAATTAATTTTGTTTCCTTGGAAAGAATGTAAGCAGGAATATCTGATTGAAATTAGTTTCTAATTTCAATTATTTTTATTAATAAAGTTTCTAGTTCCTCAAATTAATAGTTATTAAATTTTATTTAAATTTAGTTATAATTTAGTTTAATGATACTAAATTATTTGATAATAAATAAATTAAAAAGTAAATATAGAAAATAAATACAAAATATTGTTTTATGATATTTAGTGATTATTTTTAATAATAATACCTTTTAGTATTTAAAATAAATTCACTCCCTTTAATTAATTATACCTTTTGTTTAATAATACCCAATTATTTAATAGTAAATAAAGTAATAAAAAATTAACAAATATAGTTAAAAAAGAAAATAAAAAAAAATTAAAAAAAAAATAATTAAATAAAATAAAATAGTAAATCAAATAATTCAATAATAATAGATATAAAAAAACATAGTCTGTATGTTATTAATTTTTTTTCAATTTAATTATCAAAATTGAACGATTAGTATTAGCAATTAACCATTTAGAGTGAAGTTAATTTGATTGTGAGAAGTGTTAGAGATAAGAAGCTCAATTTGTGTTTCTCTAATATTATAAAAAAAAGAAAAAAAAATACCGTCGGCTTTGCTACTGTTATCAGAAGTGTGCGGATAACGGCAATTGTTCATTACTTATGTAATAACTTTAAACGTTACATATACATATAGTTTGAAAACTCCTATCACAGTTATAGTAATTTTCTGCACGGAAAATTAACGCTTGAAATTTTTGAACCTGAATAACAATTTTTTTTCTCAATAATTCACGATTCTTGGAATTAAATTCAAAAGAAATCTATATTTTTTCACCTTTTTTTTGCCAAAGTTGGTTATAAACTTGTAACAATTCTATGGTTGGATTTTTAATAATTAAATAATTTTTTTGACTTAGAAAGATAAAAATAAGTAAATTTTAGAAATTAAATTCGAATTAAATTTGATTTAATTTCATTTAAATTTAAATTCGAAATAGAATTAATTTTATTCAAATTATAATTAAATTTAATTTAACTCAAATTCAAATTAAATTCGAAATAAATTAAATGAATTCAATTAATTAATTCAAATTCAAATTCAAATTCAAATTAGAATTAAATTAAGTTTAGTTTCATTCAAGTTCGAATTAAATTTTATTTAATTCAAATTCGAATTAAATTCAAATGCAACTTCGAAATAAATTTAATGTAATTCAAATTGAAATTGAAGTTAGAATTTAATTTAATTTAATTTAATTCAAATGCAAATACGAAATAAATTTAATGTAATTCAAATTGAAATTGAAATTAGAATTTAATTTAATTTAATTCAAATGCAAATTCGAAATAAATTTTATTTAATTCAAATTCAAATTTGAAATAAATTCAATTCAGTTTAATTTAAATTCGATTTAAATTTTATTTAATTCAAATACAATTTTAAATTCAAAATAAAGTTTAATTCCAATTCAAATTCAAATGCAAATTCAAAATAAATTTTATGTAATTCAATTTCAAATTAAATTTGTTTCAAATTGAAATTCATAATCAAATTAAATTTAATTCAAATTGAAATTAAATTTTATTCATATTGAAATTCGACTTAAGTAAAAAAATAAATACCAGCTAATAAATGTTGCAATTACAAACAATAAATAAAAAAGACAACCGATGGTAATACAGTGGTTTGCATTTAGTAATATTATTTTTTTTCCAATGAAAAGAAACTAAATGATTGAAAATAATTTCGATTTTTTTTATTAAATTTAATTCAATAAAGAGTGAAATGAGTACCAAGAGCGCGCATTAGCGCAAAATTGTAATTCCCTCAATATTATCTACAATTTATATATCTATGTATATAATATTGAGAAAATCAAGATAACGATTGAAATTACATAATTATTCTCTTCTCTTTGAGAGAATAATTTTTTTTTCTTCATCCAAGTTGAGAACCACTTTTCCATTTACAATGAGCGCACGTAAAGTCGTGATCAGATTTTTCTCCTCGCGTCTTATGCCGATAAATAAAACATTGTCCAAGTTTCCATTATAGCAGTACACTTCGTCACAATGTTAAGGGTCACGCTGATTTCCTTGGATATTTGCGAGTGTGCGAGGAGTGAAAGAGAGAGAGAGAGAGAAAGAAAGAAAAAAAAATAGAAGCGCGCGAGCTCGCGAACTGAAACTTCTCAAGTGTAAGCGCGGGAGGGAGGTTCTTCTGATACAGTCGACACAGATTTTACTTAATTAGCATATTTTTCAAATTACTTGCGCGCGTCGACCCATGACCGATGTATATACTTTTTCTCGCTCGAAATTATTGTGAAAAACCTGTTTTATCCAGACAACTTTAGTCTCTCTCTTTCTCTCTTTAAATTTTAATTTCTAATTTTTTTATTTCGAGTTTTTTTTTCTTACTCGAAATTTTAGCCAAATGATTTATAACGAATTCTCCTTTTTTTCTTGAAAATTTCTCTTTCTTGAATTTTTTTCGTAATTTTTTGTTCAGATGGATTTTTATAATTTTTTTGTTACTCAAAATTTTGGAGAATTTTTCCTTTTATTTTATGACGTAGTTTTTCAAAATTTTTTGATAAGTTTTTTTTATTTCATTATTATTTTGGTATATTCCATTTTTTCTATTCGAAGTTTTTTTCTCTTACTTGAAATTTAGCCAAATTGTTCAATAATTTGTCTTTTGTTTCTTTTGGAAATTTTGTCTTCTTTTTTTTATTTTCAATTTTCTTTCGAATAAATTTTAATTTCAAGTTCATTGTTCAAATTTTACTCCTCGTTTTTTTCACACGAAATTTAATTAATTTTTGATATCTGTAAAAAATATTTTGGCTGAATTTGGAGTTAAAAAATCGAAATAAAGGAATTAAAAATTGAAATAGGTGGAAAATATAATTTTTATAAGGGATTTTTTGCTTTTTCTGTTCTTGAAATTTTGTCTCTATTGCGTTTTGTAGTTTTCTAATTTTTTACTGTGTTTAATTTTAATTTCTAATTTTTTTGTTCAAGTTTTTTTCATCTTACTTTAAATTTGGCCAAATTATTATTTTGTAACAAATTTTTACTTTTTTTTCCCTTGAAATTTTGTATTTTTTAATTTTCTAATTCCCAAGTAAAGAATTAAAACTAAATTTTTGATTTTTCTATTCCCTTTTTTTCACTCGAAATTCAGACTAATTTAAAAAAAAATTATTTTGTCTTTTCTTGAAATTTTTCTCATTCTTGAATTTTGTAATTATTTATTTATTTATGTAAAACATAAAATCCCAGGATTTAAAATTTCCCTTTCTTTTTGCAAACTTTGAAAAGAAAAAATTAAACTTTTTCTCAAGAAAAAATTTTTGTTATTTCTGAAAGTAGAAACGACTGTCGTCTAAGAAAGTTTTTCAACTCGTGCAACAGTTATATAAGATAGGCGCCAATCGCTATTTTAAAATAATAAAAATTTTTTTTTGAGATTTGAGTATTTTCTAAAAAGATAAGATAAAATATAGTCATTTTCTCGATAAGAAACCAAAACATAAATTTTTTATGGCGAGAGCGAATCAAGAAACTTCTGTTCTCTTGATATTATTTATAATTTATATATATATATATTATGTATATATGTAGGAAAAAATATATTAATATTAAAATTAATCTCGGAATTTTATAATTATGATGAAAAACGTAAATATATTTAGAGAAATATTAATCATCTGAAAAATAGTGAGCGAGCGCGCGCGCGCCTTTTTTGAGAAAGTGAAATTTCAATTTTTAGTACACACGTAGGATATTTTACTTTATTAAAAACAGAAAGTGAAATCGTTGAAATTATTTTCGAAAGTCCAATGACTAATGGTACGAAAAAAAATTTTAATTAGTTATTGTTTTCATGTTAAATTTTTTTTTCAACTTCTTGAATGGTGCGTGTTATTTGAATTTGTAAAATTTACGAAAATAGTATCGCGTTGCGAAAAGTATTACAATATTATCATTCAATGAAATGTGGGATTTAAATTTAATAACGAATATCATTATTTTTTAAATATTATTTATAGCGAGAAATAATTAAAAATAATAATAATAATAAAAATAAGAATAATAATAAAAAAAAAAAAAATAATAATAATAATAATAATAAATAATAATAATTAAATTTATCAATTGTTATAATAATTATAATTAATGTACGAGTAAATTTATAAATACAATTTTGTTTTGCCAACGGTTTGATTGCTTTTCATTTGTTTTGAAAAATGGAGAATATTTTTTTTTGTTTTTAAAACTATAATTAACGAGTAAATAATTTGAAAATGTTTTTTTCTCTCCCCCTATTTTTTTTCCTTTGCTTTACGCGCTCTTGCATTGTATATTTGGAGAGGTCATGAACAAAGCCTTATTATGACAGGAAGGCAGAAATGCTTTTTACGAATGCACATTTGCTAACTGGCCGTGAAGTAATTACAGAGAAATTGTTGGGCGTTGTTCGAAAGTACATACACACTATGCAGTTACACACTTTTGTCCTCAAATAGGGGGAATTATAATTGTCATCTGTTAATAGAAATTTAACCCTTTTTTCAATTTACATTTTTCCGATTTTAATTTTCTTGGGAAAATGTAAAAAAAAATTGTATGAAAAAAAAAATAATTTTTAAACGGTGAAAATAGAAAAGAAAATAATTTTAAAATAATAAAAATTGAAAATAGTGACAATAATTTTTTAAATAGGAAGAAAAATTATAATAATTCCTTAAATAATACAAAAATGACAATAATTTTTTAAATAGTAAATAAAATAATACTAATTTTTTAAATAATAAAAAATGATACTAATTTTTTACTTAATAAAAATAACAATAATAATACTAATTTCCTTTTTTGGAATTAAAACTAATTTTTATTATCAATTACAATTAAACTTTTTAATGAAATTTTGGTGAAAGATGTAAAAATTTTGTCTGTAAAATAAATAGACGTCAAATAAATAGAAAAATAAATAAATAAAAAGAAAATTTAATTAAAAAAAAAGAGAAAAAAATGAAATAGTGAAATGTTACCAAGAAAGTAACAAAACATTTCTTTTTAATCATTTTGAAACTAATTTATTATTATTATTTTTATTATTATTTTTGTTATTATTATTATTATTATTATTATTATTACTATTAATTAATTAATTGACAATTAAATGAGCGAGAATTTATTCTCAGTGTGAAAGTAGTTTAAGATTCGTTTTTGACGCGAGAGGGAAAATAAAAAAAAAAATTTTTTTTGATGTATTTACGATTCAACTACTTATACTTCTTCCGGTGGTTATTGGAAGGTCTATTTTATAACCGCAACATGGTAGGTATCTGGCCTCGTGCCTCGATTGTCGGCGTGTGTAAATTCTCGAATCCAACAAAGTTGCAATTTTATGACGATCAAACGGCTTCGCGCGATAAGCGACTGAATTCCCGATGCCAAAGCTACCCAGTGGTCAACAACACTTTAATTTGCATTAAGTGTTATGAATCCATTATACGACTCGTTTAGTGTAAGAAGAAGCAATTTTTTTTTCTTTTTTTCTTTTTTTTTCAAAACGCATAATAATAATAATGCAACTGACGAAACTAATCAAATTATTGTCCTATAAAAATGTGTTTGGAATTATTTGAGAAATGGTACAAAAAAATCCTGCTTTTAAAAAATACTATTTGAAAAAAAGTATTTTAAAAAAATACTATTTGAAAAGAAAGTATTTTTAAAAAATACTGTTTGAATAAAAAGTATTTTAAAAAAATACTATTTGAAAAGAAAGTATTTTTAAAAAATACTGTTTGAATAAAAAGCATGTTTAAAAAATACTATTTGAAAACAAACTATTTAAAAAAAAATACTATTTGAAAATAAACTATTTTTTAAAAATACTATTTAAAAAATAATACAGCTGAAAAATACTATTTGAAAAAAAAACTATTTTTAAAAATACTATATTTCAAAAATATTATTTAAAAATACTGCATTTGAAAAGTATTCTTTTAAAAAATATACTGTATTTAGGAAATACTATTTAAAAAATACTATATTTGGAAAAAACTACTTAAAAATACTGTGTTTGGAAAGTACTATTTTAAAAAATATACTGTATTTGGAAAATACTATTTAAAAAATACTATATTTGGAAAATACTATTTAAAAAATACTATATTTTAAAAATATTATTCAAATAGTATTTAAAAATACTATATTTGGAAAATACTATTTAAAAATACTGTATTCGAAAAATACTATTCTAAAATACTAATTTAAAAAATAGTAGATTTTTAATAGAAGAGTGTGAGGCCTGTTATTAATTAAAAATTTTAAATAAAAAATCCTCCCCTCTCCCTAAAAAAATTTATCTTCGTAACCGAAAATAAAAATTACTAAAATTACCAATTTTTAACCACAGTGCTATTTCCAAATTTTAAAGAAAGAGAAATTTGCTTTCTAGAACTATATTTACCTAAAACTTTACGCACATTTAGCCATTTTTTTATTTTTTTTTAAATATTTTTTTTTCCTCTCAGCTCTAAGAATTTAGAAGAAGAAGAAGAAAAAAATGTTTCTTATAAGTTTAGTGAGATTGAGAAGTGACGCAAAACGATTCTGAATTTGGTAAAGACCGGAATGGCTTCTTGGCCTCTGAGCATGGCGATTACCTAACCTAGTTCTGTAATACTAATTACTGTGTCACTGCCATTGTTTCTACAGAGTGGCATAAGAGATGAGAAGGGTAACGCATTCTCATGTGTATCGTACACAACGAGTGTTCTGTCTCTCTTCCCCCCCCCCTCTATCTCTCTCTCACTCTGTCGTTCTTCTATATCAACTTAAAAGCGAGTCCTCAGCAAATAACAAGAGTTTCTCAAATTAACTTTTACTTCCTTCGTTTACTTTTCCTAATTTATCTACAAGCATGAACCGTGTGTTTTTTTTTGTCATCCGTTCCAACAAACATTAGGAGGCGAATTATTAAAAAAAATTGCGTCTTAGAATTGTCTCTCCTAAATTGAGAAAAAAAATAATAGGATAATCTCTCTCTCTCTCTGTCTGTAAATTTAAATGAAATGTAGGCGCTAATTTATATTTGTTTAAATGTTTAGGAAGTTTGAGTATAATTGATTTATTACTATTATGCATTACATTAGATTATTATTTCTATTGTAATTTTAGTCGACTTGTAATTTTAGTTTTTTAAATTTATTTAGTGAGGAAATTAATTCTGAGACTAAAAAAAATGACGGGGATAAAGATATTGGAAAGAAAAGGAAATTAATAATTGAAAGTCGTTTATATTAATTGTCAACTTCTCAAAATTTTATTATAAAAAATTAGAACTATGAATATTGGCGAAAATTTTATTCTCCACCTGAGAACGCCAAGGTCACCGTCAGATGGCAGTTCAGGTTTTTCTTGGAATTTTTTCTGCCACCTGGTGGCGACCTTGGCGTTCTCAAGTGGAGAAATTCAAATTATTCCGCAAAAATATATTTTTATAATTATAATAAAAAGCGAAAAAATGGAATTGTGTGAATAATTTTATAATTGTACTTTTAGTGAATATTTATAACGCTTTTTGTTTTATAACACAATTATAATTCAGTTATTTTTATAAATAATTAAAATTTTTCGCAACAATTAAATTATTTTCGTATGAATATTAAAATTCTTTTCGGGACATCTATTATTTTTTATTAAAAAATAAAATTCTTCTCGGGAATTCTCTTATTTTTGTGAAAAATAAAATTCTTCTCAGGAATTCATTTATTTTTAATCTAATTTTGATGAAAAATAACGAAATTTTTAACTATAATTATTATTAACAGACACGATTATTAAAAAAAATCGAAATCCTTCGGAAGAATTTAATTAAATGATTTGCAAAAAATTTTAATAAAATTCACGATTTTTAGAAAGCAATTCGAATTTTTTGTTGTAATAATTTTTTTTTTTTGAATAATTTTCTACCTTAAATTGCATTTCAATTTTATCCTATTTTTATTCTGTCTTTATTTCTTCTTTTTTCTATATTTTTCCCTGTCAAACGTGATTTTTAATTTCGTAGATCTTTTTTTTCCCATATATTAAACACGATTCTGTCCCTTATATATTAAATGTTAGTAATTAAATTCCTTCGTTTCGTGTTCTTTCCTCTATTTTTTTTTTGTTTTCTCTCATTTCATGGAAAATATAATGTGTTCTGAACTGGTCTTTAATATTAATTGAGTCTGCTAAATTAAATTCTTTAGAAGACAGTTATTAAGTGGATTATATCAATTTCAGTGTGTATAACACAAAAAAGTATACAATTTAATTTAAATTGTCAAACTTGTAAAAACTTTCACGTGTGTCTAATTTTTTTTTTTTTTGTCTTTTTGTAATTTAATTTATTGACGTAAGAATTTTAGTTTTTTTATTTACAAAGAGGGGAAGGGAGAGGGAAACCTTTCGTAATATAAAATTTTGTACGCACTCACTTATAAAACAAAACTTGCTTAAAATGTTAATTAGATTTCGAAGTTAGGAAAAATTGGAGTTTTTTTCGAAATTAGTTCTACTTTCTAGTTTTTAATATTATAATCGGAATATAATTGTTGAATTTGGAGTTTTCTTTTTTTTTTGATAGTAATTGTATTTTAATTTGATTTTAATTATCGTTTCACTTCGTTTTTCGTGTATAAGTTAAGACTTAGATTTCAATTATTAAATTAGAGGGGATTTCGAATATTGTATAGTTTGAAATCGAGTCCAGAGGTTGAGAGTTGAGATTATCCTTTAGGATGTTGCATAATTAACACTTAGGGTTTGAAAATAGTATTAATTCTTGTAATTCAATTTTTCATGTTAAGTAGGTATGGATTTTGTATTAAAAAAAATTATTTTTAAAGATTAGAAAATATTTGTAATGTTCAAAAAATATTTTTAACGATTAGAAAATACCTTTTAACTGTTAAAAACCTATTTTTAATATTAATAAAGTATTTGTAATGTTCGAAAAATATTTTTAACTATTAGAAAATATTTATAACGATCAAAAAATATTTTTAACTATTAGAAAATGTTTTTAAATGTTGAAAAAATAGTTTTTATGTTTAGAAAATATTTTTTATGTTCAACAAATATTTTTAACTATTAGAAAATATTTGAAACGAACAAAAAATATTTTTTAACTATTAGAAAATGTTTTTAAATATTGAAAAAATACTTTTTATGTTTAGAAAATATTTTTTATGTTCAACAAATATTTTTAACTATTAGAAAATATTTTTAAATGTTGAAAAAATATTTTTAGTGTTTAAATACAAATTTTTAATGTTTATGAAATGAAAATTTCAATTTTCCATTCATTAAAAAATTATATTTTTCCAGGACTTTTTAGTTTTAAACTAAAATTTGTTAAAATAAAAAAATACTAATAGTAACAATAAATTTAATAATAATAATAGTAAAAATAGAAACAACCATAACAAAAATAAATATTTTAAAATAATTAAATAAAAAAAAAATAATATAATAATAACTATTAAAAAATTAGAAACTAAATTCTTTATTTCAATTTAAATAAAAAAGAAAACTCAAAAACTGAAGAGATTAAAAAATATTTCCACGGGAAAAATCACGCGATGCATAAAATGTTCAATCAAAAATATTATCAAAGTAGAAAATAATTTTTATAGCCACTGAAATTTCGTTTTTTTTAACGAAACAAAAAAATTCTTTTTTCAAAAATTATTGCTTTACTATATATATATATACAATAATGTAAAATTCATAAACATTTTAACGACAGTCTTGATAAAATTTCGCGCAATAAAAACGATTTTATTAATTTTTAATTCTGAAATATGGATATTATCCTAAATTTTTTTTTCACCGAAAAGAAAAAAAATCCTCGTCAATAATATAATAATAATATGTGAGATCCATCGAAAGTATTTAATTTTTAGTGGTTTATAACTTGTATCGTGCGTGTATATATAGGTATAAGAAATTTACATCTCAATCGGTTAAATTAAGCAGCTATAAAAGTCAAACTTATAAGGATCAAAAGAGAAGAAACTTATAGTGGTTTGGACAAACATAAACCAATGTATCAGTAAACGCGAACACGTTTTTGTTGTGCAATATTCTCCTCTCCTCATGCGTGTGTGTATAAATAAAGACAAAACGCATCGATTCGAATTATATATATGTTAGAGTAGCTGCAACATCATATTACATAAATGAGTGAAGGAAAAAATATTGTATACAAATAAATATAAAATATATAATTCTATATGTACAGGAAAAAAACCGGATTGTAACCAAAAACTTGGATTAACTTTCTATAGCTATATATTGAAAACGATCAAAGTTCGAATTTAAGTATATAATCTTTTCTGTTTTTGAGAAACAAAATTCGATTTTAGAAAATTAATTTTTTTTTAATGTTATTAATTATATTTTCGATTTTGGAAAATTTATTTTTGTTGATGTTATTAATTATGTTTACGATTTTAGAAAATTTAATTTTTTTAAATGCTATTAATTATATTCTGGATTTCTTTCTATTTTGACTATTACTTTTTAAATAGTAATAATTTTTAGGAAATTAAAAAATTTTGACTTGCAAGAAAAATTTTTCTCAAGTGTTGAACGTTTAAATAAACAGAAATTCTTTTCTGTTTAGATATTTTCGGGGATTATTATTATATAAAATAAAAAGAGAAGTGTGTTAAATATTTACTTCATTAAAAATCAAATTTTTTATCAGACAAAAATATTTTCTAACGAAATTCAAATTTGAATAAAGTATTAAAAATATGGTTCAGTTGAATGTTCGAAAATTCTGGACTATGATAAAAAAAAAATTTTAATTAAAAAAATAAAATAAAAATTTAAAAAATTTAATTAATGCTTTATTATTATAATAGTTGGAATAATAATTCGGTAAATAATAATTAAACTAAATAAATGTTTTGTAAACTATGATTCTTTAAATTATAATTATAATCTTAATAATTTCCAAATTTTAGAGATTATTAATTATACGAATTCTGAATTTCATAAATTGTAAACTTTCGAAATTATATTTTTTGTAAATTATATTTTTTATGAATACTTTTTTAATGGGAAAAACTTTATATAAATTATATTTTTTTTAAAAGCATTCTAAACTGCATTTTTATATAGTTTATTAACTATACTTTTTCTGAATTATGAACTTTACAAATAATAATTTTTATAAATCGTAAATCTTTTAAATTACGCTATAAATAAAAATTCGTATAAATTTCGAAATTCTGTGAATTTGGACTCATGATTTTTCTTCCCGAAATATTCATGCGCCTTTATCTCCAAAAACAGGAGAGACCTAATTATAAAAAATTTATTGCCATTAATTATACAAGCATTGACTTAATTATATATTGTATCCACATAATGATAACATTATGCCAATTATCAATTAATCAATATTTTCAAACCCAATTATAATTTAAAATAACCTTTTTTCTTTATTCTCGAAGAGGGAAACAAATTTGAAGAATCTTAACTTTCAAATTTCTATAATTTCAAAAAAATATTTTTGTTTAATTAATTTTTAAATTACTTTTGAATTAATTTTTGAATTAACTTTTTATTTAATTTTTAAATTAATTAATTACTTAATTAATTAGTCAATTACTTCTGTTATTAATTAATGAGTTAATTGATTAATCAAATAATTTTGTTACTAACTAGGAAATTAATTTAATACTGAATTAAATTGAAATTAATTCGTTAATTTTCATTTATTTTATTATTAATTAGTAAATTACTGAAAAATTTATTTTTTTTTACAAATTTTTTAATTAAATGATTAATTAACTAAATTGAGTTGTCATTAGCGAATTAATTAATTTTTCCATTTTGTTAATATAATAAATAAATTAATTTATATTGTTAATAAATTGTTCATCAATTAGCAACTTTATTGAAATTAATTTTGTTCGTTAATTTTTTAATTACGTTATTTATTACCGTTCTAGTTAGTTAATTTCGTAATTAATTAATTTTTTAATTAATTTTTTTACCACTAATTATGAGATAAAAGCGACAAACTTGATTTTTACTTTAGAAACATTTCTCTGACTTAAAATGTATAGTATTAATTAAAAAAAACTCGTGATTTAAAAAATGCAAGATTAACGATTCATGTTGAAACTGATTATAAACAATGTAATCGATATCAGATAAAAAAAAGTTACCATTTTATTGCAATTTTTAAAATATTTTCTCAAATAGAATTTTTTTCTCACAATATTTAAAAATAATCTTCATTTTTTTTAAAAGTATTTCAACTTTTGTTTTAAAAAGATTTTTCGTCAAATTTGTATTTTTTTTTGTAATTTAATTATAATAATAATAATTCATTAATAATATTTTTAAAAATCTTTACTTTTACAAAAATAAAATTCTGACCTTGATTTTAGAAAAAAATTTTGTCAAATTTGGATTATTTGCTAATTTTTTTTACTAAATTCGCTTTCAATATATAAAGTCGAATTCCTTTGCTACATTCTTAAAAATTTACAAATTCTTATCGTGGCAATAAATTAAATGATGAACATAAAAATAAATTCATACAAAATTCGTGTTTATAGTAAAGAATCGAGAAGAAAAGAATTTAGAGAAAAAAGAAGGAAGAGAGACCAAAAAAAAATTGAAATCATATGAAAAAGAATAGTTTTTGAATTTTTTATTCTAATATACCGGAAAGATATTTTGAAAGGGTTTGCGAGCGTCAATGTAATAAATAAATAATTGAGTGGACCTTGACGAAAAAAAAATTGATCACATATATCACACACGAATATTATAATATATATATATACATGCTTGTTCTCTAATTCATACAAACATAATATAATACACAAAGTTGTCGATAAAAGAAGTTGAAAAAAAAAATTTCAAAGCAATAAATTAATTTTTAGCAATGTAAGTCATATTCAATTACGTAATTGCATCATTCATGGTCAGTTTAATCATTACGAAACATATTTATAGGGTCAGCAATATTATTGAGCGTCCCAGGAGGAACAATAGATACTTTAAAAGGGTTAAGATTTAAAATACGATTCGATGAATATTTCCTATATACGATAAGCGAAAGCTATTATTAGTTTATATTGAGGAATTTTTCAACGAGAAACAATTGGATTTTTTCTAATTGGAATTTTATTTAATTATTTTTAGAGTTTTTAAATATTTTTGTAAATATTCTTTTATTTTTCCAGTATTTTTTATTTTTAAGTATTTATTTGTTATTTAATTATTTTTTATTTATTGAATAATTTTTGGTATTTTTATTACTTAATTATTTTTTTAATTCTTAAATAATTTCTGGTATTTTTATTATTTAATTATTTTTTATTTCTTAAATAATTTGTAGTATTTTTATTTTTTAAACATTTTTTTTAAGTAAATTATAAAGAATTTTTATGCTTAGTCAATAATTTTAATATTCAACATATTTTTGAGGTCAAAAAATAATTGTTCAGACAATGTTCAGAAAATACTTTTTTAAATTCAAAAAAATATTTCTAATGTTAAAAAAATACTTTTTTTAATTCAAAACTCAATTTTTTCTCGTTAATTTTTTTCGAATGAGGAAAATAGTTTTTTATATATTTATTTTTATTTATTTAATTTATTAATTAGATTTTTTTATATGTTGTAATTTTTCATGATTTTTTGGAAAGAATAAATTTGATGTTAATTTTTTTAAAAAAAGAACATTTTTTAATAATCGAAAAAATATTTTTTTAACGAAAACCCGTTTTAATGTTCGAAAAATATTTTCTTAAAATCAAAAATCAATTTCATTCGCCAGTTTTTTTTTCCAATGAGAAATTTTTTTTTATAGATGGAATATTATAATTTTTCTTTTGTTCGCGATAGATAGGAAACAAAAAATAAATTCGACGTCTTTTAAAGAAAGCCTTAAATGGATTTATTCGAAAACTTTAATGATCTCACGTTACGTAGGTATTGAATAGTAATGTAAATGATGTAAAAGTCCCACCCACAATTTACGAGTGACCTCATCATAATTTGTAAACTCTTCCTGGGGCTCAGCTGACACTAAGTAGGACGTGGTAGACAACTTTCTTTACTTTCATTTTCTACTTAATTTCGAATGCCACTCGATTCTCACTCTCTTTTCTTTTCATCATTTTTTTTAACTCACATCATTCTCCAATATTTGAAAAATTTTGTTTACATGAAATAATTGTTCTGCTTCTTTAACTTTTTGTTTCTTAATTTTTTTTTTCACTTGCGAAAAAAAGTTTATATTTCCTAATGTGTATGATTTCTCTTTTTAGATTTGTTTTTCTGTAAATTTTATTTTCTTCCTAAAATTTCTTTTTAAAATTTAAATTATATTTCAATAAAATTTTGAGTAGTAAATTTTATTAATGTAAATAATAATTTCTTCCTAAACTTAGTAAATTCTTATTGAAAACTCTCCTTGAAATTTCTCCTTAAAAATTATTTTTAAAATTTAAATTAAGTTCAATTTACTTTAATTTACTAATTCAAAAGAAAAAAGATAATTTGATAATTAGATTTAGAGAAGAAAAATTTTTATTAAGGTAGAAAGTATTTTCTGATGCAAAAAAATATTTTTTTAAATTAAAAATATTTATTTGAAAAGTGTAAAGTACTTTTGAACAGTAAAAATATTTTTATTTTTTGAAACCATCAAGAAGATTGTTTATTTATTTAAATGCAGTATTTTAAAAATTTTCCACTCGATGACATTTATTATTTTGAAGAAAATAATAAAATTCACCATATAATTGCAGATGAAATGAAAAATGAATAAATTTAATTGTCCAACTGGTACTTGTTTAATAACATTTTAATGGAGTATAAGGGAAAATAAGAGAAGGAAAAAATTTGCAATTTAATGTTTAAAACTACTCGAGAGTTTTTTTTCTGAAATAATATAGAGGAGAGAGA
Source organism: Leptopilina myrica (nomen nudum) (assembly GCA_032872475.1). Taxonomy (NCBI): domain Eukaryota; kingdom Metazoa; phylum Arthropoda; class Insecta; order Hymenoptera; family Figitidae; genus Leptopilina; species Leptopilina myrica (nomen nudum). The sequence continues at coordinate 29,212,287 of CM065467.1, forward strand.
AAAAAATGTCCTTTTTCTCTCTCGCTCTCTCGTTTTTTTTTTAATTAACAACTGCAATATTTCTAATTAATTAATTTTTAGAATATACACCATAGGGAATTTTATTGCTGAACTGATCATTACCAGAAAATAATGATGAATCATTCTGAAGGTTGAGCATCCTCCTTAATCGTTTCTTTTCCTTTTTTTTTATTTCTTAGAAAAATAAAAGACTCGGCGAAGTTTATTAAGAAAAATAAAGCAAATCTTCATTATTGCCTTTAAGAGCGAAAAGAAGCGGTATTAACATTAAACACATAAAGCGACTAGTTTTTATTTTCTCTTACGTTTCTTTATTTATTTTATTTAAAGGAGTAAAGATTTCAAAAGAAATGAGATTAAAGAAAAAAAATTAAAATTTCTGCTAAGATTCAATTTTGGTTTCAAATTTTGAAAAAAAATTAATTGAAAAAAAACATTAAAATACAAAATTTTGAATTAGAAGAAAAAAATAATAAAATACTGAAAAAATTGAATTAAAAGAAATGTAAAATACTATAAATAAAAAAATGTAATTGAAAGAAATAGGTAATAAAATACTGTTAGTTAAAAATATTTTTTAAATTGACAAAATAATAATAAAATACCAGAAATAAAAAAATTTGTTTCTTGTCATAAAAGGAGAGAAAATAATAAAATACTAGAAATGAAAAAAATTTTAATTTTTGTCATAAAAGGAAAAAAATAAAATTTTGAATTGAAAGAAAAAAAGAAATGATAAAATACTGGAATATTGTACTTCTTTTTTGTTTGAAATGAGAGATATTTGTAATTTTAAATATTGGCCTAACTAGGAGAATTGCTCAATCTTTTTCCGCAATCGTGGAAGGACTTTTTTGCTAGTCAACCATTGAAGGCTCGTCAAACCTTGAACTATTTTCATTTTGGAATTTACATTTTTACTCATAATATTTCTTACTATTTTTATCATTAAATTTAAAACATCTCATAAAAGCACTTTTAATGGCAGAAATTTTTAAGAAAAGAAGGAGAAAAATAAAATATTTTAGAAAAAGTGTAGTGAGACAATTAAATTGTAAATTGTTTTCTTCTCTTTCGTTTTTTTTTCAATAATATATTGCTAAGCGAAATTTTTGAATGTAATTCCTAAATTCGACTAAATTGGAATTTTAAATTGCAGAAATTTTTTTAATTTATTGACGAAAATGGAAATTTTTATTTTTTGGCATGAAAATTTGAATTTTTAAATTAAATCTTTGGGTATTTTTTTATCGAATTAGATTTGTATTTAAAAAATAGTTATTTTTACGAAATTAGATTTCTAAATTAAGTCAAATTTCCATTTTTACACGAAAATGGAAATTATTGTTTTTTAGTACGAACTTTTGAATTTTTAAATTAAATCAATCGGTATTTTTGAACTAAATAATTCAATATTTCAATTAAATTAAATTTCAAAAATTATTATTTTGACAGTTTTACGAATTAACATCTCTCATTTTATGATAAATTTTTAATCTTATGTAATTATTTCGATTTTCTATTTTAACTGAATTATCCTTCAATTTTTAAATAAAATGGACTTTTTAATTTTAAAATGAACTTAAATTATTAATTCGAATCTTTCGGTGTTTTTGAAATTAAATCTTTTAATATTTAAAGTAAATTTCTTAATTTAAAAAAATTTGTTGGGTATTTTTCAAAATTTTACAAATTTACAACTCTTGTTTTATAATATTATCAATCTTTGTATGTAATTATTTTGTTTTTCTATCTCAGTTTATTATTTAAATAGTCGTTTTATTTTCAAACCAGTTTATTTAATTTTCAGTGTTTTTTTTTTCTTAATTGACAATATTTAATTTATATAATTATTCACATCATTTATTAACTACTTTTACGATATTGAAGAACACAATTTTTATTCAGAATTATTTCGATTCTAATTAAATTTTCATTTTCAATTATAGAAGAGGAAAAATTTTCAACACAATTTATTATTTATAAAATTATAATATGGAAATAAAGTTGTCGTTTTTAAATTCTAATCAAGTATTTTATATTTTTAAATGTGAATAACTAGTTCAGTCTTCTGAATTTTTCTATTTTAGTAATGATTAATTATTAATAACTAATTATTAATTATTAATCACTTATCACCAACTAATAATTTCTAATTAATAATTATTATTTAGTAATAAGTGATTAATAATTAATAATTAGTTATTAATAATGAATAATTAGTAATTATTAATTATTAATAAGTAATTAGCAATTATTAATTAGTAATTAATTATTAATAACTAATTAGTAATTATTAGTTAGTAATAAGTGATTAGTAATTATTAGTTAGCAGTAAGTGATTAGTAATTATTTACTATTAGTTACGTAATTGTTTAATTAAAAATTCAGTGTATTTTGCAAAGTTGAAAATTTTCTTTTGAATTTTTTAATGGAAGATGATAAATAAACAAGTGGGTTAAAAGTGTTTCAATAAACAGGAACATAAAACTAATCGTCACAAATAGAAGTTCTAAATGTAACAAGTTGTTCCTAATAACTAATGGTCGTTTCAATTGGTATCAACTTTGATTGATGATTGTTTTCAATCCGTACTGACTTCACTGAACGCTGGAGTTAATTATTTGTTTAACTTATTATCGTCTAAATTTACAGCTTTCCTCCGAAATGTAAATTTTTTTGTGCCAGTACTCTGAACTTTGAATTATTTCTCCACCGAATTTTTTATTTAATCTGAATTTGCATTTTTATTTATTTTAATTTTTTGGTTTATTTTTATTCTGAATTTGTACTTCTATTTATTCTGAATTTGTATTTTTGATTCATTCCGAATTTTTATTTATTATTTATTTGTATTTTTATTCTGAATTTGTATTTTTGGTTCATTCCGAATTTTTATTTATTATTTATTTGTATTTTTATTCTGAATTTGTATTTTTGGTTCATTCCGAATTTTTATTTATTATTTATTTGTATTTTTATTATTTATTTGTATTCTTGGTTCATTCCGAATTTGTATTTATTATTTTTTTGTATCTTATTCTGAATTTGTAATTTTCTTTAATTCGGATTAGTTTCTGGTCGAATTTTCTACGACGTTTTAATTAAAAATTTTATTGATTCGAAGGAAATTTCTCCCCAAATATTGAATTTTTATGATTTTTTATGTTCCTAAAGTTTCGAACGTTGAAATGAACGACAATATTTTTTCACTTCTTCCAATTTGTATTTTATTTGTGACAAAAATTATTTTTTAGATTAAAACAAATTAATTCTAAACTAAATATTGTTTCATTTCAATTATTTTCGATTTTAATTTTGTTTTCCTTTCGATAGTAATTTTCAAAAATACATACAGTGAAAAAAAATTTCGTTCATTTGAACGCTCATGATTTTGGAAATATTTAGTCGAAAGAAGAATTGAAAATTCGAAATATTTCACGTGATGATTGAGTGCCGATGAAATCATCGAGAAAGAAAAAAAATATTATTGTCAATGTCAATGAATTGCACTTGACATATGGACGACAATCGAGTATAGGACGACGATCACTTTAAATCCTCCTCGGGTGAAAATTAATAATCGCGCGAACATTATATATAGAAAACGAAGGGATATTCTTTTTTTTCTGTATTATCATCATTATCGTCACTATCATTATTATGATTATTATTATTGTCGACGTATATTGTCACGAGTCTTGAATTATTCTTGCGAGTGTGTTCGGTTTTGCTCCCTCAGTCTCCCGAATTCCGGCCAACATTATCGATCCGACATTTTGCGGCGATAACCCAGCTCTCTGAAGCACAGAGTTTGTGTGTGAGCTATCGATCCCAAATAGCCCCGTTAACACGCTAAAGTAGGATGCGATATACGATCGTACGGTGTATTGCTGGGAGGCAGTTTTGTTTAGAAAGTTGCACGTTGGAAGGCCGTGGAAATGATTACGCGTTACACAAGCTTACGTGTCGACTATAGAATAGCCGGAGGAGTGTTACGAGAGAGGAGACTTTACTGTTGTCCACCACTGTCGTTGTCGCTCTTTTAGCGAAAAAGAAAAAAAAAAAAACTGACAACCGTTCCCTATCTCTCTTTGCCCCAGGTATACTTGATACAGGTGTGTATATGTCTATGCGTGAGCATAACGTTACTAAACTGCTGAAAAATTATGAAACTTTTATCTCTGTATTAGTGGATAAAAATGTGTGTCTTAACAGGCCCGCACTTGACGAAAATCGTCGATTTTTTAGCATTTTTAAGTCAGGGTTGTTCTATTGTTTTAATTGTTTGACAAACAATTTTTGGTTGTCCTCCTGTTTTAATTGTTTGACAAACAATTTTTGGTTAGCCTCCTGTCTTAATTGTTTGACAAACAATTTTTGGTTAGCATCCTGCCAAAAATTGGTATTCTGCTTTCAAAAATTGTTGTCCTCCTGTTTTAATTGTTTGACAAACCATTTTCGGTTAGCATCCTGCCAAAAATTGGTATTCTGCTTTCAAAAATTGTTGTCCCCCTGACAAAAATTGGTATTGTGATTTCAAAAATTGTTGTCCTCCTGTTTTAATTGTTTGACAAACCATTTTCGGTTAGCCTCCTGCCAAAAATTGGTATTCTTCTTTCAAAAATTGTTGTCCTCCTTCCAGAAATTATAATCATCTTTTTAAAAATCGTTATCCTATTCGATTCGGTAGCATCCTTCGAAAAATTGTTGTCCTCCTTTTAAAAATATTTATTGTCCATTTCTTTCATTGATCTCCATTCAAAAATTGTTGCTCCATTATGCTTCTTCAAAAAATTAAAACCCTTCTCCAAAAAAAAGTTATTCTCTTGTTCAATTCGTTGTCCTTTTGTTCTAAAAATAATAAAACTTAGAAAAAAAACAGAAACTGAAACTTCCTTTCAAAAATCGTTATCCTCCCATTCGATTTCTTAACATCCTTTCAAAAATTGTTGTCCTTTTTTCGAAAATCCTTTTTTTAGGTCCGTAAAATCCGTAATTTAATTCAAAAAAGCCAAAAATGTTTTTAAATTGTACAATATAATTTGGAGAATTTTAGAGAACTTCCAAATGATTACAGAAATTCAATTATTTTCAAAAGAAATAAAATTCTTCCCGGAAATTGAATTATTTTTAATTGGATTTTAATTAAATTCCTCTAGAACAGTAATTATTCTTTAAAATTTTCATTAAAATTGGTCGAAAGAATTCGATTTTTAAAAAAAGTATTAAAGTATTGAAAAAATTAATTATTCTTAAAAATTTTTATTGAAATTGGTCGAAAGAATTCAATTATTAAAAGAAAAGTATTAAAGTATTAAAGTATTATAAAAAAATTTATTATTCTTAAAAATTTTCATTGAAATTGGTCGAAAGAATTCAATTATTAAAAAAATTGTTGATAAAATTGTTTATTAAAATTTCACTTTATTTTAAAAGATATTTAATTATTTAATAAATTATTTATTTTTGTACTTAAATAATTGAATTCCAGTGGAATTTTCTAATAAAAATTGGTTTAAAAATGAATATCAGTTAAAATTTTAGATAATAATTCGATTTTAAAAGCAGTTAACGTGATTTTTTTTAAAAGTAATTGAATTCTGAAATTAATTTCTTTTGGAAAAATTTAATTGAAGAATTTACTAACAACTAAAATTTCGTAATATTGAATTTTGAAGATAAATAGATTTTAAAATTGCCAATAAACTTTTCTTTTCTCTAGATTCTAGATTTAAAAAAAATGTAGTTCAAAATTCTTAAAAATAATAAAAATTCATCAAAAAAAATTGAAATTGCGAAATAATTTTAAATTTCGCGGGGACTTCTCTACTTTACCGACCCGTGACTGTAGAATTCGTAGATAGGAAACTCAGGGAGAAAAATCATTGCCTGCCAAGTGTGCATTCCCTTAAATTGAAATCGTGGAAAAAAATTTTATGAATCGAGACAATTAAAGTTTCTTTTTCGAACACAAAAGAGATGAGAAAAGAAAAAATTAACTTTAAAATAAAAATTACAATTAAATTAATTAAAATTTTTCGTTGAAAAAGAGGGAAAAAATTGTTTCCACTTTTAATACATATTTTATTAAATTATAAAAATAAACTAGGTTCACGAGTGTCACTTTAACCTTCGATAAACCCCGCACACTCAAAGAAAGGTCATGGAAAAGTTTATTTTACAGTAAACAAGTATAAAAAAGTAAATAAGTAAATAACAATAGGTAAACAGTAAATTTCTTTATTAAGTTTATTATTCATTAAAATAGTGTCTAGAAATAAATATTAATATCATACAAATATTATATTTTAAATTAAATAAAGTAAATATTACCATAAAAATTTTCAAATTGAAATATTAATTGAAAAAACTGTTAAATTGAAATAATTAATAAATATTAAATCAACAAAGAAAGTAAGGAATAAATAAATAAAACATCTGAGTGATGACAAATAGAATAGTAATTTTTAAATTTTTTAAATTTAATTTATTATATTTTAAAAAAATGAATATTTACAGTGAACGTTAATTAATTTGTAAAGTGTGTAATTGAATTAGATAACTCGAACATAAAGTGAAAATAATTTCTAGACTATATAATATTATTCATTTTAATGATGTGCTTTAGCGCCATATAATGATGAATTCTCTCGAGCAGTTATATAATTTATAAATGCAGTATGAAAAAATTTAATTACGTACAAAACTAGTGTTCCATTTAAATCATTTTAATCATTAAGGCTATATAATACAAAGTAGTCAAGCAGTCTTTATATACATACAGCTTCAATCGTAAAGCTTCACCCCTTGGGGTCAATATAACCATGTGACCTCCGATGAGTTCAGACTTAGAAAAATCACTTTTTTTTCGTGCGTATATATTAAGGAAATTTTTCTTTAATGTACAAATTTAATATTCACCTCTTTTTTTTCCACCCCTGAAACACTCTTTCTTTGAGAGTCTTTTGTTTATATTTATAGTACAACACACGTACTTTAGGGGAACAGTAAATTACATTTGGATTGAAAGACCATTGATTTATTAAACTCTAGATGTGTGGTGTATTTTTGTCTAAAAAGCTTGTTTTGACGTTTGAGACAAATGTCCCATTAGCGAGAAAAAAATCCATCCTTAAAAATTCGGATTGATAGAAATTTTATTGGCAAAATGGTGTTTTTAGGCCACACTTGAGCTGCTCTTTCATCAATTAGCAAAATTGTTGTTTTCATTACTGTTTCTTTTCTTAATGTTTACCCTTTTCGGGAAAAAAAAATCTGCGATGAAAGGAAGAAAAATCTACGATGAAAGGAAAAAAAAATTTTTTGCTGACAAAAAAAATGACTTCTTTATAACGAAGGAAATGTACACGCGTGTATAATCGTCAATGCCACGTCATGAGAACAAAAGAATTGAAAGCAAAAATGTAGCAGCAGGCTCAGCGCGAAAAATCTTGGACAGAATGACAAAGTAATAAATAATATCCCTGAAGTTGTATTTATGCGACAATATACGGTCGCTAACCTCAACTCGAGACACTTAGTTGGCATGATGCTCTCTACAAATTTATTTCAAGCACTGTTAAATTCTGTACGTAACTTTCTCCGTCAACTCCGATATTCACTTCCTCTGCGATCAAGTTCGATTTGGAAATTTCGGATGTGCTTTTCCTTCTTTTTCTTCAATTATTCACGTTGGCTAAATTTGAAACGTGAATTTCGCTGGTTTAATGATTCAGCTTGCTTTGATTTTGGTGCTCAAGTCTATCGTCGAATGGGGCAACAAGTCTTTAATAGCAAGGATTTTTGGTGTAAGAAAGATTTGATAGCGTCGCCTTTTAGTGCGATAGGTTGTTGATAGTAAGAATATTTACTGGTTCAATTTGTTAGTGCAACAAATATTTGGTACCAACATTCAGTGTTGCAGAAAATCGTTGGCAAGTCTTTGGTATCAATGATCGTTGCTGCAGCAAATCTTTAGTAGAAATAATCGTTGATGTAATGAATTTTCATCTGTAATAATTTTTACTTGCATTAAATCATTGACAGCAATAATTTTTAGGAGTTCTATTCTTTAATGTAGCAGATCTTTGAAAATTTCAATTGTTGTGGTAGTAAACAGTTGGTAGGGACAATTTTTGTAGGAAATATTTAATAGTTCCAATCATTGGTGCGGCAAATATTTAGTGGGCGTAAAAATTTGTGAAGCAAATCTGTAGTAGGATTATTGTTGCAGAAAAATTGTAGTAGCAACAATCTTTGTTGCAGCAAATTTGTAGTAGCAACAATCATTGTTGCAGCAAATTTGTATCGCTAACAGATTTCAATTTAATTTTATTTTTACCCATTTCTTTTGTTTTCGTCGAAGCTGAAAATTTTAGTCGCTGATATAAATGGTGGTGAGGAGGAATTTTTTTGTTTCCTCTCCACCATGTGTCAATAATATTGTTTGAGAAGAGAAGAAAAAATTTATCATCTTGGTTATTTCTTTAGGTTCTTTATAAAGGTATGTTATTTCTGAAAACCTTTTTTTCTTCCTCCTGACTTTTATCAACTCTATAAAATCGATTCCATCTTACTAAATCAAATTATGTTCAAAGTTTCGTGTCTCGATATCGGAAAACTTTTCATACCCGATTCAACCATTATCGCCTTTAAGTATTAATACTATCCTATTTCTGCAGGTGGTTATTATGTATTAAAGCATGTCTTTCAATTTTGGACCACCTAACCTTGATTGATTGTCATTAATGAAGAATTCTGATAGATAATAATTTAGGGTTGTTGGTTTTAAGTGAATTGTTTGTTTTATTTTATAATTGAAACATATTTAATGTTTGTTTTATACGAATCGTAAGTACTTTTAAAGAAACATTCGTAATAATGTTTAGTTTCGAAGTGTAAAGGCCGACAAGTTGCCAATAAATGTTTTGCCAAAAAAAAAAATTCGAAGAGTTCTTTTTGGGTGAATTTGAGTATATCTTCATGGAAAGAAAAACAATTTATTATGTTGTCATTTTTTTTTATCTTGGGTGTGGAAAGCAGACGAAGCAAGATGTGCAAATCTCTTTAGAGGACGCGATAAATCATCGAGAAACGACGATAGTGTGTTGATATTTCACCAACCTACGACTTTCTTCGCAATTCCCTTCTTGCATCCCACCCCTTTTTTTACTTCTTTTTTTCTCCCCAAGTCTCCCGCCAGCTTTTTTTTCTGTATCAAATCCATATTATATTTGTCTGGTATATAGCGAAAATTTTTATGTCTCTTGTATGAAAAATTTGCGAAAAATGGAAAAAGAGCATTTAATTGTGTGAGAAATTTCATTTAGTTGAGTGTGCAATTTTAAAAACTCTTGATGAAATTTGTCCATTAAGTTGATTATTTGCTTTTATTGCCTTTTTTTGGAAATATTTAACTTCTTTTCACAGTGTACTAAAATATTGTTTTTTTTGTTCTGTTTCAGGTGAGTTTTTGAATATAATTCATTAATCTTCTTGACAATGCTGTATCGGTGAGTGATTGCTTTTTTTGGAAAATTTATTTTATTATTTTTTTCTAATTTGTTTTTTTTTACAATGATAGAATTATTAATTATCAATTGGTATTCGTATATCATTTTGATAATCGCCACGATAGTACTCCTAGCTTATGGATTTTTGATTAGAAAATAATTTTCTAAAACATGTTTCATTTCAACTTGAAATTTTGAATTCTTATATACGAATTGAAAATTTCAAAAGATTGGAACATCGTCGATGAAAAGAATGATGGGAATGAATCGTGAATGAATTTTCAATTTTCCAACACGAGAACAAGGTCCAAGTCAGAGAGGGAAAGAGATTAAATACATAGTCTCAATTTTCGCGAGAGAATGTATTTTTGTACTCGTCGTAAATTTTAATTCCAAGAGTACACTCTCACTGAGCGTCACTTTACTTTAGGCCACATAACCGGCGAGCCAGGAGCGTAAATCAAAGCGATAGCGAGAATTGTCTTTTAAGAGGTTTTCCCAAATCTAGGACATTTTTTTTATCTTTCGTTTCTTTTTCTTTTTCTTTTTTTTGATAGTTATACTCTTTGTAGACATTATGATTATTTGACTTTAGACAATTTTTAAATAAAATTCTTCGCAGAAATTCAATTATGTTCAAAAAGTAAAAAGAAAAATCTTGTCAAAATTTAAATGATCTTTACAAATAGTAAAATTTTTATAAAATTCCTTGGAAAATTTCAATTTTATTCTTAAAAAAATGATTGAAATTAAAATTAAAATTCTTTAATGCATTAAGAATTAAAGAATTTTAGTTAAAAACACGAGAAAAAAATTAGTTTTGGAGAAGTTTCAAATTCTTGCAAAAATTCAATTATTTTTAAGATTAATAATATTCATTGCCAAAATTACAAAATGTTTGAAAATAATTAAATTCTTCTTAGACGCATTGAATTTATTTTTTTGAAATTCATCGCTGATTTTTAATTATTTATTTATTTTAATACAATTTTAATCGAATTTTTTTTAATGAATTGAACATTTTATTAAAATTCGTTGATAGAATTCAATTATTTTAAAATTTGTTAGTAAAATTCTTCATTGGAATTGAATTTTAAGAAACATTCAATTTTGTAATTATTTATTTTTGTATTTAAATAATTGAATTCAATAGTAGAATTTTCTAATTAAAATGTAATTTTCAAATGAATTTTTAGTTAAAATTTTAGTTTATAATTGAATACTATGTTCAAAAAATCATGAAAGTAATCATTAAAATTTCAATTATTTTTATATATAGTAAAATAGTTGGTAAAAATTCTTCTATTTATAAAAATTTTCCACGATAATAAAAATTCTTCTCTGAAATTTAATTATTTTCAAAAAATTTTAATAAAATTCTTGAAAAAATTTTAATTATTTTCCAAATTTCTTCACAAATAATTAATAAATAATAATAAAACTCATTGCAGAATTTCAACAATGTTTTGTTAATTTTTCTTAATTAAATTAAATTTTAGTGAAATTCGTCGAAAGAAATTTAATTATTTAAAAATTTGTTTAGAAAAATTCGAGTTTTAGAATTTTTCTAAAAATTACAGTAAAATTCGCCGAAAGAATTCAATTTTATTTAGAAATTTGTTTTTAAATTTCTTTACAAGAACTCAAGTTCGAATAATTATTAAAATAAATTATTTATATTTTTGTATTTAAATAATTATGAATTTCCCTTGGAGTTTCTCATAAAAATTGATTTAAAAATTAGTTTCACATTATAATGGATTATTATGTTAAAAAATTATGTAAAATTAATTTTCTTTTTTTTGAAAAAGTTTAATTGAATTTTTTATTGAAATTGTTACAAATTTTTATTTTCTAAACAATCAATTGAAGAATTCGCTCATCTTTAATTTTTTTAAGTTATTGAATTTCAAAAAGATTTAAATATAAATATTTTGAAAATTTTAATTCTTGTCGAAAAATAATAATGTGATTAAATATTTATCTATAAATAAACTAATAATATAATTCGTCGAAAGAATTTAATTATTTAATAATTTAATTTTAAATTTCTTTAGAAAAATTCAAGTTTAAAGAATTTAAAGTTTTATCTTTATAATATATTATTTTTGAATAATTATACAAGTAGAGAATTCGTAAAGAAGAAAAATTTTTGTATAAATGTAATAGAAGATTTTTAAAAATTTAATACAACTTGTTTAATTTCTAGAGTGAATGAGAATATTCTTTACATAGTGTCAGAAAAAAATTAAAAAAGGGATAATTTTACTTGGAAATGAGGAAAGGAAGGTTAAATTTTTGTGGCAACCCTAATGTTACATTGGGATTTTTCTCTTTCATCCCCTATTTTTTTTAAAATTTTTTTTCTATTTTTAAAGAGTGAAATATATTGTGTATTACAAATATGGATCATTAGTACAAATATATTGATGTTATGTATGTATGGGAGAAAAATTGTGCAAAGTCGGGAGATAAAAAGTTTTTGCAGAGTAAAATGCAGGCTACGTCAGTGACCGGAGCTGCGCGGCCTGGACCAATAAATCCCTCCCCTTCCCCCCACTCCCCCTGGGGGCTCTCTCATCGTTTCTCTCTTCTTAATTCAATACTGGCGTGTGGGGGGTGTTATATAGATGGAGTAGCGATCTGTTCTTTTCTCTCAAGAATTGCCCCCGAGTGTAGTGTGTGTATATACGTCATGAGAGAAAGAGAAAAATCCATTTTCCTGGGTGACGACTACGATGACTGCGACGACAACGCAACGACAACGACAACGGCAACATTGTGATACAGAGAGAACGTACCCTATAGGCAGGCGCGGTAGATTCCGCGACCTTGACCTCTGCCCTCAACTCACGCCTGTTTCTTGTAGAGCAGACTGATCGATATGAACTGTACCGTATCTCTCTATTTCTATCTTCTTCTCTCTTTCTCTCTATTTCATTCTGTTTTGTATCCGAAAACAACCCCTTCTTCTTCTTCTTCTTCTTGGTGACACTGAAGTCCCCACTTGGATGTATTTTATCCCTCCCTCCTCATACTATATTTTCCCTACGAAAGTAGAAGATAGAGAGAGAAAGAGAGCTTTCGTTTCGGGAAAGTTGGTACCACTGGGACACTGTTACCAGTTCAATCAGAAATTTCAAACTCGATTTCAGGTGTATTTTCCTTCAAGTGTATGGAATTTTGATCTCTTTCTCTCACACTCAACTCTCTGATGTTTTATTAATGAGGAAGATTTTTCTTTTCTAAATATCCCCGTTGGGGGTAAAAAATGTTTTATGTCCTGGGATTTTTGTCTTCTTTCGAAACATTATACTGCTCAGGGGGTAGAGAAATATGTTTTGGGGTCATTTTTATTTATAAACGATGAATAAAAAAAAATTCGCCCCCAGGTGGGATCGAACGTGGCTATACCGCGAGGCGAACTTGAATGAAGCGCGCGACTAGACCGCGTGGCCACGGAGACTTGGTGCAATTTTTGGTGTATTAGTGGAAATTAATATTTAAAATACTAGCAATTAATAGAAAAAATATTAATAACAACGGTACTAATAATAATAATAATAATAATAATAATAATAATAATAATTCTTATTAATAATATCAATATATTATTAAGTAATTAATTATTTATTTTAAAATTTATTAATAATGAAATTAATTAAGTAGTTAAATAATATTAATATATATATTACACGAAAAAAATGTTTAACTGGAAAAGCGATAACTTTCACTAAAATAGCGAAAGTATTCGTTGAAATAATTAAAAATTTCGCTAATATAGTGAAATTTCTAGTTGTTCTAGGCGAAGTTTTTTTTTGGGGATACTGACACTAATAATAATTATTGTTTTTATTAATATTTTTATTTTTAATATTGTTTTTATTATTATTATTATTATTATATTGTTTTTATTACTATTATTATTATTATTGTTATTATAATTATTATTTTCTTTTTTTCTTGACAAGAGAAAAAACAAACGCTTTTTTGCCTCGTGTTCGTATTTTTAGAGAACAAAAAACATTTTAAAAAAGTACTAAAAAAAAAGTTTAAATTTATTTCTAGATTTACTGTAAAAATAATACACAACTAATTGTTCTTTAAAAGACATGAACACGTGTTTGGACATTATTTTCTATATTTGCTATTATGCAAACGCCATTACGATGTCAAGGGTCTATAATTAGTCCCTTTTTTATCATCATGTTTTAAAATAATGAATGATGGAGAGAAATATATATAGATATGTTTACTGGAAGAAATATAAAAAAGGGAAATTTAATTCTATGAATTCTGAAAGGTTTTCTCAATTTTGCGTCGTGATATTACAAAGTGTGCGTATATATAATTAATTTACTTTTTATCTAAACCCAAAAAAAGTGTGTGATGCAATCGTGTTTAATTATTGAGAATTTCATTTTGCTCCCGAGAATATATATTTATATGTATACACACGTATTGTTATCAAATTCAAGGTCAATTAAATGAGATAAATATTACTATTATTGTAATTTATCCTAAAAACTGAAAATGAAAGAAAAGAATAAATCGAGATATAAAGGAGTGTGTAGTTCCGATTTTCGTAATTCCGGGGAAAAAAAATGTTCTTGTGGTGTTGTTTTTAATTTAGAAAAATAATTGAATTTCTGTGAATAATTGTATTATTTATTAAAGTAATTTAATAATTCTATTATTTATTAATCTAATTTAATCTGTGTAAAAATTTTTTAGTTTGATAAAAATATTATTTAATTATTGCAAAGAAATTTTGGCATTAATTGAAATATTGACAACAATTTTAATAAAATTTTTGAAAATAATTGTATCCAATCAAAAACTTTTAAAAAATATTTTAAAACACTAAACGTATTCTGTTGAGAAATTTTATTAAAATACTTGTAACAAAAAATTGAATTCCTGCGATAAATTTACTATTTAAAAAAATAATTCATTTTTTCCGAACAATTTTTTCAGGATTTTCAAAAATAATTGGAGTTTTTACATGAAGTTTCGTAAATATTTTGAAAATAATTTAATTTCAGAGAAGAATTTTTATTATTCTAGAAATTTTTTACAAATAGAAGAGTTTTTGCGAAGTATTTTATTGTATGCAAAAATATTTAAAAATTTTATCAATTTTGGAACATAATATTCAATTATAAACTAAAATTTTAACTAAAAATTCATTTGAAAATTATATTTTAATTAGGAAATTCTACTATTGAGTTCAATTATTCAAATACAAAAATGAATAAGTGAATAATTGAATGTTTCTTAAAATTCAATCCCAATGAAGAATTTTATCAACAAATTTTTAACTAATTAAATTCTTTCGACCAATTTCAATTAAAATTTTATTAAAAATAATTGATTTTCTACGCAGAATTTTATTAGACTTTAAATAATTGTATTTTTCTTTGAAAATATTTTTGAAAATAATTAATAATTTTCGACAAGAATTTTATTTAAAACTTTTTAAAATTTGAGGGGAAATTTTTAGAAAGAATTTTCGAATACTTGAAAAATTTTTATTTTTAAATTCTTCAGAAAATTCAGAGTTTTTTTTTTTTGCTAAAGAGAAAATGAAATAATAGCAGTTTTTTTTACTCCCAAGGTAATTAAGGAAAACGAAGTGGTTGACAGTATAAAGGAAATATGTTCCAAATAATAAATAATATTTAAAACTTTCCTGTGTTGAGCAAGAAATTTTCATAAAATTCAATTAGGATCTTACTGTAATAATGCAATTAGAAAAGAAAGAGGGAAAACTGCTCTCAAAGTACTTGCGCGAAAATTATTCCTGACACTCTCTCTCTCTATATATATATAAATACTGGCAGAAAATGAGAAGCGAAGAATGCAATTTAATACTGCATATAATATTTTATAAAACGGAAGAATTTTAATATTAATATTTTACGATGATAATATTTAACATTGTTATTTGGCGCTTCAAAGCTGAGAAAAGAAAACTAAAAAAAAAGAAAAATAGAAAAAATATTTTTAGTTTAGAATTTTTACGCCAATTGATTTTCACTCGGTGGGTCAATTTAAATCTGACAATGACGGAAGGCAGATGGTTCTTTAAAAAAAAAAATGTATGTATAATGCATCCCAAACACTTCCTCTGTTCCATAATCTCTTTAAATATGCGGTCTTCGCGATTCATTATTTTCGAATAAACAAATTCTTCCTCTGGGCATTTTTTCAGTGGTGGATAAAACAAAAAAAAATGTTCAGATGATAATTTTTCTAATTTCCCGATGTTAGGATAATTTTTCTTCTAAAATGGTTTTATTTTTACATAAAAACGATGTAAGAATTTCTAAATAGCGAGTATAATTAATTTTGTTTGGTAGAAAATATAGTTAATAGAAGAACAAAATAAATATGTGTCGAAATTTTGTAGAATTTTGCAAGAAATATTCTAATACTAATATTTTAGGAAAATTCCAGTGAAAATTGTGGTGTGAATTTCGTTTGTGAGAGAACTTTCGTGCCGTCTAGGCGGAAGTTTCGTGAAACATAGTGGCGCGAAATTCAAACTTTAGTTAATAATTTTTTTTTGTCGCGAATAAATAAAAACGTTTAACAAACAAGGAATTAAAAAAGCAGCTTTTTTTTGTTTGTTGCAAGTAAAGAAAAAAGTTTAGCGAATAATAAAATAAAAAAGCGGTTATTTTTTTTTATTGTTTGTCGCAAGTAAAGAAAAACGTTTAGCAAACAAAATAGAAAAACAGTTATTTTTCGTAAAGAGAAATTATTATTCAAAAAGGAATAATAATTGAAATTGAATTTTAGTTTGGCTTTAATTTATTTTCTTTTGAAAACATTTTTTTTGTAGAGAAATACAAATTAGAAGAAGTAAGGCAAAAAATGTCCTTCATTCGAATGTTCGTAACTTCAAAGAACATTTTTTTTTTGTAAAAATAAATTCATGTGACAATAAATAATAATTTTCACCTACACAGGGGGTTTAGTGAAAAATTGATTCGTTCCTGCCTGCGCACTTAAATTCAAATGTTGGCCTCGTAAGCATCGCGAGAGGAAGGAGGCATTAGAAAAAGAGAGCAGAATAGTATAATTTTGTAAAAACGAAAAAAAACGTAACAATTTGAAGAAAAAAAATTGATTTCTTCCACGAAATATTCATAGAAATCAAAATTTGTTAATTTTTCCTCCACTCTAAAAGTTAGAAAGGGAAAATTGCGTTGGAATGAAACACAGAACGAAGCATAGGCACCCCGCGAAAATCCAGTCATGTCTACGTCGAAATCGATACAAAACGCGCACAATCACCACGAAGGGGATTTTGCGGTGGCTCTACGGTTGTCAACTGCTCTGGGTGTCGAGAGCGAGTGAGTGAGTAAAATAGAGAAAGAGAGGAAGGAAGTGGGGGAGAAAAAAAGAGATTAAAAAATTGAATCTTTGGTAAATGGTGTACCAACAATTTATATACATAAACATATAAATTTAATGGTGTGTATATATGAAACAAAGCTTTTGGTAATTTGTCCGCTGAGCTGATTTCCATCAACGGAGTCAGATAACTTAGTCACGTGGAAGAGCACGCATCATCGCCTGTCCATTTTTGCATGGAAATTCTCTACATCAGATCAAATTATTCACTAACAAACTGCGTCGCCATCACTCGATAACTATAATTAAACACTTTAACCTTCGGATAATCGAAATTTTTTTTTTAATTTTTTTCAATTTTCATTGTTCAGCCTAGCTATCTTTTGATTTCAATTATTATAAATTGAAAATAATTAATTTTTATCCTAATCTCTGAATCTGAATTCGTAGAAAACTGCTAATTAACAGAAATCTTTTATTAATAATCTTTATGTTTTGGGAAACTGTCTAATTTTTTTTTTAAATAATTCTTCTTTATTAATTTTTTTTCAATTTTATACCAAAATAATGTAGTAAAAATCAACGTCGATGAAGTTTGCAACGTTTATGATCAACGATTGAAGGAAAAAAATGATTTCCCTACCGAAAAAAATAATTTTTTTTGTTCAAAAATATTTTTTTTATAAACCATTATTGAAAAAAAATTAATCGTACAATTTTCTTTACAAAAAATTTATACTAATTTCCTCAAAAGAATATTTTTTTTCTAAAATCGTTGACTATAAACGTTGTGAACTTCACCAATGTAAAAATCATTCAAATTCTTGGGAAAAATAAAAATTTATAAAAATAATAAATATATATTCTATTTTTTATATTTATAAATATTTATTTATAAAGAATTTATAAAAATAATTAAATTGTTTTAAAGAATTTTAAGAGAATTTTTGAAAATAATTAAATGTTTTAAAAGAAGTTTTATAAAATTTTCCAAATAATTGTCATCATTTAAAAACATTTATTAAATATTTTAAAAAATAAAATGTATTTTGTTGAAAAAATTTATTAAAAAAACTTGTATAAAAATAATTGAATTCCTGGGATGAATTTTACTATTTAAAAAACTAATTCAGTTTTTCTGAAGAATTTTTGAAAATTATTAAGTTTAATAAAATTTAAAAAAAATAATTGTATTCGTTCGAGAAATTTTACTGCGATTAAATAAAAAATAATTGCATTTCTTTGAAGAATTTTATTATTTTTAAAAATACTTTTAATTCTCGCGAAGAATTTTATTTAAAAATTTTCAAAATTAAAATTTATAAAAATTGCTTTGAATATATTTTGAATTCAGGTGAAAAATATATTTTTAAAAGGAATTATTTAATTCTTACGAAGAATTTTACTATTTTTCGAAAATAATTCAATTGTTTTTAAGAACAATTTTTTTTTATACAAATCCGGGAATTTTTTCACCAAAATTAAAAAAGTTTTATTATTTTAACTTGTTTTTAAAAAAATTACTTTTTATTTCAATTTTTATAGATATTTATACTCTTCTCTAACTTTGAATTAGTTAAAAAAAATTAATTTGATAGTAAAAATCAAGCACTAATTCAAACATATTATGTAAACAAATTTAAAAACATTATGGAGTTAATAGAAATATTATGAAATTTGACTGAAAATATGTAATTGAATTTCTTAAAGAATTTCTTTAGAAACTTTTTAACAAATAAAATTTTCAAAGTATTTTAATTTAATAATAATAATTGTTTAAATTTTTCAATTCCATTGTTGCAAGATAATTTAATTTTTCTAAGCAAATACATAATAAAAAATTTTTGAAATAATTGAAATCAATTTTTTGCTTCTAAAAATTAGATTATTCAATTATTATTTAATAGTTATAATTATTTAACTTCTTTTAAATTTTTATAATTTCAAAAATGTTTATTACTTATTAAGTAAATAATTAATTATCACTGCTTGTTTTAAATTGTAATAAAATTCTCCACAGGAATTAATTTATTTTCATAAATAATATCATTCTTTGGAAGGATTTCAATTATTTTTGTAAATAGTAAAATTCTTTGCAGAAATTCAATTATTATCAATAGAATTGTAATAAACTTGAAAAAGAAAATTTCCAATTATAATTATAAACAGACAAGATTATTTTTTAAAAATTGAAAAAATTATTTTCCAAATTTTCAATTAAAATTATTATTTATTTATGTTCGAAATCAAATTTAAATTTAAATTTTATGAGAAAAGAAAACCGGGAATTTTGTTGAATGAAAATAGTAGACACCCTGATTAAGAATTGAAAACAATTCTACTGAATCCATCAGTGAAAATTTATTTAAAAGAATTTTTTTAACAAAAAATAATTCCATTCGTGAGGATGATTAAAAAAAAAGGAAAAAAGGAAATAAATAGCGGATATTCAAAAAGCGATCAACGGGGAAATGCGTTCCTTATAGAACTGATTGCTTTGGTGACGATGAAATGTAAGAATTCCTGGATGTTTGCCAACGTCGCGTGCAAGGATGATAACGGTGTTAAATGCCCTTCTTGGCCGATATATAAAGTGGTTGTGCATCGCCTACGATGGGATCTGGAGTCCATCTGTCGGTCAGGAATAAGGTCACTAAGAATGAGAAGCCTGTCCTGATTCTCTTTTGCATTTGTTTGGCGCCTTCGTCTGAAATGCGAACGACGTTATAAACGCACGATCGCAATGCCAAAGGGAATGCCGAGATGCAAGAAAAAGAACGCTTCTTCGCTCTTCTTCTCCCTCAGTCCATTATTATTACGTTCACTATGACTCAACGAAATATATTTTTAAACTAAGCACAAAAAAAAAAATTTCATCACAATAATAAAAAAAAAGTTTAAAATCGAAAACAACGATAATTTTTCTCCTAAATTTTGCCTCGAGCTTTTATTTCCCTACTTTTCTTATAAAAATTCACAAAGCAGCAATTCAACAAAATTCTACAAAAATTTTAATTTAATATCCTCTGACTCTTCCCTAATTGAAAATCATTGACTATTAAGCACATTTTTTTTTAAATAATTGGAATTTTGCCAAAAATTTTAAAAATAATTTAATTCGATTCACTTTTACAGAATTTTATTATTTACAAACATAATTGAAATATTAACGAGAAATTGTAAACAAAATATAATTTTGACCATAATTTTCAATTATAATGTAACATTGTACTCTCTAAATTTGAATTAGTTAAAATGTTTACTAATTTTAATAAGTGACTAACTTTTTGCCTTTGAATTAGTAAAATTTAATAATAAATATTACTTTCTACTGATCTATTAGTAAATTTCACTAATTCAAGAGCAAAAATTCAGATTAGTAAACATTTTTACTCATTCAAATTTAGAGAGTAACTGAAATTAATTTTTAAATCAATTTTCATTACAAAAATTCAACGAGAATTCAATTTTTAAAATAGAAATGTAAATAATTTATTGAAATTTAATTCCCATAAAATTTGTAAATAAATTAATAATGTTCTACCAAATTTTTATTATTTCTGAAAGTAGTTAAATGTTTGCCAAGAATTTAATAAAAATAGTTTTTAACCAATTGAATTCTTTTGGAAAATTTTAATAAAATAGTAAATAATAAGTAATTGAATTTTTTTAGAAGAATTTTATTATTTATTAAAATAATTGAAATTTTTAAGAGAATTTTAATGAAATTTTTAACTAAATATTCAATTATTATTTACAATTTAGAGTAAAATTCATTTTTTTAAATAATTGCATTTTTCGACGAATTTGATTAAAATTGTATTAAAAATAATTCCATTTCTGCAATGAGTTTTATTATCTATGAAAGTAATTGAATTATTGCGAGGAGTTTATAAAAAAAAGTTTCTAATATAAATGATATTTAAAAAAAAAAATTTAGATAAACACTATTTTGAATAATTCAATTCGTATGGAATTTCGATTCTTTTAGAAAATAATTGAATACATTTTGGAAATTTTATTAAAATAGTAGACATACAAATTATTGTATTAGGAAAATTTTCTTTGTATATAATTGAATTCTTGTGGTGAATATAAATGAATTTTTGTTATTTATAGAAATAATTGAACTTTTACAATGAATTTTAATAAAATTCCTAAAAGTTCCTAAAAGTAATTTAATTTTGTCGAAGTTTTACTATTTAAGAAAATAATTGAATGTATTGCGAAAAATTTTTTTAAAATAAAATTATAATTATACGGTGACTATAACTTTTCTTGATTATTTAGAAAAATTAAAAAAAAATTCTTTCAAAGAAGTACATCATTTTTAATAGAATGTAAAGAAATTTCAATTACAAAAAAAATGCACAATTATTTGTTTATAAAAATTCAATTATCTTGAAATAACAGAATTAAAAAATTTTATTTTTCCAAAAAACTGCGAAAATTCAATTTTATTAAAAAATTTGAAGTATTTTTTTTTAAATTAACTAATAAAAATTTAAAATATTAATCTTCGCACTAAGGAACGTGAATACGAGAATATGACTCCTTATAAAATTTAATTATTTATCAATTATTTAACTAAAATACTTTGAAAATTCGATTTTTTAAAAAGTTTTTAATGAAATTCTTTAATTATTTTTTTTTGTCATCGAGGCCACTATTTCCTACTTTTTTTTGTCATCAAGGCTACTTTTTCCTACTTTTTTTAAAATCATACACTGGAAAAACAATTATTTGATTCAAATAATCGATTATTTGACTATTATCAAATAAATATTTACTTGAATCAAATAATTTTTATTTGAATGAAATAAATTGTATTTGAATTAAATATTTTAGTATTTAAAGTTTAAATTTTAGTATTAACCGATTATTTGATTATTATTATTATCAAATAAATATTAACTTGAATCAAATAATTTTTTATTTGAATGATATAAATTGTATTTGAATTAAATATTTTAGTATTTAAAGTTTAAATTTTAGTATTAACTGATTATTTGATTATTATTATTATCAAATAAATATTAACTTGAATCAAATAATTTTTATTTGAATGAAATAAATTGTATTTCAATTAAATATTTTAGTATTTAAAGCAAATATTATTTAATTGATTCAAATAAAAATTATTTGATTCAAGTAAATATTTATTTGATAATAATTAAATAATCGGTTAATATTTGAATCAAATAATTTTTTTTCTCAGTTTAATGAAGTACGAAGCCTGAGATAATTATCTTTGATTCAAATATATTGTTTTCTCAGTGCATTTCGACTGAAATGATGAAAAATAATTAATAATAATTTCTCTCGAGTTATTTATTTCAAAAATGAAAATTCATATGAGGAATTCCGCGTGTGTTGTTATTTTTTTTTTCATGAGTATCAACAGGACATTACATTAAGATACACATCGCGAAATTATGTAAATCGAATCGAATGAGAGAGATAAAAAGAGAGAGAGAGAGTGAGTGAGAAAGAAAAAGAGAGAGAAAAAGAGAGAGAAAGAGTGTAAAAAAAGTCCTCATTTGTTAAAATTGAATACAAGAATGTTAAGGAAAAAAAAGATGATAACTTAAATTGATGGTTTCGTGGAAAAGAAGTAGCACAAATTGCACTTTAAGTGAAGGCACCATGCTGCTTTTATATCTTGTTGTATTATACATAAATAGTGGCATAAGTGTATGAAAGTGGAAAGAGAGAGAGAGAGAGAGAAGGAGAGAAAAAAACCGGATGCGATTGGAAATTCCACCTTCCCTTGTTATAAATGACCTTATGTTCTTGGCGAAATGCGTCATGCGAGTCAAGTTAATTCTCGTTTTAATCTCTCGATCGACACCTGCGTGAGTACCCCGGTCCTGCATATGTTGTGTGTGCGCGCCCTTCTATATATCGCACAATCTATGTGAGATCGGCTGCGGGCGCCACGTGTTTGTATAACATGCTCATCCATATATCTCCGCACATATATGCAGTTCAAGTTCTTCTCCCCCTCCTTTCGAAACCTAAAAGAGCAGCCAACTTGATTTTAGGGCAGGTCAGCCCTTACGGTACATATGGGGCCACCTTCATTTTTCACCGAGCACTTTCATCCGATTCGATATATCTCTTCAATTCCGAGGCAGAACGAGATTTTTATTCTTTCCTCCTTCTCTCTCTCTCTCTCTCTCTCTCTGTCTCTCTCTCTCTCTCTCTTTTTTTTATTTCCTTATTTAGATTTTTGTCTTTTAAAAATTTTTCAAAATCTAATTCCTAAACATACGTAAACATAGGTTTTAAATAAATTAATCGTATATTAATAAGGGAATATACATGAATAAACATAAATAAAAAAATAAACATAAACATAAATAAAAAAATAAATATAAACATACATAACAAATAAAAAAAATTAACATAAACATAATAAATATAAAAATACATAACAAATAAAAAAAATAAACATAAGTAACATAAATAAATAATAAACATAAATTAAACATAATTTTTTTTTAATGTTATTAATATTTATTTATTTATTTATTTTTTGAATGTTTGACCAAATTATCAAGAAAATGATGACACTCTTTGGTAGTTTATTATACAAAAAAAAATTAGTTGATTAATATACTAATCTCCGAACTCTCCCTTTTAACCCTGACATAAACATAAATTGAGAAAAATTTATCAGCAATGGGCGAAAAAAAAATGGGAGAAAAAACTCAACCGAAAACGAAAACACGTGTCTTGGAAATTGTGAGAGACGAATTTTTTTTCTAACATAAGAATTGGAATTGGAAAATAAAAATTAAATTTTTATTTCATATTAGGTTAAATAATAATTAATTATTACTGCTTATTATTGTCAAAAATTTTAATAAACTTCTTTGCAAGAAATAAATTATTTTCATAAATACTGAATTTCATTTCAATAATGGATTTAATTACTTTCATAAATAGTTAAATTCTTTGAGGAAATTCAATTTATTGTCGCAATATAATTTTAATAAATTTGAAAAATTAAATCTTCATTTTTTAATAAATAGACGCAAGGTTAATTTTCAAAAGTGGAAAAAATTCTTTGTTTAAACTTTAATTCAATTATTTTCCAAATTTTCAATTAAAATTACTGAAAAAAAACTTTATTTTCAAAAAAATTGAAAGCAACTTGTTATGGGAATAATTAAAAATTTCTTGTCATTGATATAAAAAAAATTTTGTTTATTTGTTTGTTTGCTTTTTTTGCAACAAGTGAAGGAGCATTTAGAATGACAAATTAGGTTTCCAAAAACTTTTAAGGGGTATTCACCTCACGTGGGTGGCAATTTCCGGTATTTGTCAAGAATTGTGAGTTCATCTTGCAAATGCATTTTCGACGAACTGTCCTCTTTCTCTGCAGATTTGGCACTAACCTCAGTCACTGCGCTCTAAGAAAACCACGTCATTCTACCATTCTACAACATAAGGAGAAACGAAACAAACCCTAATTTCCTTTCAAAAATAAAATTCCCACCTCTCAGTCGTAATTTTTTATCAAATTACAAAAATCATAATTTTCATTTTACTTTAATCAAAAATTTTATTTACTTCACGTTTTATTATTTAGAAGAAGAATAGAATTTTTAATTTTACTATTTCGTGACTTTTTCATTTGCCTCATGAACGTAGAAATTACCATTAAATTTTAAAAGCAAGCTTTCAATTTTTTTCTATTTTTGACAATAATTTATTTTAAAAGAACTTTTTGGAAAATTACAATAAATCAAATACTTCCCAAAATTAGGGAAATTTTTTTGTTTAAATTGATTATTAAAAATAATAGATTTATAGAAGAGTTGTAGTTAAAAACATTTAAAAGAATTCAACTTTCGAGAGGTTAAAATAATAAAATAATAAAAAAACATTTTTAAAAATTCTACTTTCGAGAAGTTAAAATAATAAAATAATAAAAATACATTTAAAAAAATTCAACTTTAGAGACGTGAAATTAATTAAATGATAATAAAAAATTTATAATAAATAATAATAATAGGAAAAAATTGATGGCTTTCTATTAAAATTCAATGGTAATTAAGAATTAATTATTCTTTGGGGCAATTAATTAATAATGATCCAATTAATTGATCTATTTTTATAAATATATTTTTTAATAAATATTTTTGTTTCAAATTTTTTATAGTAATTTCTTCGAAAAAGTAATACTAAAAAAATAAACAACAGTAATCATCGACATCATTAAAAGCACAATAAGAAATAAAAAAAAAATTAAAGAATTTTTAGCTTCTAAATGAAGAAACGTGGCAACGTCCTAACTTGCCGGAGAGCCTTTCATTTTTACAAGTTTGCTTCTCATTCCCCAGTGCTTTACTCAGCTGCTTTAGTTGACAGAAATGTCTGGTTATTAATGTCGAATAATTCAAATTTTTTTCCATTTTTTTCTTTTTTTTTTGGTAAATATTTTTGAAAAAAGAACAGAATGAAATGTAAAATAATAAATAGGATTTCTTTTGGTCTAAATATAATTTTATATAATGTAGTATATTATAAATACTTATAATATTAACACCTTTCAGTCCATTTAATTTTATATGTATAGGCAGAAAAACTAGTTTTAGATTACAATACAATAATATATTCGTATCCTAATGCCGAGATATATGAGTTTGTGTAAAGTGGAATATATTCAAGTCTTTTTCGACGTTGCCACGTTTTATAAGTTTGTATTGATGAGAAATATTATATTGTTGTATTTTTATCAATTTTAGATTCGAATTGAATAATTTTTTTTTTTTGCTTGAATAAAAAATGAAAAATAGTAGAATAAATGGAGTGAAAATTTATTAAATAACTGTTATCTATAATTGCTGTTCGTTAACATATATTTTAATTATGTAATTTTATGATTTTTGTTATTACGATATTTTACATCAATTTGCTCTGTATTTTATTGTTATATATCTTTTGCTTTTGATTTTATAAATTTTACTAATTAGTAGTAATTTTTACTAATTTATTTGTAGTAATTTCTACTAATCTATTAGTAGTAATTTTTACTAATTTATTAATGAAATTTACTAACTTATTAGTGAAATATACTAATTTATTAGTAAAATTTACTAATTCAGAGAAAACAAAAAATAAATTTGAAATAACAAAAAGTATTGAAAAAAATTTTAATACAGTTGTTGGAAGAATTTCTAAAAATTTTAATAAAATTCTTTAAAACGATTCAATTTATTATATTCGCCAAATTTTCGTAATTCAATGATTTTTAAAATTTGCTATTTTAGTAAAAAAAAAAGTAACCAAAAGAATTTAATGAATTAAAAAAAATTTATAAATTTTTTCGCAAACATTTAATTCTTTAAAAAAAATTTCATAAGAATTAAATTATTTAAAACAGAATTTTTCTAATATTTTTTGTAAAAAACCAATTATTTAAATATATTTTAATACAATTCTTCGCAAGAATTCAATTATTTTTATAAATATTTAAACTCATCGGAGAATTTCAATTATTTTTAAAATTCCTTTGGAATAATTAATTTATTTTCGTAAAATATAAAATTTGTTCCAGAACTTCAATTATTTTTAATTCTATTTTAAATAAATTCCTCTAAAAATTGGATTGAAAATGAAATTCAATTAAAATTTTAGATTTTGAATAAAAATTACGTTCCAACATTTTTTTTTTTTTTATCTTATCAATATTTCTATCATATTTAAAAATAATAAATTTTTCCTCTGAAATTGAACTGTTTTCAATATGTTAAACAAAATTCTTGGAAAATTTCAACTATTTTTTTATTTTCTTAGCAATAATTCAATTATTTGCATAAATAATAGAGCAAAATTTCAATTATTTTCCGTTTAATTTTAATTTAATTTTTCGAAAAATACAATTATTTAAAAAAATTTTATTGAAATTGGTCGAAAGAATTCAAGTATTAAAAAAATTTGTTGATAAAATTCTTTATAAAAATTTAATTTTGAGAAATATTCAAATTAATTTAATAAATTATTTATTTTTATTGTTAAATAGTTGAATTCTCGTTGAATTTTCTAATAAAAATTGATTTTAAAATTAATTTCAATTAAAATTTTGCATAATGAATATGATGTTTAATTTTTTTTTTCATAATCTTGTCAATATTTCAATTATTTTCTTTAAAAATATAATGTTTCCCGTAGATTCAATTATTATTGAAATAAGAAAATTCATCGCAGGATTTTAATTATTTTAATATAATTTTTAATTAATTCCTCTAAAAACACAATTAATCTTAAAAATTTGAATAAAATCCTTCAACAGAATTCAATTATTTAAAAAAAATATGTAATAATAATTATTTTTTAGAGTATTTTGTTAAATAATTGTTAAATAATTATTATATACAATTATTTTTATTTTTTATAAATAAATTTATTTATTATATAATAATTAAATTTATTGAAAACCATTTTTTAATAAATTTTACGATAAAATTAAAATTTTTGATAATACTTAAATTCATTCAAGAAGTGTTTTAAAAAATAAATTGAAAATAATTATTACACTCTAAAAAATAATTATTATTTCATTTTTTTTTAAATAATTGAATTCTGTCGAAGGATTTTAATGAAATTTTTAAGATTAATTGCGTTTTTAGAAGAATTAATTTAAAATGCACAAGTTTTTTTTAGTGATTTTTAATGTATTAATTTTTTTTGTACTAAATTCAACATAACTAAAGGAAGAAATTAAAAGGAATTGAAATAATGAGAAAAATGAAATAATTATAGACGGAGAGTGAGAAAAAAAGTGGTTAGAAAAATAATCAAATGAAAGCGAATGTATTGTGTATGTGGAGAAACGCGAAAGTGTTGCGACGAACCCTGAAATCAGGCAGAAGGGCATATTCGTTACGCAAAGCGAGCACACGAATTGTATTGTCGACACGATTATTTTTGGTTCCATTGTAGAAACAAAAAAAAAAAAAAAAAAGAGCAGTGGTTCCGTCGATTCGGGCGGAAATCAATGACCCAGATTTAAAAAACAAGAGAGTCTCTCTCACTCTCTTACTTTTTTTTTTTTTTTTTTTCGAGAGAGAGGCGCTCTCCTCTTGTCAGGAGAGCGAGTTGCAATCTTTCTTGAAGAAATGAGAATTTAATTCCACCGTAATCGAAACAGGAAGCAGATAGAGGCAACGATTTGTGTATCGCGCGCCATTGCCACTAAACTTTAAGCGAAATCATTTTGAGATTTAGGTTTTCGATTATAGCCTCTATTTTCAGATTTGTGACCAAGATTTTCGAACTTTTCAGTCGTCAGCGGCTCATTTGACTTGGAACTTTTTTTTTTCTTTTTTTTTTCCTCCTGCATTTAAAAGCAGTGCATGTTGTATATATATGTGCGTCTCGAGATACGAGACAAAGATTACAATTTCCTTCCCTGTTTTCTAATTAAATTAGAGAATTATATGTGTCAAGTGTACTTGACAAGTATCTTAATGAACTGCTAATTTATATCTATGGTAGTAATGTCACAAAAGAAATAATTATTTTTTCTTGCTTCAAAAAAAATTTTTTTTCTTTTTTCTGCGGCAAAAAAAATTGGCTATTATTTTTTAATTAGTGCATAGTTTTTTTTTAATATCAAATTGAGAGAAAAAAACGAATTAAAAGTTGTGCGAAGCAACATTTTTTTTAATTGGTTTTTTGTCTCGATTTGACATCCTTGGGAAAAAAATTTATTTTTTTAAATAATTGAATTCTACTGAAAGATTTTAATTTAAATTTTAAGATTAATTGCGTTTTTACAGAAATTAATTTCAAATTATATTTTAAATTGAAATAAGAATATTTTTAAATAAACTTTTTTTCATTTTTAAATATTCAAATATTTAAAAATGAAAATTAATTTTTAATTTTCATTTTTAAATTTGCTCTGAAGGCAGGTATATTAAAAAAATAGTAAAAATATTTTAAACCTTAGAAAAGCAATAATTAAAAGAAATTACCAATGATAAAAGAAAATAAGAGTTTAAAATAAATTTTAATAATTTTAAGGAAAATAATTTTTAATTTTAGAATAAATTTTTTTTCCGGGGAGTAAAAAATAATTTTATTTAAAAAAAAAAAATTCGCGCGTGGTTTATATAAACGTGTGATAGAAATATTATTTTTCGAAAAAGAAAGGGAGACAAAATAAATAAATAATTTGTTGTAAACGTGTAAAAGGAAGTTTTTTGACATAATCTCGTGCCATTAAATTTATGTAATGATTAGTACTTTCTCGTCGCCTACATACATTTAATTATACGCAAGCAAGGTCAGCGTGATTCACTGTCCATGCTGGATATAATACGCACTTAACGAGAAAGTACAATTGTCATTGTCAAAATAAAATAAAAATTGCCTTCCAAAAAAAAATTCTTTATCAAAATTACTCTCGAGTTCTTCATTCGAAAAATAATGATAGAAAAAAAATTATTTTTTTAAAGTAAATAAATACTTAATTATTAATTAGTAAATACTAGTTAATTTTAACTTAATTACTAGTTAGTAAATATTAAATTACTAATTAGTAGTTACTAAATAATAATTAGTAAATATTAAAATACTAATTAGTAGTTACTAATTAATAATTAGTAATTACAAAATACTAAATTAGTTGACAGACTAAAATACGTTTCTAAATTACTAAACTGAATAAATTGTTTTATAAACAATTATTTAATATTAATAAACAGAAATTATTTACTAAAAAATATTTCATAGAAATGTTTTATTATTATTTTTTTTCCTTTTTGATAATGTTACTAATAAAAATTATTTTCTATTTGTTTCAGGTGAGTTAAGCCAACATCTGTTTCATAGTCTATGTCGTAAGTAAATATACTACAAAATTATAGTTTACTGAGTAAAGTATAATTGAATAATTAAAAAAATCCGATTCGTTATTATTCTTTATTTAACGAAAAATATCAACTATGCCAAACATTTTCACGGAATTGATAATAATTCTTATTAAAATTAAAAGCAAATATCGGAAAATTTTTTAATCGTTTTACGAAATTTCTTTTTTAATATTTCCAGGCGAATATTTAAAATTTCATATTTAATTAATTTTCATTACGATAATAATTATTTTAATTTAGATAATTTTTATACTTGGAAAAAATTCCCTCTATTTGAAATTTTTTTATTTATTATACACGCGGGAATGAAATCCGCCACGAATTACTTCGTTTTGTTTATGAGAGAATTTTCATGTCGAAATTTAGTTATTTTTCAAAATTTTTCAATAAATTCCTTGTCAAAATTTTAATTATTTTAATTGTTTTCACAAATTTTCAACAATTTACGCAATATCATAAGTATTTCGCTTTTAAATTTCCGAAACGAATTCATGTATTTTGAAACAGTTTAAATAAAATTCTGCGCTTTTAATTATTTATTCAATTATGTTAATTATTTAATTTAATTGTTGTCGTGGTTCGTGAATAATAAAAATTTTACAGGACTTTAATTATTTAAAAACAAAAGTTACAAAATTTTTTGTAGTAATTCTATTATTTTTAAAAATGATAAAGAATTATTTAGTGATTATTTTTTCAATTATTTTCATAAATAATTTGTTTAATTTTTATTTATTTGCTAAGTTTGTTTTAAAAATTCAATTATTTAAATATAAAAAAATTAGTTGCCGCAAATAAGTAAACAAATGATTAATATTTTTATTTAAATCAAATTAATTGTATTATTTAACTCAATAATTTTGCTATTTGGCATAAAAATAATTTCATTGATTTAAGTAATAAAATTATTTGACGCAAGTAAATGAATAAAAAAAATTATTTGACTTAAATCAATAAAAAATTATTTGATATAAATATTTATTTGTTTGTGTTAAATAATTTTTTATTGATTTGAGTCAAATTTTCTTTTCAGTGTAAAAATAATTTTGTTACTAAAATTAGAGTACAAAATATAATTACAAAGTATATCAAAAATTTACAAATTTTTTTTTCTGCCTCTTTATAATATAATTCATTTAGTTGCAAAAGGAATTAATTTTTCTCGTTTAGAAAATATAAAATAATAGTGATGGAAAAAAAATTGTTTTTAGGAGATAAAAAGTCACATATCGGACATTATTTTACGTCTGAATGAGTTTGCTCTGATTGCCAATAAAGGTATTCTGCGTGGGCTGGAAAATATTGGCACACACAAACAAAATTGATAGAAGGGGGGACGAGGGGGATTTTTCTTTTTTTTTATTTGCTTTCTGGTAATCCGGATAATTTCTCCTCCTGTTTTTCTCTCCCTCCCTCTCTTGAATATATATTTTCTTCCTTCTTAATTCCTAATATATTTTTTTTCTTAATTCTTATAATAATATTTTTTCTTTTTTTAATATTTTCTTCTTTCCTTAATTCCTAATATATTTTTTTTTCCTAATTCTTATAATAATATTTTTTGTTTTAATATTTTCTATTTTTCTTAATTCCTGTATTTTTTCTTTTTTTAATATTCGCCTAATTCTTGATATATTTTTTTTGGTCTTAATTTTATCATTTCTTTTTCTATTGTCATTCTTGGCATGGAATATTTTGTTTTTCTCTCTTAATTTTTTTTTCTATATTTATTTATATGGGAGAGGAAAAAAAAGTTGGAAGATTCTGATAATTTTATGAGTTAAACAACTGTAATAAGTTTTCTTTTTCTCTCCCTTTCTCTTTTTCTCTCTTCTCCTCTGACTTTGACGCAAAGACGCAAGTTACGTCATTTGGAGGCGAGAGGGACGTCGCGTGGTGCGCGACGCTCGTCGACATGGCAACGCCGTAATTCTTTTGCCTTTTCAAATAAATATATATTCACAAAACGCGCAAGTTATGTCAAAAAAAAAAATTTTTTTTTCTTTTTTCTTCTTTTTTTTGTTACATTACCGTGTAACGTATTTATTCAGGAAAACAATAAATGGTACTGTTTTTTTAACACTTTAACTGGTCATATTCATATATCGAATTTAGGTGAATATTACACTCTAATGTTTAGTTTATAATTTTTCAAACACTTGTGTAAATGATTTTTTTTTGGGGGAATTAATTTGAAGTTTGGAAAATATTTCCTAATGGTATATATAGATATATATTTTTTTCTCGGTTTCATTTAAGGTTGTGTAATATTTTTGTTAAATATTTGACACAATTTTTTTTTATAGTTGTATGCTTGATAAGTGTGTGTCACAATTAGAGAGATATAACGATTATTAATTAGGTTGGAGCTGAAATTTTTTTTAGTTTTTTTTTTCTTTGAAAATTTTCTATTGAAATATTTTCTTTTTGAAAATTTTACTATTTTACTTTTCCCACTGCAAATTTGTTTTCTTATTTTTTCTTTCCTTTTTCTTTTTTTTCTCTTTTTCTATTTTTTCATTTTTCTTTTTTTCTATTTTTCTATCACTTTTTCTTTCTCTTTCATTTTTTTTCTTTTTTGCTATTTTTTAAATTTTTTAAACTACTTTACTATTTTTTTCCTTTTCCGTTCTATAAACAATTATATAAATATTTTTTATACTCCTAAAAAAATTTGTTTTCCATTTTTTTTCGATATTTATATTCAAAAAGTTCAAATGAGTAAATTGAAAATTGTAATTTTTTTATTAAAGCATTTTTTGAAATTTTATTTATGTCAATAACAAAAGTTTTTAAAAGCACTTTCCTGGAAGTAAATATCAGAGGCACGGTTGAATAATTTTTATTTTATATTTTTTCTGCGTACTTTTGACCTTTTTTACATTTCAATTTTTTTTTTTTTTTGAAAATTAATTGAAAAATGAATTAGCGAGAAAGGATTTTGTCGAGGATTTTTTTAAATAAAAAATTGAAAAAAGAGTAAATTTTTTTTGACGAAATGAGAAAAAAATAAAATAGTTCTTATTATTGTTTTAAATATAAAAATAAATAATTTACTTCTTGAAAGTTAAAAATAATAAATAGTAAAAGTAGTAAAAATTAATGTTAAATAGTAAAAAAGAAGAAAAAAAATATTGAGAAAAGTATATAATAAAAATATTATTAAATTATTTACCATTTTTTGGGAGTTATTTTTTTTCAATTAAAAAATAGAACATTTTTTTTTTCGAAATTAATTTCTAGAAAATAATTTGTGTTGTGCACAGGATTTGTATAGCAGGAAGCTATATCAAGATTGAAATTTTGTGGTGGTAGCAATGAAACTCTCAGTGTTGTAAACGATCCTTACTTTTTTTACTGAGTCATAAAGGTGATGAACGAGGGAGAAAGAGAGTGGAATGTGCTCAGTTAACACTAATAAAGCTCTCAGTAAAAGAGATTTTGAAAGGATAATCTCTACCATAATAAGAGTTATATTCAAATTTTCATCAAAGAATTATGTTTGCTTTAAATGATAACTTCATTTTTCTCCTCATTGTTTGTCTCGTTTTTGTTCTTTTATTCATTTTTTTATTAACAAAAAAGAGAAATAGAAATTTATTTTCGAATTTTTTTCCAACCAGTAAAATAAAGGGAATTTCTTTTAACTTTCAATTTATTCCACTGTTAAATAATAAAAGGAATAATTAATTTTTTCAAAATAGAAATTTCTTCACCTCTTTTTATAAACAAAATTTATTTTTTCAAAGTTTGGATTTTTTTCCCAAAACAAAAAAGAACTATTTTATCCCTAGAGATACGTATTTTTTTTTTCTTTTGACTTTTAGTAAAGTTCGCAAAAAGTTCATGATCAAGGATAAAGAAGAAAAAAATGTATTTATCTTGGAAAAGTTTTTATAAATTTTCATCTTTGAAGAAAGTTTTGTAAAATATTTTTTTGTCTGAAGGAAATTTTCGACACAATTTTTCTAATCAAAACATTGAGATCTGTCTGGAAATTCTAAAAAGGAAAAAATCTTTTACAAAATTTTCCAAATCGAAAAATTGTAAAAAAAACATTTATGAAAACAAAATTCTTTGCCTGAAAGAAATTTTTTTGTAGAAAATCTGAAAATGACCCTAATTGGAAAAATTATAAAAGAAAGAGTTTATGGACAAAAAATTTTATTTTCTTCTTGAATCATTGACTGTAAACATTGTGAACTTCACCAAGTTTAATTTTTTTTTTCGAAACTTTTTTCCGTACACGTGAACTTGACTCTCAACTTGAAGAGAGATACTTTACGATTTTGAAGTTAAGAAACATTGAATCTCTCTCTTTCTCTCTTAGAGTTGAAACTTGGAAACTTGAAAATCAATTTGTTTTTTTTATTTCTATTTCTGTGAATTATGAATACATATGTAAATTATTATCTCTGATGAAAAAGAGAAAAAAAAATTGTAACGTTATTTTTGTATAATGCATAAGCTTCTATTATTGTTGATGACTGGGTCAATATTTTAAGATATGTTTTTTTTTCTTTATTTATTCGCAAACGTCGATTATATTTCAAAAACCAAGTATTCAAAAGTTTTCATCTTCCTTTTTTCAAATTTTGTAATCTAATTAAAAATAATATATTTTAATTGAAACGTCAATATTAATTATAAATTATTGCGTGTGAGTAAAAAGTACAAAAATTATTTTTATTTTTTTTTTCGTTAATTTTAGAAATATTTTGAATTGACTTTTTCCCCTCTAGTGATGATACAATCATCAGTTATGCATCTGAGAACATGGAAAAATAATACACTTTATTTTAAGATCCGCTTCCGTTTTAAAATAAATCAGAAAATAAAATTTCAATTTAGGAACACGATGTTCCGGTAAAATTGAGGAAAAATTCAGCTGTGATACAATATATTTCCATGTTTTTTTTGTTTTATTCTATAATTTATTTAGAACAAAACAATTTTTTCCCTTTTTTTGGTAATAAACGAAATTTTTAAAACAGTTTTTTGGACTTTTTGGGGAAATAATTAACTTCATCTCAGAATTTTTATTACAATTTATTTAAAACAATTTGATTTATTTAACGATTTTTATAAATAATTGACTTCTTTTCAAAAATAGAATCATTTATTATTCTTCAATAATTTCAGATTAAAACTTTTTAAAAAATCTATTATTATTTTAATTGAGTAATTAATTAATTATAATAATTATTAAAATTTACTAATTAATTATTCTTGTTTATTAAATTCTTTCTACAAATTCAATTATCTTTATTAAAAAAAAAGTTCTTTTGAAGATTTCAATTATTTTAAAAAATTTTAATAAATTTCTTCTAAGGATTTCAATTATTTTGGAAAATTCTAATAAGATTCTTTTTATAAATTCAATTATCTTCATAAAAAGAAACATTTTTTTGAAGATTTCAATTATTTTCTCAAATAATAAAATTCTTTCGAGGGTTTCAATTATTTTTAAAATATTTAAAAAAAATTCTTTTCATAAATTCAATTATTTCAAAATTAAAAAATTCTTTCAAAGAAATTTAATTATTTTCTTCTGTAATAAAATTCATCCAAAGATTTCAATTATTTGCAATTCAAATTTTAATAAACTTCAAAAATCTAATATTTCATTTCAATTATTAACAGTTATGGTTCCTTTTTAAAGAAGTGAAAAAAATTGTTGTTTAATTCAATTACTTTCAAAAGTTTAAATTAAAATTAATTTTAAAAAACTACATTATTTAACAAAAAATACATTATTAAAAAAAACACAAAGAAATTCTTCAAAAGAATTTAATTATTTACAAAAAGTTTAATAAAATTATTTAAAAAAGTTTAATTATTGAGAAATACAATTATTTAAAATTAATTTCATTAATTGAAACTCGAAAGAAATTGTTCATAAAATTCAATTACTTTCAAAATTTTCAATTAATAAAAATCGTTTTAAAAAAATTCAAATTCAAATTAATTCAATTAATTTAATTTTGAAAGAAATTGTTTTTTAAATTTAATTACTTTTCAAATTTTCAATTAGTTGAAATTATTTTAAAAAAAAATAAATTTAAATTCAAATTAATTCAATTAATTTAAACGTGAAGGAAATTGTTCATAAAATAATGGAATTTTATGAACAATTTCTTTCACGTCTAAATTAATTAGTTAAAATTATTTACAATAAAAATTCAAATTGGAATTTTTCAAATTAATTTAAATTTGAATAAAATTGTTTATAAAATTAAATTGCTTTCCAAATTTTCAATTAGTTAAAATTATGTTTAAAAAAAAAATTCAAAGAAATTCTCCAATACAATTTAATGAGGTTTTTTTTTTGAAAATTTTAATAAAATTGTTCACGACATATCGATTATTACGAAGTTGAAGTCCACAACGTTGATTAACGAAAAAAATTTATTTAATTTATTCTAAAATTATTTTTAATTTAATATTTATTTATATAACAATTATTGTCGTAACATAAACATTAATCTATGTTTTTCTAAATATTCTTCTGGCAATATTGATGCTCTATATTTTTTTTTAATTTATTAAGAGAATAATTTTTTTTTGTTGATAAACGTTGTGGACTTGAGCGTCGTTTATTTTCATGAATTATAATAAGAAATTCAATTATTCTCAAAAACTTTTTGCCAGAATTCAATGATTTTTAATAAATTAATTTTGAAATTGAAAAGCATTGAAGAAAAAAAAAATAATATCATTAAATATTATTAGTAATTAAATTTGCCTTCATCTTTTGAATTTCGCGCCAATATAGTTGATTTAAATCGCCGCCTAGGTGGCATGAAAATTCTCTCACAAATGAAATAAAGGGAATCGAGAAGCTGGCTTTTAGGTTGTTGTTCTAGATCTAACAATATCATGAAGACTAAATAATAATAATAATTAAATAATAATAATAGTAATGATAATAATAAAAGGATAGGAACTTTAGGAACCCTGGGAACTTATTTTTCCTCAAATAATAAAATATTAAAATAATAATAATAATAATAATAATAAAAGGATAGGAACTTTAGGAACCCTGGGAACTTATTTCTCCTCAAATAATAAAATATTAAAATAATAATAATAATAATAATAAAAGGATAGGAACTTTAGGAACCCTGGGAATTTATTTTTCCTCAAATAACTAAAATAATAAAATATTAAAATAATAATAATAATTGAATAATTATTACTATAATAACAATAATAACTATATTATTGTTATTATAGTAATAATAATAAGTGCATTTATTGCAAATAAAAAAAAATACTAAAAATTCGAGTACAGTTTAAAAAAAAATCAATCGTTATGACTATGAGGAAAACTATTTTCCAATGTTAGTTTTCTCGATAATAATTTATGCGTGTGTATTTAAAAATCCGTTTGTGCGTACATTTGATGCGCAGTTGTGTGTGCACCTGTATGTCGAAGCGTACGAACACACAGACACAGACACAGAGCGAGAGTATCACAGGCTAGTCGATTCGGGTTCTTTCGTTTCGAAAAGAGAAGAGGAAAAAATATAAAAAGAAAAAGAAAAAAAAAAAAAAAAAAAGAGTGGCAGCAGCAGCAGCAGGCTAGCAGCAGGGGCAGGCAGGCAGGCATCAGTATTATTATATACGTAGGTGTGTAGTCGACTAGGAAAGGTATAATATTGGACCGAGTGGTGGTGTATTGAGGAAAGTCTCTACGCGATACACGGCTCGCTGTCGGCTCTGTTGGTTCGCAAACCTCGGTGGGCCACCACGGCGGCGCGCATGTCCGCGTTGCCATGATCGCCCTGGCCCACTGACCTATATTACACACGGGTACAGGTCCCGCATACAAGTCGGACCAACCATGATGTAAGTATCAAGCAACACTCTCGACAAAACGCGGGCCACGTTGCTCCGGAAATCGACGTCATTTTTATTATTATTATTATTATTATTATTATAATAATATATAAATCACCCGGTTCCCGAAAAAAAATTATTCTTTTTTTTAAACCCCCTCCTTCTTTCACGAGTGGCATTTTTTGGAATAGAGTTTTAGTTTTCTGGTGGTGATTGTGGTAAACTGTGGTGAACTTGAGTGGTGCGTGTGATGAGAATATGGCTCTTGAAGTGTTTCTACAAGCAATTTGTGAATTGTGAGTGAATTTTTCGCTACTTGAAAAATTTGGAAATATAACAAAGTGGAAAGATGGATTAAGGGGGAGGGGGGTGGTTCTTTTTTACTGAAAGAAAGTTTTATTATTTTTTTTTTTGTATTTTTTTGGAAGCGACGTGTGTTGTACTCGTTGTCGAGTGAACGAATGACGAGAGAGAAACATTGGCGGGGGCGGCGCGATGGCGGCAACGGCGGCGGGCGCATTGAGAGAGAGGTGATACGCCGATGCAAACGAAAAGAGAGGAGGCTTTACAGCAACTAGGTGACGGCCGCGTGTATACCGGGATTGTGATGCAAGGTGCTTTTCCTCGTTCACAATTTTACACTCTTCTTTCCTTTTTTCTTTTCTTTTTTCTTTTTTTTCTTTTTTCCTTTTTTTCCCTTTTCCATTTCTTTTTTTCTTTTCTTTTTTTCTTTTCTTTTTTTCTTTTTTCCTTTTTTTTGTATTTCTTTCTTTTTTTTGTACTCTCTAAATATGAATTAGTAGTTTTCTACCACACTGAGAAAAGGATTTATTTGATTCAAACATATTTTGTTTAAATCAAACTTAAAATATCTTTGCTATGCAGTCAAACAATGTTAAGTTTAATTGAAACATATTTTTTGGTTCATTTATAGAAATAATGTATTTAATTCAAACTTAACTTATAGTTGATTTTAAATTACTTATTATCAACTTTCAAGTTTGAATCAAACATATTTTTTGTTTAAACCAAAACAGAAAATACGTTTGAATTAAACATAATTATTGAAACAAAAATGATTTTTGAATCAAACTGGTAAATATTCTTTATATATTGCAAGTAGGCTTAGAAAATAATTTCAATGAGACAAAATCATTTAAAAATATTCTTTTACTTGAAACGAGTATAATGTTTTCTCAGTGCAATGAAATAGAGCGGATTCGTCTACCAATTGAATTAGTAACTGTTTTTACTAATTTTTAGTAGAAAAGTAAAAAAAAATTTTTACTCTCTAAATTTGAATGTTTACTAATTTGAATTAGTGACTGACTTTTTGCATTTGAATTAGTAAACTTTAGTAATAATGATAAATTTGTAGAAATGACTATTTATTAGTAAAATTTGCTAATTAAAAAGCAAAAAGTCAGTGACTAATTCAAATTAGTAAACATTCTTACTAATTCAAATTTAGAGAGTAGTAAAAAATAAATAGTAATCAAATAGTAATATTTTACTAACGAAATAGTTAATAATGACTAATTACTATTAGTTAAATTCACCTTTAGGTTAGGTAAAAATGACTGAAATTTGCAGTAACTAATTCAATTAGTAAAATTTGACTATATTTTTAGTTATTTATTTACTTATAATAAGTTATTAACTACTAACAATTAGTTATTTTTTGTACTAATTGCTGAAGCAAAAAGTCAGCCAGGATTTTACTAATAATTAGTCATTTTTAACTAATTCAGATTTAGAGAGTAGTTTTTTTCTACTAATTATTAGTAGAAAATTTACTAATTTGAAATAGTAAAAAATACGTTCTACTAATTGAATCAGTAATTTTCTACTAGCAATTAGTAAAAAAAACTACTTAAAATTAGTAAAAAAAGAACTACTAAAAATTAGTAAAAAAAAACTACTAAAAATTAGTAAAAATGTTACTAATTCAAATTGGTAAACGAATATAGGCACTAATTCAGATTTAGAGAGTAATCGTATATAGTCTTTTATAATGAGTGAAAGTTTCGAAAAAATTATTTCCCCCACTGCTTTTTAGTGTAGATTTTATTATTATTATTATTATTTTGGAGAACAATTTTCCATGGAGTTTTTTTTCTCTTTTTTGGGAAATGGGAAAAAGTTTTTTTTTTCCTGTGACCCATTTGGAGACGTTCCAGCTTTGTTGAAGGGGGGAAAAAATTGCACTGGAAATCAGTGAAAAATCACTTGCTTTTTATTGATTAAAATGCGCTGGGAAAATGGGTCAGTGAAAATTAATTAAGTTTCACACATTCAATGGAAGATTTTTATAGAATTTTTTTTTTTTTTTTTGAAATGGGGAAAAAATTATTTACTTTGAATACTATTTGAATGTTAATTATTATAGGGTTGCCCATAGGTTGGGAAAATTAGGGAAGAGAAAGGGAATTTTAATAAGGGAACTAAAATTAAACTAAATTCCACATAATTTTTTTTAAGTTTGGTATTTTTTATTAAATATTTCAAAATTGATTGAATTAAAAAAAACTGTGTTTATAATTTTGAAATGAAATATAATAATTATTTTATAATAATATTAATTAAATTATAATAAATTAATAATTAATATAATTATTTATAGTAAAATTATATTAATTATAATTGTCAATAATTGCGGAAATTTAATTATTTTTAAAAAAATTTTATTATAAATAATAAAACAATGAAAAACACTTAAAAATTGAATTTTGGAGAAATTATCAATAAATGCGGAAATTTAATTATTTTTCAAAAAATTTCTGTAAAATTCTTGTGAAAATTTCAATTATTTTCAAAAATTCTTCTCAATAGGAATAATTTCTCAATGATTTTTTCAATAATAATGCAATGGGATTTTTTAATTTTGTAATAAAATTAAATTTTCTCGAAAAGTGTAATTATTCTTTAAAAAAATCAATTAAAGCTCGTCGACAAAACAGTTTAATTATTTTTATTACAATTTTAATCAAATTTACGGAAAAAAGTAATTATTTTCAAAAATATTGTTTAAATTCGTCAAAGGAATTCAATTATTCAAAAATTTGTTGTTAAAATTCTTTTTAACGATTGAATTTTAAGAGACATTTGATTATTTTATAAATTATTTTTTGTCCTATTTAAATAATTAAATTCTCGTACGATTTTCTCACAAATTTAAAATTAAATTCTCGTACAGTTTTCTAAAAAATTTAAAAATAAATTACAGTCAAAATTTTTAATAATAATTGAATATTAGAATAATTATTAGCGCGATTTTTTAGAAATAATTTAATTTTAAAAAGCTTTCAAATTAAAATCTTTGATTTGGATTTTTTATACTTTTAACAAACAATTCTGTAGAATAAATTTTTGTATTTTTTGAAAAGTTTAATTGAATTTCTTGTTTCGAAATGACTTTGAATTTCATAAACAAAAAAATAAAAGACAAAAGAGGAACAAAAATAATTAAATTTAAATAAAATCATGTATTTTGGTGAAAAGGAATTTCTCTGTGTATTTAAAAAATTTTTAATCAGAAACGCTTTGAAATTTCACGAGAGTTTAATTAATTTTCAAATCAATTATATACGTGTTCTTTGAATTTTCAAGGAATTAGTAATTTATTCAAATACACGTGCTTTTAATTGCTTTTGAATTCCACGAATTAATTATTTATACGTCAGCAAATTTTTGTCTGCGCTGCTTTATTTGATTTATGTTTATTATTACTTAATATTTAATTAAGTACGTTCAATGCTAATTTCATTTAATTGATTACTTAATTAATAATAAATTAATTGTTATTATAAAAATGAATTAAAATTGTATTCACGTGGCAATTTAATTCTTATACGAGAAATGTTTTTGAT
This sequence comes from Leptopilina myrica (nomen nudum), assembly GCA_032872475.1. Taxonomy (NCBI): domain Eukaryota; kingdom Metazoa; phylum Arthropoda; class Insecta; order Hymenoptera; family Figitidae; genus Leptopilina; species Leptopilina myrica (nomen nudum). The sequence goes on from CM065467.1 coordinate 29,253,786, forward strand.
TTTTTAAAAAATAATTTAATTCCTACGAAGAATTTTTTTTTACTTTTGCAAATAATTGAATTGTTGTAAAGAATTTGTTTAAAAAAAATTTTGAAAATAATTAAATTGTTCCTAAAATTCTAGAAACTAACTAGTACCTAATATTTAATATTTATAATAATAAAATTGAATTCCAGTGAAGAAGTTTACTAAATTTATGGAAATAACAAAATTCTTGCAATGGATTTTATTATAGAAATTTTAATTATTATTATTTAATGTTTATTAACTATTATTTAATAATTAATCTCATTCAATGAATTATGCGAAATTATAAAGTTTTGTGTAATTTTTAATTTTGAAAATACGATGTTTTTATTTTTATTTTCAAGTTTAAATAGCAATATTTAATAATTGTGTGAAAAATTATATGTGAAAGTGGATTCTCTATTGTAAGGAAAATGTAGAGTCAAAGTCAGACGAATTATATACTTCTATTTTAAGTAGTAGCGATCAATCATGAACAGACATAATTCGAAGCACGACTTGTTGCCTCGTGAAATTCGCTTTCTTTGCAATTTACATTAGCAAAAAAATGTGTGTACACTTAATAATTTTTTATTTAAATTTGTCATCACTTTTTTTCATGTAGACATTTTTTTTAAAATAATATTTCTAAAGTGGAATATTGAATTACTATCATTCAAAAAATAAAAAGAAAAAAATTCGATTTTTTTTGTTGTTGTAAATTTGCATTATAGGAAAAATTAACAAATTAAATATTAACATTAAATGAAAATTTTTAAATTACAATGACAATAATAGTAACAATAGAAATAATTATTCTATTTTTATAAATATTTTATTTAGTTCGATAAAAAAGGCACTAAATAATTTCTTAAATCGGGATTTTAAATTCAGTTCAAATAATTTTTATTTTAGTCAAATAAATTATATTTGATTCAATAATTTCGGTATTTGAAATAAATGCTATTAAATTTTTGTGAATAAAAATCATTTGACTCAAGTAATTATTAAAATGAATTTAATTTTTTGACAGTATTTTATTATTATTATTATTATTATTATTATTTAATTGCTATTATTGTTAGGTATTATTATTATTTTTTTTGTTATTGTTATTATTGTCTTATTTTATTATTTTTATTGTTGTTCTTCTTATTATTATTTTTTTTATTTTTTTTAAGCATTTATTCATTAGTGAAATTGTTTTCTTCTAAAAAGCGTAATAATTGATCGAATATTATAATAAGCTGGAAATGTAAGGAAAGTTTGAGACATTGTTTATTTTTTAAAGCGTAGATTGAAATCAATTAGTTCAAGGACTTAATGTTCATTAGCTTTTACTTTTTTTTTAATTAGGTGATTATGAAAGAACTAACAAGATATATAAAAAATATACCTTGTAAGTATGGCCTAGAATGTTTGTTGATAATAAATTAATGATCACTTTAACCGAAAGATAAAAGAAAAAGTAACAATTGTTCGTATGGATCATAAGATGATAATTTGTATCAGTGTAGAAAAAAAGGGGGTTAAAAACTTCATCTGGTTTTAATTTTTCGCTGTCACTTTGTGGCAAAAACTTCGTTGCTATTAAAAAATACATAAATTTAAAAATAAATAAATTAATAAATAAATAAATTAAAAAATAAATAAATTAAAAAATAAATTAATTAAATAAAAAATAAATGAATTAACATAGAAATTAAAAAATAAATTAATTAACAACAAAATTTAAAAATAAATTAATTGACAAGTAAATTAAAAACTAAAAAGTCAATCAGTTAATTTTACTAGTAAATTAGTAGAAATGAGTATTTATTATTCTAATTTACTAATTCAAAAGTAAAAAGTCAGTCACTAATTGAAGTTAGTAAATATTTTTCTTACTAATAAATTAGTAGAACTTAATATTTGTTAGTAAAATTTACTAATTTAAAAGTCAAATGTTGAAAACATTTTTACAAATTTAAATTTAGGGGAGATATTTATATTAAATAAATAAATTATTAATTGTTATATTTTAGTAAAAAATTTATTAATTCATTAAAAATTTTGTAATACAATTTTATTTCAATAATAATTTACAATTTTTTAGAAAAAAAAATCTTCGATCAGTGTGAAGTTGAAAGATGATTCTTCCATAAATTTTTTTTCTTTTTCTCTCTTTTTTTTAATCTGAAATCTCGCTTTGTATTAAAAAGAGAGAAGATTAATGAACCTATGATGCATTGTTAAAGAATGCTTTATGAAACATTAAACTAATTTCTGATTAAGAAGCATATAATGTGAAATAAAAAGATAATAGGAAAAAAAGAATGTTCATTTATAAATATATATATATATATGCATATATAAATTTATATAGTGGAAAATTGAAGGAAAAAATAAATGGTAAAATTGAAATTTATAAATTGTGTTTTTTCAAGGCGTGATTCGCTGTGATTCAATTTTATCTGCTCGCGCGTCTTGTTGAAGACAAGAAACACACTGATAAGTGTGCTTAGATTCTAATTTAGATTAGAAAATGTAATCACACTCGCGTAAGGACGCAATTTTATGTGCGTGCTTTACAATAAACATTACCCACACATATTTCCATTTACCACAATTATACACTTAATTGTTTTCAGTTGCATGTACAATTATACATATATTTGCAGTGTTTTAAGAAAAAAAAATTATTTCATTCTGAATTTTCATTTACAACTCCTTTTTTTTCTTGTGCTAAAATTTCAAAGTTTGGGGAAAATTATTTATATAGTTTGAGGATTTTTAATCATTTTAGTTTAGAATAAAAAAAAATTCGGGAAATAGAAAAAAAATTAGGGAAAATTAAAAAAAATATGTAAATATTTACTAGTAAATTAGTAGAAATTATTATTTATTAGTAAAATTTACTAATCCTACAAGCAAAAAGTCCCGAATAAATCCTAATTTCCACGTATTTATTGTCAGTAATTTAATTTAATTATTAATTCTGTTTTAAATAAAATTTTCAATCCTTAAACCAAAAAAAATATTATAATTACCTTAATTTGAACGTTTAATTTTTGTAATTTAAAAAAATAGATAAAAAAATTTAGATATTTTTATTTTATTTCTATTTTTTTTTTTTGCTTCTTTGTTTCGCAAAACTAGTGTATGTAAAAAATTGTAATACACACCAATGTCCAGTTTTGTAAAATTTACGATCTGAAATAAATCAAAGAAACCTGACCCAAATCGCGGTTAAATAATCACGCCACGCCCGGAAGACGCCGTGAATATTCATATTCTCCAAAATACACTCAAGGCTTATCAGCCATTATCAAAACCTCGAAAATAATTGTCACTTCCCTTTTACCGTATAAAGCAAAAAAAAGGAGAAAAAATTATAAAAAGAATTTAAATAGAAAAAAAGTTATAAAAAGAATTTAAAAAGAAAAAAAATTGTAAAAAGAATTTAAAAAGAAAAAAAAATTATAAAAAGAATTTAAAAAGAACAAAAATTATAAAAAGAAGTTAAAAAGAAAAAAAATTAAAAAGAATTTAAAAAGAAAAAGTTTTTTTTGCAAAAAAAGAAATTATCTTCCAAAAGAATTATTATCGCACATTTTATGACCGAACAGCTGGTATTAATTAGGGCGCAATTAGAGAAAAAAAAATTCCTACGTTTTTAAAATGATAATTATAGTAAAAAATTCTTTGTCTACTTTTTTCATTTTTATTTTCTTTTTTCACAAATTTTCGAATTTGTTTTTTGAATTTTCGGCTAAATATTCATTTGGTTTGATAACCACTGCTTGGGGAGAAAGAGAGAATACTCTTCTTGGACTAGAAAGGAAGAGGCCCATCAAAAAATCCAGCCTAGATCCCTCGCGAAACTCGTCGAAGCAAGCGAGCTTCGTTGATTTTGGGCCGCCGGAAGCGAGGATTTATATTTTTTTCCCCTCTTTCTCTCTCTCTCTTTCTACTTTTTATTTAACATTTCGCGAAATCCTTTCTCGCTTTTAACCTTGTTTGAGAATTATTTTTTTTTTATTTTTTCTCTCCGTCTTTCTTTTTTTGTAGAAAAAAATAAGAAACAAACTCCTCTCCAAGAAACCACAAAATTTCCAACGAGAAATATAACAATTTTTTTTTAACGATTCCTTTTTAATGGAATAGAAGGAAAAATAATTAGAACACATGGTTCTTATTTTTTTCATTTGAAGGTAGAAATTATTTGTAAATTGAAAAAATTATTTAATGGGAAATATAATTACTACTAAAAAGCTTTAATTTTTTTTTCTTTTCTTTATTCGACAAATTGTACATACAAATAAATTATATTTTATTTTTTTGTTTATTAATTCAGTGACTACGAATGACTACAAGTAATTACTGATTAATTATCAGAAAAGTATTTATTTTACATAAATTCTCAATTGTTTTTTTTTTGTTTTTTTCTTAATTAATAACAAATTTTTTTCCAATTGAAAATTTTTAGTTGCTGTTTTTCTAGTGTGTGTATTGCACTTGGGAGTAAAATAAAATTCAATGAAGGATTAAAAAAAAGGATGAATTTGTTAAATTTAACACCCACGTACATTTTGTTGGCAAGGTTAAAACCATTTTTATCGTTTGATAGAAATTCTTTATATAAAAATATTACAACCTTTTATATATTCTTATGTAATTTTATTTATATATTTTTTTTGCTAAAAGGTTTTTTTTTATTTTACGCGGGAACGAAAAAATACCAGCGAAATGTCAACAAATGTTAATTATTATTTTTAACTTATTTTCAAATTTAATTTAGTGACTGATTTTTTGCTTTTTAAATTAGTTGAAGTAATAAATACTGATTAGTAATAATAAGAATTTTATTTATTAGTAAAATTTCCTAATTCAAAGGCGAAAAAGCAATATGTAAATTTTAGTAAAAATTATTGATAATAATTAGTAATAATTACAATTAATTAATAAAATTGACTAACAACTTATACTAGAAATTTACTAATTGAATTGAAAAAAATTAGTGAGTAAATTTTACTAGCAAAATTTTTGAAATTCCTATTTATCACTTAAATTTGTCAATAAAACTAGCAAAATTTATCAAAAAATTAGTTAAATTTACTAATATCTTTGCAGAAATTTACTAGTAAATTAGTGGAAGTTACTATTTGTTAGTAAAATTTACTAATTCGAAAGGAAAACGTCGCTATGTAAATTTTAGTAAAAATTATTGATAATAATAATTAGAAAAAATTACTATTAATAAATAAAATTTACTAAGAACGTAATCGAAATTTACTAATTCGATTAAAAAAACAGTAAATAAATTTTACTAGCAAAATTTTTGAAAATTATAATTAATTAATTAAATTTACCAATAAATTAGTAAAATTTACTAATAACTTTGTAGAAATTTACTAATAACTTTATAAAAATTTACTAATACATTAGTAGAAGTTACTATTTATTAGTAAAATTAACTAATTCGATAGCAAAAAAATCTTTATGTAAATTTTATACTGAACAAAAAATTTATTTGATTCAAATAAAAACTATTTAATACAAGTAAATATTTATTTGATAATAGTCAAATAATCGGTTATTTGAATCAAATAATTTTTTTTTAGTGTAGTAAAAATTATTAATAATAATTGATAAAAAAATATTGATAATAATTAGTAAAAATTAGTAATTATTAATAAAAATTATTATTAATTAGTAAAATTTACTGATAAATTAGTAGAAATTATTATTTGTTAGTAAAATTCACTAATTCAAAAGCAAAAAGTGAGTAAGTAAATTTTACTAGAAAATTAGTAGAAATTACTATTAGTATAGTAATTTATTTTTTTAATTTTTTTTATTTGAGTGTTTTTTTATTTTTTTTTAATTTTGGTTTTTATTTTTTACTTTTTTATAAATAAAAATTTGTATTTATTGTTATTATAATTATTGTTACTATTCATATTTTTTACTGTGGTTTTGTTGTTTTTTTCGTCTCAATGAATAACAAAATGAAAATAAGTTTTCAATGAAAATCCCCTCAATTGGAATAAATTTATCTTATTTGAAATGGATTAATTCGCTTGTTCGAATGAACGAGAATTTGGCACGTGCTTGGTGCTCTTGATACGACACGTGGGTTATATGCACTTGCAAAACGCTTTTCCCGACCTCTTTTTCATTTGCACTCACTCACTCACTCTCTCACTCTCTTCCTACTATATATCGCGCGCATTACGCTGATTTGTATTCATCCGTTTCATCTCCCATATGATTCCGGTATCAATTCCACTGATGAGCCTCATAAAGGGCAATACGACCCGATTGCCGTAAACACGAGTATTATTTTTACGTACAAACAAACACACACACATTTACCCTACATACTCTGATTTTATGGAAATAAATTGCTAACGTCATTTTCAATTCTTGTAATTTAATCACATTTTTCGATTGATGCATAGAAATTTTAATTTCGGTAATTGAGAAAAACTTTTCTTTTTTTGAATGCTGTGATTAGTTTTTCATTTCGAAAGTGAAGAAAAATTTTCTTTCTACGATTGATATTTTTTTCCCCTTTCGATAATATGAATAATAAATTTTCTTTCTGTGATTAATATTTATTTATTAACTTTGATGGTAAAAAAAAATAATTAGAATACTATTTATATTTATTTATTAACTTTGTTGGTAAAAAAAAGTAATTACAATTATGAATATTGGCGGAAATTTTATTCTCCACCTGAGAACGCCAAGGACACCGCTAGATGACACCTCAGTTCTTTCTTGTGTGGGAAATAGGCAATAATTTCACAGAAGATTCCCAACTTCTCGTGTTCAATTAAGTGATAAACAATACGATCTTCTCTCAAGTAATACAATTTATTGAAATGAAAATCTCCACATTATGAATACAATGTCGACTAATTAAGGTCCCTGACTACACTGTCTAAATCTTACATTGGTAATTGTCGCCGGTATGACCATCAACCGCGCGCTTGCGCATTCGTGCGCCTTCCCCTGTAACCTAAGACTAGAACAAGGTGCGGTGAGGTAGAAAGGGGGCGATTCCCCACACTTGGAATTTTCTCCCGCCACCTGGCGGCGTCCTTGGCGTTCTCAAGTGGAGAAATTCAAAAACATTCTTATATAATTCATAAAATAGACAAAATTTTGGCGGGAAAAATAATTTCTGAATAGTAAATTGTACACCATTGTGCTAATTTAATAATTTTTTTTAAATAACTGTATTATTTTTCATTAAAATAATTACGAATTTCGTGAAAAAGAATATTAATAATGATAATTAGTATTAGTATTAATATGTTTTTCTTAATTAAATTTTTTTTTATTAATTTATGATTGAAAATAAATTTAATAGTTGCATTAAAATGATAAATAGATATTTGAAATTGTGTGAGTGTAGTTGCACGTAATTGCAAGTACCCATTTCATTAATGATAAGTTTATACAGTTGTTCTGTCCTTTTTCGAGGTTCTTTTCAAGACGGTAACCCAGTTTTCTCTACGCTCGTAATAACAGTGTGCCACGTAACGATGGTTTGTTAATTTCCAATAAGAATTTCCTAATCAAAAAAAAAGAAAAAAAAATCTTTAACGCACTTGATTCTTCTATTACTAAATTCAATTTTTTTGAATACTTTTATTTTTCCAACAAATTTCTCTTTTCGTAATTTTTCTTTTTACTTTAATAAATAATAGAAGAATAATAATAATATCAATAAAATTCAGAATGAAACTAAAAAATAATATTAATAAAAATAATAATAGAAGAATAAAAAATAATATCAATAAAATTTAGAATGAAACTAAAAAATAATATTAATAAAAATAATAGAATAATAAAAAAATAATAAAATTATAATGACAAAAATATTAATACCTACCTGATAAAAAATTAAATAATAAAAAACTCTTAAGGATAAACTTAGAAAAAAATAAAGCAGGAAGAAAAGAATTCGTTTATTTTAATTGAAACCTCGTTTTCAGGAATGTAAAATATATTTAAAATTTATTTCAATTTCTTTTGAGGGATTTTTGTTTCTCTCGATCGTCGTATATGGTCAATTTTTGTATTTTTTTCTTTTCGTTTCTTTTCTTTTTTTTGATACGACGGAATTCATTCTTTTTAGATATTTATCGACCTGCTGTTCCGGAATATATGGAATAAGGCAGACATCGTCAGCAAAAACTGTTTTTGCTACTTTATCTTGATCACAGACTGTATGATAATATGGAAACGCATACGATTTTTTTTCTCTCTCTTTTTTTTCTCTTCTGTTTGAGTGAGAAATTTTCTGTTATTAGATATTTAAAAGGAATTTTGGGTGTGGAAAAAAAAATTTTTTTTTTTAATTAAATTTTAATGAAAATTTATTTCTTTTTTAGGCCTGGCCCGTGTGACCTGCAGGACCCATTGTGGGTCAAAATGAGTGCAATTACTGGCAGTGTCACTAAGAAGAGAAAGAAATCAGATGCAAAGCCACAGTCACAAATGTAAGTTTCGTATTTCTCGTTTCTTATTTTTTTCTCTTTCTGTTTCTTTTTTTTTTCTTTTTTGAAACGTCATTTCCTTCATCGAGTTCTATTTCTATTGACATTGCAATTCAGGTTCTCAAAAAGAGTGCAAAAAAATGCATTTTTGCAAACTTTTTATATTTTTTTTTGGTTTTATATTTCAATTGTTGGGAGAATTTTTTTATTTTTTGATATTTTCGTATTAAATTCATAAATTGATATTTCAAATAGTTTTTTTCCATTGGAGTTTATTAAAAATAAAGTTTACTTTTTATTTATATTTTTTTTTTATTTTAACTTTTTATTTCTACCTGAAATGGAAAATTTATTTTTTATTTCCAAAAGAATATGTTCTAAATTAAAACGATCCTCTTCGTGGAAAATGGGAAAAATTATTTTATTTTCAAAAAGGAAATCTAAACAAAATAGAAAAAATTTAAATTTGAACGATACTCTTCGAGAAAAAAAAAGGAAAAAATATTTTATTTGCAATAGAAAAAATTGGGATAAAATAAAAAAATTAATAAATTTTATTTTCTACTTTAATTATTAATTAATGTTAAGAGTCACAAGGCTCTTCAGTAGAAAATTTAATTAAAGGCAAAATAAATAATTAATTAGAAAAAAAATTCTCCTCTAAACGATGGAGAAAAATTTCCTCAGAAAAAGAGAAAGAAAGAAAAAAGTTTTTCTATATTCAACGCAGAAAAATGAAAGTTCGATCAAAGAAATAAACTTCATAAAGAGTTCGATTAAAAACTATTTCTTCGTTTATGATGAAGAGCAGCGATATCGACAATAATTTTTAATAATTTACGTCGTAAATTCAATTGGTCAATATAAAGTCGTCACAATATTCTTTGATAAATAATAAAAATAATAATAATAATAATAAAAATAATAGTAATAATAATAAAATAAAAATAATAATAATTATTATTATTATCAAGTAATATTAATAATAAAAATAATAATAAATAAAGAAAGTCCAAGAGATCTCATATATTGAATTAATCTTCCAACCCGAAAGAGAATACGATTCGTATTTCAATCTTGACAGATGAAAATATTCGAGAAAAATTATTCAAACGTAATATCCAGTTTCTATATCTCCAATGTCACAATGGCATATCATTCCAATAATAATAAAGCTCAAAGTTCGAACTTTTTCTTTTTATTAAAACGAAAATAATCACAAAACTATCAGCTGTGAAATTGGAAAGATCATCCCTTCCATTTTTCTTTGTAAATTAGTTTAGAAAATAATTAAATAGTCTTTTTTTTTTTTGCTTTTTTCTCTCGAAAGAGGATTTTTCGGAAATTTTCCTATTTATGAAATTAGAATTTAAATAATTATTGATTTAGAATAAATAAGAAAATTAAAATAATTAATAAAATAATACAATTGGAATTGCAATTGAAGAATTTGCATTTAAAATAAAACAATTAAGTTGAAAAAAATAAACAATTTTAATAAGCGAATAATAAACTTGAAACTACAATTAAAAAAATCAAAAAAATTTAATTATTAAATTTATTTAAGAATATTTAATATCATAAAAAAAAATATTTAAAAACATTAAATTAATTAATAAAATTGAACTTACACTTAAAATAATTGAAAAAACTAGTAAAATTGCCACATAAAATGTTATTTTGATTACGGAAAAATTGTTTTTACTGGAATATTTTTCGAATTACTGAATTTTTATTAATAGTTTCTATTGGAAAATTTTTTCTTCAATTTTCATTTCCAAAATAAATAAAAAAAAAAAGAGTTGAAAACACAATAAAGATAAGTTAAACCAATAAAGAATGGAATGGATTTTAAAAATAGAATAAAGTCACAAATCAACAAAATAACGTTCGTTTTGGTTAAAATGATTAACAATAGATTTTAAATTACAACTACTTTTAGTTCTTTCTATTTTAAAATCTTTTATTATAGTTGAAAAGTTCATTTTCTTCAGGCAAAAAGTAAGATACAGTTAAAACATTGAAACATAAAAAATAAAATAGAAAAAGGAGAGTAATAAAAACAATAACAATAATAATAATAATAATAATAATAATAATAAATAAATAACTAAGAAAAGAGTAAATAATAATAAAGAAAAATAGAAATAGAATAAAAATAAATGGAAATAAAATATATTCGAAATGCAATTAAGAAATTAAAATTTTTCATAGCTTTAAAATTTATTTTTCAATAAAAATTATTCATTTTGAAATAGAAAAAACGAAAATATTTATTTGAAATAGAAAAAAAGGGTTATCCGAGAAAAATTAAATTTATTTGAAATAGAAAATAAAACTGATTTATTCTTCAATTAAAATATTGTCATTCGTGATTTTGGTAAATTTTAATAATTTTAACACGTCACAATTAATAATAATAATAAAATAAAATCAAAACATTGGATTTTTCTTTCGGTCAATTTTTACAATTTGAATTTTTTTTCTAGCAACAAGTGCCTTAACGAGAAACGACGACGGACCCAGGAGAACCAGTATATCGATGAGCTTGCCGAGCTGATTTCCGCCACGGATATGAGCTCTGGCAAGACTGATAAATGTCAAATCCTCCAGAGAACCGTCGATCAGGTAAGAAAATCATTTTCTTTTTTAATTTTCATTGTCACCATTTTCAATCTCCTTATTGGAAATTTTCCATTTTCAAACTAAACCAAAAAAGAAAGAAAAACCATAAAAACGAAAATTTATTTTTTCGTATTTTATCATCGAAATTTCAGTTTCGAAAGAAAAATATAGTTTATTATTTTTCGTCCAAGTGAATAAAATTTACGTTTTAAAAGTTTGCTCAGACATAGATTTTTAGTTGTGGGCGTTGGCTAAATATGATTAACTACTTTTAATATATTCCGTACAATGTGTTCTTTCTCTCTCTTTCGAGATGAAAATTTTTGCGCAGTAAAAGAAGTGTGTGAGGGCGGAAAAAAAAGTTACTGATCGATTTTGTTTTATTTGAGAGAATTTTTTTTCCTTCTTTTTTTAATATTTTCTTTGTAGAGAAAGAGAGTTTTTTTAATCGTGAATTGTTTCTGTCTTTTGTTCTTTTATATAAATAGTGAAATTGAAGTCAATAATTTTTTTGGTTTAGATTTTGTTCTTTATTAAATTCAGAAATAAAGATTTTTTTCTCATATCCTTGCGACTGTTGAGGACCATGAGAAAGTAGTAAACAGTCCTTGATTGAGTGGAGATCATGGCTCGTTGCCATGACGACTTTTCTTCTTCTTCTTCTTTATCTTCTTCTCTTCGTTTGAGACGTCATTTTTTTCCACTCTCTTTCCCCTTTAGAATATACACGCGCCAATTCTTAACGAGAAAATGATTTTCTCCGGAATTTTATTCCAGAATTCAGACTCGTGCGACTGTTGATATTTTTTTTTTGTTACTTTTCACCTCGTGCAACTATTTTTATTAATAAGTTTCTCAGTTCGTTAAAAAAGAAGTCATTTTTTAAAACCATATGTTAAATACCAATTTTAAAGAGAAGAAATTATTTTTCCCGTAAAAAATAATCGATGGGGAGAAAAATAAAATTTGAAAGTCGTTTATTTTAATTGTTAACTTCTCTAAATTTGATGATAAATAATAAGAAATGTGAATATTGGCGAAAAAATTTAATATTCAATATGGAGACGCTGCTCTCCACCTGCGAACGCCAAGGTCACCGCTAGATGGCGACTCGGATTTTTCCAGGAATTTTTGCTGCCACCTGGTGGCGACCTTGGCGTTCTCAGGTGGAGAAAAAATTTTCCCACAAACAAAATAGCGTAAAAGAAGCACAAGAATCAATTGATCGTTAAGAGCTTTTAGTTCGTTTTTATTTCTTACAATTAATAATATTAATAAAATTAATTGAATTAATAATTATTAAAATTAATTTAAATTATTAATTATTAACAGTAATTAACAATTTAGTTTTTATTATTTTAGATGAATTTTGCAAGTTTTTGATTTTCGATTCTGAAGAAGAAAACTCGTAAATTTTCCCATGGTACGAGATTCTTTGACACTAAAATTTTTGTGAAAGTATATATATTTATAGATGTTTACGACACTTAATTTTGAAGTTCAGTGTATAAAGTGAAACTATGCCAGCGTAATACTTATTATACTGATATGAGCAATCGAGTGACTCGTGGTGTAGAGCGCTGAAAGAGATATAATATATATTATTTTTTTCCTCGTGTGAGCACCGAAGAAAAGTGAAATGTGTTGCACGATGCAACATATTGTGCTTATGATCAAGCGATGATTAGTTATCGCCTCATAAAAGTTGCACACACAAATATATATCTATATTGTGCCGACCATGGAAAGAGTCCAACTGTCGTCATTCAATTTCTACGCGTAATAATTTATTGACTAATCTTCTTTATTATAAAAGAAGAAGAAGAACTAGCCATTGTTTATTTTACACTCAAGAATGTTTAACAATTTAAACACAATTTGTTTTTAATTTTTTTTTTTCTTGTCCCCATTCTTTACTCCTCCGTGATGTAATTTATAGTTTCATCAAAAAACTATTAGGAATTACGGAAAATAATTAACAAAAAGTAGTCCAACTGCATATTCCATAAGTTTTACTATTGAAAACTTTCCATTGAACGAAAAATGATTTTTATACAAAAGTAAAAATTAAATTTTGAAGAAATAAAACGTCTCCACTTGCGAATGCCAAGGTCACCGCTAGATGGCAATTCTGATTTTTCTAGGAATTATTACTGCCATCTGGTGGCGACCTTGGCGTTCTCAGGTGGAGAAAAATTAAACCACAATTTTATTTTATCCCTAAATTCTTCAGTTTGCATTGAAAAAAAATTGTTTAAAGCTACAATTATTTTATATAATGTTTCTAATAAAAGAATAAAATTAAAAAAATTTGTTAAGCCTCTAGTATTTTTTAAATTTGTGGGGGAAAATTGACAATATATTTCACAAATACGAGACTTCGGTGCGCGACAATATTGCTTGTATCCTATTCAGCAATCTCTTCCTCTTACGAAGCTCAAGTGCGACGGAAAGGCGTGAATGATAAGTGACCATGAATGCGATAAATAAATGAAAAAGAGAATCTTAATTTATTGGTACAGATTGTTTTTGTCACAAAAGTTCAATTGATTCTTGTCTTCTTCCTCCAAGTCTAATCGAAAATTAATTTTTGTTTTCCTACAGAAGAAATAAGCAGGAAAATAAACAAACAACAACAAAAAAATTAATATTTATTTTAAACAAAAAAGAAACTAAAGAACCAAACAGAAATCTATGTCTGAGTGAAAGAATGCCCCGCAAAGACTTTTTAAATTTGCAGTCACAATTTTTTCTTTCTTTTTGATTAAAAATGATTTTGCAATAATTTTTTTTTCTATTTTTAACTCCCGAATATATCCCACAAAACGATGACGACTACACTTGATGTTTATAAATAAAAATATTCGAAAATATGATTTTTATATGCTGCTGCGCCCCTCTTCATGAATCGAGAGCAAGGTTTCCAGTACGGGGGTCGAATTTCAAGTTGTTTTTAATAATTGACTATGCGCCTCTCTGTGTATTCATTCCTTATTCCAGGAATCAAAAAAGAAGTTGATGTTTCTTCTTCTAACATCTGTCAGTGAGAGTGAAGAATTTTTCTCGTGAATTTTTTTTATCCTGGGAATTAGTTTCAAGTCAAAAAAAAGAATTCTGCATGTGTGAAATTAATTTATTTATCATTTCAATCACTACATTAATACTTATTTGGTGTTTCTTTATTTTTTTCCGAAAGTTAATTTATTTACTAGTATTTTGTAGCTGAATAGTAAATTTGGCTATTTTTAACCTTTCCAAAATAGTTTTAAATTAATTTATTTTCTTCTATATCGCCTTTTTCGTTTCGTACAATTTGAATTTCGCGCCAATATTTTGGGTAAGTGGCCGTTAGGTGGCGACAAAACTCTCTCACAAGCGAAATGAATTTGGAGAAGTATAAGTAGAAATCCTAATGACCCTTAGCGGAAGTAAACTCTGACCTCTTATTGGTAGAAAATGGCGCGTTCTTTTGAAATTGAAAACTAATATTTAGAAAATTTTATGGAAATAATAAAAATAATTTTTATTGTCGAAATAAATTACTGTTAAGTTAAAGTATATTTTCTAATCGACATTAATTTTACAAAATTTGTTTAAGGTTAATATCATCAGGAATAATTTTCAGAGTATTTGTATTTATATCTATAAATAAGTATATTTTTACAAAAATTTAATAACTTAAAATACAATTTTCATAATTTTTTTCTAACAAAATCAACTTTTTAAAAAATTCTATTCTTTTACAAGAGTTAATTTATTATTTCAAATAATAATAAGTTTCGTAGAATTTACATTTATTTTTTATACAATTTTAACTGAATTCCACGAAAAATTGAATTATTTTTAATACTTGTTAAAATGCTTTGAAATAATTTAATTATTTTTAATAATTGTTATAATTCTTCGAAAGAATTTAAA
The DNA here is from genome assembly GCA_032872475.1 of Leptopilina myrica (nomen nudum). Taxonomy (NCBI): domain Eukaryota; kingdom Metazoa; phylum Arthropoda; class Insecta; order Hymenoptera; family Figitidae; genus Leptopilina; species Leptopilina myrica (nomen nudum). The sequence goes on from CM065467.1 coordinate 29,268,827, forward strand.
TATTTTTTAAAATTATTCTTTAATAATATTCTCTGTGAGAAGGTATGAGAAATATTTTTTATTTTTATATTTAAATAATTGAAAACGAACTTTGCAAGAAAATTTGATTTAACATTTGAATTTCAATAAAAAATTCATTTAATTAAATTTATTAGAAGTGTCATATAAATTTTTAGTAATAGTAAAATTTTAAACATATTTTTTAATTGTCATCTTTGAAAATTTTATTTCAATTCAATTAAAAATTCATTTAATTAAATTTATTAGAAGTGTCATATAAATTTTAGTAATAGTAACATTTTAAACCGATTTTTTAATTGTTATCATTGAAAATTTTATTTGTTTTGAAACGAACAATCTTTATTTTTAAAAAATACTTTATTAATAAAAAAAACTATTGAATTTGGGAAAAAATTCTTGTTGTGATTTTTAAACATTGTTAAAATTCAAAATGATTTTACACAGTAATTATTTAAAATATTGTAATTTATGTCGATAAATTAATTAAAGAATTTAAATATTGATCCAAATAAAATGATAAAATAAATATAAATGAAAGAGTAATTTAATAAAATTAATTTTGATTAGAAAATTAAGTAACGGAAATAAAAATTAAAGAAAAATATGTTAATAACATTAATACAAAAATTCAAATATTGTTCTAAATTAAATAAATATAAATAAAAAGTAACTTAAGAAAATTAAATTACGGAAATAGAAATCATATGAAAAGCATGTTAATAAAATTAATTTCGATTAGAAAGGAAAATTATGGAACTAGAAACTATCGATTTTTAATTAATATTTTTTAAATTAATTTTATTTTAATTATTAATGATTAAATTATTATTATTAATATTACCTTGCTGGATAATGGGAAGATTTCTGAAAATTACGATTTAGTTTTCTAAAAACCTATTTTATAGTTGAGGACCAGAGACTGCGGTATTACTCTATGGTCATCTGGTTAAGTAATTGTATTACATATTGAATACAATTATAATCAGATTGCGCAAACAAGTTACACTCTTGCACAGGAAGTGTAAATGTTAATACGCTCATAAAACACTGCCTCGTAGGAGTAGAACAATGTCTCTCCACTTCGTTCGCTAATATATGTGATTCATTTCTTCAAATTGTTGACCTCACGAAAAAGTTCGCCATCCCGGATAACTGTTTCTGCCTTACTCATATTAATTATCACAAGTAACTTCTTCTTTTTTTTGTCACACACAAGTTCTGCAAAAGAGAGAGAGAGATTAGTGTGCGTGTCTCTAGGTGCGAATAACGTCGATCCAATATTGCTTCCTTCTCTTTCGCGTCTTCTTATTCCTTCACTCAACGACCACCTGTGAAAATCTTGTTCAAATCTCTAGTTTCTAAGAAAAAAAAATGCAAATATTTTTTTTCCTCTTACCTCTGGTTTTTGATGAATTTTTTTTTCGGTGGGAAAAAAATACACGGAAGATATTTGTAAGTTAATGAAAATGGGACGGTCGATTCGCCACGGTTTTAAAGAGAGAAGTAGAAGAAGAAGAAGGTGACGCCGGAAGAATTTTTACAACAAATCCCAGCACGATGCACGAAATAAGCGCCGTGAAAATAGTGGCAACGTCGCATCATGCCGCCAGTCGAACTCCTTGTACTACCGCGAAGTCACCGACTTTTCGAGGCCACATGTTAACTCATTGCGATTACGACGCGATCTGTCGGCCGCGGGAAATACGAGCTCAAGGTCATTCCCTCGAATCGACCGTGAACCCCTGACGGTAAAACAGAGATTGCATTTAACGCAATTCACTCTCTTGCGCTCACTGGTGCTGCTGCTGCTGTTGCTCCTTCCTTCTATCTATATTTGCAACGAAACGAGTTCGCGATTACGGAAAATGCTAACTTATGAGTTATCAGAATTCTTCTTTTAACACTCCGAGACTTTCCTTTGCTTCATTCTTTTTTTTTGAATTGTTATTCGAATATTTAAGAGCGACTTTTTCTTTTTGCCTTTGTTTTGGGAGTTGTACTGTTGTATGGAAATTAAATTAAGGGTGTCAAGTTTAGTTTATTTTTTTTCGCCTTACTGGGGTCAATGACTCCGGAAAAGGGAGGCCTGGATTCAATGACCCGCTGAGATAGATTAACTGCAAAGTCAGACATTCTTTTTCAACGCACTGCACAAAAATTCTGCTCTTTTTTAATGTTTCTGTGGATTTTGTTTGTATTTAACAATTTTGAATTTGGAGTTGTTTGTTTGTTGGGATATTTCTGACGATTTGCTAGTAAATTTTGTCTTTGTAAATCCTTTTTTTAATTTTTAAACCCTTTTTTTATTTCTTTGGTTTAGATAGAAGTGTTGACAAATTGATTTAATTCTTCTATTTCGCTTTTTTGTTTCGCGCTATTTGAATTTCGCGCCAAAAGTTTCTTTAGTCATCCGTTCAGATGGCGACAAATCTCTCTCGTAAGCGAGATAAAGTAGGAGCAATATAAAAGTCCCTGGCTCGTAAAAATACTTTACTTCGATTTTTATTGTTTTTTATTACCAGTTATGGTTAGTAATTTATTTTATAATTAGAATTTATTTTTTTTTTTTAAAAACATTTAGAAATAAATAATTTTTGTTTTAATTTTGATTTCTTCTTGCGTTCGATTTGAATTTCGCGCCAATAGTTTCTCTAAGTATCCGTTCAGATGGCGACAAATCTCGCCCGTAAACGAGATAGGGTAGTATTTATTTTTTTACTTTATTATTTCTTTTATAAATTATAAATATTTACTGTAACATAATAATATATTTAATGTACAAAATGTTTATTGTAGACAAAATTAATTATGTAAGTTAATAATTTAATTTTTATCTATTAAATCAGTTATTATTACTTACCTTTTGAATTAATAATAATTTGAATTTTTATATAATTATTTAAAACTCATAACAATTGTTATGTAAAAATTAACAATTTTATTTCTATTAATGTATTTCAAATTTATTTACTATTTATATATTATTATTTTAATTTAATGTAATAACTAAATTTACTAATTTACTAATTAATATTAATTCATATTAAAGTATATTATTTATTATTATTAACTAAATTTAATAATTATCGATTTTCAAATCAATCTACTTTCACAAAGCTGCTTTTTTCTTTCGCTTAATTTGAATTTCGCGCCAATATTTTCTGTTATTGTCCGTGAGAGGGCAAGAAATCTCTCTCATAAGCAAGATGGAGTAGCAGTACTATAAGAGCCACGTGTCTCGTTGATAATTTTCAATTCAAAAATTAGTTTAAAAAATCATCTTTTATTCATTCTAATGTTAATAATTGTGAATAATAATAATTTACAATTGATTTTTCTACATTCTGAGTAAGTTGATAATGAACATTCATTTTTTATTTAATTATTCTGATTTTCACTTGGATAAGAAATTATTTTATTGTTCAAGACTGTTTAAGAATATTTAAAGGGTATTTCAAAGTCGTAGAAGTTTTTCCTTTTCTAACTGCGCATGTTGTAAAAACAACGACTCTGACCTGTCCATAATATCGAATTTTATTTCGAGAAATAAATTTAATCACTTTTACTTTTTCCAAATTTGATTTTTTCTTTCGCTAAATTTAAATTTCGCGCCAATAATTTTTTGCTTCTGGCCGTGAGAGGGCAAGAAATCTCTCCCGTAAGCAAGATGGAGTAGCGTGAATATAAGAGCCACGTGGCTCATTGATATTTTTTAATTCAAAAATTAGTTTAAAAAATCATCTTTTATTCATTATAATGTTAATAATTAATAATTGTGAATAGTAATAATTTACAATCGACTTTACTACATTCTGAGTAAGTTAAAAAGGAAAGAAATTAATTTTTATTTATTATTCTTATTTCAACTTGTAAATTATTTTACTGTTTAAAAATATTCAAAGTCGTAGAAATTTTTCCCTTTGTAACTGCGCATATAAAAATAACTCTGCCCTTCCCTTAATATTCAATTTTATTCCGAAAAATAAATTTAATCAAAATTACAATCTTGACGTAATAATTATTCTAAAAGCGAACATTAAAAATAAAACAATAATTGTGATTTATCTTTGAACAAAAAATAATTAAAAATAAATAATATATTAGTAAAGATAAAATAGTAAATTAGTAACAATAAAATAATCAATTAGTGAAAATAAAATAATAAATTAGTAACAATAAAAAAAAATTAAGAAAAATGTAATAATAAAACAGTAAAAATAATAGAATTTTTTATTTCAATTTGACGATTTTTGATTTGGAGTAAATTTTTTTTTCTTTACCAAAATTTTCTCTATTTTTCTTTAAATAAGGAAACTTTTTCGTACTGTTTCCTGTCTATATTTAACCACACGACATTCTTAGGGACAAAATTACATTTTTTTTGATATTATAGAAGTGAATAATCAATATTGAGGTATTTGTTAAAGCCTAAAATCAATGGACATTATTGAATAGTATAAAGACCATTAATTTCACGATTCCTTTGTTACACCCCGGAAATACAGCACGGAACCAACCACGGAATACCTCGAGAATGATTAATGAGAAAAGAATTCAGAACCCTCTCTTATCAGCATTATTCATAGTCTAAACAGACTAATGATCCCAGCAAAAATAAAATATGTATTAAAATTGTATTTACATTTTAATTTCGGGAGAAAAACAATTTTTTTTTATTTCAAAAACAAAGCAAAAAATTATTTTATTTAATTTTAATGTTTTGATTTAAAAACTGTATTTTAATACATAAAAAAATAATTATTTACTAAATTTCATTATTTGTGATGTTGAAAATTATCAAAATGGTTAAAATTGAGTTTTTCAAAGTGAGGAAATTCATTTTTGACTTGGAATTTTTTTTACGATTCTAAAATGTTTTCCAAAGGGAAAAATCAATTATAAATAATTTGTTTGTTTACTATTTGTCTAAATTCATTAACAGGATGATTTATTTTTAGATTCGGCACATCAGGCAACAAGAGAATTCCAACAGTCATGCTGTTCAGCAGGGAGAAGTTTCCTCATCGAATCCTAACATTATTTCCAACGATCAAGTTGGCCCTATGTTACTTGAGGTGAGATTTTTTTAATTTGCTTTTTCAATACAGGTGTTTTTATTTTTTTTCTCTCGACATAATTATTAAATACGAATTTAGTTGAATTAATAATATTTTAATTTTAATTTTAATTTTATTTTTATTATATAGGTATTTTTATTTTTTTTCTCGACAATAATTATTACGCACGAATTTACTTGAATTAATAATATTTTTATTGTTTTTTATTTTATTTTTTATTTCATTTTTATTTAATTAATAATTTAATATTAATAAATATTGATTTGCAAAAATAATTGGGTCAGGCTGATTCATAAAATTAGAGCCTCTAAATATTAATAATTATTAACAGTCATTAATATATTTATATTTTATTGCTTAATTTATTTTTTATTATTCAGTAATTGAATTATAGTAAAAGTAATTGTTAAATTGGCAAATTGTAATTTTGAATTTTAAAGAAAGGAAAATTGTTACAAAAAATTCGATAGTATGAAATTAACAATTATTAATTAATAATGTAAAATAAAAAATTAGTTAATATTATTAATTTATTAATATTTAATTAATAATTAATTAATGGCTGACAAATAATAATTAAATAATATCAAATTAATAATTAATTAATATTTATTAATATTAAATGAATTAAAAATGTCAAAAAAATAAAAATATCAAATTATTAATAATAGTTAACAGTTGATATATTTTTTAACAGTTAAATAATTAAATAAATTTTGTAAAATTTCCAAAATTAATAGTTAATATCATATTGACAATATTTAATGTTAATTTTCGTATTTATAATTCAATTGCGATTGTCGTGAATGACAATAAACTGACAATGAAGTTCAAAGTGAGTGGACTTTTTTTAGGGATTGAAAGAGAAAAAAAAAGGAAATGAAAAGCGCCTGAAGATACAGTTTAACGATAAGAGAGAACTATCAGTATTTCATAAACATTTTTCTCGTTTGCTGTTCATTTATATACACACATTAAAGAGAGAAAAAAAAGGAAAAAAAAATTCTTAACCTTTGGCCAGTGACCCAGAAAATATTATCAATTCAGTCATTAAATAGTTCTTTTCGTTTTATTCTTCATCGAGAAATTGAGAGAAAAAAAAACATTTGTCGTTTCTCTTGTCTTTAAACTGAAATAAGAGATACACGCGGATTTAAATTTTATCTCATTTTTCCCCCCCCCAAAAAAAAAATCTTTCAAATGATTGTCAATTCATTTTTTGGTAGTGTATTTATATATATATAGACATTTTTTTTGTTTATTATTTTATTTTACATTATCAGTGTAATGGATGCGATAAAACGTTTTATATATTGATTTATTGTGAGGAAAATTCGTATTTTAGAAATATTATTATTTAACTGTTACATTAAACTTTGGTGAGAGAGAGAGAGACAAATTTTTTTTGCGTTTCCAGAACTTCTTTCGAGAAAATTTTCCTATTTTTGAATTAGTTTACCAATTTTTTTCGTTTCAGAAAAAAAATTGTTTGTGTTTTGTATTTTATTCAGTATTTTTTCTTTTTTGTTTTGTATTTTACTCAGTATTTTTTTCCTTTTTGTTTTGTATTTTATTCAGTATTTTTTCTGTTTTGAATTTAATTCAGTATTTCTTATCTTTTGTTTTGTATTTTATTCGGCATTTTTTTCTTTTTTCTTTCTTCCATTTTGTTAGTTTATTTATTTACTTCGTTTACTATTTATATTTTTTAAATTAAATTTGTATTTAATTGCTATTGTTTTTTATTCTATTTTTAGATTATTTTATTATTTTAGATTATCTAATTTATTTTTTTTTATTTATGGAGTAGATTTAGGTATTATTATTTTTTACAATTAAGTAAATTTTTGCCAATTTTTCTCTTTGGAATACTGAAATTGCTTTCTTTGGGGGAAGAGGGAAGAATATTTCTTCTAAATTTTGTTTTCTCATGAAACGAATTTTTTTCAGGCGCTAGATGGCTTTCTATTTGTTGTAAACACTGAGGGGCGCGTTGAGTACGTAACGGATAATATATCCCAGTATATAAATTATACTAAAGAAGATGTGTTTGGAAAGGATATTTATAATATAATTCATCATGGAGATCACAACACCTTCATGCCTAGTTTGCTGCCAATGTCATCATTAGGTTCGTATTTCTTTTTTCGTCTCTTCTCCTGTTTCAATGTTAAAAAAAAACAATTTTCTTCGAACAATTTTTTTTACTAATTCCGAATTAATCACTTTTGCTTCCCTACGAGAGGAAGTTTTGTACTTGAATCGAATTTGCTCCCTCCTCACAAATTTATTTTGTATATAATTTTTGACAAAGATTTTCGTTTCTGTTTATTTATTTATTTATTTTGTTAATTAGCAAGCTGGACGAGCGAGCCTCAACCGCAGACAAAGAATCGTGTTTTTAATTGTCGCTTTCTAGTGAAGCCTCCCGATGACAAAGAAGAGACTATGGAAGAGAAGCAACAACGCGTAAATAAGTACGAGACTATGCAAATTTGTTCTGCGCTTCTTACAAATAATAGTGATCGTCTTGAGAGTGGCGATGTATCTTCGGAATCATCAGACATTGGTCCATGCGTGATGTGCGTTGCCCGACGAATTCCCCATAATGAAAAACCCATCACCACCGCCATCCAACAATTCACTGTCAAATTGGACCCGTCTGGCAAAATCCTCGCTCTAGATAACAGTTGGTTGTCACAATCTTACTCTACGTACCTAAACAAGGTGAATTTTTATTTTAACTCATTTTTCCCTCCAAATTCCTCGTTTCATTCATTTTTTTTTCTTCCAATTCTCTAAATTCTTCTTTTCCTACGTTTTTCTCTTTGAAAAAAATTTAGAGAATTGAAAGAAAGAAACAAACAAAAAGAAAATCAACGAAACGAAAAAAGAATTAAGAACAGAAAAAAGAATTCAGAGAGAGGAATTTGGGGAAAAATTCACAAGGCGATAACAAGAGATAAAGAAGATAGTAGTAAGCGATGATTTCTTTTTTTCCGTTTATTATCTTATTTCTTTTTTTTTTTAAGGACCTGGTTGGAACTGCAATTCAGGACTTGTGTCACCCGCTTGATCTCAGTGAGCTGACTGCTCATTTGAAGGGCACGCTGGAAGGCGGCGAACGCTCAAGTCCCATGTATCGACTTTGCGTCAGTCAAGACAAATTTCTCAACGTTAAAGCAAATTCAAAATTATTCAAAGGGACTGAGATGAGTGGATACGACACGGACTACGTGATGTCCATCAACTCTATTATAGGGTAAGTGGACATTGCAATCTCGAGTAACGAGAGATTAGAACAATAGACGCGCCAAGTTCTCTTCCTCGGTCACGAACACTCTTGAGAAAAATTCCCTATATATATAGAGAGAGTTCAACTTTTCTTTTCTCCCGAAATACTCTTATTATTAAAAATGCCTCCTTTATAAAAAAAAAAAATTCTACTCACTTTTCCGTAGTTATTTTTTTTCTATTGTTGTCACTCTTAATTCTGAATTATTATTTTAATTAAAATGGAAATTAAAGACGTTAAATTAAAAATAGTAAAAATATTAAATTAAAGTGAAGAGAGTAAACGAAGTTTTAAAAGTTTAAAAAATAGAGAAAAGAAGTCAAAAGGAACATCGAAAACGAAGAAATAGTAAAATTGTATTTAAAACATTTTTAAAAATATTATTTAGTAAAATTTTTATTTAATTCAATTTCTATGTAATCTAACTTGTTTGGTAAAATTTGAATTTAGTGAAATTTTTATTTAATAAAATTCGGATTTAGTAAAATTTGAATTTAGTGAAATTTTTACTTAATAAAATTTGTATTTTGTAAGATTTTTTATCGAAAAAAATTATTTAGTACAATTTTTATTCAGTAAAACTTTTATATTTAGTAAAATTTGTATTTAAAATTTTTATCTAGTAAAATTTCTATCGACAAAAATTATTTAGTACAATTTTTATTCAGTAAGACTTTTATATTTAGTAAAATTTGTATTTTAAAAATTTTTATTCAGTAAAACTTTTATATTTCGTAAAATTTACATAATAAAATTTGTATTTTGAAAAATTTCTTTTGAAAAAAAATATTTAGTACAATTTTTATTTAGTAAAACTTTTATATTTAGTAAAATTTGTATTTTATAAAATTTATATTTAAAAATTTTATTTAGTAAAATTTCTATTTAGTAAAATTCTTGCTTAATAAAATTTGTATTTTGTAAAATTTATGTTTAAAAAGTTTATTTACTACAAGTTTTATTTAGTAAATTTTTTATATTTTGTCAAATTTGTATTTAAAATTTGAATTTAACGAAATTTTTATTTAATAAAATTTGTATTTAGTAAAAATTGTACTTTATAAAAATTTTATTATTTAATAAAAAATTGCCATTCAGTAAAATTTCTATTCAGAAAAATTTTCCTTTATTAAAAATAAATAATCACAAAATTACAATTTCCCGCATAATATGTAAAATCACTTTTAAAGGGAAAAAAAATCCAAACTTGTAGAAAATGCTTCAATAGTTAATAATTTTTTAAAGAATAAAACTCCAAAATTGTAGAAAATGGTTAAATAGTTGATAATTTCATTTGGTAAATTGTCTACGAGAATGTTCACCTGATGGAGAGAGCTTGTAGCGTTTTATTGAATAAGTGAGAAACTCTTATACACAATGTGGTGCAAGAGCTACATTTTGCATGAAGGTTTCCTTTTTGTTTAATCCACTCGTTCCTCCAATTCAGCCGAGGGTTTTATCATCATCAAATTTCGCACTAGTTTTAGGTTCTTTTTTTCCTTCAAAAAAAAACAAAAACTACAACAAGAAAAAACGGCGCGGGTTTAATGCCTTTAATTTCACAGCATTTATGCACAATACACAAAAAAAAATTTTTTTTCTTCATAACAGTTATTACTGCAATAAAATTATCTTTTTCGTTCAGTAAAAGGAGAAACAATCGTTAATAAATTTACAACCTTCATTTTTTTTGTACTATAATATCAAAATTTTATCGAATAAAAAATATTTATTGAGAATAGTAAATTTTTTTTCTTATAGTTTTCTGAAATTAATTAATTTATCACGATTTGAAAAATTAGGGGAAATTTTATATTTTAAAATAGTAAAAAATTGAGAATAAATAGAAAATTATTTACATTTAGTTAATTTAAATTAATTGTTCGAAAAAAAATTTGTTAATTCTTGTTTCTCTTTTTCTGCAATTCCCATCGCTCACATTTCGAATTAAGTTATCGTTGCACTGCTTATTGACACTGGCCTGAAGCGACGGCGAATTTAATTTACAGGCTTTAAATTACAAAAAAAAACAGAAACAAAAAAAAGAAAACAAGATGCATAATATTTAACTTGCATGCAATTTTTAAAGGGCGTTTTTTTCCGTCGGTGTTGGAGATCTGGCCACTCTTGAATATACAAAACTATCTTTCGCTCTTAGATTATTTAGATGCAAAACAAAATCCCAGTGTACATAGATTTTTTTTATTTTATCATTGTCGCTTTCATTCATTTTTTTTAAATCAATGTGAAGGTATTCTTGCAAAATAGAAAATTTAGATGGCTGATTGTTAATTTTTCCATCGCATTGAATCCTTTTTTTTTTGTCATCAAAAGAAACCCTCGTAATAATTTTTTTTTACTCTAATTAAAATTAATTAGGGAATTTTTTTTTAATTTACTATAATTGAAAATTTTCTGGTAATTGGTTTCAAAATTCTCTCTAATAGAATATTTCGATAATTAACATTTTCTATTTTATTTCAATAATTGACAAACTAAAATTAACTTTTAACTTTGATTAATAATTTTAATAATTAACATTATTGTCTTTATTGACATTGAATAATCAAAAGTACACAATTTAACAATTAGAGTAACTTATTAATTTAGTAATTCATAAATTCCCTATTAATATTAATGTGACATGAATGCAGAGCACTTTTAATTATATGCGACGCCTTAACACACACAAAACACTGATTCACAAAAAATTTTCTTCATTTTTGAATGTTTTCGATGCAGGTGAGAAGCAAATTTTGTTTGAAGCGTGAATAATAGAGTTAATTTATTTATTAACAGACAAAATTAAATGTAATATAAATATTTTTTTAATTTTAATTTAAAAGAAATAAATTTTGAAAAGTCGAGAATTATTTTTTAAAGTCTTTTTTTGATAGAAAAATAATTAATTGAATAATTAGTGTTATTCTTTAATTAATTTAGATAAAAAATAAAATTAGAAATAAAGTTAAATAAAGAAGAAAAAATCGAGAATAAAACAGAAGAAGGAAGGAAATTAAAAATGTGATAAAGGTGCACAAAATAAAAATTAGCTTTTTTAATTAAGTTGCAATAATCATTAAATAAGTGTCTGCACTAGAAATTCAACATCACGCTTCATTAATAGATAGAATTTTAATTGTAACTGCGAAACGGCAAATTCGATCAATTGCATGAATACGAAAGAAAACTATTTTGGAAAATTTGCAAAATATAAAAAAAATATTTAATTTAACAAAACATGAATGCAATGAATAAATAAAAATAGAAACTTAATTTTTAACTTTTTTTAATTCGACAAAATTCTTTAAAAAATTTTATTTACATGATCTAATTTTTAATTTATCAAATTTAAATAAATAAAAATTTATTTATTTAGAATTTGTTTAGAAAATGAACAAACTGGATAAAATTATAACGTAACTATTTATTTCTATTGTTATTAATAATTACTATAAACTAATATTAATAATTATTATGGATGAATTTAATTCATCAAAATTAAATTTAATTAATTAAAATTATTTATGAATTTATGAAACTATTCAATTGATTGAATTTGCTGGCGAAGAGAAAAATCATTTCTCATTCCAATAGAGAAAATATGTGGAACTCGAAAAATTGTTTTCATACAAATCCTTCATGTGGAAATTTACATTCAACGTGTGAATATAATATAAATTTTTTTTTCTTTCAATCTTTAAAAACATTCCTCTGAATTAATGTTTTTCTTTCCAACTAAATAAATATTGAAGAATATTTCATCATTACTATCGTATCATCATCATCATCAATTTATTATTGAATAATATTTCATCAGTTTATTATCAATTTTGTAATTGTGTGATATTTAAATAATTTTACGAGTATTTAAAATTTTTTTTCTTCTTTTTTTGCCATTAAGACTATTTTTACACAAATTCTATTTAATACTTATTAATTAAATGGAGCAATAAATTTATGAATGAAATTTCTTATTTTCTTGCGTGATTTATATTGTTGAGCAAACATTTTTTCTGAATAAATTAAATTAAATAAATTAAATCAAATAAATCAAATCAATTATAAATATAGAGAATTTAAAGAGCATCATTTGACAGCTCATGAAAAATCGTTATCAAACAGATGTTTGGTGAGAATTAATTTTTGGGCACTTGAAAATAGGTTAATAGTTCAATAATTAAATGCGGTTCAATAATTTAATAGTTCAATAAATTTAATAATTTGATTTTTTGTTATCTTTTAAATTATTTAACAGTTCGATAATTTAATAGTTCAATAAATTTAATAATTCGATTTTTTGATAAGTTTTAAATTATTTAACACTTTGATAATTTTATATTCAAGTAATTTAATAGTTGAATGATTTAATTTAATTACGAAGTATATGAAAAGGTTTTTTTTCTAGAAGAAGAAAAATTTATCCTTTAGTGTCGAACATTTTTCTTTAATTATTTGCTGTCTACCAATTTTTAAGTTTGTTTTTTTATTTTTACAAAGAAAAGTTAAATGTATTTTAATTATTTTGTTTATTATTTGCTATTTCTAAAAAATGATTTCAATTCTTTGCTTCTTTCTATTTTAAAGTTTGTTCTTTTATTTTTTATAGGAAAATTGTGTTCGATTTTTAGTTATTTTTTCTATTAAATAGAGAAAAATATTTTGTTCTTAACAGAATTTAAAAGAATTTTTCTAGACAGTTAATTTCTATTTTTCTTTTTTATCATTAAATTTGAAGTAAAATTCAAATTTTTGCGTTTTGAAATTTTTTTTACTTGAGAAAATTTGCTTTTTTCATTAAATTTAAAGTAAAATTCTAATTTTTGCGTTTTGAAATTGTTTTACTCGAGAAATGTGTTTTTTCCTTTTCTTTTTAGTTTATTTTCTTTATTTTTTTTGTATTAATTTTTTTAAATAGTTTTTAAAATTTTTTTTTATATGTTTTAATTTATTTAGTAAAGTATAGAATTATTTTTTATAAATTTAAATTATTTTCATGAATTGTTTATTACTTTTCCAAAAATTGTTTGAAATTATTCGCTTTCCTCAAATTGAAAATTGTTTTTTTTATTTTTAAACGAAAATTTGGTTTAATCTTCAATACAAAATTCTCCACAGTTATTGAATTTTTTTTTTTGTATATTTTTACTATTTCACTGATTTAATGAATATTTTTTAAATATATTTTTACTATTTTACTGATTTAATGAATATTTTTTTCATATATTTTTTATTCATCTAATCATTTTACTTGAACTTTTAATTATTTTTGAAATATATTTCCATTATTTCCTTTTTTTCTTGTAATTAAAATTTTCTTTTATTTCGAAGGGTAAATTTTGTTTAATTTTTATTTATTGCTCCATTTATCAGTCTACGAAATGTTTTTCTTGATTTTTTTCGTTCTGTCATTTCTTATTAAAATTAAAACTAATTTTTATTCTCTGAAGGTTTTTTCGATCTCGTAAAATTCGCTTTTTGATTTTTTTGTTTATTGAATTTTCATTGTTTCTAAAATAGGAAATTTTGGGAATAGAGAAATTGTTTGCTAAAAAAAGTATAAAGAGAGGTAAATAAACTTGGACGTATTTGACCCATGAAAGTTGAGTTTCCACGGGAGGATTTGTTGAGAATAAATGAAAAAAATGAGATATTTGGGGGTAGGAAAGAAAAATGAAAAAAAAAATTGAAAATGGTGGTGTGAGGATTGTCAATAAACTGAAATGTTTTGTTTTCTTGTCCAATGATAGAGACAATGACTTAACGCCTCTCGAGGGTGGTCAGCTTTCCAACAACAAATTGTGCTCAGGACACTCTAGTAATCGTTGTGCGAATAATAGTAATAATAATAATGGTAACAATAATAATAACGTGGGTGGCCCGCTAATGTCGGTGGCGCATCTAAACGGTCAAGTGAGTGGTGTCAGTGGTCGTGGTTTGACATCGCAAAACGCGACAACATCAAACAATTCGGTAACATTTAATACGAGCGATAATAGTTGCAATCCATTAACATCGCTCACAACATCGAGTAATCCCTTCAACCAATTTTCCGGGAATATGGATTTGGAGTTTGAACTATTCCCGAGTTCCACGTGGGACTTGGACAGTAGTAGTGGGTGGGTCGAGAGGCCCGAGTCGAGAGCAAGCGGGCCACCAAATTCACGACCGCCTTCCCAACCGGCTGCCGCATCGCCAAGTCCGCAGGGGACGACGACATTCAACTCGAATTCAGCGGTGCAAACCTCACACTGCAGTCCCCTGCGTGCGTACAGCCCAACATCTGGGAATCCTACATTCAGTAATTCGTTCCCATTCAGTCCACTTCAGGAATCGCCGACGCCGATGCCGATGAACAACTTGGCTGGAGCTGTTGCTGCCGCCGCCGCTGCCGCTGCTGCTGGAGCTAATGGAGCGACGACTTCGCTGTGTAAACGAATCGACAGTCAGGACAAGGGCTGTCCGAGTACGAGTGGAACGAGCGCACCCAATACGCCAAGTGTCGAGACTCAAAATAGTGTTGTGTCCACCGAGTCGGTTAGGCTCAGGAACTTGTTAACCAAGGGAGCCAGTGCTAGTGAGGACAGTCAGGACAATCCTATTAATGACGCGGACAAACCGAATAAGCATAGGATATTAAAGACTTTGTTGAATCAACAAGATGACGATGAGTATCATTCGGAGCATAGTTCGAGAGTGCGTACAAGTCCAAGCAGTGCGCCGAAACAAAATACGGAACAGCCCAACATTATGCTTCTCCAGGTAATCAATCAATTTCCACATTTTATTTTTTGTCTACTGCTTTCAGGGTTGCCACAGATCGGTGAATTTTTTCCAAAGTTTTGCAAAATTCAATTGTTTTCAAAAGATTTGATAAATAAAATTTTTAGGGCGAACTAAAATATTTTTTAGGACCAGGGAAAAAGTAGAAAAAATCTGGAAAAGTCAGGGAAAAATAGAATAATATTTTTGTGGCAATCCTGCTTTTTTGTTTTATCACTTTTATTTTTTTTCCTTTTTTTACTTCTTCTTCTTCTTCTTACTTTTTTTAAATTACATTTCTTGCTTTCTCGCACAGAGAAAGTACTTTTGCAAGTTAATTCCCTTTTCTGTTTGGAAAAAAGAAACACTTGACAAAATTGATTTGCTCTTTTTCAAAAATCCTTGATACTAAAATTTTTCGCATTTTAAGTTATTAAATGAGAAAAACGACGACGACGATGAAGAGGCAAGGGTTGGATTGAAGAAGAGTAATGAACTTCTTCAAAAGCTATTGAAAAACCAAGACGAAGAGAGGAAACAGAAAGAACAAACGGTAAATGACACGTTTTCTAAATTTTCTAAATTTTCTATTCCAAAAATGCCAAAAATAAATAAAGAAAATGATTTAAGGATCATTTGAATTAACTTGCATATATATTTTTTAATATTGTGAAAATCGTGAAAATAGAGAGATAATTTAAATAATAAGATAGAAATAATCTGTATAACAAAAAAGAAATATAAATAGAATTAAAAATAGAATTAGAAATAAAAATAGTTTTTGTAAAAAAAGAATAATGTATCTTAATTAATATTTCTTGTTTTCTGATTTATCGAAACAGAATCAGGAGGACGATCCTCTATTGAGAAGTCTTGGTTTCCAAAATACCACGCCGTCACCGTCGCAGCCAAATGAAAATTCTCAAGTTCCGCGAAAGAGACCGGGCGAAGAAATGAATATGAATTCGTCGATGAAACGACCAAGGGACGGAACGCATCCCCCAGCGTCTGCTCCAACTTCTACGAACAAACATTTGTGGGAAAAGAACAAAATGCTTGCTTCGCTTTTGGCCAAGCAACCCGAGCAACCAACCAAAATCCCACCGATCGATGCATCTGTGATATCAGCGACCCCACAGGTAGTTCATTTTCAAAAAACGATCTCTTTTTTTGCATTCTCCTTGAATTTTTATTTCTAAAACTAATTAAAGTCCAAATTCATTATTTCAATTATTAAATTAAAATCAAATTTTTCCAAAATTTACTCGCTATTGAAGAAGAATATTTTTTATTTGAAAAAGAAAAAAAAAATTAAATTCTGGTAAAATTTGTTACCAAATTGAAAAAGATTTTATTGTTAAAAGCAATTTATGTTTTGAAAAGCTTTAATGGATTTTTTAAAATTTCTGTTTTCGTATTCAGCAGAGAAGAAAAATGATATCGAACGTTTTAGCTTTTTATGTTTAATATAAATAATCGCCCTCGGTGAGTCGCATGATTATTTCCCAAATTATACACTTCCCCTAATATTCAATCCACGTTGTTGATCCAAAGTTGATTAATTTAAGTAATAATAATTTACCACTGAATCGAATTTATTAATTTTCTTTGACCTATTTTATTTTTCGTTTCTTTTTCTTCTAATTTTTAGAACAAGTAAAATATAAAGTTAGAGTGGATCGAAATATTCTTGAGAATTATCTACAATTTTGAAAAAGGGAGTTTCAATTTAAGAAAGGAAATTTAAATCTACAAATTTGAAAAAGAAATTTCAATTTAAAAAATGGAAATTAAATCAAAAATTAAAAAAACACAAATGGAAAATTCTCTTTAGGGAAAGTAAAATTTGGGGGACTAATCATGCGTTTTTTGGCTTGCATTTGTCAAAAAGAGTATTAGCTCCTTTTTCAGGACAAACTCCCCCGGGTGACGGATCGCTTGAAGCAACCGCCGCAACAGCAGCAGCAACAACAGCAGCAGCCATGGACTACAAGTAGAATGCAGCAGCCAATTGGCAACAACACAATTACCACAACTGCAACTTCGGCCCGTACTCCTCTCCAAAACCTACCTAGACAACAACTACCTCGCCAAGCAGCCAATGTCTACCTCAGTCATATGCTAAGTCAAGTGAGTCAAGTGAGTAAAAAAAAAATTTCAAAAACTATTTAAATTCTCTTTTTTTCCCCCTCTAACAACAAAAATCATTTTCATAATTGAATCGTCGCAATTTTAGACGCAGCAACAAAGGCCTCAAGTAGAACAAATAGATTCGGAATTTATAAGCGGCGGTGAATATCGACAACCCAACACAGACCCCAACGTTTGGAATAATCAATCAACTGATCCCGATCTTAACGATATTTTGGAGCAGTTTGTCGACTTTACTTCCAATCAGACCAATGAAGGTGAATTTTTCATTTCTTTCTATTTCTACTTCATTTTTATCCGTATTTTACTTTTTTTCTAGATTAGAATAGAATTTTCGCTTCTTGATGCTAAAAATTTTGCCTTTTACTATTTTTGTCTAATTTTTTTGCCTTATGTCTATTTTTTATTTATATTAGAATTAGTTATATTATTAAGTTTTATTTCTTAGGTTTAACACGAATTGGTTATGTCTAATATTTTAATTTGTAATTGAATTTATTTAATTTTCCAGACGAAGCGAGATGGGATTTTGAGAGAGTACTTGAATTTAAATAAATTAATTAAATTTCAGATTCGTCTGAGACAACCAACGATTTGCTGAGTGTTGCTGAAGTACCACATGACATTGTCGTGAATGAGACAATGGCAATCAACGCCATACAGAAGTCATTAATGCTTATCGAGGCTAAAGTCAATTCAACGTCTTCCAGCATCACGATACCGGGTACACCTCCAGCTTATTCCACAGCGGTACGTATTCTCATTTGTAAATTTAATTCACACCGAAATTTCCCTCGTTGAATTAATTCTCCCAAATTCCGCGAAGTAATCGATTTCCTTGATTATTAAAATACTATTTCAATTTCCAAATTTATTATAATTTTAATTTTAATTATAATCCTTCACTATTTGTTTTTTCCAATTATATTGTAATTAGAATTTACGAAACAGTAATTTTCGAAAAGAAAAATTGTGAATTTTCAAAGAGGAAAATAAATTCTCAAATAGAAAAGTAAATTCTCAAATAGAAAATAAATTTCCAATGAGGAAAATAGTAATGTTTTAAAAAGAAAAAACAATAATTGAATTTTTGTTTTCTTCTTTTTGCAGTTGGGCAATGCGCCTGTTGTTACAACAAGCCATAATTATCAAGCGGCGGCATTGTATCAACAGCAGCAACAGCCACGAATGAGATTTAATGCCCAGCCGGGAATTCGACAGAGCGCTGCGCAATTTACGCCTCAACAGCAATTGCACATACAGCAACAACAGAGGAGTAATCTTATTCAGCAACAACAAATGAAGCAACGATTGCTCCAGCAACAGCAACAACAGCAGTTGCTTATACCTTCCAATGCTACAGCTACGGACCAAATAAACACTGGAATTCATAACATTGACAGTTTATTGAACAACACTGTTGCTCCAAATGTATCTCTACAGGTAATTTATCTATTTTTAATTTTTATTTTCTCCTTCAATTACAAAAATTTTTTTTAAATAAAAGTAATAAATAAATAAATGCTAAAAATGTAAATTTACGGATTTATTATCTAATTTATTTTCTCAATATTCAATAATTCAATAATTATTCAATAAACATTGAGAATAACTGAATTTCTTCGAAGGATTTTATTAGAAATTTTAAAGAATAATTTAAAAATTGAGATTAAATTCTTTGAAGAAATTCTTTGAATTATTTAAAATGATTTTAATTTCTTGAATTATTGTATTTTATGAAAAATTTTAGTAATTTCCAAACTACTTAGAAATTTATTACAATATTCTAAAATAATTTAATTCATTCAAAGAATTTTATTAAAATATTGAAAATTGTAATAATTTTATTGAAACTTGATAGTTTTATTATTAAATTTTATTCAATACACGGGTTTACAATTTACACCCGCGTATATTGAATAAATAAAAATAAATTAAATAAAATTGTATTTTGAGAAGAATTAAATTTCTTTAAAGAATTTTATAATTTATAAAAATAATTTTATTCTTGCAATGAATTTTAATACTTGTAAAAAGAATTGAGTTTTTTTGAAGGATTTATCAAAATTTTCGAAAATAATAGAATTCTTTCGTGAAATTTTATTAAAAATTAAAAGAAAAAATGAATTGTTTCGAAAGATTCATTAAAATTATAGAAAAAAATTTAATTTTTTCGAAAAAATATTTATAAAATAGAGGAAAGTGAAAGAAAGTTATAGAATATTAAAATGGAAATCAATTATGTTCTAATTTTAGAATAATTGTAATAATTGTATTGAAATAATTTTTTCAGAGGTCAAGTGTATCGGATTCGCAAGTGTCTCCAGGATATGGGGGTTCCGTCCAAATGCCTTCTGGGCACCGGCTTGCTCACTCCTATTCTCATCCTTCCACGTTATCTCAGCAGTAAGTCATTTCGAAAAATAATTCTTTAATTCTTTAATTCTTTCTTTAATATTTCTTCTTCTTACGATGTTTTACTTTTTTTTGTAGAAATGATTTTCTTTTTTCCATCATTTGAATTGTTTAGAGAGATTTTTTGCGATTGATTAAATTCCTAAAAACAAAAATTTTCAGCCCCGTAAATAATAACTTCAGTAGTGGCCAGCAAGTTTCCGCGACGGCGAGACTATCGCCGCACTCTCCTGCTGGCATTCTCTCCTTCTCTCATCCGCAACCTCTGTCGCCTCGAGTCTCGCAGGTAAATATCGCGAATTTTCCCAAAAAAAGAATAAATAGTAACAAAAAATACAAACAATAATAAATAATACAGAAAATAAATAGTAACAAAAAATATAAACAATAATAAATAATACAGAAAATAAATAAATAGTAAATAATTAAAAATCCAAATTGTAATAAATGAGAAATGATGTTAGATACAAATTGGAGTAAAGATCAAATTTTTATGATGACTTCTTTTCTGTAGGGCAATTATGGTAACAGTCCAAGAATGTTTAACGTTAATCAAGTTCGACAACAGCAACAACCAACGACTCAGCAGCAACTTCAACAGCAACAGAGATCGATGCCTTCACCTGGAACACCAGCGTCGGCGCGGCAGTCGCCATTCCCCGCTGAAACTTTCCCACCGCCTGCAAGTCCCACTGCTAGCCAGTTTCCCCCTGTTCAAATCCCAAACGCTAATAATCCTTCCACGCAGTACAGACTCCAGAGAACTACGTCTACTCCATCGGCCACTACACAGTTGCCAGGTAATTTTTATTTACTATGGTCCTTTTTTTTTAAATCTTTATATAATTTTTTTACATTACTATTAGTGTAACTTCTTTCTTTGAAATGCTATCGGATTGTTCTTTATTTAGTTTTAGAAATTATGTGTGATTTTTACTTGCTCTTCTTTCCATTGTGTGTCAATTTTTTAGCACGATTTTTTCAATTTTTTTTCTATAAGGTGTCTACTTGTGGGGGGAGAGGAAAAAAATGTTCTTCTAGATTTGGAAAAATTTTTTATTTCATTTATTTCTTTTTGATATTCTATATTTGTTTGTACACTAATTTCCAAATTGAAAGTATTTCCAAAAGAAATTAGGTTTTTCCGAAACGAATTTTAAAATTAGACATTTATTTTATTAATATTTTTTGAAATTATTTAACGAGAGAGGTAATTTTTTTTAAGTTGTTGAAAAATATTGTCACTTTTGGTCTTCGGAGAAAATTATATTTGAAGAAATTTTCGAATGTAAAATAAAATAAACAAGTAGACACCCTATATTGATTCGCGGTAAGTATTTTCAACTAGAAAATAAAGCAGAATTTTTGTCAACTAAAACAACAGAAAAAACGTTTTATATATTGTAGCAATAAGTGATTTTTTTAATGCAGCCTGCTTTCGCGATACAAAATAGGAAATGCGTCTTTTTTTTCTAATTCGAAAAATATTTATCTTGGAAAAATACTATTACTATTTACAGAAGTTCTTCTGAAGGAATCGTGGAAATAGATAATCTTTTTTTGTAAGAAAAAGAAAAAAGATTGAGGAGTGAAATTGTTTTTTTTTTTTTTTAATTACCTAAAGCAAAAGGAGGTAGACAATGTTAATGTTACAGGTGGAATTGGTTCACCGCGTCATTATGGTGGAGTAAATAAGGAACAGGCTCTTTTATCACCTAGTCATCCCCACTCGGGTTGTCCCGCAACACCGACCCATAATCAGCATAACGTCACCAATACCCAACACTTCTCCAATCAGCAACACTCATCTATGATATATCACAACACCGCCAATACTATCAACACTGCTGACGTACAGAATCAAAATCAGTACTGTTATGATCGGACGTCCGTTCCACTCTATCAAATGGGGCCTGGGGATGGGCAGGACACTAGGCCTCTGCCTCCCAGTAATCCTGCTAGTCACCAAATGGGTGGTAAGTCATGTGACCTCTTCATGTCATGTGACCTTCGCTATGTCATCATTCCCTCACTCGTTATTTAAAAAAAAAATCACGCATTTATACATATTTCAGGCATGGAATTCCCCAAGAAAAAAAAATACCATCTCACTCGCTCTTTTCCCCGATAAAAAAAAAACCTAACTTTTGACACATCGTTCATCGTGATTTTTTTCTTCATCCTTTTTTATTTGTTTGGGGGAACATATTTCATTGAGTTATCGTTTCTCACCCTTGTGTTATCGTCTCATCGATGTATTTTGCCTGTTTGTTTCGTTTCTGTTTAAATAACGTGCTAACACAATCATTTCGAATAAATTCATTGTGTCTCGCTCTGCACTTCATTCTTTTTGTATTATTTTGGGTCGTGTGAATTTTTTTCTCTAAATTCTAAAGTTTCTCTCGATTCAGAAAAAATTTTCTATATTCGAATTCTTTATTTATGTTATCAAAAAACGTGAAACGTTTCAATCATTTATTATAATACAATAAATGATTGTCTGACTAAAGAAAAATTTGACGTTCCTTAAAAATTAAAAATCACTATCGAAAAAATGATTTGAAAAGATTTTTTCAATTTCTACAAACTCTAAAATTTTCTTAAAGTTAGATTCAATGATTTTGAAAACAGAAACAAGAATTAGAATTTATACGGTTTTGAAAAATGTATTTCAATAATTTTCATTATGTAAAATGGAACAAAAAAATAAAAGCAAATTTGCTAAAATAAAAATTATAATTCGTAGTGTTTGAAAAATTGATTCAAAGTTGAAAATAATTTTGATCAAAGGTAGAATTTTGAATAAAAATAAATAAATAATAAAAGAGCAGTATTTAGAACGAAAATTGAATAATAAAAAGTAAAATTAAAAGTGTGAAATTCCGTATGAAAATTGACAAATAAAAGTTATAATTAATAGAAGAGTTAAATTCTGAATGAAAATTTGAAAAATAACAAATAAGAATTAAAATTTGGTAAATTTTGAACATTCCTTTCAAAGGATTTTGAATAAAATTCACAAAATGAAAAATAAAAATCTCCATTAATAAAAGTGGGAATAAATTATAAAAGAATGAAAAATTCGAATACAGAAAATTGGAAATTTGAGAAAACTTCAATTTGAAGATGAAATTTGCTCCCGTAATAATATAATTATAATCATTGGTTCGCATGCTTATCTCGAGTCTCTAACCCTAAAAAAGCACATTTCCAAAAATGCAAAATATGAATTTTTTTTTCTCCAAAACATTTGTGTACATAAATGACCCATACTGAGTGTTTTTCACAAAAAAAATTTTTTTCATTGCACCCAAGTGACATATTTCATATTCGTAAATACAATATTTATCATGTGTGCCACTCATCATCTCTAACTTTAGAATTTACTGATGTTGCTAAACACCACCACGGTCGGATTTTTTCTTTCTCCACAAACACAAAACAAAATCATATTCTCTTGTTATAAATATGAAGAATTTCTTCATCATCTATTTTCATAAAAAAAAATTCACTTCACCCCAAAATTTTTCTCTCTCTCTCTCTTTCTCTCTACGTATCCCATTAATGTCTGTGGAAGATTCTTTCTCTCTCTCTCTCTCTTTCTCTCTACTTTCTCTCTTTCCCTTTCTCTTTGCAGAAGAAGAAAATAAATTTATTTTTTTATTTTTTCGTTTTTAATGATATAATTTCTTTGAGATCTTTTCAAAAAATGAATAAATTATCTTCTACGCATTTTCTTGTTTTGCAGTATCGTCAACGAATTGCAAATTACAACAAAACTACTAGAAACTGCAAAAGGCACTTCTTCTTCATGAATAAAAAAAAATAATTGTTACTATTATTATTGTAAATTATTATTAAGTGTTGCATGAAGCTTTATTCACAGTTTCCAGCACCACATGTGTCATAACCATGCCCACTGGATGCGCTGTCTTCTCATCTGATAATAATCATAATAATTAATTGATGATTACCACAATATTTTTAATTCTCCAGCATTCAATGTCTCAGAATTAGAATTTTTTGTTCTATTAGTTTAGGGTGAATTGAAAGAATTTCTCGAAGTTCAAAATTAAATTAATATATTTAAATAAAAAATTGAAAAAGCAAAAAAAATTTACAGAAAAATTTTAATTTATAAATTATTTTAATTCGTTTATCAAATAAATTTAGTTAATTTGATATTTATGGATAAATAAAATTAAATTACGAATTTAGTATAAATTTAGTTTTATTTATTTATTATTATTTTTATTATTGTTATTATTATTGTTAATATTACATTTTTTATTTATTTGTAGATTCAATATTAAATTTTTAAATTTCGTAATTAAAACTTATGATTCATTATTTATAAAAATTAATATAATTGTAACTCTAAATCGAATTTCAAAAAAATGAAATTTTATTTTGTGGAAACATTCCATTCAAATAATTAAATTAGTAAATAATGAATGAGAAAATAACATAAAACAATAAAACTAAAAAAGTAGAAGTTAATAAAACAAGAGGAATTCTTTCAATTGTTAAATTAAAATATTAGAAATTTTACGAGGCTGAAATTTTCAATGTTTAAAACGAAAACATCGATTCTTTTGACAAATTATATTTTTATTATCAATTCAATTTTTGTGTAACTAACTTCAAATTGAAATTTCAAAATTGATTTAAAAATAATTATCCACTTTTTTTATTATTTAAATATTAATTTCCTGAAGGTAAATTTTATTCGATAATAATAATTCTTTCATTCTTTTAAATATTGTATTTAAATTTTAAATTCATTGTTTTAAATATTGACAATTTTAAACTGCTTTGTGAAAAAATAATTATTTCCCACTATTATCAGAATAGTACCTAGTGTTCTTTTTTGCTTCTTCGAAAATCAATGAAATATTTTTGAACGTAGATGATAATTTTAGTGGTAATAATTTGCATTAATTATTTTCATCCAACATACGTTTACTAAAAAAAGAATGTTGAAATTCAATAAATTTAAAGTCAATTGAAATAAAATTCAATAAAAAGTAAATTGAAACTAGGTGAAATTAAGAAAAAAATTAAATTTGATTAAAACTAAGAGAATAAAAATAAAGAATGAAAATAATAAAAATGCGGCTAATTGAGTTGCTCTTCTATCGAATTTAAATATTTAAGTCCGTAAAACAAAAATAAAATCGAAGAACGAAAAAATTGACAAAAAGTGAAACGAATGTTGGAGAAAAGTCCTAGTTGTAAATATTTGTGTATTATAGTGTTTGAGGAAGAATCAAACAGTCCAGTTGCACCAAAATATTATCCTGAAAATTTTTACAGCTTTCATCATTTATCTCAAAAAAAAAAAATCATTTTTCATTCGTTGCTATTGCATAATGTGATATTAACTATATTATTAATTATTATAATAAAACCAAAAATAATAATAATTCCTCAATGTGTCATCACTGTTTGAATTTCATTGTCATGTTTTTATCAAAATCATTTCTATTTCTAGAAGTTATATTTTTAGAATTTATATTTTTAAGAAAATCCATGTAATATTTCTTGTCATTTTTTTTTCTAATTATATAGACATCTGTGCAGACTAATTATTTCATTGGATCGAAGATGAAATTTCTGAGAATACTTGCGGCAGATTATTAATATTTTAATTTAGAAAATTATTTTTAAAAAATTTAATTTATAATAGAATTTGGAATAGAATTTAAATAGAATTTTATAGTATAATTTATATTACACTTTTATATTGCATAAAATTTTTGTTAATTAGTTTGTCGTGTGTAATTTTTTTCTGGAGAATTTATTTTACAATTTTATTTCTACAGTTGCTGCTTATAGATTTTTAGTTACAAAATTGTTTTCCGCATATTTTTCTATAGAGATTTTGATCTTTTTATGGATTTAGAATTAGAATTTTTGTAGTAATTTTACGATTTGTTTTTGCTATAATTATTATATTTGTATAATTTGCACTTTTCTATATTTGTGATGATTTAGATTGTAGTTTCTATATCTTAAATATTAACTTATTTCTGATACTACTTATTTATTTGTATATGTACAATTTTTTTTTGTAGAATTTCGTAAAAAGTTCGAATCGAAATTAATGGTGTTTACAAATATTTATGTGAATTTAAAAGTTTTAGAAATATATTTATGAATTATTGATTATCATGATTGATTATTAATTTTGAATTGAATTATTTAAATTGTTGACTATGCAATGTTAATTATGAATTAAATTATTATAATTGTTGATTATTGATTATTGATAATTAATTCTTAATTTCTTTACAATTGTGCAGAATTCGTTCTGGTCGGAATTTTTTTCTCGAAAAATACGTTAATAGAGTAGTTATTCTTTTTTCTATGTCGATTAACAATATTCATGGATCTAAATAAATTGTCAAAAAAAAATATTTTTAGAGCCAGGTAATCAAGAGATTGAAGTTAAAGTGTAAATATTAATTGGGACAATTGTTTTCAGGAAATGCGAGCAGTACTGTTACAATGACATCGGAATTTGTTCGTCAAGAGCTGAGAGCAATTGTCGGTGCCAGGACGCAGCAACAACAGCAAAGGGTGCCTAATAGTCTTCAGAATAACTTGTCTGGTCAAGTTTCTCAGGATGATCTCGACGCTCTTGGACTTACTTTCGAGATGTCTTCTGCAGGTAGGTTTCTCATTCTCTTCTATCTATTTAGAGCAAAAAAAAAACAAAAAAGAACTGACAACATATTTTTATTCAGTCGATTTTTAAAAAAAATTATTATTAATTATTAAAACAATTAGAAAATTCGGTTAAAAAAAATATGTTTCTGCAAAATGTTACACATGGAAAAATTCGGGGATTATTGACAACTCTTGTGGATAAAAAGTAGATTTATTTATAATTTTATGTTTGTTTAAAGAAAAATTCATTAGTTATTAAAAATTTAGCATTTATTTACTTATTTATTATTATTTGTCAATTTATGATTGTTTTGAAAGTATTTTTAGATCAGGGAAAATTTGATTATTTTTTTTACTGAGAGAATTCGATAATATTATTGGAGAATTTCATATTTTATTGGAAATTACAATTTTTTTTGTAAAGTGATTAAAATTTTTAATATTTTCAATTTCTTTTAAAAATACAATTTAATTTCTACATTTTAATGTTAATTCTCAAATCGCAATGCAAGTTTCAAATTTCAATTATTATTAGTAAATTACAAATTACAAATTACAAATTACAAAATGACAAATTTACAATTACAGTTTGCAATTGAAATTAAAATTTTAATTATAATTTTCAAAATACAATTAATATCTCAATTATAGTTTGCAAATTAAAATTAATTATTATTTGCTAATCAGAATTTTAATTTTCAAATTATAATTAATAATTCAAATTTCGATTATATGTTTAGCAAATTATTAATTTGATATATTTCTTTTTTCAATTTTTTCGATGAAAGAAATTTTCAATAATATTTTCGAAAAACGATCGTCCGTTTATTTAAAAAATTAACAGTGGCATTTTTTTGACCTCAACTATTTTATTTTTCGAATAGAAAATTACGAATTTTATTTTCTCCATTTTTTCCTTTTTTCTTGAATTTTTTTCAAAAATTTTGACAATGAAAAAAATAGAAATAAATTGTTGACAAAATTCAAAGTCGTTTTTTAATAAAAACGAAATTAAACTAAAAGAATAAAATGCCTAATTTCTTTTTGGCACTAAAACAAAAAATTTCAGAAAATGAAAAATTTTTTAATTGCAAAAATCGTAAAAGTTTGAAGAAAATTTGAAGTAAAAATAAAAATCTTGAAATTGAACAAAATTGAACATGAGAAAAAAGCTTTTTCACCAAGGGCGTTGAATTGTTTCTGACGATTATCAAAAATTTGTTTCAATAAAATCTTGATACACGTACACAAAAGCACAATATTTAAATTACAAAAAAAGATAGTTAAAAATGAGTCAGGGGTTAAAAAAAAGAATGAAAAAAGAAAAGAAAAAAAATGTTTTAGAATCGATAGAGCTTTAACAGTTTAACATGCGTGCATTTTGTAAGAAAAGGCAACAGTTGTTTAAAGATTATGGTAACAAGTATTGTTACAATGTCCCAACCAGGTGAGCCTGTGGTTAGCGATGGCCCTGCAAAGAGCTGGGCCATTGGGAGTGCCGGAAGCGCCCCCTCCTCCTCCAGGGTAAGAATCCCTTTTCCGACAATTTACTTTACGTATTTTTTGATTTTGTATGCTCTGTCTTCCCTCTTTGCTTGGCTTTAGAACTCATTATTGTGCACGACATGTTAATTATTTCTTCAGATACTGAGCGTAAAACTTGTAGAGGGTAGTGTACTTATATATTTATATTCTGCATGCTTGAGTTTTTCAAATATAGCTGATAAGAGACAATATTTTACATAATATTATTTCTTTACAATAATAATAATAATAATAATAATAATAATAATAATAATAATAATAGTAGTAGTAGTAATTCTACATTTTTACAATTATTTAGAAAATTTATTTCATTAACAAAAAGAGACAAATACTTTCAATCGCAAAAAAATTTCACTTATTTTATTGATCAAAATTTGCTACGTCGTAGTATTTTTTTTAAATTTGGAAAAAATAATTATATTAATGAAAAAAATTAACAATAAAAATAATTATCAAGAGAATATTTTTTACTGAATTTTATATTAATTTTTAATTCCTATATTTCTCATGGAGAAATGTTATAAGTTGTAAACGCAAAAAAAATATTTATTTATTTACAAATCGCGATTTTGGCTTTTTTCCATCTAAATCAACTTTCGTATAAATTATCAGTTAACAATAATTAATAATACAATTTTGCAATTATTTAAAAAATAATAAATAATAATTCATAATTAATCATTAATAATCATAAATAACAGTTCTTTTCTTTATTAGTCATTAATAATTAATCTATTTATAGGTAAATGATAGTTTTGTAAATTAGTTTCATAAATGTATTATTGAATTCAAAAAATGATAAATTGTCAATTAATAAACAATTTTTTGTCAGTGAAAATTTTTTAAAAATTCATTTTGCGATTGAAAGAGAAAACTTGTGAAATAAATTTGATTCTTTTCAAATCTCTTTTTTAACTTTCTATTTTGAAATTCTTTATTCAATTTTGTCTTTATTGAAAGTCAATATTGCAATTTTTGTGCAGTTCACTTTTTAAATTCGATTCAAAATTTCTTTTTCAAATTGAAATTGAATTGATGGTAAATATTAATAAAATATTAAAATGATAAATTAGCAAAATATTAAAGTAAGAAAATAGTAAAATGATAAAATACAAAAATAGTAAAAATAAAATGGTAAAATGGTAAATTAATAAAATAATAATAAGAGTAAATTAATGAAGTAATAAAAAAGTAAATTAATAAAATAATAAAATAGTAAATTAATAAAATAGTAAAATAATAAAATAGTAAAGTAATAATAAATTTAAATCAAGATTTACACTCAGTTTTTCACATTATTTAGAATTCAGTAAAACGAATCTTCTTCACGTAACAGCTTTTTTTTATTTGAAAAAAGTACTAATTTAATCGGCGATAGTGAATTTAGGTTTCAATTTTATTTATTTATTTATTTTCTTTTTATTTTTTTGGATGAAAAAAGAAAGAAAAATTCAATTTATTGAGGACGATGAAAATCCTTTTCGTATTATACGTGCAATTATTGTGCGGTTATTTTTCAGTCAGGAATTTAGTCAGAATTTAGTTTTCGGTAAATTCAATTCTTGACAATTTTTGTTTTTTTCAGGCAAAATGAAAAGTTTTAATTTTAAAATAAAATTCGTCCTTTTAAGAAATAATTTTTTCCTACTTTCCCAGGATTTAGAATTAATTTACTTCTCTGAGAATCCATTTCCTATTTGTTAAGTGAACAAATAAATTTTAATTGTGACGCAAGGAAGTAAATTTTTTTATTATATTTTTGTATAGAATTTTTTAAAGTATTTCATAATTTTTTTTTCCCTATAAAAATAGACCAATTTATCTCCGGTTTATCTTCGGTTGATCTTTCATTAATGTAGCACGAAAACTCTTGATTTTTATAAATGGGAATGGGAATTTATTAAATTGATTTTTACTCAACAAGAGAGTTTCCTTTTTGTGAAATGGAAAATTTTTCCTTTTTTCAATATTCAATTTGAAAATTAACAAAATTTAATTTTTGTATAATTTTTTAAAATTATTAACTACTTTAATTAATAATTACTAAATTATTTAATAACTATGAACTTCTTATTCAATAATTATAGAAATTATTAATTATTAGTTATTAATTATTAAATTCAATAGATTAATTTCTTGAATGAAGAAAGAAAGGAGGAAAAAATTTTAATTTTGCCGAAAAAAGAAAATCTTTTGTTATTTTGTATATTTTTGAAAGGACACCTTTGGTGAAAATATTTTTGACATTAGATTAGAAATTATTTAAGAAATTATTAATATTAAGGTTTGAAAGACAAACTTTTTACACTCTAATTAGATCACTATACTATATTTAAACAAAAAAAAAACATTCTTATTGCAATGAAATTTTTTAGTTTACAATATTGGTGATGGTTCAGAATGCTTTAACATATTTCATCATTAAAAACAACAACAACAACAAAAAATGCAAAATTTTAATTTTAATTCGAATAAAAAAGAAAACGTAACACTTCTTTCGAAATCGGACAATTTTTTTTACTGCTTATTTCTTTATTTCTATTTTTTTCCAAACGTAAATTCTTTAAATGCATGATTATTAAATTTTTTTGCAAAACAGGTAAGGAACTTTTGATAAAAGAAAAGTAGATTTTAATAGAAGAGGAACTCTAAATTTTTCATAATTCGAATTTTTTTTTGATAATTCAAATAATTGTAATGTAATGCATTTTTTTGCAATAATTTTTCTCTTATTCATTTCTTATCTATGTCTATTATTTATTGATTTATTTACCGGCATAATTTTTTTTCGAATTTATAATTAGAAAATATGCAACCATTGTCAAATTGTTTTGTTTGTTTAGTTCATTTTTATTTATTTTTATTTTTAAATTATTTTTCATTCAGTTTTTTTATTCCTTATTTTATAATGAAAGAAAAGTTATGTAGAGAGTTAATTTTTGAAGAAGAATTATTTCTTTTTAAACATACTTTTAGAAATAAAGTATTTAAATGAAGTTTTAGGAAAATAATTTGAAGAATTATTAAAATAATTGAAATAACGTTTCATTTTTTAAAATGGAAATAAAGGAATAAATTTGAAATAAAAAATTTAATCGAACGCAAAGAAAAGTAGTAAAATTTGAATTTATTTACAATTTATTTTATTGATAGATTTTTAATTTTCAGTTAATCGATCACAACTTAAAATCATTAGTTTGTGAAATTTGTCCTGCTTTTGTATTTTTTTTTCTTTATTTCTCTCTCAATGTTGATAAAATATTCACGAGACTGATTTTTTATTATTGAATTTTTTTAAATGAAAATTGAAAGAAATAAATATATTTTTTAAAATAAATGAATAGAAACAAATTTTTTTTGTTCAAATACATTTTTTACTTAGAAAATAAAAAGAAGAATTAAAACAATACTTTTCTTGAAAGTTAATGAAGCTAAAACATTTTTTATTTCTATGCAGAAAAATAGTTTTCTTTGAGGAAGCAAAAGGACATATTTCCGAAAATTTGTTTCTTGGTAAATGAAAAATTCCATAAGTTAGGAAAAAAAAATTTGTTATGTCGCTTTTCAACACTGTTATTGTTCTTTTTCTAGTTGCTTCGCAAAAGCAGTGGATTTTTTTTTAATAGACAATTTTTTACATTTAAATATATAAATATTGTTGCATTTAGAGAGCGATAGAGTTCCTTGTTCTTGTCTCAGGCTTTGAAAAAAAATAGAAAAACAAAAACAAAAAATAAAATACAAAATAAGAGAAAAAAAAAATTTATTTTTTTCTCTCTTCTCTTATAAAATTCTTTACATGAAAATTAAAATGCAAATTGAACATAATTTTGATTTTGATTTCAGACTACTATCGAAGAAGTGGCCCAAGGTGATCCAAAAGCGTCACTGTTGCAGAAACTTTTATCCGAGTGACTGCTGGCTAGCATCTCGCGAAAGAAGGAAATATATGTAATATATATTTGAGTGATGAAAAGAGTATATACATACACACCTACATTTACATAAAAAAAAACACTATACGTAACGGATACTATTGTATTATATGTAATACTACACGTAAAACCAGTATCCCCAAGTACAATGCGAACAATCACACAAAAGGTTTCGATAAAAAAAAATATTTTCCCAGAGAGAGAAAGAGGAATTGTGTCCCGTGAAAGAAAAAAAAATGAATTTCACATTTTCAGAAAGATATTTTTCTGTAAAAAAAAGATGATGAAGAAGAAGAAGAAGAAGAAGAAGAGGACAAAGAAGAAGAAGAAAGTAGTATGGACCCTGTAGTTGCGGGCAAAATTTTCTAAAAAGGAAAACAAAAAATTTCCTTACCAAAAGGAAATAGTTCTCCCGCGGATAAATAAAAAAAAAGAAGAAGAAGAAATTGCAAATGAAGAGAGAAATTATTTTTGAGAAAAATAAAAATTTTCTCGTGATGGCAGAAAATTGTTTCTGAAAAAACAAAAATTTCCAAGTGAGAAGAGAATTTGAAAAACCACTTTCCAAGAGAAATGGAAATATTTACGAGAAGAGGAAAAACTGTTTTTGTTGTTGTTGTTGTGGAGAAGAAGAATCCTTTTTTGTGAGTACAAAAAGAATTTATTACAAAAAAGAGGTTATGGAATTTTATTTTTGGTGAAAGGTAAAAAGAAAACCGGAGGAAATTATTTGGGAAAATCATTCTCAAGCAAAAGCAAACATTTTTCCCAATGGGGAAATTTTTAATTCTTGTAAAGAATTTAAGTTTGGATAAAGTTTAAATAACTACTAAATTTAGTCTGAATTTGAATAAAATTTAGACAACAAGAAATTAAATTTTGCCAAAATGAAAAAAAAACAAAAATTTAATTATTTAAAACTAAAATATTTTTATGAACCAGTCTTGAAATTTTCTCCCAAGAAACTAGATAGCAAATATCTAAAATAAGAGAAAATCCCAAATAATTTCCCCCTTGAAAAAATATGTTTTTCCCCCCCAAAAAAACAAATGAAAATCTCTTGGAAAAATGTTTTTTCGAAATAAGGAGAAGCTTTTCAGGGAAAAAGGCTGTTGTTCCGAAGTTCAAATCCGAGCGAATTTATTCAGGATGTACAAAAAAAAATGCTTATAAAAAAGAAAGCGAAGTAGTTTTATTCTTGAAAACAAAAAGAAAAAAAAGACGCCCGGAAGCTATTTAAATTTTTTGCATATTTTCAATTAATTTTTTTTCTTTTGTCGTTTTTAATTTTTTTTGTTGGCATTGTATTTGGTACCATTTAAAAAGAAAAAAAACTACGTAGGTACCTCAAAGGTATACTTTACTATACCACTGGCTGTTGAACATAGAAACTATTAAATAGGATTAATTATTGTACACAGAAAAAAAAATAGAGCACTATCATGTTTTCCCTTAATTTAACATCTTTTTGACTATATTATATTATGAATAATATATTTGTGATTGTAAGAATCTGCAACCAAAATGTGACAAAGAATACTTGTTGTTGTTAATATGATTATAATAACGATTATTACTATTATTTTATTGACATCATCATTATCATTATTATTACCAATATTATTGTTACAACTACAATATTATTATAATAGTAAGGTTTATTATTTTATTATTATATTATTATATTATTATTATTATTATATTATTATTATATTATATTATTATATTATATTATATTATATTAATTATTATATTACTATTAATATTGTGAAACACTTGGCGTATGCATATTTCTATTCGATAGTAAGGGTACCAGAGTTGTTTAAAAAATTTGCGTAATTTTTTCTCCTTTTTTCATTACAAAAAAAAAAAAAAGAAACAAAGCGGCATAATTCTTAGGGAGCAAAACGGACAAAGAAAGAAAAATTGTTTCAATTGGCCGCCTTTTTATGGGAGAAAAAATTTTTTTTTTTTAATCCTTTACGTCGGTTTACGGTTTTGCATGTGGCTGTGTTTCGATGGTCGAAAAAGCTTTTAAAGATAGTGTTTGCGTTCGTAAGGATAGAATTTTTTTTTTGTAGACATATCGACCATCGTTCTTCTTTCTTTTTTTACCATTTTTTTTAAGAAGCCCCAAGGGCTCCGATTGTCTCGGATTTTCATGAGAGAGCCGACGCTCGCTAAAAAAGAAAAGCAAGGAGAAAAAGTAGTAAAACGTCTATTTTTTGGACAACCCTGAGCAAAAAAAAAAAAACAAAACAAAATGTATATATTCGTGTATGGAAGAAAAAGAAATCGACCTTCTATTTTGCATAGCTCGGTAATTCTCTTTTTCAGATCTTAGATGCACACTAAATTACTTCTAAACGACAAAAGTTGTTAAACACAAATGATAAAAAAAAAGAAAAGAAAAAATTGAAATTTTTAATTATAGAGATGTTCATAATTATAATAATTATAAAAAAAGAAAGGTGTAATCGCCATTAATTTTTGCGTTCACCCTATAGAAACAGAAAAATTTATAGAGAAATAGTGGATTATTATTATTTTTTTATCTCTTTTTTTTTTAATGACATTGGCTTTTATCCAAGATTGGATGAAAATGCACATCGGTTTACTGAGAGTTTTGTGTTTTTGTTTAAGACAAAAGGAATCGTGTTCCTCGAAGCACTGTAAATTTATTCTTTCGAAAAAAAGGGAAGAATTTAGTTGAAATTGTAGATTTTTCTCTTCAAACGTTTCTCTAATTTATTTTGAATTGTTTTTTTTCTAATTTATTCAAAAATCGGACAATTTTATTGAAATTTCTAATTACGAATTCTTTGTCAGAATGTTTATTTTAATTTAGTAACAAAAATTTGATGTTTCTATTTTTTTGCTATAGAAATTTAATGTTTTTCTTTTTATATTCGAATTTCCTGGTAAAATTTTTTCTATGTTCCTTGCTTTTATTAAAATTTACTTTAATGGAATTTTTTTCTTAAAAATTTTCGATTTAAATTCTCCATTAAAACTTTTGCTAGAATTTTTTTTTATTACACTTCTCAACAAAATTTTTTTTTATCTTTTCAATTGAAAATTTGTTAACTTTCTTTAATTATTTTCTTATAAAAATTTGTCTAAAAATTTGTATAGAAATTTGCTTAGTAATTTGTTCAAATATTTGCTTTGAAATTTGTTTAAAAACTTGTTTAGAAATTTATTTAAAAATCGGTTTAGAAATTGGTTTAGAAATTTGTTTAGAAATTCGTTTAAAAAATTTTATTAAAATTCCTTTCCTTAAAATATTATTTTACTAGAAAAAAAAAATTTTTTTAAGCTAATCTCAATTTGGCTGAATATTTCTAAAATATTTTTGCAAAATTGTAAAAAATTATATTTACTCGTTTATCGAAAATTTAACTTTCCTTTTTTCTATAAATATAATGTTAATATAACTTTATTTCTACTCTTTATGAAAAGAAAACTATTATTAATCAAAAGAACTATTATTATCTTTGTGATAAATGTAAATTACGTCTTTAATTATTCTTCTAAGTTTTGTTGATAATATGACAGTAGAAATTGTCTTTAATTTTTTGAAGAAAAAAAAGAATATTTTTGCAATAACGTAATTATGTGTTTTTTTTTCTTTTTATTTTTTTGTTGTTGTAAATCTTTGTAAAACTATTTAAGGTGCTTTGAATATTGCTTTCGTTAATCCAAGCAATTAAAAAATTTTTCATGTTATATGCAAAATTTGTGCAATACAAATTTTTTTTAAGAATGTAATTTAAAATATTTGGACTATATATGATAATTATTGTAATGAATTGAAAATTTTTTAAATTTAATTATGTTTGGAATTTTTTTATTTGATAAGAATTTATTAATGATTAATTATTGAAATTGTTGGATTAGTTAATGATTCCGATTTTTAATCAATTAATTAAACATGATTTCTTGTATGTTATATTTTTATATGATAATTACGAAGTAATGAAAATAAATTCCTCTACGAAGGAATAATTAAGAAAAGATTCTCTGCGAAGGAACAAGTGTAAAAGAAATTTAAAAAAAAGTAACAAAATTTCCCGTAAGAAGAAATAGTTGTAAAAAAAATTTCCTGTATGAAAAAAAATGTGGAAAGTTATGATTACTATATAAAAGTATAATAAAATGGGTAATAGGTATTTAAGAACTATAATATTTATTACAAGATGAAATCACGATCGTAAATTGTGTTTAATTAATTGATCGGAAATTAATCTGTACCCTTCTTCGTGTAATATTTCGAAATTTTTTTTCTAAAAATTGTAGATGAAAATAGAAATTAGAAAATATTGAGAAAGAATATTAAAGAAAACTGTACTTCGCCTTAAAGATACGAATTTTTGAAACTTGAAACACAATATTATGTATAAGTAAAGCTTTGCACAATAATTATAGAGTAAAAAGAAAAGTTCTCTCGAGGCTTCGAATTTTAGAATTTAGAATTTGTGACAATTTTAAAGAAAGCAGAGAAAAGAATTTAAAAAAAATAAAATAACAAAAAGAAAAAAGAATTCCGAATATTAAACGAAGAAAAACAAAGAGAGAAAGGGGAAAAAAGGGGATTTTTCGAGTGAACACGAAACGCTAGTAGTTTTGATCTCTTGTCTGTGATTTTCAAAGTGTAGGAAGAGCACCGAAGACTACTTTCAAGTTACGTTTTTAAAAAACTAAAAAAAAAATGTATATAGTTTTTTTCTCGCCTATTTTTACCGCTCAGCTGCATTTTCCTCCACTTATTGAAAAATAGAGAATTTCGTCTCTATTTTAAAAAAGTGGGAGTTGCGACAAAAGAAAATTGAGGAAAATAAGAAAAATAAACTCCTTTTGAGAGATGTACGTGTACATACAAACATATGTACATTTGCAAAATATTATTGCGTATAATTTGATACGTAGATATGTGTGTGTGTATAAGTAGATTAATTAGGAGTCGGAAGTGTGTGTGTTTGTTTGTATGCGCGTGCGTGTATATATTAGTGAGTTATGTCATATAGATAGATGATATGTGCTTTCTAATGATGAATAATTTTATAAATATAAATATAATACCGATGTTTCAAGTGTATGTTCAATTCTTTTTTTTTCTCTTTCTCTCTGTCTCTATCTCTATTACTATCTCTCATTCTCTGACTCTATCACTGTCTCTATATCTCTGTCTGTCTTTTTCTCTTAATCTCTCTCTCTCTCTCATTAATAAATAATGTGCATCCGACGATATATATATAATATAATAATATATAAATATTATTATATTCGACGTTTATCGGGCCGAAAAAAATTATTCCTAGTTGTCAGAAGTAATTTATTGGTCGTGCATCGATTTGCGTTGATCGCTGTTAATATATATATATGAAAATATATACATATATTTTTTAGCTGGGCGATCGAATAAAAGTGTAATAAAATGTGAAAAAACGTTTATATGCAATTTTTTGGTGAATTTTTTTTTTAAATTCCATTTCTCCCCCTGTAAATCTTTGGTTTTTAGTTTTGGCGAAGGAAGAGAAAGTTAGAGAAATGCAAATTTCGTTTCTTTAATTTTTAATTTTTTTTAAGGCAAAATTACAATGAAAGAAATTTAATTTAAATTAAATTATACGAAAGAAAGGAATTAAATTGAAATTTCATTTCAAGCGAAACTGGAAATTCAATTTCATTTCTCTCTTGTACTTTTTTTGTTGTTAAATTTGTGTACGAAAAATTAAAACTAAAATAAGAATTAAACTAAACTATAATTTTTCTAATAAAATAATTAAATTAGTAATGTTTACATAGTCATGTTTAAAAATTAAAAATATGAGTAATAATTGAATTTTCGATGAATTTCTTTTTCATTTCTTATTTCTAGAAATAATTAAACTTAAACAAATTTTTTAAATTCAAATCTTGAAATTTAATTATTTATAAAACTTGCAAGTGAAATTCTTCCAAAATTGAATTATTTTCAAGAATTTTTCTCTTTAGATATTCAATTAATTTATAAATTTGTTCTTAAAATTCTTCCCTAAATAAATTATTATCAAATTACTTATAATAATAAATTTAAATTGAAAATGTTTGAATTGGAATTGAACTGAAATTTAAATTTTCAAAATAATTAAACTTAAAAAAAATTTTTATCTTAAAATCTTGAAATTTAATTATTTTCCAGAATTATATCTTTAAAAGTATTCAATTTATAAATTTTTTCTTAAAATTCTTCCCTAAATAAATTATTATCAAATTACTTATAATAAATTTAAATTGAAAATGTTTGAATTTGAATTCAACTTAAATTTAAATTTTCAAAATCTTAATTCATTTTATAAAAATTACAATTAACATTTCTATTGAAATAGTTTTTTTTTAAATATGAAAATGCTCTTCTTCAAAAATAATCGAAATTTCTTTAAAAAATTTGATAATTTAAAAAACTAGTAATTTTTTCAGAAGAATTTTAATAAATCATTTATGACTGTTTCCTTTTTAATATTTGTATAATCTTAGAAAATTTAATTTTTTTTAAATATATCAGTGGCTTTTTTTAGAAAAAAAATATTAAAGTGTTTGTAGATTTAAAAAAAATGTTGATTACAGATTATATAAAAGTAATTTATTTGACTTTGCCTTACAAGTTATAGGATTAGCGTTACAATAATATAAAGTTAATTTAAATAGTTTCTCTTGTTTTACATAAATGATAAGTTGTAAAATCGCACAAGGCACTATATTAATTTATATCGAAGTAATATTTGGCAGTCGTAGATGTTAATGTATAATAATTCATTTATGGCACAGCGCGAGATTTTGCTCTTCCATGTAATTTCTTTTTTTCTTTCTTTCTTTCTTTCTTTTAATAACAATTAATATTACGAAGTATGAAACACGCAAGATGAAAGATATTTTTTTTTGACACAATCTGACATCAGTATATAGAATATATAACTTAATTACTTTCAAGTAAATTTCTAAATTATTTTTTATATACATACTTGTGACTATCACGAAAATTATATTCAAAATGTTCATAATTATTCAAAATCGTTTTCTATTTTGATTTTGTAGAACAAAAATATTTTCAGTTTTCAGCCAAGTTTAGAAAACATTTTTCCAGCTCTACAAGAGACAAGTTTTTTTTAATAAACAAGAAGAGGTAACTTTTTTTTATCAACACTTCTTTTTTTTCTAAAATAATTTTTTTCCATGAATTAAAAGATAGAGAATTTTGGTTACTGTTGGATTTGATTTTATACACTAGGATAAGAAACGTGATTATCTATTAAAAAGAAAAAGAATCCTCAATAATTAGATTGTGAATCATTTTCAGAATGAACGCGATTTCGCCTTGGATTTTGATGATGAGCGCGTTGTCTACCATACGGATGTCTTTGCTGTTGTGCTGGTCTTTGATTTCGTTGCCACTCGTAGGGACGATTCTGATTTCTCGGGACAAATGTTCGATCTGATTCCTCACGACTCTCTGGATGATAACTACTCTGATGATAACGATTGTCCCTCAGTGCATTCAATGGATATGTGTTCGTATTGTCCTCGTTGACGAGTCGTCGTCGACAAACAGAGCAACGACTTACTCTCGACGTGTGGTCAGCCTTGAGTGTTTGCTGTAGAGGTTTTCTAAATTGCTCGTAATCCTTCACTGTTGCCAGCCAATAGGAAATTGCAGTTCCAAAGTAATTGCAAGTACCAAGACCACGACACTCGATGAATGGTCGTGTGCGGAATTCCTCCAGACAAGAACCCGGTGAGACTAACGACTGTCCACCGCCCGCTGCTCCCGAATCACGATGCTGAAAGAAGGATCAAAATTATTATTTCGATTCTTTCTTTTAAATTCGGAAAAATTGAAAAATATTGAGAAATATTGTTCTAAATTACAACTTTTGTCCTAAGTTACAAAATTAGGATTTTTGTTTACCATTAGGAAACTGTAGCCAACCCAGGCCTCTTCCCATCCGCCGGGACATTGAGGAATGTCCATGGTTTGACTGTGAATGGCAATTAATCTTGTGGGGGCTTCGCAGACGGAGCATCGTGAAATGTAGCGACCGACCTCGGTCGCTGGAATCGGTGTCATCATCATTGGCATCGGCTCCGTTGAACTCAGCCAATAACTGTAATCGTTTCTTTGGGCGTAATCACAAACGTCGTTCAAATTGCAAACCGAGAACGGCATCGTGGAGAACTTTCGCAGGCAACTTCCGGCTTGACCTGCGCACGAAAATTAAATTCTTTAACAATTCTGATTCATTCAGCAATTTCTATTACTAGTATTTTAGTACCAACTTCAACAGAATTTAATTAATTTTTCAAATAACAATGATCTAAAAAAAAAACGTTACCCAAGTCCTGAGCCCATGGATGACCATTGCCCATGATGTGCAAAAGAGAGAATCCGTCCCACAATTTAACAGTGTTTCGCGGACAAGTGGGAATCATTTCTGACTGCGAATGCCTGGCGAAGAAAAATCCTCGATTTTGAGGACCTCGAGGTCTTGGCGCCGGGTCTCCAATCTGTCCCGGATGTCCTTTGGTTCAAAGACAGAAAATTCCAAATGAGAATTGGATAAAGAAGATATTTTTTGAGTACCTAGTTTTCTTTTTATTTTTGTTGAAAGAGAGAAAAGGTAAAAAAAATTACCAGGAACTCCAGGACGTCCGTTCGTTCCAGGAGGACCTTGGAAACCATTAGGTCCGTCTCTTCCTGACAAGCCTGGTGGACCGACTGGACCATCCATTCCCCGTTCTCCAAAACGACCTGGCAAACCGTCTTCACCCGGTTCTCCTGACTCTCCCTTTCTTCCTGTTAAACCTGTGCAAAATCAATGAAAATTTCCCCTTAAATTCATCATTCAGTAATAATGGAAAAATTCCTCTAAGGATAGATTTTGTACCTGGTAGTCCAGGTGGTCCATCATCTCCAGGTAAACCTGGTCTAGGTACTGATGGGAATGGAATCAATCCACGATGTCCTTTCGGTCCCTGGAACAAAAACAAAAATTTAGTCGCAAGCTAAGTAGGAAAACAACTAATGAATTCGACGTACGATATTTGATAGAATTCGGATTATTAAGCCTAGTTTTGACTATTAAGTATTAATTAATTAATTAATAATTAACACTGAAGAACAGAAAAAGTATAAAAAAAAACTATTAAGTAGTAATTAGCAATCACTTAATACAGAAGTAGTATTCCAAATAGAAGAAAGAATTTATCACCTGTGGACCAGGGGGTCCAGGTGGTCCAGGAACACCAGGATATCCATCAATTCCCCTTTCGCCCTTAGCACCAGGAATTCCCGGTCTTCCTTGATTTCCACTATCACCTCTCGCGCCCTTTTGACCATGCACACCATCGAGTCCT
The DNA here is from genome assembly GCA_032872475.1 of Leptopilina myrica (nomen nudum). NCBI lineage: Eukaryota > Metazoa > Arthropoda > Insecta > Hymenoptera > Figitidae > Leptopilina > Leptopilina myrica (nomen nudum). The sequence goes on from CM065467.1 coordinate 29,310,094, forward strand.
AATAAACCAGCATCTCCTCTCTCACCTTTGTGACTAAACTCGGCTGTTCCTGGTTCACCTCTATAACCCTTTGGACCAACCGGTCCCGGGAAACCCGGCTGACCTGGAAGACCTGGCTCCCCAGGATATCCGACATATCCTCTTTGACCTATATTAAAAGTAATGAAATACTTATTCAACTGGTTTTTGATTTTATTTTCTCATATTAAAACTAAACATTTATCATCACTAACCGACGTCGCCTCTCATTCCCTTAGGACCAGGAATAATTTCGCCTTCATCGCCATGAATTCCTTTAGGACCATTAGGACCATACTCTCCAGGTGCTCCCTTTTGTCCCGGACGTCCGGGAATTCCCACTCGTCCGTCCAATCCATCGCGACCTGATTCTCCAGGTTCGGCAAATTGACCAGGTAAACCTGAAAGAAATTCATTTTCAAATTCATGAAGCAATTAAAAAATTATATCTATCAACGTTATTTGACTTTGTATAAAAAAATGTTTTTAAAATACAACATTATTTATTAACTAAAAAGCATTCTTTAATAAGAATTCATGACTTTCAAATTTCAGGTAAAGAATTAAGAATGAGCAGATAATTGAAAAGCTTTTCTTCAAGATTCTATTAGAAGAACAGAAGACGTAAAAGGTATGCCATCATCAGATGGCACAGAAGAAATGGAAACTACTATGCATCTCAAAATTTCATAAAATTACACCAAAATACTTTGCTTTTTGAAAACATGGTATCAAGAGAACATAAGCAGGCAGAAGTATTCACCGTAAATAAGAAGTGGATGTACTATTTAATTTAAACATCAAAAAGTTTTAAAATTGTATTTTTTTATTCAAATGTACGTCAATTTCAACATACTATTTCTTACAATAAAGAATACATCAATAAACATAATAAAAAAACGAATATTTGTGTAATTTATTTCATTATTTATTAAATAGGTTAGTTCCGTAAAAATCCGCTAATATGAGACAAGTGGCGCCAAAATTAGACTCAATTTTTGGCGCCACTTGTGTCATATTAGCGGATTTTTCAGGAACTAATGAGTAATTTTAATTAATTGTTTTCTCTTTTTATTTGTATTTTTTAAATAAAAAAACGGTTTGTTTACTCTTTTTATTAGTTAATAAGCATCATACATCAATAAACAACATTAAAAACAATAGTTTAAACAATTTATTTCATTATTTCTTGATTAGGTTAGTTCCATAAAAATCCGCTAATATGAGACAAGTGGCGCCAAAATTTGACATTGGTTTTTGGCAAAAAATCAGGTTCAATTTTTGGCGCCACTTGTGTCATATTAGCGGATTTTTCAGGAACTAATTACTTATTTTATTTAATTGTTTTCTCTTTTTATTTGTATTTTTTTAATAAAAAAACGGTTTGTTTACTCTTTTTATTAGTCAATAAGCATCATACATCAATAAACAACATTAAAAACAATAGTTTAAACAATTTATTTTATTATTTCTTGAATAGGTTAGTTCCATAAAAATCCGCTAATATGAGACAAGTGGCGCCAAAATTAGACTCAATTTTTGGCGCCACTTGTGTCATATTAGCGGATTTTTCAGGAACTAATGAGTAATTTTAATTAATTGTTTTCTCTTTTTATTTGTATTTTTTAAATAAAAAAACGGTTTGTTTACTCTTTTTATTAGTCAATAAGCATCATACATCAATAAACAACATTAAAAACAATAGTTTAAACAATTTATTTTATTATTTCTTGAATAGGTTAGTTCCATAAAAATCCGCTAATATGAGACAAGTGGCGCCAAAATTAGACTCAATTTTTGGCGCCACTTGTGTCATATAAGCGGATTTTTCACGAACTAATGACTAATTTTAATTAATTGTTTTCTCTTTTTATTTGTATTTTTTAAATAAAAAAACGGTTTGTTTACTCTTTTTATTAGTTAATAAGCATCATACATCAATAAACAACATTAAAAACAATAGTTTAAACAATTTATTTTATTATTTCTTGATTAGGTTAGTTCCATAAAAATCCGCTAATATGAGACAAGTGGCGCCAAAATTTGACATTGGTTTTTGGCAAAAAATCAGGTTCAATTTTTGGCGCCACTTGTGTCATATTAGCGGATTTTTCAGGAACTAATGACTTATTTTATTTAATTGTTTTCTCTTTTTATTTGTATTTTTTTAATAAAAAAACGGTTTGTTTACTCTTTTTATTAGTCAATAAGCATCATACATCAATAAACAACATTAAAAACAATAGTTTAAACAATTTATTTTATTATTTCTTGAATAGGTTAGTTCCATAAAAATCCGCTAATATGAGACAAGTGGCGCCAAAATTAGACTCAATTTTTGGCGCCACTTGTGTCATATAAGCGGATTTTTCAGGAACTAATGAGTAATTTTAATTAATTGTTTTCTCTTTTTATTTGTATTTTTTAAATAAAAAAACGGTTTGTTTACTCTTTTTATTAGTTAATAAGCATCATACATCAATAAACAACATTAAAAACAATAGTTTAAACAATTTATTTTATTATTTCTTGAATAGGTTAGTTCCATAAAAATCCGCTAATATGAGACAAGTGGCGCCAAAATTAGACTCAATTTTTGGCGCCACTTGTGTCATATAAGCGGATTTTTCAGGAACTAATGAGTAATTTTAATTAATTGTTTTCTCTTTTTATTTGTATTTTTTAAATAAAAAAACGGTTTGTTTACTCTTTTTATTAGTTAATAAGCATCATACATCAATAAACAACATTAAAAACAATAGTTTAAACAATTTATTTTATTATTTCTTGATTAGGTTAGTTCCATAAAAATCCGCTAATATGAGACAAGTGGCGCCAAAATTTGACATTGGTTTTTGGCAAAAAATCAGGTTCAATTTTTGGCGCCACTTGTGTCATATTAGCGGATTTTTCAGGAACTAATGTCTTATTTTATTTAATTGTTTTCTCTTTTTATTTGTATTTTTTTAATAAAAAAACGGTTTGTTTACTCTTTTTATTAGTCAATAAGCATCATACATCAATAAACAACATTAAAAACAATAGTTTAAACAATTTATTTTATTATTTCTTGAATAGGTTAGTTCCATAAAAATCCGCTAATATGAGACAAGTGGCGCCAAAATTAGACTCAATTTTTGGCGCCACTTGTGTCATATAAGCGGATTTTTCACGAACTAATGACTAGTTTTAATTAATTGTTTTCTCTTTTTATTTGTATTTTTTTAAATAAAAAACGGTTTGTTTACTCTTTTTATTAGTTAATAAGCATCATACATCAATAAACAACATTAAAAACAATAGTTTAAACAATTTATTTTATTATTTCTTGATTAGGTTAGTTCCATAAAAATCCGCTAATATGAGACAAGTGGCGCCAAAATTTGATATTGGTTTTTGGCAAAAAATCAGGTTCAATTTTTGGCGCCACTTGTGTCATATTAGCGGATTTTTCAGGAACTAATGAGTAATTTTAATTAATTGTTTTCTCTTTTTATTTGTATTTTTTAAATAAAAAAACGGTTTGTTTACTCTTTTTATTAGTTAATAAGCATCATACATCAATAAACAACATTAAAAACAATAGTTTAAACAATTTATTTTATTATTTCTTGATTAGGTTAGTTCCATAAAAATCCGCTAATATGAGACAAGTGGCGCCAAAATTAGACTCAATTTTTGGCGCCACTTGTGTCATATAAGCGGATTTTTCAGGAACTAATGAGTAATTTTAATTAATTGTTTTCTCTTTTTATTTGTATTTTTTAAATAAAAAAACGGTTTGTTTACTCTTTTTATTAGATAATAAGCATCATACATCAATAAACAACATTAAAAACAATAGTTTAAACAATTTATTTTATTATTTCTTGATTAGGTTAGTTCCACAAAAATCCGCTAATATGAGACAAGTGGCGCCAAAATTAGACTCAATTTTTGGCGCCACTTGTGTCATATAAGCGGATTTTTCAGGAACTAATGAGTAATTTTAATTAATTGTTTTCTCTTTTTATTTGTATTTTTTAAATAAAAAAACGGTTTGTTTACTCTTTTTATTAGATAATAAGCATCATACATCAATAAACAACATTAAAAACAATAGTTTAAACAATTTATTTTATTATTTCTTGATTAGGTTAGTTCCACAAAAATCCGCTAATATGAGACAAGTGGCGCCAAAATTAGACTCAATTTTTGGCGCCACTTGTGTCATATAAGCGGATTTTTCAGGAACTAATGAGTAATTTTAATTAATTGTTTTCTCTTTTTATTTGTATTTTTTAAATAAAAAAACGGTTTGTTTACTCTTTTTATTAGATAATAAGCATCATACATCAATAAACAACATTAAAAACAATAGTTTAAACAATTTATTTTATTATTTCTTGATTAGGTTAGTTCCACAAAAATCCGCTAATATGAGACAAGTGGCGCCAAAATTAGACTCAATTTTTGGCGCCACTTGTGTCATATAAGCGGATTTTTCAGGAACTAATGAGTAATTTTAATTAATTGTTTTCTCTTTTTATTTGTATTTTTTAAATAAAAAAACGGTTTGTTTACTCTTTTTATTAGATAATAAGCATCATACATCAATAAACAACATTAAAAACAATAGTTTAAACAATTTATTTTATTATTTCTTGATTAGGTTAGTTCCATAAAAATCCGCTAATATGAGACAAGTGGCGCCAAAATTAGACTCAATTTTTGGCGCCACTTGTGTCATATAAGCGGATTTTTCAGGAACTAATGAGTAATTTTAATTAATTGTTTTCTCTTTTTATTTGTATTTTTTAAATAAAAAAACGGTTTGTTTACTCTTTTTATTAGATAATAAGCATCATACATCAATAAACAACATTAAAAACAATAGTTTAAACAATTTATTTTATTATTTCTTGATTAGGTTAGTTCCACAAAAATCCGCTAATATGAGACAAGTGGCGCCAAAATTAGACTCAATTTTTGGCGCCACTTGTGTCATATAAGCGGATTTTTCAGGAACTAATGAGTAATTTTAATTAATTGTTTTCTCTTTTTATTTGTATTTTTTAAATAAAAAAACGGTTTGTTTACTCTTTTTATTAGATAATAAGCATCATACATCAATAAACAACATTAAAAACGATAGTTTAAACAATTTATTTTATTATTTCTTGAATAGGTTAGTTCCATAAAAATCCGCTAATATGAGACAAGTGGCGCCAAAATTAGACTCAATTTTTGGCGCCACTTGTGTCATATAAGCGGATTTTTCAGGAACTAATGAGTAATTTTAATTAATTGTTTTCTCTTTTTATTTGTATTTTTTTAATAAAAAAACGGTTTGTTTACTCTTTTTATTAGTCAATAAGCATCATACATCAATAAACAACATTAAAAACAATAGTTTAAACAATTTATTTTATTATTTCTTGATTAGGTTAGTTCCATAAAAATCCGCTAATATGAGACAAGTGGCGCCAAAATTAGACTCAATTTTTGGCGCCACTTGTGTCATATTAGCGGATTTTTCAGGAACTAATGACTTATTTTATTTAATTGTTTTCTCTTTTTATTTGTATTTTTTTAATAAAAAAACGGTTTGTTTACTCTTTTTATTAGTCAATAAGCATCATACATCAATAAACAACATTAAAAACAATAGTTTAAACAATTTATTTTATTATTTCTTGAATAGGTTAGTTCCATAAAAATCCGCTAATATGAGACAAGTGGCGCCAAAATTAGACTCAATTTTTGGCGCCACTTGTCTCATATTAGCGGATTTTTTAGGAACTAATTGCTAAATTGAACATATTGTTTTTTGTTTTGTTTGTATTTTTTTGTGAAATAGATGTTTGATTTATTTAACTATAAGCATAGTGCAATTAGTTTTTAGATATTAAATTTTATGTTTGTAGTGGAATATTATAAGGAGGTTATGGATAGGTGATGTTTTTTATCAGGATTGTAATGCCCATGAAAATAAGTATAGATTATATTTTTTGTTAATAAGGTTTTTATTATGTATATTCCTTCAATAAAATGTATTATAATGTTATAATTTGCAAGCACTGTGTTAATTCTTCTGCAGTTAATTATCTTCCATGCGTTTAGAAATTTGAAGCAAAAGCGTATAGTTGATTGTTTTTTACCTGGCATTCCAGGCATTCCTCGATCTCCGGGAAGACCTGGAAGTCCCTCGAGTCCTGGAAATCCGTCTGCTCCTCTAAATCCTATATCTCCTTCCATTCCCTAAGCAGTAAATATTTGAACATTTTTTTAAATGTACAAGTGTAAAATTTTGTAAAATTTACATCCAACAAGGATTCTAGTGGCATGTGAACAAAAAGTATTTTAGGTAAATTAAAATCACAACTTGAAAATTTTCAATTACCTTTAAACCAACGAAACCAGGGTATCCAGCTTCTCCCCTTTCTCCCTTTCTTCCGGGAAATCCGTGCATTCCAGGAATGCCAAAGTCGCCCTTGGTGCCTATCAAATATGGCGCTATTCCTGGTTCACCAACTTGACCTTTTCGCCCCCGAGGACCTGGAGCGCCGGGATATCCTACGAAACCTACATCTCCGGGCATTCCTGAAAAATTCAGGTCGTTAAATTTATTTCTTCTGATTAATAAAACTACTGAAGTTAGGAATGAGGTATTTAGTATATTCAAAAAACTTGCCAGGTCGTCCCATTTGACCAGGATCTCCTTCCATTCCTTGTTGACCTTTCAGACCTTCGAAACCAGCTGGTCCCATTAGTCCTCGTTTACCTTTCTCACCATGTCTTCCATGCAATCCAGGCTTTCCGGGCCAACCTTTGTATCCTTCATCACCTCTTTCTCCCTTTTCACCATCCAAACCCATGTCTCCGATTTCTCCCTAAAAATCAACCAAAATGAATCGTTAGCAAAATTCAAAAGACTTTGAAGGAGAAAAATTCTGCAAATTTTGCACCTACCTTGAGTCCTCTAAGTCCATCGATGCCGTCGAAGCCCGCGTCTCCTTGCTCTCCCTTCTCGCCATCGAAGCCATCTTTCGCCATTCCAGGCTCTCCTGGAAGACCAGGTCGACCGTCAATTCCCGGCCTGCCTGGAGATCCCACTTCTCCCATGAATCCTGGTTCACCCTTAACACCCTGAGGACCGCTGAATGAATTTTCTCCTCGTGGTCCGTCTGGCCCGTCAGGTCCAATATCACCAATAACACCTGAAGAATTTTCCAAACGTTTTGCCTTATTTTTTCTATTTCCCTAATTTGATCTTATTATATTTTTTTAATTCGTTCCTTCTTTACGAAAAATAGAAAAAAAAGTAACGAACCCTTGAATCCGGGTGGACCATCCGGTCCCATAAGTCCTTCAGCTCCAATGTCACCACGTTCGCCTTTGGGACCCACTTCCCCATCGGCGCCGTCTAAACCCGGTCTTCCATCTGCTCCAGGTTCACCGCGCATTCCAACATCGCCCTCCATTCCCGGAAGTCCCGGTAGACCCGGAGCACCATTCATTCCTCTAAATCCAATAATTCCCGTTGCTCCATCCTCGCCTCGTCGTCCCGGAAAGCCCGTATCTCCCTTCAATCCCTTCATTCCTCCAAATCCAGGTGCTCCATCAGGTCCTAATTAGGAAAATTTCGAAATTAACAATTAATTACTCACGCTTATAAATTATTTTACAATTTTTTATTACTATTATTTCCATTTCGTCTAATTATTACCAATTAAAACTATTCGCAAACATTATATTCTCTAATTAGCGGATAACAAAATCAGCAGAAATAAGTAAAATTGAAAAACTTTATTCTCACCTTTATAGCCCATGTCACCGGGAAGTCCTCTAAATCCAGGTGAACCTGGAATTCCGGGCATTCCTCTTGACCCTTGGATACTGTCACCTCGTGAGCCTTTCGATCCCTAAAAAATAATCACAAAATAAAATTTTTAATATATAAAAACATTTGGTACAATTTTATTTTCTTAGATATTTTTCTAAATACTTGTAAACCGCTGAGTCCAGTGAATCCTGGAGCTCCTTTGGCGCCTCTCATTCCTTTCGGTCCATCATAACCACCTCTTCCTGGATATCCTCGTGGACCATGTTCACCATATTCTCCCTTTTCTCCATGAAGACCCATCTCACCAATATCGCCATATATTAAATTAGTTCCCGGATCACCACGCTCTCCCTTCTGTGCCGGAAAACCCTGAAAACAAATTCCAATCTCGCTACAGTTTTTATTTACCACAATTAATTGAAATTTGTGGAAAAAATCTATAGTAAATAATAATAGTTTAAATAATTTTAAATAGCAATTATATAATTCCTATCTTTTAAAATAGGAATGAAATAAAAACAAAATTAATGAGAGAAAAACGACGGGGTTAATTTTAATAAGAGGAAAACATCCAGAAGAGAAAACGTTTGAAAAATTTTTTGAAAAAATTGTTTGAATAATAAATATGAAAGATAAAAAATATTGTCCGTACTGGAAAACCTTCAGGACCCATGAGACCTGGTTGTCCAGGAGTTCCTCGTGGTCCTTCTTCACCCGGCATTCCCGGATAGCCTTTGAGACCAGGCGCTCCTTGGAATGAACGACCCGGTGGTCCTGAAGGTCCTGGCAAACCGACAAATCCAACGTCGCCCATTCGGCCCTTAAAACCTTTGTAGCCATCGAATCCTAAAAAAGAAAATCAAAAGAAATTCTCTTTAATAAGAACATAGTTTCTAAATTAAGACTACATTGTTTCTTCTCTCAAAAATATTTTCAAAAAGCTGAAAATTTTTTTTCGCAATATTATAAAAATAAAAGACGTACCTGCTTCTCCATCTTCTCCCTTATAACCCCTCAAGCCTTTAATATTTTCAAAATACGCCGACGCTGAATTGCCCCGTTCACCTTTAACTCCAGGAATACCGCGTTCACCTTTTGGACCAGGTAAACCGGGAATACCTGCATCACCTCGCAGAAGATAAATTTCAACTGAAGCATCGTCTCCTTTTTCACCGATGCGACCATATTTTCCGGGCACTCCGTCTCTGCCGGACAGTCCGGGCAATCCGTGTTCGCCCTAGAAATTCAAATTATTGCACCAATAATAAAAAATATCAAAAATAATCATAATAAAATTATTAAAAAAAAAAAATAATAATAATTTGTTTTCTGAAAAGGAAAGAAAAATTAATTTACCTTTGCGCCTTTGGGTCCTTGGATACCTTCGTCGCCGGATAGACCAGGACGACCTCTGGGACCGATTAATCCCTCTGGACCAGGAAGACCCTTGTCACCTTTGTCACCGGTAGCGTAAAGAAATTCTGTCTTATTTTCCGGAGGCCAAATAATTCTTCCCGGCTCTCCTTTGGGTCCGGTAACACCAGCGATTCCAGTTCGTCCACTGGTACCTTCCAAACCCGGTGGACCAACGACTCCAGCTTTTCCCCGAATACCTTTCTGTCCCCTTGGTCCTGGGAATCCTGGATAACCTGGAGTTCCTGCAAATCCTTGTCTTCCACTTTCTCCCTGCTCACCCTTTAGTCCCGGTAATCCTGAAATTCATTTTATTATTTATTTTATTCTTATAATTTTTTTTACTTTTTATCATTTATTTTATTCTCTCTTTATAGTTCAAATTTTTGTATTTTCAAATATAAACATCAATTTTAAAAAAAATTATAAACTCAAAATTGAAAAATTCAATTATTTTCAACCGTTTCAATAAAATTCTTGTAAAGAAAAATAATTATTTTTAAACGTTTTAATAAAATTTAACAATTAAATTTAATTATTTTCAAACTTACTGATTAAACTCTTTGCAAAAATTAATTACTTTCGAAAAATAAAATTTTTTTGAAAGACTTTAATTATTTTCATAAATATAATAAAATTCTTCCGAAGAATTCAATTATTTTATTTAAATAATGAAATTCTTCTCAGAAAATCAATTATTTTATTTTTAATACAATTTTAATAAAATTTCTAAGAAAATAATTAATTAAAATTGTTAACAAACACAATTACTCTAAAAACTTGAAGAAATTGTTTTCACCAGTTATAAAATTTTTCTCAGAAATTAAATTATTGTCAATAATTATATTTTCATTTAACAGTTCCTCTTTGTTTTCTTTTAGAAAAGAGAAAATTTTTTTTTTAAATACCTGGTGTACAAACGCCACAGTCGTCACCGTGAAGTCCCTTGTCGCCCTTAAATCCTGGAAGTCCTGAAAATCCGGGTACTCCCGCAGTACCTGGAATTCCTGGAAGACCACTTTCTCCAGGCGGTCCTCGAATTCTCACACCTTTCCCTGGGAAACCCTTGTCACCTATTTTTCAATTTTTAAATAATTAATTTTCAATTCTCAATTATCAGAAAAATATTATTTTGAAAATAAAAATTTTGTTACCAACCAATAAATATTTTGAAAATTTATGCTTTTTGGCAAAACTAATTCAATTATTAATTAATTACCTACTAATAATTAATTCATTAAATTGAAAACAAATTAAATTATAATCCGATGGTTAAGTTTACGTATTAAAATTTTATCCTTTTTGCCAATTGAATTAACTATTAATTAATCAATTATTATTTAATTTTTAAGATAGTCCCTTTAAAAATTAATTAGATTGAAAATAAATTAAATTACCAGGTGGTCCAGGATCACCGCGATCTCCATGGAGTCCAGGATAGCCGTCGAAACCTCTTTTTCCTTCTTGTCCAGGTGGACCAACGATTGCCAGACCAGGAAAACCTTTATCTCCAACAATGCCAGGAAGTCCTGGATAACCTGGAGGACCAATCGGTCCCCTTGGTCCCGATGGAGCTAATTTTCGGAAAGAAGAAAAAGAATTTAATATTAAAACTTCTGGAAAGAGAAGAAAAGGCAAAAAATTTCAATGAGAAAAAAATTATTTACCATCGTCTCCTCGTTCTCCTTTTTCGGATGTTCCTTTTTTGCCAGGTAATCCGGGAATTCCTGGAGGACCCGGAGGACCTGCCGGTCCAATATAGCCCACATTTCCTGCAAGTCCTGGTGTTCCCGATTCTCCTTGATCGCCAGGCGGTCCTGTTTAAAGATTTAAAATTTTGGTTTCAATTTTAGTTTAAATTTAATTTTTAAATTTAGTTCTTAAATTTTGGTTTAAATTCAGTTTTTAAATTTCAGTTAAGAAAAATGTTCCAATTACGTTTCTCGTTAATATTTTCATTTACCTAAATCTCCCTGAGGTCCAATACTTCCAGGCACCATTTCATCGAGTTCCGGAATATAAGCGCCCTTCTCACCCTCAGCTCCTTGTCTTCCAGGTGGTCCAGGATTGCCATCCTCTCCCGGTTCTCCCTGTCAGTCAAAAATAATTTTTTATTCCACCAAAATTATTTTCTCCTTTCTTTCAAAAATTAATTACTAATTAATAATAATAATTGACGTCTTACGTCAAAACCGTCGGTTCCCGGTCGTCCCTCAAAACCCGGAGCTCCTTTCTCGCCCTTTTCGCCAGCCGGACCATCGGGACCCGTAACTCCCTGTTTGCCTCTCGGTCCGTCGTCTCCTTGTTCGCCCTTCACTCCTTTGAAACCCGGTAGACCCAAACGACCCTGAACAAATTTAAAAACAGAAAAATTAAATACCATTCTTTATAACAAATGAAAAAGTAAATTTAATAAAAAATGTATTTTAAAAATGAATTCAATCGAAGAACAATACATTCGATTTAATGACAAAATAAACAAATTTTCATTATTTAATTAATTAAATTATTTTTATTTATTAAATAAAAAACTAAATTTACAAAATTAATTTTTCACGTCCTCATTTTGAAACGAATTGAATCGAAATTAAATTAGAGAACAATGATTTGGATTTGATTGACGATAATTATTCGGTTATAAAATTAGATTGCTACTGAAAGAAGAATAATTGTAAAATTAATTTCACCTGCGGTCCTTTGACACCAGGTAAACCCGGTCGACCGTAACTTCCAGTGTCACCTTTTGGTCCCGGTGGTCCTCGTTTACCTTGCAGCACAGTTTGGTTAATAATTGTCCAAGGCAAAAAATCTTGACCAGGCTCTCCGATATCTCCCATGTCACCCGGGAATCCCTGTATTCCAATTCCTGGTTCACCAGGTTCACCAATCGGACCCTGTTGACCCGGAAATCCATCGACACCCTGAAAAATTAAATTAAGAGTCAATTATCTAAATATTAAAAATTAAATATTCAAAAACTCCTATTATTGAATACCTACAATTTATTTAATAGAATAATATTAACGAATTATAATAAATTTTAATGATAGTATAAATATAATAAAAAAGAGAAATAATTTAAGACAGTAATTAGTTGGTAAAAAATCAGTAATAAATTAATAAAAAATTGGTTGTAAATCAGTAATAAATTAATAAAAAATTGGTTGTAAATCAGTAATAAATTAATAAAAAATTGGTTATAAATCTGTAATAAATTAATAATAAATTAATAATAAACTAGGAATAAACTAGTAGTAAATTAATAATAAAAGGAATAAAAATAACAAATTAATTTTTAATAACAAGTTATTCTGAGCGGGATTAAATAAATAGAATTCTCCTCTATTTTCGTGCACGTGTGTCAGCGAATAGCACAGTGTGAGTGTATAAAAAATAATGTTCAGTGTTGTCTTTTGAGTTCAGATTTCAGCAAGGTTTTTTTTCGTCACCATGAGATGATCAAGTAACCATCAAGGATCTGACGCTGCTAATCTTTTATCCGCAAGACGCGTGAAACTAATCACACACTAGACTAATTGTTGGAAAATTCCTCATCCACTTAATCATCAAACTGCATTTTTTTCCTTTTTAGCAAAATAAAATGTTAATATTCTCTTCATTCATTTTTTCTCACTTTACTTATTTCAATTTCTTTTTTTCAATTTATTTCCCGGATGGAATTTTTAATTGTATCAATAATTTTACATTAATTTCGCTAAAAACGCAATTACTTTTCAGTTTGAATAAAATTCTTCTAAAAATTGAATTATTTAAAAGAATTTCACATTATTTGTTTCTGTAAATATTGAATTTAAAAAATTATTCTTTTTTTGAATGTAATTAAGAAATTATACGAAAATTGAGTCGTGTTTTACTTTCAGTTCGCTACTTTTTTTACTACTTTTTTCTGACTTTAAACTATTTTTCACTACGTTTTTTTAAAATTAATTATCTAGTACGAAACCTGTAGTAGAAATTAAAAAAATAACTTTTCTGTAAATAATTAAAAGTCAATTTTAAGATGGTTTAACATTTTCAAATAAAAGAAGAAATTATGTAAAAAAGAAAATAAATGTAAAAAATTGTAAATGAAAGTAAATTGTAAATAATTAAAAGTCAATTTTAAGATGGGGTAAAATTTTCAAATAAAAGAAGAAATTATGTAAAAAAGAAAATAAAATGTAAAAAATTGTAAAAGAAAGAATGACGAACGAGTATTAAATTTAACGAGAATAAGAATTTGCTTAGAATAAGACAATGGTTATCTGAAATCGTCTCTAATTGCAGTATCAGATTGATCATTTCAAATTTCGTCAAGAATTGCTTTACAAAGTAGTTCACGACTATTTCAAACGAGACATTTATATATATATATATCTCTCTCTCTTTCTTACTATATATATTAGGTCATTTTTACAATTAGACTGGAATTTCGAATCTGTTTTTCTAAATTGAAAAAGTGGCCATTAAGCGAAAAATTATCATTATATAATTGTGAAATTGTAAAATGTAAAGTGTGTCGAAATTATTTTCCTTGGAGACAAAAAAATTAATTTTCTTCCTTCTAATTTTTGCAAATAATTAACGTACCTAATAAATTTTAATTAAATTGGATTTTTGAATTTAAAATTCAAATTTAAAATTGAAAATTAAAAATTAAAACGTATAGTATAATTTTTACTGACTTCTTAAAGACCTGATTATTATTGTAAATATTCGCTTCTTTCAGGAACACTTACCGGATCTCCTCTGTCTCCTGGAAGTCCCATATCACCGGTATAACCCACTTGTCCCGGAAAACCCTGGAAAATTGAATTTCGAAAATTAGTTTTTCCAATCGAATTTTATTTATTCACAAGAATAGAAAAAATAAATGGAAATATCTTATCTTATCTTATACTTTTTTTTCCTCCTCAATTAATTAAGAAAAAATTAAGAAGAAAACCAAAAATTGGTGAAGAATAAAGAAAAAAAAATAAATTATTTAATAATAAAAAAATTACCGCAAGACCATCGACTCCAAATTCTCCTCTGATTCCCTTGCTTCCCTTTGAATTGACACCGCCCTCTCCGGGTTCACCACGTGGTCCATAATCTCCTGGCCCACCAGGAAGACCTCGTTCACCATAATGACCCGATCTTCCGGGTCCACCCATTGTTCCATCGGTTCCATTGCAACCCTCCAAACCATCTGGACCTCTCAAACCAGCAGTGCCCATCATTCCCTAGAAAAAAAATTATTTCTCACTATTTTTTGTTTCCTTAAATAATAAAAAAATGATTAAAAGATAATGAGAATAAAAAAAATAGTGGAAAAAATAGAAAAATGAGAAAAAAAACTCTAAAATAGAAAAAAGAAAAAACAAATCAAAAATGGAAAAAAGAAAAAACAATTAAAAAAGAGAAAAAAAAGAATTAAAAAAATAGAAAAAAGAAAAATTAATAAAAAATAAAGAAATAGGAATTTCTTTTTCCAGAAGTAGCAAATTTTTCTACTTACAGGTCTTCCGGCATCACCGACAAATCCTCTCGCTCCGGTGTCTCCCTAAAAGAAAAATATTATTTTAATTAAACATAATACTTTAATTTGTAAAAACAAAAATTTGAATTTTTTAGAGTAAACATAGAGCAATGAGATGGAACACAGAAGGGAAACTAAATGATATAAAATCACAATTTATTTTTATTTTTAACATTAACTTTCAAATGTCATAATGAAAAATAAATTTGTAATTATTCTGTCTTTAAAAAAATTAATATTTAGTAAAAAAAATAATTTCAATATAAAGAAATAATTTTAATATAAAGAAATCATTTTAATATAAAAAAATAATTTTAATGCAATAAAATAATTACAATCATAAATAATTAAATTACAAAAATATTTAAACGAAAAAGAAAATAAATCGTAAAATTATGCACACGGAAGCATTAGCAATTGAATAAGATATCAGAGCAAAAAAAAATGAACTCAAAGTGAAAAGAAGAAATTATTCCCTACAATCATCAATCGCGATTTAATTAAGAAATTTGATAAATTAACGATAACTTTCACGAAACAGACATTATTATTTTTAATCAATATTCTTTTTTTTAATCAAGATAAAAATTTCTTCTTCTTTTTTTCAAAATTAATTTCAACCAAGGTAGAAATTCATCGACATTTTTTTTCCTCCTTTTTTAAATTCGTTTACCTTCCTTTTTGCAAGTGAACACATTTAATTACGCATGTAAGGTGGAGATGATGATTCACGGGTGGAAAAAAAAATCGAAAAAAAAATTGTTGGAACCGGACTATCAGGTGAACCCAAAAAATGGCCCTGACACGCTGCCTGGATGCAGAGAAACTCTCTCTCCGTAAATGGCATGTCCTGTTAATAATTTCGCGTCATTTTTTGCTTCTTCTTTTTTTTAAATATAATTTCTCTCACCATTTGAAGTCGCACAAGGAGCAAAATTGTTTATTACATTTTTTTTCAGCACCGAAAAAAATGAATTTACATCTTTGAAAAAATTGCAAAGAAAAAAAACAAATACTTGATAATTTGGAATGGTGTGTGCTTATTCGAGACACGACTGAAGGGAAAATAAATAGGCGGACATTGAACCTTCGACACAGAAATTCTAACTCGTCAATAAGATATATACATACAAATCTATTGGAAAAAAAAGAATTTATTGCTATTAGAAGTGAAGCATACAAATTTATGCTGAAGATTCGCGATCAAAATATTTATAAACTTTTTTTTTCAAACAAAATTTATAATAAAAGTTACAGCACTGGGAAAATGATTTGCAATTCAATATAAATTCCCAAGAATGTAAACTTGTACATATGAGAATAGAAGAAGGAAATTTTATTCGATTGTTAAATAAAAATTATTTTTTCTATTTGTATCAAAAAAGTTTGAGACATTAGAAAATAGTATTGGAAAAAAATCTGTTGCCTCGAAAAAACTCTGTCGTTCTGAAAAAAATTCCTGCTCCACAAAAAATAATTAATAATTAATAAAAAATAAAAAAAATTCTATTAACACTTAAAATTAAAAATAATATTATTATTTTTACATAATATATAATATATTATATACAATAATAATATTATTTAATTAATAAACAATAATTAATAATTATTATTTAATTAACTTTTAATTAATAAGCAATAATCAATTAAAAATTAGTTATATAAAATTAATTTCTAATAATTATTTTTAATTCAAAAAGAAAAAAAAATTGTAAAATGTTTCTATTTGAATTAGAAAATAAATTCACCTCTGAACGATTTTTGAACATTTTAAAAATTTCTCTTACACTTTAAATTTAAAATTAGACGAATAGATTGTATAAAAGATATTTTCTTTTTCAACATCTGGCACATTGTTATGATTCATGAAACTATTCGAATAGAAAAGAAATTAAAAAAAGAAAAGTAATTAATTTTGAATGTATTTTAATTTATAAATTTTAAATTAAATCACAAAAAAAATTATTTACATACATTAAATGTAAATTTTTAAAAATTTAAAAAGAATCTAAAAATTTATAACTAAAACTATTTAAAAAATTATTCAGTTTTATTGTTCAAGTTCAAATTTTATTTTTTAAATAAATTTACATATTTAAATAATTTTAAATTAAATCAATAAACAAATTATTTATATTTTGTAAATTTCTTTCCATTTAGATTCAAAATACAATATAAGTAATTAAATTAAACTCTTATTAAATAATTAATTATTACGTGTTTTTTTTAAATTTAAATTGAAATTAATTTTTTGAATTTCTAAATCTAAAATTCTTCGAAACAAATTAATTGTATTCGAAATTTTTACTAAAATTCTTGGAAGGAATTCAATTATTTTCAATACAATTTTAATTAGATTTCTTGACGGAATTCAATTATTATTTTTAAACTCTTAGTAAATTTTTCTGAAAGATTTTCAATTATTTTCAAAAATTTTAATAAAATTCCTCACAAAAATAAAATTATTTGTACGAATTATAAAAAATTCATCGCAAAATTGAATTAAAAAAAAATATAACATTTTTCCAGCAGGAATTTAATTCTTTTCATCTGACAAATAGATTTTTTTTTAAATTCCACGAAACTTCACAATTTGCCTATCAAATATTTATTATGCCTATCGAATTTTTTTCCCTTTCCTCCGCCTATAAATAAAATCTAAATAATCAAATATAAAACAGACTTTGAATTGAAAACAAATGTCCAAAAATGTTGAGTGAAAATTTTCGTAACGTTTATACAACTATTTCCTCATGTGTGTTCTTTATGGGATTTTGTTAACGAATAAACAAATAAATGAGAAAATTCTTGCTTTTAGGGTCTAAACTATTTTTCCTCTATTTATTTTTCATTCTCCTCCCTCCCTCTTTTTCTCTCTCTCGCTTTGCCTATCTACAAAAAAAAGTGGAGCAAAAAAGAAAAAAAAAATTCTAAATCCCCGCGGAAATAGTATTTCAAGATCGTCTTACAAAGATATTTTCCGAGTAAACGAACATTTATAAACAGGCAGCAACGCGATAGAAGTCTTAAAAAAATATGAAGCGAATCAGTGAGGATTACTTCGTTTCGTTTCAAAAAAGAAGAAAAAAAAGAGAAAAAAAATTCCCCGCATACACAATCCATGAGAACTTATATGTATATATGATGTAAACGACCTAATTTTAACTTAGATTTAATAGCCTCGTAAAAACGGGTACAAATCGTCTTCTTTTCTTTTCTTTTTTTTTTGTTTTTTGATTTTTTAAACAAAAAATTTGTCTTCGTGAATTTTACAGTAAAAAAAAGTTATTTTTAACTCAATTTTTATGTGTATAATTTTATTATTAAATTCGACATCAGAATTTTTAATTTTTCAATCAGAAATTTTGTTTACAGAAAAGAAAACACAATGAAAATAAATAGAAGTTTAAAAACCAGCGAAAATTACTAAAAGTTACTAAAAATGACTAAAAATTAAAAAACGCAAATTAATAAAATTCTAAATAATGATAAAATTTACAAATTAATTAAAATTAACTTTTTCTTTATTAAAAACTACTAATTATAAAGTTTAAATAATTCTCTGATTCATATTTTTGAATAAAATTTAAAGTCAATAATTCTTCCTTGAATATCATTTTCCTTTTTCTTAAAATATTTTTTTTCCCACAGCTTCCTTAAACTCCTTAAATATTATTCATAATAAAAATTATTATTCCCAATTTTATTTTGAAAATATAAATTAGAAAAAAAATTGTTTAATTACTGTTTGTATGTTTTTATACAAAAATAGAATCAATGAACTTTTATCTGAATTTCTTTCCGTTTTTAATTGAAAAAAAAATTCTTTTTCTTTCTTTCCTTTTATTAATTTTAATTTTTTGTTTCTTTTTTTTCTATTTCTTTTTTTTGGAGGGGGAGGGGGGATTCTAAACGAAAAAGTTTTTGTATTTTGACATATGAACCAGTCAGAGAAGACAGGAAATGCGTCGCATGAATCGCCTACTCTTCCGCGCAACGATAACAAAATTCTAGAATTTAGATCAATGTTCGGAATACAGCTTAACCACGTTTATTTACGATTTTTCACTTTCGATTACTTTTAACAATTTACTCACGACTATTTTTTTAATTCAATTTTTTCAATCAATTTAATTTTCCGATTAATTTTTTTTTTTAATTTAATTTAGATTTTTTATGAATCAGAATAAAGTAAAATATTCATAAATAAATAAAACTAAGAATAATAATATCAATGTTATCAATTCTATTAATTATTATTATTACTCTGATCTGAAAAAAAATTTAATTCCTACAACGAATTTTAAAAGAAATAAAAAAAATTTAATTTTTTAAAGACTTTCATTCAATTTTTTAAAATTAATTTAATTCTTTCAAGAAATTTTATTAAAAATAATTGAATTTCAGTGCAGAATTTTTTATTTATGAAAATTATTGAATTCTTGTAAAGAATTTTAATACTTCGAGAAAATGTATTAAAAATAATTAAAATTTGTTTGCAGAATTTTATTATTATTAAAACTATTGTCATTTCAGAAAAATAAATTTTTTTTTATTTGTAAATTAAAATTTAATTTTCTTAAAAATATTTAAAAACAAAAAATTTCAGAAATTTTTTAAATTAAAAAAAATGGATTGTTCCTCAGCTATTGGTAGAAAAAAACCAATTAATATTCGGGTCATCAAAAAATTTTTTTATTTACTTTCATTAAAAAATAACCACAGCCGACAATCAGCAGAAGATGAAAATTTTTTCTTCAGTCAACTTTATTATTTGTTTATCAACAATTGTTAATAAAAAAAATTGAGAAAATAAAATATCTGTTCTGTAAAGAAAAATCTAGATTAAATTAAATCAATAAAATAAATAAAAAAAACGGAAAAATAAATTTCTCGGCTTAAAGAAAAATATTTGATGAAAAATTATTTTTTTAGTTAACTTTATTATCTGTTTATTAACAATTGTTAATAAAAAAAAATTGAAAAAATAAAATCTGTTCTGTAAAGAAAAATCTAGATTAAATTAAATTAATAAAATAAATAAAAAAGGGAAAAATAAATTTCTCGGTTTGAGGAAAAATATTTGAAATATTATTATTTATTTATTATTCTTTTTATTGTTATTATTATATTATTATTTATTATTATTATTATTATTATTATTATTATTATCATTACTATATTATTATAAAAAGGAAAAAAAACCATTGAGAAAAATCAAAAACATTGACTTCTATTTTTCTGATAAAATATATAGTAAATGGCTTAAAAGTTTTGTGACTCTTGGCCGGAAATGCAGTTATAACTTCCGGAGAATGAGATACACAGAATG
Organism: Leptopilina myrica (nomen nudum); assembly: GCA_032872475.1. NCBI lineage: Eukaryota > Metazoa > Arthropoda > Insecta > Hymenoptera > Figitidae > Leptopilina > Leptopilina myrica (nomen nudum). The sequence goes on from CM065467.1 coordinate 29,330,206, forward strand.
AGAGAGAAAATTCTCGAAAGCTCACTCGTATCCGTTTAGATTCACATTCTTATCAGTCGTAAAGTGGTGAATGTCCAAATATATATTATAAGAATTTTCGTTGATTCAGGATCATCTCTGCTTTTTATTTTTTGAGTTAATGATCTCGCAAACACTTCTCTTCGGAGAATTTTATTTATTATTGTTATTGTTAAATCACGAATATAAAATCCGCGATATATGTGCGTCGACGAAAATCAATATAAATTCAGTTTACACGCATATATATATATACGAAATTTCATAAGATCAAAGAGAAAGCTTCTCAAAAGGATATAACTTCTGTATTATTTATAATTCTTATCAGAAAATACAAATTTTCGTTTCCACTGAAAAAGGCAATATTTTCAATGCTTGAATTTATTTATATTTTAAATTTTATTTAATTAATTTTATTTAAAATTTAAAATATTTTAAATTTAAAATTGAATTCAAACAAATAAAATCAAAATTAATTTAAATAAAGATAGTTTAATTTGTGTCAAGAAAAAAAAGACGCAGGTCTTGTAAAGTTATTTTCACAATTTCTAGAGTCGAATATCAATGTGGAATTCTTTTTGGAATTTTTTTTTAATTTTTAATATTTTTAGTCTTCACTATTTTTACTCTTTAGTATTTTTACTCTTTCATATTTTTTCTTCTTAGTATTTTTCCCTTTTTACTATTTGCAGTCCGTAGTATTTTTACTCCTTACTGTTTTTACCCTTTAGTATTTTTTTCTTTTTCGTATTTTCACATTTTAGTATTTTTTTGGTATTTTATTTTTTTCCTTTTTACTATTTGAAAAAATCACTAATAAATTTAAAAATACTAAAAAGTTAACTAAAAATTTATTTGCTTTAATGAAAAAAATTTAGAGCCAAAGAAAATTTCCCTTTTTTTGAAAATAAAAATCTCTTTAATTTAATGATTTAAATCGAACTTATGCAGATGAAAAAAATTGAATTTTCTAAATAAAAATAAAAAAATAAATAATACGGTCAAACAAAAACAAAAATTACAAAATAAATAAATAAGTGCAAGACACGAAGCATAGAAGATGGAGTAAAAAAAAATAAAAGAGTAAAGGGGAAAAAAATACTCTTGACTATATCGAAAATAATGCAAATTAACAATAAGCAAAATTACGACGAGTCATATGTGCGCAAAGTCCCTTAATTAACGTTCATCAGTTCGCGCGGGTGGCAAATAACTTTTCTCCTCGTATGTTAGGGTTTATAAAAGTCTGTACACTGAAATGATGTCATTATTCTTTTTTTCGAATGATATGCGCGCGACTGAAAAAATTGAAACTTGTATACATGCACACAAAAAATATAATCTTCTCTTTAAGTGCAAAGGGCAGACAATGCACTGAAAATATATGCAAAAATCGGTGAATATTTTTTTTTTTTTTTTTTTGACTTGTGTGTATGTGCGCAAATTGCCGTAGGAGTGCACATGTGAGAATGGCACAATTTCTAGGCTCTTTGGGTTAACAATTTATTGTGGGCGGTGATGATAAATTGCACTATCTTGCATTTGGCATTGATCTCTATCTGAGAGACGATTTTTCTACTTGTGCTGGAATATATATATATATGACCTAAGTATCTGACCGGAAGGTTGATGAGGGTTAGATGACGCGTCTCTTATATATAAACTGGGTCGATTCTAATCGTGCATTTTCAGAGGAAACTCGCCGGTTTTTCTCTTGGAAATTTTTTTTTTCTTTCTTTTCTGAGAAAAAAGAAGAAGAACTTTTTGCACTGTACTTTTTTTTTTGTTTGTTTTAAAATAGAGAAAAAGGTGGATTATTTTTTTAAAAAAAAGGTGCATTGGAAAAAATTTGTTTGTTTAAATAATTGATTAATTTTGAAGAGTAAAAATACTAGGGAGTGAAAATAGTAAAAAAAAGACAAAAGTGCACTGGAAAAAATTTTTTTTACTTAAATAATTGATTAATTGTGAAGAGTAAAAATACTAAGGAGTGAAAATACTAAAAAAAGACAAAAGTACTAAAAAGTAAAAATACTCAGAACTGAAAATACTGATAATAAAAAAAATACTAAAGTGTAAAAAGTAATTGCAGAGTAAAAATAATAAAAGAATAAAGTACTAAGGAATAAAAATTGTAAAGTAAAAATAGTAAAGGGTAAAAATACTAAGGGGTAAAAATACAAAAAAGTAATAATCGTAAAAAAATATTAAAGAGTAAAAATACTGGAGTACAAAAAAAATATAACAAATAAAAGGGAAAAATATTTTTTAAAAATGAATAAAGAAGAAAAACTATATCCGAAAAGTAAATTGAGATAATTTTTTTTTATGGAGAGGATTTCCTTTAAAATAAAAAAATCCTTTTATTTCCATATTTATATTGTTTTCGGTGAAGATTCACTTGTAACAGGGGGAAGAACCTAGTTTTTATCTAGCGCGTTGACAATCTTAAATTATACATTTTACTTCCGTTTTTCTCCTACGCGTTTTTCCCAACATCTAGGGTATCGAAAAATGTAATTCGATAATGAAATTTCTCGAGTGAGGAACAATGCATTTATTTATGATTAGAATTACGAATCTCAACGGTGCCAATGACCTGGTTTTTTCAATCTCACACGATATCGTATTATTATTTTAACTAATTTATTAATTTCATTTATTTTTATTCATTCATCACTTATTCCTTTTTAATAGTTTTCATTTCTAATAATCTTCACTTTTTGCCTATTTCTTTCTTTTTAATTTTTTATTCATTATTATTTAATATTATAAAATAATTATTTTTTATTTTCATTTTTTTCTATTTATTTTTATTTATTATTCTTTATTAATATTAAATGTGAAAGAAGGTATTAATTATTCTTTATTAACTTAAGAATTACATATTTATTAATTTTTATCTACTTTAATAGTAGCTTCAAATTTTGATTCATTTTTTTATTACTAATTTGTTTTTAATTAAAATTTCAATAAAATGTCAACACAACAAAAAAAAAATTAACTAAATAAAGCATTCAGAAAAATAATTTTAATTAATCTACGAAATCTGAATGATTTTTCCTTCAGCGAGTCAAAAAAATTAAAGTATATAAATATACATTCAACGAGAGTATAAAAAAATTAATAAGAATAAAAATGAAATTCTACCAAACATTAAAGATTACAAAAATAAAACGTCAAGCATAAATAGTCAAAAAAGTAAATTCAGAAGGTGTAGAAAAAAAATCAAGTATAACCACACATAAAATTCTAACCGCTGCAGAACTAAGAATTTTGTGTGTGGTTATATTTTCCGGCAGTTGCTTGCACAGTGTTTGGAGTAAAAACTAAAAACCAAGTATAAACAAAGATAATAAAAAAGAATAGAAAAAAATTTTAAAAAAACAAAAATAAAATAATGTAAAGCATTAGTAATAAATAAATTAATAAATTTATTTAAAATTTATTAATTACTTTCATCTATTATAATTACTACTTATTGAAATAAATAATAAATAATTATAATATTAATAAATATTTTTGAGTTTATTTAGTAAAAAAAATATAATAAAAATATTAATAATAATAATAGTAATCAGAACAAGCAATTAAAATAAACAAAAATCTTGAAACACGCAAAAAACAAGTTTTCATAAAAAAAGTGCATCATCTGCCTAATTGACCAGTGAAAAAGTAATTTCACTCTGTTTGCAAGCGCAGTAAATAGTGATTCAATTTTATTAACAGCTGGGTCATCCTCATGCACTTTCTTTGCGGTGACGTAATTGTAATGTCTCACACAATTCTTTTTTTGGTCTCTCCCTCAAACGCATCTTCATCATCATCATCATCAATAAAAAAAGAACAAAAAAAAATATTTCATTTCTCAATAATAACTCGACAGATTAATTACACAATCATAATTTTGTATTCTATTTTTCAAATTGGAAAATTCACGTCAAAAAAAAATAGTCTACAAGACATGTGGGTAGTTTTTCATTGAATCTTTCACATATATACTTATATATCTCTCATTTGGAATTCATACGATGTGACATTTACGATTTTGCATTTTTTTTTTCTTCTCGATTCTATTCTTTACATGCGATTCCTGGAAGTCAGCAATGACAATATTCTTAATGACTTTTAACCAACTCGGTCTTTTATTGAGGCATCAGTGTCAGTTAATAAATATTAAAATGAAAATGAAAAATGAAAAAAAATGATATATGCAGGCCTCTCGAGACTTAAACTTTACATAAGTATCACTTTCAATTTTCTCATCATGAGCTTCTTAATATTGATTCGAATCAATTTAAAAGACATCGATTTGAATTTTTCATTGTTTTAAAGTGTTGTTCAAAATTTTTTTTACGATTGTTTTTTTTTATTTAATTTTTATTATTTAGCATTGGATTTGAATTTTTAAAATAAGTTATAGTAAATAATATTAAAATAATGATAAATATTTATTGAAGAATAAAATTTACAAATAAGTATTTCTATTATTTTGTTAATATTTTTAAGGATTTATATTACCATTTTATATATTTTCGATTTCAAAGAAATTCAATTTATTTAATTTAATTCATAATTATTTTTTATTTTACTTGTTTAAATATAGTTAAGAACAATTTTCTATTTCTTTACACTACTGTTTTTCTATATTAGTTTATCCTTCAGTTTTTTTTTATTCTCAAAAAATTAGCATTCGAAAATTGTTGATTTGATATAATTCTGAATTTATTTTCTATCGCGTGACACATATGTAAATTAAGTTTTATTAATTTACACGGAAGCAATAAAAATACTTTTTGATTTTTTTATCCACTGTCTAACTCTATAAATATAATTTTCATTTTATTTAGAATCCATTTTTACAAAAATGGAAATTTTGTAAATATGAATATAAATATAAACATTAAAGTCAGGTGATTTTCCGATGAATGAAATATTGAAAATTGGAAGAAACAAATTTTTTGATTGCCGATGACAAGAATAATACAAATCAGAAGAAACAGATTTTTTTATTGCTAGTAAATAATAAAAAACCATAAATAAAAAATTCTGCTCATAAAATTTGCAAAGTTAATAAACATTTAATTATTTTTTCCTTTTTAAATTATTTAATTTATTAATTTAATTTTAATCGAATTTTTCAGAAATTCAAGATCAACAATAATGTTTTTGTCATCAGCATCATCGCCTCGTAGACAAATGGCTTTTTCTAATCAAATCAGGAAATAGAATGGTTTATTTGTAATAATGTGTGTTGAGTGTAGATAGTGAAATTTCTATTAAATTAAAAATAAAAATTATAATATGTGAGATAAAGTATACTTGAAATTAGAGCATTTTGTTTTGAAGGTCATGGTGTGTAGAAATACTGAAGAGGTCAGTAGGGGAATAACGTGATTCTTTTTTAAAGGGTTAATGGAGTTCGCGATTGAGAAAGAAAAGAACAAACAAGAAAAAAAAGGAAAAAAAATTATTCTACTTACTCGGTAACCCTTTTCTCCTGTACTGCCATGTTCTCCTGCAGCTCCTTTTTCGCCTTTAGGTCCCACTGGTCCATCTGGACCAACTTCTCCCGGTATTCCTTGGGCTCCACTTCCTCCTGGAATTCCATGATGTCCGGGCTCTCCTTTTATACCCGTGCAGTTACATTTCTCACTGTCGTTGCATATCTAAAAAAAAAGAGAGAGAGAGAAAATTTAATACTTGTCAGTAATTATTTTAATTTAATTTAATTTTAATAGTTTTAATTTAATTTATTTTTTCTAATTTTTTTCATTAATTAGAATTATTTACAAATTGGAGAAATAAATATTACTCCAATTTGTAAAATTTAATTTTTAACTGAAAAGAAGCAGTCCAAAACATCACCCTATCATGTTATTGAACTCTATTCGCTTCGTTTATGAGAGAACTTTCATGCCGTCTAGGCGGGAATTTAATGAACTAAATTGGCGCGAAATTCAAAAAGAAAAAAGTTTAATTCATAATATTATTAGTATTACCACTATATTAATATTAATAAAATATTAATATCAATAAAATATTAATACTATATTAATATAAATAATAAAACATAAATTATTATTTTGACAAAATATTTAAGGAAGAAAAATTATTTGAACAATAATAATAATTATTTTAATTATTACTATAATTATTATTTATAAAAATTTTGCCCATTAATAAAGATAATTTATTTATTATTTAATTAATAATAATAATAATAATTTTTTTAAATAATAATATTTATTTAATAACTGAAACGAAAGAATTTAACATCACCATAGCCATTGGCTTCATTTCGTTTACGAGCGAACTTTCATGCCGTCTAGGCGGGAATTTAATGAACTAAATTGGCGCGAAATTCAAAAAAGAAATATTTTTGTTAATACAATATCAACATAATTTATTAATTTATTATATAATTAATAAGTGTAAATAAAAAAATAATTCTCTAAATTTTTATCCTATTATTTTCAAGAATTTATGTTCAAATTCCATTAAATTGTAGAAAAATTATAGATTTTTTTCCAATGGGAAATTAATCAAATTAATAGCTCGACTAAATAAATAATAAAACTAATAATCACAATTTCTATTTATATTATAAAATAAAAAAGATTTTTTTTAATTCTTCACTGAAAAATCAATTCTACAAAGTTTCCGAAAAAGCAGTAGTTGGGAATTTTATTTAAGTTGGTTTCGTTTCTTTTTTTTTTTGCTTTTTTTTTTGTTTTAAACAGATAATCGACAGTACCCTCGAGAGCGTGGGATGCAAAGATGTTTCGAAGGACGGGTGCTTTGTTTAGATAAAGCAAGAAGAAGAAGAATATAAAAAAAAGAAGAAATATTCTGAGCCAACCATTTGCTGTCGACGCAGAAATTTCTTATGGTATTATACTATACAAACTCGAGAGTCGGCACTTTGCTTCTAACTCTTCCAGGAACACCAGATTCATAGACTTTCGCATCATTTATTTACAATTTATCAATCTAATTGACGTTTTATTTACTTCTCCTCGATTCAAATTGTCTCTTAATCCAGATTCATCAGCGATTCTTCTTTTTAAATTCAATTTTTTTTTCTTTTTTCAAAATTTCTTTAACAGTTCAATTTATTTTTAATTTTTTTCCTCCAATTAATGAAAATATTAATTGATAAAATTAATAAAAAATTGATAGTTTTTTTTATTAATGTTCGATTCAATTAACGTTGTAGAAAATAGTTAATAATTTTATTTATTTCTTTATATAAATTTAGAAATTTATTTAATAAAAAAAAAGTTTTTTTTCCATCAGTTTATTTGTAGCTTTAGTTAAAGACAATAAAAAATTATAAGTTTAAACTACCGTTTATGAAAACTACTAATGACTAAAAATATAATTACTGGATACTATAAAAAAACCTCTAACATTTAAAAATTACCGTCAATAGGTATTCATACAATAATAGAAATTACCGTCGATGAAAATTACAATTATAAAAAACTATCGTCAAAGAAAACTATAATTAATTAAAAATGCAAGTTTAAAAAACTACCGTCAATTGAAAATACAAGTAATACAATTTACCGTAAGTGAAAACTATGAATAATAAAAAGTACCGTCAATTGAAAATACAATAAAAACAAGTAGTTTTTGTTTACTACTTGTATTTTTAATTGACGGAAAATTTTTATTATTTAAAGTATCCATTTATTCTAGATTTTATTATTGGTCGCTTTTATTATTAGTGGTTTCCTTTAACGGTATTTTTTATTATGTGTAGTTTCCCTTGACGATATTTTTTATTATTAGTAGTTTTTATTGTTTCTCGATTTTATTATCGGTAGTTTTTATTGATATCAGTTTCTATTAACGGTAAATTTTATTATTAGTAGTTTTTATTGGCGGTACTTTTAATTATTAGTAGTTTCTTTTGACGATAATTTTTATTATCTGTAGTTTTACATGACGTTAGTTTTTTATTAGTAGTTTTTAAGGCTAATTTTTATTATCTGCACTTTCCATTGACGGTAGTTTTTAAGTTTCAAAAAAAAATTTGCATAGAAAAAACCAATTTAATTATTCTTTGATAAACATTTTCCTGAAAAAATAATATTCTTATGTGACTTTAACGAGAAAGTGATACAGATTTCTTTTTTTTCTGATTCACGCTCGAATAAAGTCACGTGCCATGGGGAATAAGTTATTTGATATTCCTTTAACTCTTTTCCTTTCATTCATCTCTAGTTTCTTTATATACCGTCAATTAGATCTCTGTTTTGCGGGTCTGGATCTTTGTGACCACATCCTCTTTTTATAAAACATACATGAATTTAAAAGCAAAAAAAAAAAAAAAATGTATATATAAACACGAGTTAAATTTTTCTCTATTTTATATATTTTTTTTATTCTTCATTTTTTTTGTCTTTTGGACAGTGAGAGATTTTTCACATGAATTAAAAGCGATGACGCGAGATAAATGTGTAATTAGATAATATTGTTTCATGTATAAATGACATAATTTTCGCGGTTAAATTCTGTACACATGAAAGACTTTGAATTCCATTGACTTACGCGTCTCTATAATTAGAATTCTCTACAGTCGTCAATTAATTGTTATTTCTTTTAAATTTTATGTCTATTCTCAAGTTGGCCTCATTTTTTTGTGTGTTTATTATTAGAGAAAAAAAACGGGATAGTTTCAATGAACGGTAGTTTCTATAAATGAAAGTTGTAAGAAATGTAGTTTCAATAGACGGTAGTCCCAACGGTATAGCTTCAATAAATATCTATAGGAAACGGTATTGCTTCAATAAACGGTAGTTTTAATCATCATATCTTCAATAGACGGTAGTTTTAATAATTAGAAGTTGTAGGCAATATAGCTTCAATAAACGGTAGTTTCAATAATTGGATAATAACGGTAGTTTCGTTAAATATATCTTCTTTAGACGGTAGTTTAAGTAAAAATATCGTCAATAAAATATTTTTCTTCTTTGATGGAAAAAGAGAGGAAAATAAAAGTGGAAAATGTTGTTAAATAAATGGAATTGGGTAAAATTGGTAAATGTCGTTTGCTCCAAATATCAGGTAAAATGTTTGAGATGATCTCTCGCGAATTATCTACCTACAGCCTACCCACAGTTCCGTTTAGCTTGCGTCATTCGCTCGAGGACGCTTAATATTACGGCACATTATGCAGTTACCGAAGAGCAAAGGCAAACCGCCTCACACCCCTTCCTTTAGGAATTCTTTCATTCAACGAGCGCATTGATCATTTTCATTTTGCTTATTCATATAGAATTTAAAAAAAAAATAAATAAATGTATTTATAAGATTATAAATTTTTTCCCCTCCGCTAACATAACGGTATGATTATCTTTTTTCAAACAATTTCTTCTCGACAAAGTAAAAAATATATTATTTAAACAAAAATTAAAAAAAAGAAATAAAATAAAATAAAAAATAAATTTAAAAAAGTGTAATAATAAATAAATAATAAATAAGGAGTTTGAAATTAAAAAAATTAGAAATTATAGTACGAGAAGGAAATGTGAAACTTACGATAAAAGAAGATAGGGGGAAAAAAGGGAGAAACTGGTGGAAATTTAATAAAATTTTATGATAAATTACTGTCTTTTTTTTTTTTTTGAAAATTTATCTTACGATTATTGAAATAATATATGTGTTCCTTGACTTTACGAAACAATAAACGCACTCTCTCGTGTGTAACCCTTTAGAGAACAATTGGCATTCACCCATATCGACCTCCTCACAATGCTGAAGCGATAAGAATAATATGGCGCCTTTTCAAGTGGTCCTGCTTTAATACAATAACTCAATTCCGCATTGCTGGTCGCACAGTTACTGTTTCTCTGATAAAGCTTGTAAAAAAAATTTCTTCTTTTTCTTTACCTTCACTTACAGACACACATACACGCAAAAATACTGGCAATCGTCTTATTTTTTACCGTCACTACAAAATTTATATTTTAATTCCGAACACTTTATTTTAATTACAAAATTAAATAGTTAATTTTTGATACCGTTAATTTTTTACATACTGTTAGCTTCAATTAACTATTGTTTAGTGAAGCTATACCGTTTAAAATTAGGTTCACTGAAGCTATACCGCCTACAACTACCGTTTATACAAAATACTATTTACTTAAGGAAAATTAATTAACTAATTGATTGATTTAATTGGTATATTTTCCAAAAACAATTGAAAACGGTATAGCTTCAATGAACGGTAGTTTCAGTCATATATTCGATAAACATTAATAGAAAACGGTATAGCTTCAATAAACGGTAGTGCCACTTATGATTCATTCAATAAACGGTAGTCTTAATCATTATATCCTCCATAAACATTAATTGAAAACGGTATAGCTTCAATAAACATTAATAGAAAACGGTATAGCTTCAATAAACGGTAGTGCCACTTATGATTTATTCAATAAACGGTAGTCTTAATCATTATATCCTCCATAAACATTAATTGAAAACGGTATAGCTTCAATAAACATTAATAAAAAACGGTATAGCTTCAATAAACGGTAGTTAAAATCATTATATTTTCAATAAACAGTAGTTTCGATAAATAATAGTTGTAGGCAGTATAGCTTCAATAAACGGTAGTCTTAATCAGTATATCTTCAATAATCAGTAATTAAAAACGGTATAGCTTCAATAAACGGTAATTTCAATGGCATCCACTACAAATAAAAGTAAAATTCGCCTTAAACTACGGTCAAATGAAGCTAAAAAATCCAAATATCTGCCCCATATTCAAATATACCGTTCGACTAATAACTACCGTCGATCGAAACTAAAATTCTACTGAAGTTTAGTGAAGCCTACTGAATCTACTGACCTCGAATTATACATTGAGAATTTTAACTTAAATCGACGGTAACTCTTAGTCGAACGGTATTGAACAAAAGTGTTGACAAAATAATTTGCGACAATCGACCACTTGCCACAAAAGTGAAGATTAAGAGTGAAAGAAGAAGAGCAAACAGCGAAAAGTAACGAGTTTTTATTAAATGGGGAATTTTGTGCAAAGTTTTTTTTTGAAAAAAGAAGTGAAAAAAAAATTGTGTTTTCAGTGTGTTTCTATACATTATTTGAGCAGTGTTGCGTGGAATGAGGGAAAAAGTAGACAGCACGTAGACAGAAACTTGTAGACACGTGTAATCATGCGTTTCACTCTGCACATGCGGCGAAAGCATTGACACCCACGGACAGCTGCAGTTTACGTGCTTTTAACCAACACTATCTTGATTTGTCAACAAGGAAATGAAAATAATTTCCAATCGTTTAACGGATGAGGAAAAAAAAGGACAGTCAAAATTCAAAAGAAAATAAATGTTTAGTAACTAATTAATTTCCAGTTTGCTTATATTATAGGAAAATTAATTTATTAATTTTTTTTAATAACTGCGGCACTTCGATAGCCGTGTAATTTGTAATTTTAATCCATAAACGGTATTTTTAATCACGACTTCCATAAACGGTATATTTAATCACAATTTCAATAAACGGTAGTTTTTAATCGTAACTTCAAAAAACAGTAGTTTTAACAGTATAGCTTCAATAAATGGTGGTTCTAATAAGTATTTCTTAAATAAACGGTAGTTTCGATAAATACCTTTTTAATAAAAGGAACAGCATTAAAAACGGTAGTTTAAATCAATAGAAGTTTAATAACCGGTAGTTTTAATAAATGTTTTTGAAAATCAGTAGTTTTAATAAACTATAGTTTTAACAGCAAAGCTTCAAAAGACGGTAGTTTCAATAAATGTTTTCAATAAACGGTAATTTTATTCTATATATTTTTATTAATACTTAGTAGTTTAGATAAAACGTTAATTTTTGACGGTATAGCTTTAATATACGGTAGTTTCAATCAAATATATCTTCAATAAAAAATTTTTCAGACAAAATATTTTTCAAAATCATTTTTTGGGGCAATAATAAAAAATAAATAAAAAGCAAATAATGCCTATTATTTCCCTAGAGTAATAATGGATCTTTTATTGTCCTAGGGCAATAAATATGTCCTTTAAAATAAAAAAAATTATAAAATTATAAATAATAAAAAAATGTCATTCATTTTAATAAATTAAACGAAATAGTTCCAATTCTTTTCCTTACATAACGAATCAGAGCTTACAAGTTTAATTCTAACATTAATAAAAAATTTTTTCTTCATTTACACAAATATAATATCTGTCAATTATTTCAATGCAACTCAATAGATTTTGTCCTTGACAATAAGTAAAAATAGTAAAGCATAATCAAAGCATTGATTCGTAAAAGAAGAAGAAAAAAACAAAGTGTGTTTATTATATAGAAGCAATAAAATCATTTCTCAGCAATTTTCGTTTTTTTTTTACATGAATCGAAAAATTTATTTCAATCACACATAAAATATCATTCTATATTTCGCAATAATTGTCTAAGTGAGAAAAAAAGGTTTACGATTTCGTTGTCATTTTAATGTCAAATGTTCAAAGTCGATAATTTTAATATCAAGCAGTTCATTTCGTAAGAGATTGCGTTTACCCTTAATCCAAGCGTCATCATCGTCTTCTGCACATTGACATAAGAATCGTGAAAAAAAATCACGTTACATATTTACACAATTATCGTTATTCTCTGGGACATGATATATTTTCTTCTCTTCATACTTTCACAAAAAAAATAATAAAAATAATAAATTAAAATGTAACTGTAGAAAGAAATAAAAAAAAGAAAAATTAAACTACTCTCTAATTTTGAACAAGGAAAAATGTTTATCAATTTTATTTAGTAACTGCCATTTTGCTTATGAATTAGTAATTTTTATTAACAATTTAGTAAACATTACTATATTTATTAAAAAAAATTATTATTTATTTTATAGTAAAATTTACAAATTGAAAAGCAATTCTAGTGAGTTTTACTAATAAACATTAATTTTTATTAAATTAATAATATTTACAAATTCACGAGCAAAAAAAAAAATTATTAAATATTTTTTACTTATTCAAGTTTAGAGACTGAAAAAAAGAAAATAAAAATAAAAATTAATATTCATTCTTTACAGGAAAACAAATGTTTATACTACATTAATGAATTATTATTGACGATTTCAATTTCTGATATGAACAATATTCTTGTTAAATAATATCTTGTCAACGACTCATTTCTTTGAAATGATAGCAAAGCGCTAAAAATACGTTTTATACTGCTTACAAGACACGTGATCGTATATTTATTATCAATCAAAATACGTATAGACAATATTAAAGACGTCGTTCCCCTTTTAAATAATGTTTTATACACTATTTCTCAGTTAAAAGAATAAAGAAAAAGCTCCCACGCGTATTATATTTTTTCTCAAGATATATAAACATTGTTTTGTGTTAGTAGCGCCGCATTTACATAAAGTATCAAAATTATTATTCTACTGTTTTCTATTATAATAATAATTTTCAATAGCAGGTCACTATTTCTGATTTTTATTAAAAATAATTTCCACCACTTTAAATTCAATTATTTTCAGAAATAATTCGCAATTAAATTAATTTCAATATTTGTAATTAATATTAATATTCATAATTGATATTAATATTAATATTAATATTCATAATTGATATTAATATTAATATTAATAATAATTCACCACTTTCAATTCAATTATTTTCAAAATTCAGAATTTTCATAAAATTCAGCAAAAGAATTGAATTATTTAAAAAACAAATTGAAAAAAATCATCCAAAGTTAAATTGTTTTCATAAATAATAAAATTTCCAAAGAGATTCAATTTATTTGAAATAGCATTTAAAAAAAATTTCAAAAATTCAATTCTTTAACAAAATTTTTATACAATTCTTCATAATAATTTAACTACTTCCACTAATAATAATATTTTTCAAGGAAGTTCAATTTTTGAAAATAATTGTTAATAAAATAGTAAGAATTCAATTATTCTCATAGATAATAAAATTTTTCTCAATTATTCAATTTTTTTTGATAAATAATAAAATTCTTCTCAGGAATTTAATTAGTTTTGGGAAATTTTAATAAAATTTTTAGTAACTTTTCAATTATTTTCATGAATTATAAAATTCATCACATGATTTTAATTATTTTCAATACAATTTTACAGTAAACGCTCAAAAATGTAATTATTCTAAAAAATTTAATTTTACTTCCTCGGAAAAATCAATTATTTTCAAATATTTTTATAACACTGTTCGAAAAGAAATCAATTATTTTAAATACAAATTTTAATTAATTTCTTTTGAAGTAATTCAATTATTCTTTAAAATTTTATTAAAATCCTTTCCAAGAATTTGATTATTTACATAAATAATTCTTCGAAAGAATTCAATTATGTTGTCAGTTAACAAAATTATCCTCAGGAATTCAATTATTTCGAGTTATTTTAATAAAATTCTTTACAAAATTCAATTATTTTTTATGAATAACAAAAAATCATCATAAGATTTTAATTATTTTTAAAAATAGTAAATTGTCTCTTGGAAATTTAATTGTTTAAAAAAACCTGATTAATTAAGAAAATGACTATTACTGACCTAGGGAAATAATAAGTAGTTTATTGACCTGTGAACAAGATCAATAAAGTGCCCATTATTGACCTAGGGCTATAAAGTATCCATTATTGCCCTAGGGCAATAATAGTTACATTTTTCATTATTTTAATCTTCTTTTTCACTTTTTATTCTATTTCAAATTATTGCTCTCGGAAATCGATTATTTAACTACTATTTTCATTTAATCGCAATTAACATCAATTCACAAAAAATAAATAAATCTCTAACGTCAAGTAAACTGTAATTATAATTCAATTTAGTTTCTTCTCTTCCTCATTCCAAAAAACGAATTCATAAATCTGAATTGAGGGGAGGCGGCAGGACGAAGAGTTTTCCTTTAACCAAAAATACTGATTCTGAATAGAACTATTAAAGAATCTGGCTATAGCACTAAAATTATATACTTAACCCTAATAAACAATAAACTCTGTTATTTTGACATTATATAGCCGTGAAGAACTGAAATTTGAACGTTGGGTTTAAGTTCGGAGGTAAAACGTGAAAATGGTGCTGCAATTCAACCACCACCCTCTGCTCCCCCCCTTCTTCCCCCTTGCCTAATTGCTTGGCCGCGAGCCACAATCGATTCGAAAACGAATGAGAGACTTGAAGATTGGTGGAGGCACGTTCCTCGTGTGTGTGTGTGTGTGTGTGTGTGTGAGAAATACATACAAAAGTCTCATGGTTTTTACACACTCACACAACAAAGACAAAAAATACACATGTTCGAGAAAATATTTTACAGTGCAACACATTTACAATCGGTTTCGCCGCTCAAAAATAGGAACTATATAACTTGTCCAAGAATAGGGAGGGAAAAAGGGATCGCTTCGAACATTCTCGTGAAATTGTGTTATAATCTATAATTAGCCACTGGAGAATTGAAGCGAGAGAGAGAAGCATCATGAAAACCGCAGTGTGCCTGCATATTTTGTTAACTAATTTTTTTCCCTCTTTTCCTTCTCTTCTCTTTTCTTTTTTTTTTGCTACTTGTAAACTGTCACTTCTTTTTTTTCTATTAACGAGGAAAAATATCTGACAGCTTGGTTATGAGAGATTTCTCTTTTTTTTTAACAATTTTTCTTTCATCTATCCAATTAGATGGTGCATTTTTGGAAAAAAAGAAGTACTTCTATCTCGATATAAATAATGAAATATGGAGGAGAAAAATTGAGAAGAATTTTAATTCAAATTATTTTCAATCATATAAAAGCAAAAATAATTATTAATTAATTAAAAATTACTTTCAATTGAAATAATTAAAAATTACTTTCAATTACAATAATTAAAAATTTCTATCAAATACAGAAATTACAAATTCCTTTCAATTACAATAATTAAAAAATTACTATCAACTACAATAATTAAAAATTACTTTCAATTACGGTAGTTAAAAATTACTTTCAATTATAATAATTAAAAATTACTTTCAACTACAATAAATAAATATTGCTCTCAATTACAATAATTAAAAATTACTTTCAACTACGATCGTTAAAAATTATTTTGAATTACAATATTTACAAATTTCTTTCAACTACAATAATTAAAAATTACTTTCAATTACGATAGTTAAAAATTACTTTCAATTATAATAATTAAAAATTACTTTCAACTACAATAATTAAAAATTACTTTAAACTACGATCGTTAAAAATTATTTTGAATTACAATATTTAAAAATTTCTTTCAACTACAATAATTAAAAATTACTTTCAACTACGATCGTTAAAAATTATTTTGAATTACAATAATTAAAAATTACTTTCATCTACAATAATTGAAATGTAATTTCAATGATAGTATTAAAAAATTACTATAAACTACAATAATTAAAAATTACTTTCAATTGATAGTTTTAAAATTATTAGGGAAATAGTTTTTAATTGATAGATTTATTTAAGTTTTTAATTATTTATTAGAAATTATTAATAGTTTTAAATTAAAAATTAATTAGTTTTTAATAAAGAGTTTTTTTAGTTTATAATTAACAACTATTTAGTTATCAATTGATTGAAATTTAATTATTATTAACAAATATTTGTCAATAAATGTAAACTATTAATGAAAAATAATTTCTAATTACAAGTATTTTGTTTGTATTTGTAAACTTTTAATTCCGAATATAAATATTAATAATTATAGAAGAATATTATTAATTAAGAACTATTTAGTTAATAATTAAAAAGCAGGCATTCCAAAAATTATTTTTAATTTATACTTTAAAATTAATAACTAAATAGTTTTCCATCATATTTGCCATGATTAACTTAATAATAACGAAATATTAACTAAATATTGTAAGTAATAATTTTTAATTAACAATTTTTCAGCGTTAATGGATCAATATTAATAGTTTTTAATTGCAAACTCTAAAAATGAATTTTAATGAGAAGTATTAGTTGTGATTCAATTCCTATATATAAATGTATAATTATAATATAGAAATTCTCTAAAGTGCGTGTAATGAATTTATAATATATACATATATATGAGTTATCGAATTGAGTTGTATATGCGATAAACTCTGCGAGGTTCAGTAAATTTATTACGCTCATTTTTTTCTCCTTCAAGATTCCAAGAAACTGGAATGAGATCAAACGGGATGGGTTATCATCGAATGAGCCTATAAACAAACTTCCTAACCCAATAGCATTTTCGAAAAAAAGGTCTTATCATTTATTACAGGGACACTGAAAAGCTTCATTCATGTTCAAGTTGACAATAATTATTATTATTCTTATACAGCAATAACACATTCCCTTCGCGAGCGAGATTTACATTTTATGAAATTACTCAACTTCAATTGTTCACTAAATTATTATTATTATTATTATTATTATTAATACCGACAATAAAATTTTTTCCCCATTATTAACAATCGATAATTTATAATATACTGTTAAATTAACTATTACCGACGATTTAAATTGTAATAGACTCTGATGTATCTACACTGTCGATTCATCCAGAACTGGAACAAATTAAATTGCGAAATTTTCTTGGAATAATTCACTAATTCAATTTGTGTAAAATTTATTGTCGAATTACCATCGACAATACATTTATTACACCCCCCTCCCCCTTATTCCTATAAATATATTATTAAACGTGAACGAACTTTGGTACAAGTTTTAATTTTAAAAATAGATTTTCGCCTGTAGTGAATTATCGCACGATTTTACTATTCCCGTCAAATCAATGTTTGCAACTATTTCTCAAATATAAATTTATTATTAGAAATGACAAAATTCTATTTTTATCAGTTACACAAAAATAGAATCGTAAATAAAAAGAACAAAAAATTATTGAAACACTACTTCTGTCATTTTTTTCCCGACATTTCGATATTAATATGAATATATGTTTGTATCTTTTCTTTGAAATAATTTTTTTTTATTTCTCTTTTCGTATTTTTTATCTATTTACTTTATTTATTATTTTTTCTATTTTTTTTTATTCACAAAAAACAATAATTTTATCGAAACCTAATAAAAAGTGGGTGTTTGTTTCCAGAACTAAAATTTTTATTTTTTATTTTCTTCTATTTTGTTATATTTTTTATTAATAAAAAAAGATAATAAATTAACAAAATTAAGCATAAAAAAATTCCTTCCAAACCTAATAAGCATTTCTTTTTTACAGTTTGAAGTTCTTAATTTCTCCTTTTCCTTTTATTTTTTATTGATAAAATTTAAAAAAAGGCAATTTCCAAGAAAGTTGATAAAAATCGCGATTCTTTTTTCTAGTTGAAAATTTTTAATTTCTTCTTTTTTTTTATTTTTTATTGATAAAATTTACACTGAAATAAAAATTTATTTGATTTAAATAACCAATTACTAAACTATTATCAAATAAATATTGACTTGAATTAAATAATTTTTTTATTGAATTAATTAAAATGGTATTCACTTCAAATACTGAAATTCAAATCAAAATTATTGAATTATTTACTGAAATAATTGATTCAAATAAAACTTATTTTGATTCAAGTAAATATTTATTTTATAATAGTCAAGTAATCGATTATTTGAATAAAAGAAATTTTTTTTAGTTTTCTTTTTTATTCTTCTTATTTTTTATTTATAAAAGTAAGGACAAAAAATTTTTTCATACATAATAAAAATTGCGTCTCTCTTTTCACGACTAAAATTTTTAATTTCTCTTTTTTATTAATAAAATTTATTCCGAAAAAAAATTCTATTTGACTCAAAAAACTAATTACTTGACTATTATTAAATAAATATTTACTTGAATCAAATTATTTTCTATTGAATCAATTAAACAATGTTTACTTCAAATACTGAAATATAATTGATTCAAATAAAATTTATTTGACTCAAGTATGTAAATATTTATTTAATAATGGTTATTTGAATTAAATAAATTTTTTTCCATTGTAAAAAAAGACAATTCCTTCAAACTTTTAATTTTTAGTAAGAAATTTTTAATTTCTTCTTTCATCATTTTATTTTATTTTACAGAAAAAAAATGGGGGACAAAAATTTTTAAATGAATTTCATCAAAGCTTTTATAATAATAATAATATTAATAATAATAATATTGAGAGTGTATATAATGTCATTTAGTATTCAAGTATCGCGTGCCATGGATTTATTCGAGGAATTTGAGCCGGCCTTTTAATTCTTGATTCGAGTTCATGAAATCACGTGAGTGTTAGTTGTGAGTTGCTATAAAAGGGCCGATACATCGTATATATAAGTTGTTCGCTTCTGCTTTAAGTGTATCATCGTTGAAGCAGAAGCAGTCTCCCAATCGGGCGTCGAAGTCGCCCACCGGAACAACCTGCCGGGTGACTTCAACGAGCCGTCATGCGAAAAATCCCAGGAACAGATTTATTTTCATTAAAAAATTTCATTAAAGCACACATTCTACTTTCGTCAACATTTATACATTTTTCCCCCCTTTTCTTTTTTCAATCCCGCAATTGTTTTCTTTTTACTAAACAAAAACAAAAAAGATTCAAAACGTTTTGATTTACAAAAAAAATAATACTAAATAATTTATTTATTTATACTATTAAATTATTTAATATTAAACAACAATTTATTTAATGTAAACGTATATTTAAGATAAAAAAAAGAAAATAGAATTTAATATAATTTAATAATAAAAATAAAATAACAAGATTAATAATAATAATAAAAATCTTGTTCGATTTTAAAGATAACAATAACAAGTAATATTTAATTAATTTATACAAATTCAAATTCCCTTAATAATAATAAATTAAAAAATAAATAAAAGTTTTTCATGTTAATTTATTAATAATAAAATATTATTCCTATTTATTAATAATAAATTAGCAGAAACTAATTATTATTTATTTCTGCAGATATTATTATTTATTATTTATTTATTTCTGCAAATAAAATAAAATTTACGATCCGAAAAAAAATTCGGCAGGAAAATTACAATTTTCCTCAGAAAAAATTTTTTAAAAAGACAATTGAAAACGAAGAAGTGAATTTTCGCAAATTATTCGTTAATTTGAAAGAATCATTACAAATGTACCAATGATGATTGATGAAAATTATCATTGTGAAATGTACCTAAATAATTGTCAATTTAATCCCGACATATATAAGTATAGGGTAGCGATGAACGATAATAATTTTCATCTGCTGATTATCATTATGTCGAATATAAATTTAAAGTACTATTCGCGAAGTGACAATAAGCAGCATTCACATCTTGCTCTTAATAAGCAAAATACGTATGACAAAGAACAAAAAGCGGAACGTACTTATTAAAATTTTTCTTATCACATACCACATAGGCATAAAGTACTTCACTAATTATTTTATTCTATAATGAGAAAAATGACCCACTATTAAAATTTTTATATAAATTAATTATTTTGCGATGAAAATGAATATGAGTGATTCCATTTTTTCTTATTTAACAATCGTAATCATTATCAATAATAATAATAATAATAATATAAAAAATAAATATAATATAAATAAATAAATGTAATACATATAATAAAATAGAATAATAATTAATTAAATAAACGAATAATTAAACAATTTGATAAATAAATTTATTATCTAGATAAGTAATTTTGGTCTATTTAAAAATTAAAATATTCGCAAATAAAATGTTTTCTTAATTTTGCAAAACAATAATAAATTTTAACATTTTACTATTTATTTTTATTGTATTTATTAATTTATTATTTAACTTCTTATTTAGTATACAATAAAAATTCTCATATTGCATAATAAAATTCATAAAAGAAAATAAAAAGAAAAACAGAAGTTACTTGTTTCATTTTCATTTTCTTCTTTTTCTCACTTAGA
Source organism: Leptopilina myrica (nomen nudum) (assembly GCA_032872475.1). Taxonomy (NCBI): domain Eukaryota; kingdom Metazoa; phylum Arthropoda; class Insecta; order Hymenoptera; family Figitidae; genus Leptopilina; species Leptopilina myrica (nomen nudum). The sequence goes on from CM065467.1 coordinate 29,351,141, forward strand.
AATAAATCTGTGATGCAAATAAACGATTCTGAAAATCTTTTCATTTAAAATGTATAATATTTTTTTATATATATGTATGTATAATATATGAAACATATGTAAAATATTATTTATCTCCATCAAAGTTGATGATATGCAATTTTTCAATCTTGGTGGTGCGTGTAACTCGACTCGAGCACATAATATTATAATATAGTAAAGATAGTTTTTGTACATATTTTGCATTTGATTCTTCAGCAGCAAGCATCACATCCGGGGTAAATGTATATATGTATATTCATTTGCCAAGTGCTCTTATGAATTGTCCGATTATCACCAATTATAATTTTTCCAAAGAAAAACCAACAAGAACTTCTTATATAGAGATTCCTTAAATGCTCATTCCTTCTGCCTCCCACCCTTCGAATGAACCTTTTTCACTCGTCTTGCTTCATTAGCAATTCAATTAACTGTTTAATGTATTTTACAAGAGACGCTTGAAATTAACGTGCTTTTTAACTAACATTGTTTGCGGTTACTAATTTCTGCAACTATCGAGTTTTGTAATTGCCTTTTTTTGTTGCTGTTATTTTTATACTGTTATTATTATTATTATTATTATTATTATTATTATTATTATTATAATTATTAGTATTATTATTATTAAAATACTGTTTTTATTATTATTGTTTGCAAATAGTTAATTATTATTTGCAACTGTACAAATTAATTGTCTCAATGATAATTTGTAACACATTTTTAAAATTTCATGTTCAAAAATGTCAAGAAATTTGTTCTGAAATAAATAAAATAAAATAAAAATCTCACAAAATAATTAAATATAATTTACGAAATTGACAAAAACGTTTAAAAAAATTATTTTTAATTATTATATCACATAATGTGGTCTTTACAGTTATATATAAATATGAAAAGTGACCGGCAAATAATGTTTAAACGCAAATCCTCAATTCCTGCTGCATAACCAATCAAGGTTCCTTTATCCAGATGACATCTCAAGATAAAGTACCATAAAATTTATAATAACCATCCGGCGTGCCTTTAATCTCTCCTTTATCAATAATAAATCAATTTAGTGAAAAAAGAAAATATTAAATTTGAAAAATTAAATTAAATGCATTCGACAATTTAATTTCTATTGTAACAAATATGTTTTTTTTACCAACAACAAATTAGGATTCATTAAAAAATTAAATTTTTGGTAATCAATATTAATATTAAATAATAATACACGATAATAAAACAAAATAATAAATAAGAATAATTTAAATGAATAATTAAATGCCAAAAGACTAAAAAAAGTATAGAAATATTTTATTTAAGAATTAATAAATAAATAATTATAATAATAAATGAGTAAATAAATGAACTAAAAAAATAAAAGAAAATCAATTTTTACTAACAAAATTTAATTGAAAAATTATGAATTAAAATAAAATTAGTCTAAAAATTAAAAAAAATTGATAAATTAAAAATAAATTGTTAAATAAAATAAATTGGCACTTTTCATGGATACAAAATAAATAAATGAATTAAATAATAATAATAATGTAAAATAAATTGTAACTTTTTTGGTCACAATTTATTTCTATTTAATCAATTTTTAATTTTTGGACTCATTTTATTTTATTTCATAATTTTTAATTAAATTTTATTAATTAAAATTTGTGTCTTTTTATTTTTTTTAGTTGATATAACATAACAACTGTTAAAAAAAAATAATTACAACAAATGAAAAGAAAATATTTAAAAATAAATAAATACTAAAGTTTACTAACCAATAATTAAATAATTCTAAAAATTAATAAAAAAAATCCACTAAAAAATTTGTTAGAAGAATAATAAATACAAAAATTAAACATTTATTATTAAAATTATTTATAAATCAAAATTATTAAAATAAAGTAATAAATATTAATACTAAATAATAATACAAATTAATAATAATACAAAATAATAATAGTAAAAATAATATTACTAAATAATAATAACAATAATAATAATAATAATTAATAAAAAAAATAATAAATAAAATAATAAATTATTAGTTTACCAGAATTTAAATAAAAAAAACAGAACAAAGAAAAATATAAAAGCTGCATTCAAAAAAATTGTCCCAAAAAAGAATCCATCATCAAACAAAAGTCACGAAGCATAATAATAAGAACATAAAAATTAATCGACAATTGATCAACTCACAAACACCCAATAAATCTAAAAGCAAAGTCTCCCATTCAAATTCACAGCATCCTCTTCACTCGCAAATTATTACACATCTCCATACATACACACAAACAATAATCTAATCTCGAACACTCATTTCAAATGATTTTTCCCTCTCGAAACGAAAAAAAAAAATCTTGCGACACATCGCCCAGTGGTTCTCATTTCCTTTTTCCACCCCCAAAAAAATAATTTTTTTTTTTTTTAATACAAAAAAGAAACAGTTATTACTCACCACACTCTCAACACCTGTAATCCATCCAGTGAAAAGAAAGACAATCCATAAAAGTTCCGCAACTTTGAATATTAAGATGCGACCCTTCGGCCGCATCTTGTCTCTTCTTTCGCGGTCAAAAAGAAGAAAAAAAATATCCCGATTGGAAAAAAAATTTGAATCCGGGGGGGAAGGGATAAAGAGAGGAGGAGGAGGGAGGGGGGAAGGGGGATGATACTACCGCGATTCTCGACCAAATCGACACGTCATTTCGTTTTATTCTTTTTCAAAAAGGTGGAAAAAAAATTTTTTTCGTGGAAAAAAAATCACGAGAGGGAGGAAATTTTTTTTTCGTTTTTTAAAAAGATTTTTGGTCCACCACCGCGTCGAGAGTCTCGGAGGATATCGTCTCGCCGTGCCTTGTTTCGTTCTGTCGTGTCGGGAGTTTCTAGTCTCCCCTATCTCTTCCTTCTCTCTCTTTTTTTTCCTTTTCTCTCTCTCGCTCTGAAGAAGAAGAAGAAGATGATGTCGATGATGATGATGACGACGATTTTTCACCAGTGTCCCTTCGCTCTCTCTCCTCAACACACACTCCACGTCTCACGCTTCATTCCTTGTGAGTGGTGGAGGAGTCTTTTTTCCTCAAAAGCCAAACGCTTTCGTTCGCTCTTCTTCCGGCCTTTTATTTTTCTTTTGTATCCTTGCGCGTTTCGTTGCTGTCGCGCGGTCCGATATTCGTACAACTATAACACATTTCAACCGATCACACACTCGCGTTGCCCGCGAGTCGACGAGGAGCGAGCAAGAGAGAGAGAGAGAAAATAAGAGAGCAAGAGAGAAAAAAGAGAGGGGAAACAAGAGAGTGAAAGAGAGAGAAGGGAAACGAGAGGAAACCGGGGGGGTAAAAGAGAGATAAGGAGAGAGAGTGTGTGTCCACCGAGAGTTGGAGGAGTAGAGAGCCAATCAAAGAGAGAAAGAGAGAGAGGGAGAGTTGGAACCGCGCAACAGTCACGGGGAGATGCGCGATCTGTTCTCTCAGCCTCTTGGGTTCATTGGTGAACTGTTCGCGGTTGCTAGTCTGGACCGAGAGCGCTGAGTCTGGAGTCTGTTTAGTCACGAGAATAAGAGGCTTTATAATCACTCAGGAGAGCGAGGAGAAGAAGCCAAAAGGAGAAGCGGAGAGAGGAAAACCCCCTGCAAGAAGCGGAGGAAAGCCGAAAAAGGACAAAAAAAAGGTTAAAATACTCAAAAGAAGGATAAAAAATCCAAAAGAGAAGGGAAAACCCCCCAAAAAGTGGGAAAACCTCAAAAGAGGGGAAAAAGGCCGAAAACAGGAGGAAAACGCCAGAAAGAGGTGAAAAACACCAAAAAGAGGAAGAAAAATCCAGAAAGAGGGGGAAAACACCCAAAAAAGGTGGAAAACCCCCAAAAGGAGAGAAAAATCAAAAAAGGAGGAACAGGAGAAAAAATGGGGACGAGAAGAAGAAATTTTCCGTTTGCTTCGTGAAACCGAATTAAAACAAAATAGCCGAAGAAGAAGAAGAGGAAGAAAGGAAGGGGAATCCCCTCCCGCCCCCTCGGGTGTGAAAGGAGAGGAAACAAAAAAAAAGAGAGACGAAGGAGAGGAAAATTAATTCCGAAAAAAGGGCAAAGAAGAAGAAAGTAAATTTCGAAACGAAGCAAGGGAAAATAAAATTCGGAAAGAAGTCAATAAACGCAAGACTAAATTAATAAGCAAAAAAAAGAAGAAATAGAAGAAGAAGAAGAAGAAGAAAAAAGAAGAAGAAGAAGAGAAATTCAAAAAAAGACGATGCTTAAAGAGCAAAAGAAGTAAAAAGAGAATAAAAACAAACGAGGAAGAAGAAGAAAAAGAAGAGAAGCAAAAGAAAGAAGAGCACTAAGAAGCAAAAGAGGAAGAAAAAGAAGAGTAGCAAAAGAAAAAAGGGAACTGAAGAAGCAAAAAAAGATAAAGAAAAGTGAAAGACAAAAGAAGCAAAAAAACAGAGAGTACTAAAGAAGCAAAAGAAGAAAAATAAGAAAAAAGAGTACTAAAGAAGAAGAAAAGAGAGTGCTAAAGAAAAAAAGGAAGAGAGGGCGCTAAAGAAGAAAAACAAGAAAATAGAGTGCTAAAGAAGAAAAAAGAAGAGAGGGTGCCAAAGAAGAAAAATAAAAGAGTGCTAAAGAAGCGAAAGAAAAAAGAAAGAAAAGAGAGTGCCAAAGAAGAAGAAAAGAGAGGGTGCCGAAGAAGCGAAAAAGGGGTAGTAAAAAAGAAGAAGAAGAAGAAGAAGAAGAAGTTGCACCACCACCACCGGCGGTGGCGGCAACCTCCTCGCCGCGGAGGAATCCTAGCTGGCGTGGCTCGTGTCCACCGCCTCCACCTTCCTTCCCTCCTCAGTTCATTCAGAGTCCTCCCTGGATGGGACGACTCCGCACACGTCTCCTCACCACGGTGCCACTGCTGCCCGAGATTATTTGCCCGACAGTCCATCCGTAAACGGACTTAATAAGGCTCCTGCCAAAGTCGACTCCCTAGACCTCACAGGAATAGGGAGGTCGAGATGATCCGGCCGGGATTGCGGTGAGTTCAACCCTTACGTTTTTTCTTTCACATCTCCTCTATTTTCATCAATTTCCCTCAAATTTCAATTTACATCTTCTTCTTTCCCATCGATTCATTCGACATACATTCCAATTTATTTCTCCTATTTTTATTCCATTTTTTCGTTTTTCTTTTTCCATTTATTTTTTTCTATTATCTTTTTTCACTGATAATTTTTTTCCCAACTAGCTTTTTTTTTACTAGTGTTTATTTTCCACCCTAGTGTTTTTATTCTCTACTCTCTACTGTTTTTTCAAAAGTTTTGAACGTTAAAAAATTAGCGAAATATTTTTTTCAGTGCCGATATTTTTAAAAATTACTAAACTGAAATAAAAAAAACCGTTGCACTTGAAATTTTTGTTAACTATTAAAAAAAATTAAAGACAAAATTTTTTTAACTATAAATAAATTTAAAGACAAAATTTTTAATAAACTTGTTAACTTTTGAAACTGTTGGGGAAATTCTTTTTTTCAATTGTTTACTATTTTTAGACAAATTAATTTACGATTCTCCGATTAAATTTGACATTTCTTCATTTGCTGATTTATTTAATTAACTATTTTATTAATTAACAATCTCAATGATTAATTTAATTCTTTATACTCATAATTAATTTAACTTTAAACTATTTTAATGATTAATTTAATTCTTTGTTTAAATAACTAACTCTTTCATTTTTTATATTTAAAAAAAAATTTATAATAATAAATATTTTATATAAATATTTTTATTATTTTATTTTTAATTAAAATTTTTTTTTTGTTTTTTACATTCTTGGAATATTTGTATATAACATTTTCATTTTCTTTATTCTTTTATCGTTCTTGATATTCGTAGTATTTAACATTTGTCATTTTTTAATACTCTTCATTAATTTTATTTCTCTATTTTTCCCATTATTCTTTATCTTCGTTGAATATTTTCTATATTAAAATTATTTTTCCTTTTTTTTATTTTACATTTTTAATTTATTACAATAATAATAATTAATATTATTATTTGTTTTTATTATCAGTATTTTTATTTTTATAATTTTAAGTTTCATTATTATTATTTTTCTTACTATTTTTTATATTTTTAGTTTTATTTTTCTATTTTTGAATCTCTTTTCACTGCTACTGAGAGTCTTTGTATCCATTAATTTCTCTCATTTTCTTTTCGTTTTTCTTCATTTTCTTTAATTTGACATTCTATCTCAATTTTCTTTTATTAACATTTTGGTTTTTTTTATTTATATCTCTTTGATTTTCTCCGTTCTTCTCAATTTTCATCATTTTTTTTTCTTTTCATCTTCCTCAATTTTTTTCTTATCAAATTTTTCACCCTGATCTTTATTTTCTCCAATTCAACTTGTTTTTCTCCAGCTTCTTTTATTTACATTTCGATTCTTTTTCTTTTGGTTTTCTTATACAGAAGGTTTATTATTTTATGATTTCCTTTGATCATCCTCAACTTTCATCAGTTTTCCTAATTCTCTGCATTTTCATCAATTTTCCTCAAGTTTCATTTACTCAAATTCGTTAATTTTAAATTTTTTTCATTCTCTTCAATTCTTTCGTTTCTTTAATTCGACATTTTTTCCAGTTTCTTTAAATTCCGTTTCGTTTCTTTACATGAATTCTCTTTTTTCATAAATTCTCTTGAGCTGTTCCAATTTTTAAAAAAAATTAATTTTTTTGCTTTTGAAATTATTTCTCTTCTTCTCTTTCCATTCGACAAACTTAAAACTTCCTTCAGTTGATCACCACTGACATACTCTCACTTTCATCTACTTCCTCTTCCTCTCTCATTCTTCATATCTCTCAATGCTGAAGAATCATCTCTTTTTTCTCTTATCACTTCATTTTCATTCATTAAAATTTTTTCTCACAATTGTTTAATCTTTTTTTTCGTTTTTTCTTTTTTTCCCTGTAATACTAAATAATCCCCTTTTTCCATTGATCCGTTAGAATTTGCACCTACAAAAAATCTTCTTCTTCTTCTTCTTCATCATCTAGTTCTGCGCTAGAAAATATTCGAAATATTTCATTTCCGATAAAAATAACAAAGTGAACGGTAATTCTTTTCCCTCTAATTTAAGAATTTTTTTTTTGTTAATTTTTCAAGAAAATACCAAAAAGAAAACAGAAAAAATTTTTTCATGTCTAAATGTGAATCATTTTGACCCACTTTTTTCCGGACTAAATTTATTTAAAACACATGTTGAACATGTGTTTTGAATGTATTCGAAAATAATTAAAATACTTTTTGAGAATTGTATACGGTAAAAAAAAGAAAACAATAATTAATATTTTAATTTTAATTATCAGTGTATTTACGAAAAGGAAAAAAATTTTTTTTCCTTGTTTCAATAATCAATTCCGTTTGAAGACAATATGTTATTTGCATTTGCTTCACTTCTGCTTATCTCGTTAAACACTTTTTCTTCTATTTCTTTTTATATTTTCGATTATTAATTTTTTCTTCTCTCCTCATAATTCGGAATTATCAGTTCAATTCCTAGTATAATTCATTTCCACGTCATCATTTTGCATTTTCTTTTATTATTTTTTTCTCGCTATTTAATTATTAATTCAATTTATTATTTAAACAAGAAAATTTTTTTCTTTTCTTTTTCTATTAATTTATTAAACTTGTAATTTTTTGTATTATTCTTTTATAATTATTTTATTTTTATTAAATTTCTATTACTTTCCCTTATTATTTATAATAATAATTATAGAAATAAATATACATTTGTTTATTACTTTTATTTACAATTATTACCTTTTAAAGTTTTTATTAATTATTTATTATTATTTTGGTTGTTATTCATAATAGTTAGTTAATTTAATTACTATTAAATATTTTTACGTTTATTAATTATTACTAAATATAATTATCTGAAGTAATTTTAATTATAAAACAATATAATTTTTAATTGTTTTTAATAATTGTTTATTAAATTTAATTACTTTTCAATTTCGATATTTATTCGCTACTATTAATTTTATTTATATTTATTTTTTACATTTACTTTTTTCGCTTTTAAATTTTTTTTTGTCTTTTTAGCTGTATAACTGGTTGATGTTTTTATTTAAAACAAGAAAGAAAAAAATTTTTTTCTTGCAAATTCAGACATTTTTAAAATTCTCCCGACATTATGTCTTCAGCATTTTCTCACACTTCTCAACTTCTAAAAATTGTAAGTTTATATCTGTAATTTTCTCATCTCTGTAAAGGATCTTTGCTTTCGATAATTTCAAAGGTGATCTTCATTTGTTTCCTCCAAAATTTTTAAAGATCCCTTACAGTCTTTATTTCTTCTCTCAAAAAATTTTTTTCCTCGCAACTCTACAATTTTTTCAATGCTATTCTTCTGCTACTGTCACAAACATTTTTCTCTTAATTTTCTTTTTCACGTAAACTAGATTTTTTCTTAAGTAAATATTTTCCAAAGTTAACAAAAGGGTTTTTCTCTCTCCAAAGTAAAATTTGTTGAACAAAGAAATAAAGACATTTTTTTCTAGTCAAAAAGACTTTTTTCGTAAATAAATTTTTATTCCAAAGTAAAATTTGTTTCTTAAGTGAACAAAGATATTTTTTTCAAGTAAAAAAGAAATTTAAATTAAAATTTATTTTCCAAGCAGACGAAAAAAATTTTTTTTGAGGAAAAAAGACTTCTTTGAAAAGTAAATTTTTATTCACTGTAAATAAAAGGATTTTTTTCGCGAGTAAAAAAGATTTTCTTCAACAGTTAAAAAAAGAATTTCCACCAGAAAAAAAGAGCGACGAATTGATCTACATTTTTTGTCTCACGATCAGTTCATAAATGAAAAAAATAAAAAATCCGATAACGGTCCGATCATATACTCTTCATCATCATTATCGTTATTATCCGACTTTTTTTTCTTCTCATTCTTTTTTCCTCTTCCTCGATCGATGTCTGATCTCGTGAATACAGTGTGCTTCCGAGACACCGAAAATTCCTTTTTTGATCATCGCATATACACAGGGATACACACAGGGATGGAAGACGAGCCTTCTTGTTATCCTGGAATCTTTCTCTTCTGCTACATGATATGTTTCTTCACCCACATGCCCATCCACCTGATCCTTGTTCCTTTCACGTGCGATCCCTTCCCCCCACTATTCACAGCAACCTTTCCACCCTTTGACTCTCGAGACTATAAACTCGTGAAACAGACTCTCTCAGGCCAGACTTTACATATACACCATTTGCCTCACGATCATCCGCCATTATCCAACGGGATATTTTTGTACCCCTGTGTTGGCCCCCATACCGGAAATATTCCAATCGAGTTAACAAGTTGAGGCGTTTTATTTAGAACACCCACTGTTTACATACTAACATATATAAATATCCACAATTCTATTACGATTCTCATTCCAATTTCAATTTTTTTTTCTCTCGAAGAAAGAAATAAAGAAAAAGAAATTTATTCCGAGTAAACCAAACTTTGATTGGATCGAGGAAGAAAATTATTATTTGCAACAGTAAAAATTTCTCTGAGTCTAGGAAAAATTTATTTGGTTCAAATGAATATTTTATTCGCGAAGGGAGAGAAAATTTTAATTAATTAACTAATTAATTTTTAATTTACTTAATTAATTAATTTTTAATTTAATTAATTAATTAATTTGTTTATTTAGAACATTTATTTTAACGAAATATGATTTACTTGAGTCAAATAAAAAGTACATTTGTCATGGAGACGAATAAATTATTTAGGTGTTTATTTAAAACAAAAATTATACTTAGTACAAAATAAATTTTATTTGAACCGAGGAAAATTTTATTCCGAACAAATAGAATTTTAATTTTATTTTTTAAATTCGAACCAAATAAGTAAGAATTTATTTAAATCAATGACAATTTTATTCAACAAGGATTCAATTTTTAATTCAACCAATAAAATTTTCTTTAAACTTTAAAACTAAAGAACATCTTTTTGAATCAAACAAAATTTAATTGAACCAAGGAAAAATTTACTTAAACACAAAAAAAAATTTTTATTTCACCTAAAATAAAATTATGTAAACAGAAAAATTTCCTTGAACCAATAAAAAATTACTTGAAACAAGGAAAATTTTGAATTGAACCAAAATATAATTATTTAAATAAAAGAAACATTTTTTAAACAAAGAAAAATTTTATTCTGCAAAAAGAAATTTTTTTTAAACATAGAACAATTTTATTCAGCAAAAATAAAATTTTTATTCGAACCAAGATAAAAATTAAGCAAATGAAAATTTAATTTAATCAAAGAATATTTATTTAAATCTAGGAAAATTGTATTCAAAGCAAAATTTGAATTTAAACTACAAAAGTCTTTAAATCAAATAAAAATTTCTTGGAACATAGAATTTATTTAAACCAAGGATAATTTTATTTAACTCAAATAAATTGTTTTTGATTCAAATAAAATATTTCGGTGTGTATCAATATTTAATTTAAAGAAAACTTTATCATAAATCAGTAAAAATTGAGAGTGTCTTCTTTTTCATCCGATTAATTATGAATATCGAGGAATAAAAAAAATGTGTTAATAATAAAAATACTATTTTTATGTAATCTATTTTAAAATAAAAATCCATACCGAATGCTTCTAAATCATTCTGATTTACTGCTTTGGATTTCAAGCTTTTTATAGAAAATGATTCTTTTTCTTTTTGACAAACTCTGTGTTTGCTGAGAGTGTAAATAATTTAAATCTTATAATAATAATTTTTACTACTGTAACAATAAATTTAAAAAAAATTAATAAAAGTACTAAAGAAATTTTCTTTTGAATATTTCAATACATAAAAATACAAAAAAATTATGTTGAAAACGATAGTTATTAGAATAAAAAAGGGGTAATAGAAAAATGCAAAAAATAATGAAAGTACTAACGAGTAGAAAAAAGTACTACCAAAATACTATAATTAACAAAAAAATACTAAAAGAATACAAAAAGTACTACAAATATTATTTTTAAATACTATTAATTAATTATTACATACCAAAAAATACAGAAATATATAGTTTAATAAAAAATTACTAAAAGAATACAAAAAGTGCTACAAATACCAATTTTAAATACTATTAACTAATTATTATTTACTAAAAAATACTGAAATAAATACTTTAATAAAACTTTTCTATTTTTACAGATGGCTCGCGACCCTGGCTTGCCTCGCCATTTTAGTAAAAGGGGTAAGTTTAATTTCCCAATTTTCCAAAAAATTAATTTCCGAAAAACTTTTTAACGTATTTTCGATAAAAATTTATAGTTGAAAAATAAAAAATAAAAATCACTATAAGGACAATAATATATTTTTTTTTATCACATTTATACTCATTCATTCATCACGAACATTGTGAGTCACACGCATGTCTGTTGAGAATTGAGATTGTAATGTATGTGCGTAATTATATGCGGCAAATATAAATTTGCACTTTATCCCTATGCATGAATTCGAAACTGTTTTAGTGTATTAAACAAATACTACACTTCTCAATAGTTCCCTTGATAAATATATTCAAGCTGTTTATCCATCGAGAGCATTTCATTTCCGCTTCTCTGCGATTAATAAATTAATTTACATATTTTACATATTCTTCAATTGTAACAGTTATAAATTTTTCTCTCAATTATTCAATTAACAATTAATCATCGCACTATTTTCCCAAATTGTAAATTAATTTTCAAATTTAGTTTGCCAAATTTTTGTGATAACATTTTCTTCACATCTGTCTTTTGTTTACTAAAAATTGTCAAGTACTTTTCTCATTTTTTGAAAAATGATTTTGCTAAATTAATTTATTACAATGTAATTATTATTTCAATTAAAATGATTTATTATCAAATTAATTTATTATCATTAATTGACAATCAATTAATCAATTAAATAGTTAATTAATTGTTACTTTATAAATTAAAATTTACTAAATTTATGCAAATTTTAATTTTTTTCAATTAATTAATTAATAATTTTTAAATATCAAGTTCAATTTTTAAATAATTTTAGGTTCATAATTTTAAAAAAATTAGCTCTTAACTAATTAATTTTTTTTTTCAGTAATAGAATTCTTTGCAGAAATAAAATTATTTTCAATAAAAGGTTTTGAATAAAATTCTTCGAAATAAATTAAATAATATAATAAATAAATTAAAATAAATAAATAATAATATTAGTAATGATAAAATTTTTACGAAAATGGTAATAATAAATACGAAATAAAAATCTTTTCACTAATATTAAGATTGATTATAAAAATTCCTCGAACTTATAATGGGATATTCTTAAACCTTTTTCGCATGGGGGGAAAAAAATGCTAAGGTGTCTTTAACCGACGGGAAGATTTATGCCAAGTACTTTTTACCTTATCTGCATATACGGTTCTGAAGCCATAAACAATGCTAGTGCCTTTTTTGTGCGTTGCTAAAAAATATATATTATGTATATAAACAGAGGGTATGAAAATACACATTCCCATAAACTATTTTCTTCCTGCCAGTAGTTGTTCTATTCCTACTGTTCAGACAATGTAACGAGTCAAAAACTTTACAAAAATTGAAAACCTAATTTTACGCCTTTATCCAACTCAGTCAAATATTTTTTACCCTTTCTATACGATAAACAAAAATTCACTATCTTGAAAAAAATAAATTAGAAATAAAAATTTTTATTTACTAAAAATTACTAATGTTTTATTTAAGTAATATTTTAAATTACCAATATTGTATATTATTAATACTAATTCATATTAATGAATATTAATGATAAGTTTTCATTATAAAAATTTTAATAAATAAAAAAATAAATAATAAAAATAAGAGGAATACAAATTTTATAGATAATGACAATATAATAATATAAATAATTTTTTTATTATTTATAATAAAATAATACGATTATAGTGCAGTAATAAAATTACAATTATTATAATTGACAGCGACAAAAGTTTTTATATTTGAACAATTTTTTTTTCCAATTATTTTAATCTAGTTTTCTCCTGAATGATGACAACCATTCATACCCCACTGTCACAGTTAGAGAATCCGTATCAGATAAAGAATTTTCGAATAAAAATTACGAACTAATAAAAAATTAATTTTGTCAATAGCCGAAAAAATTAAAATTATACTTTTATCACAATTAAAAGCTAATAAAATAATTATTATTTATTTATTAAAAATTTAAGAGCAATCGTTGACACTATTCTATTACTCTCGTTATCTGATGGTAAAATTATCAATAAATAATCTACTAAAAAAATTTTTTTTTAATAATAATTAATATCTAACAATAGCAAAAAAAAGTATTGTTATTTTTCGTTTACTCATTCTTTGGAACAAAATTTCTTTTCAATATAGAAAAATAGGGCGTCTATTCGAAATGAGAAAATTCGTTCAGAAACTATAGAAAATTGAAATAGGTAATTCAAGACATTTAGTAACAAGAAGTGGACCTAGATTTGTGATATTTAAAGAGTTAGGGTGCAGTTGCGGTGAAAATCCTGTTCGCCTACGATTGGTCTCCCTCAATAAATTCTCATTTCTGGATGTATAATAATCATCGTACTCGCGCTTATATTTCGCTTACTCATTTACTTAAAATAGTTTCACTTATTTCAATATTATTCGTTAATAAACATACATAAAGGATTATACAACTACAAACACTATTGTTTTACATCTGAGGCAAAGGCCACCAATGGAGGTCATGAAATTATTTTTCTCTCTACGCAAATAACAATTCAATCACTGTTTTTTTTTTAATTGTAACTTCATTTCAAATTTTTTTTGTTGACAATTTTACTTTACAAAAAAGAAAAATAATAAAATTTAAAAGTTCGAATTTTATTTCAGAGAAAATAAATGACAAAAAGTAGTTGATTGTTTATTATTCTTATTATTATTTATTATTTATTGTTTATTCCGTTATTGAAAATTCAAAAAAAATCCATAGCAAACAAGTAGGTAATTGTTTATTTATTAGAATAAAAACGCAATTACCTATAAATTTTGCTATGGATTTTATTTTTTTAAAATTTTATTTGAAACTACAAAGCCCGCTTTAAAATTAATTAATTAATTGCAATTAAAAATAATTAATTACAATTTATTGCCATTGTTTATCATCATTATTATATATTTCGTTATTGACTTTTTAAAAAACAGATAACAAAAATATATAATTTGTTTATTAATTGTACCTATAATTATTTATTTAGTTTATATATTTAAACAAAAGCTTAATCGTTTATAAATTAATAAACAAATAAGAATCAACAATTAATTACTAAACAATTAAGAAACAAATAATTATTTACTAATTAGAAAATAATTAATACTTATTTCTTATTAATTTCTGGAAAATCCAATAATTGTTTAAATAATAATAAAATTAGTAAACAATTTAGACCTGTTTGTTATTTATTTGTTAAAAAAATCAATAACGAAATAAATAATAAAGAAAATTAATAAAATGAATTATTTATTTATTATATATTTATATTAATTGTTTATAATAATTGTTTATAATAATTGTAATTGTTTAAATAATAATGAATTTAGTAAACAATTTGGACTTGTTTGTTATTTATTTGTTAACAAAATCAATAAAGAAATAAATAAATAAAAAATAATAATAACAAAAAAAATTATTTATTATTCATAATTGATTTTTTTAGTTGTTATTTATTTATTATTTATTTATAATAATTATAATAAAATAACAAATAACCACAAACGTATATAAACGAATTACAAATTGTTAATTTACTTTCAATTCTCTTCTTCTCCTCTTTTCTTTCTTTCTTTTTTTTTGTTTAAAAAAAAAACAAAATTAATCTGTCGTTGATTCTGCAATGACGTTGGAATATTACGGTTTATAAATGTATTAATATTCATTACGTGTGCTTAATGGGCATCACATAAGTGATAGGAAAAAGTAGAAAAAGTCAGAGATTGGTGAGACTTGAGAAAGGGATAAAGAGAGAGTGAGTGAGAGAGAGGGGGGGGGGAGAAGAGAGAAAAGAAGTGACTTTGAGATGAAGATGCAAAGGAAGCTGGAGAATAATACAAGTGTGTGAGTATCACAAGAGAAGAAGGTATGCGTAGTGGAGAACGTCTTGTCACAATACACTTGTCTCGACGCATATATTGCATTGCGTAATCATGGTTTCATGAAGGCGGTCAGAAAAACGATAAAAAGGAACAATTGTTGAACCGGCACGACGAGATATCGTCTATCTGAGAAAATTGGGTTATAGCTTCGTTGCACGAATTGTCGCTTGCTAATCTAGTTTATGAATTTTTACACACCAAAAAAAGAAGAGAGAAAACAAAATTTTTTATTAATGAAGTTTGACAATTTTTTTGGCCACCAAGTATGATTCTTTTTCTGATGATTTTTTTTGGGTTTTAATTCTAATATTTACAAATTTTTTCGAAATTGGTTAATGTATTTGTAAGAACAGTTGTTACAAATTATAACAATTGTTACTAATAATAATGGTTATAAATAAAAATTGTTACTAATAATAACAATTGTTACTAATAATTATTATTCCAAATAATAATTGTTACTAATAATGATTATTCCAAATAATAATTATTATTATTTGTTAATAATTGTTACTAATAATGATTATTCCAAATAATAATTATTAGTAACAATTATTATTTGGAATAATAATTATTAGTAACAATCGTTATTTGGAATAATAATTATTAGTTGGAATATTATTACAAATAATGATTGTTACTAATAATGATTATTCCAAATAATAATGATTACAAATAACAATTGTTACTAATAATAATTATTACAAATAACGATTGTTACTAATAATTATTACTCCAAATAATAATTGTTACTAATAATAATTATTACAAATAATAATTGTTACTAATAATAATAATTATTACAAATAACAATTGGTAAAATAACCATTGTCCAAAATAATGATTAAAAGTAACCATTGTTACAAATAAAAACAATTGTTACTTATAACAAAAATTACAACTAACCGTAAAAAATTAGCAATTTCTGAAACAATATTAATACTATTAATTAAAAAAACAAACAAGAAACAAAAAATGACCAAAAATGAATTAAAAAAAAATAAAAATAACACCGAAAAAATCAAGACAAAAGTGGAAAACATAATTTTTTTCGAAAAAACGGAAAGGAATAACTGAACGAAATTTTGCAATACAAGATTCTGGGAATTGAATCCAATTATTTTCAATCTCGTTGTCGCACAGAGCACGAGGTCATCGGTGAGTTGAGAATAATTGGGCCTAGCTTGATTAGGGATTAGAAGTGAACATTCGCAAATGAATGAAATCCTGTCAAATAAGGAACGTAACAAAGAAAAAATTAATAAAAATTCCATTCATCGTACAGTTATTATTAAAAAGAAAAATTATAAAAAAAATACTCATAAGTGTGGTGAAAAAGTTATCAAAAAAGAGAAATAAAAATTTTGTTTTCTCTTTTTTGATTTTAAAAGTTCTCATAATTTAATATCGCAGACAATATTATTTTTCTTACGTCATTTGATATTCATGTTGCGTAATAAGTTTGCGATGATTTTCAATGTTAAATACTAACCTCATTTACCCAACGTCATTGCCAAAGGATTATTTGAATAAATCGATTTTCAAAAATTGCAAAATAACGAAATTAAAATATTCCTTTTGTTTTCTTTTTTGATTATTCATTTGATTCTGTAACGAGAAAGAATAGAAAAAAAATATTTCAATATTGTTAATCCTTTCATTGTTATTTTTTATAGTCGATTTTTTTGTTTACTTCGTGAATTTTTTATTTTCGTTTGCTGTCAATTATTTTCATAAATTTTTTGTTTCCTATTGTCTTCGACTCTTTCACATTCATGTAAAATTTAATTGTTAATTATTTCTATTTTTTTATTTTATTTTTTAACGTATTAATTATTTTTGTTTTTTTTTTGTTCTAAAATTAAGAGAAAATAGATATACACAAAGAAATTATATTAGTGATGAGGGAAATTTTTGTAATTCTTTTTTTTTCTTCGTCTATACTAAAGAGGGGAAAATTTTTTCTAGAAATTAATCTACACTTATTTGTATAATGGAAACAAGGAATAAAAAAAAATAAATTTCAAGCACATGTTGTAGATAAAATGTAAATGACAAATCTAAAGCGATGACCTATGAACTTGATCGACCCTGCGTATAAATAATCTCAGTACAAAACGCGTTCGTTTTCTTTAAATATATATTTATATAAACATGTAAATATATGTAGACTGAAAAATGATGTCATACACACAATGAAATGATGTACTCGGTATTATTTTATAAATTGAATTTAATAATTTCTTAACGCTTCTATTTATAAGAAAAATAAATATTTGTTTAAATAAATGAATAAAAAATTCTATAAATGCGGGAAAATTATCGATTGGGGAAAAAAGGCAGAACTATCAACTAATAATTTATTTAAAATCAAATAAATTTTTTTCACTGTAATTCAAAACATAATTAATACGTTAAAAAAATGTTCAAAAATAAAATAAATAAAAAAAATGAAAATATTAATAAAAAAACTTATTTTTCAGCAAAATTCTTCGACTCGACACAGGTTTCAACACAGAGGTGACATTGAGAAACTTCCGAATGCGGATGAAGAAGAGCCATATCGGCCTTATGATGATGATCAACCGGACGATTATGATGGTTATTATTTATTATTATAAATAAATAATTACAATAAAATAAGAATTAAAAGAATTTAATAATTAACATTTTAATAAAAAAAATACTTAGAAAATCAAATAACAAATTTTTTTTTATTAAAATAATAATTAAAATAATTTAATAATTAACATTTCAATAAAAAAAATAATAAAAAAACCAAATAACAAAAATTCATTAATTAAACAATGAAATAAAAATAAAATTTTTAATTCTAAAAAAAAATTTCTAATTATTTTCAAATACTATAATTATTTAAATAAATACTGAAAAACTAAATTTCCTAAAGATGGAAACGACAGGAACTACGATAGGAACTACGACTCATCATACAATACCGGGTCCTCGTGGAATCAAACGTTCTACAATAGTAATAGAGAAGGATATGGAGACACGAGAAATTATGGCGAATCTTATGACCGAAATTTTCATCGAGGTCAACAGGGCTCTTCGCAATATGATCGAGATCGTTACCCTCCATCGGGTGCGGAAAGAGAAGACGGTGGCGGAAGATACGCCGTCTATCCGCACCCCGGAGGTGCAAAAAATTGTACGGGAGGTGGAAATTGCGCTCCAAAATGCTACGCCGAAAAGGGATCACGAGTAAGATGACAGAAATTAATTTTAAAAAAAGAAAAAAAAAATTCTGAATAATTTTTGAGTAAATATAATCAATTATTAATTACAATATAATTAATAATTAATTACACTACAATTAATTATAAATAAACATTTACATTATAATGAAAAATAATTAATTTTAGGGTCCTCCTGGTATCTCTGGAATTCAAGGACCTCGGGGTCAAACCGGATTTCCTGGTATAGAAGGTCTGGTTGGTCAGAAAGGTGATAAAGGTGATCCCGGCCCACAAGGACCAAGAGGATACAAGGGTGATCGAGTAAGGCAAAAAATTACGAAATCCTTTAAAAAAATTGATAACAAATTTTCTCTCGTTGAAAAATCGGAAGCTTTTTTTTTAGAGTTAAAGAAAATATTCTTCAGTAGAAAAATATTTTTTTTAGTCATCAACAATTTTTTTTTTAATTGAAAAAAAATATTTTTCCCTAGACAAATGATAAGTTTGGTCGAAAAATATACTTTTCAGCAGACAAATGATTATTTCGGTCGGAAAATAACTATTTCTAGTAAAGAAATTATTATCTTGGTCGGAAAAACATTTTTTTTAAAGAAAAGTAATATTAGTTTTATTGAAAAATATCTTTTAAGGTAAATACATTTTTTTTTGGTCGGAAAATTTGTTAATCAGATGAAAGAAATATTTTTGAACCGAAAAAATAACTGTTCGTTAAAAAATTTATTTATCAATTAAAAGAAATATTTTTTGTCTAGAAAAAAATATTTGTTAAAGGCAATAATTTTTGTTCAAACCAAATATTTGTCGAATAAAAAATATAATTTTTTTATTAGAAAAAAATATTTTTTTAGTTTTATAAAATATTTGACTACTGAAAAATATATTTCAAACTAAACGAAAGTATTTCGTTGATTGGAGAAAAATTATTTTCCGACTGGATAGCAAACAGTATTTAATTTCAAAAAAAAGTCTTAAAAGAGTGATCAATAAGAAAAATAATTAATCTTTAGGGTATGACTGGAGTTCCTGGATATCCTGGAATCGACGGTGTTCCAGGAGTTCAAGGACCACCAGGAAATGCAGGTTTACCTGGTCGCGATGGTTGCAATGGAACTGATGTAAGATTTTATTATTTATGTAAAATAAAATTTCTCAATAACATAATTTGTTTAATTATAAAATTAATTTCTTCATTTTGTAAATTAATTGTAATTAATAAATAATTTTTAGGGACTTCCGGGTATTGATGGTCGTCATGGAGAACCGGGTCCGCGAGGTTTACCCGGAATTTCAGGACCAAAGGGAGAAAAAGGAACGCCAGCTTACGTAGGACCATTTCCGGTTGGAGAAAAGGGTGAACCAGGTCTCGACGGGGTCCGCGGTCCACCTGGAAATCCAGGACCAGAGGGACTCCGAGGTCCTCCTGGAACGAAAGGAGAACGTGGACAATACGTACGTACATTACAATTCCTATACTAATTAATTAATTAAAAATCAATTAATTAAATTCAAATTAATTAATTAAAAATCAATTAATTAAATTCAAATTAATGAATTCAAAATCAATTAATTAAATTCAAATTAATTGCGACTATTTATTGATAATAAAATGATATCCCACAGGGTTTACCAGGAAGTCTTGGGCAAAAAGGTGAAAAGGGTCATATGGGTCTTGGCTTCGAGGGACCAAAGGGAGATAAAGGTCTAAGAGGACCGCCGGGTCCTCCGGGTAAATTGGAGACATCAACCGGAACGAAAACAACAGTTGGATCACCAGGCGAACCTGGACCAAAAGGAGACCGAGTAATTAAACTTTTTTTGTAATTAAAATCATTCCATTCATTATAATCATACTCCATAAATTCCGCAACATAGTCCAGCTGGGTAATAAATTAACCATTATTTCCCTAGGTTGATAATGAGTACTTTATTCACCTAGGGTAATAATAGCTACTTTATTGACCTACGAACAAGGTAAATTATTTTCCATTATTATCCTCTCTGGAATATGAAGAAAATGTTTATTATTTACAGGGTGATAGAGGTATAGAGGGACCCAGAGGAGAAGCAGGTCCTCCAGGTGATTACGGTCTTTCAGGAGCCGCCGGAATGAAGGGTGAAAAGGGTCTTCCTGGAGTTCCAGGAGTTCGGGTGAGTTTCCCTAGAAAACCAATGTTTTCCTTCCTTTAAACTTTAGTTGTATCAACTAATAAATTTTTATTTATTCACCAGGGCAGAGATGGATTTTCGGGTCCTCCAGGACCTCTTGGCTTAAAGGGTGACAGAGGTTACGATGGTCTTCCAGGTCTTGATGGACGTCCGGGAGCTAAAGGTCATCCCGGAATAGATGGACCAATGGGTATTTCCGGTATTCGAGGACCTCCAGGACCACCTGGAGTGAGTACTTTCATCACTAGTTTAAAAAGAAATCGCAGAAAAGAATTTCGAATTTTGAAAGAATCATAAACTTAGGGAAGTTATACAAAATCGGAGAAAGAATGAGTAAAAAGTGTAGGAATGATTTTTTTAGGGTGGTAAAGGACGACCTGGTCCCCCGGGAGAAAAAGGACCGAGAGGTTTCCCTGGTCCAGTGGGACCCAGAGGATCCGATGGTTTCCCTGGCGAACCTGGAGGGAGAGGACCAATTGGTTTACAAGGCGGACCTGGACTCTCTGGAATTCCGGGACCCGAAGGACTACCAGGTGAAAAAGGACACAAAGGAGAGTCCGGTCTACCAGGTTTTCCGGGTGAAATCGGCTCACGTGGTTTTGACGGAGCTCCTGGTCCAGCCGGACTACGAGGTCCTCCAGGAGAAAAAGGACTATCAATTATCGTAAGTTTTATCGCTTCTCTAAACTAAACTAATCAAATAAAAGCAAAAATTAAACAAATCAATCACTGAAATATTTATTCACTTACTTCTAATGGAACGAAAAACTAGGGACCCAAAGGAATGGACGGTCTACCCGGCAACGACGGAGGAAAGGGCCAAAAGGGCGAAAGAGGTTATCAGGGTGTAAGAGGTCGGCCCGGCGATTCATTGGAAGGAATTCCAGGTTCGCCAGGAGCGCCTGGACAGCCTGGCGAAGTTGGACCATCGGGAAAAGACGGTATGCCCGGATTTCCGGGACTTCCTGGCGAGAAGGGTGACATTGGAGGCAGATGCATAGACTGTACACCTGGACATCCGGGTCTCAAGGGAGAAAGAGGATTTGATGGAGCACCAGGTATTCCGGGACTTCGAGGACCACCTGGTGAACTTGGACCATTTGGTGAACCTGGAATAGACGGAAATCCTGGACTTCAAGGACCACCCGGTTTTCCCGTGAGTTTTCTTGGAACAGGCATATCCGGTATTATCAAATGACATTATTTTGCAATGATAGAATGGATTTTAGGGAAAAGACGGTTTGCCTGGAGCACCAGGAGCTCAAGGACAGCCTGGAACGCCTGCAATTATTCCCAGGGATTCTCTGAAACCAATTAAGGGCGACAAGGGAGTTCGTGGAGATGCGGGTCGTGTGGGACCTTTCGGTCCTGAAGGACCTATTGGCGAGAAAGGACGACAAGGATACGAAGGATTCCCTGGTCTTAAAGGAGAACCTGTACGTAAACTAGTCTGGGCAACTCTAGACTAATCATGACTATTTTTACTTTTTAGTATTTCAAACTTAATCCTTCTTCTAATTTTATTTACAAAGAAATTTTGATCTATTTAGGGAGATCGCGGTTTTCCGGGTCAGGATGGAGTTCCTGGAAGACCAGGTGCCCCTGGATGGAAGGGAGAAAGAGGTTTGAGCATAAAGGGAGAAGCTGGAGAACCAGGTCGGGATGGCTACTTTGGAATAAAAGGTGACCCTGGTTTTGCTGGCGAGAAAGGACAAGCTGGTAAGTTTCAGCGGCAATTAACCCTAAATTATAACCCAGTTTATAGCTACTTTTGAATAAAGATAAAAAGCGTAAAAGTTTGGCTGTACTCAAATGTCGAACGGAGAAATAATTCAAATTTATTTTTAAGGTGAGTGTGCGCCGTGCAACATTACGGAAGGCCTGAAAGGTGATCGAGGAGAGCAAGGTTCAAAAGGTGAACCCGGACCACCTGGAAGAGATGGACCAACGGGAGATAAGGGAGACATGGGTCCCGAAGGTCTTATCGGTGCTATTGGATCAATTGGACCACCAGGACCTCCTGGTCCTAGAGGAGAACCAG
The DNA here is from genome assembly GCA_032872475.1 of Leptopilina myrica (nomen nudum). NCBI lineage: Eukaryota > Metazoa > Arthropoda > Insecta > Hymenoptera > Figitidae > Leptopilina > Leptopilina myrica (nomen nudum). Next base: position 29,373,721 of record CM065467.1, read on the forward strand.
GACCTAGGGGAGACAAGGGTAACATGGGACCCTTCGGTTTCCCTGGTGAACCAGGAAAAGAGGGAGCTAGAGGATTTCCTGGCGCGGCTGCACCCAAAGGTGTCAAAGGAGAACCTGGAGTATCTGTCAAGGGAAGCATTGGATTCCCAGGACCACAAGGAATAAAGGGCGAGAGAGGTCTTCCAGGACCACCTGGAAAAGAAGGACCAGATGGACCACCTGGTTTGCCAGGTTTCACTGGCGAGAAGGGAGATAGCGGCGAACCTGGATTAGACGGTCTACCAGGAGCACCTGGAGAGAAAGGTGATACTGGACCGGTTGGAGTTGTTGGACCACCCGGAGTACCGGGAATGCCCGGAAGTGATGGAGTTAAAGGTAATAACTTGCCTGGTTAATCGTATCAACTTGCAATCCCCAGTGATCAAGTATCATAATCACTAGATGCGTGTTTCTTTTAGTATAAAATCAATCTCTAGAATTATTATTCAAATTGAAAGCATTTTTTTCCTTTAGGTGAACCTGGTCTCACTGGAGAATCGGGTAGAGAAGGTTTACCCGGATTCCCCGGAGCTAAGGGCGAAAGAGGCGAACTCGGTAGTGACGGACTGAAGGGCTATCCAGGACGAAGAGGATCTCCTGGTCTTCCAGGAACACCAGGCGAAGAGGGTCGTGCAGGAATGAAGGGTGAGACCGGACCAAAAGGTGACTACGGATTCCCTGGACTGCCAGGAATTGAGGGAAAAGTTGGAAGACCTGGACTGCCTGGGCTAAAAGGAGACGTTGGTTATCCAGGACCCCCGGGTCCACATGGTCCTCACGGATTCGAAGGCATGAAAGGAGATCACGGTCCTCCTGGTTTCCCTGTAAGTATTTTGCTCTAAAAATTAAACTAATCTAAACCAACCAAGTTCGTGATTAGTAATGTCATTATCACCAATGAAACTATCGGAAAATAATAAAAAATTCTGGTAAATAGGGAAGAAAAGGTGAACCAGGCCAAGTTTCCGAGAAGGGCCAAAAGGGAGAGGTTGGTATGCCTGGAATTCGTGGTCCCATGGGTCCACCTGGTAGAGATGGACAAGATGGACTGAAGGGCGAAAGGGGATTGGTGATATTTGGACGAGATGGTGTGCCTGGTCCGAAAGGTGATGCCGGATTACCTGGTCGTTCAGGATTAATTGGACTCCAGGGAGAGAAGGGCGATGCTGGCGTTCGTGGTTTCGTTGGTCAAAAGGGAGACAATGTTAGTAATAGAATTTCGAATTTACTAATTGTTGACAGCATTGTTGGAATGTTTTAGTAACAATGTTTTGCTTTAGGGATATGGAGGTCTTCCTGGAGAACCTGGAACACCTGGAATCGATGGTTTGCCTGGCGAAAATGGAGAGATTGGTCCCATGGGGCCTCCTGGCTTCCCGGGACTAGTGGGTAATGTTGGTATTCCTGGAGAACCTGGTTTAGATGGCATCAAAGGAGACAGAGGACCATTAGGTAATTTCAAGAGACAGCATATTTGATTGTGCGAACACAATCACAAAGTACATCGTTTCTTTGTCTTCGGAGAGGTAATTTTAATGTAACTTATTTCAAGGTCCACCTGGAGCATTCGGAGAAATGGGTCCAGAGGGAGAGAAGGGTGATCGAGGACCACCGGGTCTGACACTAAACACCAAGGGAATGAAAGGTGAACCCGGTCTTCCGGGTCTTCCGGGTGACATTGGACAGAAGGGTGACAGAGGTTTTGACGGAGTTGCCGGATTTGTGGGCGAGAAAGGAGACAGAGGAGAAGTCGGTCTGATAGGAAATCCAGGACCTCCGGGTCCTTTGGGACCGAAAGGAGATCGTGGTCTAGAGGGTCTTCCTGGTCTCACGGGTGTCACCATAAAGGGAGAAAAGGGTCTTCCTGGTCGTTTGGGCAAACACGGAAAGGATGGTTTCCCGGGAATTCCTGGCGAGAAGGGAGAGTCCGGTTTGCCTGGATTGCCTGGTCATAAGGGAGATCGTGGACCGTACGGTCCAGTGGGTCCTCAGGGTGAAAAGGGTGATTTGGGATTATCCGGTGCGCCTGGTTTACCAGGTCGGGATGGTGCTCCTGGAATTGAAGGAATGCCTGGACTTTCTGGCGATAGGGGACCTAAGGGAGATCAAGGACCACCGGGACCATTCGGTGTTCCTGGTCAAAAGGGAGATCAAGGAGTGCCTGGTTAGTTTACAACTCCAATTAAGAACGTTCCAACGATATTTCGGAATTGAATAATTGGAATTTGTTTATATTTCAGGATTGAACGGTTTGGACGGTTTACCCGGAGAGAAGGGAGATCGAGGCTGGAATGGTCCTGACGGAATTCCAGGCTTCCCTGGTGAAAAGGGTGACGCTGGTTATCCAGGATCACCTGGACTGATGGGAACTGTCGGTTTCGGTGGCATCAAGGGAGAAAAGGGTGACGATTGCGAAACAATGCCACCTGGACCAAAGGGAGATCGAGGCTATCCGGGTAAAAACAATAATCAAATCATCACTATCAGTAATTAATAGGTAACATAAATCGAACACTACTAATTAATAATCAAAAATCAGGATCCCCTGGAATGCCCGGACTGGCAGGTGAGAAGGGAATGTCCGGACCAGCAGGTTTCCCTGGCAGAGATGGTGCGAAGGGAGACACTGGATTTGTTGGTCCACCAGGATCACCTGGTTTGCCTGGACAACCTGGATTAGATGGACCTCCTGGACAAGCTGGAATTCCGGGTTCGCCTGGATTCCCCGGTAGTAAGGGCGAAGCAGGAGTGCCTTGTGATATTGCTCCTGATTATTTGACTGGAATTTTATTAGTCAAACACAGTCAGAGTCAAACTGTTCCAACTTGCGAACGAGAACATATCAAATTATGGGATGGATACAGTCTTCTATTTACTGATGGTGACGAGAGGGCGCACTCTCAAGATTTAGGCAAGTCTTCTATAGTTTTTAATTATTTTTATTTTTTTTAAAAAACTTCCAGTAATCTTAATTCGTTTTCAAAGTCGTCTTTTCTTTAATTGGAATATTTAAGGGAGATCTTTCTAAAACAAACCAAGTCGAAAATTATTTCTTCTAAATGAAACTTGTCAATATACTTTTTGTTTCTTTCAAAACAAATTACATTTGAAAATCTATCATTTCAAAAACGAGTTGCACAATCGAGAGCGGGGGATTCTCAGAATTCTGATAAATTATTTAATGAATAAATTATATTCTCTCGTAAAATGAAAAGATCACTTGACGGAAATTTGCATTCCGGAATATTTCCCCATTTTCAATTTCAAATGGTTTTCTTTTGTTTCCAAACTATTTCAGTCGAATTTGGTTACTTTTAACATTTTCAATTAAGATTTTAAAGAGCAAACAGGATTTTCCAAATTTAAAATACTTTGATACGAAAAAAAGAAAAAAACGAATCAAGGATTATCAGTATACGATTTTTTGTTTTGCTGAAAGGATCTCTATTGCACGCGCGATTTAAACGAGACGATAGAGAGTGATACTGGTATTAGTGGAGAGAATCACGGGGTCTTTGGTTCCAATATAAAACTAACTTGTCCTATAAATTTCTTTGGAACAGGTTATGCTGGCTCGTGTGTGAGAAAGTTCTCGACGATGCCGTTCTTGTTCTGCGACGTCAATGACGTCTGTCACTATGCAAGTCGAAATGATCGTTCTTATTGGCTCTCCACCAATAGTCCAATACCAATGATGCCTGTTGAAGAATCAGGCATTGAAGAATATATTTCCAGGTATGTAAACAACATTCTTGTTATTGAGAGACCTGATTATCAAGTATTTCACATGATGAAAAATGACAGAATTGCATTTTTTTCCCTTCTTTTTCAAAATTCTTATTATCATCTTATTAAATTGCACATTCAATAATTATTCATTGTTTATTTCTACTTTTAAGAGATCTCTCAAGATCCTGCTATGCTGATGAATCAATTACAGGAATTAATGAATTAATGATGATTTTAATTATCATTCACATAATAATATTAACAACAATAATAATAATAGTTAACATTCGGTTCATAAAGAATTGTTTTCTTCAATTCAAAAATAAAGAAATAATAAATTATTGTTAGTATTTTTCTTATACTATGTTTTGCTGTATTATCGAGAAAAAATGACAAATTGAAAAATCTACTTTAATCTGAATTTCATAACAGTAAATTTTTTTTTTGCTTTTTTTACAGATGTGTCGTGTGTGAAGTGCCAGCAAGTGTCTTAGCGGTCCACAGTCAATCAACTGCCATTCCAGATTGTCCAAATGGCTGGTCCAATCTCTGGATTGGATACAGTTTCATAATGGCAAGTGTCAAATTTTTTATAAACCAATCACACTTTTTTCGAAATAGAATAAAAATATAATGCAAAAATAAGCGAAGAATTCAAATAAAAAATAATGCAAATGTTAAAGAAGGAAAAATATATAATAAAAATACGGAAGATAATAAAAATAAATATTAATATAAAAAAATTATTGAATAAACAAAAAGATTAAACTAACAAAAAATAATCAAACAAAAATAAACAATTAAACTACGAAAAATAAATAAAATAATAAAAATATTGAAAAGGATAAAAATAATCAAAAAAATACACAATTAAAGAACAAAAAAAAATAACAAAAAGATTAAACTAATAAAAAATAAACTACTAATAATAAAAAACAAACCAAAAGTAAACAAACAAAAATAAAAAAATCTACCAAAAAATCAATAAAATAATAAAAATATTGAAAAGGATAAAAAGAACAAAAAAAAACAAAAAATAAATATCGAAACAAGAAAAATATTAAAAAAGAAAAAATAAAGTTTACAAATAGCAAAAAAATAAAATAAATAAAAAAATAAAATTATTAAAAAGGGTAAAAAATGTTTAAAAAATTAAAGAATCTAAGAAACGAACAAAAATTTACACTTCTAGAAAAAAGAAATATTAAAATAGAAAAAACACGTAAATAAAAAGAAAAACACTGAAATATTGAAATAACAAAAAAAGTAATGATTGATTTATTTTCAGCACACGGGCGCCGGAGCGCAGGGTGGAGGACAATCTTTATCTAGTCCTGGATCCTGTCTAGAGGACTTCCGAGCAGTTCCATTTATCGAATGTAACGGTGCCAAAGGACACTGCCATTATTATACCAACGAGTACAGTTTTTGGATGGCAACAATCCAAGACAATCAACAATTCCAGAAGCCTCAAAAGGAGACAATAAAAGCTGGAAATCTACGAAATCGAATAAGTCGATGCGCCGTGTGTATAAGAAACACATGAGAAATTGTAAACAATTTTTTTTTATTCTAATTAATTCATTAAAAACAAAAAAGAAATTTATAATTAATTAAAAAATTCAGATGAAAAAACAAAAACATTTTATTAAGAAAAATAATAATAATTTGCCCGCCAAAATGGAGGGCAAAGAGAAATGAGAATTTTTACGAAGAAAAAGAATAAAGAAAATTTTAATTAGTTCTTTTATAAAAATTATTAATTATTAAGTCCAATTTCAGTTGCTAATAATAAAAATTTGTATTATAAAAATAAATTAAATAATTAATTTTTTTTGAATAGTATAAATAGTAAAGAAAAGTATAAATAGTAAAAAAAAGTATAAATAGTAAAACAAAAGTATAAATAGTATAAAAAAGAAGTATAAATAGCAAAACGTTCAGTAAACGAAATAATTTTTCTCTTAGTATCCAGAAAATAACATTCAACTCTAAGAAAAACTTACTTTTTCTCTTTTCCCTCCCAAATTCGCTGCCATTTTTCCTCGATTCTCATTCTATTTTTTAATTAATAATTTGTACCAATAAGTGCCTAGAATATTACTTAACATGTAAAATAATATATATATATATATATACATATTTATATCATAAAAAAAGTCGTATTAAGAGATCAAAGATCATTTATATCGTACTACCACAGACACTGCCCATATCCAATATGGCACATTTACATATTGTATATTAATGTAAACGATCTTAGTCTGGTAATTGCGTGACGCCAAATATTTAAATAAATAGGTATTTTGCTACATAGTCAATAAAATTATATTTTGACATTTTAGCAATTCGAAATTCTTTATTCGTCCCATTCTTCTTTTTTGTTATCAATTTTCAATCATTTTAAATATTTTAATTCCAAGAATTAATTTTCAGTAAAAAATTTGTTTAATTCTAAACTCTATGTTATTTTAGAAAAATTAATTCTTTGTATTATAACAAAATTTAATTCAATTGAATAAAATTTAATTGAATCAGATAAAAGTTTCTTTGCATTATTTGAAAAATATTTAACCAAAATTCAATTTGATGAAAATAAAATTAATTTTTGATCATAAAAACTATTTCAAATTAAAAAACTTTATCTTAAATTAAAACTTATATCAATTAAATTTCATTTCAATATAAATCAACAATTAATTTTCCAATTTTTTAAATTAATGTTAATTTTAAATTTCAATTTAATTTAAAAAGAACCCTTTGAACTGAACAAATATTATTTCAATTAGAATTTATTTCACATAAAAGAAACATTCCTTCCTTTAAATAATATTTTAATTTAAATTACAAATTATTTTTTAGTTTTTTTATTAACTTTCGTTTAATATTGAAATTAGTTTTATTAAATCAATGACAAAATTTTATTTTATTTAAATAAATATTATTTGAATCAAGCAAAATTTTTTTTCATTTAATAAAATGAATTTCAATTCAACAAAAATTAGCGAAAAATTTTTAATAATTAAAATATATTTTGAAATTTAATGAATATTAATTATTGATTTGAATTAATTTAATTAGATTAATAACATTTATTGTACCTACAATTTAAAAATTTATTAAACTATAATTTAAGTAAAAAATTTATTTAACTGCAGATTAAATAAAAATTATTTCAGTGCAATTTGAAGAAAATTTATTCAAGCAGAGTTAAAATAAAATTTATTTAATTAAAATTTGAATTAAATTTTTGTAAATAAATTTTAAATACAATTTTTGTAAATAAATTTTAAATATAACTTTTGTAAATAAAATTTGAATACAATGTTTGTAAATAAAATTTGAATAAATTTTTTGTAAATAAATTTTGAATACAACTTTTGTAAATAAAATTTGAATAAATTTTTTGTAATTAAATTTTGAAAAAATTTTTTGTAATTAAATTTTGAAAAAATTTTTTGTAATTAAATTTTGAATAAAACTTTTGTAAATAAAATAAGAGTAAAATTTTGTTCAAATAAAATTTGAACCAAATCAAAATAACTCAAATGAAATGAATGAAAATGAATGAAATGGAATTCCTCCAGAGTATAAAAATATTTCTCTCACCAAGAGAATGGAATATTAATTTGTAATATTTTTGTTTTTCTAAACTCGTAAATTATTATTTTTTTAAATATTTGCACAAGTAAAATAAGAAATAATTATTTTCTCCATTTTTCATTTAAAAAAAAACACTATATTGTTTTCTGAAAAAGAAAAAAAAATATTGTTTGTTATTTTACAAGGAAACATTGTTTGCATCTATTTGTGATGCTGGTATTGCCTGGACGACGCCAGTCAGTTTGTCACTGCTGGTATGCAAATGTGAATTGTCAATGAGAGAACACGACTAGAAATTCTAGTGAATTCAATGTTTACGTCGTGTCCATTGGTGACGCTACCACTCATCAATCAAGATTGAATTTTTTTAATTAGCGCATTTCTATGGTGTATTCAAAATATTTTTCTCGCAATAAAAATTCAAAATTGAAAGCAATGACAAAAAAATATTTTTGGAAATTTATTTAAATTATAAATTGTTTACTATTATTATTATTATTATCATTATTAATTATTGGCCTGAGAAAATAAAATTTACTTTCGTTTTTAAATTAAATTATTGTTTTGAATTAAAACAAAATTTCTATCTTAAACGAAAAATTTATTTTTCAGAATTAAATTTTAAAAATGTTTATTTAGTTTCACGAATTCTAATTCAAAATTAGATGCAATAAATTAAAAAAACAGTAAAACCAGTTTTATTTGCGTCTCATCAGCAGAAACTCTGTTTATGTTAAATTCTTTTTTTCATCAATTTTGCGAAACAGTTGAAAATACTTTAAAATTTAAATTCCCAAATATTATTCCATCTTCTACAATAATCTCGTCATTATATTATTACGTATTTTAATTCGCATCTAATAGTATGAAAAAAACAAAAAAACTCGTTTATTATATTTTATATTGTTTTCAAAAATTCCTGTCAATAAATGGAAATCTTGCCTCATACCTACTTATTTATTTTTTATCAGAGAGAAAAATATTTCTCCAATCACGATTTTCATGAGTGCACTTACATAATTAAATAATTCCTTTTTTTAAACAAGTACGAATTGAAAAATTTTTACAAATTAAAAAAAACATTTTATGTTATTTAAATGTAAAAGACGAGGGAAATATTACGAATAATTTAATAAAAAGTGTTGGTAGTAGATTGTATTTAAACAAATATATTAATTAATATTTTTTAGTATTATAATTAAGAAAATGTATTAATTAATATTTTTTAATATTCAAAATTTAAAAAATATACTAATTACTATATTTTTTTAATTAGAATTCTACTACCAACACTTTTTATTATATTATTCGTAATATTTCCTTTATTAAAATTGTTCAAAAAAAAGAAAAAACCGCTATGTAACTTTTATTTGTTATCATAAAAATATTTATTAGTTATTGTATTAATACAATTCATGGAAATTTCAATTAAATAATTCTGTCATCTGGAAATTCCAATAGAGCGAATATTAAATTTCCATTTTCACATTTATTCTTAAAATAATCAAACAAAAATTAAAATGCGTTCGACATCATGAAATCAAGAATAAATAAATATTTATAAAATTGAAAATATGTTTTTGTATTGTATTAATATTTATAATTATTCATTATTTATAATAATTACATAACAATAATAATAAAAAAAATAAAATTAATAATAATAATCAATTTTTACAAAATAAATAAACATAAAGAACAAAATATAATTTAAAAAAAAGAATTATTTATTTACTTAAAATAAAAAAATATTCAAAGATCAAATTAATTCCATTCTCTTGCTTTGATAAGGGGGAGAGGGGGGAGAGGTTAATTACAAGAAAATGAGGGAGGAAAGAACATTAAAGAAATACAAAATAACAGACGTAAATTATGATATCTGAAAAATTACTAGTCATCCAGGGAAGATAAGTATTAAAAAAGAAAGGCAAGTCGCAATGGTGGGGGATTCAACATTCCAAAGAAATTTTTGATTTTTATTACAAAAAATCTGATTGGCTGAAACTGGAGGCTTGAACCTACTTAACACTATCACACCTCTTTTCTGCGTCATGCGTAATGTTTGTTTTTTTCCTTTAAACTAAACACAGAATTTATGGTTTAAAATTCAGTATGTAATTAATTATTGAGAAAAAAATAAAAAGCGAAGGTGTGGAGAACCCACCGACCAATCAAAATCTTCCCCTCATTCTTTCCTTCTAGCATCCAGTATTTCAAGATCTCGCTCATCTAGACTTTTAGTTTAGTATTCAGAAAGCAACCTTCCTATGTATTTACACTAATTTTTTTTTAATTTTGTCTCGGTTGTGTTTATTTGTTTTTTTTAATATTGAAATTCCGAAAATACTTTTTGAATTTCGATAATTGACAATTTTTTTTTTCGTGGCGAATTTTTTCGTTTTTTCAATAGGGAAGAAGAAAATTTTTTTTAAAAAGTTTTTTTGTATAACAAACGGGGGCTTTTATTACAAAAAAAAAAATTGTAAAATTAAGTGCAAAAGCAAAAAAGAGAAATTCTGTTATTTAGAGAATTGGAATAAATTTTTCAAAAAATTAGGAATAATTTTGAAAATTTCATTTTTATTCCAAGATGTCTAATAATTTTGGTAGTTCGCGAGAAAAATGGCGAGTACAGGCGTCGAATATTGCGAAGAGAACTCACAATCCAATAAGATCTATTGTGGAAAATATTGTTGTCGAGCCGAATCCAAATAAAAAAATGATTGCGCTTTCTATTGGTAAGCTACAGAATAAATTATTCATTAAATAATTTTTAAACAATTTATTTAATAATTGCAATAATTTTACTATTATTAGTTATAAATTTTATTTCTATTACTTTCATTATTGTATAAAATTAAAAAAAAAATTAATTTAGAGAAACGATAAAATAAAATTTATTATTAAATATATATTTCCTTGCAACAAGTAATATTTATTAAAGTCAATTAAATGGTGTTTGCTTTAAATACTGAAATTATTGGTTCAAATACAAGTTAATTTTATTTAAAACCAAAATTATTTGATTCAAATATTAAAATTTTCGGTTGAAAAAAAATTTATTTGATGTAAATAAAAATTATTTAATTCCATCAAAAATTATGATAACAAGCAAATAATCGATTACTTTGAACGAAATAAATTTTTTCTCCAGTCTATTAATATTTTTATTAATTTTTCATTAATTGCAAAAACCAAGTTATTTTAAATAACCAAAAGAGCACACATTATTTAAAGAATGGAAATTTTTTTTCTTCATTCAATTCGATTGCGAATAAACTAAAAAATAAAGAAAAACAATATTGTTAAATTTGGAAGAAATCAATTTATAAAGCGCTTTAGGGGGATTTTCGAATTAAACTTTGAACTTTGAGAGCTTTCATTAGCATCAGGCTTTCTCGATGCAAGAAAATGAGAAATGAATTTTCGATTAGCCGTTGGATGGATTTGAGAGGAAAATCTAGGTTTGGATTAGTGGCTGATAGACCTTCTTGAATTCAATTTCAGAACATATATCCTCCAAAATTTTGTGCATGTTAACTCGATGTTTGTGAATAGAAACTAGCACTCAATTCGTTTTAAAACGTAATTCAATTTTATCATGAAAAATCAATCCTTCATTCTTATTATTTGCACTAAAAGTTCAAAGTTTTCTAATTTTTCCTTTACAATTCATATTTTCATTTTTTTAATTAATTTTTTTTTGTTATAAACTTTTATTATTTTTTATTTTTATCCAAATTTATTTTTAATATTTTTGTAAATATCTTTTTTACTATTTTTCTTTTCGTAAATATTTTTATTAATATTAATATTCTATTATTTTGTAAATATTTTTATTATTTTTTTCCTATAGTTATTTTTTATTTTCATTTCAGTCAATTCCCACTCTCTCAAAAAAGTCACTCACTGATTTAAATTAGCAAAACTTTCTACTAACTTTCGTAATTTTTTCCTGAAATTTTAGAAAGAAAAAAAAAACGAAAAAATTAGTAAAAATTTCCGGAAATTTTAATTAGTGAAACTAATTTATGAATTAATGAAAAATAGTCTAATTAATAAATTTAGCAAAACTTGATACTAACTTAGGCACTTTTCTTTGAAACTTTAAAGGAAAAAAATTCAACCATCGAATAAAATAGAAAAAATTCAATACTAAAAATTAGCAAAAATTTCCACTAATTCGAATTAGTTCAAATAATCATAAATTAGTAAAATTAAAAAGTTGTCCACTACTTTAAAGCTAATGTACAAAAATTGTTTAAACCATGAACTAAATTAGTCCCTAATGCAACAAGTTGCACAAAAATTGATTTTTTTCCGTTACTAATTGAAAATACGTTAACAGGTGATCCAACGACTTTTGGGAATTTAAAACCCGCCAAAGAGGTAATTGAGGCAGTTCAAGAAAGTGTTAGCTCGCAATTATACAATGGATATGCGCCCTGTACAGGTAATTTTACTTTCAAATTAAAAACAAAATTTAAAGAAAAAAAGATATGACAAATAAATAGACAAAAATACAAATTTCTTGGAATTTTCCACTTTTGAAAAATAAAAAAAAAAGAACTGTAAACATTACACGATATTTATATGTAAAATTGTTGTTTTTCAAGGCTATCAAGCAGCTCGAGAGGCGGTTGCTCATTACAGCTCAAATGAATTTTTAAAAGTGGATCCTCAGGTATGTTAAAACGAATTTTACGTAATAAATTTGATAATTGTTTTTCTAATTCAATTTTCTCCACAAACTGTTTGCTTACAACAAAAACAACAGAACCACTTTTATTATTTTTGTATTTTAGTTTAGTAGAAATAGTTTACTAAAAATAGTAGTAAATATTATTATTTTATTGCTAACAATTTCTACTATTTTTCAAATAAATTCAAATAAAAATAGTTGATTCATGCAAAAATTATTTCATTGAAGTAAAAAATATTTGATTCAAATAAAAATAGTTGATTCAAGCAAAAATTATTTTATTCAAGTAGAAACTATTTGATTCCAATAAAAATAGTTGATTCAAGCCTAAATTATTTGATTCAAGCAAAAATTATTTGATTCAAGTGAATATTTAGTTGATTGAAGCAAATTATTTAATTCAAGTAAATATTCATTTTATTAGTCGTTCATTTGATTCAAATAAATTTTTTCCATTGATTCGAAAAGCAGACAATAAATCCAGTCAATTTTTCTCAAAATAAAAAATAGTTTAACTAATTTTAACTTTTTTTAACTATTTTTTTTTGAAAAATTAGCACAATTACTGAGAAAGTACACTAAATTAATGTAATCATTATACGATAAATTAATTAGTGACTTAATAAAGTGTAATTACTAAAGAGAATAGATTCTCTCTCTTCCTCAAGAAAAGTAGATTTTTTTCTCTTCTACTATTTTTTCTACTCTTTTCCTTTCTTTTTCTTTCTTTTTTGTAGATTTTAAGGAGATTTATTCTACTTACAGTAGTGGAAGTATATAGTTTGTGAGCTTATCTCAAGTCCTCATTTTCGACTCTCCCTGAATTATAACTACTCTATAACGTCTCATTCTCTCTTTCTTTATTCCCTTTTCTCTCTCGCTCTCTTTCTCTCATCTATACGTTTACATCGGTGTGAATAGAAAGTCGGTTAAGCTATTAATCCTTTGAAAATGAAATTTGATGAGAAAATCGTTTTCTGCCGCGAACCTTGTTACTTTCAGTGACACAAACCGAAACGTGCTTTTTCATTTTATAAAATCTGAATCGAGTTGAAATTTTAATTAAACTTCCGAATTTCATTTTCTGATTTTTAATTAAGATTAAGCGCATACAACTCGCAATTATGTAATTGTAACAACAACCACAATTATCATTATCATCATCATCATCATCATTACTATTATTATAATTAATATTATTACTATTACTTTGATTATAATCTATTACTATTTATTTACTTACTTATTATTAGTATTATTTATTTACTTATTTATTTATTAATATTTATTTACTTATTTTACAATTCTTATCGGTTCACAAAAAGGAAAAACGCCCTTTTATTAAATCTTAATCAAAGCTAATAATAATTACAAGAAAAATATAAATATTAATAATACAGTCATCTTTCAACAATTAAACAATTCGATAAATTGAAGTTGATTTTGGGACCTTGGAAAAAATTCGGATACTAAAAATATTCGATAAAGAAAACCTTCGCTAACTAACTAATTATACTATTTTATTTTATTGAAATTTTAATTATTGAGAGATGACTCATTAAAAATAGTAATAGTAAAAATGTCTTCTCTAAACATGTTGCCAAACAATATTTATTTTTAATCTTTAAAAAATTGTAAATGAATAAGAAAAAAGTGTTTCTTTTAATTAATTATTATTTTACTAATACATTAACATTTTTTCTAAGGACATCAAATTGAGGCAAAAAAACGTATCAAAATTTTTGCAAAGGGCAACGTTTTGATACGTTTTTTATCTAAATTCATTATCATCAGAAAAACTGTGCTTATAATATATTATTTACCTAAATTTGTATTATTTTATTAATTAATTTAATAAATTAATAATTAATTTTTAATTAATTTAAATTTTTATTTAAAAAATTTGATTTTAATTTGAATTTTGATCGAAAATAAATTCCTTTTTCGGATTAATAATTTGAAAAAAAATAACTAGACCTAATAATATAAAGAATAAAAAAAATTGAGTGATTTTAAAATAGGAAAATGTTTATAGGATGTAATCCTTTGTAGTGGATGTTCGTGTGCTCTGGATCTCTGTATTACAGCAGTGGCACGTGAAGGACAAAATATACTAATTCCAAAACCGGGTTTCTCGATATATCGAACACTCGCCGAGGGTCTTGGAATTACAGTGAGATCCTATAATCTAAGGGTGAGCATTTCTATGTACACATATATACATATATATATATATATATATATATATATAAACGTATATGTCGTCAAATTACTATATTCACTATTATTCTCGCTCAACATATATATCTGAGCGGGAAATCTCATTATATTAACAATTGATGCTAGAACCATTTTGGGGTATTGTATTTTTCTTTTCAAACATTATATAATATGTAAATGACCGAAATTTAATTGTCAATGGCCTTCTGTTGATAATTAAATTGATAATTGAATTAAATGACCGAAATATAATAATTATTTATCAATAGTCTTCTAGTATGATAGTTAAATTGATAATAAAATAATAATTATAATAATTATTACATATATAAATATAATTTTAAAATCACTTCTAATTATTATTATTATTATTATTATTATTATTATTATTCTTAATATTAACTTCTATTATTGAGGTTCATGTCATAATTATTATCATTATGTTTTCATATTCATTATAATATTTTTTATTATTATAATTATTATTTTTATTACTTATATTATTTTTTCTTTTCATTATTTTTTTCATTATTATTTTAATTATTTTTTTTATCATTATTGTTCTAATTTCAGCCCGATCGTGCCTGGGAAATTGATCTCGACGATTTGGAATCGCAAATCGATGAATTGACTGCAGCAATTATTGTAAATAATCCCTCAAATCCCTGTGGCTCAGTTTTTAGTCAAAATCATCTTCACGATATTCTTGACATCGCTGCCAAATATTATGTGCCAATTATTGCCGATGAAATATACGAGCACATGGTACGATTTCTTTCTTATTTTAATAAATAATAAATTAATTAATTAATTACAAATTATTACTCTAATGAAATTTATTTTCTTAAGAAGCAAATAAAATTATTATCATTTAAAGCAATTCGATAATTAAGCAATGCCAATTGAATAATTCGACAAATAAATAAATAAATTATAAATTATTACTCTACAGAAATTTATTTTCTTAAAAAACAAATAAAATTGTTATCATTTAAAGCAATTCGATAATTAAGCAATGCCAATTAAATACTTCGATAAATAAATAATTTATTATTCAATAAATTAAATAATTGATTCATTGCCAATCATCCAAATAATAAATAAAATAATTTTTGCTTGAATTAAACAAATATTTACTTAGATAAAAAAAATAATTCCAATCGAGTAATTTTACATTCCCTTTTAATAATTATTGTCAATAATTAATTATTTAAATATAATTAACTACTTAACAGGCATTATTTCCGTGATATTATTTGTCACAATTAATAATAATGATAATAATAAATAAATAAATAATAGTTATAAAAATAATAATAATAATAATAATAATAATGATAAGAAATATAGTAATTATTAAAAATTCAGCAACTACTAATTTTTTAGTAGTAACCAATTTATTAATTAATAAATAATAAATTAATAAATTTATTTTCCAATAATTATTTAAGAACAAATAACTAAAAAAGCTAAAGCTAAATATAATTCATTCATCCTAAACATTATTATTTTTCAGTTAAAAATTTTGTCATAAATTTTTAATCTTCAAGTCGCTATTTATGAAACGAACAAAAAAAAATGTATTGAGAAAAAAACAACAAAAAACTCTTATTTAATTAACTTCGTTTCCCGGCAGGTTTTTCCCGGACGAAAATACTATTCTTTGGCATCGTTATCAACGGAAGTTCCGATATTATCCTGCAGTGGCTTGACCAAAAGGTAATTAAAGTTCCATCAATTAAAAAAAAGCAGTAAAATCCTAAAAAAAATAATTAATTTCTATGAATTTAAAGAATACACTCAACAATAATAATAAAAAAAATAATTTTTTGCAATATTTCAAAAAAGAGAATTTCACTCGTTTTTTTATTACCTTCTCTTTGGCCCGATGGCCCCAGAGACTATACGGGGTCAACGCAAGCAATAACATAAATTTTTCTCACATATTTACAATTTTCTTTTTATTTACCCCCTTTTTTTTGTTGTTCGTAGGTTTCTCGTACCTGGCTGGCGAATGGGTTGGATTATTATCAACGACCGGCAGAATATTTTAGGAAAAGAGGTTTGTTTTTTAATGAAACATGGGGCAAAAGTTACAAACTTTTCACACTTTGTATATATGTATACAAACTATTACTGTATAAATTCGTAGGAATGGGGAGAAGAAATAAATTTGTGTTAATAAAGTCTGAACGAGCATGTTTTTGGCGAGTAAAGACGAAGGGGGTTTTTCTTTTCTTTTCTTTTTTTTTTCTTTTTTCAAAGAAAAAACTTCCGCGCGATTATAGAGTTCAGTTGCGCTTAAAGATTAATTTCACGATTAAAATTCACCTCCGGCCAAGACTCAGACGCTTTCAATGTAATTCACTTTCCACAATGTGGATTAAAAGAAATTGGCGAGAATTAAATGGAACTTTTACTCCTGACGAATTGTTCGACTCTCTATAACCTTCACGGAGAATTTTAATCCTGAGAGATTTTTTTTTTCAATTCTCCCCCTTCAATTGGATTTTCCCCACAATTATAATTTTTCCAGATTTTAAATATTATTTTTGTCAATTACAATAATATTTCTATATTGAAAAGTAAAAAGGGAGCAAAAAATATTTTTTTCTTTACTTTTTTTTACAAAAAGAGAAATCGAATCTTTAAATTGTTGATAGTTTCAAAAATTAATCCTGAATTATAAAAGAAAAATATATAATTATAAAAATATATATATAATTTGTATTAAAAGATAAATAAATATAATTTGTAACAAAAAAAAATGTTGAAAGTAAAATTTTCTTTCGCGAACTTTCGGTAATGATATCAAAACTATTATCAAAAACTCATAGAGAAATATTTGAATTTCTAGATTCGAAAAGGACTGAATTGCTTAAGTCAGCGAATAATTGGCAGTAATACGTTAATTCAAGGGGCGCTTCCACGAATTTTGAGCGAAACGCCGCAAAATTATTTCGAGGAGATTATACAAACTTTATATGTAAGTAAATAAGTTCAAAGCAATCGACAATAATTATCATGCAACGAAAATAATTCCCTTGAAACTAAAACAGACGAAATTATTTTTCTTCTCTTCAAAATAATAGAATTGTGAATTTACATATTGGAAAAATTATTATTGGTAATTGATTTTTAATTATTAATTAACTTACTAGTTATTTAGTGGATGAAGTCAAATTATTTTGATATTATTTTAATAAATTAATAAATAAGCGATATCAATAATCAGAAAAAGTAGTTTCCATGGGGGAATGAATAGGAAAAACTGTGTCGAGTTTGGTTTCAAGAATATCAGGATTCGAATCCATAAAAATTTTCATTGTGTGGTACTGTATCTATAACAGTAGAAAGCAATTCCGGGATATCCGCTTTAGACACAAGAACTTGTTATTACACACGTAGAACCACGATCGAGCAACCAGACGTGCTACAATAGTTTCAAAGTAACTAAGCATCAAATAACTACATCCACTTGATAGAATGGACAATTGCAACAAGTTAATGGAACTTGTCTGTCTCATTCGATAATAGTAATAATAATAATAATAATAATATAACAATAATAATTATTATTACTACATTTATAAATATATTATCAATTTTTCAAAAAAAAAAAAAACAATTTCTAATAATCGAAACAAAAACATTTAAAAAATAAATTTTACTCCACCGATTTTTATTTTTATTAATTTCTTATTATTAAGTACTTATTTATTTTTCATTAAATTTGTCGTTTTGTATATTTTGCTACCCTGAAAAATTTTTTTGTTTAAAATAATCGATTACTTTACTAAATTAAATATTTACTAATTTTTATTTGAGTCAATATTTTGCTTCAAATACAGAAATTTATTGGTTTAAAGAAAATTTAATTGAATCAAATAAAAATTGTTCGATTCAACTAAACATTTAATTTATAATAGTCAAGTAATTGATTATATTTGAATCAAATAAATTTTTTCAGTTTATTATTATTGTTATAAAAACAATTTAAATTAAAAAAAATGAAAAAGAACAAAATGAAAAGAAAATAAATTTAAAAAATTAAAAAGTTAAAAGAAAAATGAAAAAAGAAATAAAAAAGAAAAAAACATAAATAAAGAAGAAATAAAAAAAGGAACAAGAAAAGAAAAAAGACAATACGAAAATGAGAAAAAGTAATTAAAGCAACAAAAAAAATTACTTCTAAATAAAAAATCAGAATCATGTTAAACACAAGTTTAATATAAACACAAATTAGAACAGCGAATATGAAAATCAGGACAATTGCTCGTACTTGTTTATTGATTTTTGTTATAGTTATATGATGCAATGGGAATGAGAGGTGTTTCATGAATAAACACAAATCATGATAATTGAAGTTAAAACATAACTATAGAAATACGCACAAAAACGTCATAACTAAAACGAACACTAAATTTACATTTTAATTTTCTCCATTTTTTTTTACTCCTTTTTACTTTGCAGAATCACTCCAAGTTGATGTTTAATTACATCGTAAATATTCCTGGACTTAAACCAATCATGCCAGACGGCGCAATGTACATGATGGTAAAAATCTTTTTACTCCTCTCTTTATTTTCCCGCTTTTTTATATATATTAATAATTAAAACCCACAAATTTTTCTTTGCTCATTAATTAATTAAATTTTAAACAAAAAATTTGTTTCAAATATAAACTTATAACAAAAAAAAAGTTAATGTATAATATAATTAACTTGTTCTAGTTGCTTTCAACCTAATTAAAAGTGGACTAATTAGTTAGCTACAATAAAATTTCAAATTTAATTAAGAATTAATTATTATTTATGTTAATAATATTAATTAGTACTATTATTATTATAGTAATAATATAATATTCATAATTAATAAATTACCATTAACGAAATGTTAATATTTAACTTTAATTAAAACAAGTGTACTTTGAAAATTTACTAATTTTCTAAATGAATATTTCAGGTACAAATAGATCTGGATTCATTTCCAGAATTTCAATCAGATCTTGAATTCGTGCAACGATTGTTAGCAGAGGAATCAGTGTTTTGCCTTCCTGGAAAGGTGAGAATCAATCATTTTCCTTTCTTTACTCAAAAAGTTTTATGAAATAATAATCTACATCTGATTTTCACATCGCTATTGAATTAAAATAATTAATCAGTTAATCAACTACAAAAAATTAGTATTAAAAGAATTAAAATCAAAATAGAAAAATAAATATTAAAGAAAAATATAAAAATAAATATGAATAAATAATAATAATAACAATAAATTCGTATTAATAAAGTTAATTAATTGTTTTGTAATAAAAAGACCAAACTAAAAAAAATTAACAAACAGTTTTAACAAAAAAGCAAATTAAATTAATTAATAATTAATTCTAATCTAGTTTTCTAAATGTTTTAGTGCTTCGATTATCCTTCATACATAAGACTGGTTATATCTCCACCTATAGACATGTTGGAAGAGGCATGCAACAGAATTGAACAATTTTGCGTGAGGCATCACATCAAAACTTCTCACTCGACAAATTCTCTAGACGACATTGTTATTCCATATTGAGACACAAAATTAATTACTATCTCCATTCAACTAAATAAATTCCATTATTTAACTTTGTAAATAGTTTGTAAACAATTTTAAGTAGTCGTACGATTAAAGATAAGACTGTTTTATTCTACACAAACTGTGTTTTTTCATTCTCTTCCCCTCAACAAAAAAAATATATATGTTCAAGAACAATATAATTTATCATTTTTAACAAAAAGCGTGAGAATTTTCTCAAAAGATAAATTATTATTCTCCGACTGTAAAAGACAGAATGAATGAAAAACAAATCCCCAAGAAGAAAAAGGAAATCGAAAAAATAAAAATTCAAAGAGATTGCGAAAACGACAAAGAAAATACTAATCTAAACAAAATAAATTCGAATGAGAATTAAATTACATTTAGTTCTCAAATTTTGGATTTCAATTATAATGTTATAATTATTTAAGAATATTTGATTCCATCACTCGGTAAAAATTAATATTTAATAAAACGTTGATTTTCTGACTCGGAATGATCGTTTTATTAAATTTATACAATTATTTGTAATTATAATTTTTTAATCATTTATAATCATAATTTAATTATAATAAAATCAAACATAATTATTATATAAATATAATTAAATAACATTATAAATTATCATTAGTACAAAATTTCTAGAAAAAGAATAAAATTATTAATCTTTGTGATTGTGAAATAATTTTCGATCTAAAAAGAATGTAAAAGAAAAAAGAGGGGAACATAAATTGTGAAAATCTATTGCTTTTTTGTGTGTATATATAGGGGAGGTAAAAAATGAATAGAGTATCGTCTACCTTTTCAAGAGGGACAGACACACGAGAGTGCACATTATACACGGTGAATAATGTACACAAAACTACGTTGCAGTGCAAGCTCATTTGTGCACGCAAAATGATGAGTTCAGTCCATAAGCCAATTATAAAGTACACGAACATAATAATAAGCCACAGCAACAGTGTATCTATGAAACTTTCGCAGACCACAATGCCTCTATAAGGTGGCACAGTATATATACCACAAATAATATATTCTAGACATAATTTAAATCCTACAACTTTTTCAACCATTCAATTTCAAATTTAACTTTATCATCAATTTATACAAATTATATCATTAGATCAAAACCATTCTCTTCACCGGTAATTATAACTATTCAATATTTATACAAGCACACCTAATAGTTTAAATGGGAAATTTAAAATAACTTGAAGTTTAATTGATTTAAATGGAAACTTCTCCTAATAAAAATGAAAAAAGAACCAAAATAATAAAAGGTGACCATCAAATATTCAAACATATTTTGCGAGTTTCTTCATGAATTTGAGAAAAGTTAAAGCTTACAAAATAAATATTTTACTAAGAAAATACAAGAATGTAATTTTGAAAGACGTACTAGAATGCAAGTACCCAAATGTACTAACTACAAAATTTAAAAAATGACAAGTGAGTTCACACCCAAATGTCCTAACTACAATAAAAATTATTGACAAGTGAGTTCACACCCAAATGTCCTAACTACAATATTTAAAATTTGACAAGTGAGTTCACACCCAAATGTCCTAAATACAATAAAAAAATTTTTGACAAGTGAGTTCACACCCAAGTGTCCTAAATACAATACAAATTTGACAAGTGAGTTCACACCCAAGTGTCCTAACTACATTAAAAAATTATTGACAAGTGAGTTCACACCCAAATGTCCTAACTACAATAAAAATTATTGACAAGTGAGTTCACACCCAAATGTCCTAACTACAATATTTAAAAATTGACAAGTGAGTTCACACCCAAGTGTCCTAACTACATTAAAAAATTATTGACAAGTGAGTTCACACCCAAATGTCCTAAATACAATAAAAAATAGACAAGTGAGTTCACACCCAAGTGTCCTAACTACATTAAAAAATTATTGGCAAGTGAGTTCACACCCAAATGTCTTAAATACAATAAAAAATTGACAAGTGAGTTCACACCCAAATGTCCTAACTACAATATTTAAAAATTGACAAGTGAGTTCACACCCAAATGTCCTAAATACAATAAAAAATTGACAAGTGAGTTCACACCCAAATGTCCTAACTACAATATTTAAAAATTGACAAGTGAGTTCACACCCAAATGTCCTAAATACAATAAAAAATTGACAAGTGAGTTCACACCCAAATGTCCTAACTACAATATTTAAAAATTGACAAGTGAGTTCACACCCAAATGTCCTAAATACAATAAAAAATTGACAAGTGAGTTCACACCCAAATGTCCTAACTACAATATTTAAAAATTGACAAGTGAGTTCACACCCAAATGTCCTAAATACAATAAAAAATTGACAAGTGAGTTCACACCCAAATGTCCTAACTACAATATTTAAAAATTGACAAGTGAGTTCACACCCAAATGTCCTAACTACAATATTTAAAAATTGACAAGTGAGTTCACACCCAAGTGTCCTAACTACATTAAAAAATTATTGACAAGTGAGTTCACACCCAAATGTCCTAACTACAATATTTAAAAATTGACAAGTGAGTTCACACCCAAATGTCCTAAATACAATAAAAAATTGACAAGTGAGTTCACACCCAAATGTCCTAACTACAATATTTAAAAATTGACAAGTGAGTTCACACCCAAATGTCCTAAATACAATAAAAAATTGACAAGTGAGTTCACACCCAAATGTCCTAACTACAATATTTAAAAATTGACAAGTGAGTTCACACCCAAATGTCCTAAATACAATAAAAAATTGACAAGTGAGTTCACACCCAAATGTCCTAACTACAATATTTAAAAATTGACAAGTGAGTTCACACCCAAATGTCCTAAATACAATAAAAAATTGACAAGTGAGTTCACACCCAAATGTCCTAACTACAATATTTAAAAATTGACAAGTGAGTTCACACCCAAATGTCCTAAATACAATAAAAAATTGACAAGTGAGTTCACACCCAAATGTCCTAACTACAATATTTAAAAATTGACAAGTGAGTTCACACCCAAATGTCCTAACTACAATATTTAAAAATTGACAAGTGAGTTCACACCCAAGTGTCCTAACTACATTAAAAAATTATTGACAAGTGAGTTCACACCCAAATGTCCTAAATACAATAAAAAATTGACAAGTGAGTTCACACCCAAATGTCCTAACTACAATATTTAAAAATTGACAAGTGAGTTCACACCCAAATGTCCTAACTACAATATTTAAAATTTGACAAGTGAGTTCACACCCAAATGTCCTAAATACAATAAAAAATTGACAAGTGAGTTCACACCCAAATGTCCTAACTACAATATTTAAAAATTGACAAGTGAGTTCACACCCAAATGTTCTAAATACAATAAAAAATTGACAAGTGAGTTCACACCCAAATGTCCTAACTACAATAAAAAATTATTGACAATTGAGTTCACACCCAAATGTCCTAACTACATGTTTAAAAAATTGACTAGTGATTGACAAAAAATGATAATATAATAATGATTTATTTATGGCCTAACAGAATTTCTATTTTTTTCCCAATTTTTAAAGTCTAAAAGTTTGATGGTCACCCTTCATGAATATGTTTATAATTACGTTTGATTATTCAACAACTAAAAAAATGTATTTACATTAAAAGAGTTGCATAAATATATTAATGTTAACCAAGTATTTCTGTCAGTTCTTCTAAAATGGACCAATTGCTTTCAATATTTTTACTTCGATTACTTTTTATTGTGACTCGGACTATAAGTCATAAAAATTCACTGGTACTGTTAATTTTTACTAGTTACTGTGGCTCAAATTTGTACTGGTAACTTCAGTACATTGTGACTCAAATTATTATGAGCCGTAAATATTTTCGATTTTTTTTGCCTCTAAGCAAAAATTTTGATTATAATCGCCTATTTAATGCAAAACTATTTCTAAATCACGATCGACCTGTAAAAAAAAGCTATCTATACATGCCCGATTATTTAATTATTTAACCGACTATTTACTTGAAAGCCTATTATTAATTTAACCAATGTTCCAATTGACGCTCAAATTTGTCAACGTCGGGCAAATAGAGTTCAGGTTTGTTTAAAAATAACAAAAGTCAAATTTCCAAATATTTAGCAAATTATTTAATCGACTTACTTAGTAATAGTGGCTTCACAGTTTGTGACAGTCCACATTGTGTATCCAACGGTGGATGATCCCACGTTGTGGTGATGGGATCCTCGTCACAGGGTGGTTCGCAAAATTTCACTTTCAAAAATTCCCTCATTTTCATTTTCCTCGATATAATCAGCTAAAAACTAAATGATAAACACAACTAAATATTCACTTTATCAAAGTATTTAATTTATCGTTTCTTTGCGACTAAAAATAAAATTCCCTAAGTTCTGAAGAATTAAAAAAAATTTCCTGAATTTCCTCTAAATTTCAGCCACCCTGTTTGCAGCATCACCTCTTCTTGGGCCACCCTCGAAGATCCCTGGTTCTTGATTGCACTTCTGCACCAGATCGAGGGCCACACGGAACCGTAAAATTAAAAGAGAAAAAAAATTCAAAAAAACAGACTCAATAAACTACTAAAAAAACAAAAAAACAAAAAAAAAATACGGCAGTGCGCAGGGGCCACTTTTCTTCTCCAAATTTTTGCTGTTCTTCAGATTGTCCAACTATCCCACCCTGAAAAATAAATTTAATTTGGAGATTAAATTATACAATTATTATTTAAACCGTATTTAATATTGTTTAAAGATTAAAATGTATAAATAATATTTAAATATTTGTCCTCTAGGGGAATGTTATTCAAGCTAACGGCCCCCCAGAGGACGTTACGTTACTATAGGTGCAAAAAGTCAAGGATATTCAATGTTATTCAACCTAACGGCCCCCTAGGGGACGTTACGTTACTATAAGTCAAATTTAACCTAAACTCTGACGTAATGTATCAAGAAATTTTGCCACAATATTATTTTCAAACGTTGTTGTTCCATTTAAGTCATTATCCAACAAAAAACACCGAGATTGAGTGACACACACTAGTGTTTATATGAAAAATATTATTTTTATGATACGTGTATGCACTTTTGTTCTCACGTAAAGAACACCTGTTCAACTCAACTCGTGTCAGTTAAAATGAGCGATAGAGGCGTGGTAAAATGCAATTTTTCTTCTTTTAATCAATTTTTATTATTTCTGTTAAACTCCCCAAGACACCATGAGAGAGAGAAAGAGAGAGAGAGTTAAATTGTAGTCTGCGCTTTATGACCCATAAATAAATTCTTTTCACTTTGACCTACGATTTAAATGCGCGAGATATTTCTCAATGAAAAAAATTACATTTTTTATAATCCTCAGTCCATCATTTTTCACATTATATAATCTTCTCATGCTCAATTAAAATGTTTATCTACATAATTACAAAAAAAAATAATCGTTACGTGAAAGGAAAAAATATTTATTACGATTTATTATCCTCTACTTTTGTCTTTAAACATTTTTTTTCCAAAATGCAAAAAAATCTATTCAAAGGATGTATATTGTCACATGTATATAGCTTGTGAAAGAGAAATATTTCAATTTATCTTCATCTGTAGCCGAGAGTTGATAACCTATTGTTTAATTTTTTTACCAGTGAATTTTTTGTTAAATATATACAATTTTCACGTTTTTATGGAATTAAATTTTTAGCATTCACAGTTTAAAGAATTGATATTCACAAATTGAGAAATTGTGTTTGCATTTGTTTAAAATATATCAATCAAATGAATTTTTTCACTCAAATTTTTAACAAATTTTTCCTCAACTACTCCAATTAATTTCTTCTCAATGGTATTATTGATTTTTAAAAAAATATTTTTTACTAGATAATTTATACTATTTTTATGTTTATTGAAACATCACAATTTTTATATGAAAGATTATATAAATTTAGAATTTTATTATTCAACGCTAATAATTAATAAATTTACGAATAATTTTTAAGTTAATAAAAATAATAACAATAATAATAATATAAATTATTGATTGATAATATTTTAACGTCCGTATCTTTAATTTATATTGATTGAGTAAATTAATATTATTATTCTTAATTGTCATTTTTTATTATGAATATAACAATAATAATAATAATAATTATTATTATTTTTGTTATTAACGTTATTAATATTCATAAATTATGAATTATTAAGAATAAAGTTTAAAATTTATTGACTGAATAAATATTATTTAATTATTAACAGACCTAAGAGCTTGCGGTGATAAAATTATTCTTCGAAGATGAGCTCAACGTAAACCCTGAATTTTAGAGTGAAAACGGACTTTGCAACTTATGAATTATTAATTTTCTTAGAGTGTGTTTCTTCAATAAACAATGCTCTTAAAATTCAGAATACATTTTAAAAAATGTAAATAAAATCTGACGAACTATTATTATTACAATTATTATTCTTTCATTAAGGCTAAAAATACAAAAAAAAAACGATAAAAATGGATGGAAATTTTCCAAAGAAAAATTCATTCGAACGAAATTATTTCTCTAACTAAATTACTATTTTAAAAAAAATTTGTTTTATTCTAATTTTTTTAATTCAGTTAGAAAAGAGCTTATTTTTACAAGCATCAATTCTTTTCATTTAGTTTTTGTCGAGTCGATAATCAAAATTTAGAGCTTGTCGTTAAAAAGGTCTTTTTTTTAAATAAATTTTATTTGATTTTAAAAAAAATTTTTCGTGTCAAATATATGCATTTTATTTATATGTCGAATAAAATTTTTATTTAAAACAAATAAAAAGTCTAGTTGCTTTTGAGACAAACAGAAGTTTGTTTAATTCAAATAAAGAATACCTTTCGTTTAAATAACATTGTTCTCTGGGTGTAAGTGTATAAATAAAAATTACATACAAATGTAATTTTTATAAATTTTTGTTCTATTTTTATTACTTTTTCTCATTTAATGAAAAAACAATGCTTAATATTTACCGTGCTCTCTAAATTTAAATTATTAAAAATTTTTATTAATTCAAATTAGTGATTGACTTTTTCATTTTGAATTAGTTAATTTTTACTATATAATAAATAGTATTTTGTACTAATTTTTTTAGCAAAATTTACAAATAATAATTTTCTATAATTTACTATAATAAATAGTATTTTAAACTAATTTATTAGTAAAACTAACTCAAAAGCAAAAAGTCAGTCGCTAATTCGAAATATAGTAACCATTTTTACACTATAATTCAAATTGACAGAGTAAATTTTCCCTAAAAAAAATTTTTTTTTCCTAAACTAATAATTTAACGTTTCGATATATACTATATATTTAGCCGCACGTAAATGTAAATTCGCACACGTGTGTACCAAAGCACCCATGTTCAGAAATGCTAAACAGTTACTCCCTGAGATGTGACGTATGTTGTATACAAAACTTATTATTATTATTATTTATTTTTTTTTCTTTTAGTGACTGGCACAAAGTGGTAATTTCCTGTTTTTCGTAAATGTACAAACGCGCCACCCCCTCACTCAGTCACTATAAATGGGGGGGGGAGGAGGGTTGATAGAGAGCTTGTGAAACTAAAAGGCTATATTAGGGAGGAGGTGAAACGCTCTCTAGGCGTTGAATTACGCCTGAAAATAAGGGCACAGCTCTCATATAATGACTCCAATCTTGTCGACTTTCAACTGATCGTGCGACACGTAACCGTGAACTCTCAAGTTTAAGGAAGCTTTATACCCGACGGGAGAATTTCACTCCCCCATTCCTCCAAATGGGGTGGAAAATAGCAGTTTGACATCGTTCATATATATATATCGCGTCGTGACGCTTACATAAGGATTTATTTAAGTGGCAATAGATCGTGCCATTTTTCAAAAAAAAAAAAAAAAAAAAAAAAAATACCCATGTATTAAAAAGGGTTAAAAAGAAAAGAAAAAAAACCCCCCAATTTTATTTTTCCCCGCGTACAATTTTTCTTTTAACGGCAAAATTTATTGCGTCAAGAAAGACAAATTTAAGTAAGAGAATCGATCGTGACGTTTTTATTTAAGAGGCTTTTCGAAAAAGCACCGCGAGAAATAAAAGGAAGATAAAAACGTGTAATTTATATTACTCCTTTTTTTTATGTTACATTTGATTTATAGGCTCAACAATTTATTTAATATTTCGATGATAAAAAATTTAATTCATTTTTCCTTTTATTTTTGCAAAGGTCAAGGAGTTTTTTCAGTTTCTAAATCTTCATTTGTCGCATTATAATTATTTTTCTATTTATTACCTATATTTTATCTATTATAATTTAATATTATTTATTAATTGATTATTAGGTTAAAAAAATTATTTAAAATATTTTTAGTTGTATATTTCAAAAATTTAATTAGAAAAATTAAACAAAAATAACTTAAAGGTTTTTTTTCGTGTTAAATAATAAATAAATTCTAATAAAGAGTTTAAAAAAAAATTCTAATAAAAAATTGTAAAAAATAATTTTAATTTCAACAGAATGAAAAATAAACTTTCTATTCGAATTGATATTACGTTACTTGCTATTAACAATATTATTACTCTCGTTAGCTGTAATTTATACAGTCACTATTCCTTCGACAGAATTCATTCGATATTTACAGATTGAATATTATTTTTGTTTTTAAATAGATGAAAGGAAATATTGTTCATAAAATGAGGTCGAAGAGATTGAATATAGTCCGGAGGAAAAAAAAAGTATATTTCAGGAATCAGCGGCATGCAGAATTGAAATCGAAGAGAAAAACTATTTTAAAAACATGAAATTACCTTAAATGGAAAATTATTATAAAACTCACCCATTTTTTTTCCTCTTTTTTTTTGATTGAATGAACCAAGAAGTAAAGAAAGTTCTTCCTACTCTCCCCATCGTTCGGTAGTTTTCATTTTTTTTTTATTCACTTTTCCTGTAAAAAAAGAAAAACAGAAAAAACTAGATCAGCAAATGAAAAAGTCACTTTCAATTAATTAACAATTCCATCGAATAAAACAAAATTTTAATTGCTAAAAATTAACTTTCAATAAATTGAGGAAAAAATATATATGTATTAAAAAGGGGATTTTTCAATTAGAATGTGTAATTATGGGAAAAGTTATAATTTTTCTCGTTATTCAATAAATGAAAAGAAATTGCTTCATTTTTCAATGAATTAATAGATAAAAATTAATAGATATCAGTAAAATTGAGATTGGAAATAATTATAGAAATAAGTATTAGCATACTAATAATAATTAGTGCTTTTTACTATACCAAATACTAATATACAGCTAATTTTTCACTTTTAAATATCAATGTTTACTAATAATTAGTAGTTTTTACTACACCAAATAGTAATTTACAGCTTTCCTAAGTAATTTCTTTTTTCAATTAGTACTTTTTTGCTTACAATTTGTCATTTTCCACTACCAATATTAATTTTTCTTTTCTTCAAATTCCTTTTACCTATTTAAATATTTTATTATCTACTAACAGTAATTCCTATTCCTATTAGTATACAAAAAAAACTTTAACTGGAACAGAAATAACTTTTGCTAAAATAGCGCTAATATTGTGAAATTGGTACTTGTTCCAGGCGAAGATTTTTTTTTCGTGTAGTATATTACTACTAATACCTATTCATATTAGGTTTTTTAAATAGATATTTAAGTAGTAATTATAAAAAATAATTATTTTACAGAAAAATTTTAGTTAAAAACACAAGAAAAATTGAATTTTAAAGAAGTTATAAATAATTCGAGAAATTTAATTATTCTCAAAAGTATAATAAAATTTTTCGATGAAATTCAATTATTAAATTCGAAACTTTTAAAAAAATGATAAAAATTTGAATTATCTTTACAAATAATACAATTTTTCTGCGATATAAAATGGTTTTAAACAATTTTTTAAAAATTTTTGCCAAAATTTCAATTTTTTTTAAATGTCCCCAAAATTAGTTATTTAAAATATCTACTACTTTAATCAAAATTCTTTAAAAGAATTCAATTGTTTAAAAATAATTTAGGTAAAATTTCACGCAAACATTTACTTATTTTCAAAAATAATTAAAAAAAAACTTTATAGAAATTTAATTTACAAATTTTCATCAAACTTTTTAAGAATAATTACAATTTTTCAAAGAATTCGAGTAATAATTCCTTTTCCTATTAAAACTTATTATGAAATTAATTCCTATTCCCATGAGTATTCTCTAAATTTGAATTAGTAGAAAGTTACTAGTGAAATGGTGAAAAGTCGTCCACTAAATGTTTTAGTAATAATTATTCTACTAAACAAATAGTAGCATTTAAATTTTACTAATTGTTAGTACAGCTTTACTAATTTTTTTTTTACTATTGTTAAGTAGAATTCTACAAACAAATAGTATAACTGTTAAATTAATAGTCGATAAAACAGTTTCACTAATTCATTTAGTGAAATAGTGACTTACAATTAGTAGAATTCTACTGAAACATCAGAAGAATTTCTCTAAAGATTAGTAATATTCTACTAATTAAAAAGTTGAAAAGTTGGTCATGAAAACTATACTAAAAATTAGTAAAATTTTACTATTTCTTAGTAGAGTTCTACTAATTCAGATTTAGAGAGTAGTATTCTGCTAATAATTCCTATATTGTTATTGAACATTTTTTATAGCCCTTCGATTCTTATTCCTATTAGTCCTATTCTACTACTAGATTCCTATTAGTAGTATTTTACTACTAGATTTCTATTAATAGTATTTTACTACAAGATTTCTATTAATAGTATTTTACTACTAGATTTCTATTAATGGTATTTTACTACTAGATTTCTATTAGTCGTATTCTACAACTATATTCTTATCAGTAGTATTTTACTACTATAGATCCCTATTAGTAGTATTCAACAACTTCCTAGTAATTCATGTTCCTATTAAAAATTAACAGTTAATAGTAGTATTTTACTACCAAAAGCAATTTTTACTATCCTATTAGTACCGCTAAACTCTGAAAATAACCAAACTCGGAACATCCACAAATTAATTACACTACTCTAACGAGAAAATTGTGTATACACAGTAAACTATACCAAACTTAATTCCCCCCTCGAACCTTAGTATTAAAATTTCAAATCGCCTAACCGAAATACCCTAAAATTCAAATTTAAACATAGTCACATGACCCAAGCCATTGAAATTAGCATTTAAACTCAAAAATTCAAACTCAAAAAACACATGATTAAACACCAATGCACATTTGGTGTAATCATAACAAGTGTTACACACTTTTTGAGCACAATTTAAAAGCGTACTCGTAAATTTTCTCTCTCTCTCTCTCATCACAGACACAAGGATAAAAATCCCCTTGGGCAGACAAAACCCTCATTACTTACATTTACATGGGGGAGAAATTGCATACTCCCGCATGTCTCTACACTTGCATAGTACACATTTTTGCAAGGAAGAAGTCTCTCTCTCTCTCTCACTCTCTCAGTCTCACATTGTAAGGCCTCAACCCCTCACGTGTGCACGAGCCAACAAGGGAAGAGAGAGAGAGGAGAGAGAGGGGAGCCGTCGACTCGGGCACGGGTCGCGCTAACAGAGGGTGAGGGGTGACGACGCGACGGGTATCGGCTTTGCTGTCGGGTTGGGCTGCCGAGAGGAGTGAGGCAAGAGGGGGACGATAGATTGGGGGGGGCCGACTACCTCAGGAGGGGGTCGTTGGGCTAAAATCTACCATAGCAAAGGTGGGGTGCTGTGGGGTGGGAGAGAGACACAAAGAGCGTCGTACGCGCAGCCAGCGCAGAGGGGTGAACCCATAGAGAAGAGAGAGGGAGCTGGCACGCTCGACGGAACAGCTCTCCACTACGAGTTTTATACAACGATCTGGGATGCCCGTTTAGGTAGTGGTCCGCGCCCCACAGCCGCGACAACTTGGACCGTCGTTTTGTGTGTCCGCGCTATCTCGCAACATAGCGAGAGAAAATATCATACAAGAGACGAGACAACGACGCCCCCTATATCTCTCCCTCCCTTATCGACCCTCTCTCGCCAAAGAAAAAAAAATTTTTTTTTTCCTCTCTCTCTCTCTACACACCTGTACATACGAAATATTTATTTACACCTACTAACTCGACTTTCTTAAACAAGTCACACTAGCCAAAAAAAAGTTATTAAAACAAAAAAAAAAGGTGCGATCAAAAAAAAAACCCTGTGTTCGGGCAACCACGCGTACACGCGAGTGTCAAGTGTGTCTAAAACCCCCAAACGCCAAAAAAAAGGATTTTTACAATCACAAGGGTGTCTTATCATCGGATAACCGGCGTGAGCTCAAGGTATGACAAAAAAAAATTATTTTCATCTCCAAAACAATCCTTCAAATTTTACCTTTTTTCATTTTTGTATCTTCCAAAAAATTAGTGATTTTTCGCGGCCATTGAAACGCGCTATTTTCGTGGTGAAAATGATGAATAGCGCGCCGGTAACCCGGCGCACAAATCCAGGGACGGATAGATTATCTCTTCTCATGATGGGAAAATTGAATTTTTATTTTTCGACGATGGAAAAAATGTATATATGTGTGTCTGTGAGTTGGGTAATTGTGCTCAAAAAGCACACGTGTACGAAAAAAAACATGCCATTTAATTTCGCTTCGTAAATAAACCAAATACTATATATGGGGGGGTTTGACAATATAATTAGTGACGAAGGGGAAAAACCCATGCTTTGTTGGGCTATTTGAATCCCAGTGTCAGTGACTCGTTACAAACATTCTTTCTTTTTTTTTCTCTCCACATTTTGCCTTCTCACTATATAAATGGGACAACAGAATCAATACGGAAATTACAGTGCTAGAGGTATTCCTCGAATATATAGTGAAGAAAACTGAAAATCGAAAAATACTAATCGGAAATACAAATGCGAGTACATTGACAGGAACGTCGATGGGAATAGAAATGGGAATATTGACAGAAAAATGTCTACGAGAATAAAAATAGGAAATTCGAATATTGACAGGAATAGTAATACTATCAGGAATACTAATACTACCAAGAATACTAATACTACCAGAAATACTAATACTACCAGAAATACTAATACTAACAGAAATACTAATCCGAATAAGTACAATTAAAAGAATACTAATCCGAAAAATTACAGACATTGTGCCAAGAATACTAGTACGAATAGAAATACCAACGCAAATAATAATCCGAATAGTGACACTAGAAATACAGTTTTTTCTGCAGATTACAAATTGAGCCAAAAAACGAATTAAAAGTGTTGCCTCACAATATTTTTGTAACGTTTTAGTCTCAATTTGCGACAACCTTATAAGAAAACAGTGGGAATACTAATGTCGATATTGACCGGAATTTTGACAAAAGCATACAAATAGTGACAGAAATACCAAATACGAAATAAAAATAACAATTTCGGAACAAAAATTCTAATAAGAATACTAAATACTCAAAAAAACTAAATACGAAGGAAAAATACTAAATACGAAATAAAAATACTGAATCCAACCAAGAATCCAAAATACAGAATACTAATGTCAAATTTCAGAAGCGGAATTCAAAGGGAAATCGATACAGAATGGAATTGACTTTAATTACTCGATTCTAAAGGGTTAATGCTTCCGAGAGTGTAAAGACCTGCCCGCCTTGCGATAGAATCTATATTTTCAAGAGTATTATCCTCTGAAGGTTCGCTACATAGACACAATGGCATATATCTATGTATATGACGCAACTCTTAGTGGATGAGAAATCTGCATAGTACACAATATGTATTCAAAGATCAAGGTGCATTTGAAGAAGAAATATTTTCTAGAAAATAAAGAACAAGCATCAAAGAACTATATGTAAATTTAGCTAAAAGTGAAGAATTCTATAGATATATACATATATAGAGGTAAAAGGTATATAAATTTATGAAGATGAACTTCTCAGATAAAGCTCCATTTATTCAAAGATGGCTTATCAATTTTCAAATAATAATTTTCGAGATATTTTCAGGAAAAAAAGGACCATACCATTGTTACTTGTAATTGGACTTAATTTTCATTGCAACTCAATTTTTCTTGCAATTCAATCTTTAGTGCAATTCACTTTTTACTGCAATTCAATTGTTATTTGAATTCGACAAAATTGTTATTGCAATTCAATTAAATTGGCACTGCAGTTCAATTGGATTTTAATGAAATAAAAACTACAGCAAAACTAAACGAAAAAAGAATAAATAAAATAAAATAGTAAATGAAAAAAAAACAAATGATTAAAATACAAAAGTAAACATAAAAACAAATAAACTACAAAATAAAACGAAAAAATAAATAATAAAAAAAGAAAAAAACAATTAATTAAAATACAAAAGTAAACATAAAAACAAATAAACTACAAAATAAAACGAAAAAATAAATAAACTACAAAACAAAACATAAACTAAATAAAATGAAAAAGTAAATAAAAAAAATGGTAAAAAATAATTCAATCAAAAAAAGGAAGCATAAAAATAAACAAGTTGCAAAATGAAAACGAAACAATAAACAAAAAAAATTAAAAAAGTAAAACAGAAAATTGAAAATTGAAAAAGTAAATGAAAGAGCAAATAATAAACAGAATAAACAAATGAAAAATCAAATAATAAACAGAATAAGCAAACGAAAAATAAATAAAACAAAATAAAAAAATAACGCTTAATGCAGATAATGTTGCACTAATGTTTTGAACATTACTTCTATCATGTCGTACAAATGGTACATGTTAATGCACAACGATGATAACAGTCGAGAAAAATATCCTGACAAATCAATAATTCAGCGAAAAAGCAAGAGACAAGAACTGCTACATCCTTGGAAAATATTGCAAAAATTTTAAGAATACCGTAAAAATAGTATTGGAAATTTATTATAGATTCCACTACACTTTAAAATCAATAAATTCTTTATCATTCCTGTCGAAACTGTATACCCTACATTATTGATTCAATATTTCTCGTCCTAAAATTACTTTTAATGTACAGAAAGAAGAATTAAAGTTTAAAAACTATTTGAAGTTTAACAATACAGAGAATAGAAGAATAAGGATAAATAATACTGGAATAAAAATAGTAAAAAAAAATATTTGGTTCAAGCAAAATTTTTCAATTTAGGTAAAAAATATTTGCTATTAAAAAAATTGTTGTTTGAAGCAAAATTATGATTCAAGCAAAAAAATGTTGATTCAAGGAAAATTGTCTTTTTTAATCAAGAACAATGTAATTTGATTTAGGAAAAAATTGATTCAACCAAAAATTTTTTGCTTCTATTAAAAAAAACTTTTGTTTCAAGCAAAATTCTTTGACTCAAGCAAAAATATTTGATTCCAGAAAAATTATGTTTCTTAATAAAGACAATTGAATTTGATTAAAGCAGAAATTAATTGATTTAAACAGAGATTATTTGATTCAAACCAAAATTAATTGATTCATACAAAAATTATTTGATTCAATCAAAAATTAATTGTTTTAAACAAAAATTATTTGATTCAAGCAAAAATTAATTGATTTAAACAGAGATTATTTGATTCATGCCAAAATTAATTGATTCAAACAAAATTATTTAATTCAGGTAAAAACTATTTTCTTCCATTAGAAAAATAGTCGATTCAATAAAAATTATTTGAGTTAAGCAAGATTATTTGACTCGAGCAAAAAATATTTGATTCAAACACAATTATCTTTTTTAATAAAAACAATTTAAATCTATTCACGCAAAAATTATTGATTCAAGAAAAATAATTTTTGATTCAAGCAAAAATTAATTTTTTCAAACAAAAATTATTTGAATTTAACAAAAACATTTTATTCAAGAAATATTATCTTCTTAATACAAAAAATTTAATTTGATTCATGCAAAAATTAATTGATTCAAACAAAAATTATTTCATTCAAGCAAAAATTAATTGAATTAATTAATTTATGAAGAATTCAAACAAAAAAAAGTTGCACGAACGATGTGTAACAAAACAATCTCAGAAACCCAACCAAAAAAATAACAAAATCCCAACTATTGTCAGTAATATAACAAAAAAAAAAGAAAAAAAAATGATTCAAACGAGACAACATTGATAGTGTGTCAAGTGTCAAGCGTTCATTTTGATGAATTTGATAACGAGGGTGCTTTTGTTGGTTAAAGTTTTACAACCAGTTTTAGTTAAAGGGGGGTTTCTATATGGGGTTGACAGGAGGCGCCGCCACGCCAGGGTGTACTGACTTTACCTCTCTATTTCTCTCAGGTAACGACAGGTGCAGCACGTAGAGCCATTTGGAAAGTCGTGATGCATTAAACCGCAAATTCAACAGCGAGAAACATAGAGACAGAGAGAGATAGTGAGAGAGAGATGAGACTTGATACAAATATAGAATAGAAATTGTCTATATGTATATACACATAGAGGAAAAAAAAAAGAGGAAGCTGAGAGATAGTGTCTCGACATTTTTGTTTCATTTTCTCTTCACCTGAGCGTTATTCCACCTGCGCCAATGGCGGTGTCGCAGAACCTTCTTAGGTTCCTTACACACCCCCTCAAACAGGATTATTGATTTTACCCAAGGAGCAACGAATTCAACATAGCACGCCCTTCGGGACACTCTTTCTTTCTTGTCCTTGATCCACTGGGGGAAAAAAGGGATTCGCTTTCTATAATTTCCCAGTGAGAGGGGGGAGGTGGTGAACACACTAATATTTTGACTATCGATCAATGAAAAAAGAAAAGAAAATAGTTGTGCCAAATTTGTTATTTTTACTATTAAACCCTCTTTCCAACGATTTTCACATTCAAACTAAATTTTACTATTTTCCAAATAATCTTTAAACCGAAAATTAGTAACATTTACTCATTAAAACTAAATCTGTAAAATTTAATCAATTTTCAGTTATAAATCGCTATTATTCTCTAGGTTTGACGTTCCTAAAGTTTTTTAACATTCAAATGAGCGACAATTTTTTCAACTTATTTTAATTTGTTTTTTTCAAATTATTTTACTAGTTTCAGAATAAATTTTGCAACATTTTACTGCCTTCAAAAGACATATTTGTAAAAATTAGTAAAATTTACTTTGAGCGTAGAAAAATTTACTCCGAAAGTAAAGTTTTTAACCTTTTTAAAAAATTAATTTTTTTAATTAAAAAAAAATAACTGTCACAAACTAGGGAATTATGTTAAACTTTCAGGAATGTAAAACTCAATCAAATTAGTAAAATTTATTGACTAAATTCTAGTAAAATTTTACTAATTTTATTTAGTATTACATTTTTTTTAATGAAAAGTGTTTAGTGAAAAATTACTTGAAATTCTTAGAAATTTTTTACTAATTTAAATTTTTAGGAATTTTAACTAATTTAAATTAGTAAAACATATTATTAATTTAAATTAGTAAAAAATACTCTTGAAGTAGTAAAAATTACGCACGACGTAGTAAAATTTTCTCTCAAAATAGTAAAAATTTACTTCAAACGTGTAATAAAAATTCCTCACGAAATTAAATGTTACTCCGAATATAGTAAAAATTACTTCTCAAAATACCTTAAAGTTTCACTGGAAATATTCAAATTTGTACAATTTCGACTATTTACAGAGTAACTTTGACTATTTTTGAGAAGTAATTTTTCTTAATAAATTATATTCTATTTGCAGTATCCTCATTATTTATTACTATAATATCTGAAGTAAATTTTAGTATATAAAAATTAGTAAAATTTACTTCAGACAAAATATAGTAAAACTTCCTGTCAAAGTATAGTAAAATTTACTTCAGTTAAAATATAGTAAAATTCCCTGTCAAAGTATAGTAAAAGTTACTCTCGAAATACTAAAAATTTAGTACAGTATACATCAAAAATTACTCACAAATAATCTATTATTAAAATCAGTAAAAGTCACTTCCTACTGACAAATAGATCAAATTTATAAAAAATTTACAAAAATGTACCTTTTGTAAATTAAATGGTATAACCTTAAATTAAATGTTACCCTGGAAATTTTTTCCAAATTTCACTACTTATTTATTTACCAATAATTACTAATAATTATTAATAATTTAACCAAAACTGATGAAGCAAAAAATCAGGAAAAAATGCATGTTCTAAAATTATCTATTTGATGAATGTTACTATCTATAAACGAGTTTTCGCAAGGAATATATTTAAATGAGAGGAAGAAATAATTGATTTTATGGAAGTCCATACGGCGCAATCCACTTCGCGAGTGTATTTCCATTTCGAGAAATCAATTATTGCTTTTATTTTAATAGCACAGGTCAAAATTCGCGGTAATAACTGACAATCGATCTCTAAAATCTCAACTCTGCAGGTATAGTTCATTCCCCGAATATATATAAAAATAAACGGATGCTCCAAATTATTTTTCCTTCCTCAATTTTTTTTTAAATCTCAAATTAATAAAATCTATTTTATTTCAATATATTTTATTTTTTTAATTTGAAATTCTATCTAAAAAAAGGAAACAATTTTTAATTTGCAAAAATTGTTTCCTATATTTTTGATTTTAATTGCTTCCTCGCATTGGGGGAAAAAATTATTTTTCTCTAATGGGTCTTCATTTTTTTCTGTTCTTGTTAGTTTTTTTTGTTTCTTTTTGTTTATTTATTTATTTTTTTTGTTTTTGTTTTGCTTTTTCTGTTTGTTTTGCTTTTTTCCGTTTTATTTTGGCTTTTTCGATTTTTTTCGTTTGTTTTTTGTTCTGTTTTCGAAGAAAAAAGAAAAGAAAAAAGTGTGGAGTCGAAAAAAATAAATATTAGCCGACTATTGAGTGTATATTGCTAACGATGATTTTAATTCGATTCGAGGATGGATGAAAATTGTGGCTGGAGATATTGCACACACATGTCAGTTTCGATTCATAACTCTCTCGATTCTCTAACTCTAACCGCACATATATGCAGTAGTAAAATTACATTTCCTTGTGAATTTGAAATCGATCTAAAGTTACATCATCAAATTTGTAATTGGAAACGTACACACATGTCAAAAGTCAAATGTGTCATATCATGTCAAAATAAAATTGACGAGGGTTCTACTTTCAAGAATAGAGAATACCTAGTTCTCAATTTTCTAACAGAGAAATGCATTTTCATTTTCCCAAATCTTTCCTCTAAAGATTACTTTCTAAATCTGAATTGTAGTGAATTTTGTTTTTACTAAATTCCAGTAAAATTTTACTAATTTCATTCAGCATTAAATTTTCTAATGAAAAGTGTTTAGTGAAAAATGTACTAAATTTAGTAAATGATAATTTACTAATCAATTCCAGTAAAATTTTACTAATTTAATTCAGCATTAAATTTTCTAATGAAAAGTGTTTAGTGAAAAATGTACTAAATTTAGTAAATGACAATTTACTAATCAATTTACTTAAAATCATTTGCTAATCAAAATTAGTTAAATTTCGCTAATTTTTAATGAAATTTTACTAATTTTTAATCAAATTTATTATAAAAAAATAAGATGTAGAAAAATTTCACTATTTACAGATTATTTTTATTATTATTATTATTATTATTATTATTATTTTTATTACTATTTTTATTTTTTATTATTTCCAAATAATTACTCCATTTCTTGTCTAACTTTCACTAAATTAAAAAGAAAAATGTTTCCCTAATTTTTATACCAAAAAATACGAAATAATTTTTGAAAAATAAATTCGTCAATAACCGTAAGGGGAAATTTATTGTCTTTTTTTGATGCGCAAGGCAATCGAATTTTTGCTTGATTGATTTGCATTATATTGAACTCCATTGGGAGTCGCTTGCACCTGTCTGACTAAATTACTCATCTTCTACTGCGGTGCGTTTGAGCCAACTGGCCCTGAACGTGAAATAAACCGGTTTATTTGTCCCTACCGGACTTCCGCTTTGTATCCGTTGACACGCTATTTTAAATACTGAAACGAGATTCATGTCTATATTTACCTTAGTGATTCTAACAAAGTCACGAGTTCAATAATCTACTACATCACACAAAAAGATCTTTCTCTCTCTCTCTCTCCATTTAATTTTTTTTTTTCAATTCGCACACTTGTCATTTTAACAAACTTCTAATCAATTGCAAAATATTCTCACTTGGGAATAAAAGGAAACCAACTTTTTCAATTTTTTAAATCAAGAATAAATTTTTTTTGAGTAAATAAATAATCCTCATTATCATTAACATCACTTAAAGTGATTTTAATTTGAAATCATTTCAGATGATGATAATGGGGATTATTTCAATTAATTTTTCAAGTATTTAATCATCAACATCATTTGTAACTTTTTCATAGTTGATTGTAATTTTCGAACTATTCAATTATCATCATTAAAACAACATCAAAAGTAATGCCATGTGTTTAAAAATTTCCAAAAAAATAAAAATCGACTTTATCTTTTAAGCATATTTGCATTTAAGGATTTACAACATTCTCGCGGTATTTTCGTATTCATGGTGAAAATTTTCTCTCCATTGGGGAAAAAAAAAAAAAAAACAGGCAGTGAATAGGCAAATATGTTGCTGGGTATATGTTGCATCTACTCGAATCTTCATAAAAAATAGAGTAAGAGCGTGAAAAATTTGAGAGGGTGGATCGATAGGAAAAAGGAGGTTAATAGATTTTGACTTTGAGATACTCTTTCCTCTTGCATTTCCGACTTTTAGTGGACGACCATATGCATTATAGATGAAGCTTGTGAAAATGGGGCATGAAATTGAAAAGAATTAATAATTATCATTTCGTTTCACTATAGAGATGAACAAGAAATATGTTATTCTCTTTTTCGCATTTCCAAATATCTCAAATAAATCCCTTATTATTCCCCAATGATTCCTTCTCTTTTTCATAATTTCGAATTTAAATTTTTAATGTCCATTTCTTGTAAATTATTAGCAAAGTAATATTTGCTTTAAATACTAAAATATTTGATTCAAATACAATTTAACTGATTAAAAGAAAAATTATTTGCTTCAAGTAAATATTTATTTTATATTAATCCAATAATTACCTATTT
This sequence comes from Leptopilina myrica (nomen nudum), assembly GCA_032872475.1. NCBI lineage: Eukaryota > Metazoa > Arthropoda > Insecta > Hymenoptera > Figitidae > Leptopilina > Leptopilina myrica (nomen nudum). Next base: position 29,414,604 of record CM065467.1, read on the forward strand.
GAATAAAATAAATATTTTTTTCAGTGTAGAATACAATGTCACAAAATTTAAATTATTTATTAATTCTTTAATTAAATATGTATTATAAAATAAAAACTTCAAACAAACAAAAATTTAATTACACTTTTCTTCATAAAAATAATTTCAAAATTCAAATATTGCTGAAAAATCACGTTACATTGCTTTTAATATTCAATTATTATCTAAAATTTTAACTGAAATTAATTTTTAAATCAATTTTTGTTACAAAATTCTATTAGAATTCAATTATTTACAAAAATATTTGAATTCCTAAAAAGAATTTTATTATTTACAAAAATATTTGAATTCCTAAAAAAATTTTTATTACTTATGAAAATAATTGAATTCATAAAAAGAATTTTATAATTTACGAAAATAATTGAATTTCTATAAAGAATTTTATTATTTTTCGAAAATAATTGAATTCCTGTAAAAATTCTATAATTTAAAAAAATAATTAAATTCTTCTTATGATTTTTAATAAAAATTTTAGTAATAATAACATTTTTTGAGGGAATCGATTAAAATTTTATGAAAAATAATGAAAATTCTACAATGAGTTTTATTATTTTCAAAAATAATTGAAATCATAAAAAGAATTTTATTATTTACAAAAATAATTGAATTCCTAAAAAGAATTTTATTATTTTACGAAAATAATTGAATTCTTTTGACGAATTTTAATATAATTTTTAGTAATAATTACATTTTTTAAGGAATTTATAAAAAATTTGTAAATAATTGAATTTTTGTAAAATTTTTATTATTTTATAAAAATAATTAAAGATTTGCGTAAAATTTAATTAAATAAATTCTTTTGGAAAATTATATTTCAGTAAAGAATTACAATTTTCTGTCAATAATAAATGATTATTAGTTAACATAACAAAAAATTTAACAAATGTTTCTTATTGACAGAAAATTGTAATATTTGTAATTTTCAATCAAATGCAACTTTTAATAGTTTTAAATATTAAAAATTAAATTCCTCATCTTTCCCCCAAGGTAAATTCAAAATTTAATTTGTGTTCTTCTCTTGAATTAAGCAATTTTGACATTGGACTAACTTTCGATTTGACTGTCCGTCAGATTCCTCCTTAAAATACAAAATTAAAAAAGTCATTGAATTCAGGAAAATTTTTAAAAATATAATTAATTTTCGAAGAAAAATTCAATATTATTTCTCAAGATAATTGAAATTTGGACGAGAATTTAAAAAATGTTTTTTAAATATTTGTAATTCTGGAATTTTTCTCATAGATACGGTCACTTTATTTTCCCCATAAATAAATAAATAAAATTTATTTCTCAAAATTTCTTTAAACAGTAAATTCGATTACTAACAAGAGAAAACTTTTATCCAAAAAAATGCAGTATCACTTCAAGTGCAGACTATACAATCAAGCAAAATATATGTATAGAAAAATATATCTCTACATAAATATTTCTCTATATAAATAAATATATATATATATATACACGGTGATGAAAAATTTTCCAATGACAAAGTTCGAGACAAACAAGAAATAAAAAAATAAAATGCAAAACATACCGCGCTAAAGGTAACAAATCATGCATAACAAATCAAGGAATATTGAAGCAAACTAGAGGAAATTGTTGTGCTCGGAAAATCAGTAACCTCCTACCACAAAACACGAGTTCATATTGTATATATATATATACACCTACTGTATTCCATCGAGTACAATGCAATTGCACTACTATAGCTTACTTCGTGGTTCGTCGAACGTTGTGTCATACAGAAGTCGACCTACTGTGGCTTCTTTTTGATCGAAAAAGACTTTTTGATTTCAACAATCACAATTCATATACATCTATACATATATACATCTGTTTGGGAAAAGCCAGTGGCAGCGAAGAACGTATTCCAAGTTTAAAAACCGCCCCTTTCGACCGAAATCGTTTTATACGCTTTCATACCTATTTTCCATCCAAAAATCTCGTTTCAAAATTTCTCAATCCGTTCCAAAAATTAGTTACAATTAAATTCAAAACACAAATTAAATCCCCACGGTTCCAATTCTCAACCCTCCGCAAAAGAAGCAATTTTAAACCAAACTAAATAAATAAAAAGCCCCCCTCAAATGGCAAAAAATCCTTGTAATGCATAATAAATTTTTAATTAATCCACATTTCATGTTAAATTGCGCGTGTATTCTTCTTTTTTTTTCTTTTTCCTTCTTTTCAATGAATGTTTAAAAGAAAAAGTGGCTTCGAGCGCAAAGAAAAGTAAAGAAAATTCACCTGGACGTAAAATAAGGTCAAATTATTAGGTCAAAGTTCACGCTTGGTTTATGCTTGAATAATAAAAGATGAGAATTCAGCCTCAGGTGCAATTTTTAATTAAAAATTCAAAACGCCATATAGCCCCCGCGCCACATAATGTAGAATGTTCAATTTTTGAGATAAGCGATTTCACGGTTAAAACATCAACTCTAATCACGTTTCTTTATTCTTCACTCACTTTTTTCTTTTTTCTTCTTCTTTTTTTTTAAGGTCGACACGGTAAGGAATAACTTTTAACTACCACTCGTGCGCGGCAAAAGTAACTCGCGATAAGTGCGTTTTAAGTATTTTTCACCTTCTCTCAAAAGCTTTGCGTGCTTCTAAGTGGCTAAACGCTTTTTTCCTGAGCTTGACTTGCAAATTTCTTCATATTCAAAATAAGAAATTCTATATCTTTCACTTAAAACAAAAAATTTTGTTAAAATTTTACATTGCCCACTAAATTTCTGAAATGAAAATCAAATTTAATTTTTTTCTCTTCTTTGTTTTGAAATTGAATTTCCTTTTCGTTTAAATAATTTTTATCAAGTGAAATATCATTAAAATATATACAAATTTAAATTACAATTAAACAATTCTAATATTTTTAAAAAAAAATTTACTTTTTACTTTTACTTCGAAAAATCTAATTCAATCTCGAAATGTTAAATTAAAATTAAAATTATAAAAATTTCCAGGTTTTTTTTCAATAAAAATTTACTTTAACAATTTGAAAATTCAAATTTAATTTGGAAATATCGTGTTCAAAAAGTATCTCTGAATTTATAGAAAAAAAAAACGAATACTAATTCCAAGTTGCAGAAGGGTGAAATTTTTTTTTCACGTCCTCAACCTACTTTTCTAAAATCAACATACTTTTCGGAGCGTAAGAAAAATCTTGAAAAAAATTAAGGCAGTTTTCGAGTTGAAGGTCGTTTTTACAAAGTAATAAAAGCAAGTGAAGTGAAGACGTTCTGCAACTGAATAACGTGCTCCTACACAGAAGTTAAATTTAATGTCGAAAAAAAATTAGTTTTAAAAAATATTTAATTCATGTAGAATTTTATTGCATCTCACTTGAATGCTTTGCAATTTTTTTTATTTTAAAACGCATTTGAATTATAATTTGGAAAATAGAATGAAAATTGAAATTAAAAATCAAATTAGAAATAGGAATTGAATTAGAATTAGGAGTTGAACTAGAATTAGAAATTGAATTAAAATTAGGAAAAGAATTCGAATTGTAGAAAAAGAATTAGAATTATAAAAGAAATGGGAATTAGATTTAGGAAAAAATTATTAATTATTAATAAAAACAGTAAAAATAATAATAAATAAATAAAAAATGTTTGTTTCTAATTAAATAAATTGCTTTAAATTTATAAACTATAAATTTTCTCCGTTTCATTGTGTATACACTGCGCTTTCTTTCTGATATTCATAAGAAATAAAACAAAAAATAAAGACACGAAAGAAATTTAACGAAAAAAAAAAAAAAATTGGAACGGATTCAAAATTGAAAGACACTCGGAAAATAAAAGAAAATTCAAACTTGGAAGGAATTCCGAATTGGAAGAAATCCAACAATGGGAAACAAAAGTTACAGTCGGTTTACGGTATTTGTTTTCCCAAGAACTTTCTGTTAGGGAATTGCTATTTTTACTTTTAATACCAATGAAATTTATTGTTTAAAGCGTTTCTTTTTTGTTGCATTTAATATTTTACATCGAAAAAAATTAAAAATTCAAAAGCGAATAAACAAAATAAAAAATCTGAATTCTAATTCCAATTCCTCTTCCTAATTCCAATTCTAATTAGTTTCTAATTGTAAATTTAATTCTTTTTCTAATTCTAATTTTTTCCTATAATTGAAATTCTAATGAATTCCTAATAGTAAATTTAATTTTTTTAAAATTCTAATTCTTCTTCCTAATTCCAATTCTAATTTATTTCTAATTGTAAATTTAATTCTTTTTCTAATTCTAATTTTTCTTTCTAATTTTACATTTAAAAAATTATAAATCTATAAAAAAATAAAAATCTAAATTCTTATTCCAATTCTTATTAATTTCCAATTGTAAATTTCATTCTTCTTCAAATCTTAATTATTTTCCTAATGTTTCATTAAAAAAATTAAATTTACTTAAACCAAACGCTAATAAAAAAAATAAAAATCTAAATTATAATTCCAATTCTAATTAATTCCTATAATTGTATATTTACTTCTTTTTCTAGTTCTATTTTTTCCTTATTCTCAAATTTTATTAATATTCTTGAAATTAGAATAAAATTTGTAACTATAAATATTTTTATATAAAAAAAACTCTTGCATTTAAAACAAAATATTAATTAATATTTCGAAACATTCCATAGTTGTTTTGATAATTCGATAAAAAAATTTTAAACTTGGAAATATTCTTCCTCGTTTTGATAAAAAGATAAAAATACATCAATTTTTAAATATGAAAATAGAAAAAGAAGAGGAAAATCTAAGAGAAAAATATCGAACCGAACTATTAGGCAAGTTTCAAGCAATTAAAATGTTAATAAACAATTTTCGATTCAGCCAAGATTAATGATTGCAACTAAATACATAAGTAAACGCGAGAGAACGAGAAAATAAATTTCTTAATGCGTATACACATCTAAAATGTTTGTTTAGAAAGGAATGTAAAATTAATAACGTGGAAAAAGAGGGAGCGAAAATTAATTACGGTATAATGATAAATTATTCAAAATTATCCGTGACCTTTATCATTTTGTGTGTCTATATATTTGTGTTTGTGTGTGTGTGTATGCAGAGAGCTTATAAGATTTTAATGTTGTGGGAGCTCGTGCCACCGACTATAATCCATAATAATAGGCGGTTCAGAATACGAAGGCTCCTTGGGTCTCAGGTAATATAATGGTGGGATGATTATGTGTTACTAACTACCTGATGATAAGTTACGAGATGAGAAATTTCCGGGAGACGTATCCATTTCGATCATAAAGAAACCCGAGGATATTTTCATTTTTTTTTCATCTTCATTCCTTTTTATTTGTGGTTTGTGTCCACAAACGTTGAAAAGGTTTCAACTTTATGTCTTCTTTTCTTTTCTCCAATATAAATATATATACATGTTTATTATCCCACATTCCAGTTTTTGATGGAAGAAAATGTCCCCTGACACTTGAAAATTTTGTGGTTATTTTTTTATTTTCGGGGAAAAATAAATTCTCTCTCTCTCTAAATTATTAGGATTTTTAATCTCGTTACGCCTTTTGCGGTTTGTTTCTTTTTGGAATTAAACTTTTTATTATATTTTGTATTTTTATTTTTGTTCTTTCCGTTGAACTTCTCTTCTTTTTTTCGGAATTCTTTGAAAAATAATTTTCGAGAATTTTTCGAGAATTTTTCGAGTTGAAAATTATAATATTTTTCAATGTTACTAACTCGACTATTGATACTTTTTGAAATTTTTATCATCTCATAACTAATTAGCTACGATTTTTATATGAAGTTATTTATATCGCTAGCTACTAATTTCTTAAACCGAGATTTTGAATATCAATTTTAAAATGTAGAAATAAATTCCAAGAGACATAAAAAAAAATTTTTTTAATTAATAAAAATTAATTTAGAGAAGAATTGGAATTAGAAATACTTCTTCTATATGAGGAAGCAAAAGATTGAAATTAGAGTTAGAAAAAGAATTGCAATTAGAATTAGAAAAAGAATTGCATTTAGAATTAGAAAAATAATTGCAATTGCATTGAGTAAAAACCGAATAAGAACAAATTTTCAAAACCTTCTCCCAAAAAATCCTCTTCAAACAGTTCCCAATTCCCCGAAAAATGATCTAGATAATTTCGCGTGCTTTTTTTTCATTTTCGACCGATAAAATTCACACAGTAATTTCGCCTCGTAAGTTTATATTCATTAAAAAATAATTTATCCTCATCCAAGCGATTTCAATGAAAGATTCGTTTTAATAAAGTATAAAACTCCCGACACAAGCTAGAGAGAGAGAGAGAAGGAAAAAAAAAAATTTTTTTTCACATCTTGTTTGATGTTCCCGGAACATTGGCCTTGGCTCATCTCGCTCTCTCGCATGAACTCACGCTTGTAATTAGGGTTCTCTCGTCAGTTTCCCTTGCAGAATCTTTTCTCTCCTTCACTCGTACTCTTTCATTTCTCTAATACTTTTGAAGAAAAGACTCGGTAAAGACTAATAAAAAGATTCGCTTTTTTAAAGCGATTTGCGGTGGAGATTAGATGAAGAATTATACGACCTAATATTATATAGAAGAGGGCAGAATATTATTTGAATGGAAGCCGATAGGATTGAGGCATAAATCGTTAATCGTATCATCTGGAGGCACTTGAGATGAAGGACCATGTAAATCTCACTCACTCTCTCTCGCTCTTTGAAGAGAGAATTTAGAGTGTGGTCGTGTAAAGTACAAGTGATGGTACAAGCGCAAACATACAATAATGATGGTGTGTGGATGCTTGCTTTGGAAATTTCGAGAAGCAACGGAAAGAGATCGACCGACCGAGCGAGCGACCCTTTACGCCCTGGCGATGCCATATGGCATTAGGGCCTCTCAACAATACACCACGCCCGGGAATGTAAAAATGGTTAAATGCTAAATTGCTCATGAGTGTGTGCCATTAAAAAAAAAAAAGAGGCAAGTTTCTTTATGAAAAATCATTTTGAAATAGCACAATTGTCATTCCACTCGACATTGGCATTGTTCCTCGTTCAACTATTTCTATAGATATATACCTTCCAATTGTTGGTGCACGATTTTTCTATATGCTCCAACAAGAAATGGTACTCGAGTAGCGGAAATTAAAAGACTCGGGAAAATTCGAGAGAAAGAGAGAAAGATACGGATAAAGAAGACATTTTTCATTCGCATTATTATAATATTCCATGTTAATTACAATTTCCTACATTTTTTTTTCTATTCAAAATTAATTTAATCTACATGCAAAAAAAAATCTTTCGAAACAATCAGACGGATACGTAATTTAATTTCTAATTTCACTTTCATTTTCACATGAAGAAAAAATAAATTTTTAAATTTTGCAAAAGCATTTTATTTGGGGAAAAACTACAACAAATCGAAATTTTTACATCGATTATTACATAGAAAATACTAAACAGAGAGAAATTAGATATTTTTTTTACTAATTGATGAAGCAAAAAGTAAAGAATTTTACTAATTTACTAATAATTTTACTAATTTTATTAGAAAATTTTTTTTACTAATTTTACTTTGAAAGATTTTTATTTTCCCATTCAGAGAAATTGAAACGAAAGTCAAAATAAAAATTTATAAAAGCAAAATTGACAATAAAAATATTTAAAATTTTTGTCGACTTTAATTCCTAGAATTATTTGTTCTAGACTGAGTTTTTTTACTTAAATTTCTGATATTTTTTATTTTAATTTAAATTTGTTTACATTAATTCATAATGTTTTTATTGAGCACTGCTTTTGTTTACTTTAATTTCTAAATTTTGTTCATTTGAAATTAAATTAACTTATTTTAATTCTATTTCCAAAACATTTTAATTCGAATTTTTTTACTTGAATTTATAATTTTTTTACTTCAATTCCCTTTTTTTATTTTAATTTCTTTATATTAATTCCTAACTTTTTAGTTTAATTTGAATTTGTTTATTAAAAATCGAATTTATTTACTTTAATTATCGATTTTCTTGGAATTAATTAGATTTTTTTTACTTCGATTCCAAAATTTGTGAATTTAAATTTGTATTTGTTTACTCCATTACCTAAATTTTTTTATTTCAATTCAAATTTGACATTTATTTACTTTAATTGAATTTAGAATTAATTTTTTTTATTTTAAACATTCTGAACAATTTAAAATATTCCCCAAATTTATTCCCTTCCTGACAATTAAAGAACATTTTCAAAAATAGAATAAAATATTTCTTTCAGTTTCGAATATTAAAATTATTTTGCAAAAGTATAATATTTCCACATTTAGCGCATATTTTCTCAATTTCCATTTTATATCCTCAAGTTAACAATAAATTTCAGGACCCAATTTAAAATTAAAATGCCTTTTTCCAACTACAATTTTATAAAATACTTTTTCTTTGAAAAAAAAAAAAAAAAAAAATCAAGCGCAATTTACAAAGAAAAATATCGTTAAAAGTGTCCATGTAAAATTTTTTAATAGAAAAGGCAAATAAAAAATTGCAGATTGGTTTTAAAAATAAAAAGAAAAATGATAAAATAGAAAAAAAAACCTTTCTATATGAAAGCATAAAATGTATGATTGAAATTCCTCTGATGAATCATGATAAAAAGTTTGTTTTAATTGGAAATTGACTCTGAGTGTTCTCCAATTCGAATGTTCCACTTTACAGAGAGTATAAATGCCGAAGAGGCTCAACACCACCCGAATAATTAGAGTAGTGTCGACTCATCTAATTTTGGACACATCTGCCCTAACTCTGCTCTCATCTGTTTCGATGAAACCAATAAAATATGCAACAACTGACTATTTCCTTATTCACAAAAAAATAAACAAAAAAAAAATACTGAAAAGTGTAAAATTTATAAATTTCGGAATAAAAAAGAACAAAAAAAATCGAATTTACGAATATAAAATTGAAATATTAATTATTCTCTTATTTATGTCTTCGAAATTTTTTTAAATACATATTTTTTTTATTTACTGTATTTTTCATCGATGCACTGAATTCGTATTTCAAATTTTGTTTTTTATGAATGAGATATATATATATATATATATATATGTGTGACATGGAATAAAAAATATATCTCCTCACTTTTCTGAGTTTATTATAGATATATATCTCTCTCGAATCGTAAAAAAACTTGTACGAGTTCCAAAATGTACTTGTATAAAAATTTCACATTTTCAAAATGTCAACGCTTGGAAATTACATTCTTTTTTCATAAATTCTTAATATACGATTCAAATTATTTTCCACCAATGTGATCAATTTTTGATCAACATTTATCCCATTTCCCATCAATATTTTATCAATCTAGTCAATAATTTTTCAATTTTATTTTTACTAATTTATTTTCTTTTTGAAAGTACGAGAAAAAATCCAAAGTGAAACAAATTCAAATTGAAGTAATCAAATTCAAAATAAAATAAACAAATTACACGCACGATAAACAAATTCAAAAGAGAATAAACAAATTCAAATTGAAATAAACAAATTTAAAAAAAATAAACAAATTCCAAAAACAGTAACCAAATTTTAAATAAATTAAACAGATTTGTTTATTTAATTTCGAATTAGTTTATTTTAACTTAAATTTATTTAATTCAATTTAAATTTATTTAAAACGAAATAAAAAAATTTAAATTAATTTCCAGTGAAATGAAACAAATTCAAAATAAAGTAAATAAATTCGAATCTAAATAAACAATTCCAAGAATACTGAAAATTTGAATTTAATAAATAACAAAAAAATCAACTGCACATGCGAATAATTTCTTTTTAAGTACACGTTTTTTAATTAGCGATGTTTTGAGAATGATTGATTTGCACATGACTTGAAAATACAGTATTTAAGTTGGCGTGCTATTCGTGCGTTTGTACGTGTACGGAGTGTGGTATTTCTGTTGTTATAATAGCATAGAAGCCACGCTCGCAATTATGAAATGGTATGAAAATTTTGTTAATTTTCCCCACGTCTACACTCAACAGACTGTTTCAAATTCCACTGCGAATCACGGAATTTATTAAAAGTGTCTTACACGATAATTTAATATAATCATTTAACAAACTTCATTTAAAAAAAAAAATTCTCCATAAAGTCTTGTAAGAAAAAAGAAATATCAATCAAAAATTTATCCAGTTTTAAATCAAAGAGTTTTTATTTATGCAAAAAAAAAAATGGAAAAGAAAGGTAAAAAATATCAGCAAGGAAAAAAGAAAGTCGAAAGTAAAAGCAAGGAAAAAAGAAAATAGAAATAAAACGAAAAAAGAGAAAAAATAAAGAAAAGAAAATGTAGGAAAATATAAAAATAAAAAATAAAAAGAAAAACGAGAAAGAAAAATAGAGAAATAAAAAGTAAAAGGAGAAATATTAGAGAAAAAGGTGAGACTTGAAAAATAAGAGGGGAATTGAAAAAGAATTTGGTAAAGTATAAAAAAGAAATCGAAATATAAACAAATGGGGGAGCGTAATGAAAAATAAATAGGGCATTATAAAAAGTTTATTCAGTTTTAGAAGAGGCCACTTTCTAATTAGTCTAATAAAAATGCTATGGAAACCCCTATTTCCTAATAAAATTTGTTTTGGCTAGTCGAGTTTCTCTAATTAAGCCCGCATGAGGGTTAACCGGAAACCCATAGGAATTTCAAATTGACTTCCTAGGAATTTCCAATATGGCTAATAGCGTCAAAGAAATATCGTCTCATTGAACAGAGAGAAACAACTTTTTCACAAAGGGGAAGTTGTTCGTTAAATTATTTCTTTTAAAAAACTATTAGACTTGAAAAACAATTATATTTGGATCAAATAATATCAATTATTATTACTCGAACAAATATAACAATAAAATAGCATAAACAATAATTATTTATTAACAATTAATTTTTTTTACTCGAAATAATTTTTATTTAAATCGCAAACAAAACTCTTCGAACTAAAATGTTTAATTCGAAATTTATTTTTAGTACAAAAAAAATGAATAAAAATTTTTAGTACATTTTCTTGGTATAAATAAACATTCACGAAAAAAAGCTATGATAAAATAATAAATAAATAAATAAATAAAACAAAAAAATAAAATGTAAATTATTTTTTAAAAATAAAATTATTATAATAACTAAAACAATTAACAATTTCGCTTATTTTTTTCTATTTTGCTATAACTAAAAAAGGTTTTATATTTAAACAAAAATTATTCGATTTTAATCAAAAGTATTTTTTATAAACAAAAATCGTTTGTCATAAATAAAAATTAATTACTACAAATAAATTTTCTTTAAACTATACTTCTCTCTCTCTCTCAAAAATTTCCTGACATTATTTATTAAGCAAAGTCCTAAGAATATTTAATTTCCCTTCCTTATTATTTCCATTATTTATTTTTCACTTAAGAGCAAAACAAACTTTCATCAAATTCTTCAATTAAATTCAATTGTTTTCATAATGTTTGCGATTATTTTACAATTCACTGCTTTATGGACTTTTAATTAGAGTTTTTTTTTCGTATGCAATGAATGTCACAGTTTACTCAATATCTATATATAAATGATTAAAAAGTACACGAGAATGTTGTAAAACGAGTGGCAAAAAAATTTCTCGAGCTAAAATGTTAACAACACCTTTATTGACAAAACGAATTTTTTTTTTCAATTTTACCTTTAAATCCTTGCGTCAACATTTCAGATATTTATATACGCCAAATGCTTCAAAACGAAATTGACAGAGAGACTGCAGCTAAACCGAAAACAACAACAACAACAACAAAAATACCTAAATTCGAATATAATGCGAGTTGTATACACGAAGAATAAATTTTTTATCGCCTATAACAATTTTTAAAAAATACACAAAAAAATATTTTTAACTACCCTCAAGGGGGTAAAAATATATAATTCCATATTCAGTTTATTATTCTAATTAAATATGCAGATTGAAATCATTAAGTTACAATTCTAGAAAAAATAAAGGAATAATAATTAATGAATGAATAAATTAATGAAATAAATCAAAAATAAAAAAAATTGTTGAAAAATAGAAAAACACAAAAAAAAATTAAAAATAAATACAAATTTTTAAAATAGAAAAAAACCCAAAAATAGAAAATAAATAAAAATTAAGAAACATAGAAAATAATAATTTACTCTAATAAAATATTTAATATCTTTTATAAATTAAATGATAGATTAATATTAACATTATTACTAAATTAAAAAATTTTAAATTTATTTGACATATTTTATAAAAGATCTTTGACGTTAAAAATTATTTAGTTAAAGAATTTTTTTTCTATTCACATTTAAAGAAAAATTTCATACATTCCGCTATATTTAATTTTGTAATCTTACACGAAAAAAAATCATTTCCTGGAATAACTACAAATTTCACTATATTAGCGAAATTTTTAGTTATTGTAACGAATACTTTTGCTATTTTAGCGAAAGTTATTGCTGTTCCAGTTAAAGGTTTTTTTTCGCGTACAAATAACATTTAAAAAATACTGAATACGGAATTAAGTAAAGATAAAATAAAAAAAATTAATAATAATAATAATTAATAAATTTCATTAATTTAATTTTTAATTTAATTTTTTTTAGTCCACAAAATGTTTTTCTTATTTTTTATTATATTTTTTGTTGTTATTTTTCAGTTATTATTATAAATAAAAAAAAATTAAATAAAAATCAAATGAAACTGGAAATTTGTCCCCTTCTATTTAATCTGTATAAAGTCTTTTTTTCGAAGTTCATAAGAATTAAAAGTGAAGAAAATTTCCATAAATGTATCGTCATCATTATTGGATTTTTAATTATAGCGCAAAAAGGATTTAGAAAGGGGAGGTCAGTGAACCCTTAGAAAGGTTCTCGACGTTGGGTAAACATCCCTTGTGTCTCTCTTTCTCACTCTCTCACTCTCTGCCCTTGTGAGCATTAATAAAAGAAATATCATTCTCAACGAGAGATGTACTTGTTCCAACATACAGAGAGATAGAGAGAGAAAAGATAAAATTGTATGAAATTGAGTGAAAATTTGTAACTGAGAAATTCGAGTATTACAGCGACGAAAAAAAAATCGGAGAAAAAAAAGAGGAAGAAAAAAAAGGAAAAAGCAATAGTAGTAACGTAATGGTAAGAGTTGATGGTAGTGAGGGTGGTTTTTCGGCGCATGCAACCGCTATCGATTGACGACCCCGTAGCAGGGCCGCCAACTCTGCCGCCTCTTGGCTTTTCTCTCAATCAATCCAAACTAGTCTCCTTTCCTTTTATTTTTTATTCACAGGGACGAAACAACCAAAAAAAAAAATTCCACCTATTGTCGAATTTTACCAATTTTTATTTTTTTCAAAAAGAAAATTCCACTTTCATTTTATTTAATTTTAGACTTTTTGGATTTAGTCAAAACACAGTTTTTCTAAGGATATTAAATTCAGACAAGAAAAACGTTGCTGCTTTGCAACACTTTTGATTCGTTTTTTGTATCAAAGAAATAAATAAACATTTAAATTTATTATTTTACTTTCTTTTTTACTTAAATAATTTATTGTTATTCTTTTTGTATTTATTTAAATAATTTATTATTTTCCTTTCTTTATTTATTTAAACAATTTTTTATTTTTCTTTCTTTCTTTATTTAAATAATTATTAAAAATTCAAAATCATTATAGAAAAACCGTGAAATGAGTACTATTTATCTTGATTCATTTTCAATCAATTTTAGAAAAATTATTTTCCGCCTCTATTCTTTTTTAAATTTTGCTTTTATTTCCAAATTCCACTTTTTAATTCCTCTTTATTTCTTTTTGTTAAAATTTATTTCTTATAATTAATTTTTTAAAAATTTCCCAATTCTTTTCCTTTTGGAAAAAATTATTTTCCAAGATCCCCGACCGTTGGGAATCGAACCACGAACCCTTAGTGCCACTACCAGTAGTCACGTGCCTTAACGACCACAGCCATCGCCAATTTTCCAAACTTCTTCTTTTTTTATTACAATTCTCTCCTTTTTTCGAGTTTTAAATCTATTATTTCCAATTTTCAGCATTTTCGACACGATAATTTAAATTTTCCAAGTTCTTCCTTCTTCCCTATTGGCAAATTTTTCACTTTTTGGAATTTTTGCTTCTTTTTTTCTAGAATAAAAATTTTAGTTGTCCGATTTTTTATTTCTTTCAGTTTTGCTTCACAACTCCTTTACTTTTTTTCCGTTCCTCTCGACTTACTCTTACCGTCCTCTTCACTTTTTTCTCTCCTGCTTCTATTTCCTCCCTTTGAGAGATTCCTTTTTTCTCTCTACTCGCACCCCTAATTTTTCCCTCTCTCTCTCTTTCTCTCGTTAAGTATTTTTCTCACTCTCCCGCATTAGCGCCTTCTCTCCTTTTCCTTTTTTTTCTCTCGGCTTCTCTTGTAGGATTTCGTTCCCTCTTTCTCGTGAAAAATTCCGTTTCTCTCCCTCTATCCTCTCAAGATTTCGTTTCGTTCTTTCATCTCCCTCATGAGATTTCCTGTCTCTCTCGTTTTATACTCGTAGAAATTCACTCTCCCTCTCCCTCTCTCTCTTTTTTTCTCTTTTTCTCTCTCTACTCCCCCTCCTAGAATTTCGCTTCTTTTTTCCTTTTTTTTATAGGATTTCCCGTCTCTACTTCTTCCCTTTGCTTCTGCGTTTCTCTTGTAAGATTTCACATCTCTCTCGAATTTCTGTCTGTCGCTCACACCCTCTCTCTCTCTTTCTCTCTCCCCATTTAGTTTGCCGTCCCTCTTTCTTCCACTCGAGTTTTCATTTCTCGTCTATCTCTGTTTGGAACCTTCTCTGCGGGGGTTTCATGTGGAACCCCAAGTCTCGCACAGCCCAAGCTGGATTTTTCCCCCCCTCTTACATATCAAAGGACACGGCGTGAATGTAGCCCGACGTTCGAACGAAATATTTTACGAGCTAAACTGTCATTGCCAGAATGCCACACTATAAAACTCAATACCAAGTGAGACGCTCTAAAGTTTATTAAGTCGAGTACCTCTTTATTTAAATGAGACCTCGAAAGTTAGTAACGCTTGAGAAACGAAAAAATCCATTATTTCCCCACCACTACCATCGCTTTTTACTGTTATTGTCTTTCTTTTTTAAAGCAAAACAGAAATTAACACCCTTATTTTAGTTTCTCTTAATTAGAACTAATTTATTATTAAAGTTCAATTTTATTCTCGGCTTGTGTTAAAGAATGTAAAATTTTTGTCAACTAATTATTCATTTAGCAGAAAATTGACTACTTTCCTAATTATTTATTTACTAATAATGATTATACTTAATAATTTATTTACTCCGAAATAATCATTCTCACCCATTTATTTACTAATAACTATTATTTTCAGTAACTTTATTTTCGAATTTTTATATTTTCACTACTTTTTATTTTCGTATTTTAATATTTTCAGTATTTTTTATTTTATTATTTTATTAATCTTAGTATTTTTTTGGCATAAAAAATAAATAGCAGTTACCATCAAAAGACTATTCATTAAAAAACTATAAATCGAATTCGTCAAAATTTATTCCATCTTTGAAGTAGAAAAAAAAACAAAAAAGAAAATTGCAAAAACAAAAAAAAATTTGAAATATACGCTTGTTTTTTTATCCCCGGGATTTAAGAAATCTTTTCATCTGACATGACACAAGTTTAGTTTAACAGCCATTTAAACTTTTAGAGCCGCACTTTGAAAATTTCAAAGTTTCATCTTTTAAGATAAAATGTCAACGTTATTCTTGATAAGCGAGAGAGAGAGAGAGAGGGTCGTTGAGTTTCGAATCATTCAGAATTTTCGGGAAAAAGACATGAAAACGCGCATTAAAAACTTTTGCTATTATCTTCTTTTTTTTGAAAGTACGGAATAAAAACAAAAAAAAATTGCCACTTCAAAAGACGCTAAGCGTGAAAAAAAGTAGGAAAAACGAATTTAAAAACTAGCTTTTAACAATTTTACTATTTTGAAAACTTATTTCATAATTAAAGTACAACATTCGCAAGTTGATGAACTTTTTACTTCTAAATCGGTTAAGTGGAGAAATAGAACATGGAAAATTTTTTTCTATTTGCAATGGTTAATTAAATATTCAAATTCCAAATTTTTAGTCTAAAATAAAGGTTGAGAAATTTAATAGTAATAAAAATTGTTCTAATTGTTCTTGTTATTTAGTTTTATAATTAAATTAGTAAATTTTTACTCTTAGTAATATTTTTCTAATTAATTATAGAGAGTAGAGTATTTTTTTCCATTATAGAATATTTAAATATTTTACCCTCTAAATCGGAATTAACAGATAACAATATTTTTTAATATTTTCAATTTTCAGTAAATTCTTGACTGACTTTTTGCTTCAACAATTAGTAAAAATTGCTATTTTTTATTTATTTATTTACTAATAATCATTAGTTAATATATTACTGAAAATAATTATTATTACTAAACAAATAAGTAAGAAGAAGAATTTTAAGTAAAGAATTAACTAAGAAGAAAAATTTTTAGTAAATAAATAACTAAGAAAATAAATTTCTAGCATAAAAATAACTAAGACTAATTTATTAGAGAGAGAGACTAATTTAGAAAAAAAATTTATATTAAAAAAATATTTATAAATATATTTCTATTTATTAAATATAGACTAATTTAGAGAGAGAATTTTATTTTAACTTCAGAAATAAATGTTTTTTATACATTCCTAATTAGGGACAAATCCCAAATTCGATAAAAAGGATAAGTCATTCTAACCATTTCCTGACTCACATTTCAAAAGCCCCGATTATTGTAACGATCCAAAAGAAAATACTATCTACACCAATTTTTTTTTCGTTTCGTCTTTTTTTTTTTTTTGATCGAAAAGTGTGCGTAAATCTACAGATAACAAACATTCAGGCTTCTGAAAATGAGACCACCGCTTATATTATGGGATGGGGAAGAAAAGAAGATTCCAAAGGAAAAACACTTCCAGATGCTATAATATATAGAAGAACGTCTGTTTGTGCCATATCCAAAAAAAATCGCTTATATCCCCCTTCTTTAAACTGTCTATTCTAGCCCCGTGTTCATCGACCTTCTGTCCTCTCCCTCAGTAGATACTTTGGCGTGAGGCTCTTATTATATATACGTATAATAAAAAAAAGAAAAAAAAAAAAAAAAAGAACGATCCACACTTTCCATTCAATCTGCGGTTCAGCCGATTTTCACGCCGCGATTCAATAGATCTGACCTGCACATAATACCCGCTTAAATATATACCCATTCAATATCATGCGATATATCGAAAGACTTTTATACAAAAGTTCCACATCAATCGAAATAGAGAAGAAGAAATCCTCTTGAAATCGATTCTATTTTTCTTCATTCTCAAAAATATATAACAAAAAAATTTAATCATACCCTATATGGATAAATATTTGAAATTTTATAAGCCGATCTTCATTCATTTTTCAGGTGTTGTATTGGGAGGAAAGAAAATAATGTTCGATTGTGGAAAACATCAAATATCACTAAAAGAAAACACTTCTTTTTTGTAATACCTACAAAAAAAAACGAAAGAAGCAAAAACTAATTAAAAAATAAACATCAATTTCTATAAATTTTTTATAGTAAAATTCCCCAATTCAAAAGCAAAAAAATCAGTCACTAATTCAAATTACTAAACATGTTTTTCTACTTCAAATTTTGAGAGTAATAATAATAGAATAATAACATGTCAAATTGTTTCAACAAAACCAAAATTTAAGTGTTTCTAAATGTTCTAAGAGCTCTATCATTGAAAATTGTTCCGACATAAGTGTCAATTTGTCTCTACTTCAAGTTCCGAATTTTCGGCTTTTGAAACTTTCGAGATTTTCTAGACGCGGAAGTGTAAAGTTTGCTGCTTATGAAATTCCAAGTTAGATGCTCTTAAACTACTCAATGAAACGTCTCCAGCTAGAATTCTTAAAAATACAAATAGAGGTGATAAATTTTTCAAAAACTGTAACTCATTTTAAAAAATCTTTAAAAATTCCAAAACAACGAAATTCTTAAATTGAAAATCTTCTAAATATGGAAATTTCATTAGGACAAAAAAAAAATCTTGTAAAAATCCAAAAAGTTCAAATGTATATTCAAACTTAGAAAAAATCTCTTCAATTTGCAAAAATATCATGAACTTTAAAATAATTTTAATGCAAAAATATTCTTAATATAGAATTGATAAAATTTGTTTCCAACAAGAATGTATTTTTGCATTAAACTTACTTTCAAGTTGAAAGTATTTTCTGAATTTATTTTAATTTAATTTAATTTAATTTAATTTAATTTAATTTAATTTAATTTAATTTAATTTCATTTAGTTAATTTAATTTTCTTATTCCTGAATATATTCATAAACTTTAAAATATTCTAAACTAGGAAATATCTTCAATTTGAAAATGACTTCAAATTTGAAATAAGTGTCATGCAAAAATATTCTGAGTATTTTCCGAATTTAATTTCATTTCATTTCTTTTATTTTAATTTGATTTAATGAAAATAAATTTAATTTAATTTAGTTAATTTAATTTTCTGATTTATGAATATATTCATAAACTTTAAAATATTCTAAACTAAAAAATGTCCCAAAACTGAAAGTGCCCCAAACTTTGAAATCTTCTTTACTTCAATAATTCTTGACTTGATTTGCTTCGAATAAAATATTTATTTGACAAAAATAAAATATTTATTTGAATCAAATAAAATTGATTTGAACAAAAAAAATTGAATTACTGAATAAAATAGAATTTCTTCTAACCAAATAATATTTAATTAATCCAAATGAAATTAGTTTTTAACCAAACAAATTTATTTCAATAAAATAAACTCAATTTAAACAAAATAAAATGAATTAGAATAAAAGAAAATGAATTTGAATAAAATTAATTTGAACCAAAAAAATTTATTTGAATAAAATAAAATCAATTTAAACCAAATAAAAATATTTTGAACCAAATAAAATTTATTTGAACCTAATAAAATTCTTTTCGACCAAATAAAATTTATTTGAACCTAATAAAAGTCTTTTCGACCAAATAAAATTATTTTGAACCAAGTAAAATTATTATGAACCAAATAAAATTATTTTGAACAAAATAAAATTTATTTGAACCAAATAAAATTGTTTTGAACCAAACAAAAATTCATTTGAATAAAATATAATTTCTTCTAACCTCAAATAAAATCTAATTGAAGAATATTAAATATATTTGAATTAAAGAAACTTAATTTGAACCAAATAAAAATTGAAGTTTAGACTAAGCTAATTTTTTTCCCTATAGTTATAGGAAAATTAATTTCCCTATTTTCCTAAACATTTGCTTTGAAGAATCCAATAGATACATTGTAAAGGGCAAAATTGAGGGACGACGTAAACTTATGACGAGTTCATTCTCGAGGTAATCGATCGGACTCTCCTCTTTGACTGTCGGTTGTCACGACTCATGGAAACGTGCTCATCCAAGTAACCCCTCATTAACCCCTTTCAAACGCAGACAATGTCCGGCTTCTCGCCTTTCTGAACTGCATCCTTATATCAAAAAGTTACAATTCACAATTTCACCCCAACTCATATATTTCGTATACTATAACTCTTTTCAGACAAATTCTCCCTCTATTGTCTCATTCTCTCTCAACAAAAAATTAATTTCACCCAAAAAATATTCCACTTGACCAAAAAAAAAAAAAATTTTGTCCTACAATATTTCACTGGCCCAAAAAAATTTTTGGTCTCACAATATTTTTCGGATCAAATAAAAAAATAGTTTTAGTCATCAAAACATAAATTTTGCTGCAGCAAAAATATTTTATTTGAGCCAGAATATATTTTACTGCAGCAAAAATATTTTATTTGAGCCAACAAAATATTTTACTGCAGCAAAAATATTTTATTTGAGCCAGAATATATTTAAATGCAGCAAAAATATTTTATTTGAACCAGAATATATTTTATTTAAGCCAAAATATATTTTACGCCAAAAATATACTCTAAGCAAAAATATACTTTACTTGCGTCAAAAAAATATTTTATTTCATCCCAGAAAAAAATTTCACTTTTAGCAAAAACACGAGATTTGAATAAATAAAAAAGATTCTACTTAAGCCGCAGGTAAAATTTAACTTCTGACAAATAAATTTTCCACTTAAAACAATTAAAAAGATTACAGTATTCTCTCAGAGAAATATTCTCTAATTTAACTAAACTAAAACACTTTAAAAAATTTTTTTTTCTAAAAGAAAAAAAAACCGAATATTCAAAAATTGAAAAAAAATTTTAGTTTCACAATTATTCTATTTATTTTACTCGTTGGAAATTAAATCCTTTGCGGATATTTCGGCCAACTAAAAAAAAAGTCTATTTACAAATGTAAATCTTGTAAAGCTCGGCTCCGCTTAAAAGCAGATGTGAAATGAGAGTATTTGCAAGGGGCCACAGAGGAAAATGGATTTTAAACTTTGGATTATACAAGAAAGTATAAAATGTAAATATTATATATACGAGCACAGAATTTTATACTTTTCCTTTCATAAAATACAAAATTTAATCAAAAATCACTAAAAAAAAATTAGAGCTCAAATACGTCTAAAGTATTTTATTTAAACCAACTAAACTTTATTTGGACCAACTACAATTCATTTGAATCAACTAAAATTTATTTGGACCAACTACAATTAATTTTAATCAACTAAAATTTATTTGGACCAAAACAACTTTATTTGAACTAACTACAATTCATTTGAATCAACTAAAATTTATTCAAACCAAATAAAGTTCATTTATTTGTGCCAAATAAATTTTTGCCGGTGCAAATAAAGTTTATTTGATTCAAAAAAATTTTTTTGGACCAACTGCAATTCATTTGAATCAACTAAATTTTATTTAAATCAAAACAACTTTATTTGAACCAACTACGATTTATTTAAATCATAACTGAATTTTTTTTATCCGAAGCAACTTTATTTGAATCATATAAAATTTATTTGAATCAACTAACTTTGAACTAAAATAACTTTATTTCAACTATAAATAAAATATTTCCACCAAAACAACTTTAATTGAACTAACTAAATTATATTTGAACCAAATAAACAATTCATCACGCTCTGAGTGAAATAAAAATTGTTCAAAGTATTTGTAAAACATTTTTTAATTTTAAACAATCATTAGCAATGCATCTTGTCACCTATCACAATAAGAAAACCTTAAAAATTGAAAAATACCAAAGACAAAAAGAAATTGAATTAAATTTTTTATTTTTAACCCGATAGCATTGGCAACGTTAATCAAGATTCGCTCTTTAACCTTTTCGACTTGACCTTAAGGCCACAAAATCGTTTGACGTTTATATTACCCATTAAAATTATAAAGCGAGCGTAGGTGTTTGTTTCAACGAGATGTCATCTTTCAAGAGCATTATGCACGTTAAGTCTGATTGTGACAATTGGCATTCGCACTCCTTCATTTATCTCTTCCACCTTGTTTCTTTTCCGGGGATAAAAGTTTCCCCTCTTCTTAGATCCCTCATTCTATCTTTGTCTCTCGCAAACCATTTCTTAAGTAGACAATAAAAAGCAAAAAAAAAAAAATAAAGACGCACACATATAGAAAAACTTTGACATTATTAAATGTGTTGAAATGGAAAGATAAAAATTCACTGTGGCATAATAGCTGGGCCAGCACTTTTCACGAGAAAACACGACTTAAATTGATGATTCTGTTAAAATTGCTCATCCCATTTGCCGCACCAGCAATTCCATTTTCACCACGAGATGAACTTTTTACAGTTTTCAGAGACTTGGCCCGACACTGTGTGTATATAGGTTCACTTTGGAAAGAAACCTTGGCATCGAGACACGTGTGTGATATGAAACTTTTTTTTCTACAATCTTTTCCTCCTTTTCTTTATTATATGAAATTCTATAAGTCTTTTTTGCCTTTAATTGTTGGGACACGAATCGCAAGCAATGAGTGACGATGACTCATTCTTAATTAGCCTCATTGTATGTGTTTTCACAAACTATTAAGAAGCTAAAAATATTTTTTTCCCTACTCACAACTTGAAACTATTTTAATTTAAACTAAATTTTTATTTATTCTTAACTGAAACTTAATTAATTCAAACTAAATTTTTATCTATTCCAAACTGAAAATTATTTAATGAAAACTAAATTTTTATTTATTCCAAACTGAAAATTATTTAATTAAAACTAAATTTTTATTTATTCTAAACTGAAAATTATTTAATTCAAACTAAATTCTTATTTCTTCTAAACTGAAAATTATTTAGTTCAAACTAAATTTTTAATTTTTCTAAACTGAAACTGTTTTAATTTAATCTCTAAATTTAAATTAGAAAAAATGCTTACTGATTTGAATTAGTGACGAACTTTTTCTTCAGACTTAGTAAATTTTACTAATAAATAAAAAGTTCTACTAATTTGTTAGTAAAATTCACTGATACAAAAGCAAAAATTCAATTACTAATTCAAATTAGTAAACATTTTTCTAATTTATATTTATAGAGCAAACTAAATTTTTTGTCTCTAAATTGAAAAAAAATTAAAATTTTAACTGAAATTAATTTTTGAATAAATTTTTATTAGAAAATTCCAGGAAAATTCAATTATTAAAATACAAAAATAAACAATTTATTGAATAATTGAATTTTCATAAAGACTTTCATCAACAAATTTTTAAGTAATTGGATTTTTTTTGCAAGTTTTAATAAAATTTTTAAGAATAATTACATTTCTCGAGGAAATTAATAAAAATTATTTAAAAAATAATTGAAAATTTCTTTGAATAATTGTATTTCAAAGAATTTAGTTATTCATAAAAAAAATATAAATATAAAAATATTTTTAAAAAAAATTCAATCAATTTCAATAAATAAATAATAATTTTACTAAACAATTGAACAAGTACATTAAATAATCAAAAATCATCACACGGAATGAATAATAAATTACATGAAATATCGCGTGGAGTAAATTTTTCTTCTGCCGTTATTTTCATAAATGAATTTTTCTGTTTCACGAAAATTAAATTAGCATTTAAAAAAAAAATGCTTTCGCTGGTGGATCTTTAAATTACGCAAATTGTTGTGCTACAATTTGATTAACCATGGAAATGCGACACTACAATTAGAAATTTCTCATCCTGTTTTCTGTTGAATTCCCCATTGCTTATTTCATATATCTACACGTAAATTCTTGTTTATTTTAACGAATATTAACTTCGTGTGAATGTCGCTCGAATGTCCATTTATTCAACTTAACATCCGGATTAAATTCATTGTACGGAAAATAATTCTACAACTCTATATATATTTATTTCAAACGCGACATGGTATTTTTCAAGAAATTTCCAATTCTCTTTTCCCTACATATACCTACATAATAAACATCTGTTTAAATCTTAATTCTAAACTTTATCAATTAAAAATTTAAAAAATTTATTTTCTATTTCCTAATTTTTTATTTACTTTATACAAATTTTATTTCATTATCTATTTTATTGATAAAACAAAATTAATAATTGCACTATTTTTAATTTTATTTGTGGCCGAAATTGTTTACCGAAAAAAAGGGAATTATAATTATTATTTTAAATTATGTAATAAATAAACAAATTAAACAGTAAAATTTGTTTTTGGTTTAAATAATTAATTTCTGGTTCCAACAAATTTTATGAGGTTCAAATAAATTATTTTTGATTCAAATATTCAAATAATTTTCTTTCTATTAGCATTTTTTTAGGTCAAATAAATTAATGTTGGTTAAGATAATTAATTTTGGGTGCAAATACATTTTTTTGGGTCAAGTAAATTATTTTTGGTTCAAATAATTTATTTTTGGCTCAAATAATTTATCTCTGGTTCAAATAATTTTATTTTTAGTTCAAATAAATTACTTTTGGTTCAAATAATTCATTTGGACTTCAAATGAATTATTTTTGGTTTAATTAAACTATTTTTGGTTCAAACCATTTTTTTTATTCAAATAAAGTATTTTTGGTTCAAATAAATTATTTTTGTTTTAAATAAATTACTTTTATTCCAAATAATTTTTTTTTCTTCAAACATCAATTTTATTATTAGTGTATAAAATTTTTATTCAAATCAAACAAATAATATAGTAAATTAAATGAATAAATAAATAATTTGTTTCTTTCTGAGAAAAGTTCATTTAACTCAAATTATATTTGGTTGAAATAAAAATTTTACTCGCGAAAAATTGTTATTTAAATTAAATAAACTATTTAGTAAATCAAATAACAAAATTAATTTATTTGCCTCTGAGACAAATATACTTTTATCCAACTTAAATTTTATTTCCTTCACTTTAAATTATTCCCTGAGTGAGAAGAAGAAGAAGAAGAAGAAATGTTTAACAATTTTTCACCCTTATTTCTTTTCTAAAAGAATTTAATTGTTTACCAGAGCGTATTTAATTCAATTACAAATATACAATCATAAATTTCATAAATAATTGAAAATCTGAAAAAGCATTTCTAATTTATAATTCTACTGAACAAGAGTTACAATTTATTAGCATTTTGTATATTTATCATTTTTACCCCAGACATTAAAATTTAACGAATGATAAAAAGAGAGTCTTTTCTCTCAGTTATTTCTTTTTCAAAATTTAATTTCATAAAATGCAAAGTTCGTAAACCTTTCCTTTCTTTCTCTCTTTTTCTCTCAGAAGAATACAATTGCAATGTATTTGAATACTAAGCCATTTTCTTGCAAATGTAATGACCGTAGTGCACGATGTGTTTCTTTTTGTTTTCAATTTTTTTTCCCTCCTTTTTTTCTCAAAAGCCAATGTTTTTTCTCAAAGAAATATTCCCGCGATAAGAGTGAGATGAGAATAAAAATCTAATTATAGAAATCTATAATTATAAGAATTCTATTTGAATAATAGTAAAAAAATCGAATATTTCGATGGGAAAAAAATTGAATTAGGATTTTAAAAAATTCAAAAAAAGCTTTTTTTCTTTTTCTCTGAAAAATATTCATAATTTTCCAAAATATAAGAGAATGTAACTAATATAAATAAAATTTATATTATGATATGATATTTTCTTTTCGTGTTGATGTATCACTTTGTTAAGGGGAAAATAACGAGGGTGGTTTGAAATATCGATTTATCCCCTTCTATGTCTGAGAACCAGACACAGTGATCCCATTTACTTAATGCATGATTCGCATGCTTTAACAAATTCTTAGTCGACAATTCCATTCTTCAAATAATCATTATTCTTTCTTACATGTAAGAAAAAATATTTTTCCCCTTCTTACATTTTTACTATTATTATTATTATTATTATAACTCTTGGAATTTTTCTCATACCAAGATTATAATAAAAACGCTTCTATTTATGTTTATAATATAAATATAATAATATAAATAATATATAAAGAAGTAAATTATTATAAAAATTATTATAATTACAATAATTATAATTTCCATAATAATTAAAATAGCAATAATAATAATAATAATAATAATAATAATAAAATAAATATTTTTATATAATCAGGGTTGCCACAAAAATTTCTATTTCGTCTTTCCCTCATTTCCAGAGAGAATTTTTAATTTTTTCCTGATTCCTATAAAAAAACATTCAAGAAAAGTTCGATTATAAAAAAAAAGAGAATTCATAGAGGCAAAAATTTAATTGATTAAAAATACTTTGAGTGCCTACCTATTATAAAAAAAATTAATATTATTAACTTCCATCGACTATTTTCAAAAGTTTTAATAATATATTTCAACAAAAAAAGTTCAAACAATATTTTAATAGAAAGTTTCTACAATTTTCTAACTTCAAAAATTTTTATTTTTCATCTCATCAACTTTATTTATAAGAATTTATTTGTCAAAACAGATTTTAAATGTTTTTAAAACCTAATTTCTCATATTTCAAAACAAAACTTTCAGAATCTTAAATTTTGGAAAAAATATAATATAATAGATCAAAAATTTCTATTAATTCAACAATTACCTACTACAATATTTTTTAGAAAATTTAATTATCTTCAAAAACTAAAGTATTTATAAAGAAGTTCATATTTTAGAATTTTAAATAAAACTATTTAAAACTTAAATAATTTTACAGATAAATATTTAATTATTATTCATTCCTTACAGGAATTAATTTTTTAAAATAAATTTTAGTTTAAATTTTGGGAAAATTTGATATTCATTCATCTCAATTTAAAAAAATTTCTGACAATTCCCTAATTTCTGGGACGTGTGGCAACCCTGATAATGTTTTTATACAATAATAAATAAATAATATTTATTCTAACCTTAAAATGACGAACCTTTTTCCAATATTTTCATCGTGAACGTACTGAATAAATCCTGGACTTATTTTAGACAAATGACGTCTGTAACGTTCGTGATATCTGTAACTATAAAAAAAATACATCCTGTTATAAATTTTAAAAAATAATTAAAAAATAATTTCTAATTTTAAAATTCAATTCAATTATTAGAAAAAAAAATTAAGTATAAAATATTTTCAATTTTGTAATCATTAATTTCGTTATATAATTTATTTTTTATTCGAATAATTTATTTTTGATTCAAATAATTTATTTTTTATTCAAATAACTTATTTTTGATTCAAATAACTACTTTCGCTACAAATACACTATCATTGTTCCAAATAAGATATATTTAATTCAAATAAACTATTTTTTCGTGAAAATAATTTATTTTCGTCTTAAATAAATCATATTTGTATCAAAAAACGTATTTTTAGTTCAAAAAAACTATTTATCTTCCCACTAAATTTTATTTGTTTCAAATAAACTACTTTCCTTAAAAAAAAATTTATTTGATTCAAATAAACAATTTTGTAGACTCTAAGACAAGTAGGTAAACTTTTACTGAAATCAAATAAACAATTTTTTATTTACTTAAAAAAAACAATTTCTCTGGGAGCGAAGAAAAAACTGTTCAATATCATCTGTAAAATAGCGGTTTGCTAATTTCGACAAATTAAACGTAAAATTTTAGATTCTGCTTAATTGTCTAGAATTGAAATTAACAGCGTGGAAAAAGTCGATTTTAAGCTGAGCTAATATTAAAAGTCACTGCTTGAACGACATCTCGTTAAGATCTCAAGTTCCCTCAAAAAGAAGAAAAAGAAGAAGGAAGAAAAGAAGACTAAGAAGAATGAAGAAAACTAAATTGAAGATTATCGTGAAAAATTCTCACACTTGTGACTAATAAGAAGAAAAGGCAAATCTAGAATCAAGTGTTCTCGATTTTATTACAATTTTATTACCATTACAATTTTGTTTTAGTGAAATAAATTTTCATGAAATTCTCCAATTTAAAATACAGATAAAAGTTGTAATTCACTTTGAGCCTATCAAATTTTTTATTTGTTGCAAATAAATTTCATTTCGTAAAAAAATGTATTTGTTACAAAATATATTTCATACAAATGAATTTTATTTTCCTCAAATAAAATTTTTATCACTCAATTTTTATCTTCTATTTAATTCTACAGAAGTAAATTACGACTTTGTACAATAGGGACTTTAAAAAAAAGAACTAAGTGTATAAATTCAGTTTACCCTTTTTTTGTTGCTCGTCTAGGGGATTTTGAAGATATTGTCAGTCATTTGATAGTAGGGGATTTTTTTTTTTTAGTGGTCATGGGTGCACGTTTGGGCAGCATAAAAGCCCTGACATAAGCCTATTAACGCGCAAGATTTATTTTCATCCTCCATCGCGGTAGATTTGCACCTGTATATGCATAGTCACCATTTGTCGCTGGCGCAAGCCTCAAATTTTTTTTTTATGAATATATATCTATATAGCAAATTTATATAAATATATTATATTCATAAAATGTATAAATTTGATAAGCTTAAAAAATTGAATAATAGGTTAATCTTCGAGACAAAACATTTGTTGGCATGTCACTATTAATGATGGTTATTGACAAACGTGTCAAACGTCAACGGAAATTCGTTCAAATATATATATATAGGAGAAGAAATAAAATTGGGGGAGAAATTCAGAAACAAACAAAAGTTTGTTAGAGAAAGAGCCTTAAAAAGTTTTTGTCGATAAATTGAAACCGGCGTCGTATTGATTCAAAACTAACTACAGCGAGAGAAAAGTTTTTGTTGATTTAAAGAAATCATATTTGCATTCACCTGTTTCTTCGATTTAAATTAATTTTCCTTTGTTTCAAAAAAATTACATTATTTAAAAAAAATATAAAAAATATTTAAAAAAGTAAAAAAATATTTAAAAAAAAATAAAAAGTCTAGTTCGCTCTGAGTGAAATATATCTTTTCTCTGGGTGTACATCTGGGTGTGCATCTACCAAAAATGTCTCTTCTGCTTGTGTTTCTATAAATAAAACCCAGAGAAAAAATTTTTAGCCCAAAAATAATTTAAGGCAAATAAAAGTAGATTAAAAATACCCAGAGAAAAATTGTATTTAAACTAAATATTTATTAACATACAAAATCTGTTTTGAAAAAAATATATTCAACAAAATTTTCGTTAAAAGAAAGTATATTTAAGTACATCAATATTTCAATCCAAAGTCCATTAAATTATTTACATTGCTTTTTAAATTAAAATTCTATCCACCACAAATAAATAAATTTTTCATTTTGCACAAAAGAAAATTTACTATCAAAAGAAATAATAAAAAAAAAAATTTAGTAGCCTCCGAGTCAAATAAATACCATTTTCTTGGATGAAGACTCCATGTCAAATTTATCATTTTTCTGGCTGTAAACTTCAGCAACAATAGATATGAAAACAAACGTAAATATAAATAAAAGGAGAAAAATTCACCACACATCATAAAGATAAAATGATTTCTCTTTCCAGGAGTGAATTTATTTTTTCTCTCTGACAAAGAAGATTTCTCTCCAAAACGAAGAGGATGTATGCTCGCCGAAATGGCGTAAAAGAAACAAAAATGGACGTAATGCAGATGTTTTCGTTTAAATTTTTGCCAGTCGAAAAGATGTGAGCTTATGGCTTAAAGTCCATGACGTTAAGTTTCAAAAACATTCGTCGAGAAAAATACCAAAAAAGATTTTCGAAAATGTTTTTATTCTTTCAGTTTAGTTTCTAGTTGTTATTTTCAACTGAAAAAAATTTAAAAACAAAACGTTTGTTTCCAATTCTATTTTAATTTAAAATCAAACTCATCAGAATTTTTGCAATTATTGTCTTTTTTTCTACAAATTCCACAGTTTATAAAGTTAAACTGTTTAATTTATTTGCCTTGTGTAAAATTAAAAATCAAAAAATTTTAAAAGTGAGAAAAGTTCAAAAAATTGCAAATGAAACGGTAGCATTACGAATTACCCTAAACACCGAACGATTACTAAACAATCGACTAAAATTAGTCTTTATTGCCTTTCATAATTATTATCCCCCTGAAATTTTTCTAACCCAATGCACAATTTAAGGGCTGAGCCAAAATCAAGAGTTTCTTTTTCCATTACAAAAATAACAACGACTTTTATACACCTTTATATAATATTGAGGCGTGATCACGTGACTGAATGTAAAAATTGACAAATGATTGAAAAAATAAGAGAAGAAGAAAAAAAAACTTTACGTGAATGAATGTAACCATGGTAATGATGTGTGTGGTTAGGGACACGAGGACTGTACATACCGGAACCATGTGTGAAATATCCCTGAAATGTCAAGAGATTAAAGAAAGGGAGTGACGAATGAAAACTATATGGTAGGGCACGAGAGGATGTGGAGAGAAAAAAATTTTTTTTCGAGCATCTGCTTCAAAGGTCTGGGGGTCCAACATTAAGTCCTGAAATGCGACACCTAATCCTCCGCTTTTGAAACGTATTAAGTAACTTCTTTCTGTGTCGGCGTTATAAACCAGTGACTTGTAACGAGCAAGTAACTAGAGAAAGTATGCTATAGGTACACCTCATATCCGATAAAAATAAAGAAAAACAAATTAAAAAAATGCAAAAAAGCGAATATAAAATGTTAAAAAATACGAATAAAAAATGTAAAAAAACGAAAGAAAAACAAAACAAACAAAAATATTTTAAAAATTATATTTTGATTTTAAAATTAAATTAATAATTAAATTATAACTGCAAAAAAACAGAAAAACAAAGTAAAACAACGAAAGAAAAATAAAATAAACAAAAATGTTTAAGAAAACGAAGAAAACAGAAGAAAAAAACCGAGAAAACGGAAAAAACAAATTCAAAAAAATGAAAAAAGCAAAAAAACCAATTCAAAAAATGAAAAAAACGAAATAACAATTCAGATAATGGAAAAAGCAAAACAAAATATCGACGAGACGAAAAAAACTAAATTAAAAATCAAAAAGTAGAAAAAAAACTAGACACAATATTAAAAGAACGAGCAAAACTAAAAAAATAAAGTGAAATATCGAGAAAATGACAAAAAAATAACAATCATAGAATCGAAAAAAACCAATCAAAATAACGGAAAAAATAAAGCAAAATATTGAAGAAACGAAAATAGTGAACAAGAATTCTATGCAATCGAAAATGGCATAAATTTATTCAAAATCAAAACGTTCATCGTCTACGATTTCGAAAAACGAAATATTTTCCCAAGACAAATTTGTGATAATTTTTAATTGAACAATTATTTTACGAAATTTTTTGAAATTAAAAGAAAAATTGTTTAAAACAAAGAAACAAACACAGAAAAAAGATAAAATTGATTCAGAGCAAACTAGGATTTTTATTTGTATCAAATATATTTTATTTCGATCAAATAAATTTTATTTCGATCAAATAAATTTTATTTGGTTCAAACAAATTTTATTTGGTTCAAACAAATTTTATTTAGATCGAATACAATTTCCTTAAAACAATAAAATTGTATTTCGTGTAAATAAAATTTTCCTCTGGGTATAAAAATTAAAAAAAATATTTTTCAAGATATTAATTAACTTATCAAATATAATTTTAGAAAATTAAAAAATTAAGAAAAAATAAACTAATTTTCAATAATGCAATGATTTTTTAAATTCCTAAAGTTTTCAAATCAGTTAAGATAAGCAACAATTTTATTGTTTCTCTTTTTTATTTCTATTCGATTATTTCTTATAATAAAAAAAACTATTTTTTGTTATAAAAAAATATTTTATACATCAAAAGACGTAAAAATTCGTTTTAAAAATAATGAAACAAAAATGTTCTTAATTTTAACGTTCGAAACTTTAGGGAAATAATTTTTAATATTTCTAAGTAGGCAATAAAAAATTATGAATAGAATTTAATTGTACTATAATAGAAATAGTCGCCTATTATTTTTTTATTGTGTTATTTTTCTAATTACACAACTTCATTAATTAATTCTAAATATACTTCTTTTCAAAATAAGGAATATTTCATATTTTTTTTTATCAAAATTCTAGATCAAAAACGTGAACATAATTTGTCCACAAACATTATACATATAAAATATATAATATCAGAGCGGAAATTGTATTTGAATGAAAAATTAAAAAGGAAACAATTAACATAATTGAAATTGCGACATTAATAAGGTCGTAAAATTGAAAAAAGTGCGGGGAAATCGTAAAAATGAATAGTCGCATAAAAATGTAAAGTAATGTAAAATTGAAGAGGAGCGGTTATAAAAGTAATAGCCCGACATATAAGAGAACCATAAACTAAGAAAATGGAAAGCAAATTGCCCGGCGAAGGAGCAGAAGAAAGAATAATGTCTAAATAAATAAATATTACAATTACAAAACAATTACAAAACCAAGTCATATAGATTATTTTTTTGTTTTTTCTCTCTTAAACCAGAATGTACAAAAATTTAATTAATTTTGGAAAATTGATCGAGTTTCTTATTTCATGAACATTAAATCAAGTGCGTGACTTGGCTCAGTGGCTTCACTCGAGTCAACTCGCCAATAACTAATTGTAAGGTTTCGGGTTCGATTCCTCGCGACTGTGAATTTTTTTAATTTCGTTTTTTAGTATTTCCTTATAGTATTTCCTTATAGTATTTCCTTATATTTCCTTATATTTGCATTTTATGCAAATAGAAAAGAAAATTAATAAACTAAAAAGGAAATATAAATAAAAGAAAAACTCTTTTCTTTATTTTTTATTTCCTTCTTTATTAATTTATTTTCTCATTAGTAAATTTATTTCCTTCTTCGTTTATTACTTTTCTTTTTTATTTCTCAATTTTATGTACATTCCTCCATGAAAAAAATAATTTGATAGCAAAAAGTCAGTCACTGATTCAAATAGTCAGTAATATTTTGCTAATAAAATACAGCGACTAAAATTAGCAAAAGAAAATTTAATTATCAAGAAAGAGTAAAATTAGCAAAAAAAAACACTAAAAGGAGCAAAAAAAAGTCTAAAAGGAGCAAAAAAGGACTAATGAGTTTGCTAATTTTGCTAAAGACTAATTTTTCGCTCCTTTTAGTGTTTTTTCTGCTAATTTTACTCTTTTTTGCTCATTTTTTTTGTAACATTGCTCGAGCATCGAGGGAAAATTCGATATGAAAAGTTTTTGTGTCTTCAATAAATTTAATCGTGAAACGTAACACTCGAGCCTTTCATACATAAGAAACAAGAGACTATAGTTGAAGCCTCATTGCTCGGTTTATAAGCCGTGTGTGTTTTTTAACTCGTGTCTAAGTGGCAATGCGCCCAAGGCGTCAGTAATTAATAAAGTATCCATTTTCCTTCCGCTCCCCTCCCTTTCGTCGTAGGGTTCTTTCGCTCAATTCCCTTTCCCGTCTGATAAATTCTCAAGTTCGCTCACTCACTCTCTCTCTCTCTCTCTTCTCTTATATTTTTTTTCTCTCTTTCCCTCGTCTGCAATCTTCAACTCATGCAGACTCCGTGTTTTCTCCCCTCAAAAACCAATGAGGAGATTCTTTTATGAGTTGTATTATTATTATTATTATTGTCAGTTTGTTTTGCCATCTTTCTCTCTCTCTTTTTCTCTCATCTTTTTTTTTCTCTCTCTTTTTGCTATATTCTCCCCTTGGCACGGTTCTCGCTCGAGGCTCAGAACTTAAACGAGCCGCGGCTGACCTCACGTCCGGTCTTTCTCTCTCTCTCTCTCTCTCTCTCGACTGACGAGAACGGAATAAAACGGAACGAAGGGTTACTAAATAACAATAGTAAATTCGTACGCGCTGGTTCTTATTTCCGGTGCGTTCGTGTACCGATATAAAACCATTGTAAACGTCACACTGGGAGCGCAACTATTCGACACTTGATTGCAATGCGACTATATATTTATATATATATATATATTGCTGAATAAGCTCGTGCGGAGGTAGCAATTTGTAATTTTGTATAATTATATACACGCTCGCAATAATTCGTTCATGTGGTTTTACCATATCCCCGTTCGTCCCTTGTATGTGAAATTTGAATAAAATTATTTTCATTGTCATTACTTCTCAAAATTATCAACAAAATTCTAATAATTTATCGAAAGAAAAAAAATTCAAATATAAAAGAAATTAAATAGTAAATATTTTTTAGAAACTAACAATCATTTTTTAAGACAATTATTTTTATTATCTATTTTATTACTCTAAAAATTATCCTTATTTATTATTTAATAATTTAATTTATTTATTACTATTATTATTATTCTATTCATCATTTTTTTATTGAATTTTTTACAGGCATAACGTAATGTAAAATAATTTGCTTCATCTCTATTACATTATAATAAATTGAACCGAATTGAATTACTTTCATAAACTAATATTCTTCTCTTTAAACTTCTATTTTTTAAAACTAATAATTTTCCTTAAAAAAATTTAATTTTTTTCATTAGTAATTATTTTTTTTAATTAGTAATTATTTTATTAATCCATCAATTATTATATTTTAAACCAATGATTCAATAATTCTTTTAAACTAATAATTATTTTTT
This sequence comes from Leptopilina myrica (nomen nudum), assembly GCA_032872475.1. Taxonomy (NCBI): domain Eukaryota; kingdom Metazoa; phylum Arthropoda; class Insecta; order Hymenoptera; family Figitidae; genus Leptopilina; species Leptopilina myrica (nomen nudum). The sequence continues at coordinate 29,448,604 of CM065467.1, forward strand.
TAACAATTATTTTTAATTTTTCTTTTAAACTAATAATTATATTTTTTAACATTTTTTTAAAATTATTCGTTCAAAATAATTAATTTTTTAGTGGAATAATTATTTTACCTCGATTAAGTTCCAAACGCTTATTAATCAACAATTTAGACGTTAAAAAAATATTTTGTTATTCAAATTTTTTTGTAAAAAAAATCTTTACAATATTTCTTGATCAACAACTCGAAAACGAAAAATTTATTTTAAAAAAAATTGTTTTCCGATTAAAAAATATTATTTTTTTTAAACAATTATTTTTTAATATAATTATGTTTAATAATAATTATTTTTTTATAATTAAATTTAATTATAATTATTTTTTTATAATAATATTTAATTATAATTATTTTTTTTATAAATTATTCTTTAAAATAATTATTTTTTTCAATAAAATTATTTTTCAACTCAATAATTATTTGCCAATGAAAGTACTTTTTTTTATCTAATAAAATACACTATCCCTATTTAAACTACCAATTATTATTTGAAAGAAATAGAAAAAAAATTTTAAACCAACAATAAATCTTCAGCGAAAAGTTAAAATATTTCCATTAATTTAAATTTAGAGAGCAAAAGAGTATAGAGAATTAACGAAAAAAGGTTTTCACTGTATACTTGTTTACCGCGAATGAAAACTTCATCAACACGCGTTTAATTGGACTTTTTATCAAATCCATTGTCCACCGAAAATTGACTTATTGCACCCTGATGGTTTTTTTTATTTATCTTGAAAAAGCAGTGAATAAATTATAAATCAACAATTTATTTCCCAAGTGAAATGAATTTCAAACAAAATGAAAATAATTAAATCCATTATTTATAGGTGTGTGTGTGTGTGCGAGAGTTTGAGAAAGAAACAAAAAAAAGAGAGAGAAAGAGAGATAGATATATATCTGCGTGTGTAAATGACAAAATTAATATATTATGTAAATTTAGCACTTTTTTTTGTCAATTATTTACATTGCAATGCTATTTGAAATTACGACTGAAATTATAGCACATCAATCTTTCTTTCTGTGTGAGAGGAAAATTAAACAAAAATAGATAAAAAAATTATTGTGAGAATAACAAGAAAATTTTCACATGTTAACATAATTGTGATAACATTCAAAAGTTGTCTGTCTATTTTGCAAGAGAAAGAGAGAAGGGAATGGGAGTCATTTAAAGCCGATTATGTTGTGTATTATGTAATATTCATGTATAAACATTCTACCAACATTATATGTTTATGAATCTTAGCTTATGTTCTATTCATGATACCCACATCGTTTACATTATATTGAGATGATCTTTCTACACACATATTTGAATAGTCAAGTTTGGAAAATATTTTACAAAATAAAAATTTATGAAATATAAATATTTAATATTTTTTTACATCATATTATTCGATTTATTTTACTAGTATTCAGTATTATATAACTTAATCTTTGATTCAAATTTCAAAATATTGTTAGTTTTAAGAAATTACTGTTAACAATAATTGTTAACAATAATTATTAACAATGATTATTAATAATAGCAAAAATAATTACGGTAATTAATTACAAAGATTATGTGAGACAAAAGAAAATCAAATTATGTACATATTTTGCTGGACAAAAAAGACAGACACAATGTAATCGATAAATTTTTCAAGAATATATTCAAAAAAAAATTTTAACTCGACAAAAATATTAAAAGAATGGATTTTTACCTTCAACTTTTCTTTAATGGTGACGGCAAACAATGATTTAAACTCCAAAATGCAACAATGAAAAAAACACTTTACTGTCGACAATGATATTTTGAGGTTAGGTTGCAAAATGATTATTTAAATCAGTACTTTTCTTCAAAAAACACAAATACATGTAAATGTATTCGTATTTATCACTAAAGAATCAACCAATAGAGAAAAAACAGACGGATTTCTTTGTAAAATGCAGATTTGGTTGGATTTTCAACTTTCGCCAATTCTTTAGTTTTCCACAAAAAATTTTACGATTTTGATATTAAACTAATTATTATTCACTAAAATCCACTAAAAGTTAACCAAATATAAGAATTTATTGAAGTTTTGAAGATAAAGTAGAACAAAATCACTTAAAAATGAACTGTGAGCAGCAACAATGCTGGCAAAGTGCGTGCACGAGGAGAAATGTCGGCCATTTTGTGTACTAATCACGTGACACCTACGAGTGCGCTGTGATTGGTTGCTCGCAAAGAGCGGTAAAACCATTCAAATTCAAATAATAATTTTGTGTTAAATAAGTTTTAATTTATTTTACACACTAAATTTATAGCATACAATTAATATTATTAAATAATATTAATTATAAAACAATAATGATAGTGAAAATTGATTTATAATAAACAAGTATAATAAATAATTGTAAAATAATTTAGTAAACTACTATTATTTTCAATAACTATTAAAATTATTAACGAAATTAATATAGTCGACAATTATTATTGTCAATTTCGTAATAAACAAGTAAATATTATTGTTAATTATTATTAATAATTATAATAGAATATTATTGTTAATCATTGTTAATAATTATTATAGAATACTATTGTTCATTGTTATGAATAATTATTATTTATAATAAATATACATTATTAACAATAATTATTTTATAATTATTAATAATTATTATAGAATACTATTGTTAATTGTTATGAGTAATTATTATTTATAATAAATATACATTATTAACAATAATTATTTCATAATTATTAGTAATTAACTATTAATTATTAATAATTATTTTAAATTAAACAATAATTATTATTGACAATTATTATTAACATTGAAAATTAACAATATTTATTATCAATAGTTATTAATCATTATTTTTTGTTGTAAATTATTATTGAACTTGAATTAACTAAACAATTTAATTAACAACTATTATTTAAAAGTAATAATAATTATTTACAATAAACATTAACAACAATTAATTATTTTTATTATTGACAATTAGTATTTTATGTTTTGTAATAAACAAGTAAATTTATTGTTATTTATCAGCAATATTTATTACTGATTATTAATAATAATTATGATTATCAATTATTTATTATATTACTAATTAACAATAATTATTTCCAACAGTTATTAACTATAGACATTAATAATAATTAAGATTATCGACAATTATTATTGTCAATTTTGTAATAAACAAATGTAATAGATGAATAATTAGTTTTGTCAATTTTTATTATTAATGGTTATTGACAATAATTATTATTGTTAATTTTTATTATCAACAATTAACAATAATTATTATCGTCAATTTTTATAATCAATAATTAATTATTATTGTCAATAATGACTTAGAATTATAATTATTAACAATAACTAAACTTAAATTATAGCAGATTGAATTTTCCATGAATTACCGACGACCTTAATTACTGAAAACTAACGACTTCAGTACGAAAGACTAAATTTACTAAACTCGAAAATTGTATATGACTAAAATTACTAATAACTAAAGTTGTCACTGACTGTAGTTACCAAAGATGGAAATTACGAAAGACTAGACTTACGAAAAAATAATAGTTAACAATGACTAAAGTTACAAATAACAAAAGTTACTAATTACTAAAGATAACAATAACTAAAGTCAACGAAAATGAAAACTAACAAAGACTAAAGTTAACAAAGGCGAAAATTATCAAGGAATAAAGTTAAAAATGATAAAAACTACCAAAGTTGAAAATTAACAAAGACGAAAGTTAACAAAGATGAAAATTAACAAAGACGAAAGTTAGCAAAGATGAAAATTAACAAAGACTAAAGTTAACAAAGACGAAAAAGAACAAAGACTAGAGTTGACAAAGCCTGAATTAAAAAAATAATAATAAATCATCCAACGAACAATATTGACGTGAAAAGAATACAAAAAACACGAAATTTGAAAACTTGTCTAAACTCGATTTCGATTTTCTTTCTTTTTCAGAAGAGGTCATCACTCATGATCTAGTAAAGGCTCCTGAACCCAGGATGTGGTGCATAGCTGTCACCGTAGTTCTACTGGCGTCCCTCGCCAGTGCCAAGGTGGCTGTCCTGCCCCACGATGTCTACCCTGGATTCGAGGTGACACATTTTCAGAATGGCAAACACAATTCCAATTATCGATTACTGGAGACTGGATTCTCCAAATATTTCACCGTCCTTGACAATGGAATTGTCATGACAACATCCGATCTCAGTCCACTAGTCAATAGGCCCGTGAATCTCGTTGTACTCGAGGAACTCGCCAATACAACAGAAACGCACGATCTTCATCTTTACGTGATAAATCGAAGAAATATGCTCACATTCACGCACGATCAACTTGGCGATGGTCAAATACTCGAAAACTCCCTCCCCGGAATGTTGGTCGAGGGTTTTCCAGTTTTAAAAGCACGTGGCAAATTTCCAGTTCACTATACAATTCTCCCTGAGGACGATGGCGATCGACCATTTGTTCTCAGTGACACAATTACCAAAGAAGTTGGCTACAATCTCACACTCCGAAGTCATAAGCAAGGCGTTCGAGTTGTCTCCACTCGCCCTTTGGATCGTGAGAGAAAGAAATTTCACAAAATTGTCATTCACGCTTCTGACAATGATTTCATAAGTTCATCAAAAATCAGTGGCATTGTCCAAGTACTCGACGAGAATGACAATAATCCTATTTTTGAAAATGTCCTTTACACATTTGAAATTTCGCCGACAAATCTGAAAACATTAACCAAAGATATTGTGCCACAATGGAAGAGATTTTCAACAATTGGAAAAGTCATTGCCACTGACGCTGATGGCGATAAATTGGCTTACAAGTTGCTCACGCCAAATAATATGGTTATCATTGTTCCCCAAACTGGTGAATTGCTATTGGCTGGTGAACCGGAAATTGCCGCTGACGAAGATGAGGAATGGCAACTATTGGTTGAGGCGCACGATCTTCGACTTCCAAGTCGTGTATCCGAGGCACCTGCCAGAGTTGTTGTTAGATTGTTGACTTCGCCGCCAATTGAGCCTGAGGTACACAAGATTCAAAAGAGGCGTGTCACAAGGGCTGTTAGGCCAACCAAGAAGATTGAATTTACCGAGGCCGACGGCGATGTTGCGGAAAAAATTGCATTTTACCTCGAAAAAGAAACGGAACGAGAGACATACAAAATTCGCGATGAAAATAAATGGGTTACCGTTGGATCAAATGGTTCTGTTCGAGTTAAAGAAAAATGGGACTACGAGGAACTTGGTCCCGAGAAAACAATTGATTTTTGGGTCACAATTCACAATGCAGGTAATTTTTTCAATTTTTTCCCCTTCACAATTATTCTCAAAAATGTTTCCAAAGTTCAAACGAACGAATTTGTTTTCAATTTGAAAAGAAAAAATCACTTATTCAATTAAACGTTAAATGTAAAAACAATATTTTTTTAATAAGATTCGAATTAAAAAAAGATTTCAATTAAGAATAAATTTCGAATTGAAAATAATAAAAATAAAAATTAATTCAAACTAAAAATACAAATATTCGAATACAAAAAACTAAGATTCGAATTCAAATATCGTCGTTCTCTCGAACTTTCGAATCTAAAATTATTCAAAGTCCTACTAAAAAAAAATCCCCATTTCCCTTTTTTTTTGATTTTCAAATAAAAATTGGAACTTTAATAAATTTTTCATAAAACTAATAATTTTTTCAATTTGAAAAAAAAATTCAATTTAATATTCCGAGGGAGTGGGAATATGGTGACGTGCCATAAAAACCTTGTAAAACACCACTTTTAAAATGAAAGCAATAAAATATAAATTTCAATTGAAACAGTCAATAAATAAAACAATCAAAATTCACTCACCACACTTTATCGACAAAGTCAAAAAATATCCATTAGTTTTCTATTTCCATATTTTTTGAATTCGACAATCAGAAAGACAGGCGGGCTTTAAAAATAATGTTTCTCCAGAGAAGTAAAAATTTATCCCACATTTTTTTTTATATTTCCACCTTTTTTCATTTCCAACTGATTGACATACTGGCTTTAAAAATTTTCCTTCAGGATAAAATCTAGAAAAAATTGATAAAAAAATTAGAGTCCTCAATAATTATAAAGTTAAAACAATTATATATTATTATTTTAATAAATAATTAAATATAAAACAAATTAAAGTTTACAAACTAAATTTTGCGTAAATTCTATTTTTATTTTCATATTTATAAATTAAAAAACAAAAAATGGAGAAATTTAAAATAAATATAATTTTGTTTACAAACAATTATTATTAATGAAAATTTAAGTTACAGTCAATAGATAATTGTATATTATATATTTTATAATAAATAAAATTATAATAAAGTAAAAAAATGTTTTCTAAAGTTAATAATAATACTGAATATAGAAAAAAACAAGAAATACTGGAACATTCAATTTAAGATTAGGATGCACAATAAATTTAATTGTTTAAAAAATATTTACTCGGAATTAATACGAGTAATACTGAAAAATTACTTTAGTATTTTCTAATTTTTAATAATTTATTAAAAAAATTAGATGCGAGACAAAACGAAAAAAATTACAACGTATTTTTGCAAGGCGAATAAGCGGACGCAATGTAATCACCTAAATTTACCTACAAAATAGAAAAAATATTTTTATCTTAATGAAATTAGTTAAAAAAATGAAGTTTACCTCCTACTTTTCTTCGATTGTGACAGTAAACAATGATAACAACTACAAAATGCAACAATAAAAAACGCTTTGCTGACGACAATGACATTTTGAGGTTAGGTTGCAAAATAAGTAACAAAATAATTACTTTTCTTCCAAAATATACAAATACACTTAAATGCATTCATATTTATCAATAAATAATCAACAAATAGAGGCAAAACTACCGGATTTCTTTGTAAATTGCCAATTCGGATGGATTGTTTATTTTCCCCAACATTATAGTTTTCCATAAAAAATTGGACGACTTTTACATTAAACTGATTATTAATCATTGAAATTCGCAAAAAGTTGACAAAACTAGAGAAATGATTGCATTTTTAAAGGGAAAATAGAATAAAATCACTTGTAAATAGACTGAGAGCAGCAACAATGCTGGCAAAGTGCGTGCATGACGGGAAATGTCGGCCATTTTGTGTACTAATCACGTGACACTTACCGAGTTGCGCTCTCATTGGTTGCTCGCAAAGAGCGGTAAAAGCATTTGAATTCAAAATTAAAAAATACTAATTATTGTAAAAACAAAATGCAAATATTAAAAATATAATTATTTTATTATTAATGTTAATAGTAGCAAATTTCGTACTGTATTTAATTACAATAAAAACTATATTATAATTAATTATAACAAAAAATTAATTATAATATAGTGATAAATACTACATAAAAATTAATAATAATAAATATTAAAATTAATAATAATAAATATTGTAATTTATAGTAATAAATATATCAATATAAAAAAAAATAACTCTATAAAAAGCATGAAATTACATTATCGAAGATTAAATTACCACCAAGAATAATTATATTCACCTATAACTTTGAACCGAGATAATAATCAGTTTAAGTAAAAATTGTTAAAATACGTATATATACGAAATATTACATAGAAAATAAAAAATCCATTAATTTTATTTTAAAACCTCAGTGTACTGAGGTTATTGCGCATTACATATTAATTACAATTATCCAAAATTTTGACAAATATATATTTTTCCCCAAGCGCAATGAAAATATTAATTTAATTAAACGTTTATTCCTTTTTCTCATTATAATTATCTATATACATTGATGTGCAATTAAAATTGGAAAATTTAATTACAAAATATTGCTATGCGAAAATCAATGCATCACTGATTAAATAGAGATTGAAATATTAACTGCAAACAAAATTTACGATTAATATAATAATTAATTTACTGTCAGGTTTACTGTAAATTTTCCATTTTCTCTTTATCTGCATTACTGCGATGTGTATTTTGAAAATATATATTTTCCTTCTCTTCAAAAGAGACAAGTTTTTAAAAAAAATTTTATCGATTTTTTTATTATATAAATTAATTTTTTTGCAAAAAAATATTTTTTTCACTATTTTTATTTTTTACTCAATCAAAATAATTCGGAAGAATAATATAGAATTAATAATAACTAATTAATTGATTATAATTAATTATTAATATTAATATAGAATAATTATTTTCAAAAATATTTCCAATGCAGAGTATCAAATTAAAAAATGGATATTTTAATTTTAATATTTATTTTTAATAATATTAATATTAATAATTTAATAAATTTTATTCAAATAATAAAAGTAAATAACAATATTATTCTATTAGCGATTTTTGTTCATAATAATAATTCATAAAAATAATTTTTAATAATAAAAATAATAATAGAATTCAAAATAATTTTTTCATACTATTTTTACATTAATTCATAATAATAATAAAATAATTAATAACAATATTTTAATATTATTGTTTATTGTTTATAATATTAATAATAAAAATAATACTAATTAATTTTCTAAATTTTAATTAAGAAAAATCTTCACTAGAAATAATTAATCACTTTTTTCATTTCAATTAGTAAAGAGTTCTAATAAATCGTAATTCCTACTAATTTTAAGTAAAAATTACTAATTCAAAAATAAAAAATCAGTCACTATTAGTATCGAAATAGTAAAAATTTGCTCATTTTAAATTTAAATAATATAAATAATATTATTAATTAATAATAATATTAATAATAACAAAATATTGTTATATTATTTTATTTTTGTTTCTTATATTTAAAATATAGTGACAATAATGGAAATAAAAAAATTAATATACAATAAATAATATTAAAATATTGGTTTTCAACTATTATTATTTGTTGATGTGAAACTATTATTTGAATTTTATTATCCCCCATATTTTTATTTTCCATTTTTATTTGACGATTCAACAATTGACAGCCCGCTGTTCTTTTCACCCGGACGATGTCCCGTGTCAATTTCACGACAGTAAAATTTTGATTTAAGAATTAAAAAACTCTTTATTATATTCTTCACCTCAAAAGCCACGGATATAAAATGATTTTTTTTCTCCCCTCAAAGGTGGTTGGTTATTTTTTAAATGCACACACGTCAATTCTTTTTTCTATATCTCTCTTTTCACATTCCCTTATCGGTATATAGACACTTTCAAAAATTGTCATTCACTATTTTTTTTTTTTTTAAATATAAAGCCGTTTGTTACTTTTAGACAATCGGTTTATATGGTTTTTTTTTATCCCGAGAATATTATCCTTTGCACCCTCATACATTATTTATCAATGCAAAAAAGTAGAATATTCATTCGATACAATTTTGCCAAATACAGCAAAGCACCATTTTATATATATACACTAACAATCACTAATATTGATTTTTTTCCCTGCTTTTTCCATTCATGGCTTTCAAAGGACTACAATGTAAGTAAATCTGTTTTCTTCATAAATAATACGGTTGCATGTTATTCATAGAAATAATATTTTTCCATTATTAACAATTTGCAATGTTTGATTTACATTAACAAAAAAAAATAATTATTCCTCTGCTTTTGGGAATCATTGGAAATTTTGCAATATTTTGTTCGCACTTTCAAAAAAAAATAATAATTTAATCTATCAGAATGTTTGGATCAAAGAAAAGATTATAATTTTATTTTCAATTCAGTAATCTCTAAATATTGAAAAATTATTATAAATTTGATTTTTCTGTAAATATATTTATTTTGTACATTTGTTTTGTAAATAGTTTGAAAATTATACATTAATTTTATCAAACAATTTTTTTTTATTATTTATTTTTTAGTGATTGTATTTAAAATTCATGTTTATCTATTTTTTTCATTAAGTTCATTATATTCATTTATTTTATAAAAAAAACTTCTTTAAAAATGAAACAGAAAAAATTAATATCTTTATTTACAAGTTTTTTGCAAGGTAAATAATTATATGAATTAAAGCAATTATAATTATTTCCTTGATCCGGGCCATTAAAATTAATTCAATAGCTAAAACTCTTTTCATTTATTTTAGAAAAATCTTCTTCTCTGCTAAAACCTGAGAAAAAAATTTATTTGAAAGTAAAATATTTAGTTAAAAACTATATTATAATTAATATTTCCTTTAATTTAAATATAATTAATATAAATTTAATTACAATTTAAATTTCATTAAATTTAATTATAATTCCAATTGCATTAAATTTAATTTTAATTAAATTTAATTGAAATTTCATTAAATTTAAATTTAATTAATTTAAGTTCACTTAAATTCCCTTTAAAATTTCAAAAATCAGAATTCAATGTTCACTACAAATGTAAAACAACTACAATTATGTTACATTCATATAATTAAAGAACAATAATGTCGAATGATAAAAGAATATCTCCATAAAAATGTATTTTTCGAAAAATAAAATTAAAAAAAAAATTTTTTTTTTGTTAATTAATTCTATAGACACTGACAATCAACGAGTGATCATCAATGTGAAAGATGTCAACGATGAGCCTCCATACTTCATTAACAGGCCATTGCCCATGCAAGCAGTCGTGCAATTGAACGCACCACCCAACACGCACGTGTTTACACTCCAGGCTCGAGATCCTGACACCGATCACAATATTCATTATTTTATTGTCAGAGATCGAAGTAAGTACAATATATGAAAAATAATTCAACAATAATAACAATGAAAAAAAAAAAATTTGTCAATAAAAAATGAAAAATGATAAGGGGAAAAAAATTTCCTAAAATTACCGCTTTCAAGTAATATTAGCGATCAATACCCCAGCAGCACCATTTACCACTGGGCGTGCGCGACTGACACTCGCGGGAATTGAAAATAAGAATATTTTTTTTTATTTAAGAAGTAATGTTTGAGAAATAAAAAAAAATTTTTTTACTAAAGAAAAATTTTACTTTAATAGAAAAAATTATTTTTTTATTCTAAAAAAAATATTAAATAAATTTAATTTCACGATCGTCGAAAAATGCACGTTTGCATTTAAAAAATTCAGACTTGGTCTCTAAGTCGTCATTTTTTTATTATTATTAGAAGAAATTATTCAAAATTCGATCAGCAGAAATAAAATATTTTTTGTCGCAAATTAAATTCTTATTTGAGTTCAAATTAAAATTTTTGTCTCGAGTTAAAAAATCAAATTTATTTGAAGCAGACAAATAAATTTGTAGAATATCTACCAAATTTTTACTGTAATTTTAAACTAAAACTTTATCAGAAAAAATTTTTTAAATACTAAATTTCCGTGAAAAAAAATTTATTTGATTAAAAAATAATCGAATACTTGACAATTATCAATTAAATATTTATTTCAATCAATTAACTTCAATAAAATCGTTAATATTTATTATTATTAGTCATTACTAATTATGAATTTTTTTTATTAATAATTCTTTATTATTATTATTCATTATTTTATATTTAAATAATTATGTGGTAATTGGAAAAATACAATATTACTTTTTTCTATTCTTTTTAAATCTAATTTAATATAAAACTCTATAATTAGTTGGAAAATTTATAAATCACCAAAATTTCATAATAATTAGATACTAATACTTTTAATTTCAATCAAAACTTGTTATTGCATCACTTCTTTTTATTGATAATTTAATTTTACTGTTCGAAAGACAAGTTTCACCTGAATTTCCGATTTAATTTCAAATTTTATAGTTAGTTAATTTATAAATGAATTGATATTTCAATTTTATTTTCAAGTTTATTATTTAATTCACTGAAATATTTTCGAACAGGGTGAAAATTTTTTGTTTTCAAATCGTTAAACAGAATTTGTTTTTAGAAATAATTTTTAGAAAAAAATCGAGATGAAAAACAAATTTTTCTATTTTCTAGCTGGTGGTCGCTTTGAGGTTGACGAAAGATCGGGTGTCGTAAGAACAAGAGGCACGGATATGTTTCAATTGGATATGGAGTATGTGCTTTATGTGAAAGCTGAGGATCAAAATGGTCGAATTGATGAAAGAAAATTCCAATCAACACCTGAGGAAAGATTGTCAATTGTCGGTGGTAAACGAGCACCACAATTTTACATGACTGCTTATGATGCTGAGATTCCAGAGAATCAGAAAAAGGACTCCGAGTATGTTTTTAGAATTATATTTTTATTTATTTACTTATTATATTTGTGAAATCTAATTTGAACATTGAAAAAATTAATTTTATCTCAAATTAAATTTATTTGAACCAAATGCAATTTATTTGGACAAAAAATTATTAATTTGATCAAAAGAAAATTAGTTTGAACCAAAAAAAAAATTATTTGATCCAAATCAAACTTACTTGAACCAATAAAAAAATATTTGATCCAAAAAAAATTTATTTCGAACAAAAAAAATTATTATTAATTATATTTTATTTAAATAAATCTTCTGCGAGTTAAGTAAAATTTGTTTGAACCAAATAAATTTTATTTGAACTAATTAAAGTTTATTTGAAACAAATAAACATTATTTGAACCAAAAAAGTTTGTTTTAACAAAATAAAGTTTATTTGAAACAAATAAAGATTATTTGAACCAAATAAAGTTTTTTTGTAACAAATATAATTTATTTGAACCAATTAAACTTTATTTGGACCAACTACAATTTATTTTGAAACAACTGAACATTATTCGGACCAAAAAAAATTTGTTTGAACCAAATAAATCTTACTTGTACCAACTAAACTTTGATTAAACCAAATAAATAAAGTTTATTTGAACCAAAAAAAATTATTTCAACCAGAAAAAATTAATTCAACAAAAAACAATTTTATTTCGATAAGAAAAAAATTTATTGAAACCAAAAAAAATGATTTAAACTAGAAAAAATTATTTCAACAAAAAAACAATTTTATTTCGAAAAGAAAAAAATTATTGGAACCAAATAAAATTTTTTTGAACCAAAACAAATATTATTTGAAGCAAATAAAATTTGTTTGAACCAAATAAAGTTTATTTTGATCCAACAAAATTTTTTTTTTAAAAAAAGTAAAATTTATTCAAAGCAAAATTAAATTCACTGCACTTTTTTTCAATATTTCTTCCTATTAGAGAAGATTCTGCTTATTTTTTCTCTTCAAGTATAAAATTTGATGTTTTAAAATTTTTTCCAGCATAATATCGGTGAAGGCAAAATCGTTTGCCGATCGTGAGATAAGATATACGCTAAAAGCTCAAGGACAAGGTGCGGCAGGAACATTTAATATTGGACCAACTTCGGGAGTTGTGAAACTGGCAAAGGATTTGGATTTTGAAGATCTTCGACAACCGCATATTTATACTCTTGTTATCACAGCGACCGAAGATTCCGGTGGATTTTCCACTTCAGTTGAGGTGAATTCAAATAAAAATTGTTTTCCAATTTTCCATTCTCTTCTTCTACTTCTTCTTCTACTACTACTACTACTACTACTATTTCTTCAAATAATAAATTTATTGTCCCGGAGTAATGCTCCAAAAAAAACTCCTTTTATTCAATTTATTTTTTTTTTGTAAATCTATTTTTTTCATCTTTCGAGCGTAAGTAATGTTTTTCAGATAATAAGTAAATTTTAAAACTTTTTTTAATTAATTAATTTTTTTATTTAATTTTTTTACGACTATTTTTCTAGTGTTCAATTGAGGGTTAATCAAAGAACCAGTTGTAAGTTTTTGAGACTCAAAATTCTCGATAAATAAAAAAAATGATTTTAAGTTCCAATTTTGTATTTGTTTAAATTTACCAAAATGTTTCTCAAAAACAATTTATTTTTTGACTTACAGTGAAATTATTTTGAGCTTAAAAAATTATAACCGTTTACTTGCTTTGCAAAGAATCAATAGTTTGAATAAATACTGCAATTATTTTCTTTTGCGCATTAAAACTAATAGTGGATAACTAATATTTTGAAAATTATTTTTTTCTTGATAATAATTACTTGTATATTGTATTATATGGTTAAAAAAAAATTTAGCAATCAATAAATTGTTTACTGATACGGAATCTATGCCAACAGCTTACGATAAGAGTATCGGATGTCAACGATAATGCGCCAAAGTTCGAATTACCGGATTATCAAGCCCATAATGTGGACGAAGATATTGCACTAGGAACCAATATACTCAAAGTTAAAGCAACAGATGCTGATTCTGGTGAAAATGCCGAAATCGTGTATTTAGTTTCCGACGATCATTTCAGCGTGGATTCGAATGGTATAATTGTCAACAATAAGCAGTTGGATGCTGACAACAATAATGCCTATTATGAATTTATTGTCACTGCCAAGGATAAAGGTAAAAATTAAAATTAAAATTATAAATTTCCATGGAAATTTTCTTCTCAAATTTTCTTAACAAAATGTGACTATTAGAAAATTGAATGGTAATTTTCCCCGCACCCCTTTTCTTCTTAAATATTTTTGATAAATTAAAATAGAATTAAAACTATTAAAAATTAAATTATTTAATAAAATAAAATTAAAAAATAAAATTCTTTTTTCTAAGCAAGTCTAAAATATACTATAAAGAAGTGCAGTAAAGTCAAAATAATATTTTCCTATTTTCAACTGGATTTTTTAGTGAGAAAAATTATTATTTTAGTGAGAAAAATTTGTATTCTCTTCCTTACAAGCTTTTTCTTTGAAAATAAAAAAAAATATTGAGGGAAAAACTAATTTTCCTGGCAATTGATAATTTGGAAATAAAGTTTCACTGTGTAACGTTTATGTGTATATACATTTTATCTCTCTCAAGGGACTTTAAATACCGCACAGAAGTTAGTTCCCTCTCGTTACTCGATTAATGTTGCAAGACATTTTTATTTACCTCGTAAATCAATGGAAAGGCAATATTTCCCACCACAATTCACGTCTTATTTAATACCACACGACAATTGATTTTTATAAACACTAGTTTCTTCTATAATAAATATCAGACTTGACACAAGTCGGAGAATTTAGAGAAAATTCAGGGGAAGTAGAATTTGTCAGGAAAAGTCAGGGATTTTTATTGAAAATACTGGAAAAAATTTATTTTTTACAATTCATAAGAATGTTTAAAACTTTTTGAGTCTTTTTTTTTAAATGCCTTATGAAATTATCAAAACTATCAATTTTTTCTATTTCGGAAAATAATTTCTTTTCAAATAACTTCATTCATGAAGAACTATCAGAAAATTATTAATAATTTAATGGATAATTTTACTTCAACATTTCAAAATTAAATATTAATTGAATTTTAAAAGAGTTGCTATTATAATTTTCATAAATAGATGAACTATGAAATGAAAAGGTTTCAATTTATAAAAATTCAATTTTAGATAAATTTAGGCAGAAATTTTTAAAAACTTAAGTTATTGAGAAATTTTAACCAATCGAATTCTGAAATTTTTTATATTTTATAATCAAAATTTTATTACAATGGAATTTTATTTTCATAATATATATATATATATTTAATTATTTACTAGAAATAATTTATTTACAGAAGAATTTAAGTCAAAAGCATCGAAAAATATTAAAACATTGAACAAGTTACAAATTATTGGAGAAAATAAATCATTTTTAAAAGTAATTTTATATTTTAAAGTTTATACTCTTCGTACAAAATGTAATTACATATATGTTCAAAAATTATAAAAAAAATTCTTGTCAAAATTTCAATTATTTAAAAAAATTGGCCTCAATTCAATGATTTTCAATATTTACTATATTTAAATAAAAAATTCTTAAAGAATAATAAATAATAATTCGAATAATTCGAAAATAATAATAAATCGAATTCATAAAAAAAATTTAGTCTCAAAAAGTTTATTAAAATTCGTCAAATGAATTCAATTATTTAAAAATTTTGTTTATTAAATTCTTCAAGAGTATATAATTTTATAAAACATACAATTCTTCAATAAATTGTTTTTTATATTTATATAATTGAATTCCCCTCGAACTTTCTAAAAAAATTATTTTTACTTAAAATTTTAGATAATAGAGTATTAAAAATATTAGAGTGTGGATTTTTCAGAATTAATCGAATTTTCAAAAGGTTTCAAATTCAAATGTTTGAAAATTTGAATTTAAAATTTTGTTTACTAACAATTCTGTAAAATTAATTTTGTTGAAAAAAATTATTTGAATTTTATGTTGAAATTATTTTTATTTTTATTTAAATTTAATATTTTTTATTCTCTTGAAAATAATCAATGTTCTAGGAAGAATTTGATTATTTATTAAGCTTATTATATTCCAGACAAGAATTTTTTATTTACATGAACATAATAAGACTCTTGCTCAGAATTTTATTAAAATTTTTGAAAAATAATTAAATTTCTGCGAAGAAAAAAAATAAAATTTAATTTTTGTGTTTTTTGTTGCCACTAAATTATTTTTGAAAAAATAATATTTCGAGTAAACCAGAATAAGGCAAAAGGTCAGGGAAAAAGTCAAAATTTTGCTTCGAAATAAGGGAAGAACAAAATTTAACTTTTGTGTTTTTTTTACAGTTTTCCTTAAATTATTTTTGAAAATTTCAAATTTGTAATGATTTTAATTCTGAATTAATTTTAAGTATTAATTTTAACTATTAATTCTAACTATTAATTTTAATTCTGAGAACAGAATTTTTTTTTTTTTTTGATCGGACAAAATTAATATTTCTCACACTACAATTTTAAATTTCAGGCGAACTCTCGAAAACTGGCACGGCAACAGTGCGAATTTACACGAAAAATAAAAACGACGAGGAGCCAAAATTTTCGCAGCAAGTCTACACGCCGAATGTTGATGAGAACGCTGGACCAAATACATTGGTGACAACTGTCGTTGCGTCCGATAAGGACGGCGATAATGTGCGTTTTGGTTTTGTTGGCGGGGGAACGAGTTCAGGACAATTTGTCATTGAAGAAATAACGGGCGTTATTCGTCTTCATTCAAAGGAGATAATATTGGATCGCGATAAGTATGAATTAAATGTGACGGCAATGGACGATGGGGCGTGTTGCCTCGATGGCGATAAAGTAATACACACGAGTACTGCCGTTGTTGTTGTATTCATTACCGATGTCAACGATAATAAACCAGTATTCAAAGATTGCGGCACTTATAATCCAAAAGTCGAGGAGGGAGCACCTAATGGCAGTCCAGTCATCAAGGTGCAGGCCACCGATGATGACAAAGGTGTCAATGGTCAAGTGAAATATTCCATTGTTCAACAGCCAAATCAAAAGGGTACCAAGTTCACTGTTGATGAGGAAACTGGTCAGGTTTCAACGAATAAGGTAATTAATCGAACAATTTTTCTTTTTTCAATTCAAAAAAAGAAAAATGAAACATTATTCCACTGATTAATAATTAATAATTAATTAATAATCAAAAATTCCATTTATTAATAATTTGTCTATAGAAAATATTTATCTTCCAAATAGCAGAAGGAAAAAATAAATTTAATTAGCCTATTAGACGCTTTCTGGAATTAATTGTATACTTAACACTCTAAATTAGTGAAATTTCGTCAATTCAGACTTAAAGAAGACAATACAGAATATTTATTTATTTAGAATTTATTAAAAAATAATAATTTTGTAATTATTTAATTAAAATTATAATATTAATAATTTGTAAATAATTACAATAAATAATTATTAAATAACAGTAATACTTAATAATAATAATAATTAAACAATAATAAATAATAATAATAATTACACAAGTAAATAATTTATTAAAAATTATTGTTTTAAAAATTACCGAATTTTTTATTTTCAAATACATTTTTATAATTTCAAATTTCTGAATGTTCAAATAAATGATATTTACTTATTTCTTGAGCAAATTTAATGTTTATTACTTATTAAGTAAATAATTAATTATTACTGCTTATTATATTCAAAAATTTTAATAAAATTATTCACAAGAATTAAATTATTTTCATAAATAATCATATTTTTTGAATGGATTCAATTATTTTGATAAATAGTCAAATTCTCCACAGAAATTCAATTAAAATCAATATAATTTTAATAAACTTGATAAATCAAATTTTCAATTATAATTATAAAGGGACAAGATTATTTTCAAAAAGTTTTAAAGTTTTATTTATGGTTTTTCAATTTTTAAAAAATAATCTTTTTAAATTTAAATTCAATGAGAAAATAAACCGGGAAATAACCCAGAATAATTGTGTTGAACGAAAATAGACACGCCAAAATTTTTGAATAATTTCAAATTCAAAATTTTGAAAAAAAACTCTTCTTTAAATACATAATTAATTATTATTGTTTATTACTCTACCAAATTATTTTTTAACTACAATTCTTCGCAAGAATGCAATTATTTTCAAAGTACATTAATTTTAAAATTAAAAACATTTAATTACAAAAATTAAATTAAAATTATTCTTTTAAAGAAAAAAAAAAGAAAATTGAATCAAATTCTTTCCAAGAATCAATATTTTTTTATCTATTTCAATAAACACTAATTATATCTAAAGTGTTTTCTAGGATTAATCAAGTGCTTTTGAATCGAGTTTTCGATAATTATCGAAGAATAAAAAGAATGTTTCGCAAAAAGATTTTTAAAAAAACCGTAAAAATAGATAAAGCATTCTCTTAACTACAATTTGACCCAATTTCAGAGTTTAACTAATTATCTGCGAATTAGCCGCTCGGAAAATTTAGGCGATTAGTGCGCATAGAAGAAACTTCTCTCCTGTTCCAAATTTGATTCGGTATTATTTTGCCACAGTAATTTTTTTGTAGCAGAAAAAAATCAGTAACAGATTTTGGCAAAACTGAAAAAATTCTAATAGGGAAGAAAAAAAAATCGTCAAACTTACAAAAAAAAAAACAAAAATAATTTTTGTGCAAGAAACAAAAGCAGTTATAGTTTTTGGAAAAGCTGAACAAATTATAACAGCAAAAACAAATTCCCAACATTACAAAAAAAAAATTCAAATTATTTTTCAGGAAGAAAGAAAAACAATTATAATTTTTGGTAAAACAGAAAAAATTCTACCAGTAAAAAAAATTGTCAACACTACAAAAAAAAATACAAATTATTTTTCCAGAAGAAAAAAAAACAGTTATAATTTTTGGAAAAACAGAAAAAAAATTGTCAACAGTACAAAAAGATTCAAATTATTTTTCCGGAAAAAACAGTTAGAATTTTTGGAAAAATAGAAAAAAAAATTCTAACAGTAAAAAAAATTGGCAACATTACAAACAAAAATCCAAATTATTTGCCAAACGAGTGAAATGGATTGATGACAAAAAATTACTTTTTTAGGTATTCGACAGAGAAGGGGATGATGGAAAATTCGTTTCGGTCACTGTGAAAGCAACAGATCAAGGAGAACCATCTTTGGAAGGTGTTTGTTCCTTCACTGTGGAAATTACAGACGTCAATGACAATCCACCTTTATTCGATCGTCAGGTGAGTGAAAAACGCAAGAAAAAATAAATAAATCAAATACTCAATTTTAATATTTGAGAAAAAAAAATTTGTTTGTTTCCTTTTTTCTCCACATTTAATACATATATTTACTTGAATAAATCGCTAACTTTATCAGAATATTTATTTCACAATTTGTAAAAAAGAAATCGACAGCTTTTTAAAACCAGATTGACCTACTTTTCACTAACAGATTCTTTTTCCCTTTTACTTCCAACCTTGTCTTTACAGAAAAAGCAAAAAAAAAGAGGAGAATTAATTCCAAACGAAATTCTAACTTTGGAAAGCAAGGGTAGGAAAGAAGTAAATTTTTTTAAACTTCTTTTTATTTTCATTCAAAATATTCTATAGAAAGACTTTAGCAAAAGATTTTTTGTTTTATCAATTTTAAAATGAATATTCACTTATTTTTATTGATTTTTATAGTATAGATGATAAATATGCAATTTGGATATTGCTTTCAAATTATAGACGTTTTCAATTGCAAATTTTTCAAAATCGTTTTGCTGTAAAGCCAAAAAGAAATTTGCAATTTGAATAGATTGCCTTCTGGGGTGACGAAAAAGGAAAAGCTTTTATTTTTTTTTCTTTAAATTTCAATTCATTTTTTCAAATTAATTATTCATTTACTAAATTCTTTCATTTCTTTGCAATTTTCCAAACTTTTAACTTTCATAATTTTTTTAATGAATTTTCTCGGAATTTACAAATTAAATTATTCACTACTTTTTGTTAAACAAATGTTTTAAAACATTTCCTTATTTATTTTCCTACAGGAATTAAAACTTAAATAATAATTTCGATGAAAAACCTTTCAAAATTTAATTAATTCAAACAATTTCTCTCACAATGCTTTAAATATTTACTATTTTCGGAAATACACTTATTTTAAAAAAAATTTAAATTCTATTTTTTCAGGAAACAAACATTTTCGGTATTTCCAAATTAAATCTTTCAAATTTTAATCATTTTTGTAAAATAAATATTTAAATACTTATTGTTCTTTAATTTCTTAAAATAAAATTTCAAAATACTTTCAATTTAGACCGTTTGAAAAATTTTTTACAAAAATTTGAACGCAAGTCTTTCGAAATTAAATTATTTAAAAAATTTTTTAGCATTTTTATTTAAAACTCTTAATTTTTAAGGAGGCTAACAAATTGATAATTTTTTTTGTATTTTAATAATATTCTTGTTAAAATTTCAATTATTTTAAAAAAATTCCAAAATAGAATTCAATCATTTCCATAAAAAATTAAATAAAATTCCACAAAAACCCATAATTATTTTTAAAAATCAATAAAAAATTCACAGGAATTTAATTATTTACAAATTTTGATATAAACTTCTTCGCAATCATTTAATTTTTTTCACAAATAATTAAATTTTTACAGGAATTAAATTATTTACAAATTTTTTATAAACTTCTTTGCAATCATATAATTATTTTCATTAATAATAAAATTTTTATAGGAATTTAATTATTCACATAAATAATAAAACTCATCGCAGAATTTCAAGTATTTTCAATTAAATTTTAATCGAATTTGTCGAAAAGTTTAATTATTTGTTAAAAATTGTATTAAAATGAAATTAAAATTATTTTAAGTTTTTCTTTTCTATTATTTTTTTAATTGAATAATTTTTACAAATTATTGAAATTTCGTAAAATTGAATATTCTAAAGAAATAGATTTGAAAATTGTCAAAGAACTTTTTTGAAAAATTATCAAAAATACACCATTTTAAAAATGAATTTCCGTTAAAAATTCTTTAAAATAATAATAATATAATATTTTGTTATTACTTTTTTGAAGAATTTTTTCAATAACAAATAATAAGAAAAAAACAATAATAACAATAAGTTAATTTTAGTCCATATTTTTTGTGACAATAAAGTAAAAAAATTTTTCGCAGAGATACGTTGAAAATGTGAAACAAGACGCAAGCATTGGGACAAATATTCTAAGAGTGTCAGCCTCTGACGAGGACGCTGACAACAATGGAGCAATAATGTATTCACTGAGTGCACCATACAACGATCATGGCCTTGATTATTTTGAGATTCAACCAGAATCTGGTTGGATCGTTTTAAAGAAGCCACTGGACGTAAGTTTCAATTTTTCCAACAAAAAAAAACATTCATATTTTTACTTTTAACAAACAAAAATCTAATTTAATAATAATATTTAATATTAAGATAACAAATCTCACTAATTTATCTCGCTATATAGAAATATATATTTAAAATAAACAGTACATAACATATAAATATATAAATATATAATAATATATACATATAACATTGTTTCTTCGGATATATCGATACCTGAAATACGTCCTTACGAACGAGTCAATCTAACAATTGGTAAAACAATGCAAAAATTTGTCATTGTAATTCACGCTTGTAATATATATATTCGCTGGTCTCAGGACACCGCCAAGAGTTAGATGTTGCTATTTCAGGGATCGAGTAGATTTTATATTTTTATTTACAAATTTTTTCTTTTTTTTCTGTAGATGATACTTTTATTATTAAGTGTACACTTAATACATTTGTGTTTATTTACATGTTTCAACACAATATATCAATTATATGTATATACATACATATTTATATGTATATATTATTATATAAATATCCGTTTAGTTGCCTAATCGGAGAAAAAAAAATACTTGTACTAATACGTTTGACCGATATGATTATTTCCTAATCACTAATATTTGCAACGAAATGAGTTTCTTTTGTACGGCACTTGTATAGAATTTTATTCCCATTGATATGCACAATGTGTTCACTATGGTAATATACTTAGCTATGCCTGATTTCCTCAAACGCTTCAACGTACCTGAATCGATCGACCATTCGGGCCAATAATTTTTTTTTTT
The DNA here is from genome assembly GCA_032872475.1 of Leptopilina myrica (nomen nudum). Lineage (NCBI taxonomy): Eukaryota > Metazoa > Arthropoda > Insecta > Hymenoptera > Figitidae > Leptopilina > Leptopilina myrica (nomen nudum). Next base: position 29,470,996 of record CM065467.1, read on the forward strand.
TTAATTATGTCATAAAGAAAACAGAAAAAATTGAAAAATTATTTATATATATATATTATACAAACAACAGACAACTCATCTCGAGTAAAAAAAGCAGACCGACTCACTCGATGAAGCTGTGTGTCCAAATTCCCAAAAAACGTGCTAATTTCCTATATCACTAAAAAAAGAAAACGGCGGTTTTATTTTTTTATTCATTTTTTCTTTCTCAACATTTTAACGATTCCTTGAGATTTCAAAGTTTGTCAAATTCTCTTTGAAATTGAAGACTTTTTCAATGTGGCAATTTTTTTCAGGGAAAAGTTTTTCGATTTTCCATTCATTCTTTTCTTTATCAATAAAAAATTCCAATCAACTGTTTTAATTATTTTCTTTTTAAACTAATTAAATTTTAATTTCAAAAAAAAATAATTATTATTATTTTATTTTATTAAAATAAGAAAATTAAATTCTTTAATGTTTTAGTAACGAATACAAGAAAATTAGTAATTACTAATTAGTAACTATTTACCATTTTTATTCAGTCGATTAGTACCTCCAGTTACATTAAGTGTTTTTACTTTCCTTCCACCACCTGAATATTAAAATCGTCGATAATTTTCACCCCTTCTACTTGAAAAAATCAAATAAAAAAAAACCATTATCAATTTTTTTTTGCACCAAAACGAAAAATCGAACAATTTTTCCTTCAAATAAAAAAAATCTCTCCACAATATTAAAAAAATAATTCCACTCTCCAATTTTCATTTCGAATTTGACAAGAAAAAATCACAATTTCCAAAAACGAAGAGAATTCAGGAAAAATCCCAAAAACAATCAAATATTCAACATGGTACGTGTACGGATCGTCGATCTAAAAAAAAACATGTGCACACTAATTCCCCCCCCCCCCCTCTTCTTCAGCATAATTTTAATAATAAAATCTTTCTTGTGCCCAAAAGTCCCCGAATAGCTATTTTTGAAAAAAAATTAACAAAAGAAAAAAAACACAGTCGATTATTAATGAAATTCTTAATCAAGACTTAATAGCTTCGTAAGCAGAACTAATTGTGAATTTTTGCAAAATGGAAGTGATGTTTTTTTTTTTGAACTTCCAGGAGCAGGTGGGAACGACTATTTTTGAGCCCCATTACGGTGTACACCGACTTCTACGCATTTTGTGGTGCATCAGACATAAACAATTTTTTTGAACATGCTTGCATAATTTTTATATTGAATGTATTTTTCAAGTCTTTACAGGAACGGATTCTAGCTCGCGCTCTCCTTTTTTTCCTCTTTAATTCTTTATTACTTTACTTTTATCCTCATCTTTTTCTTCTTATAGTTTATTTAAAACAAAAAAAAAGAAAAATTCTCTTTTCATTAAAACTTTTCTCTTTGTTTCTGATTTCATCTTTCGTTTTTGTTAAATGTTTTCTTTTATCAAAAAATATTTTTTCAGTTTTTACTCATTTTTTTTTCTTTTCTCTATAACATTAATTTTTTTATTCCTCGAGTCCATTTAAAAAATGTTACACGAAAAAAATTTATACAATATTTCGATAGTCTTTTCTCTAGAAAATTTAACTGTTACTTATAAATTAATAAACAATAATTACTATTGATAAATAATAATAGTAAATAAAAGTTACAAATAGGACAAAAATAAATAATAAATTTAAAGAAATTTGCTCATACATTTTAATAATTAAAATTAAATTTAATTAAATTACTTAAACAACAACTTCTTAATAATTTAATATTTAAAAAAGAAGTCTAAAGTTTAAACTAAAAAATTTTAAATAGAAATAAAAAAATATTTCATTTCACTTTTAAAAAATATCTTCCAAAAAAAGATCAAATAATTTATTAAATATAAAATATTTTTTGTAAACTTCTCGATTAAATTTAAATATAAAATAATTTTCAAATAAAACAATTTTACTATTAAAAATTATATTTTAAATTTAAATTTCAATATAAAGAATTTAATATTTTTAATTTTTAAAAATTACTATTTTGAATTCAAATTTCCATTTAAAAATATAAATATTTTAAATACAAATTTGAATAAAAAAATTAATAATTCAAATGGAAATTTCAATACAAAAATTAAATATTTCAAATTAAAAGTTCAAAATCAAATATTTATTCAATTGAAAAGTGAATAAAAATAAAATACAGTAAATTTACTATTTAATACAGTGAAATATTTGTAACTTCGATTAATTTTTTAAAGTGCAATAAAAAATTTAAATTATATGAATACAAAAATTTCCAAAAAAGCAAAATAAGACAAATTTTTTTACAAAATAAAAAAACATCTGATAATAATTAAATTTTCAATTAAAAAATAATAAAAAAATAAAACAAAAATTGAAAATCCGAAGAAATAAAATTTCAGAATTTTATAAAAATTGTTTCTGTTAAATCGGTAAATAATTTTAAATTCATTGTTAAGTACTGTCTACTATAAAATGCTTTGTTAAACAAATTTTAAAAATATACAAAGAAAGTTTTTAAAAATACAAAATTGTTAACAAAATTTTTTCAAATTTAAAAAATAGGAGAAACAATAATTAAAATTTTTGAAACTGTAAAGAAAGAAAGAAACAATTTTATTTTTGTAAATAGAAAATTAAAAAAAATTCGAAGAAAATATTTAAAATCTCTAAAATTATAATGAAACAAAAATTTAAATAAATTTTAACAAAATTGAAAGAAAATTTTCGAAATAAATAAAATTGTTAAAAAAAATTGTATTAATTTTTAGTGTAATATTTTATAACAGTTTTTTCCAAAAAAAACTGCCACATGGACTCTTATCCTTTTATTTTTTAATTAAATATTATTTTCATAGATTTAAAAAAACAATTTTTAATTTTCAAACGAGAGCAAGTGCGCATAGCCCGTAAGAAACTGTCCGTTTTGTGACATTTTTTCTTCTGTGATTGGGGCAGCATACACTGTCAAAAAATTTTAAAAAATGAAAACAACCAAAACAAAAATTACGTAACGTCCACCGGGTATTTACTGTTTTTATTCATCAATTTTTTTTCCTCAAAAATTTCGTTATACAAAAACGAATTTCAACAAACAACAACAACAGAAAAAAATGGGGTCGTCAGAATTACTACTATTTTTTTTTTGACCCATAACAACAGAAAAAAATACCTTTTTTTATTCTTGAAAAAAAAATTAGCCTCCCCCCTTCTCCTCGATTTTTCTCTATTTCAAAGAAAAAAAAAATTTTTTTCAAAAGAAAACAAAAAAACAAAAACCATTCTCTCTCTTCCTAAAATAACTTTCCTTAAAACCGCCTATATATTCTTTAACGCATTCTGCTTGCATGCAAATGCCTGCCATTGGTTGATTTCGTAAAAAGACTAATTTTTGATCTTCTTTATATTGTTTATGTTTGTGTTTATTGCACCATTTACTTTCTTCGGATTTGATGAAACAAAAAAGGGCTTTTTTACAGTAAGTAGGAACCTTTTTGTGTTTCACCTCTGCTCAAAGGCGATATTTCAAAAATTGTATACAAAATATTCACAAAAAAAAAAGAAAAAAAAATTTCTTTACATAACGCTCATTACTAATTCCATGAGCGTCTTCTTTCAGTTTCACGCCCAAAAAAATTTTTTTTTTATATTCTACTTGCTTTTCATTTCTTTAATTCCTTTATTTTTATTTTCATTTTTTTTCATTTTCCTTTTTCTCGCTGTGAAATGTACAATTTTTTTATTTATTCTTCTTCAAGTTTGGCAAATGTTTAGAAAAAATATTCTCTGTACTCAAAATATTTATTAGAAATTTTTAAATTAGTGTTTCGAATAGAAAATAATTTTCAATTCAAATATTTTTATTCATTCTTTTAATTTATTTTTTGCGTACAATTTTTTTTTATTTCATTTTTTACTTTTCTTCATTTTATTTTTAATTTATTTTTTGATTTATTATTATTATTATTATTATTATTATCTGTTTTTTTATTTAATTGGTTCACAAAAAATATTACTATTTCTATTATTTTTTTATTACAATTATTTTTTGTAATAATTTTTTTATTAATAGTATTATTATTATTATTTACATTTAATACTAACAATTTTATATCTGAATTGAACAAATAAATAAATATTATAAAAAATATGAAGTACAATAAATATTAATATTCCATATTTATTTAATTTGTTTATCAATGAATTCAATAAATTTTCTATATTTCATTAAAAAAATATATAAAAAGCAATTTCAAAAGATAATAAGTAAATTATTATAAAATAGTAATAATATTGAGTAGAGTAAGATATAGAAGCAAAATAATAAACGAAATAAAAATATTTAAAAACATTTTTCCTGATTTTTTTTTATTTATGAAGATTGTATATTCATGAAAAAAAATTATAAATATTTTTTTTTAAAAATGACGTTTTAGTAAAGAAAAATTTAAAGTGTAAATTAATATTTTTAGATTTTTAAATTCTTCTCTTTGGAAATTGAAATGAAGTGTAAATAAAAACGTCAGTAAAATATAAAAAAATATCAAAAAAAGAATATAGAGAGCCTTTGAGCTTGTATATACATTAAATAAAAAATAGACAAAAAAAATATCAACAAAAAAATGTTAAAAAGAAAATAAAAAGAAAATTTCCAAATAATATTAAAATCAATATCAATAATAACAATATCAATAAAAATAGGAATGAAAATAATATAAAAATTGAAATTAAAGTGGAAATAGAAATAGTAATAAAAATAGAATGAAAATAAAACTGAAATGAAGTGAAATTAAAATGAAATAAAAATAAAAATTTAATTTAATTTAATTTAAATAAAATTAAAGTAAAATTATCATAAAATTAAAATAGAAATAAAACTAGAAATAGAAATAAAATAGACATAAAATAAAAATCAAATAGAAATAAAATAAAAATCAAATAGAAAAAAATAAAAATCAAATAGAAATAAGTTAAAAATGAAGTAAAAAATAAAAGTAAGCAAAAAAATACAAAATGGCAGTAGAATAAAAATAAAAATGGAATCTTGCAAAAATTGTACATTTCACAGATCTCTTTTATACTTTTTACTATTGCCCCCACTCCACGACTTTTGTAAAGCTTTTGTGTTCTCTTTGTTTGTGAGTTTGTTTTTTGAATTATCATTTGAATTCCTAATTTTCTAACAATTATTTTTTTTTTGGTTGATTTTTCTTGACTTTTCCTTAATTTTATTAAAAAAATAACGTGTTGTACATATTATTATACACATGAGTTTTTAAGTTATTTTTATTATGTTCTTGAGTCGGGTTTGGGTACTGGACGATAAACAAATGACATTTATCACAATATTACAATAGCAAAAATAAATTTCAAAAAAAAAACACAAAGTTTTTATCTCACAAGTAGTAGTTTTTAAAAATTTGGCTTTAATAATTTTTCTTTTTCAAATTATATTGTCTGATAACACACAGATTTGAGTGTTTCAGAAGCAACTAGGTCCGCAGTTTCGTCGTCCAGGTACCTAATCGGACTCTTGTACTTCTTACGATAAAAAAAAATTATTGGGAGTAGTATTTATATAAATGAGGATTCAGAGCTGCCAATCATCTGTCATCTCAATCAAATTGTCAATTTAAATATTTTTTTATTTTATTTTATTTTTTTGCAATTTATTTTTAATCTTCAATTCACGCTTGAGAGTACTTCTTCTTTTTATTTATTATCAAACATTTTTATTAAAAATGAAAATGTAAAAAATATATAAAAATATAAAAAAAAATGAGAAAGTAATATTCAAAATGATTTAATTCTAATCTAAATTTTCGTGGTTCTAAAGGGAAAAAAAATTCGTTTGTTTCTAAACCGAATTATTTAAAAAAATAAAATAATAAATTACAAATAAAATACATTTCATTAAAATATATAAACCTAGAATAATTAAAAATTTTGAAATATTAATTTATTTTCCCAATTTTATGAGATTGATTGAAGCTTTGTTATTAAAAAAAAAATTTTCTTCGCCCAATAAGATTTTTTTCGCAAGGATATCTCTCCAATCTTTATTATTATTTTTCTGTACAATTTGAGTTCGAAATCAGTTTGTATAAAAAAAAGAAAGAAAAGAGCAAAATGTTATGTTGTACAAAATGTATCAAAAACAAAATTGTAAAATTCAGTTGTAAAGATAGAGTTAATTATTTGAGTTCTTAAAGTTTAATTTGAGTTTGGAAAGTTTAAATTGAGTTTATGAACAGAGCTGCCAGAACGCCGTGAGCTTAAGTTTGCGTCATGCATTTTTTTTTATTTTCCCGAGACTAATATAAGTTTTAACGAGACTTAAATTGCAAAATAGGCTATTTGATAATATCAGTTTCACGAGAAAAAGAAACTTTTTTGGTTTCGTTCTCTGTTGTTTATCTTCCATTTCCCTAATTTGTTTATTGCTTTTTAAGGAAAATTTTATGAAAAAAGTTTAAAAATTATATTTTTGCAGCTCTATATTGTCTATCTTTCTTTTGTATTTTTTTATTATTAGAATAGAATTTTTATTATCAAATTAGTACCAAAAATTTTGCAACAAAAAAAGACGAAAGAATTTATTTATTTAATTATTTATTAATAAATTTCTAAAAAATAATAATTGACAAAATTTACATAATATTCAATATTTCATATTTAATGTTATATAATTAACAACGAAAATTATTATCAAATAATTAATAATTAATATTAATACCTACATATTTGTAAAAATTATTTGGTCAAAAATCTTTTCCAAAATGTTAAATTAAAAATCCAAATACTTTTCTTTAATAAAAAATAAATATTAAAGAATATTATAAAATAAATAATTAGTAACAAATAAATTATTTTAAATTATAATAAATGGGTATTTAAATTTTACTATCTAGAAATTAACGTCTCTAATAAATTTGTCAATTAAAAAATTTATTAATTTGTAAAAAACTAATTAGTCGAATGAAAAGAATGCTCGACGCAAACTCAAAATTTGGCTGCTCCGATTATTAGAAAGTTATTTCTTTTTTAAATTTATTATTTCGTATTGTTTTTAATTTACACGAAATAATTTTTTAAATTATTTTCATTATAATTTTAATTATAAAGTTTGTAATATAAATGTTTACATTATTTCATGAAATTTAAGTTTTTCAAATTATAATTTGTTTTTCAAAAATCAAACTTGAGTAGGTGACATCAAAATTTAAATTTCGAATGATAAATTCTATTTTAAAATCATAAAAAAATGATTTTATATCACAAAGTTTGAATTTTTCAATTTGGAATTAAATAACGGAGACTCTACAATTTTTTTTGTTTATAATTATAAGATTTGGGCCCAATAAGATTAATTTTAAAATAAAATAATAATTTTAATATTTTCAGAGACAAATTTATTTTTTACAAGACATTTTGAGCAGAGGCAGTAAAATTTTACTTTACCTCGACTCATTAAAATAAGATTTCGTTAATTAAAATAAATTTCTAGTATTTAAAATTTTCAAAATTTTGAGAAAAATTAACATTGGGGTTTAATTAAAAAGAAATTTTTATTTTAAGACAATTAAATTTGTGCTAAAAAAACTTAGAGTTTGAAAAAAATAAAAATCTTCACTTTTCAGTCTCTAGAGTAAAATTTTATTTTATTCAAATAATTTTAAATAAAATCTCTTTTATAGAAAAAATATAAAATTCAAAGAATTTTAAGTATTCAAAATTTTATTATTCATTTTTTATTTAGGTACTTAAGAAAATAATGTTTAGAAACTGGAAATTTAATTTATAAGCTCAAAACAAAATTTTGAAAAGTAAAATTTTAGCTCAAGAACATAATTGCCCTTTATTGACTGAAAAATATTTTTTTTATTATAACTTTTTTATTATACATTATATTTTTAAAATTTATATTTTTAAAAATTTTTTTTCTAATTTTATTACGATCCAAATATTATATAATTTATAAAAATTATTTTCTTTTACTAAAAAAATACAAAATCTATATTACTATTTATTATATTTTCAATATTATAATTTTTTAAACTTATTTTTTTTTGCTAAAAAGTTAAAAAATAAAAGGCTCCATATTTCAAATTGTATTATTCAAACTTATAAAATAAACTCAAAAGAAAGTAATGAAAAGAATAAATATAAATTAAAATCAATTTTCTCAATTTAAATATTTTTAAAAAATTCAAAATTAAAAAATCAAAAATTTCAATTATAAAAAAAATTCAAAATTACAAATTTAAATCCATATCGGAAGTAAATAGATTTTGGTCTAGCTTTGCGGATCTGTCACTATCTCATGAACTCTTGTCATATATTTTAGTTTCTCTCTTGGAAAACAAAAAAAAAAAAAAAAAATTTGATTTTGATCGTAAACGATTGTACAGTGTCCCAAAGTGTCCTGTAACTTGACGGCCCATATTTTGCCAATAGCAAGACAGGTATCACCTGAGAGTACGTGCCTCCGACAGAGGGAAACCACCCTCGCACGCTGACGTGGACGTTGAGTTAATCGTCGTAGACAGAAACAGTAACCCTCCTAAGTGGGATATGAACGTATACGGCCCCATTCACATCAAAGAAAATGTCACAGTGGGTACTAAGGTGACGTCGGTGAAAGCCAGGTTTGTATGTCACGACATCACCAAAAAAAAAAAAAAAAAAAAAAAATGAAAAAAGACATGTCGTGCCAAGCCATGCTCTGTTGATCTTCAACACACCATTTTTTAATCACCCCCCTCCCCCCACTCTCTTTTTTCGCATTTATAAATATTTACAATTTTTAAATATGTATTATAAATAGTCGTAAAAATAATTTTTAATACATTTTTTTCGCCTATCATTACAACATTGAACTCACATGTATACATTGTTCACAGATATTGCAATTATGAGTTCTAAAAATGCGTAAGTTTTTCAACTAATTTTAAAAGAAGTCTTTCTTTTTTTAAAGAAATTTTCTTTTTTTCTAGAATTCCGAAAAATATTCTAGAGAATTCTAAAGAATTTCTTCTTTTTTTTCCATAGAATTCGGAATAGCGTCACTTATTCACAAAAGCGCCTATTGATTGGTTCCGTAACGGAGGAGTGGGAGGTGGCGTCATTCCCCCACTCCGACGTTGCGCGCGCACCAATCAACGGCTCTAGTCACTCTACTTGTCAACCACTGAACTTAATTCAGTTTTAAATTTTCGTGCATAAACTTGACAAGTGCAATTTTTGTGTTCAATGCAACTCTTTTCATTTCTTTTAAATATTAATGGAATATTCATTATTACTTCTTTCCATTAATATTTAAATTATATTTAAATCTTGATTGGGAATTTTTTCCAAACAAAATATTTAATGAAAAGAAAATCTCATTAAATATTCAATGAATAAAAAAAATTTTTTGATTAAGATTTAAGTAATAGTTTAAAATCAAAATAATTATAAATATTATAAATATTATTAATAATTATGATAAAATTTAATAATGAAAAATGTACTTAATATTAACAGATTCAGAAATATTGAGATGTCCTATATTTTGTAATATGTGTATGAAACGAACATCATGATTTGCAGGAATGTGTCAATGCATGATATCAACTGGGTGGATACACTTAGCGACATCTACACAACAACAAAAAAACCGTTTCATTCTATAGCTTTGTATCTTTTTTCTTGTTGTGTTTGGGATAATTGAATCGGCTATTCAACTTCAAATAGTTAAAAAAAAGTTTTTCCATAGTAAAATACAAAAGGAATTTAAGATATTCCGGCATTTAATTAATTAATGATGTTTTATTATTAAATTTTTTTAGATATTATTAATATATTATTATTTATTACACATTATCTTCTGTCGTATATTTTTTAACTAGATATTTATCACTAAGTTTTGAAATTTAGTTCTTTTTCAAATACAAATTAATTTATTTGTTTTGTTTAATTAATTTCTTTTAAATAATTTCGTTCTCTTGAAATTTTGCCAAAGAAATATATTTTTGATAAATAGGAAATGATAATAATAGTGATTTTTTACTATTAAAAAATTATCATTATTATTATTCATAATTAATTTATTATTTGAAATATATTTTCAAATATTAATAAATGTTTTCGTGTCATTAAAATTTACTTTTATTTAACAAAATTTTGACGAGTACATTTTAATGAAATAGAAAATAAAATATAATTCTTTATTTTTGTTTTTTATTTCATTAAAAGTTATGATTCAAAATGATAAATGATTCCTTATAATAATAATTATTGATAATAACAATTTTGCCGATTTTTGCTAGCAAAATATCTTTGAAAAATCTTTTACTATTTCCTTCAAGTTTCGGAGTAGCTTTACTTGCTTTTACGAAGCGCGAAAGTTGATTGGTCAATGTAGCGGAAGAGTGGGAGGTGGCGTCATTCCCCCACTCTAACGTTGCGCGCGCAGCCAATGTTTAAAGAATTTTCAGCGCCTTTTTCAAATATAATGTCCAATAAAAATCGTTTTTCTCCATTTCATGTAAATAATTTTTTCTAAAATAATTTCTCTTCTCTAGATTTTTAGTTGCGGGAACATATTTTCAATAAATGGAATTTTTATTTACTTCTATCTATTTTTTCTGTTTCAATAAATAGATTTTCTATTCATTTCTATCTGTTTTTGTAGACAAATTTTCTATTTATTAAAAATATATTTCTTCTGAAATTATAAATTGTTTGGGGAGAGCTGGGACTTTATGAATATTAGAAATTAAAAAAAAATTAAATATTTATAAGTAAAAAAAAAATTTGTTTAACCAGAAAAAAGTGAGAATAGCCGATGCAATTACCTTGAGCGAAAAATTACCGAAGAGACTGTAGAAGGAAACTAAAAGTTCCTTGGTAGGACCCCTTGTTTTATCTCCCAGTATTTTGGTAAAATTCCTTTTTTTTGCCTTTTATTATTTATTTATTTATTTATTTATTTAATTTCTCTCACTGACATCCTTTTTCAGACCCTTTGAAGAGCAGGCATGGTTAAGCGCGGCGTGTGCGTGCGTGGTAGATCGCTCAGCATACTCCTTTATATTACATATTATATATATATATTATTATTATTATTATTATTCCTTCGTATATTAATTATTATCATATATATACTTAATACTATATATATTAATTATAATACTATGCTATAAGTCTATATGCATATATATATTTCTAGTTATACAATACTCTACTATATACAAAAATCACCTAACAAAAAAAAGTCATCGTACACACGTGCTGTACGAACCACTCTCACAACTACCACCTAAGGAATCCACATCCAACATCGACTATAAACGAACGACTCGTGCACTGGTCAAGAGTGACGTGCAGGTCGTCCAAAAAAAACTCTCTCTTGAGTAAAAAAAAGCGTCTTTAAAAAAAAACTAAACGGTAAAAATAAATAAAAAAAAAACGAGAAAAAACATATAGGTACTACGGGATCACGAGACTACGATTGTTGATCAGGACCCGGATCGATTTTAGGGACCCTCTCCTCCAGCCTCCAGCTCAGCTGACCCCGGACTTTTTTTTTTTGCCTAATTTTCTTCTCTCAAGTCAAGAAAAACCCAACAAAAAAAAAAAAAATTGAAAGTTTGTTTAAAAAAATGTGTTCTAACTAACGATGTTGTTTTTTGTTTTTTTTCCATTTGTTGTATACCGCGTCTGGTGTAGCGCGAGACATACAAGCTGGAGGCGATGGCCCAAGACAAGGGCTTCCCGTCCTTGTCAAGAACGGTGGAGGTTCAGATTGACGTTGTGGATCGTGCGAATAATCCACCCGTATGGGACCACGTTGCGTATGGTCCAATCTACTGTAAAGAGAACATGGCCGTTGGGGCTAAAGTTATATCTATTAAAGCCAGGTCTGTCACACTGTTAATGCTCCGTGCGGCTGCACGAAAAAAACCCGCCCTGCACGCAAATCTCGTGGCAGTATATTGTTCTTGTGCACGTTAATTGATATTGTGTACGAAACCCACATTACACATCGTTACACAGACAATTTTTTAATTATTATTATTATTATTATCATCATTATAATTATTCTCATATTTTTATTATCATCATTATTATATTCTATTATATTCTATAATATATTTATATATATACCTTACATCAACGGTGGTTAATTAATTTTTCTTGTCGGTAATCGATCATTGTTTGTTAGAGTTCTTTGGAATTGTTTTAAAAATTTTTACCATCATACATTTTATCGAGGAAAAGGCGTTACATTTTAAAACAATTAATTGAAATGTTTTAATAATAATGTAGACTTTTTAATTTTTATTAAAAATTTTATTTAAAATGAAAAGTTTTTAATTTTACTTTAATTATTAATTACAGATTGCGTTTATAATTATTGAATCAGTTTCAATGAGAAAATAAGAGAACAAATAAAGTAATGGAAGTAATAAAAATTGATTGGTCAATGTAGCGGAAGAGTGAGGGATGGCGTCATTCCCCCACTCCAACGTTGCGCACGCAGTTAGAGAGTGAAGAATACTTGGCGCCCTTTTCAAATAATTTTTTTCAAACACTATCCAATTTTTATGTCTCTTTTTAAAAAATTTCATTTTCACACCGAAAAAAATTTATTTGATTCAAATAACCGATTAAATTAATAAATTAAATTATTATTGTTAAATTAAACTAAATTAAACCTCACTAAAGAATTTATTATTTATTGAAATTGATTCAAAATTACTTAAATAATTTACTTAACTTAGTTAATGAAAATTTTCGCTTATTCCTCGATAAAAATAATGACAGTTGGTTTGAGAACGTATTTTTTTCTATATTTATTTTAAAAAATTAGTACCATTAAAAGAAATATTTTTTTAAGCAATAAAGTATTCTGAGTTGATTTTTATTAATTTTGAGAGTTAATGTTGGATTTGTAGATATTTTTGCTGAGATGAAAAATGTTGTGCCTGACCTTGTTATGATTATAAAGGAACAGTTTTATTTTTCCTCCATTTTAGCAGTTTAGCAGAATTTATTTTTTTAATTTAAAAAATAATTTTTAATTTAGTGAATAATTAAAAAAAATTTTGCATTATCAATTTTTTCAGTCTTGTAATTCTTTTCTTAATATTTACAAAAAAATACAATTTTATTGTGTTTTATAATTTTCTATTATAATTAGTCTACTTTTAATTTTTTACTTCTATACCTAGAGGCGGGAGTTAAAAAATATTTAAAATAATTACAATTTTATTTTTATAAAATGTTATTAATATAATTATTTTTTTTAAACGCAAAAAATATTTTATCTGGAACAACTATAAATTTTATTAATCCAGCAAAATTTGTAATTGTTTCAGTTACGACTTTTGTTATTTTGGAGAAAATTATCTCTGTTCTAACTAAACTATTTTTTTGTTTATGGTATTTTGAATTATTTTCAAATTTTTAAAAAAATTTTTCGTATTAATTTTTTAAGTAGTGGCAAACATCAAATACTGGAAGCAATACGATTTAAAAAGAAGAAAATTTATTTATTTTCTATTAATCCATCGAATAATTAAAATAGACCAAAATGTATTTCGTTATTTATTTATTAATTACAAAATTGACTTTTTATTACCCTCAAAATCTGTTGTCGACAAATATTTACTTCAATTTTCAAATAATTAATACATTGAAACATTTTAATAAATCCTCGATTTTCCATTTGTGAGTTCAAAATAAAAATTTTTTTTATTTAAAAATAATGAAAAAAAAGAACTCGTACGCAATTCCAATACTAATACTCGTTAATTATCTTTATCAATTAAAATGTTACAGTATTTGATAATTTAATTGGATGCTATATAGCTTTTTGCATCGGACTATTGATTTGATATTTATATTTCATTGGTTATTTCTTTTCAATATTTCTTGTTTCAAGGAATTCGTTAAATGAACAAAAACATTTTAATTGAACGACTTTCGATCATTACAAACATTTAATGAAAAAAAAAACAGAAAACATTTTCAAAAAATTCAACAAAACGAAAATGAAATTGGAAAAAAATGTTTTTTAATTGTTTTACTTCATTAATTAATTTTTTACGTAAACATTATGATAAATTGAAAAGTTATATTAAAAGTAAATTTAAAAGAAAAATTACAAGTAAAATTAAAAAAAATTAGAATCAAATGGAAAATTAAAATAAAATAAATGTGAAATTTCAATTAAATGGAATAATTATATTAAACTGTATCAATTTGACTAAATATTTCGACGCAGAGATTTTTTTGCCTGTGCTTTTACTCTCAGAATTTCGAATGACGAAAAATGTTTATTGAAATTTAATTTTACCTTTTTTTTGTTCTCCGTAGTAAAATTATTATTTTGAATTAGTTAGAAAAAAAAGATCGATTACCGATAGACTAAAAAATTTTCTTTAAAAAAATAATTTCGAGTACCGTTGACGTGTTAGGTGCATCGACATAATATAAAAAAACGTTTTTTGAAAAATAAAAAAAAACATTCCGGACACTTCTTTTTTCACGCGTCATACACTCGATGCACTTCTTTTTTTTCGGTGTGTGGCTATTCACGATGACCCGCCTCGTTGTCTCTCTGTTCATCCCTTAGAGTGATGAATCTTTAATCACAGAGCACTCTTTCTCGCAGAAAAAAATGTAAAGTCATTTTCATTTTTAAATAATTTTTATTAAAAAAAATTTTATTAAAAAGAAATTTTATTAAAAGACAAATTTTTTTTAATGAAACTAAATTAAACATTAAAACAGTAACACTCAAAGTTAAAGAGAATTAAATAAAATTTAATTAAGTTGAAATAGATTGAATTATATTTAAATAAATTTAATTAAATTTAAATGAATTCAATTGAAATGAAAAGTTTACTTTTTTTTAATTTAAAAAGAAATTCGTATTTATTTAAATTTATATGGAAACAAATAAAAATGGATTTGCATTTGTTTCAAAATTAAAAAAAATTAATACATTTAAAAATAAAAAATAGAATAAAAACGAATGGAAATTGTGTAAATTTTTATTATTTGCTGCTCGCAATGATTTTACATTTTTTCCTGTGTCTTGCACTCTTTGCTCGTTGTACTCTTCATAATTAAAAAATAACCAACTTAACTTTTAATAAAAATATTTAATTATTATATCAAATTAATTTCATTATTCAAAAAATTTTGTGAATTTTACTTAATTATTTAAATAATAATTATCGTAAATTTGAGTTTTTAAGAATTTAATTTCAATAATTAATCATTAATTTACTAAAAAAAAGAGTTAGTTTTTTTAAATAATTAAATTACTTTACACGATAAACTGTTAATTCCCAGGATTTTTCACAGTTAAAAAAAAATTTTCAACAAACAGAAAGTTAATTAAAAAGCCAAAAGTATTTTTAAAAATGTTTTTAAATGTGAAAAATGCTTTCGAAATTTCCATACAGAAACAATAAAGAATGTTTACAATTTATAAAGCGGAGAATGAAATTTAATCAATTAAAAAATATTCCATGAAATTTTCTCTCGCACATAAAAAAAACAGTAGATTACTTTCAAATTCATTAAAATCTTTTTGATAATATTTTCACGAATTTAAATAATATTTCATTTAAATTTCTTTCATACGATTTTTTCAACAAAAAAATATGATTTTTTTTATTCACCTACAACGAGCAAACAATGCACCAAGTGCCGAAGAAGCAAAGGAAATTTTTTTTTTCAAAATCGAATCCTAAACTTTTTTCTGCTACTTTTTCTTTAATACGTGCGCATTACAAAATTCGCACATTATACTTTTCAATCAAAAACAACGAGGACCAACAGATTACAATTTACGTGACAAAAAAACTTTTTAAAATTTTTTTTTATTCTTTAATACATAATAATACAGACATTTTACTTGAAACTTTCGATTTAAAAATTTTATCAATAAAATAATATTCAACTATCGTCAATAATAAAAAATAAAATAAAATTTGAAAAATTAATTTTTTGCATTTTGTCAAAAAAAAAAAAATGAAAGAAAAAAGAGAGAGAGAAGAGAGAGAGAAAATCGCTTAATTTTCATTTACTGACGAATCTCAACAAAAGCGTAAGGTATTTATATAGAAAATCATTGTTAGATGTTCCGAGAGAATATTTATGGGCATGTTTCGACTAGATGCTTTCTGGAAACCCAGTTTTTTGCTTTTTTTGGTGGTTTTTTGTGACAATTGGCATTTTTTTCAAAATTCCCCCCTTTATAAAAACCCTCAATGAAAAAAAAACTCAACGCGTAACTTAATTTTCTCTAGGTTATATTATTATATGAAAAAAAAGAAGATAAGAATAGAGTAGAAAAAAATGTTTTTCTTTAATCGAATATAAAATTCAAATTTATCATAAATACATTTTTTTTATTCCTTTTTTTTTATTGGTCCATAGCCCATTTTTATTTCTCATTCGCAGATAATCTTGCATACGTAATTTTATTATTGAGATAAATAGAAGAGTCGATTCGGAATGCCAGAGAAATGACTTTTTGGGCATGTTTCGTCAGTTGCTTTTTTCATGTTCTTGAAGAGCGTAGTTACCTTTTTTTGGTTTTTATTTTTTCTACTAGTGCTGTTTCGTTTTAAAACGAAATGAAAGTATATATTTTTTATTTTATTTTTCCTATTTTTTTTTTTTGAATTTTTTTTTCTCAAATAAAAATAGTCGGAACTTTCTAGAGAGAATGTAGATGCAAGTTAATTATAGATAGAGTAATAACGACTTGAAAATTTAATCAAAAAGCAACCATAAAAATCGTGATTTCGTAGACGCAATATAACGCTGTTTTTACCCAATTGGCTTTTTTCAAAATTGCGAACAAGAAGAGAAATTTCTTTTAAAAAAAAATTTTTTTGAAATTGTTTAAAAAAATTGTTTTTTTTATAATTGATTGATAAAAAAAATAGAGTAGACAAAAAAATCAACAATAAAAGAAAAAATCTACAAAAGCGGGAAATTTTTATTTATTTTACGTTTCTCCAAATATTATTTTTTTTTTGCAAAAAATCAATAGATCGCAATTCTTTTTCAAACGAATATAATTTTTATCAATAAATTTTGCCAAAGTCAGTATGTCAAAAAGAGAAAAAAAAATAATCTTGTTTAAATGAAATAAATTGGATGCTATTCGACACGCACAACACTATATTTTCCACCGCGCACAACTGAATTTCTTTTTTTTTCCTTTTTTTTTTAATCTATATCAAAAATCACTGAAAATAAAACCCAAGTGGAATTTACTCAGGGCAAAATAACAATTAACGTGACAGATATAAATAAAAATAAATAAAAATAAATAAAAAGAGAAAAAAAAGTGACAGATATTACTCTTGAAAAATTAATACTTCACGTAATAAAAAGAAAAACAAAAATAAGGGCGAATATTCAAAAAGAAAATCTCTTTCATTTTCATAATGGCCACAAAATTATTTATTAAAAAAAAAAGAAAATTATTTGTGGAGATATACATTTTAGAGAATGTTTTTACAATTTTTTTTTGTTTATTAAAGAGAAGTAAACAAAACAAAACAAAACAAAAAAAATATGAATATGAAAAGTTCCACGTGGGTTAGGGAGCATAAAAAAAGTTTTTTAATCTCCACTTTGTCTTCTTCAGCCTGATATTCTCCGGCAATATATATATATATATATAAAAGGGCGGGGGTTCTTGTTTTCACGCAAAATTGCTTTGAGCTATCATATTTAATCATTATAGACGTAAAACACTAATACATGCACACTTTTGCAAATTTTATTCAAAGAAAAAAAAAGAACATTCACCGCTTCAGCGACTAACAAATCGACTCGTGTGCAAAACTCTCTGAACATATATAATTTATTTAGCAAAAAAATAAAAAAAAACTACACAACAAAATATACAATTTTTACACAATTACAAAAATATCTCGTCTTGCATTTTCATGTCCGATAATAAAATTAAATTTTCATTCGTTCTGATATTTTAATATTATTAATAAATAATATTAACAAACTTTTCGTCTTTTCTCAATCAAATTGCGGTTCGAGCCCGGTTGTTGTTATCATTAAACTTAATTTTTTTTAATTAAACTTGTTCTGTAAAATTTTGTTAAATAATAAAATTCTTTCATATTTATCACATTAGAATGATACATTTACTTTGAAATTTTCAATAATATTTTTCTTTGTCAATTATTTTAAATATTTTTAATTGGAAAATAATTTGAAAGCTGCGAAAAAAATTGTTTCGTGAAAAAATTCTGGAAGAATTTAAATAATTAAATATCATTCTGTATACTATAATTCTTCATTTTTGTTTCTTGTGTTAAATTTTATTAAATAAAATGATTTTTCATCTATCACTAAATTCACGTTAAAAATTTAAATATTTTTCCGTTCTTTTATTACAGTGAAAACTGTCGTAATGCAACTCGTTTTTTTTAAATTTTTCATTACAGTAAAAAGTACTTAAAAAATTGTTCTATAGTTTAATAAAAATTAAATTAAATTTAATTTAATTAAATAAAAATTTTTCTGTAAAAAGTACTTAAAAAATTGTTCTATAATTTAATTTTGTAATATTTTTACAAGTTAAAATTACTTTTTCCGGAATTTTTGATTACAAAAAATATTTTTTAAATGTAGCATTGCAAACAGTTTTTAAATATACTTTTTTAAGTATTTAAAAAATATTTTTAAAATGTTTTTTTCAACATTAAATAATGATTTTATCACTTGGTCGTCTTTATGTATATTAGAAAAAAAAGATAACGATTCAACTCGGGAGTAATCGTTAATTAATTTTTTTTAATTTTTCAAATATTTTCCATCAGGGAATACTTGCAAAATTTTTTTTTCCAAAACTACTCCATTATGTCAGTAACTAAAAAGACGAAATACCGAAATACAATATCAGACGCAAAAAAGTGATGAAGTCATAGTAAAAAAAAAAAAAAAAAAAATTTTGAAGAAGAAGATGAAGAAGAAGAGAATGCATAACAAATCTCGAAGTGGATTATTTGAATGAGATTGCAATTTGAAACTCACTCTGTCTGTCTAATAGATGAAAGCGCAGGTCATTCGTAACAATTCACGAGTGCATCAACGCGAAACTGAAATACCTAAACAGTTTCTCCTCAACAAAGGGACATGAAATGCAATACAGAGTGCACATTCCGAGAATAACACATGATTAATTACAGTATACACCCTGCAACACACTCCTTGGTTAAAGGGGGTAAACATGTAAATTCGTGTCGTGTAAATTTCGTGATACAAGGCGAAACACTATATATACAATACATACACAAGAGGGGAACCAACATCTAACGATTGATATGTTCAGCAGTAGATATGCAGACGAGTTTGATACAAACACATATTGTAATTGTATACACAATGAGAAACAAATACTAACATTCAATAAACAAGGGTCTCTCTCATGTCTCAACAAATATATATTTACTCCAAATAAAAATATAAATATATTTTCATATTTATTCATATTTGTTCAAATAGCACAACATTTGGGGTGTAATATTGCCGCAATTTTCAAATGAATTATTAATTAATTAATTAATAATTATTATTATATAATTATAATAATAAATATTAATAATTATTAATTTTTTATTTAATAAATGAATAGTAATTAATTGGTATTACTAATAATTATTATTTACTTCACTAAATAAATTAATACTAATTAATTAATATTATTAAGTAATATTAATAATTAATAGTAATTAACTAATAGTTACAATAATTATACTAATAATATAACTTTTTCTTTTGTAAGCCCGTTTAAATTGTTAAATAAATAAATAAATAAATAAATAACTATACAACAATAAATATAGTTAAAAAATTTTTTTACTGGAACAATTACATAAAGTCCATTAAAGACTTTTATCTTTTTGAATTTCGCGCCACTACAGCTCATTAAATTGCCGCCTAGACGGCGTGAAAATTCGCTCACAAACGAAATGAATTAAATTGTAGTAATGTCAAACTATTTCATTTAAGTTATTCAGTGAATAATATAGAAAAAAAATTTTCTTTAAATTAAAATAATATAATAAAGCTCCCAAAATAATAAAAATATTCAAGGAATTAAAAAAATATATTTATTTATTTTTTAATCTAAAATTCTAAATTACTAAAAATTTTTTTTACTAACCTTTTAATAAAATGTTTACCTGAGTTCAAGTATAAAAAACATACAATTAATTTAGTAAAACGTTGGAAAAAATTTTTATTATTATTATATATTAAAAAATTTATTAAATACTTCAAATTATAATAAAGTGTCCAAAGTAATAAAAATATTCCAAGGAATTAAAAATATTTATTTATTTTTGTTTCTAAATTACCAGCCTTTTTTAATTCACCTTCGTTTGCGAGAGAACTTTCATGCCACCTAGGCGACAATTTAAAGAACTATTGGCGCGAAATTCAAAAAATGGAAAATCTAATTAATAAACAATTGCATAATTAATAATTATGAAACAACGGAATTTTTTATTATTGTGGGGGGATTAAATTTTGTAAAAACCCAAAAAGGATAAACACAAAATTAAGAAAAAAAAATTCATCAATTCTTCTCAATGTTATATACTCAAATGTTGTCCTATTTACTAAAACACAATCACAAATATTCCATATATTTAAATATATTTATATTTTTATTTATATCTGTATCCATATATTCATTGACATCAAAATAACAACAATGCAAGTGAATTGCCTAAAAAGCTAAACATTAGCGAACGCGTGGCCAGTAGATATAAATTTTTAATGCCTCTAATTACACATAAATATAGGAAACTAGAATTAAAAAAAATACACTAGGTTCATAAAACAAAAAAAATAAACGAGAGTAATTAAAAAAAAAAAAAAAAAATACAGAAGCAAAACAAAACAAAAAAAAGGAAAGCCTATTTTGACGTTCTGAAACGGAAATAAAGAAAAGACGGCGAAGACGTGAAAGTGGCGCGTTGGGTAAACTCACAATCATCCGTAAATATATTTAGATGTGTTTTTCTTAGAAGGTTTTTTGACCATTTTTTTCAACACGTATCGCATGCGACCTTTCGTTCAGAGTCGTTCTCTTGTCATTCAATCCATTATTTCCAATGAAAAAAAAATGCACTGTATGTGTTTACACATACGTTCTGCATTTTTTTTTGCATTTTATTTTCCATTTTTTCGTTACAAAAAGAAAAAAATTACAATTTTAATTGTTTATCTACAAAATTTTCTTGTAAATTAAAGTTTTTCTTTTTCTTTTTTTCTAATAGGTAAGAATTTATTTTTTACGTTTTCCAATTGTTTGCAAATAAAAAAAGCTGCTATTTTTTTTAATTTCAAGGCTTTTTCATAATTTAAAAAATTAAAATTTTTTAAATTTTAATAATGAATTAAAAGGTAAGAAACAATGTGTTTAACAAAATGTTACAAAATACCAAAAATGTCAAGAAACTTTAATTTATTAATTAATTTAATTTTTAAATGTAAATTTTATAGAAATTTTTGTAGAAAATAAATTAATCTAAAGTTCAGAAAAAATTTATTTTCCACGAAAATTTCTCCTAATGAGAATTTATTTAAATTCAGAAATTATTTCTTAAAATTTTCTTAAATAATTTGCGCTTGCAAAGTTTGAAAAAAGTTGAGGACTCCTCACAAATTACTGAGCAAGGAGAAATTTTTCCTACAATATTTTCAGAGGCTTTGGAAAATAAAATTTCAAGGGTTTTTTTTTTCAAATTATGTCTTCAACTTTAAAATAAAAATTCGCCTAAAGGAAAATTTATTCAAACTTAGAATTTATGAAATTAATCACAAATTTTTACAGTCAAGAGAACTAGTTTGTTAAATTTTGAAAAATAATAAATTAAAAAGAAGATTAAAATGAACGCGATTTAAAAAAAAGAACGAAAAGTGTGTTTGAATTATTAAAAGTAAAAAACATTTTAAGCCTTTTAGAAAATATGAGAAAAAATTAAAAAAAGAATAAATTTAAAAACATAAAAGTAAATTTAAAAAAAGTTTTGAAAAAATTTTGATACAACCAAATCGTAAAAGGTAGTAAAATATTTTTTAAAATTCAAGAAACAATCACGGCATTTACTATCAAAATCAGCAAACAATTGTAAAATGTAAAAAAAAAAGATTCCAAAAAATCTTAATTTCTTGATACTAAAATTATTTTCATGACTGAGAAAAAAAAATTTTTTTTATCAATTTTTTTTAATGTCATATACAAACATATTATATATTCATTACACAAAATCTAACAAGAAAAAATAAAAATAATTTTAGGAAAGTTTCCGTTCTCATTTCTGTTTCCGTTTCGTATTGTCTCGCTTGCACGCTTTTTCAATTTTCTCTATCCACTTCTAATCGATTTCTTTGTGTGTGTATGTCAACAGCTCTGGCATTATAAATAATCCAGTGGTTTTTTACCGCTTAATGCCGGGATCAACAGCGCAAACCAACAAGTTGCACACATTTTATCTTCAACAACGATCGGATAACTCGGTCACATGGGCCGACATAAAGGTCAATCAGCCCTTGGACTATGAGAGCATAAAGGAATATAATCTCACTATACGTGTCGAGGTATGAGGGAAAAGAAAAAAAAATTATTTTATATCACTTCACAATTATTACCCCACTCATATTTTATTTTTATCGTAATTCTATAAATATAAATTGAAAAAAAAATTATATTTCATATCAAATTACTGGTGAATGTACTCTGAAATATATTAATTCAGGAAAAAAATTAATAAATCCAAATGGAAAAAATTAAAAACATTGAAAATTAAAATAAAAAAGAAATTAGTATCATTCGTTAATAATTAATTCATTAATATGTTCACTAATACACTTAATATTAATATTATATTATAAATATAATAAATAATATAAATTAATTAAATTTTCATTAAATTAAAATTTCGTTATTTAACAACATTAATTTTGAAATTTAAAAATATTTCGAAAGAAAAATTATTAAAAAATATTAATAATATAATAAAATGTTAAATAAATAATTTCTTTATATAAGTAAATAATGCAATAAAATTATAATTATAATTTTAAAAAGCCAAAAACATAAACTAAATGTTAACGTTTTTTTAGTTCTTTTCTTAGTCTTAGTCTTTTTGTCATTATTAATCTCTCAAAAATCTAATATTCTCAACTTATTAAAAATAATTTCACCTTAATCTTTCAACTATTTTACACAAATCCGAAAAAGGAGATTAAATTTTTGCACGATGTAAATTTTCTTTTAGAGATGTACTCTCTAAAACTGAATCAGTGGAATTTCACTGAGAATCAGTGAAATTTGACTGAGAATCAGTGACTCTATTCTTGCGATTTGAATCAGTGGGATTTAACTGAAAATCAGTCAAAAATGACTGAAATATCAGTTATTTCTCACTGATTGACTAATGAAAAAGTTACTGAAAATTCCTGTCACGCATATTGAAAATTTCAGTTATTTTTTAATTGACCAATCAGTGAAATATGACTGATATTTCAGTCATTTTTAACTGATTTTCAGTGAAATTTCACTGATTCAAATCGTGAGAATGAAGTCACTGAAAATCAGTCAAATTTCACTGATTCAGTTTTAGAGAGTATGTAATGCTATAAACCAAAAATAGATTCTTTTTGTTAAAAATGCATTAGAAGGAGAATTGATAATTTTATCCTTCTTCTTTTTTTTTTGGTTGAAAAATTAAATTATCTAAAAATTAAAATAAAAGATTTCATTGTTGTTAACAATAAGGGAATTTATGTGATTATTTTTCGGTCAATATTAGAACAATGGAGCTCAACAGCTGGCCTCTGAGGCGACTGTTCACATTATGCTGGAGGATGTGAATGACGAGATTCCTCTCTTTACTGAACGAGAACAGGAAACTGTTTTGGAAGGTGAACCCATTGGCAGTAAAGTCACTCAGGTCAACGCCATTGACAAGGATGGCACTTTCCCCAATAATCAGGTAATTTTAACCTTCATTTAAAAATTAAAATTCACAAAATCGAAAAAAGAAGCTATAAATTGAATGAAAAATTGGTTTCCAGATTTCGTAGAATTTATTTAATTTTGTAAATAAAATTTTAGTGTAAATTAACAAATTAGTAAACATGATTAATTATTAATTATAATTAATAATTATAATTCATAATTATAATTCGTAATTATAATTCATAATTATAATTCGTAATTATAATTAGTAATTGTAATTCGTAATTGTAATTAGTAATTATAATTAGTAATTATAATTCGTAATTATAATTAGTAATTAGAAATTAAAATTAATTTTAATTAGTATTTATAATAATCACTTCTAATTATATAATTATTATAAATTCTAATTGGAATTAATAATAATTACTATAATAATCAATTATAGTAATTGATTATAATTACTCTTAAAATTGAAATTAGAAAATTGAAAAATGATGGTTAGTAAACATTTTTACTAATTCGAATTTAGAGACTAATTATGAAAATTAATACTTACTATTATTTTCTACCAATGAGTTAATAATAATAATAATTTTATAAATTTATATCTGGGAAATTTCATTAAAAGTAATTTATAATTTTCTAAAATTGAACTCTATTTCTATCATGAAAGACGTTCAATGAGCGAAAAATAGAATTTTATTAATATTATAGAGAAGTGGATAACTTTTCGAAACTCCAACAATTTCCTCTAGCTTTCATATTTTACCCATACTTAAAAAAATTCTCCATGAAAAATGTTTCAAAAATTTATGAAAACATTAAAGAATTTTCCTCTAGACTATTACAGAAATATACTCGACATCCATATAACAAATTTTTTTCTCTATTTTTTGAAATATATTTCGAGAACTTTTTTATTTAGAAAAATTGTTAAATTTTCAAACTACACACAATAGAAAAAAAACCAAATTTCATAAAATTCTATTTTTCTCTGTATGTTAAAAGGAATTAATTAAATGTTACTATAAAAAAAAATTTGAAAAATTGAAGTATAAAAAAAGTGAAAAAAGAAAACAATTATTTAATATTTATTAATTTTTATTATTCATTATTTTTATTTATTTTTAGTTATAAATTTGAAAAACGATTTTAAATTATTTTGATATTTATTTTTTTTTCATTCAAATCCGGAAAAAACATTTAATGATTTAATAAATATTTACTTTCAAACTGAAATATGATGTGAAATGTCGTCAAATTTTATTCGAGGTGAATGTCATCATTTAATAAAATGGAGATAAAAGAAGCAAAAAAAAAAAAATGAAAAAAGAAAATAATTCTATTCCAACGATTGCTGTATTGATGAAAAGCACTTTTAGTATAATATAAAGCTTTTAATTTTTTTTTATCGATAATTCATCATATTTTATATTTTATATATATATATATATATATATATATATTAGAAATCGGTTCACGAATTTCAGGAGTAAAGTATATTCGTCCATAATCCCTATTCAACGTTTCACATTATTATGCGTGAAACTTTACTTTTATCGAAAAACGATAAAATTCATTGCAAAATTCTCTTTTCATATGATGATGATGTGCGCGAATTGTATTAAACATATAAATGAGCCAGATTTTTTTCTTTTAGAAAATTTCCTTCACAAAAAATATTCGCTTCATAAAAATATTCACAATTATTGCCTCATATCTCTCTTTTTAATAAAGATGGAAAAAAACAAAATTCTCTTTTTCTGACCGTTCAGAAATTAAATTCTTTTCACAATAAACGCGCTATTTTTCCCCCTTCACAATTGTCCGATTTAATTAATTTTTTTCTACCTGTTTTAAAATTTGCTACACATATCTATTTTATTTTCTCTATTCTTTTTTTATCTTCTATTTTATTTATAGAAGAATATAAGTTTTATATAATATGGAAATTTTATTAATTTTTTCATAAAATAATAAACACAATGGTATTAAGTAGAAATCTTTTTCTATTTAAGTTAGAAAAAAATTTCATATTTTATATAATATAGAATTTTTATTAACTTTTTCATAAAATAATAAACACAATGGTATTGAGTAGAATTTTTTTTCTATTTAAATTTTAAAAAAAATTTCCAGTGAAATAAACTTGTTTCGGTCAGACAAAAAGAAAAGTAGATATTTCCAATTTTTAATCAGTGAAGAAAAAAGAAAATCCAGTAGAAAAACATAATTAGGTCAGACATTTTTTAAGCTAATGTAGAAAGAATAAGCTATCAGTAGAAAAATGTCTGTTCAGTCAGACAGAAAAGAAAATTTCGTTTCTATTCTTTTTTGGCAAATAAAAAAGAAAAAGAAATTCATGTAGTAAAATCCTTAAGGTTCAGACATTTTCCGATGTTTATTCTTATTAAAAATACTTCTCAGTGGAATAAACCTGTATTAGGTCAGACATAAAGAAAAAGACGCGTAGTTCCAATTTTCAACGAGTAGAGAGAAATGCTATTTAAAAACCACTAAATTAAATTCAAATGAAAACAAAATCAGAACCTTTTTTTCAAAAAGTATTAAATTAATACTAATGTGGATTAAATTGATCCAAATTTTTGGTATAAGTTTGATGCAATTTGGTACTTTTACGTTAACAGTGATAAAAAATTTAAAAAACAAATATTTTTTTTATTATTGAATTATTATTATTTTTTTAATATTATTATTATTATTACTATTATTGTTATTTAAGTATTATTATTATCTTTTTTTAAAAATTATTATTTCCATTATTATTAGTATTATTTTTATTTGTATTTTTATTTTTATTTTCATTTTTATTTTCATTTTTATTATTATTATCATTAATAATAAAAAATAACCGACATTACATTTTGACAAATGGTCCAAATTGAAAAATGTGATTTTTATCTTTCAGGTCACTTATTATGTCGTGAACAGTGACAGAAATGAGGGAAAAGATTATTTCGAGATCAATAGAGAATCGGGTGAAGTGTTTACGAAAGTCGTGTTCGATCGTGAAAAGCAAGGAGCTTATGCTTTGGAAGTTGAAGCCAGAGATGGTTCAGCATCAGCGAGACCAAACAGCAATAATCAACCAAACTCCGGTAAGTGTGTACCTTTTAATTTTTTTTCCCCTTTTTTGACATATCTTTCAATTTTTCAAATCCATTTCACTAAAAAATATCGTATTTTCTCTTATTTCACCATCTCGAGATATTAATATTATATACGAACAAAATGAGACATTTCGATTTTCCGGTTGAAATAAAATTTTGAAGACAAGTATCTTCTTTTTTTTTAAACTAAAAAAAAGTCATAAAATCAACTATTTTTTTTCAAGCACAAAAAAATGGACTTTTCAAGTGGAAAAAACCAATTTTGCCGGACAATATAACAATTTGACTTGAAAATCAAAAACAAATGACCCACAGTAAAAAAAAAGCTTTTTTGGTCAGACACAAAATAATCTTAAAAGTCGATTACTATTTCAGTGGAATTGTCCCTTTTTGGCCAGACAAAGAGAACAGAAATTTTAAATACGAAAAAAGACAAATTAATTTTACAGTAGAACATACCGTTTTTTTTTGTCAGAGAAATAATGGAGGAGGATTTAATTGCTTTTCTGACAATGTAAAACAAAAACGTTGTGAGTTCGAAAAAAAACAATTTACTCCAACACTAATAAAATAAATTTCGAAATTAAAATCTCACAGTGGAAAAGCAATTTTATAGTCGAACCAAAAAAAAATTTTCAGAAGAATCTAAAATTTACTATCTAATGGTTTCAATTTTGAAAAATTAAAAATTCTTAAAGTTCAAATAGTTTCAAATTCTGAAAAATATGACTTTTCTTTCTAATCTATATTCTAATAAAAACAAAAAAAAAAGAAAAGTTTTTGTCAAAATACAGTAAAAAAAAGATTCAGTGCAAAAAAAATATTTTCGAGTAAAAAGCAAATAAATTTTATATGTCAAAGTAAAACATTCCCTAAAATAAAAAATTCAACTTGGGAAAAACTATATTCTGGTGAAACAAGCAGAAAAATCGTATTAGTCAAAATATTTAAAAAACAAAATTATTTTCAACGAAACAATAGAAGAAAAATTATTTTCGAATGAAACAACAGAAGAAAAATTATTTTTCGTCAAAAACAATATAGTAAAAAAAAGGGACAAAAACTATATATTTTCGAGTAAAATAAAAAAAATCCTATTTGTCAAAATATCGAAAAAAAATCCCCGAGGCAAAATTATTTTTGAATGAAACAATAGAAGAAAAATTGCATTTTTAAAAAAATGTATCCCAAAAAAATTCACTGAAAAAACTTTATTTTCAAAGTAAAACAAGCAAAAAATCCTATTTGTGAAAATATCGAGAAAAAAAATTTCAATTAAAAAAAACTACTCCCTCGTGAAACAATAGAAGAAAAATTTATCAAACTATTTTTGCCCAAGGAGTAAAAATTTCCAAAACAAACAAAAAGAAAAATAACTTGAATTAAAAACTAATTATAAAAATTGAATTACAAAAATTTATACTCCATAAATCAAGGGGAAAAAGCATAAAAAAAAGAAAAATATCGAATAAAAACGTGGCTTTTCAATAGTGACAGCAAAGTTTATGGTCAGCAATAAATCCATAGAAATTTTCACTCATCTCGAGTAAAGTTTCTACAGGCAATGAAAAAAAAAAATTTTATACCAATTTTCCAATGGATTTACGACTTTATTCCATTAAATAGTCTCGCGCTAAAATTCAAATCGACCAATTTACCCGAGATGAGAATGAGAGAAAGAGTATAAGTGACTAACTTTCTTTTAAGCAGAGAAAACTTTTTCTACATGCAAAAAAAAATAGATTAAAAAAAAAATAATAAAGTTCTCTCACGAGCCTTGGCTCCTTTTCCTATATATTGATTAAAAGACAATTTTTTTTTTGCTCCGCGTGCAATAAACTAAAAATGCTTTTAATGGAAACCTATTTTCAGAACGGTGCTCGTTGTTCCTATATATAGTTTCAATATCGTGGGATTTAATATTCATGAAAAGATGGCAAAGAGAACTTTCTCTTAAGAATAATTGAAATAGTTAAAATTGCACGATTTAAAAATAAGTGCACAATTTCCAAATGATAAATTTCAAGTATATATTTATATTTTTATTTTCAAATATTGAAAAACTTTTCTGAATATAAAACACAAAGTTACTTCACAAAGTTACTATCACTTTGAGAAAACAATAATTGTTTTTTTAATTCAATTCATTTTATTAGTTAATTAATTTACTTTTTTTATGTTATTCATTTAATTCATTCAATTAATTCTAAAAAATTAATAATTGCAAAAAATTTCGATAATAATTATTTGCTAATAGTATTCATTTAATTCATTCATTATATTCATTTAATTCATTCAATTAATTCTAAAAAATTAATAATTGCAAAAAATTTCGATAATAATTATTTGCTAATAGTATTTAATAATATTTTTTTGTGCTAAAAAAAATTTATTTTAATCAGGCCCGATTGTAAATAATACATTTTTATTTAAAAAACCAACTATTTATTTCCATACATAAAAAAATTAAAGCAAATTTTATTGAACTATTAAAGAAAATTTCATGGCAATAAAAAGATTTTATGAACATTAAAAAAATATTTGTAGCCATGAAAACGAATTTTATACGTGAAAAAAATTTGTATAGTTGAACAAATTTTTATGGCTAAAAAAATGATTGATTTAGAAAAAATGATTGAGGATAAAAAGTAAATAGCTGACAAAAAATGTTTATAGTAATTATTAAAAATGTTTAGAGATAAAAAATATGTGGTTGAAAAATATTTATAGTAAAAATAGTTAAAAAAATTTTCTCCACAGTTAAAATTTACAGGGAATAAATATTTAGAGTTGGAAAATTATTCTTCTAATGAAAAAAATGTTTACTTTCAAAAAAGAATTCATACTTAAAAAATATTTATAATTAAAAAAATTTGTAGTTAAAAAATTTATATTTACTAAAATATAAAATGAATACTTTTTAATAAATAATTCTTTAATATTTTATTTAATTCTATTTAAAAATACTGAAAGAAAAAAAAGATTAATTAATTAATTAATTTTATAAAATTTCCTTCTCAGTAAAATTAGACGATAAATTAAAAACGAAATAAAAACACCTTTCTCTAAAAAAAGAAACTAAATTCGAAATAATTCAATAAACTCTTTTTTTTCTTTTTTTCTATATCCACATATTTTCAGAAGTAAAGCTAGAGGTAAATATAAAAAAAAATAACGTGTAATTAAATTGTCACTCATTGTTGGACACTCTTTTTTAAAATTTTTAAACTTTTTTATATTTAACAGTTAACACTCATCAGAGGGACCTTCCAATCCCATAAATGCAATTATTTTCGTTGTAAAATATATTTTTCCTTTAATTAATTCTTCTATATATATATATATATATTTTGCTGTTTCGTTTTATTCTCTTTTTTTTAGATTCTGACATTTTCCATTCACTTTTAACGGCACTTTTCAATGGATCGTATTAAAATAACAATTCTCTCTCTATTCTTCTGCTTGCACTTTTAACGAAACTTTTTTTTTCAATCATTTAAAAAGTTTCCTTTCGAATAATACGAAAAGTTTTTTTTTCATTCACTCATTCATTCATTTGAAAAGTTCCTTTTAAAATGTAAAACTTTTTTCAATTGTAAATTTATTTTTTCAACTATAGAATATTTTTTTTGTAAACATTTCTTTTAACTATAAATTTTTCTTCTGTAAGAATTTATTTTATAGAGATTTCTTTAATTGTTTATATTTTTGAATGAATGATTTTTTGTAAAGTTGTATTTTTAATAAACAAACAAATTAGCAAACAGATTATCAAACAAATTAGCAAACAAATAAATAAACAAATAAAAAAGAATTAAAAAAATATAGAAACATTATTTAGACTACAAATTTTTTAACTAAAAACATTTCTTCCAGTTGTACATTTTTTGAAAATGAATCATTTTTGTCTGAATTTTTTTAACTGTAAGTTTTTTGCTAATAAATATTTTTTAACTGTAAATTTTTGACTAATAAATATTTTTATTTGGATGTAATTTTCTTTCCGAAGGTCTTTCTTCTATTTAATTCAATTTTAATTTTTAATATAGTAGAACTACAAATTTTTCTTTCGAATAAACATTTTTCTAATGTAAAAACGTACTCTGTGGATAAATTTTTATTCTAATATTTTTTATCTAAAGCTCTCAATTAGCAGTTAAATAATTCAATAATTAGTTTTTTGCTTATTTTTTTTCACCATCAATTGGAAAATAAAAACTCTGATACTAATTATTGAGGAAAGAGGAAAATGATGAGAAAAGTATAGAGAGGAGGGGACGAGGAAGAAACCTTGTTTAATTTCAAAACCTTGGTCACAGTTCATCGTCCTCTCTCTCTCTTTCTCTCTCATTTAAAACTCTAAACCAATTATAGTCCCTGACTTTTCAGCTTTTTCTCTTATTTTTCTATCTTTTCCAATCATTTCTGCTTTATTTCTATACTGCGTTTCCAATTCTACAATATCACTTCTCCTAGAAAATTGAAGTTGCATAGGAGAGATATCGATTCTCAGTGCGCGATTCCGGTTATATTTCATTCGCAAGCGGAAATGTGTGATGAATCCGAATGTGTACAAAGTACACTTGCTCTTATGTACCCACTTTTTATTTAATATTTTATTTTTCCAAAATAGTAAAAAAGCATATGAATTTTGGTCAATAATACCGGGGGGAAAAAATTAACCCCATAATGAAAAATATTTCCTGCACATTTATAGTGAAACTGTTTGTTTATTTCAAAAATAAAAATATAAATAAAAGAAAAACAATTTTTCCCCCCAAAAAGGGAAATATTGCAGTACAGTTAAATATTGTTAAATAAATAATGATCAAAAACAAAGTTTTTATAATGAGATTTTTATTGTAAATAAAGAATTTAACAAATATTTTTTTATACCAGATAAAAGTAAAGATAATTTTATTGTGAATAAAAAATATTCTTGTATTTTTCTGAATAAAATAAATTCTAATAAAAAATATTCTTATATTTTTCTCAAATAAAATAAATTCTAATAAAAAATATTTTCATTTTTTCCAGACAAAAAAATATTATTTACTTATTTAAATCACAGTATTTGTTGTGAATAAAAAACTTACATTTTGACTGTTTACTTCGTTCTTATATTTTTATTTTTAAAAAAATCTAAATTTTATTAAAAATAATTTTTTTTTCTACTCAAAAAAAATATTTTCTTTCTTCTTATTTATACTGCAAATAAATAAACTAAGAGTGTAATTTTTCCCCCATTGTCGATAATAAATATTGCTGACTCTGTCTAAGAAAGGCGCGCAAAATAAAAATAAAATAAATAAAAAAAAGAAAAGTGGGAATAAATAAGTAAATAAGTCCTATGCCCAGGGGATTGCCACAAAATGCACGAGAGACATTTCCCATTGTCACTGAATGAGAAAACCGAAACGCTAATGGGATGCTTTGCATTTCTTCGTATTTGCGCACACCACAAAGCGATGCTGCTTTTCGCCTTTCTGTCTCGACAATAATTTGTCCCTCTAAGATATTTTCCAGAAAATATTGCTCCGAGAATTCTATCTTTATATATATACTCTTAATACGTTCGTATAATTAACTTTTGATGTTGCAAAATATTATTGCTCGCAAATGAATATTTATGAAGAGCAGGCATTTTAATTACTTTATACCGCTATAGGCGTTTCTGTTATTTTTTTTTCTTCTTCAATGAGTAATTCCTTTTTCTAAAATTGATAATTAAAAAATAATTTTCAAGTATGTTAATAATAATTAAATGGAACAATTTATATTTCTACTTCTAAAGATAAATTTTATTTCCAAAGATATTAGTTTTCTTCTGAAATAAAAATTTTGTTAAATATTAATTAACTCACAGTTTTTTTAAGGATATTAAATTAAGACCAAAAAGGTACCAAAATTCTTGTAATTTTTGTTATCATCAATTTTATTCCTTTTTTGAATTTAATTTGATATCGTTAGAAATATTTTTCTACTAAATATTCCCTTCTAAAAATTCGAATTAGTAAAAAATAACTAATTGTTAATAAAATCTTGGATGACTTTTTGCTCCAACAATTAGTCAGATATTATTATTATTATTATTATTATTATTATTATTATTATTATTATTATTATTATCATTATTGTTTTAAAAAAATTGTATTAAAAAAAATTTTTATTGACAAAAATTGTATCAAAAAAAATGTTTATTGACAAAAAAATTTAGGATTTCTTTTCAGAAAAATTCGAAAAAAAACTGTAGCATAAAGAAAAATTCAAAATACTTTCCAGTGGAGTAAAACCTCCACAGTCAGAAAGAAAAAAAATATTTCTAATTCCTGAACCACAAAAATTATCAAATAAAATTTACTAGTAGAAAAATAGTCAAGTAGAAACATACAAATTCTGTTGAAATACGAAAACAATTGTGAATTATTCTTAATTTTCTAAATATTAAAAAAAAATTTATTATATATATATATTTATCAAAAGTCATTTCTTTCGCTAATGGAAAATCTAACTGACGACAAGGAAAACGATTG
This sequence comes from Leptopilina myrica (nomen nudum), assembly GCA_032872475.1. Lineage (NCBI taxonomy): Eukaryota > Metazoa > Arthropoda > Insecta > Hymenoptera > Figitidae > Leptopilina > Leptopilina myrica (nomen nudum). Next base: position 29,504,657 of record CM065467.1, read on the forward strand.
GTGGTTCGTGAGAGAGTGAAAAAAAATTAAGAGAAATGAAAATTTAAAGAAAAAAAAAAATTCCCCCGATCGTTGCTTGAAAGGTTGATATATCGTTCTGTCTCAGTGGAAAAAGAATTTAATTTTTTTTTCAAAAACGTTACTTTTCGAAAAGCTGCACTGTCGAAGTAATACCTTTAGAGCATTGCAACAGATAACAAAAAAAAGTGAGATTCTTGCTTTATACTGGAACAAAGCGATAGTTCAACCAGCCGAAACAAATCGACTTCTTTCAATATTGCTATATATATATTTTCTTTTTTTCCACATTTTGTTGGATTTTTCACTTTAAAAAATTAAGACACACGTTTTTTTCCCACTTTTAATTTTTTGCCAAAAATATTTTAATCTTAATTGTTGAAAAAATAAATTTCTCTACATTATTTGAAGTATTTTACTTAAAATTTTTCAGTGATCCGCTTACTTTGTTTTTAAAAAAATTATTTATGATTAATAATTAATTTACAGCTTACTTTACAAAATTTTACTAAAATTATTTATGAGCATTGATTTATTTTCCTAATTAATCAAATTCTCCTCAGGAATTTAATAATTCAAAAAAAATTGTACTCTAATTTATGTAACATCTTGTAAATATAATTTCCTCACTTTATATTGAAATACCAGAGATAAAAAGTGATTTAAAAAAAATCACGTTCCCCATAATGGAAAAAAATGCTTATCCCCCTTAGGCAGTTTATATAACTTCATGGCAACAATAAAAAAAAGAGTGTATAACAATAATGCGAAATGCAGTTTAGCAACTATTTATAAACTGAAGAAAACATGTAGTTGAAAAATTATAAAGTTTTCTGAAATACAGGGAAGGGGGAGAGAGGGAGAGAGGGAAAAGAAAGTTTTATCCCCATTTCACGTTTATACGGCTTTAATCTTCAAGGACTACCGCACAGTTCTCTTTTCAAGAAAAATGTTCGAAAACTTGAAAATCTCTTTTTCCTCATCAATTTGTCATATCTCTGTTCAAACTTGGTGTAAAATCCATAAGGGTTGTAAAATACCATTCAATGTTTTCAAAATGTTTTTTACCCTCGAAAAAAAAGAAGAAAACGAAAGAAAAAGAAGAAAAAACTTTTTTTTATGGGATCGTATTTCTTTGGTAATATTCTTTTTTACGATATCAACGGGGTTGTAATTTTCAAGTTATCAAATTTTTCAAACAATCCATTCCTCCAACATGATTATATATGTGAAAAAGAAAAGAAAGGGGAAAAAAAGTATTTTGTTTTAAATTACTTCATTTTGAAAGAAGAATTAATTAGTTACTCGCATTCTGTTAAAACCGATATTTAATTAATTTTAAACAATAGAGTGTAAAAATAATTGTACGTAATAAGAGTGATTATTAAAAGAAATAAAATTAGAATTTTATTTAAAACAAGACTATCATTTTTGATGAGAATGTAAAAATTGACACGCGTACAAATCTATGGCGTTTCGACTAATTTAATTTTTTTACTTCTTTGAATTTAATTATTTCTCTTATTTTTCATGAAAGGAATTTTTTTCTTTAGAAAATAGAAAAATTTGATGTTACAAAAATTGTGAAAGTCTTGGTTAAAGTAAAATAATTATTTCCACTGTTTATTGAATTTTTAATCTTGAAACTTGTCACGAAATTTTTATTGACAATCAATTTTTTTAAATTTTTTTATATTCGAAAAAGGAAAATTAAAAACATCTGTTATTAAAATTTATTAATCAATTATAATTAATTATTGTTTTCAGGAACTTTAATAAAAAAAATTTTTTAGAAAAATTTAATTCCTTACAATAAAATTTCAAGAAAAAAAAATCCTCAAATAAATTCAATTAGTTTTAAAAATTAGATAAATTTCTTGTCAAAAATATTTAATTATTTTGAAAATCTTTCATTACATTCTTTATGAGAATTGAAATATATTTTAAATACAATTTCAAAAAAAAATCAAAAAAATTTAAATATTTTCGAACATTTTAATTAAATTCAAAAAAAAATTTAATTATTTTCGAACATTTTAATTGAATTCTTAGGAAGATTTTAATTATTTTCCTAGTTAAATAAAATTTTTCACAGGGATTTAATTATTTTTTAACAATTTTCATAAAATTCTTCAAAAAGACGCAATTATTTTTAAAAAATATGAGAAATACTTCAGGAAAAGTTTTTTGCTTTAAAACATTTCTGAAAAATTCTTTATAAGAGAAAAGTTCAATTAAACACTTTGATAAAAATACAATTCTTTTTTTCTAAATAATAAAATTGACTCAAAATTTAATTATTTTGAAAAATTTTAGTAAACATCTTTATAAGAACTAATAACGCATTTTTAAAAAGTATAATTTTAATAAAATTTCTCGAAAAAATTTCAAAAAATGTTAAGTACAACATTCTTTGTAGAAAGTCAATTATTTTATAGAAAGTTCCATAAAATTCTTAAGAATTGAAATATTTTTAATATTATTTTCAATTTTAATAGAGTTTAGTCGTCATTTTCAATTTTCAACTAGTAAGAATACTTTTCAGTAGAAAAACAACTTTTTAGTCAAAAAGAAAAGAAGTTTTGATTTTACAAAATAAATTCGTTTCATCCGAAATTAATAAACTTTTATATTACAAATTACAATGACAATTTTTCATTACAAAGAAAAATATTTATTCCCCGCTCTTGTTTACTTAACTTTTAATATTGAAAATCGCCATTCAATTCCTATTGACAATCTTCTTTGTTCATCGTCTTTTTATTTTTAATATTCAAACAAGGCAAAAAATGAGAAATAAAGAGCAAAAAAAAAAATAGAAAAAAGTCAGGACAAATCGTTCTGAATGTAAATGCAAATATTACGTGCAATAAAAATAGTTTTGAAAATCCTCTCAGGAGTCTCTTTTTCTCTCATCTCACTGGTTCTTTTCTGCTCTTTCTTACATTTCATTATATTGCTCGGGATATCAAATGACACGGTTGCAAACTGATCCGGTATTGCTACTTCAGGGATGGGATTTGAGCAGACGTGACAGTCTTGCCAACTACCCTATCGAGATAGAAAGAGAGAGAGAAACGAATGACTTTTCTTTTTGAAAATGGACTCGCGAAATAAGTCCTATTTTACCTCTAAATCTTGTCGCATTCAAGATAGAAAAGGAAGTTTCATCACTGGCTTGCAAAAACGTTGTCCTAACCATTTCAAATAAGAACATTTCTCTTCATTTTCGGTAGCTTTACATTTTATTTATCAACGAAATGCTTTTTTTTATTTACTGTCCATTTTATAATTTATATCCTTTTGTTTTTTGAAAAAAGTAGTGAAAACAATAAAAAAAACTGAAAATAGAAGAAAAGGATAAAAATTTTAATGATTTTTTTTTATTTACTGAATTTCCATTCTATATCCTTTTTGTTTTTTTTTTAAATAGTGAAAAAATGAAAAAAACTGAAAATAGAAGAAAAGGATAAAAATTTCAAAAAAAAATAGTCAACTTTCTCTTTTTATGTTTAGAAATGAGGGATAAAAAGAAACATTGGAAAAAAGTGCATTCCTATTAAATTTCTCCTTTACAGAAGCGTTCAAACATTTTTTTTGTTATAGAAAAAAAACACGAAAACACACCTTGAATATCTAGAATTTAAATCTTTTCCTTCAAAGGGGAATTTTGTTTACTGTATAATTTTTTTTTTTGCTACTTTGTAAATAATCTTTTAACCGAGTTTAACGATCGTGCTTCTATAACGACATTTTATTTCCGACGTTTCATTTCTTTTTACGATATAAACATATAATATGGGCAAGGCTGTCAAAAAAGGAGGGAAAAAAACCAAAGAAAGTCTCGTTAATTAGAAACATTATTAATTTATTTTTATTTTTTTAAATAATTTTTTTTTGAGTCAATTCGATATTTACATGAATCAAATATTTTATTTATTTGAGTCATCTAAAAGACTAACAGTAGAAAAAAAAATTAATTAACTAAAAAAAGGCCAAATTTACATATAAAAAAATTTAAATAAAATATATTTACATATAATAATAATTATTATTTTTAAAGATAGAAGTTAATAATTTTTATTATTTTTATTTAAGATTAAATTCATTTTCATTCTTAAATATTAAAAATTTCAATCACCAGAAGAAAAATTAAATTTGAATAGTAAAAAAAAAAATTAAAAATGAAGACTACATTATTCGGCAATGAGGTGGAAAGATGTCACGTGATCATCTGATACGTTTTTGCGGTAGATAGCAATAAATTTTATAACTTCCTTTTAGTCAGAAAAAATCATAAAATTTCGACATGCAATGCTAGTTGGAGTGTTCGAAATGTGCGACGGATATCGACATAAAAAAAAATACCGCAATAATCTTTCCCCCTCTTTTTCTCCATCCATCTCTTTTTCTCTCTTTTTATAATAATTTTCAAACGCAGGATATTATATTTTCAAAAGCTCATCTCCCTTAATAAAATTTGATATCCTACTATACATATAACATTTTTCTTCCCCCCCCTCTCTCTCTCTTTTTCACTCCCTTCTCTCTCTCTCTCTCTCTCTCTCTCTCTCTCTCTCTCTCTCTCTCTCTCTCTCTCTCTCTAGTAATTTAAATTGATATTAAATTTTTTAACATTATATGTTATACGTTAATCGTTTATTTTATATTTTCAGGAAAAAATTTTCTCACGAAAAGATTTTTCATTAAAATCTTGTTCAAAATTCTGTTTAAAAGTTTTATCAAATTTTGACAGACAACTTTTTTAAAAAAATAATATTTAATTTTGAACAAAATTGCATTTATGAAATATTTATTTTTTAGACAAGCTTTGTTAAAAAGTTTCTTTTTGAAAGTTTATTTCTAAATATAGGGAAATTAAAAATTTGAAACTATGAAACAATGGAGTACTAACTCTGCTGGGGATCGAATTATAAATATTTAATATCTAAAAAATGTTAATTATTTAAAATATTTGAAAATTGAAAACTGTGAAAAAATGAAATACTAAACTCTGCTGGAAATAAAATTTTAAATATTTATTTTCCAAATAGTAATTTTCAATTATTTATTTTCTAAAAGATAATTTTTCCAATATTTATTGTATCAAAATTGATTAAATTAAATTTTTAATTAAATTTAAATTTTCCTCGATTAAAAATTGATATCTAAATATTTATTGTTTAAAAATTGATTATTAAATTTTCTTTGTTTAAAAATTGATTTCTAAATATTTATTTTGTTCAAAAACTGATTTCTTAATATTTATATTTTGTTCAAAAATTGATTTCTTAATATTTATTTACTAAAAATTGATTTCTGAACATTTATTGTTGAAAAATTAATGTCTAAAAACTTTATTACTAAACTTTTATTTTTCTATATTTTCTTGATATTCCATTTAAAGTTGATATTTTATTAAAAAGAATTTTCTTTCATTATATTCTTTTACGAGTTTTTATTTTTATACGCTTTCGTCTCATCTTTCAATTTTTATTATACGTTCTATATTTTGTTTTATTTATTATTTATTTTATTGTACCGTATTTTTATTTTATTTTTCCACCCCATTCTTTTTTCGTATACTATTTATTTTTCATTTTATTAAAAATTTGTCCTATTTTTTTTTATTTGGCAAATATTATTTATTGTTGTTTTTATTCCAATAATGCAGTTTTTCCTCTCTTTTTTTATCTCAATTCATTGTTATTATTATTATTATTATTATTATTACAATTATTATTATTATTATTATTATTATTAATAAATAAATGTAGATTTTATTTCCATTTTTACTATTTATTTTATTTATTAGCGAATTTATCTATTTTTACATTTATTTACTTGTTGATATATTTATTTGTCTACTTGTTTATATATTTATTTATCCCCTTGTTGCCATATTTATTTATCTCCTTATTGCCATATTTATTTATCTACTTATTTTGATATTTATTTATTTTCTCTATTATATATTTATTTAATTAATATTTACTTGCTTTTCTACTTCTATTTTGATTCTAGTTTATTGTAAACCAGAATTTCTCGTATATTTATTTTATCAAAAGAGAGGAATGAAAAATGTTTACAAATTGTTAACATGAAAAAAATGGACAGAAATTCATGACACAATGTAACATACTGTTTTTTTTTCTTTCTTTTTTTTTTGAAAGTGAACAAAAATAAGGATTTCTATTTTTAAGAAAAATGATGAAACATTTGCCTCTCATATTTTCACATTGGCACAGAGTGTGTCTCGTGTGTTGTTTGAAATGGAGTAAAACTTTTGCATCGGATGTCGTTCCATAACGTCCGGTAACAAAAGTTTTATACAGACAAAAGTGCACATACAATTCATTGCGATTGTAAATACAGCACACACAAGAGGAGAGAGTGGGGGGGGAAGGGGGATTTTTATTTTAAGTGAAATTTATTAGGAAATCCCGAATGATGCATATTTTAAGTGTATAAATCCGATTTTGATAACAGAGAAAGAGTCGAGAGAGACAATATTCATGACTCTTAAAAAGCGTGAGAGAAAAAAATTTACATTGGATAAAAATCTTTCAATTTTTCACAATTTTTTCCTTTTCAGCAAAAAAAAAAAAAATCGACGAATAAGAAACACAATTTATAACACTCGAAAAATTATTTTATAGACAAACCTTTTTGAAATTTTAAAAACAATGTTTTTCCAAGGCTTCAATTTTAAAATTCAAGTCAATTGTTTATATATCTTTTATTTTTATTTATTTTTATATATTTTATAGAGAAAATTAGCAAAAAAACAAAACAAAAGAATTTAATTTACCTTACACCTAAATGATAATAGTTTATTTTTTCGCGAACCAAAAAAAAAACACAAATTATTCTTCCTCTCTCTAATAACTAATCGAATCAAATTTGATTAAAAAAGAGTTAAAAAAAAATTTGAAAAGCTGGGATTTTTTGGTCGAAAAATCTCGAACGGAGGTAATATTTGGAATTTACAGTTAAAAAAAAAGATGCGGAGATAAAAATAGCTTTTACGACGTAAAATTCGATATTCGAAGTGAAACGTTAACAGAATATTTTCTATGTAAAATAAGCTTTAGATGCTTTTATTTTTATTATTCCCCCTCTTTTTTTTATTGAATACCGTAGTAGGTTGTACAACGCGATGCACAAAAAGCTTTCGATAGTGAGATGAAAGAATCATGAGGATATGTTGCTCGCTCAAAACGACACAGTGAACATAAATGATATTTACGAGTTGTTTTATATATACAGTTTTTGTTTATTTTCCTTTTTGTATTATTTTTGTATTTATTTGTATTTTTTTGTATTTTTTTGTATTTGTTTTGTATTTTTCTGTATTTTTTGTATTTTTTTGTATTTTTTCGTCAAATAAAAAAAATATATTTGTAAAAATTCGATTTTGCTATTTCGTAGGTATATAATTGGCTGCTCCGCCAACGCAAGCGGGACGATCATTGAACTTTCTAAATTGTAAGCAAAGTGCAGAAACAATTTTCCAAATTACGCTTTTCCCTCCTCTTCGCACTCACAAAGATACAAATTATATTTTCTTGTTCTCGCGACATTTCACGAGACAAGAAATTTCATCCGATAGTAATTTCCCAGACTTTACGACTTTAATTTCTTAATTTTCACTTCACAAATTTCACTTTGTATTAAAAAAAAAAAAAAAAACAAGTGGAAAAAATTCTCGTCTCAGTTAATTCTTCATTCGGAGTTTTTAATTTTTTTCTATTATAACACGTACAATAATAATACTAATAATATTATTTTTTATTTATTAAAACTCATTGGAAAAAAATATTTGATTCAAATAAAGAGTGACTCAATTTGTTAGCAAATAAGAATTTAGTTTTAGAAAATAAATACTAATTTGCATCTTTAGTACTTAAAATTCTGTAGAGTACATATTTTTTGTTAAATTATACTTAAATAAATAAATTTTAATTTAAAAAAGAAAAATTCTCCAGAAAACGAGAAACAAGAGAAAATTATTGACAAAATTTGTTTTTTCTTCTGCAAAAAAGTAATTTATTTTGTACTTGTTGCAAACTATGGGAAAATTCGTGTATTTGTTGCGCGCGCAACCACTTGACTAATGTTTCTTCTCGTGAAATCGACCGTGTTTAATATATATCTTCGTCCTTTTTGGTGTGCAACGGGGCCACGCAACACCCTACTAAAAGGTTTTTGAATTATCTATACTTCCATTCTGATAAAATTTCGCCACTCTCCTTAGGAAAAGTTTTCACGTTGAATTTTAACTTTCTAAGCTCCTTTAAAGGACAAAGTTGTTATCTTCTATAATTATCTTCATTTCTTTTTCTTCAAACTCTCTCTCTCTCTCTCTCTCTTTCGTCAAGCTTTACGTAATATTAGTCACGTCACTCGAAACTTACTGTTTCACGTTTATAAACAGATTGTTTATTTAAAAAAAAAATAACGTATTTTCTAAGTTGAAATTTTTTTTCCACGTTCTTGCTATTTTCGAAACATCAGTTTTTAATTTTTTATTTTTAGTTCTTCAGATTTTTGTTTCATTTTAGATTTTCAGTTTTTTTTTCAAGAATACAAAAAAAAGGTTAAATTCATTATTTACAATTTTCAAAAACCAATTAAATAAATATTTAATAATTATTATTTTTCTACGGAAATTAAAAAACAAATATATTTATTTATTTATTTCAAGTTAAAAAGGAATAGATTATTTCCCCTAAATAAAATTGTACTGCATATGTGGCGTAAGTTTTTTTTTCTCCGGTCCTTTGTAAAATAATGGTGAATACCCGCAGCAAAAAAAAAAGAAAATATAAGAGCAATTTGAAAAACGAGATCGAATTCGATAGTGTGAAATTCAGTTTCCGAAGTAGTGGCTTTTGGTTAGTAAGAAAAGCCCAGTAGAACGGAAACCCCGAGGCGACTGATTTCCGTGGAAAATGCGGGGACTGTGCCGGGATTAAGGGTCGACTCGATGACTCTTGGCTGCCGCTTGGGCAAATTAATTCCCATTTACGTGAACACGCTCAAATTCTCGGGAGAAATGGTCTCGAAACTAAAAAGAGGGCAAAAGATTTATTTCACCTACACGCGAGTTGCATTTAGTTTCGCCAACTTTTATATGTAATTACATATGTGCGCCACACCACCACTACTGCTAAAAATACTACTTTTTTTCCTATTATTTATTCCCCTCTCCTCCCGCTTCTTAATTCGTTCGAAAAATATTTTTTTCCTTAAAAATACATCTTTAGTTTATAAATCACATAACTTGTTTCTACTTTTCCCCTTTCATTATTTTAGTAAAAATAATTTTTTTTCAGGAAAAAGATCATTTTTCCCACTTTATGTTTTTTCCTACTATTCTCACCCTCCTCTTCACCTCCCTTAATAGAATACTATTTATTTATTTATTTTCCACTATTTATACAAAAAAATATTTATTTATTATTTTTTATATTAAGTATTATTTAATATTATTATTATTCACAAAAAAAATTATTATTACATTTCTTTTTAAATAATGAAAAAGACGATTAAAAGTGACAAAAATTTTGATTCTCGTGAAAAAAAACAATAAAATGAATCTTCATTTTTCTTAATTTGCGAAATAGATAACGTTTGACAAACGATCAAAAAGCAAAGGATATTAAAGCGTAAAAGTCGAGTGTTTTTCAATACATACAATTGGGTCAACAACATTTGTTTTTGATGAAAAAAAAAAATAATTTCACTCACTCAGAAAGTATCTGTATACTCGCATTTTGAAAACATATTTACGATATTAACATTTTTTTTTGTATTTAATTACTAACTAAATATCAAATAATAAATATTATTTTATAATTAAATATCAAATTTTTTGTCTAAAATTGAAAATTTTAACATTTAAAATTTTTAATTGTAGAAAAATGTGTGCATTTCAATAAAGTTAATTTTGTCCTCTATAGATTAATTAACAAACGGAAAGAGAATATAATTTTGTAAAAGTATTTTCCAATTTGGGGAAAAAGTGCAACAAAGCAAAATTTTGTTACAAAAAAATAAATTAAAGAAAAATTTGTTTACCGAATATTAACTCTGTAATAATTTCCCAAAATTTCGAAATGAAAACGAAAATAATTAATTTTAGTGAAATTCATCAAAAATTATATAAATTAACAGTGAAAGAGAATAATATCATATATTACCAATGTTTTAAAATTTAATACTACATCAATTTATTATGCAACAAAATGAAAATTTAACAAAGCAAAAGTTTCATACATAAGTATGAAATTAAGTGTAACTAAATTTATATTTTGATAAACATAAATAAATTATTAAATATCTCATTATAAAAGTTTTCGTTGATAATAATTAACAAGCAAGCTTTGTTTTGCAGCTTTGTTACACTTCGCTTGACTGCTAGGAGGCAAAAGCTTGTTTTGAACACAACTATAATCCTTATAAACTACTGAATAATACTCCCACGCACTCACTCTAAAAATATTTACACGAGACATAAACGAATACTTGTCTATTTTGTCAAAGAATTATTTTTTCTATCAAATATTTTCTTTCAATACTTAAACTATTCGTTCGAGTCGTACAATTTATTTAATTTAAACAAAAATCAATTTCATTTAAAGGAAAATAATTTGATTTCAATGAAAATAATAATTTCCATTAAAATCAAATTCATTGAAATTTTCCACAAATGAAAATATTGTTAATTGTTACACTAAAATTAGATAAAGATAAATAAAATTTAAAAAAAATAAAAATTAAGTAAAAATTAAAATTAAAGTAAAATTAAAATTTTTTTTCTTTGAGAAAATATAATGAAGAAATAAGAAAAAAAGAGAAGAAGGGAAAAACCGAAAAAAACCTATACAAATTGTCGATAGAATACGTAAATAAATGATGTAGATTTTCTAATATCGACGCTGGAAAATTCAACAAGCTTATATGTATATATGAAAACGTATACTCGTCTACAATTTTCTCAAGATCAAACTGATATTGACTTCAATTTCATTCTCGAACCGTCCCTTACAACTTTACTCCATCTAAAAATGTCAAGTACTTTTGTATAAAACCTTCCCTTTTCACTTTCTCGACAATTTCCCGTCTGATACAATTTTTCTCATTCACTATTTTTCCCATATCGATAAAAAAAATGAATAAAAATGTCACTGATTTGTAGAAAAATTAAAAGCAGTCATTAAAATACTATCGACCCAACTGTATTTTTTATTTTTATTTCTACTGAAAAATATTTTAAATTAAAATTACTTTTCCCTCTGTCTAATTAATATGGACTTTTCCACTCAAATAATTATTGGTATGTAACATTAGAAAATTTCTGCCAGAATTGCATTTTTGTTTTCAAATTTTACGTTTTCTTTAAACATGAAAGTTAAAATACTAAAAGTTAAATTTAAAAACAACAAAAAAATTTATATTTAAAATTAAATATACATTTTTCCTACTGAATTAAAAAATATGTTTTAATAAAATTCAAATATAACTGTATACGTTGAAAAAAAATTTATTTGATTCAAAGAACCGATTACTTGATTATTTTCATATAAATATTTGCTTGAATTAACTAATTTTTATTTACGTCAATTAAATAACATTTACGTTTCAATTATTGACATTGTAGATTCAAATAAAGTTTACTCGATTCAGGTAAATATTTATTTGATTCAAGTAAAGTTGAATTTAATTTACTTGATTCAGATAAAAATTTATTTAATTCAAGTGAATTTGAATTAAATAATTTATTTAATACTGATTTTATAAAGTATAATTAAATAATTTGTATAAAAGTATAATTAATAATTGACTTGATTCAAAAAAATTCAAAATAAATTTATTTAATTCAGGAAATATTCAATTAAATTTACTTGACGCAGATGAAAATTTATTTGATTCAAGTAAATTTGAATTTAATTTACTCGATGCAAGTAAATTCAAATTGAATCCACTTCATTCAGATAAATTCGAATTAAATTTACTTGATTCAAATAAATTCAATTTCTTTGACTCAAAAAAAATTTATCTGATTCAAGTAAATAATTATTTGATCAACAATCTTACTTTCTTCAAAACAAACAATCGATTATTTGACTAAAAAAATTTTTGTTTTCCCTATAAGTTTTTCTTTCACAAAAATTATTATCAAATCAACAAATTGAGAAATCGAATCTCCTTATTTGTTATATACAAATGAGAAAAATACGTTTGGGTTTTTTTTTCTTTTTTTTTTAAATTTACACGAGGGAAATGTGAACATGGACACATGTGGGTAAACGATTGCAACCGATAGTTCTGTGAAATGGATAGAAGTTCAGGAAATAGGATTCGAGAAATAGCTCCTGGGGAATGTACAAAGAAAACTGGTGCCCAATGAAACTTTCTGCGAATCTTCTCTCTCTCTTTCTCTCTCAATACTTCTAAAAAGTTTCATGAAAATGTAAACAAACGCTAAATTATGGATTTCATTCCGCATCATGTAACTCTCTCTCTCTCTCTTTCTCTCTTCTTTTTATACTTATTGTATTTTCAAACAATGTGAAAGAGGATGAGAGAAAGAGCTTTGTTTTCATATAAAATAGAAAAATCCTATTTTACAAGTCATCTCTTTGTGACTTTTGGAAAATTTTTCAATTTTAAAGAAACAAATATTTATTTCAATCGAAGTCAAGGATTTTTTTTTGCAGAAAATAATACTTTTGAAACAACAAAACACGAGCCGAGTAAATTTTTAATAATATATATGTTTAATTCAAGTAAAAAATATATTTTATTTTACTCAAACAGAAAATATAATTTATTTCATTCAAGTAAAAAATATATTTAACTTGACTCCAACAGAAAATATAATTTATTTGCTTTAGAATGAAAAAATTATTATTTAACTACAAAAAACTATTATTATTTTAAATAACTATTCGTAAAAAAAAATGTTTTTCTGTTAATTACAAAACATTTTTATTTTATAAATCACTATATTCAGTGGAGTAATCCAGTTCAAGTCAGACAGAAAGAATTTTAGAAAATCTAATTTTCTATAGAAATAGAGATAAAAAATTATTCAGTAGAAAAATCCAGATGTAAAATATTATCAGTATTTTTCAATAGCAAAAATATATGTCTATTCTGACAAAAACAAAAATTTAATTTACCAACTTTTTTCAACAATTATGAAACAAAAAAGAATTTTTAGTAGTACAAAACCTTTGTGGTCAGACATTCACGGAGGTTTAATATTATTTGAAATACTTTTTAGTGAAACAAACAAGTTTAGTCAGACAGAAGGAAAAACTGAATTTTCCTACTTCAATAACAATTATTTTACCAAAATAAAAGTTATTTCAATAAAATAAAATTTATTTTGTTAAACTAAAAACTATTTATTAAATTAAAAAATATTTTATTAAAATAAATACTCCTTCATTAAACTAGAAATTATTTTATTAAAATAAACATTATTTTATAAAATTAAAAACCATTTTATTGAAATAAAAAATATTTTATAAAATTAAAAACTTTTTTATTAAAATAAAAATTATTTTATAAAATTAAAAACCATTTTATTGAAATAAAAAATATTTTATAAAATTAAAAACTATTTTATTAAAATAAAAATTATTTTACAAAATTAAAAACCATTTTACAAAAATAAAAATTATTAAATTCAAGTGAATATTTTAAGAAAATATTTTCAGAAAAAATCCAAATTGTTAATAATTTAACCCAATATAGTATAGTTGTAAAAAAAGGAGAAAAATTGCTGAAACATGAAATCACTGGCTTCATAAAATGACAAACGATTTTTTTCCATAAAATCCCCTTCTTACCTAACGTTGAAAATTTATGTTACAAATTTATCTTGCAACTTCAAAATGCGAAATTATACTTTCTTCCGACGGAATAAAATTATGCGTACACAATGAGACCTAAAATGCATTATTAAATTCTGCAATATACATTTTTCAAGACTTTTCTTGTATATATTTCAATTTCTCCACTCCAGTGTATAATACACCATTTTTTTCCGTTCAACAAATAAAATAAATGTTTTTCTCTCTCTCTCTCTCTCTCTTACTCTCCTTTCACAAATTACATAATCTATTCAGAACATTAAACTATTTTTAAATATGTCCACTTCACCTGTTTTAAATTACATAAACGAAATAATAATTCAAAAAAAAAAATTCTCATTATGATATTCTTTTTTTTCAAATAATTGGTTCCATTAAAAAGAGACTCTATTGGAAAATTTATTTAACATGGTACTTGTAATTATGTTAAATTTTCTGTAACATTCTTCAAATTGGCAAAAAAAAGAGAGAAAAAAAATTCCCTTTGTAATTTTGTTAGTTAACGGTAATGTTCAAAATATTCTCTTTTGAAAATCGAGCTTATAATGCAGTTGCACTAGAATGCATTGACTCGTTTTATTTTAATTCATTATCATGGCTTTACCTTTTTTTAGCAGAGTATTTATTACAATACTTTTCTGTATTTTACAATAAAGCTGAATTTTTAGTTAAATGTAAATTTCCAAAAATAATAAAATTAAAAACGCGATTAAAAATTTTTGTTTAATTGGTTAAAAAAAATTGTAAACTGAAAAGAGAATTAATTTTAATTACCAAAAAAAAAACGAACAACGTTTTATTATTTTAATTTTTAAACGAAAAGCTACTAAAATAATAATAATAATAATAAATAATAATAATAATTATTATTATTATCATAATAATAATAATAATTTTTCTCTCCCTTTTGCTAAACTGTAAATTTGTCAAAAATTTAAATCACGATTTCTCAGATTTACCAGCTTGTTTTGATAAAAATAAATGAAGCGATGTAAGGAGAGGGTGGGGGTTAGGGGGACGGAAACTTATAAATTTGATACGGGGTCAAAGATATATATTTCTAAGAAAGTAATTGTAGCCACACTTGGTGTGACCACTTTTCCGTTTCTCCTATGTCACATGTGGTTGCATCCGGCACAAAACAACTCTCATCTGGAAATGCGTGACTAGTACATTCATACATATATATATATATATATATATATATATATAAATAAATTTATTGTATGTATTATATATATAATGAAAATTATTCAAGTGCACGAAATACTGCGTACTTAACGTAATTTACGACTACACGTTATTTCAGTTTTAATGGATTTCCCCTTTTAGCCGAATCAAAATGACATTGTCCTTTAAATTTAACACATTGTCAGTTAAAACATTGTTGTACCATTTTTTCCCCCCTTATACACTTTTATCCCTCGAGAAGATAAAAAAAATAAAATACCCGAAAAAAAGGATTTTTTGTTAATGAAATTGTTTTAATTTTTTTTTAATCTTTAATTATTATTTTCCGCATCTAAAAAAACAATTGTTTTAAAAATAAAATCTTTAATTATTATTTTCCGTATCTGGAAAAATGTTATTGAAAAATTGTTTTGCCCTTTAAAGCATTCAATAAATAATCATATTTACAGAAAAAAAATTTTTTTCCCTTTTTAAACTATATATTTTTTAAACTCAAATACAAAATAGAACTTTCCAAAAAAAAGAAGAAAATAGAGAAAAATCAAAATATTTCAATACTCTCTTTTGAGATAACAAAAAAATTCATTTTATTGGAAAAAATAAATGAAAAATCTCCATCAATGAAATTGATTCAATATGAAAAGTAAGAGAAGAAAAAAAAAGAATATATATGAAATTCTGTGAAAAGTAAATATTTTGCCACTGCTCATCAATGCTTAAAGAATGATATATTAATTGATGACTATGAGGAGTAGAGATATATATTGAATATTTATTTATCAAGAGCTGAAATGCAAATTTATTGAATCACTGCAATAAAATGTGTCGTTCTGTTAATTGAATAATTCAATTACTTAAATTGAGTAACTGATCGATTCCATGTATACGCAGTGAGTGTAAGCAACTGACCCGATGGACAAACAATTTATTAATAGCATTTACATTCGGACGAAATATAAATTTAATTTTCAAAGTGAGAAGAAATAAAACAATAATTATAATTATACTAAAACAAATGCAATTATTATATTGAAACAAATATAATTATAGTAATTGAAATTTGAATTAGAAAAATATTTATATTATTATTAGAAAATTAATTAAAGCAAATCTATTAATGATTATATTAAAATAACCATTCGTTTTCGTTTTTCTCCTTCACTATAATTAAAATAACATATAATTGCAGTGAAACAATTATAATTCTATAAAAAATTATTTGTTTAAAAATATTTTAGTTAAATAGTAAACTTTTAATTTTATACAATTGAAATTATATTTTAGTTCAGATTATATAATAATGTCAAATAAGAAAACCAATAATTCTCTTACATCTCATTCGCAAATTTGAAATTAGTTTTTCAAACATTGAGTAAATTTATTTTTCGAAATTCTTTGAAATTAAGCATACTACTTTAAATTTGTTTAATAACTCTTCAAACAGTAATTTTCCTTGCGTTTACTATTAAATTTTCATTATATAAAACGAACAGAATTTAGACTGAAAATTTAACTCGCACTTTTATCTTTTTAATATCTCTCCAAATAAGGTTATTTCGTTCGCTCTAAATCGAAAATCCTCCTTCTTACAAACAACAATAATCCTCTAAAATTCCTTGCCTTTTTATATCTTTTTTTTTCTTTTTTTTTTTTTTTTGCTTTTCTATACGAATGTATATATAGACAAAAATCCCTTGAAACTTTCCCCAGGAGTAAAAGAAAGCTTATTACCTATTTTCCACGAGGCTCAGGAAAAACACCAATTTCCACTTAATTAATCGCATCATTTTCCAAGTGATTAAATAATTTTCTATTTTATTCGTCTCTTTAAATATGCTTCTCAAAACTCTTTCTCTTTCGTTTTTATTTAATTCTGATAAAATTAATGTGATATTATTTTACCTTAAAATGTTAAAAAGGAGTTTAGTATTTTTTATTATTTAGTAGAAATACTGTTCAAAACTATAGTAATTGTTCAAATTCTTAATGTTATTTAATAAACAATTGTTTACCTATTATTTAACAAATATTGGAACTCAAATTATTCATAAATATACCAATTGAAATTACGAAAAATATACTTTTCCTTGAACTACCAATTAATTAAGTCTATTAAAAAAGAAAAAATTGTTAATTGTTACCAAAACTACAAACTTGTAAAATAACGACTGTAGAAAATTTTATCGACCAAACTACCAATTGTTGAATTTATTACGTTATTAAAATTTAACAAAAACTACCAACTATAAAATAAAAATAAAAAATACTGCTAACTGATTTTATTACAATATTAAATTGTTCTCTAAACTACCAACTGTTAAATTAAATTGTTCTCTAAACCACCAACTGTTAAATTAAATTGTTCTCTAAACTACAAACTGTTAAATTAATAAAATAGAATTTTCCAACTATTTATCCCAGTACATACAAAATCCAAATTCTAAATTTGCCACGAAACAAAAAAGTATTTACATTTTGCACAACGTACAATTGGATTTCAAACTACCAACTGTTTAATTAATCTCGAGAAGAAAACGTTGCTTTAAACTACAAATTACTAACTACAAAACTACTATTAAAACTACAAATTGTTAAAATAAAAACCTTCAATTCTTTCCTAAAATTGCATCCATGAAATTAATAAATCTTTTCAACTATTTGAACCAACTAAAAAACTAAATCAAATTTTTAATCTACTTCTTAATAAAGAATCATCAAAATTTTTGCATAACACACAATTGGTTTTCAAACTACCAACTGTTTAATTAATCACAAAAGAAAACGTTCCCTAAAACTACCAATTTTTAAATCCAATATAGTACAAATAAAACAGTAATTAAAATTATCAACTTCTGAATTTGTTGAGCAAACAAAAAACGGAGACAAAAACAACCATTAAAACTACCAATTGTGAACTTTAATTCAAATAGAAAAAAATTGAGACAAAAACCATTTAAAAAAGTACCAATTGTTAAATTTAATTCCAATAGAAAAAAATTGTCACAAAAACTATGAATAAAACTACCAATTGTTAACTTTAATTCTACTTTCTAACAGAAAAAAATTGAGACAAAAACAATTAATAAAACTACCAATTGTTAACTTTAATTCTAATAGAAAAAAATTGAGACTCTCTGAAAATTCAGACAAAAACCATTATTAAAACTACCAATTGTTATGAACTAGCAATTTCTCTAAATTCAACATAAAAACAATTTCAAGTTCAGCTAAGCAAAAAATTAATTTTTTTAGCGAAACAAAAACAAATGCATTTAAATCAGAATGTCCATAAAAGTGTTTTTTTAAAAAGAGAAACAGAGAGAGAGAGAGAGAGAGAGAGAGGGGGGAGAGGAAGAAAAAAAGAGCAAAGAAACTGGAACGTGAAATGGAATTCGCAGCTATTTACAAAGCAACCTAACGAGTCACTTTTAAAAAAGTAACTTGCCCAACAGAGTACTTGTATTCTCGACAACCTAAAGTGACTATAGACTGAAATGTACATATATATATATATAGTAGTAGCATAGTGGAACGGCCGGGACATGGACATCAAGTGACTACCAAAAGTTGGAAAGTGTGTGGAGGGTTACATGCACAGTTTGGATATGGTGTTGGGGAAAAAGGGGAAGGGGAAGAGTTGGCACACTGTATAGGGCATTTCACGTTCTCTCTTGTACGTGGTGACACAGTATATTGACTGAAAGGGGTGGATTTTGCGCTCCCCGTACAATTTGACGCGACTGCGCAAATCAGAGCCGTTGGCTCGCGCGCGTTACACATTCCCACCCCTGGAAAATGCATTCACTACGTAGATTTCTCTTGCCGGTATTACCCGCTTCTCTCATTGCATCCTTCTCGTCTCTCAACGTGGCCCGGGCTCACTATAACTTTCCTTCTACCTCTGGCACTTTCTCACCAACACCATGATTTCCTCTCTCTCTCTCTCTCTCTCTCTATTTCTCTCTCACTCCTGTCTATACGCTTTTCCCGAGAAACCCAGCAACCCTTTAACTATGTTATTTTCTCCCCCTTTCTCTCTCTCTCTCTCTCTCTCTCTCTTTTCTAAAACGAATTTCCTCTCTTATGAATTCAAGTACCTCTCTCTTGGTTGCTACTTCCTCTCTGTATCAAGTTTTTTCGCAAAAATTCCTCTTTCTCCCTCTAGTGTTTCTCGTTCGTTGACTGCAAATATTTTTCTTTTTTCTAAATAAAAATTTCTGTTTTCCTTAATTTCCAAAGGGGCAAAACTTATTTTTATCTCAAAAATAGATAATTTGTTTTTCATCCTCGAAACTTTTCAGATACATTTTTTAATACGCTGCAAATAAAAAATGTATCTAATTCAAATAACCGATGACTTGATTATTTTCGATTAAATACACTGAAAAAAATCGTACAAATCCAAGACATTCTCATTTTTTCTGCCAATTAAAAAATTTGTTTGATTTAAAATTAAATGAACAATTACTTGACTATTATCAATTTATTTATTTACATATTTACAAAAATCTGTTCCGCCAGTCCTAGTGGAATTAAATATTTATAAATAAATTAATAATAATCATTAATTAAATATTTAATTTAATCAAATCATATTTATTGAAGTCAATTAAAAATGATATTTACTTCAAATAATGAAATTATACACTGTAAAAAAAAGGAGTTAAATTTTAACTCCCCAGGGAGTCTATAAAAGTCGCACCCAATTTGGGAGTTAATGCCAGGGGAGTTAAATAAAAGGAGTTAAAATTTAACTCCTAAATGCTAACTCCCCATGGAAAAAATAACTCCCGTGGGTGTTAAATGAAGGGAGTTAAAAATTGACTCTCTTTTGGAGTTAATTTTTAACTCTAAAAATTTAACTCCCTACTCCCGAGTCCGTTAACTCCCTAAATTTTTTACAGTGTATTAGTTCACTGAGAAAAATTGTTTTTAATTCAAAAATAAGTAGGCAACAAAAAAGATATGTTTGAATTAAACATAATTTTTCTAGAATCAAATTTATTATGTATTCAATCAAAAGTATTATATGTTTAATTCAAGGATAATTTTTGGTTGACTGTATAACAAAGATAATTATGATTGATTCAAAAATATAGTTTTCTCAGTGTTTAATTGACTCCAATAAATATTATTTCATTCAAGGAAATATTATATTGATAATAGTCACTCCATTATTTACACCAAACAAATTTTTTTCACTGTATTAACAAAACTTGTTCTGTGCATTTAATTGAACCAAATAATATGTATTCACAGTTTTCTTGACAGTATCAAATTGATACTATAGTGAATCAAGATGATGCCAAAAATCTTGATTAATTTTTTATTTGATCACATTTTTGTTATCAATTCGTTGCCATTTGATACTTTTAAGTTTTTAGTGTTGGAGACAATTAAATGATATTTTCTTCAAATACAGAAATTTTATTGTTTCGGATACCATTTAATTGACTCCAATTGTAATATAACTTGTTTAAAATGTAAATATTTAATCAATCGGTTATTTGAATCAAATAAATTTTTTTTCATTGCATATGACTTTTTTTTAATAAGTACGAAATATTATATAGTTACACTGCGTTATTTGTTATTTATTCCAATTCTTATTTTCGTAGTAATAAAAAATAATTAAATTACATTAAATTAAAATTCACTTGAATTTCAATTTAATAATTAACTTTAATTTAATTTAAAATTTAGTAAACTTTAATTAAATTTATTTAAATTTCAATAAAGTTATTTGACTTCAGTTTAAATTTCATTTTATTTCATAATTCATTTTTCCGCGTTTATTTAAAAATAGATACATCAACTACAATTGTATACAGTTAAAATAGAAAAAATTTAAATAAATAGAAATTAGTAAAAATAGTATTTTTATCATAAAAGAGTGCATTTCAAATACATTTTTCATTTATTTTTAAGGGCATGTGAAATCAGATAACTTCAATTATTGATACATGTATTAATATTTCCACAGGTTTTCATAAAGAATATAAAAATAAATTTTGACAAAATACTAGAAAAGTGGTATTTTATTATTTTAAATGTTAATTTAAATTCGATTGTCTTTTTTTTCTCGAAAAACATCAAACTTTTTATTTAATGAAAAATAATATTTTCAAGCAAATTTTTAGCTTCAAATGAACTAGATACCCAGTGGGAATATTCATACATATATATAGCAATTGAAGTTGTCTGGTTCCACATACCCTTAATTACAATTATATTTTTTAAATAAAAAAAATTGAAAAAAATATATAGTAATTTTTACATTTTTGTAAAGAATATTAAAAAAAAAAATTTTCTTTCATTATAATGTTCTTGTTTAAAAAAACATTTACTAATTTTAATTAGAAACTAAATTTTTTATTTTCAATTTGTAAATTTTACTAATAAATAGTAATTTCTACTAAATTATGAAATAAAATTTACTAATAAGCAGTAATTTTCACTGAATTACAAAGTGAATTTTTTACAAAGTAAATTTTTCTAATACTCTCAAAATTTTAATTAGTAAACTTATTTACTAACAAATTAGTAGGAATGACTATTTATTAGTAAAATTTACTAATACAAAAGCAAAAAGTCAGTCAGTAAATTAGTTTAAATTACTATTCATCTATTGGCAAAATTTACTAATTCGAAATAAAAAATCAGCTACTAATTCAAGTTATTAAATATTTTTACTATTTAAATTTTCGAGAGTAAAATTTAATGTTTTAATTTTCTCTAAATATATTTATTTCTTTTTTCTTCCTACAGAAGACTTCTTAACGTATTCTAATTGTAAGCAAATTTTCCAAAAGTAGTCTTTTGGATAAAACGTCAATTTTTTTTCCCTTCCATCCAGATTTTCTTGGATTAAATTTTCTCTTTTGGAGAGCAATTTTATTTTTTTTCCCCCATTTTTGCTGTAAAACCCTCGTGCACTCTCGTTTAGATATGAAAATCACTTCCCTTTGGATAAAAATTTACTCTCATAGTTATATTTCTCTCCTCCTCTCTCTCTCTCTCTCTCTCTGACTCTTTTTGTCAATATTAAATGAGAATTTTCTCTTTCTATTTAATATAAAATTGGATACAAGTACCTTTCGTTTAGTACAAAGAAAAATTTCCTCATTCCCTCTCAAGATGTGGATAAAAATCCTTTAAGGAAAAACATTCTCTCCTCTTCTCCTCTTGTAAGGAGAAACAAAAAAAAAATTTTTCTTTTCCTTTTTCAAATTATAATTTTTCGTTTTCTGATTTACGAAAATTGGCAAGAGATACATTTTCCGGAAAAAGCAATTTTTCATGTTTGCTTTGGAATTCTATTTTTCAATTAAAGAGAATTTTCTCTCAAAGTGGAAAATTTTTTGACACCAGGTGAGAGAAAAAAAAGGGAGGAGAGGGAGGGTAAAAAAAAAGACTATTGCACAAAAAATCTCTTTTCTCGCTTATTTTTCACCTCGGACTTTCTCCTTTTTTTTCTTTTCTTTCTTTCTTTCTCTCTCTCTCTCTCTTTTCTCCTGGAGTATTCACTCTGTAATTTCCTGTTCACTTTCTGTCTCTCCTGGCACTCATTCCGTCTCGATCTTCTCTCTGGGGGAAAATAGCGCGTTAAAGGCATGCCTCGATGACAGGTGCGGATCACGGGACTTGCCTCGAGTGCCGGTGCTGTCCGCGATAGCGCGCTATTTCAACCACAAAAGGGATTCTCTCTCTCTCCCTCCCTCCCACCTGACAACCACCCTCTTTCTCTCTCCCTTACTCTCTCTCTCTCTCTCTTACTCCCCCCTCTCCTCGACCAAAAATCGCCTCGCCAGTCCCTATGGATGGTGTGCTCCTCGAATGAGTTCCGCACCAGTCCAGAACGGGATTCTCGCGCGGAATCTAGTGTATTTATAACACGGTTTTTCGCAAATAGTGTCACTGGAATTTTCCTCATCCCCCCACATCTCTCTCTCTTTCCCTAATATTGAAACGTGTTGTTTATGTGATGAATGTGATTTAATGGTTGATCCGCTCAAACTTTTTTGGGTTATAACCAACAGCACATACCTCGGTAGGTCCAAAGATCATCATCAACACTATTATTATTATTATCATTATTATTAATATTATTATCATTATTATCATTATTATTAATATTATCAATATTATTATCATTATTATTATTATCATCATCATCATCATCATCATTATTATTAATAATAATCCCTTTTACTTTTTAATTTTCTTACGTTTACCTTTTTAATCCCTTTTACTATCATTTATTTTTTCAAACCTGAAAATTTTGCTAAATTAGAAATTAATAATAAAATGCTAAGAAAATCCTAATCTCCAATTTAAAAAAAAAATGCTTTTTTCCTATCATCTATTTTTTCAAACCTGAAAATTTTTCTAAATCTGGAATTAATAATAAAATGCTAAGAAAATCCTAATCCCCAATTTTAAAAAAATGCTTTTTTCCTATCATCTTCTTTTTCAAACCTGAAAAATTTTTTTAAAGTAGAAATTAATAATAAAATGCTAAGAAAATCCAAATTAAAAAAAAATGTTTTTTGATTTCATCGCCAAAGTTGTATACAAATAAATTAATCCAACAATCAGGATGGTTTAAAAGTGAAAGACGCTGTAATTATTTGGATGATAAACGAAATAGGAAATTTGGGAGGGAGTGAAAGGGGCAATAGTGGTCAGAATATACTAATGATAGTGACAATAATTGATATGGGAATAATGGTACTATTAATGGTGATAATACCACTATTGATGATTATAATGGTACTGTATGTTCCCAACAATACTATATATAATGGCCATAATAATCCGATTCTAATGATTATTCCCTTCAATACAAATTATTAAGTTTATTAATAAATAATCGAAAATTAAGAAGAGAATAAATCTAAAAAATAATAATACACGAATCAACTGTAAAATATTACCCCACGAAAAAAGAGGTATTAAACTTCTAATCCCCTTGAGATACGAATCTCATAGTTTGGAAATTTACTAAATTATTAACCAAATACAAAATCATAAATTCGTTCTGGTTCGTGGGTATTATACCGTAAGTGATAAAAGCATCATTGAAATTAGAGTAACAGATTATTCTGAAAATAATAATATTAATAATAATAATACTAATAATATTAATTATGAATACTAACAATATTAATAATACTAAAATATAATAATAAAACTAATAATAATACCAATTATAACAAAAATAGTAACAAAAATTGTTATAATATTGACAAATATAATAATAATTGCAATAAAAATGATAAATGTTGAAAATGAAGCTTTCAAGTTCAAATAATAATTTATTTCTTAATTAATTAACAATTATTTTATTTCTTATTCACTATTTGCTAAACTGAAAATTTTTTTTCTTCTTATTCAGAAATAAGCAGTCAACCAAAAAAATATGTTTGAATGAAACGTTTTTTATTACTGAATTAAACATAAATTTTTATTGAATCAAATGTATTATGTATTGAATCAAAATTATTATATTTAATAATTCAAAGATAATTTTTGACTGACTGAAATTGACAATTCAATTAAATCGAAGAAAATTATGTTTAATTCAAATAAATTGTTTTCTCAGTGCATTCGCAATATTTTATTTCAATTATTTTGACTCAAAATATTAATAATTTTCAAGTTTCCTTAGAAAATTTTTTAATAATAGCAATAAAAACTACAAGAATTAAAAATATGTATTAAATTTTGTAAAAATTATTTGTTTCATGTAAATATTTATTTGATAACGAAAAAGTAATCGTTTCTTTGAATCAAATAAGCTTTTTTAGTGTGCTAATGGTAATAATTAAAAACAACAAAAAACAAAAATAATAGTACCTAATTGATATATATTCAGTTAAAAAAAATGAACATTTATTTTTTGTTAACAATAATATGTAACAAAATTAATATAATCAATTTACGTGATTTATTGCGAGACCAAAATTTTCTCAATAGTCGTGATCACATGAAACACCGATAAATAATCACAGTAATCTTGATTTTCCCCCTAAATCAGAGTTATTCCCGTTTCACTGATAATCAGAAAATTTATTGGTTGACTATATTTCATGTGACAATTAGCGAACATAATCAATTATCAGTGTTGAACCATACGCTCATTTCACTACGTTAAATTTAATTTCAATACACGATGGGAAACTTTGAATAAATTGTGGCATTTATTTAATATAATGAAAATCATTTACGTTTTTTTGTTCCTAAAGTAAGAGCAAAATAATGAAAAATAGAACTTAATGAATTTTGATCTTCATTCAATGGAAGTAAATAATTAACATTTTTTTTCGTTGATAATAAATAACTAAATAAAAATAATAAAAAAAATAATAGTAATAATAATGAAAATGATAATAAAAATAATAATAAAAATAATAAAAATAAAAAGAATAAAAGTAATAAGAATATAAATAAATTATTTAATTTTTCTGGAAAGAAAATCATTAACATTTTTTTATTCCAGTGTAATAATAACGGTACAAACAAAAATAAACAAAGTATTAAAATTCTAATAATAAAAAAATCATAATTATAATAATAACAACAATAATAATGATAATAAAATACATTATCATCGTAATAATACGCAAATAACGATCATAAATATAATAATGTTCTTTGCGATGTTCATACTCATAATTGAGAGCGTAACCATAATTATAATTACAAAACAAGGCCATATTCTCTTGCATATAACCAACTTCCGGTATTATCATTTGAATTTTAAACAATTTTTAATTATAATAAAAAAGGGAAATCACTTTTTATTAACTAAACGTGAAACATGACAACAAAAACAAGTGACAGAGAAAAATAGTTCAAAAACATTAAAACAACTTCGGTTCGTAAAAAAATTTTTGTTAAAGACTTTAATAAAACATTTTTAATGTTGAATTGTTTCTCAGTTAAAAAACAATTTACTACATTTTAAAATTAAATAAATAAATTCTCCCTCCATAGTAAAACATTTTATTGACATATTTTTTTGAATTAAAACAATAAAGTTTCTTTTCATGAATTTCGAGTCGAACCTTTTTTGAAATTCACTATTCAATTACATTTCAAACTTTTCCAAATAAATGAAAAAAAAATGTCAAAAAACTAAAAACAAATTGTCAATAAAATGAATAAACGAAAATAGTATTCTTTTTGAAGTAAAACAGAGCGTACGATTAATCTCAAAAAGTCAAAACATAAAGAAAATGTCATTCTAAACAATCAGGTTTTGTTAAAATTTATTGATACAAAAACTTTATTTTAGATTTGATAACCAATTATCTAGAAAAATAAATAAATATATACAAGCTTACAAACTAATATACTATACGGATTTACAAAAAAAAAATAATAATAAGTAATCTCAATCCTCTCTCTATGTTACTGATCTGATTCAATTTCTGGGGATTCAACGAAGCAAGAAAAACTTTTTATAAAGAACTTTCATTATTTTTCCGTTATTATATTTTCCATTGTGTTCAACAATTTTACGAACTACGAAATAAAGTAAAATTCTTTTCTTCTTTCAATTGTTATAAATATCAAGAGTATTTTTCGTTTACAATAACCAACATTAAATAAATATAGTAAAATCTATATTTATATGAAAAAAAACAAGAATTAATTAAATCTTTTGATTTAGTTGATTATAATGGATTTTGATAGAATTTTGTTATTGAATATCAAATGTATCAAATCACAATTTTCAAAATACCGAAATAAACAAGTATCGAATATCGACAATAACAAGGAAAATGTAATTAAAAAAAGCAACAAAAGAAAAAACAATTAAATGTCAGGAAAAAAGACAAAAAAAAATTTAACAAATATATACATACAAATTTTTTTTTTCAAATAACTATCATTTCAGGGGAGTAAAAATTTTTTTACATTATTCAAGAATAGGAGAAAAATAATGATATTCTTTTGTAGTTGATAATGACTTCCGACTATGGAATTTTTTAATATTTCGCGCAATTTCCTTTGAAAAGAACCGTTTTATATCACTTTTCGCTTGTTTATTTCTCCTCTTTTGTCGATATTTTAACGAGCGTCAATGATACCCAATTACAAACATAATTATTAAATTTCCCTCTTGAGAAAATAAAGTAATCTCCTATTCAGTAAATACTACTCTCCTCTTCTTCTTTTCACAAAAAAAAAAATAAATAAAAGAATTTAAAATATTTTTCCTACAAAAGTAGATTCATTTTTTTTCTGCAAATAAAAACATTCATAAAAAGAATAAAAATATTTTTCTTTTCTTTCTACATTCAGTAAAAGAAATTCTTTGAATATTATGATGAATTACATCAGAGAGAAAAAATGTCAGAAATAAATAATAATTTACTACAAGTTTAAAATTAATGTTCTAATTAAAAAAAAGTGACACAAATTATCAACTGTCTTCAGAATAAATGATTTTCAACCAAAATATTTATTTATCTAACAATTTTTAATTTAACTAGAATATTTATTTATCTAACAATTTTTAATTTAACTAAATTATTTATTTATCTAACAATTTTTAATTTAACTAAAATATTTATTTATCTAACATTTTTTAATTTAACTAAAAATTTTTGTTTTATCAAAAATATTTTTTAATTAAATTAAACATTTTTAATTGCATTCAACATTTTTATTCAAAGAAAAGAATTTTTAATGTAAAAAAATATTTGTGTTAACTAATTATTTGAACTTTGATTAAAATATTTTTAATTTAATTAATTCTTCAACTATAATTCAAATTTAATTACTGAACTTATAGTAGACAAAAAAAAGGAACAATCGAGAGCAATCAAAATTCTCTACCTGTTATTATTGATAATTATTTGAAAACTCTTTAACACGTGAATAATATTAAAAAAAAAACTAAGTTGAACGATAATAACTTTTATTCTCAATAACACAGAGATTGAATTTTTTTTTGTAAATCCCCTATTGAAAAATCATAAAGAATGCCTTTACTGATCCCTCTCACACTTTATTCTTTCATTCGATAAAGCTTTTGCTGATACTTGATGCATGCCCATGGTGCTTTCAACATGAATTGATCATAAATGTTATTATCTGTACTTTTATAGATACTTAAAGTCTTGAAAAGTTATTGAAATTATTGAAAATTGACGATTATACATAAATTTTAAAAATCAATTTTTCTATCAATATAAAACAGTTTCACAATTACTTTAGAGAAAAAAAAATTTGTATTTTCATGTTTTCTATGAAGAGCAGAAGAAAAATCAATACTGAAATAAATATATCAGTTCTATAATATTTTTTTATAAAAATATTTGATATGGAAAATTTTTTATATTTAAATAACTTTTTAATGAAGTATATTTATTATAAAATATATTTACACTAAAATTTATCCATTTATTTAATCATTCAAAAAATAAATTTTTACCAATTGTTATTTCTTAATTAGTAAGAATATTAAAATGATATTGTTATAGAACATTAATAATAATAATAATAATAATATTAATAATTAATTATTAACAATTGGTTAATTAATATTAATTCAATTTTTTAAATAAAACTTCTTTTATTTAATTTAACCTTTAAATTAATATTAATATTATTAATACCTATAAATTAATATTAATTTATAAATGAACAATAACTAATGTTCTAAAATTTTTTTCATTTACTATAAATAATTATTCATTTATAAAGCAGAATAAAATCAGCCTCTAAAAGAATACCAACAACTATGCAAAATGAAAAAAACAAACCGATTAAAAAATGTTTCATTAAAAATTTTTCTCTTGTAAATTGGAAATATTATTTGAAACTTGGTAAAAAAAACTGAAATGTCAAAATTCAATCAAAGTCTCTATCCGTTAAAAATCGATGAAAACAGATTGGGGGTGTGAATCGGTAATCCTTAATCCTCCTAGACATAACTTTATTAGAAACTTTAATCCTGGCATTGAATCGACAATTTCCAATTTAATCCAACGTGAATTTCTATTCGATTCAGGAATTACTCATCGTGACAATATTGCTCGAAGAAGTGATTTGAAAACCGCAAGTTCTTGAATTCATATTATTAATCCCCGCGAATTCAACAATATATATATATATAGAATTTCAAATAATATCGAAAGATTACTATCGAATTAATACAACTTTTTATGTTTACAAAGATTTTCACACTTTCTCCATTCTATTATTGAAAATTTAATTAAACTTATCTAAAACTAAATTTTTATGCTCCAATTGCTAACTGTTCAAAACATTTAATTTTTGAAGTGAAAAAGAATTAAAACTACGAAAATGTAGAACTAACAATTTTTACAGCTAAAATGTGTTAAAACTACGAATTTTTGACGCTAAAAAGATTTAAAACCAGGAAAAATTAAAATTACCATTTTTTTAACGCTAAGAAAGATTAAACTACGAAGAGTTGAAACTACCAACTTTTAATGCTCAAAGTTAAAACTAACAATTTTTACTCTAAAAATAGTCAAAATTGCGAAAGGTTAAAACTACCAATTTTTGACTCGTAAAAGATTTAAAATTACGAAGAGTTCAAACTACCAGTTTTTGACTCTAAAAAGTGGTAAAACTACCAATTTTTGACACTAAAAAAATTTTAAACTAAAAATTTGTCTTCAAACATAATTAGTTCTCTTTCCAATCAGTTTTTGACACAAAGAACAATTAAAACTACCAACTATTGAAACTTCCAACTGAGCAAGTTTTAAATGAAAAATAATTCCTGAATTTAAACACTAAATAAAATTTATTCCGTTCAATAACTATTTCTGCCACAATCGCTATTTTTTTGAACGACTAATTATTAACGCTAAGAAGAGAATGAAAGAAAAGTTTAAACTACCAACTGTGGAAACTTCCAACTATTAAAATTTACTTCGTTCATAATTTTTTGTATTAATCATTGAAACAATTATTTCTCGAAACTGGAATTTTTGACAAAAAAAATTGTAAAAACTACCAACTGATTAAAAATAAAATTTACTTCTTCAAACTACCAACTGCTGGAGCTGACATAATGAAACAAAAAATTACAGTTTCGCTAAATAAAGCGAGAACTAAATTTTCAACTATTAGTAATAATTTTTTGTTTTATTATTTCAAAAATAATTACACAGAAAATATCAAATTTCAATTTTTGATTGTCGAAACGTAAAGTTTGGAAATTTTCAGAAATTCCCAGTATTCGTAAATATATTGTAGGTACATATATATATATACTTGATGTGCATTCATCACGAGAGTAACTTTGAAAATTAGTAAATTTATAATCGCGTATATATTTGAATCACGATTCACTCAACCTTTCATAATATCTATGTAAATCGGACGCATCTGAAAGTAGTTACACGTAATGAACAAAGTACTTGGATCTAAATGAGATTCCTTGCATTCTCGAGGACTTGTTTCCGGCAATTTAAGCACCACTGGCGCATTAAATTGCACTGATTAAAATTTTCCTGCTGAAAGAAAAACGCCCCATTGGAAAACTCTAATTGAATTATTTTATAAATGTGTGCTGTATTTATATATATATATATAAATATACATCAATACATTCAACGTACAAAAAGTTCAAATAAAACATTAATTGTCATTTTAATCTTTACTCTGCTTTCAAACCTCACTCTAAGTTGAATTTTTTTTTATTTTGGAATTTATCACCAAAAAAGGCAATGAGAGAATTAAATTATTTCTGTAATTTATTAATAAATAGTTTAATAATAATTAATAAATTAACAATATTATTTAATAGTAAATAAATTTCTTTGCGAATAAATATTTCTTTGCTCCAAATAAATATTCCTTTTGTTAGATAAATATTTTTTTGCTTCAAATAAATATTTCTTTGCTCCAAATAAATATTTCTCTGCTTCAACTAAATATTTCTTTGCTGCAAATACATATTTCTTCGCTTCAATTAAATATTTTTTTGCTTCAAATAAATATTTCTTTATCCTAAATAAATATTCCTTTATTCTAAATAAATATTAATTTGATTCAAATAAATAATTCTTTCAAATTAGTATTTATTTCTATCATTTATTTATTGACACAAATAAATATTTTTATCACATAAATTTTATTTAATTCGAACTAATTTTTATTTAAATTAATTCAAACCCTATTTACAACTTCAAGCATACAGAATTTTTTTACTTCGAATAAAATATTTTTCATTCAAAATAGAAATGATTTTTTACAATAAGTAAAATTTGTTAGCAAAAAATAGTGAACTAATATCAAAATTTTATTTTAAGAAATTATTTTTCAGTGTAAATTTTATATTTCCATTTATTGTTATAAACAAAATAATAAATAAAATAGTTAATTTGAAAAAACAATAATTACAACTTTAATAAATAATATATTGAGTTTTAATAAATACTAGATAAAGATTAATAAATAAGAGGTTATTCTTTCATAAGTGGAACTCAAACAATGAATTTTAAATTTTACTTTCAATTCATCAGTAAAATATTGTGATAAATTACTGCAATAATCGATGATACTTTAATTAAACATACGTACATATACAATATATAGTTATTCAATAAAGCGGTTTCAATCCATTTCAATATTGATTGCTATTTTATTCAACAAGAACTTCAATTGCTTTGATAGTTTCAATTAATCTTAATTTCATAATTTGTGAATATTGTCAATAATTTGAAATAATTTTCTTTTTAAAAAACAATTACAAATAACAATTTCGACTAATTCTTTTTTAAAAAATAAATTTCAAATAATAATTAAAAATAATTCCAAACTGGTGTTTAATATAATTCTTTTTTAAAACTAATTCCAAATAATAATTTAAAATAATTCTCTTAAAAAATAATTTTAAATTGTTCTTCAAAATAATTCTTCTTTAAAAGTAATTTCAAATAATAGTCGACAATAATTGTGTTCAAAAATAATTGCAAATTGTTCTTTTTAACTAAGTCTTTTTTAAAAGTAATTCAAAATAATAGTTGACAATAATTTTGTTCAAAAATAATTGCAAATTGTTCTTTTCATCTAATCCTTTTTTAAAAGTAGTTCAAAATAACTCTATTAAAACATAATTCCAAATTGTTATTTAAATAAATTATTTTTAAAAAAGTAATTCCAAATAATAATTTAAAACAATTCTTTTGAAAAATAAATCCAAATTGTTATTTTAAATAATTCCTGTTTAAAAATAATTCCAAAAATAATAAATCTAATAATTATCATTGTAGATTAAAATTTTTTTTCCTACAATGATTCAATCACTAAAAGCAAAAAAATATTTCTTTCTCTAATAATAATTTAATTTAATTCACATTGATTAACAACATCAACTATCGATGTTATAGAAGGGGCATAATAATTCCTCTCTTTCCCGAAAAAAAAGAAAATTGGAACACTAATTAAACAACAAAAAATTGAAGATAAATTCAAACGAATTTCTCCATCTATATTTTTATATTGATATTTTTACACATCACCGAATGTTGACCATTATCGTGCTCTCTCGTAAAACAAACAGACTTTTTTTTCTCTCTCTCTTTCCCAAATAAAAAAGCAGTTTTACGACTAAATATTTGATCCCATTTCAATTCGAGCAAAAATGTAAAATCAATAAACGCATATACAGCAATGTTGTTGTTATTTTTTTTTTTTTTTGCAAAGTACTTGTTTCAATTTGTATAAAGAATTCTTTTTTTTAAACCTGCTTGCATTATTGTACACAAAGCTAGAGGGGGAGGTGAAAAAAAAATGCCAGGAGCATATTATTTATACCTGGAGGGAAAATTCATCCAACGAACTGGGAAAATCCATTTACCACACCGACAATTACAATTTATGAGAAGCACTATATATACATTTCGGTATGGGGTTGGAAAATGGAGGGATGGTTGTGGGTAGTGGTTTAGTGGTGAGGAAGACATTGTGAATTCGATATTCTACAGCAGATACAATGTTGAAATCTACGCATTTCTGTTTGTTTTGCGTGAATATCAATACAAGAAGAGGAGGAGATGCTTTTGCCGCGAGGCAAAATGTGATGTGTCCAATTGACGTGTGCATATGTAATGACATGATTGCGTTGAAAGCGAATGCAAAAGCAGGTGCTAAATTCACTTTATGGAAGAATGATATATATTCAATCAGTTTTGAAGACTGATATTCAATTCAGAAATACCAGAGACATTTGATACCATTTTTTTATGCGATTTCAATAAAATGTCAAAAAGAAATAAAGCAATTGAGATCGAAAGGGGATTTTTTTTTCATGTAAGAAACGAAAGAAAATAAATTTTCCTAAGGAAACAATTTCAAAAAGTTACTCTCACAGTTCAAAAAAAGTAAAATGAATCAAAAATAAATAAAATATCAATAAATAAATTGTAAATAAATAAATTATTAATACAAAAATAAATAAATTGTAAATATATAAAATATCAATAAATAAATTATAAATAATGAAATTATTATTAAATGAATAAATAAATTGTAAATAAATAAAATATCAATAACTAAATTATAAATAAATAAATTATTAAGAAATCAAAACTAAAAGAATACAAAAAAATTATTAAGAAAATAATATCAGAAAATTACCCTAAAATAAAAAATTTAAAAAATCAATAAATAAATAATTTCATGTGAAAAAGTTCCCAGGAGTTAAAAAAATGAACACAAAAAATTCTTAAGAGTCACTTCAGTGAAATTTCGGGAATTTCTCGCTCCCGGGAAAATTTTTACATTAAATTAAATTTACAGAAAAAAAAGTTCTCTAACAATATACAATTAAAAAAAAATTACTCTAAAGTACAGACGCTGAAAATAAATAACATATTTTTTAAAAACATTAAAAATAAATAAAATAATAGAAAAAATTTTCAAATATAATTTCAAAACAATACTTTTCTGAGGAGGTAAAATTATCCTAAAAAGTGAAAAAAATATAAATTATTTAAAAAAAATACAAACAATTTTTTAAAAACATTTTCCAAAGATTACCCTAAAGTGAAAAATACAAAATAAATAAAAATAAATTATTAATAACCAAATAAATAGTTAATAAAATATAAGAATACAAAAAAACAAAAAAATTTCGAAACAAAAAGATTACAAAAAAATACTCTGATGTTAAAAATTAGAATTTAATAAAATGCCAAAAAAATGAATACCAAAAATTCTTGGAGTCCATCCTGGGAAATTTCGGGAATTCCTTGGTCTCATTCCCGAAAATTTTTTCATGTTAAAATAAATACAAGAATACGAAAATTCCGCAACGATACAAATTTCAAAAAAAAAAATTATTATCATTATTTTTAATAAATAATTATTTATTTATTTGCAATTTTTAACTTCAGAGTAATATTAAATAAACAAAATATCCAAAATTTTCGAAGCAAACAATTTTAAAAAATTACTTGGATTTTTTCCTCAATTGAACGAAATTTCGTTTCTATTTTTAATATTTAGAAAAATTACTGCACTCGATGTAAGAATAAATTAATATTAATTTAGTTAGAAATATGTTTTTGAATGTACACAAAACTATTAGGAAATAAAATTAAAATTAAACAAAGTAACAAAAAATGCTCCTTTTGAAAGAAATATTCCTCATTCAATTTCAACGTTTAAATCTTCAGGGACATTTAAAATAGAATTTTTAAAATAAATTCTCCTTTCTTTAATAAAAAGAAATTCTTGTAAAAAAATGTCCATTCTCTTGTTAACAAAAATAAATATAATTTTAATTCACATTGAAGGTTGTAAAAAATTTAATTTATTGTAATTTTTATTTATTTTTTTCCATTATACTTCATTAGAATATATTAGAAAATAAATGAAATAAAGAAATAAATAAAAAAAAAAATAAAAAATGCTGAAAATAGCCAATTTAATTTACTTTATTTATACTTTCTTTAATTTTTATGTATCTATTTTTCTTTTTTCAAATAAAATGTATTTTTTACTTGATAGAAATTTAACACGCAACTCGGGAAAAGATAAAAAAAATCCCCCTTTTTTCACGAGTTTACGAGAGTTCTTTTTTACGTTAACGGCACCTTGAAGAGCGGCGAAAAACAGAACCAAAGGAAAACTTGTGATTTCATTTATTTAACAGTCAGGTAACACATTTCATTGTAAATTTACAACATCGTTTTTTCCTCTTCTTCAACATCCATAAAATGGATGTAATTTATTTTCGATGAAACTTGTTGAATTTTTTTTTTACAACTCTTTCTACTCAATTTTATTATTCTCTTTCAAAAAAACTATTTTAATATGTTCTTCTTTTTAATTATAATAATGCCATAAACTATAAATTTACGCACGCATTTTTGTTTGATTTATTCACAGTATATATTGTGTATATAAATTGCAAATATTTGTCTTATTTATTAAAATTTAATTATGCACAAAAATTACAAAAATTAAATTTACAAAAACAACATTTGTAGGTTCGCATCAGTAATTAATAAATATTTTGCAAACCAACACTTTAATTAATTTTCCACTAATTTTGCAACAAATGTGCGAAAGAGAAAAAACGAAAGCAACGCTTCGCAAAAAATTCCACAGAAATTCATTATTATTTACTCCAAAGCTTTTATGTTATAATTAAATTCTTGTGAAATATCTTCTTCATGTAACTCAAATCTCAAGTTAAAGTCAACCAAACAAAGATGGGGAATCATAAAAAATTTTACATTTTCTCCATAAGAATTTCATACTATAATAAAAGAATTGAGGAATTAAAATTGTTTCATGAAAAACTAAAATTACTGCACAAAATTTTAAATTGTATACATTAAAAAAATTTCCATTTCCATAATATAATTTAATAGAACAGAAATTAAAAATTAAAACAGTTTAAAAATACTGTTTTTTAATTAATATTTATTTGACAGAATTTTGTCTTCATAATTATTTATTAAATATTTCTTATTATATTTATTTATTTTTATTTTTATATTTATTTATATTTATTATTAAATATTTATTTTTATAAAATGAATTTTAATTAAAAATTAAATTAGAAATAATCGATTTGAATAAAAAAAATTTTTTCTTTCAATTATTAAATTTTCCATTAATCCAAAATATAACCAAAAAAAATTTCCCACTAAAAAAAAGAAATCAGTGTATTAAATATAAAAACGAAATTTATAAAGTGCTAAAAGTAAAAATTTATCGGTTAATTAAATTCACCCATAGAATGTAATACCGAAAAAAAGTTTTCTAAAACGATGCTTATATTGTCAGTGTCAACATTTTCTCAAGGGCTTTTTTCTATCTCACTCAAAAAAAAAAAAAAATAAAAAAAAAAGTTGAGTGAAAATATTTTGAAACGGAATTGTGGCTTTCAGTGAGTAATCCGGGTGCAGTAAAGGTAGACTAGAGGGCAGTTCAATTAATTAAACGACCCTTTTGCCAGGGCACTAAAACCAAAGAGTGGAACGTGCCATATACAGAGAAAGTTTTATCAAGGCTTTTACCGAAGCTTGCGCTTGTATTATAAGCCGGCTTGTTTGCTTACGTAATGAGCATATCTTATCGTTTCAAGTTGACAACATATATCCCCAAAAACCAACTTTTCCTGCAAAATTTATCTTCCTTCGAGTACATAAATTTATTTCTAAATTATATGGAAAGCACTGTCTAATTAAATTTTCTCCAATTCTCATTTCAATGCAATTAAAGTATTTTCTCGATATTCACCGCACTCAGTGTAAAAAACAAAAATTTATTGTTTTTCAATGAAAATTTATTGTAAAACTATTCATTTAGTTACAAATAATTTTTTTTATTTAACTTAAATAAAATTTGTAATTAAACAAAATTAAATTTGTAATTAAAATAAATAAAATTTTAATTAAATTAAATACAATTTTCTTTAATTCAACAAAATTATTTCTCGTGATGCATAATGAATATATAAATACCAAAGACGAGAATATTTCTTTACACAAATAATTTTCCCCTTTGTCCCACATTTGCCCTCTTACATATACAATTTTACTTAAAGATCTCAAAGCTTGATAATGAAAAAGATCTCCTACTGCTTTTAATTAATTCCAACAAACGTGAAATAAGATTATTACACAGCAAATGAGTCAAGGGAGATAAAATATTTTTTTTACAAAAGGAAAATGAAATTAAACAATCTTAATCTTAGGCTGATAAAAAATTTATAGACACAAATACTATAAACAATTTGCAAACAAAAATTCTACAAAAAAAAAAAATTATAAACAAAAATTCTATAAAGAATTTCAAAACAAAAATTTTATAAAAAATTTATAAACAAAAATTCTACAAAAAAAAAATTATAAACAAAAATTCTACAAACGAAAATTATAAACAAAATTTTTATAAAGAAAATTATAAACAAAATTTTTATAAAGAATTTACAAACAAAAATATTCTATAAAAAATTTATAGACAAAAATTCTATAAACAAATTACAAACAAAAATTCTAAAAAGAAAAATTTATAAACAAAAATTCTATAAAAAAATTTTAAACCAAAATTACATGAAAAATGTACAAACAAAAATTACAAAGAAAATTTATAACCACAAATTATACTAAAAATACATTTTAAAAAATGACAAAATATATATTAAAAAATGACATAAAAAAATATATTAAAAAAAAAATTAAAAACAAATTTTTGGATAATTATAGCAAAAGAAAAATCCAAATGAACACAAAGGAAAGGAGTTAAAATTTCCTTCTCTCTAATAACAATTGAAAATATTGTTGTATTCCGACTGAATACAAATAATTTACAATTCAAAGTTTGATAATTGACTTTTGAACTGAAACATTTTGTTGAGGAACAGCAGGTAACTTTGAAACTGAAACTGCTGAATAAGAGCTTCCAATTTGTGCTCATCAAAGCCTTTAAGTTTTCAACTCAAGGGCTTTGGGTCTCTAACTACAAAGCCGTACACAGAAGCTAAAATTAAACCAATTTTTCCCAAAAAATGAAATCTCCTCAACTATATATTATTCCACTACCATTTATACTGTGTAAAATAAATCCATTTTCTTGTTAAAATTTCAAAGAAATTCCACAATTAGATCAAATTTTTTTAATTCCCAAAGAATTTCCAAAATTAGATAAAATTTTATTTATTTTCCTTGTTTGAATTCCCAAAGAAATTCCAAAATTAGATAACAATTTTATAAACTTCTTTTTTGGAATTCTAAAAAAATTCCACAATTGAATAAACTTTTATCAATTTTCCTTTGAATTCCAAACAAATTCCACAATTAGATAAACTTTTATTAATTTTTAATAAAATTTTGAATTCCAATAAAATTCAACAATTAGATAAACTTTTATCAATTTTGAATCAATTTTTGAATTCCAAAAAATTACACAATTGGATAACAACAATTTATTTAACTTTCATCAATTTTGATATTTGCAAAAAAATTTAACAATTGGATAAACTTTTATTAATTTTTAATGAATTTTTGAATTCCGAAAAAAATTCCACAATTGGATAGCAATTTATTTAATTTTTATCAATTTTTGAATTCCAAAAAAATGCCACAATTAAATATTTTCCTTTTGTTTATCTTTCACTTTTTTTTATCTCAATAAAACTTTATTGCCTATTTTCTAAATAAGTAAATAAATAAAATAAAATTAATAACATAATAAATAAAATAAAAAATAATGATAATTATGATAATACTAATAATAATAATAATAATAATAATAATAATAATAATAATAATAATAATAAATATAAAATAAAAATGAAAGTATTGATTGAAAAAACAAAAAATTTCGCTAATTTAACGAAATTTTTAGCTGCTTCAAGTACAATTAACACAGTAACTTCAAAAAACAGTAAAAAATGTCATAAAATCGTAAGAATCAATTCACAAAAATGTCAATACCTACAATAAATTGAAAATTCATAAACAATTTAATTTTTTCTCCTCTTTTCAACTGAAATGTAACTGGAAATTTATATATAAGTTATGCACTTGCCTGTGTGTCTATATGTATATATGGAGAAAACTTTCATGGAGCTTCATAAAGAAGCTTTATTACATTTTGAAATTGAGAACATAAAATGCATATAGATAATGTCTTTGACAGGAGTTATAAATTACTCTTTACTTTGGTTCGAGAATGATATTAATGACCGGCATTTATTTTTGCTTTTATGCATCTTCGGCACCCGGGGGTTACACAAAAACCTTCTCCTGAAAGCTCACTTTGTGTTTCATATAATAAAATCCAACTTTCCAAGCTTCAACTCACTCGCACCTGAAAAGTAGATGCTTTCGAGTAAAAGGAGCTTGCAACTTCTAAAACTTGAAAATCCATTCAGTTGGAATGCGAGAAACATTATATCGTTATAAAATGTTTATATTACTTTTCAAAAGTCTCTCTCACTCTCTCTCACTTTCTGTCTTTTTTTTAAATATAAATAAATTAAACCACCAAGTGATTCTAAATCCACTTCAACCGACTAGAATGTCATATACTTTCTATGTGTTTTGTTTTATTCGACTTGTTACTTTGGCCTTTAAATTATTCAACTTTTAAAACATTATCTCTCCCTCTCTCTCTCTCTCTCTCCCTTTCTGACTTGAAAGTACTTGAAATAATATTCTTGAATCGTTTATGGGAGATTTTACATAGTTTCTTGTATATATTATTATTGCATTCAGTTTTTGTTCGAAAAATGCGAAAGTAATATATGAATAATGTATGAAATGAGTATTAGCGAGAGAGACAGAGCGAGAGTCAGATACTTTGTTGTAAAAATTCGAGTTCCCTGTAGATAATCAGGAGAAAAAAAATTCCCATATCGAACGGAATTTAGTAACTGAGAGAAGAAAAATTTTGTTTCAACATTTTCGTAATTCCCGTGCAAATACATTTTATGGAGAATGAAATTTTATTTTTTACACGATTCAACTTTTCTTTACTGACAATTACCAAAAAAAAAGAAAAAAAAAATATATTTAAAGTAGAAAAAAATAGGAAAACGAAAAAGTGGGGTAAAAAAAATAGTAGGAAAAAAATAAATAGAACAGGAAAAAGAGAAAAATAGAAATAGTAGAAAAAGAAAAAATGTATAGAAAAAATAGAAAAATTAAAAAGTAGAAGAAGAAAAAATAGGAAATAGAGAAAATTAGACAAACAAAAATAGTAGAAACAGAAAAAATATGAAAAAGAGGAAATTGGACAAACAAAAATAGTAGAAACAGAAAAAATACGAAAAAGAGAAAATTGGACAAACAAAAATAGTAGAAAAATGAAAAATGTAGAGAAAGATAGAGAAAGTAAAAAGTAGAAAAGTAGAAAATTAAAAAAATGGAAATCGAAAAAGTAGAAAAAAGTGGAATACAAAAAACTAGAAAACGAAAACAGAGGGAATAAAAAAAATAATATTACAAATAAAAAAATTCTAAAATACGCCAGACAATTCAAGAATTCAGAGGAAAAGGTCATCAAGTCAGACAAAGGTCATTCGTTTAATAAATAAATCAGTGCTTTCGAGTCAGACAAAAATTAAAACCTTCCGAGACTTCAAAAAAAATTTGTTTAAAAACCAAACATTTATTATTTCAGTTTGTCTAAAAATTACAAGACTATTATTTTAAAAAATAATTAATTTTTTTCCAAAGTAGAAAAAACGAATCAAAACAATAAAAATAATGTATTAAAAATCCATCTACGAAAATAAAATACTAAAAATAATCTAAGAAATATAAATTAAAAATTTCACCTAAACCTGAATTAGTGCCTAGAAATCATTTGTAAGTAAAAAAACACAAATTTATTCGACGAGCTTTGAATAAAACTAAACAGAAAACATATTAAGGAAAGAAATAATTATTCTTATTAATTTTACCCAAAGTGACAAAAAATTTAATTTAAAAAAAAATTTTCTAAAATCCTTTATAATTTTTAGAAATTAAATTATTTTCCAGAAATGACCTCCAATATACCCAAACAATGAATTCAATATTCCAAGTAGCAAAAACGTAAATAATCAGACAGTCTGTCAAATTTTGTTTATAAAATACAAAAAAAAATTTAAAAAAACAAAAAATTATTAAAGAAAAAAGTTAATTTCCGCACAGATTGAAAAATAAGAATTTTAGAAAGTCACCTTTTGACCTAATAATTTTACGATCTTCAACATATCCAAAAGAAGGAATTCCGTAATCTAAGTAGAACAATCGAAAATAGTCAGACAAGTCAGACAAATCTCGTTCCTTCATGAGAAGAAAATTTCTCGAGTCAGACACACAATTATATTCAAATTACAATTTTCTTTTTGTACTTTCTTTTGGCTAGTTTACATTTAATAGTTTACTCTCTAAATTCGAATTAGTTAAAAATAACTAATTTTACACCAAAACGTCAGTCACTGGTTCAAATAATTATAAATTAGTAATAAAATAGTTAATAATGACTAATTATTAGTTAAATTCACTTCTAGATTCTGAAAAAATGACTGAAAATTGTAGTAACTAATTCAATTAGCGTAGTTCGACTAGTTTTTCAGTTATTTATTTACTAATAATTAGTAATTACCTACTGATAATTAGTTATTTTTTACTAATTGCAGAAGCAAAAAGTCGGCCACCATTCTACTGTAATAATTTGTTATTTTCAACTAAGTCAGATTTAGAGAGTATTTTTAGTATTCTACTATTAGTTAAATTACTTTTGGTAGTTTTCTTTTAGTAGTTTATTTATATAATTGTTTACTTTTAGTAGTATAATTAATTTTTCTACTAATTATGAAATAATTAAAGTATTAAAAACTACACACAAATTCAGTCACAAAAGTTGACACTTTTCCAATGTTTTTACTAATTTGAATTAGTAACTGACTTTTTGCTTTCAAATTAGTAAATGATTTTAATAAATTAGTAGAAATTAGTAGAAATTACTATTTATTAATAATGTTTACTAATAAAAAAGCAAAAAGTCAGTCACTAACCCAAATTAATAAACATTTCCACTAATTCAAATGTAGAGTCAACATTCACTGTCAAAAGTATTGAACAATAATATTACAACTACAACTATAAAATATTTTTAAAAAAAATTGCACTTGATGAAATGTTATTACAGAGGCATGTGTAATTACATTAAACAATTAAACACCCGGGAACAAGTGTCGTTCAAAGCCCTTGAGGAGTTTGAAATTCATTTCCACCTTGAGAGTGAGAGAGTTAGAGAGAGAGCGTGAGAGAAGAAGGGGGGAGAGTGGGAGACAAGGGGAACGTATAAATATTCATTCGTGTGCAAAGAGGTCAAGTCCTTAGGGCGGCAACACTTTGCTTGAAGAAGTCATGATCCTTAACTTTCGGTAGGATGAGATTGACTCGTGTTTATAACGATGTTTACAAACACAAACTCGTGTCCACTTTCAAAATATATACACACACACACAAACACAAAGATATTTCTATATATATATATATATACTCAAATATATGTAAATTCAACCAACAAGATGCAAGGCAATTATACTAAATCTACTTATTTCAGAAAGCTTTTACCTCTAATGCTAAAGGGGGAAAAAAAGAGAACATAAAATAAATTTTGAATCGCTTCGAGGCGAACAATTTATCTCTTAAGTTGATAAATATTTAATGAATTTACACAGTGCAATCACTTTAAGAGATTTTACACTCTGAAATTCATTTTCTCAAAGTGTATATCTATATATTTAGGACGATTTCATCTATAAATGTATAAATATATAAACATCGGGAATATATAAATATATAAAAAAAGCCATAACATCTGGAAAAAAAAGATATTTCATTCAGAGAGCCTACCAAATGTTTTAGCTCCTTTCGAATAAATTTTTGTTTAGAACAATTAATAAATAATTTTATTTTCTCTCAGGCAAATATTCTAACTTTAAGTATTTTACTTTTAGTAGTTTACTTCCATAGTACTTTACTTTTAGTCGCAATTAATTTTTCCACTAATTATTAAATACATAAAGAATTAGAGAAGAGACTACAAAAAATCTCTAAATTCAACTCAGTTTATTTTATCTTTCATGAGCATTTTTTCCCGCCCTAAAATATTTGCTTTCAAAAAATATTTCACCCCGGAATGTAAAAAATTAAGAATCACTTAAGTCTTTATTTAAACTCCCCGTCCTTAAAGCTCATAATGTTTCTGGATTTTATAGGCAAACGACTTTGCACATTAAATATTCCGAGATCATTAAAAATTTTCTTCCATAAACAAAAATATTCTACGAGCATTAAAAACTGTCTGTTTTTTTCCCTTAAAAAAAAGTTGTCACCAATTATTTATAAATCTAATAAAAAATAATAGAGACAAAATAAATATTCCCCAATGTCAAAAGAGGTTTTTAGCTAACAATAAAACATCATTTAAAATACATTCCCCCCTTTTCAAGTGCTCTCTAAAATACGCATAAAAGAAAAACAGACAACAATCAAACAATAAATGTCCCGAGAAAAATTGCTTGAAAAAAAGAAGAAGAAGAAAAAGTCAAAGGAAAAAAAAGGAGAGAAGAGAAAACTTTCGAACATGAAGGAAAATTAGGTTCACTGTGTAGTGAATCCCTGGAACTATATATGGTTGAGTTTCAAGGTTCATGGTTGCTTTAATCTTGATAGTGAGGAAATGTTAGTGATCTTTCTCTCTCTCTCTCTCTCGTTCTCTATTTTTTTTTTTTTTTTGCCTTTTATGGCAAGAGTAGTCAAGTGCTAGTTTCCCTTAGTGCCATTCGGGGGAATCTAGGTTTCCCAGTTTCTCCGCATTGCTGCATCAAAACCACTCCTTGAAGCTCAGTTTCTCTTTCCCCAGCGGCTCGAGGTAATGCTCTAACGCCATTACATCTAATGGGGTTTATATACGCTTGCATTGTGAGCTTCCTATTGCCTTCTAAATATACCAACTTTGTCACCATTTCCAAATATTATAATACATTAAAATTAAATTTATTATTTGACCAATTAAATTGCAAACATAATATTGTCGCAATATATGATTATTGCTCAAGTTGGAATTTAGTAGTAATCTCAGTTTTATTATACCTACTATTATTATTTTTATTATTAATATTATTATCATCATCATTATTATTTCTATTACAATTATAATAGTTTAATAATAATAATAATTATTATTATTATTCTTAATATACTTATTATTATCTATCAAAATTTGAAATAGTAAAAACATTTACTAATTTTAATTAGTGACTTTATTTTTGCATTTGAATTAGTAAATTTGACAAATAAATTGTTATTTCCACTAATTTCTTAGCAGCATTAGTAAATAATGCTTTTATAATAATTTAAGATGGCCAAATTCAATTATTTAAAATTTTAACTGACATTCATTTTTAAATTAATTTTTATTAAAAAATTCCTCTAGAATTCAATTATTTAA
The DNA here is from genome assembly GCA_032872475.1 of Leptopilina myrica (nomen nudum). Lineage (NCBI taxonomy): Eukaryota > Metazoa > Arthropoda > Insecta > Hymenoptera > Figitidae > Leptopilina > Leptopilina myrica (nomen nudum). The sequence goes on from CM065467.1 coordinate 29,549,224, forward strand.
ATACAGAACTAAATAATTTATTGAATAATTGAATGTTTCTTAAAATTCAATTCGCATTTAAAAAAATTTATCAACAAATTGTTAAACAATTGAATTCTTTCGACGAATTTTTATGAAAATAATTGAATTCCTAAAAAAAAATTTTTTTACTTTTATTATTTATGAAAATATTCGAATTATTGCGAAGAAATTTGTAAAAAATTTGTAAACAATTGAATTCCTGTGAAATTTTTTATTATTTTATGAAAATAATTTAAAGTTAGCGTAAAATTTTATTAAATGTTTTTTAAACAATAAAATTCTTTTGGAAAATTATTTAAAGCAGAAGATATTAAAAATTATTGAATTCAGGAAAATTTTTGAAAATAATTGTTTTTTAGAGAAGAATTTAATAATTTCTAAAAATATTTTAATTACTGCAAACATTTTTTTTCAAAAAATCCGACAAAAATTAACTATTGAATAGGAATTTATATTAAAAAAAATTATTCTTGTGTTTTATTTTATATTATAATGTAATTTATTTGCTTTTTTTATTTATTCAATTATTATTTTCCAATTTCTTCAACAAAAAAAAAACACTATAAAAAGTTTTAAACGACATTAAAAAATTTCTTTTCATTTATGTGATTAAAAAAAAATTCACCAAATGGAATGGAAAATAATAAAAATCAAATTTTGCAACAACTCACATTGTGAAGATCAATAAAATAATTTGTAAAAATTTAATAACAAAATAAACAACTTTTTGGTTAAAAAATGATTTTTCTAATATATAAAACATAAAAATTAACAAACAATAAAAATTAAACCCATTTAAAAGAAATATAAAACTGTAATAATTATAAAAATTTATACAAATAAATAAAGAAATAAATATCATAATATCCAAATAATTTTTTTTTTACTTTTTATTATCACAGTTACTTCGAGAGTGGTGTTTTATTATTTGATATATATACATGAAATAATAAATAAATTGAAACATTTGTATCGAATCATTAAATGTTCATTTTAAATTCGCATTTTAGTGCGAGGGGATTATCATTTATTTACGCTACCTGTTTTTACTGGTTCAATTAATTTTGCTTTTAGTTATAAAATTTGCCAATTGAAAATCGCGTGCAAATTTTTCCATACGCTATATGTCATATAGAGTTATTAATTCATCATCGAAATTCACATTTTGTATTTTGTGTCCTGCTTTTAACAGAGTAAAACATTGAATTTAATTGAAAATAAAAATAAGAAAAAAATATTGACAAATTACAACCAAAATTTTATATAAATAAAGGTATAGTCGAAAATTCATTTCAATGATAAAATGATTCTCATTATGTACAAATTATATATCTGCAATATAAAAAACGTATTTTACATCTTCTCTCAAAATAATAACCCAAGAAAATAACAACGCTTTCAAAATATTTTCCATTTTTTTATTAAAAAAAAATTTAATTAAATATTATAATCTTATACCATATTTTCCAGAACGAGAAAAAAACACCTATCTTTTTATAAATAAATTTTCCAATAATATCGTTTTTAACCCACAGAATATGGAATCCGGATTCACATTTATTTACGATACATATTTTTCTTTTCTGAATTAAATTAAAAAACGTATCTTTCATTAAATTCTTTTAATAATTTAGTTTCATTATTCTTTAATTATTGATTAATTTATAGTCACTAAATTTAAAAAAATTCTTTAATAAATTTTTTTGTAAAAAAAGGCGCATGAAAAAATGAGTTAAATTGTATATTTTCCGCAGAATTAATATTTTAAATTAGTATATTCATATTTATAATGAATTTTGTTTTAAAAGAGAAGAATATGCAAAACTCAAAATTGTGAGGTTTATAAACCAAAAGCCAAAACCCACTAACCAATAGCAATTTCCCTTGCCGCTAAACTTTCGCAAAAGTAAATATTAACTGACGTTACAGACGCAAATTATAACTTTATCAATTTAGTCTGCATTACTCTGGAATTTAATTTTTCACTAAGTATAGTAATTATTTATTAATTATACTATTATTTACTCATCATAATTATTTTTTCATTTATTATAATTTTATACCTTTATTTATAATTATTTATTATTTTATTTCTATTCGCCGAAAAATGGGTGTATTTTACTCGCAGCTAACTAGACGTTTTATTTGTTCAAAATAAATTCTAATTCGTGTAAATAAAAATTTATTCGGTTCAAAAATATTTTATTTAGTCTAAATAAAAATTTATTTTGTTCAAATATATTCTATTTAGTCTAAATAAAAATTTACTTCGTTCAAACAAATTTTATTAATTTAAATAAAAATTATTGCTTTAAATAAATTTTATTTAGTTTAGATAAAAATTATAATTTGATTTCAAATAAAAGTTTTATTTGCGTCGAATAATTTTTTTTTATTTAAAACAAATAAACAATCTAGCTTGTCTCTGTGGAACAAATATTCCATTATTTAACTAAAATAAATTTTATTTCGATTAAATAAAAATTTTTCTTTGGGTCCAGTAGTAGTAAACTGGATTCTAAAGGACAACGTAGAGAAATGTTTTATTCAAACCAAATTTATTTGAGTCAACTAAAAGTATATTTGTCACAGAGTATACTAAATTATTCATCATTTGCTCCAAATAAAAATTTTATTCGTTATAAATAAAATTTTTATCTCAACCAAATAAAATACATTTGAAGCAAATAAATAATTTAATAGGTATTATGTCAATTTTTTTCGTGGTGTAATAATAATAATCATAAAATTATAAATTTAATGAAAAATGTGTGGTTATTTACTGCAATAAAAAGTTAATTTAAATTTTTTTTTATTCTTTCGCAAAATTTTAATAATGAACAGTGATACACTCCTCATATTAAAGAAAGACAAGTACTAATGCATTTTCTCACAAAAGAATTATTATTTTTTCATTTTTGGGAAAAAAAACAGAATAAACTAAAAAAAAAAAGAAAATTTAGCATTTTAATTTCAACTGTAATTGAAAAATTTCTATTATCTATTCTTGGAAGCATGTAATATAACAGAGAAAAAGAAGAAGAATAATAACGATAATAATAAAAATAATAATAGAGCATCTTTAACAAATATGCTGGATCTCTATTTGGCTTTTGCAGCAAATTTTTTTTTCGTTCCTTTTGTTCCTTTATATTCAGACATTTTTCCGTTTTCTGCATTCAGAGGATTTTTTCGCGAACCACAGGTCGTTATATCCATCGAATGGTTCTCTCTCTCTCTCTCTCTCTCCTCTCTCGCTAGTTCGATTCGTGCTGATTTTACTATCAGAATTTATCGTTTATCAATAAACCTACGTGACCTACCGATTAGCACGCTATTCCGTTAATATATTCGTAAATGGTCCAAAGGACTTAAGGCCGTTCTCTTTTGTACGTGTGAAATTTCCATTTCTTATTTCATTTTTCCCCTCTTACTCTTTTTTTTTTATTTTCACTTGCTCTTCTTTTTTTCCTTGTCGGTTTTTAATTTTTTCCTCTCCTATATTTCTTCTTCTTTATTCATTGTCTTTTTTTTTAATTATTATTATTTTACCTCTGTTCTTCTTAATCCCCTCTTTTATCACATATTTTTCCATTGTTTTGTTCTCCATGCAATTTATTTTTAATTTTAAAAAATTAATTACTATTTTCATTCTCTTTGGAATTAAAATTTGTATTAAATTTAAAAAATTATTTAATATTTCCATTCCGTTATTAAAATCCAAAGTATTTAATTATCTTTTTATATTTTATATTATCACCTCTCATTGTTTTTATCAGATTTTTCCCTATTTTTCTTTTTCGGAGAAAATATGTATGAATAAGAGAAGGAGAAAATTGTGAATACTTTTAGAAACAAACAAAAATGTTATATGCAAGAGGAAAGAATAAAAACAGAAGAAAACGAACAAAAAAAAAAGAAAAAAAAAGAGGAGCAGAAGGGGTTTCGCTGAGCTGAGAATTTTTATGCTTTTCTCTGAAACTTTTATTGCACTAGCAACGCATAAAGTGTCGCTGTCCTTACCCCCGGTCCAATGTCAAATGTTCTCCCTTATTTTAGTGTATCACAAGCGCTTTTTTATGACATGAGTCAAGGATCATTACAGAAATGAAGAAAATTATGTTTCTCCAGAACATTTTCCCACAATACACTCTCTTTTTTACCCTTTCTTTTTCTTTGCGAAATGCCTTTTTTAGAATCAACTATTTTCAGTAAATAACTTTTTTTATACAACCCAATAAATTTCCACCAAGAAGAAAATTTATTGTAACAATAATAATAACTATTATTATTTCTATATTATTATCACTAAAAAAATTTATATCACCTTACAATATTTATTATTCTTTTTTTCTATTCTTCATAAAATGAATATATTTATTAAAAAAAATTAATTACAAACATTAACTAAATTTTGAACAATGCCACAATTATCTTTGTTCTAATAATTAATTCCTTTCCGTCAACTTAAATTTTACCCACTTTGAAAATTTTCTATTATTAAATTCCAATTATTTCAACACTCAATTATGAAAAATCTTCTAAGAATTAAAAGTGCCAAAATAATTTTAAAAATTCTCTCTCACCGCTTTAAAAAAAATTGAATTTTACATTATTATAACGAACCGAACAGAAAAAAATAACGAAAGCTTCGAACAAAATTTAAAAATAACGAAAACTTCGAAAAAAAACAAAATTATAATTAAATACAGAAATTTCCCTAAAAATAATAATAAATTTTCGTATAATCTGCTTCAGAATTAATTCACATTTTCCTGCACGCGAATATTGTGTAATTACAATACAAAATTTTAAGTCAAAATAACTGATTAGTTGATAAATGAAAAAAAAATTTAAATTAACTACATAAAAAATTGGAAATTCTCTCAAAAAGTTAATTTCAAACATTAAAAAATAAACTCAAGTATTAAAAACATATATTTCATTAAAAATTCTTTCAAAATCAAAAAAATATGAATTACAAAATTTCAAATATCAAAAATTTAAATGAATTAAAAATAATATCAGACGAAATTATAATAATACTTTTCACAGAAAAAAATCTCATATTCCCGAAGGGATTTGTGCATTAAAAAGAAAAAGAGTGGAAAAAAAATTCAAGAATCCGTTACGAAGGGATTTTTTCAAAAAATAAAAACTCTATCTCTCATTTTCTTCGTTGAAATCATTTTGGCATAGTTTCAAGTTTTTTCGAGCGAAATCTCGACACTCACACACACACACACACAAACAATTCTTGGTCATTTGAAAAAATAATTAACACGACAATGGGCGACGAAAACAGCACCAATGACCTGCTTTTCAAGCGATGCTCTAATAAATTATTTTCACAAAATTGTCTGCCATTAATTTTACTCAATTTTATTTAATTAGATGCGTGTTTAAATAAATATGGGGCAAACTATAAATTGAGACAAATAAGGAACAAATATCCTTGGAGATTATTAAATTATAAATTCTCGTATACAATCGATTTCACTCCATTATTTATCGCATATCATCGATATTATAATTAATAGCGAAGAAATTTATAGGCACAGTTTAATTGTATTTTGTGACTTTAATCTCAATTTCTAAACATTAATTATAACTTACAACGATGGACGATATTACTAATACATCAAAATTAGTTTGTCACATTTTCAAATTAATCGACAATATATTTATTACCATAATTTATACACTTAAGCCCCATCGATATAACTTTTGAAGATATTTCAACATCATAGCGTTATTCTCTCTAAACCTGAATTAAATATTCAATTAAATAAAATCTTACCAAAAAATTGGATAGAATTTTTTTTGTAATTAATAAAATAAATATTTACTTAAATCAAATAAATTTTATTTCAATCAATTACTCTCCAAAATTTAATTTATTAAAAATATAGTTACTTATTCGAATTAGTGATTGACTTTTTGCTTTTGAATTAGTGAATTTTACTAATAAATAGTAATTTCTACTTATTAGTAAAATTAAAATTTTGCTAATAGTAATTTTTACTTATTTATTGGAAAGATTTAAAGTTTACTAATAAATAGTATTTTCTTTTCTACTAATTCTCAAGTCAAATTAAAATTTTACTAATAAATTACTAGAAATGACTATTTATTAGTAAAATTTACTGATTCAAAAGCAAAAGGTCAGTCACTAAATTGTACTTGAACCAATAATTTTTGTTATTATTATTATTTTATTTACTTTATTTATTACTTTGAAATATTTTTAAATAATAATTATTATTATTGTTTATTACTTTACCAGCAATCATTTTCAAAAATTTTTTTTTCCATTTCAACAAACTTTTTATCAATTTTTTCACAATAATTTTATTTCTTTCTATAAGTAATAAAAATTTTCTTAGGAATTTAATTATTCTCATGAAAAATAATTTAAAAAATTGTTTTCTAAATAGAGTAAAAATTAATTTAAAGAATTGTGTTTTAAATAGAGAAAAAAATAATTTTAAACACTTCTTTTCCTCTATTTTTCCAATTTTTTTATTGTTTATTTTCCAGCGACTATTTATTTTCGCCGTGTTTTTTTTTATATATAATCGCAATTTATTTAACGCGTGAAGAGATTTATTTGTTTATTAGTGAAAATTTGCTGGCAAGTGTTTGGTGAAGTGTCATAAAGGGATTTTATTGTGTTTACTCATGTTTGCATGGTGGCGGGCATCATGATTACATGAAATGAAATTTTCGCCTTGCTCCTGCAACACAACCATGAAATCAAAATCATTAAGTTAACGTTAAATTAATTGGCATTTGGACTTGAATTTCAGTAATAGCGCCACTGGGGCAATGTTTCGTGTCTGTGCCTGTGTCTGTGTCTCTGTATATGTATGCGCGTTATTTACATGCGGTCATTGAAAGTAATATAGCTTTAGTTTGATAAATCATCTAAACCAGAAATGTCAAACATGCAACTGAAGGCTGATGATTAATGACAATATGACAGTGAACGATAAGCACGATAAACATGTCAATTTTCACATCAAAAACCAAACGCACGAAAATTGATCCATATTATAACGATTCTCAAATTTCACAGTTAATTTACATTTTCATCGTGTTTTTTATCCTTTATTTTTTATTCGATTTTTTTATTTATAAAATCAATACTAAATTATTCAAATTATTCCAAAAAAATTTGTACTTTTAATATTTTATTATTAATTATTATTAACATTTAAAAAGTTGTTTACTTTTTTAATGTTTGAATGTTTCAAAAATTAATAACGCTTTAATAAGCAAAATCTGTTTTCAATGGAATATAAAAAATTATTTTCTTAAAAAATTACTGAGTGTATTAAAAATTTATTTTAATAATAATTAAAAAATAATAATTTAATAATCAAAACTTTATTGACCGCTGGGCTCTTATTCATTTAAAATCTACCAGAAATTTGTAAAGACTACAAAAATTTTTAATCACCAAAAATTTCCAACTACAAAAATTTCTAACTACTAAAAATTGTAAGTAACTAAAATAATTATTAACTAATTATTAATTAAAATAACTAACTAAAATAATTAACTAACTAACAACTATTAAATAACCAAATAAAATATCAATAAACACAATATTGCAGCCAAGAATGATTAAATTCAAAATTATCGTTAGTATCACTATTTTCTTATTGTTATTATTTTTATTTTTATTTCTATTTTTATTTTTTTAAGGAAAATTAGTGGCTAAACTGGTCTAGAATTGCCGAAATGGCATCGAATTACGTGGTTTAATGTGAGTGTACTTTCAACACACAAGTGAAATGGGAATAATGTGGAAAAAGGAGAAAAGTTGAAAATGGTGCCAGCGGTGGGACAAAGTCGCCACTTTTTCATCACATAAAACTGAAAGAATAAACCTTTATGGCACCTAAATTTTTTTAAATAAAAAAATTATGAGGTACTTTTTTCGAAAGTAACAATATAACCCTTCAGCTGTAAAAAGCTGTAATGCACTTAAGGTTTATTGTTTCCATTTTTAGAATATATTTAAATTCCTCCCAGCTCTAAAATCCTTAAATTTACAAAATTCTATTAAGTAAAATTTAGATAAAAGAGGAAAAAAAATCCCAACTAATTTTTATTATAGTAAAACACAATAATTTTTAATGTCATATAATTTAATTCAAAAAATTTAAAGCTTTTTTTTCTAAAGAAAAAAAAAATTACTTTGATAGTAATATCCGACTTTTTGTCTATTACGAAATAAATATTTACTTGAATGAAGTAATTTTTTTTTAATCTAATGAATTCTATTTGAACCAATAATTTCAGTATTTGGAGCAAATACCACTTAATTGACTTAAGGGGATGTCAAAGGCACTGCGATTTTTGCACAAAGCTTCAATGAAAAAATCGCATCGACTTTGTCATCTCCTTCAATAAAAATTATTTAATACAAATAAATATTTACTTGACAATACAAAAGTACTCGTTTATTTGAACCAAATAAATATTTTTTTTATTTCATTTACTCTCCAAGTTTGAATAACTAAAAATAATTACTTTGAATTAGAAAAAGAAGTTCTGCTTTTGAGTTAGCAAATTTTACTGATAAATTAGTAGAAATTACAAGATATTTATTACATTATTAAAAATTAGTAATAAAATAAAATAATGACTTATAGTTTTATTAATAAATTAGCAGAAATTACAATTTATTTCTTTGTTAATAATTAACAGTCAAAAAAATAATTTTTACTATTAATTTTCTTAATAAATTTGTGGAAACTACTAATAGTTAATAATAACAAAACTTAATATTTGTTTTCTATTAATTTTGCTAATAAATTAGTGGAAACTACTATTTATTAAATTATGAATAGTTAATAATAACGAAAATTAATATTTGTTTACTATTAATTTTGCTAATAAATTAGTGGAAACTACTATTTATTAAATGATTAATAGTTAACTATAACAAAAAACAAACTAATAATTTTACTAATAAAATAGTGGAAACTGCTATTTATTAAGTTATTAATAGTTAATTATGTTTATTTACTATTACAATTTTATTACAGTTTAATTTTTCTACTTATTTTTAGTTCCAAATTTTTCTTTCCAAGTTGTACTGCAAAAATAATAAATTTTCCCCTAATATTAAAATTTGTTAACTATTCACTAATTCTAATTAAGACAGTAATTATTCATGAGGTAAAATGAAGTCACAGCCACACACTATACATAATAAATTAATTAACTTTACACACTATAAACTCGTCTTATAATTGATATTTAAATTATTAAAAAAATTTGAAAATTTAAAGAAACAAAATTTTTTTTAACCAAAATTACTAAACACGATTATTAAATTAATATATTTACAGTGTTAATTAATCCTCGCTTCTTGTTGATACCATGAAATACGCTTATTCATTAAATAATGCGTATATATTATTAAAAATCAGAAAGGAAAAAAATTGAAAAAACACTAGAGAAAAGTTATAGAAAAATCCGTACATTATATAATCTGAATAATAAAATCCATTGTTAGCTTTATTCGCAAACATTGTACATTTTCAATAGAATTGTGTATGGGTGGAAAAATTTGTAATAAAATTAAAAAAAAAAAATAATTTCCCGAACGAGTCTAAAAATTAAAAATATAAAATCAATTTTTCAGTTTGTTATTACAAAAAAAAAAGGATGAAATAAACTCTTTCACACGCAACTCTAACGAGAGAATTGGCTTCTAAAGGTTAAAAGCATCAGTTTTGTCGCCAGTGAGTCTGGTCGATATTGGAGTTGAATTATCCCGTTGTATCTCATTGTCGGTGGATAATAAAGAAAGTCGAGGAAAAGTGCCTGAAGAAAAACCAATTAAGTGTTGCAGGGCGCGGCTAAGAAGCGAGTGCTTCGCGCTGTTGGAAAATGACTAGTGGCGTTCAGTTTGGGGATGAGTCTGGAAAATGGGACAGACGGGGTGTGGGTTAAAGGGACGCTATATATATATATATATATAGAGAGAGAGAGAGAGAGGAGAAATGGTTGGGCAATGTGGGTGGGAGGGGGGGCTTCATCGATTTCTTACCCCGTGCCCCAGTAACGCCGCGCACTTCCACCACCATAGGGTGTAACCACCTCTTGGGGAATTCAGATTTGAAATTTCTACCCCTTTTTAACGTCAATCATAATTATTATATTTCTCTCTTTCTCTCCCTTTTCTTTTTCTTTTTTCAAACGCCAAAGAATTAAAAGTTACTCTATTTACTAAAACAATAATAATCCCTCTACCATTCTTTACGCATTTCATGAAAAAAGGAATTTTACTTTATTTTCCCCAACTATCGAAATATTGTAGTATTTCACTATCGAAATATTGCAATATTTCACTATCGAAATATTGTAACATTTCACTATCGAAATATCGTAATATTTCGATAGTTAGAAAAATAAAATTAGAATTTATACACAATTTATACCAAATTTTTGTTTCGCAGAATTTCAATTTAATTGAATTTTTTAAGCAGAATTCTACTAAACCAAAATTCGATAAAATAAATTTTCATTTAGTAGAATTCTTATTTTTTATCGAAAAATTATTTTTGACTGATTCAATTAGTCAAGTTTACCTAATTTTCCAATTATTTTCTTACTAAAAATTAGTTATTTCTTTAATTTCGATTATTCGTAAATTCTTCAATATATTATTAAAAAATAAAGACTTTAAAACATTTTATAAAAATTGAAAAACTTTTTCCAAAAAAAAAAGTTAGAAATTCTACGAGAATTCAATTATTTGAATAAAAAAATTAATAATTTATTGGATAATTAAATATTTCTTAAAATTTAATTCTTATAAAAAATTTTATCAGAAAATTGTTAAATAATTGAATTGAGCCGACGAATTTTAGTAAAAAATTTTTAAAAAAATAATAATAAATAATAATTATAATAATAATAGTAATTATTATAAGAACAATAATTACAATTATAATAATTATAATTATAGTACTGAATTTTTCGAGGCATTCAATTAAAATTGTATTAAAAGTAATTCAAATTTGGACAAGAATTTTATTACAATTTTTGTAAAAATTTTTTTGTTTATAAACATAATCGAAATTTTGACGAGATTTTTTTTATAATTTTTGAAAATAATAGAGTTTCGTAGATAAATTTTGCTGTTTATAAAAATAATTAAAATCTTGACGAGAAATTTGTATAATTTTCGAAAATAATTGAATTTCTGCATAGAATTTTATTACTTTTGAAAATAATTGAATTTCTAGGAAGAATTTTATTAATTTCCAAAATGATTAAATTTCTGAGAATAATTTCCATATTTCTCAAAATAATTAAATTTTTTCGAAGAATTGCGTTAACATTTTTGAAATAATGTTAAATATATAATATATATTAAAAAATTCAACAAAACTCAACAGAAATTAATTTAAATTTTTTCAAAAAATTATAGCTATACAGAATTGTTAATTAAAAATATCAAAAATTTAGTTTTTCAAAGATTTTAATTTGAAACATCAATTATTGTTAACAATTAAATAAATATTAAATTTTTTTTCAAAAAACCAAGTTCAACAAAATTTCTAATTAAATTCATTCAAAATTTTAGTTTTATAAAATTTAAATAAAACTCGTTTCGAAATTCAATTATATTGCTGAAAAACATTTAACAACAAAATATAAAATATCAAGTCTTAAAAAATTAAATTATTTATGACATTTTTTTGTAAAAAAAAAAATTATTTGTTTTATCTTCTCATTTAATAAAACTCAAACTGATTAAAGTTTTATTTCCGTTAAATATCAATCTAATTTTTTTTTGTATTTTTATTCAGCATTTATTTTACAAAAATTATTAATATCGAAAATTAAACCTTTGATGTAAAGTGAAAAAGAAAATTGAAAAAAATCGAAACGTAACATTTCACGTTTGAGTGTAAGAGGAAAAAGTGAAAAAAAAAATTTTTTTTCTTGACAGTTCTCCTATAATCCGTATAATAAATTATTTGTCGGATTTTATATTTTTTGACATATTCTTGAGAAGCTACTGAAAGAAAGAAGAAAAGATTTTTTAAAAATTTTCACTCTAGCGACATCTATATATAAGACACTTGACAATGTGTCCCATAAACACCTACTCCCCTCTTGTTATATCTTCCGAAGAAAAATATTCAAGCTTTTTCTATTGCCCAGAGAATATGTCAGTTTCTTTTCAATGTACATAGTAATTTTTATGATACATAACAGTAAAATATCCTCGTCTCTAATCTTAGGAAAAAATTTTTTGTAAACACGATCAATCAAAAATATTTAGCAAAAATATTTCCAAGACAAAAAGATCAACGAAAAAAAAATTACAAATTACATAATTCTATAATTAAATGGAAAAAAATTCTGAGTTACATAATTATCATTTGAAAATTGCTATTGAATGTCAATAAATTATTTCACAATATTTTTTTCACTTACCTAATTATAATTTATATAAGTATAATTATTTTCTTTTAAATTGTAAATTATGTAATTATAATTAATTTTTCTTCAATTGCCATAAAGGATATATTTTAATTAGATTTTAATAAAAAATAATTTTAACAATTATTTCACACTATTTTTCGAAAAACAGAAAACTGATACATTACCATAATCAAAAAAAAAAATACAAATCTAATTATAATTCGAAAATATCGAAAGAAATTCCATTATAGGAAAAAAGTGGAGAATTTTCTTTCAATCTTAAAATGGAAAAGTTCCCTCTCGACATATTTCAACAAATAAATAAAAAATAAGAGTTGGAAAAGTTGAAGAGAATCTAATAGGGTAAAAAACGCCCTTTGGGGGTTTTTGCATAATTCAACAACTCTTATATAGAGGCTTGGACAAGTTTTCTTGTTGATTTTTCGTTTGACTGCTTGAATTTTAAGCTTCGGACTCTGGACAATGTAATTTCAATGCGAAATATAAAGTTGACTTTAACAATTTTTTTTCCCAACTCATATTTATGAAAAAGATTATGCAATTCACTTGATATTTAAAAAAAATCCCTTTTAATTACATTTCACGTGAAGACAAAAAAAATTATTTACTAAAAAAAAATATTCTTTCCAATTTTATTTCTTTCAAAAAAAAAAAATACTAATTCAGAGTATACATAGGAAAATTTCTGTCGTATAATTTCGAGCAAAAATTCTTAAATCTGAAAAGCGCAATTATCCACGAGGCGACTTTGGCTTTAATTAATATTCCTTTAATCAAAGTTTATTTCAATGATGGGACACACTCAACTCCCTTGCGTTTGTCAAGACTTTACTTAATAGTCTTCTTTTTCATTCCAAGAAAATTTTCCTACATCTATATATACTATACACACACATTTAATTTATATAAAGAAAAGTGCTTTCCTTTTTACAAAAAATATATTTTTCCCCCGTTTTCAATTTAAAAACTTTTTCATAAGCGGATACCTCTCCTTCAATTTCTCTCAGTATAGAAGAGACATAAATTGAAGACTGTGAAAATTGACAGAAAAAAAAGAAAAGTCATAAAGCAAAACCTCCAGATCTTGAAAACAGAAAATGTTCGAGTAAGAAAAAAAAATCACGAAAACCTAATTCGAAAATTTTTTTATTCCACAAAAGTTATAAAAAAAAAGTGTAATAAAGTTCATCTATATATATAAAAAAGTAAAAAAAGAAAAGAAAAAGAGAATTCAAAAGAGCAATCTCTGTGAAACTATGAGGGGAAAAAAAACTTTGGCAAATAAGATTCATATATTTGAATAGTATTATCATGCAAATGCAACATATGTTTTGCATGTTGCATTATTTGATATTTGCATGATAATCTAATAACTTCTATGAGCAACGAAACTAATGCTAATTGTTCCACAGTGATGAAACTTTTTTTTTAAAAAATGTTCAAGAACCTCTACATTGTTTTAGTGAGGGAAATAAGAAACTTTATTTCCAAAGTTTCTTTCTTTCAGAATGAATTTATTATTACGCTAAAAATATGTCCAGGAAGAGGAATTTTTTTCTTACTGAATTAAAGAAAATTTGATAAACTATGCAATGGTGAAAAATTATAGTAATTAAAGTAAACAATGGTTTAAATAAATAATAGGTAAATTAATAATGGTAAAATTAACAATTACTAAATTAAACAATTGCGGTAAATTAATAATGATTAAATTAACAATTACTAAATTAACGAAGGTTAAATTAACAATGGTTAAATTAACGAAGGTAAAATAGTAAAATTAACAAGGGTTAAATTAACAAAGGTTAAATTAACAATGATTAAATTAACAATAGTTAAATTAAAGAAGGTTAAATTAACAATGGTTAAATTAACGAAGGTAAAATAGTAAAATTAACAAGGGTTAAATTAACAATCGTTAAATTAACAAAGCTTTAATTAACCACGGTGAAATTAACTATGGTAAAAATAACAACGGTTTAATTAACATTGGTTAAATTAACATTGGTTAAATTAACACTGATTAAATTAGTAATTTTGAAAACTACTAAGAATTAAAAATAACAATCGATTAAAATAACCAATGGTTAAAACGACCAATAATTAAAACAACCAATAGGAAAAATTACTTAACAGTTAAAATTACCAAGAAATAAATTTTCAATTTTTACACAAAAAAACTTTAATTTTCAATAAAATTAAACAAATAGAACGAAACCAAATAAAACAAACATAAAAATAAAACTCAAACACAAACTTTTTAAATTTTCAAAAAGAAATACCTTCTTTAAAAGTCGAATTTCCCTATTCTTAAAATTGCAAATTTAACCTATTGCTTCGTCCTCTCTCTCTCCGGCCACAATGAATTTTTGTGTCATTTCATTAAACTTTATCAGATTGAATCAAAGTCAAAAGTTCTTTCCCTCTTCTTTTTCATCTTTTTTTTTTTTTGTTAAATGAAATTCAAGCGAATCAAAGATTATATATGCTGTTTTTTTTTCTTTCATTCTTTCTTAAAAAAAAAAGAATAAAAGAACGCTAGGCGACAAGAAAAGAAATTTTTCTGACTTGCGGAGTGGAGAATCTATTTAATCTTGAAAATCCTTTTCTCTGTTACAGTAACGAAATTCATCCGTATTGGAATTGCTGATAAGAACGACAATCCACCCTATTTCGACAAGGGCCTCTACGAGGCTGAGGTAGACGAAAATGAAGATATTCAGCACACAGTGCTCACTGTTACCGCCAAGGATCACGACGAGTGTAAGCTCCAAAAAAAAAAATTCTTTTTTTTTCTTTCAAACGAAAATCTCATTATTCAATTTCATATATATTTATTTTTTCGAAACCTTTGAATATTTATGTATAAACTCGAATAGTATTTTTTGCTCTATCACTGCTTTCTAATTTTTTTTAATTATTTATTTTATTTAACAGAATTTTTAATCCAATGTTTCTTTATTTGTTTCCCTTTTTTTCCATGTCAGTAAATACTAAATAAGTTATAAATTAATTAAACTAAAATCAATGCAAATTTAAATAATATAATGAATAGGATTCTATATTACTTTAATTATTAAATACAACTTTATTATATTTTCATAATTTCTCATACATATTTCATTACTGAAATAGTTGAAATAATTTGTTTACATTTTACATTCAATTCATATATTATTGATGAATGTGTAATTTAATTAACAAATTAATTTCTTGATTACAAATTTTATTACAATTGGTATTATTTTCAACTTTTGTTATTTTTATTATTTATTGTTATATTTAATCAAGTTTTAATTAATTTTTATTTTATTTTATTTTTTTAATTTAAAATAATTTTTATTACTTTCATTACTAAGTAATTAAATTATTTTTTATCACTTCACTACTATCGAATAAACATTTACTTGAATCAAATAATTTTGTTTATTAATTAACTATTATGAAATACTAATTTAAAAGTATTTGTCACGTTTTTATTTATACCTAAAAAAATTAATTAATTAATTAATTCCCTAATAGCAAAACTATCTTTTGATTCCTTTTTTAAAAATTATTTTCGTTTTTTCCCTATTATTGTTACAATTTACAATTAAATTTACAAAAAAAAATAATTTTACCGTAAAATAGAAAATCTTTCGTAAATACATTTCAAAATTGATAAAATAAAAGTCTAGGTATTAAAAAATAACTTTTTTATATAATACAAAAAGGACTTTTTCCAGGAAGTGAGTGAAAAAAAATCACTAAAGTTACTTGTTAAAATGTCATTATAATTTAATAACAGTATATTACTCTCTTTAGATAGGTAGCTATGATTTTATATTTAAATTTCAAATTTCTCCAGGATTATTAATTTGAATTGCTGATTGCAGACTTTGCTCTTTCTTAAACTTACTCAAACTTTACAAGTTACTATTGTTTTAATTTTCAAGTCCAGTTATTAAAGAAAGAAGACATTTGCAAAAATTTTTTATATTTTTTTTAAAAACACCTCGTTTTTGACTATTTTTTCAAAAAACTTTTCCCTAAATATGCTTTTTAATTAATTTTTTTTTTTTTACGAAAACAGACAATTATGAACAAATTATGAAACTATAATTAAGTTGTAATTAAATTGCAATTAAGTTTTTGTAATTAAATTGTCATTGAAATTTCGGTTGTAATTAAAATCCAAGCTTTGTAATTAAGTAACAATTAATTTGAATATCTCTTTAACTATTCTCTTTTTTAAGAGAGCGAAAGAGAGAGAATTTTTTTCAAAGATAATTTGTTTGTCTAAAAAACAGTACTTAGTGAAGTTTAAAATTACACCAACTTAACAATTTCACTAAATTATTAATATTTATAAATATTAAATTAATTATAACTTCGTGATTAATTTAATTAATATTAATTAATTAATTAAATTATTCACGAAGTTATTAATTCTTAATATTAATAAATTAATCATGGAATTATTAATTATTAATATTAATACATTACCTTTTTTTATTACTAATAACAAATTATTTTTCTTGATAAATATTTATTATGAATATTTTTTATTTTCCAAGAGAGAGAAAAAAAATTCATCTTTATTTTTACAGCATCGCGTATTCGATACGAGATCACAAGCGGTAACATAGGTGGAGCATTCGCTGTCAAAAATATGACCGGAGCCATTTACGTCGCTGGTGCTTTGGATTACGAGACGAGAAAAAGAGTTAGTATCATTTCTTCACAATCTAATCGTAAAAATTTTCTCCTCAGTGTCGAGTTTGAAGAAAAATGACTTTATTCAGTGCCAACTTTAAAACATTCTTTTCCCATCGTCTTATTCACTTTAATAATATATTTAATAGTGATCCAGTTACTTTCCTCTACAAATGTAATATATCCATTTAATATCATTTTTTACTCTCGAAATGAAAAATTCTCACTTCACGACAAGTGAGAGAAACATTTTTATATTTAGAATAAAAGGAAAAAGGATTTTATTCTCCTCGCCTCAGTAATTTTCAATTTTCAAATATATATTCTTCTCCCTATTTTTATAATTAATTTTTCAAAAATAATTTACTATTCTTCAATTATTTTTCTTTATACAGTAAATAATTATATCGACACACTTTAATTGTATCTTGATAAAAAAATTTTTCAAAAACATTTCCCTTTTTCAAGTTTTTATTGCTGAAAATTTCTTAGCTTCTTTGAAGCGAGAGTATCTTTACTCAGTGTCAAGTTAAAAAAAAAATTCTTCTCACCTTTTTCTTTACTCTTCGTTTTAGTTTTGCAAACTTTCTCGATGGTGACCTAGATACTCTCTCTCATCAATATCAAATATCCACCTCATTTATTTTCATGTAAAAATCTTAAAATTATTATATATATATATAAATATCTTTAAAACTGTTGTCGTTCTCTCAAACCCCAAATATTATCGATTCTCTCCTAAATCAACACAAAGTGAAAAATATTTGCTGAATTAATTTTAGAATTTTCACATAAAAATAAGGAGATAAAAATATACAAAACATTTTCTACATTTTTTCTATATTTTACATAAATAAAAAAAATAAACATTAGAATAAAAAAGAAATTATCAAATTAAATTCAATTAAACTAATAATTATTTGTTTCTTCTATTACGGACAATGAATAAAATTTTCTTATTCCATTCAAAATAATTATTGAGAAATATATTTAAAATATTTAAAATTTCAAAACTTGGTAATAAATTTTAGTGTGTTAAATGAAAAAAAATAGTACATGTCCTGCGGTGTAAGGAACTTCTCTTTTGAAAAAAGTAACTTAAAAATTCTGTTCCACTCTTTTCTATCAGCTCCCGGCACAAAAGAAAATTTACTCCCTAAGAATATTTCCAGCTCCACTTTTCATCAATTTTGCACAAGTTCGTAACTTTAAGGAAGAAAATTGAAAACCTTTTTCAAGCAAATTCCTAAATTTTCCCCTAATAGAAAATGTGAATATTATGGAAAAATTTATCAGAATCAGAAATATCATAAAAATACCATAAGAATACTAAATCGTAAAATCTTTTTTACAAAATGGAAGAAAAATCTTTTTTTTTACAAAAAAAAGAAGAAAAGGACTAATTAATTAATGAATATTAATTTTATCATTTTGCAGTACGAGTTAAAATTGACAGCCTCGGATAATTTAAAGGAAAATTATACAACTGTCGTTATTCATGTGAAAGATGTGAATGACAATCCACCAGTATTCGAACGTCCCACCTATATAACTCAAATCACGGAAGAAGATGACAGAAATTTGCCAAAGCGCGTTCTTCAGGTATATAAACTGTGACTTGATAACAATTGTTCTTTGCGCAAAAACTTTCTCTATAAACCCGTCGGAAATAACGTTCGTATCGTTCGTTTTCGTTTTCAGGTCACTGCAACCGATGGTGATAAAGACAGACCTCAGAACATTGTCTACTTTCTGACTGGTCAGGGTATCGATCCGGACAATCCAGCCAATAGCAAATTCGATATCAATCGTACGACTGGTGAAATTTTTGTTCTCAAGGTACTGATTTTCAAATTATTTTCCCCAGTTTCAAAATTTCATTTTTGTTATCACCATTATTCTTTCTGACTTTATCAAATTGAAACAAAAATAATGTATCAAAATAGTTGATAATTGTTTTCATACATTTTTTGTCTCAATTTTCAAAATTAATTTTCAAACCTTTTCCATCATCATTTTAAAAAGAATTAAGGCCAGTTGACTTTTTTGTAAACAATTTACATTATTCAAAAGAATGAAAATTGACAGAAAACGACAAAAACAGGATAGTATAGTTTTTACGATAAATGTCGTAAAAAATTCTCTGTTCGATTTTCCATGTAAATGTGGTAATTTTTAGGGAGAAAGTAAAAAAAAATTATTGAACGAAGGGCGGAGGATATTCAAGGGATATTCAATTTCGTATAAAACGTAAAGTGTCAATAAAATCTCCAATTTTATTGAATATAATATAATTTACATATTATATAGTATAATATATAATTAATTATGTTTCCAATTAAAATGGAGATTTTTAATTTAAGAATTTAATTTAATTTGAATTTAACAAGTTAATATTATTATTAATAATTATTGTTACCAATAGATATTGATAACAAATATTGATAATAAATGTTAACAATAAATATTAATAATTAATAATAGATATTAATGTTAAATAAATAATAGTTAATGTAAGCTAAAAGTGAAAAAAAGTTTAAGTTTGCCGTACCTATAGTTAAGCCTGCCTACCCGATTTCTACACCTGCCTGATTTTTTTTAATTCATCTACAAAGCGACTATATAATGCAAAACTACTTCTAAATTACGAATCGTCAAGAAAAAAATAATCGAATAAGAGAACGGTAGTTTAAATGTAATAAAAATATTTAATTGTATTTTTGAATCCAGTAATTGTGACTCAAATTATGAGCCGATAGGATTCATTCGTACTGGTAAATTCCAGTAACTGGTGACTCAAATAATGAGCCGAAATAACTCACTGGCACTGGTAATTTTTACCAGATATTGCGACTCAAATTATGAGCCGAAGAATCCATTTTGTACTGGTAACTCCAGTACTTTGTGACTCAAATGATCATGAGCCGTAAATATTCCAGATTTTCTCTGCCTATAAATAATCCTGCCTACCCGATTTCTACCTTCCCGAATATTATATTTCGTTCATAAACGTCTATTTAGTGTAAACCTGTTTCTAATTCACGATCGTCCTGTAAAAAAAAACTAGCCTACCTCCCCGATTATTTTTTTTTCAATCAAATCGACTATTTAATTTCAAACCTATTTTTAATAAAACTAAATATTCCAATTGACGCTTCGATTCAACAGCGTCGGGCAAATTGAGTCATTGTCCAAAGATCTGAAATAAGAATGAGCGAGACCACACAACTTTAGCATGTGGAATCGCCAAACAACAGTTTGTTGCTTTTGTGTACACCCTTTACAAAGTTCTTACACAAAAAATAATTCATAAAAATAAAAAAAAAATTATTGGAGTTTAAAAAATTAACATTTAGATGTAAAGACAATAAAAAACAAGAATAAATTCTGGTAGTAAGATAAATTTAACACGAGAGGATATAAAACCGAAATTTTAGTACTACAGAAATTAAATAAAAAGAAGAAAAAATTATTTAAATTAATTATTCAAAAAATATTTAAATTACAAAAGAAAAAATATTCCTACAATAGTAAAAAAATAATTCCAAGTATACTCGTAAAGAAATTTGTAAAGAGTACACGCAGTAAAAACGAAATCTTATTTTAAGATAAAGTTGAAATTAATTGAGTCTTTGAAAATACAATTTAGTCTTAATTAAAAATTAAACTTGAGTGAAAATAAAATGTTTATTTACTTAATTTTACAAAGAACGTTAAATTTATTTTAATTAGATCTTCATTTGACAGTCCATCTTAAATTCAACACGAAGCTAATTTGGTAAACATTCGAATTTTTCGAAATTGAAAAATAAATTGTAAACAATTTTTGATAATTTTTCCTTAAATTCTGATCACAAAGAGCAAAAATTAGCAATAAAAAATCAATATTGGAAAAATTGATAAATACCGACTTTAAAATGTTACGAACTAAAATAAGACTCCTTTCTTCCCTTAAAACAAGATTTCCTTTTTACAGTTATCAAACAAGTACAAAATATAATAATATATAATACACAAAATTATCACAAAGAAACATAAACAACATAGTGACAAAGAAATAAATAGCAAAATGGTAAAATAAATGATACTGATGAATCCAGTAACTGTGACTCAAATTATGAGCCGAAAGGATCCATCGATACTGGAGACTTCCAGTAAATGTGACTCAAATTACTATGAGTCGAAAATATTCCCGATTTTCCCTGTCTACCTGCCCGATTGTTTTTTTCTTCATCTAATCGACTATTTAATTGCGAACCTATATTTTTAATTAAACTAAACGTTTAAATTGACGCAAAAATTCGTAAACGTCGGACAAATAGAGTCCGGATGCAAAAGACCCGGGGATAAGCGAAACCACACAACTTTATCATGTGGAATCGACAAAACGTGCCAGGATGTATCTGACACACGAGCTGAAAAAATAATACAATACAAGAAAGACAATACACATGAGACAGAAATTTTAACATTGGAACCTTGATGGAGTCAATTTCTCGAAGCAAACGTCTAATTGATCGAAAACTGAACAATCACAGTCGTATAAGGACTTGAATAACAAATTTAAGGTCTAGTTATCATTTTTGTTTTTGTTATTTAATTCATTTTAATTTAAACGTCATTTATAATAAATAAATGTCACTTTCAATAAATAAAAAAATATGTAAATAAAAATTGGAAAATGATACAAAAACTTGATTAGACTCGCATTGAGAGAGACGTCTCTTTCTCGATGCAACACTAAAGAAAAAATAAAAATGTCACTCGATCAAGGTACCAATATTATCAAGACAATGACAAAACAATGAAATTAACATTGACAAAACTATTAATTTACGTAATAATAAAAATATCACAAAATTAATATATTTTGTCAATGGTGTCACTATGTTGTTAAAATTCCTTCCCTGTTCTAAGAAAATATCCAAATTTAATGTAGTTTAATTTAATTCAAATTAATTCAATTTAATTTAATTTGCTCCAATTTAATATAATTTAGTTTTAATTTAAAATCCATCACTATAAAATCTTACTTCATTTTTCAAAATGAAGAGAAAATATTTGCAAAATTGAAAATTTACAACTTAATAGAACCGAAACAATTTGACTTTCAATTTTCAAAATTAATTCACTCTATGATTTTAAACAAAGAAAATTATTTAAAAAGTACTTTAAACAGGGAAGGGTAAATAATAAAATTGACATTTTCAATTCTTAATTGTGGCATCACAGTTTGTGATTGTCCACGTTATGAAATCCCACGGTGGAAGATCCCGCGTTGTGGCGATGGGATCCTTCATAGAGTGGTTGCAAAATCTGATTTTTTAAATTCTCTAATTTTTCCCCGACTAATCTTTAGTTTTCTTGATAACTAACAAATTAATTAATAATTAAAAAAAAGCAAAGCAATAAATTGTGAATTTTTGCGTTCTTTCAATTTAAATTCCTTGACTTTTCCCTAACTTACAACCACCCTGTCTACAACATCACCTTTTCTTGGGCCACCCTCGAAGATCCCTGGTTCTTGTTTGCACTTCTGCACCAGATCGAGGGCCACACGGAACCGTAAAATCAAAATAAAAAAAATTAAATAAACAGACTAAATAAATTACTAAAAAAAGAAAAAAAAACACGGCAGTGTGCAGGGACCACTTTTCTTCTCCATATTCTTGCTGTCCTTCAGATTGTCCAATTGGCCCACCCTGTAACAAAAATTTTTAATAGAAGATTAAATTTTTAAGTAAATTATTAATTTTAGTTTAATTATTAAGTAGAAATTTCATAAAATCAAATCTTTACCTAAATAAAAATGGTATATTGTCAAATTATCTTTCCCTAAAATTGTTATAAAAATTTTTTTTATAATTTTATTTTAAAACGAATAAAAGTTATTTTTAAACGAAAGCAAAGTAAAAATTTTGTCTATTCCAAAAGCCTTTAGATAGAGATCAACCAAATGGAAGACCCCAATGGAGATTCACTGTTTTTGCTCAAGACGAAGGTGGAGAAGGTCTTGTGGGTTATGCCGATGTTCAAGTAAATCTCAAAGACATCAATGACAATGCTCCCACATTCCCTCAGGGTGTTTATTTTGGAAATGTCACAGAAAATGGCACAGCAGGTTTGTTCTGAATCTTTTAAAACTGAGAATTCTGATTTATAATTTATCATTTCAATCACTATTATTATTTATTTCTCGATATTAGGAATGGTTGTAATGACCATGACAGCAGTGGATTATGACGATCCAACCGAAGGCACAAATGCAAAACTAATGTACTCAATCGAGAAGAACGTAATTGAGGAAGAAACTGGTTCTCCAATTTTCGAAATCGAACAGGAAACTGGAGTAATTAAAACTAACGTTTGCTGTTTGGATCGTGAACGAACACCTGATTATTCGATACAAGTGGTTGCAATGGATGGAGGGGGGTTAAAAGGTAAGTGAAACAAACTCCATTAAAATTATTATACCCCAAGTAAATAGATAACCCAATAACACAAACAAACAATTATCAACAACGAAACCAAATAAACCAGACGAAAATTAAAAAAATACAGCATTCAAAATAAAGAACACTTTATCTCACAATCAATTAAATTTCATCAATTTAAATTTCAACCAATTTCAATTTTCCAGACATTAAATAACAGTAAATAAAATTTCTCACGAAAATAGAAAAATCGAGGGAGGCAAAAGAAGAGGAAAAAAAAATAAATAAAAACGAAATTTTCTTTTCAGGGACTGGGACGGCGTCGATAAGAGTGAAAGATATAAACGACATGCCGCCCCAATTCACAAAAGACGAATGGTTCACAGAAGTGGATGAAACTGATGGTCCCGATTTGCCAGATATACCAATTCTAACCGTTACAGTTCACGATGAAGATGAAACCAACAAATTCCAATACAAGGTAGAAATTTTAACAAAACCAAAAAAACGCAGATAATAGAAATTCTCGCACATTCAACTTTCCATTAAATTTCATGGACGTTGAAATATTTTTCATCTTCTAAAAACACAACATTCTATCACTTTACTTAAATATATTACTAATTTCAAGTCTCAAAATTCAATATTGATTTTGGCATTTCAAACCTCTGTAATTGCTGTGCTTCATTAATATCGTGCAATTATACTGTGAATTCATGTAAATTTAGCTAAAAATAAATCAATTAGAGATGGAGAGCAAATAATTTTAGACAAAAGTTTGATAATTCTATCAAAGCATTAGGTAATTTCAGCCGAATATTAGGTAATTCTAGCCAAACATCAGATATTACAAGCTGAAATACAAATAATCATTGCTGAAAATTATGTAATCCTAGCTAAATATCAAACAACAAAAGCTAAAAATCACTTTCTATCTACTTTTGATTAAGATATACCCAAAAAACAAATAGTTGTATTGAAAAATCAATTGATAAGGATCAAGAACCAAACATCAGTATTACTTCTATCCAAAGATCATTAAACCCAACCTTCCTAAAAAAAACTCTAACTAAAGATCAAGCACCACTATTAAATAAATTAAAATTTACTCTGTAAATGTTAAATGACTCTAAACTAAAATTAATGTAATCCCAAACAAATTAATTCAAGTACTAGAAAACAAAAACTATCATCAAAGCCATTTTATCCAAACAATAAAAATTCCAGGTAATTGAAAACAGTGGCTATGGAGCTGATAAATTCACAATGGTACGAAATAACGATGGCACTGGATCATTAAAGATTGTTCAACAACTCGATTACGAGGATCAACTACAAAGCAATGGTTTCAGATTTCGAATTCAGGTCAATGATAAGGTGAGAAGAAAACAATACCCAATTATTAGCTAAAAAGGCGAAATTCAAGATCAGAATGAAACAAACAGTATCATTCTCTAATTACACTTTAATTAATTTTGATAGGGTGAGGATAATGATAACGATAAGTATCACGTCGCTTATTCCTGGGTTGTTGTTAAACTCCGGGACATAAATGACAATAAACCTCAGTTCGATAAGGCGAATATCGAAACGACTGTTGCTGAGAATGCCGTTATTGGAAATCATCTCGAAACATTTAAGGCTATTGATCCTGATCAAGGGGGAAAGAGTAAAGTCTCATATTCCATTGATCGTAGTTCCGATCGAAAGCGACAATTTCATATCAATGACAATGGAACTGTTTCTATTCAAAGGAGTCTCGATCGTGAAGAAACTCCCAGACATCAGGTAAATATTTCCTCCTCTTTATGTTCCCTTTAATGTAGATACATCAAAAAGAAGTTTAAAAGTAAGTTGCAAAGTAAAAAAAAATCGCATCAAATCGTTTCCAAAAAGAACAAAATGCTTGTTACGAAAAAATGATTAAAAAAATTTGTTCCCCAGGTGAAAATTCTAGCGATTGATGATGGTATTCCGCCAAAAACTGCGACGGCAACTTTGACAGTCATTGTTCAGGATATTAATGACAATCCTCCAACTTTTCTCAAGGATTATCGACCAGTACTTACAGAGTATGCACTACCAAAGAGAGTTGTTGAAATTCTGGCAACCGATGACGATGACAGATCAAAGAGCAACGGTCCTCCTTTCACCTTCAAAATGGATCCAGAGGCTGATGACATTATTCGCGCCAGCTTCAAAGTCGAAAGTGACAACAGTAAGTCACAGAACCAACTATTTTTAATACCAAAAAAAAAACATTCTTCTAAACCAAAGTCTTCTTTAATCAAAACACATTATTTGCAGAGGGTGCAAATGGAGACGGAATGGCAATTGTCTCATCCCTTCGATCTTTCGACAGAGAGCAGCAAAAGGAATATTTAATTCCAATTATTATCAAAGATTCCGGAGATCCTCTCATGTCTGGCACCAGTACATTGACAGTCATCATTGGAGATATTAACGACAATAAAATGCAACCCGGCTCAAAAGACATTTTTGTATATAATTACGCGGTGAGTTGCACACTTTAGAATTTTTAATTTCCAGAAAAAGAAATCTCTCCTACATAAATAACAATACATCTCTTTACCTACTCGCTTTACTAAACTAACATTTCTCGTCCATCATTAGGGACAATCGCCGGATACTGAAATTGGAAGAGTGTACGTCTACGATTTAGACGACTGGGATTTGCCAGATAAGAAATTCTACTGGGAGAATTTGGAGCATGCACAATTTAAACTCGACGAGAATACAGGAATGATATCCATGAGAGCTGGAACTCTCGATGGAAGATATAATTTACGTTTCAAGGTCTACGATAGAACGCATACACAAACTGATGTACCTGCTAATGTAACAGTTACTGTTAAAACAATTCCACATGAGGCTGTGTTAAATTCCGGTTCAATGCGAGTATCGGGAATTACTGACGAGGATTTTATACGTGTATGGGACTACAAGGTAACAATATCAAGAAAAACTATATTTTTTGATGCACTAAACGAAAGAAAATTACATTGTCTTCTTTTTTTTCTTCTTCTTCTTTTAGACTCAAACACTATCTCGAAGTAAAGCTGATCTATTTAAAGATAAACTCGCCAATTTACTGAAAATAGATAAGGAAAAGGTTGATGTCTTCAGTGTGCAGCTGAGAAGAAAACATCCTCCTTTAACGGATATCAGATTTGCCGCTCACGGTTCATCCTACTATAAACCCGTTAGACTCAATGGAATTGTGCTGATGCATCGAGAAGAGGTAACCCAAATAAACACAATTTTCGGATGAAACAAAAAATAGAATATGGAAAATATTTATTTCTTATTGAAAATTTAATTGCAGATCGAACGGGATGTTGGAATTAATATTACGATGGTTGGCATTGATGAATGTTTGTACGAGAATGAAATGTGCGAGGGAAGTTGTACAAGTACTTTAGATATTAGTAATCTGCCATACATGGTGAATGCAAATAAAACAGCTCTCGTTGGAGTTCGAGTTGATGTAATAGCCGAGTGTACTTGTGGTGCAAGGAACTTTAGTAAAAGTGAATCATGTAGGACAAGTCCCTGCTACAATGGAGGTCGATGCGTTGAAGGTCGATTCGGTCTATCGTAAGTGGATCAACAATTTTTTAATTATTCTTGAAGTTATTTATTTAATAGCATTATTAATATTATGCTCCATCTACTAGATGTCAATGTCCGGCTGGTTACAACGGGCCGAGATGTCAACAGACCGCGAGGAGTTTCAAAGGAAATGGTTGGGCTTGGTATCCACCTTTGGAGATGTGTGACAACAGTCATCTTAGCTTTGAATTCATCACTCGAAAACCAGACGGATTGTTACTTTACAATGGACCCATTGTTCCTCCAGAGTCTGACGAATCTCTCATTTCCGGTATGAAAAATACTCTCTAATCTTTCACTGAACTTTTCCAAACTTCTCGCTAATTTCTCCTAAATTTTCAGACTTTATATCAGTTGAAATTCACAAAGGAATACCGAGAATGTTAATAGACTTTGGATCCGGAACATTGGAACTGAAAGTTAAGACCAAAAAATCTCTAGATGACGGAGAATGGCATAGAATTGATATATTCTGGAATACGGAGGTACCTATTGAACTTCATTTAGTTTAATATTATGTTAAAGTTTCTCGTTTGTACAATTTGTTTGCATTTGTTCTTTTATTTTCATTCTAGACGGTGAAAATGGTAGTCGATTTTTGTAAATCAGCGGAAATCTCTGAATTGGAAGACGGAAGTCCACCTGAATTTAATGATACAAGTTGCCAGGCAACTGGAACAGTACCACCGTTCAATGAATATTTGAACGTAAATTCCCCACTGCAACTCGGTGGTCTCTATTACGAAACTTTCGATCCCGATCAATTCAAATGGAAGCACATTTGGGCGGGCACGAACTTTGATGGTTGCATCAAGAATTTGTTTCACAACAGTAAACTTTATGATCTTGCACATCCGGGATTATCGAGAAACAGTGAGGCTGGTTGTCCGCAGACTGATGAAATTTGTCACAATCAAGAATCGACTTTCCGTTGTTGGGAGCATGGTACATGCGTTGGAAGTTTCGTCGAAGCAAGATGTCAATGTAATCCCGGATGGACTGGTCCAGGTTGCATGACACCAACAATACCAACTACCTTCAAACCACAAAGTTATGTGAAATATGCACTTTCCTTTGAGCCAGACAGATTCTCCACTCAGATGCAATTGAGATTCCGAACGAGGGAAGAGCATGGGGAACTTTTCAGGGTCAGCGATCAACATAATAGGGAGTACGCTATTCTGGAGGTTTGTTTCATTTACTCAATTTGGATGAGTAGGAAAAAATTTGTACAAAGTGTTTAAAAAAATCAATTTCTATTGTAGATTAAGGACAGTAGACTGCACTTCAGATATAATTTGAATAGTTTACGAACGGAGGAGAGGGACATTTGGTTGACGGCAATATCTGTTAATGATGGTCAATGGCATACTGTTCGTGTTTCACGATACGGTTCGGCAGCAACTTTGGAACTTGACGGAGGCGAAGGTCGTAGGTTTAATGAAACCTTCTCCTTTGAGGGACATCAGTGGCTTCTCGTCGACAAGCAAGAGGGTGTTTTTGCAGGTGGAAAAGCCGAATACACCGGTGTCAGAACTTTTGAAGTTTATGCTGATTATCAAAAAGGTACGAACCACTTTAGCTAAACATCAAAAAAACTAAAAATAAGTTCAGCTGAAGATAAAAGTACTCTTAATCCAAACTAAAGATCATCTAATATTAAAAAATTAGAACAATTCTAGCCAAACACAAAAGAATCAAACAACATCAATTACTTAAATCGCATTAAAATTGAAACTAAACTTTCTCCCTACAGGTTGTTTGGACGATATTAGATTGGAAGGAAAACATCTCCCATTGCCGCCGGCAATGAATGGAACTCAATGGGGACAGGCGACAATGGCCAGAAATCTAGACAGGCATTGTCCTTCCAATAAACCCTGCGCTAATGTAATTTGTCCCGATCCTTTCGAGTGCATTGACCTTTGGAACGAATACGATTGCACGTAAGTGGAACAATTAGAAGTAAACCTCATTAAAGATTAGAATCAGAATTCTAGACACAAATAAATAGAAAATTATTTTACAAAACTATAAATTAAATTTGAAAAGATTCGAGTTTCTGAGAAAGAAAAAAACAAAATCAATGTTTCGATTGTCTCAGGTGTGGCGAAGGCAGAATACCATCACCGGACAATAAGGGTTGCATGGACAAGAACGAATGTATCGATTACCCGTGTCTGAATGGAGGACGATGCATCAATCAGGATCCGAGATTCAGATACAGGTGCATCTGTCCCGCTGGATTCTGGGGCGAAAATTGCGAATTAGTCCAAGAGGGCCAAACACTAAAATTGGGAATGGGAGCTCTTGCTGCCATTCTAGTTTGTCTCTTAATGATTCTTGGTGAGAAAATAAAATCTACCTCTCTTGCTAATTAATAATCGACAATTCAATTAATCTAATATTAATTTCAGTTCTAGTATTGGTGTTTGTTGTCTACAATAGAAGAAGAGAGTCTCTCATTAAATATCCAGGTCCAGATGACGATGTCAGGGAGAATATCATAAATTATGACGATGAAGGAGGCGGAGAAGACGACATGACTGCCTTTGACATCACACCCCTACAAATACCAATCGGTGGACCGATTCCGGAAATGGGTGGAAAATTGCCACCTTGCAAAATAGCATGTACGTGATTCCTTCGTTTTTTTAAATACACCAATATTTTCTCTCTATACCCATGGGGAATTTTTTCTGAAAAATTTCTGCTTTCCTTTACAGACCCCTTGGGACCAGAACCTAACGTGGGTATTTTTATCGAGGATCATAAAAAGAGAGCTGACAGCGATCCAAATGCTCCTCCTTTCGATGATCTTCGAAATTACGCTTACGAAGGTGGCGGAAGTACGGCTGGTTCCCTTTCATCACTAGCCTCTGGTAAACATCAAATAGAAATTAAAAAAAATTATTATTTACCGCAATTATTAATAATTAATAATTAATCATTGAAACTAATGTATATTTTTCATCCCAAAGGCACAGATGACGAGCAACACGAATACGAATATTTGGGTGCTTGGGGTCCCAGATTCGATAAACTGGCCGACATGTACGGTCCAGTTGAAGAAAGTGAAGAGGAGGAATAAATTTTCACCAAAGAAGAGAAGAGAAAAAACAAAGAAAGAAGAAGAAGAAACTGAAATCTGTTTTGTGCTCTAGGTAAAATCTCAAAAAGGACGTTCCGAAAAGAACGCAAAAAAAGCTCATAAAGTGTTAGGTATACCAGTTATTTCAAGAACTCTAATTACTCGAGACAAATAAATGGAAAAACGAAACAAATTCACAAAGAAAAAATATCGAATCACAACGGGCATAAAAACAAAAATTCCCCCACGTCGCCTGTTTGTAAGAGAAATTGACTAGATTTTCAAAACTACAAATTAATCTAGTCAGTCGTGAGTGAAAAATATTGCCAACAATGAAAAGAAAAATAAAGATAAATTACCAAAGAAAGCGAAACGAAAATAATATCCGGTAAAAATTGAATCTTCAACATTTCCTAACAAGTTATTTTTAACGAATTCTTTTCCCAAATGCTGAAGAATAAATTTTTACTGTTAAACTCAATTCTTGTAGATATACTAAAAAGAAAGAAAGTTTCGCTTTCAATGTGAAAAATAAGATAATTTTTCCAAAATATAAATGAAAATTTAGAAATAACTTTTAAATGTATAACGATGAAGAATTAGTAAATCACATCTAAAGATGAAATATAAATCTTAAATGTGAAGAATAGGAAAAATATCTTTGAAAATACATTCAAGTGAAGAGGAATAACTTCTCAATTCAAGAGAAATGTCTCTTCAAATTTGTAGATTTAAATTGTCCAGATAGAACTCTTGAATTGAGAAGGAAAAAAAAATCTTTTAAATAAAATTAAAAAAAAATAATTATCTTCCATCTAGAAGATAATAAAAGTTTTCAATTTGAAAATAAACCTTTCAAACTAAAAATAAATCGTCAAAGTGAAAATTAATAAATCTCCAAAGTGAAAAGGAATTTTCAAATTGAAAATTTCCTCAATTTAAGAATTTAAGAAAACAAAATCTTCAAAATCAAGAAGATAAAAGGGAATAAATTCCTAATTTTAGATTTATCCTCGGAGAATTGCAATATTTTTCACACAGTGTAAAAGAAAAGACGAACTCAGAAACACTTCATGAATTATTTAGAACAAGAAGAAGAAGAAGAAGAAAAAAAGACACCTCATAATACACTTAATCATACATTATAATCATATACACTCATTCATAAAACACTATCGCACACATTCGTAATTGTCGAAAGAAAGTAATTATAAAGAAGTTAGAAAAACAAAACGATCTGGAATGATTGTCCTGAGCGAGTACATTCTAAGATTATTTATTAAAAAAAAAAAAACGAAAGACACCGGAAAAATTTATAGGCTCCCAAAAAACAAACCTTTTTAAAAAAAACCGGCGCAAAAATTGAACTCTGCAATAATTTTCAAACTCATTAATTAAAAGAAAAATATACCTAAAAGAAAACAAAAAAAAACCAAAAAAAAAAAAAAAGATTCATAAACTATTTGTATAGTTCGTTACACGTATACGTAGTCATCCCTCGCATTGTGTACGTAACGTGAGGTTTTTCTATGAATTTGTTTTTTATTTATTAAAAATTTTAAAAAAAGAACAAAAAAAAGTACATGTAGTATATCCGGACCATTTAAAAAAAAACGATCGTTACGCGTTCGTTATCCATAGACTATGTTACCATTTAAGACAATTATTATTAATTATTAATGAATTTATAAATTATTATTAATTAATAATTATTATTATTATTAAACGACCATCGTCGTTCTTCAACTCTTATCAAATCTGATCGTGCCACAAACAAAAACAAACAACAACAACAACAAGATCTCACAAAGTTGACGAATTTCGAGTTCTTTTATAAAAAAAAAATACAACCCCTTCCCTTACCCTCACTGCCCTCGATTAACCAAAAACACTTTTTTTATTACTTTTGTATTAAAAAAAGTGATATTTGTAAAACACATTCTTACACAGTCAGTTTTTTAAATCGGTCATTATTATTCAAATAAGTAACGCAATATCTCTTCATGACTGAAATTCCAATTGTCATTTATCCCCCTTTTTAATGACATCCGAAGAATATCAATTTTATTATATAATTATATAAATAATATACTCCTTTTGTACGCATTTTTTATTCAAACGAATGTTTCATTAATTTCGACCGACATCGAATGTTCTGAGAATTTTCAATTTTCTCCAAAAAATTCTTTTCGAATTTTAGTATTTATTTATAAAGAATTATTATTAATATTGGGTCAGTCCATTATATTTCGACTAAAGTCGTTGCGGCCTATTTTTAAAAAAATCTCATAATTTGTAAAAATGATGTTTAATATCCGTAGATTTTATTTTTGAGAATTATTTTATAAAATTTTTTGATTTAAACATAGAATTTGAATTTTTAAGTTGAGTTGCACAGAAAAAAGGTTAGATTGACAGTTATGAAAATTTAATAAAGAAGCATGGAAATAATTTAGATCATACAAATTTCTTGATTGATATTTGTTAAAAATGAGCTAATTTACTTGTATAAATAGATTATTATGTAAACAAACCCAAATTAGTAGATAAAAATTGATTTCAAAACTTAACTATAAAATGTCAAAAGTCACTACATTTTATTTACACTTTTCTAAAAAGTATATAAATATTTAAAAATTTATTACTATTTAATGTAAAGTATTTTTAATGTACTTTTATAATATGTGCTAACTTTTTAATTTTATAATATAGAAATATAAAATATTTTACCTTTAATATTGAGTGTTTCATGATTTTCAGTGATTTTAATCACTTATTTCTTCTCAGGCGGTTAATCAAAAAATCCAATTTTTGTCTTAATATTTAAGTTTGGCCTTCTTTTTCATTCTATTAAATTTTGGTGATGGAGAACGAACTATTTTTCAGTTTAAGTTTAGTTTAAAAAATCTGCTGAAAAACGCATTTTTTTGGTTAAAATGCAAGTATTTTTATAACACTGAAGTTGGCTATCTTAATAGTCTTGCAAAAATCTACTTGTATTTAACCAAAAAAATGCGTTTTTTCTGCAGATTTTTTAAACTAAATTTAAACTTAAAAGTAGTTCGTTCTCCATCACGAAAATTTAATAGAATGAAAAAGAAGGCCAAACTTAAATATTAAGACAAAAATTGGATTTTTTGATTAACCGCCTGAGAAGAAATAAGTGATTAAAATCACTGAAAATCATGAAACACTCAATATTAAAGGTAAAATTTTTTATATTTCTATATTATAAAATTAAAAAGTTAGCACATATTATAAAAGTACATTAAAAATACTTTACATTAAATAGTAATAAATTTTTAAATATTTATATACTTTTTAGAAAAGTGTAAATAAAATGTAGTGACTTTTGACAGTTTATAGTTAAGTTTTGAAATCAATTTTTATCTACTAATTTGGGTTTGTTTACATAATAATCTATTTATACAAGTAAATTAGCTCATTTTTAACAAATATCAATCAAGAAATTTGTATGATCTAAATTATTTCCATGCTTCTTTATTAAATTTTCATAACTGTCAATCTAACCTTTTTTCTGTGCAACTCAACTTAAAAATTCAAATTCTATGTTTAAATCAAAAAATTTTATAAAATAATTCTCAAAAATAAAATCTACGGATATTAAACATCATTTTTACAAATTATGAGATTTTTTTAAAAATAGGCCGCAACGACTTTAGTCGAAATATAATGGAATGACTCTATTATTATGATTATTATTATTATTATTTCACTTCTGGTCCATAAAAAAGTTGAAGTTGATAAATAAGTAAATAAATAAATTATTATTTATTTATATTATTATCCATGTATAGTAATAAATGAATAAATAATTTATATATATATTTTTTTAATTATTCAGAAGAAGTCGAACCACTGATTATATTAATTGAAAAAAAAGTGGTGCATACGTGAAATATTCTAATAGTAATAGTAATAATAAAAAAAAACAATTTCTAAACAATTGAAAATCATTAATAAAAAGACGAAATAAACAAAAACGATCATTAATATTAATATATTAACAATAATGTTAAAATTAATATTACTTAACAATATTAATTATTATATTAATATTAATTAACAATTTCGAACTAAACTTTTTTAAAAAATACTAAAATTCAATAGAATTTTTCTTACACAGAGAAAATTTTCAAAGAAAGAAAATTTATTTTTTCGGAACATCTAATTTATGATATAGAAAAAAATAAACGAAATTTGTGACTGAGGATAATTCTTCGTGACTATGTACGTATAATATTGTTACGTTCGATTTAACAGTTTTCCTCACGTCGCATTTTGAATCTTAAACAAGCAAAAAAAAACACTACTGTTTTTTCCACTCGAATCGACTGATTTGTAAAATTCTCAACGGGATATTAATAGTCAATTTACCTGTTAGGTCACTTATCCATTAAGGGGTACGTAAAGAATAAGTACTGTACGAAATATGTAATTACGTGTATGACACCGTTTGTCAATTGACAAAAAAAAGAAGAAGAAGAAGAAAAATCATACACGATCAAGTAATTGTATAATTGTCCTAATTATCATCGTAATTACGTATCGTTTTGCGATTTGTGATATTAAGTTTCATATAAAATGCTCGCGCTCGTCCCAAGGGTTTTACTAGTCTATTTTTTAGTCTAAGTTTAGAAATATATTTAAAAAAAAACAAACAAACTAGAATTATTAGATTTCTCATTTCCAGGGTATCGATTCTATCTAGTTTTCAATTGTTTTTAGAATTAAAAAATTTTTCTCTTACTATTTCGACTATGTGTATTTTTAATTATTTCCAAATTGCTTAATTTCCAAATATTTACTTTAGTAGAAAATTTTACTTTCCAAAAAATTTTAATTGTAGCAAAATGTCTATTTAATTAAAAAACCACATTATTTATTCATATTTAGAAAAATAATTTTCTTTTTCCGAGAGAATTGAATTTAGAAAAAAATTTTGTAAAGTATAATATAACTTTTGTTTGTAAAAAAATTATTTTAAGATTAAATGGAGAAAGAAAAGGTAATAAATGTATATTTTCATTTTTTCTCAATTAAGTTGCAAAATGAAATCATTCCCAATCGATACCCTGATTATTTTAGAATTAAATAAATTTCTAAAAATTATTTAATGTATCAATAGGCTTTTATAAATTTCTCGCTTATTTTTTTTATTTCCCTACAAACTTCCCCCCTAGTTTTAAAAATTATTTTATCAATTTTAAATTATTCCCCCAAAAAAGAAGAAAGAATTTCTGTGTATATTAAAAATTGTTCCTTTCTTTTTTTTATTTATGTAAATTAAAAAAAATTTTTTTGCCCTTATTTCTGGCTCTATTATTAATTTAAAAAAATGTATATTTTCTCCTAAAATCCCTCCCCAATCGATTGTAGTATAAACAGTATTTCCACAGACTGGCATTAGGAAACGAGAGTTTATCGTTAAATCTGAGTTGCGTCGGTGCGTGTGTGCAGTGGCATGAAAGAAATGATGAATTTATAGTTAGGACTCAGCCGTTATGTATGTAAATTAACGTATAATTAAAATTAATTCTTCGATTACTCGACCCAGGCACCTCAAATAAAAAAAAATAAAATAAAAAGAGTATACGCGCGAATTTTCAACAATTTTAAATGTCCAATCATTATGTAAATATCAAAACGAGGGCACCTATGAAAATCAGAAAAAAACAAGAATTTATACACCGAAAAAGATTTTTTCCAATTTTCATTAATCACAATTTCTGTAAATTTTAGAAAAAGCAAATAAAAAAAATAATAGTTCAAGTAAATATATTACTATTTTTACTAAAATACCAAAACTTTAATTTATAATTACAATTATAATTTTTATTACTATTGTTAAAAATTATTATTAAATTATTTTAATCACAAGTAATTTTCATAAACGAAAAAAAATATCGTACATTTCAATACTTTGCTAATTATTTCTCAAAAAAGAATCTTATTAATTGTAAAAAAATCTTTTTCCCTGTATTGTATCTTAACACTGATCTCTTCCACAATTTTCTGTCCCTAAGTCGAATTTTTTTTTATAAATATGTTCAATAAAGTTCAGAACAATCGTTAGTGAAAAAAACTCATTAATCGTAATCTAAAATAAGAAAAGACGCTCAAAGATTTTTTTGACGATTTAAGGGACAAAAGTAAAAAAAAAGTGCAATAAAGCCTCGTAATGAAATTCGCGATAACTCAGGGTGGTTATAATATGACAAAGTGCAAATGTTATTTTAACATTTTTTTTAATTAAATTTTTGCAGAACTATTTTTTCATTCATTAAAGAAAACAATTTAATTGTCCAATTGCACAAAATACACAATATCACTTTGAGTCAATTGGAAATTATTTTATTATTTTCTCTACAAAAATACTAATTTTTCTATCTTGTTTCCTTAATTTTTCTTTTTTTACTTTTATAATTATTTTGTTATTTTTATATTTAATTATTACTTTTACTTAATCAGTCTTTAAAAAGTACTTTAAATATTACATTATAATTATATTATACGATTTAATTACTACATAAAAATATATCATAATATGTAATATAATAAACAATTATAAAAATGATATAAATATAATTACCATATAATTGTATTATATTAAATATTATAATATACCAGACTGTTTATTATAATACTTCTAATAATAATAATAATAATAATGATAAAAAAATAATAATAATTACTATAATACAAATGAATCTTAAATGCGATTCATTCTATTATTTATTTTAAATAATTTATTCGCTGTGGTGTCAATGCTCGTGAATAACAAAACAGTTCAATCGCCATTAGAATGTCAATAAAAAAAATATATAAATCTACTTTAATTATTCTCTAAATCTGACTAATTCTGACGCTGAATATAAAACATATTAAAATTACTTAATTTATCAATTTTTTTTATCTATAAATTATTAGTTTATTAAATTATCAAAATAACACCAAATTACCAAAATTTAAGTAAGTTATCAATTTTTCAAAAAAATAAAATATTTAGTAAAAATAGTTTAAGAATTAAATTATTTAAATTATATTTATCAAATTAGTAAATTATCAAATTTTCTCAAACAAAAAATTGTCATATGTGACAAATGAGAAAAATAAACTATAAATTAGGAAATTATTAAATTGACAAAGAATCAAAATTATAAACGTAATGAAATTATCGAATATTATTAAATAAAAAAGTTATTTCATTACTGAAATAATAAAATGAACGAATTTATTATTGAATAATTATTAAATAAAATTTATAATATAAAAGAAAACCCATTTTTTTTCCTATTTCGTCAATAAAATTCAGATTTAGAGATCGTGTTAAGAATATCAAGCAGTTTATAGTAGAAATCATGGTTAAATCATCGTTAGAGAACAAGAATTTGTTAATTGCTCATAGAATTAACGAAGTTAAATTTTTCAGATCGTGATAGAATTTACGTAGTTTTTTAAGGAAAATTTTTGAAATAAATAAGAGAACGTAAGTTATAAACGAGCACGCTCACCAGCTACATATCCTTCAAGTTCTCTTAATACACAAGCACTGCCTAACTAAAAGAAAAAGAAGAAAAAAAATGAAGAATTATTAAATAAAAATAAAATAAAGTTCATGACAAAAAAAAAAAAGTGAGGTGCCATTGGGTCGAGTGAATTAATTAAACAGGTGTAGTAAGTAGGATGTAAAGCCGATGTTTTACCATAGCAGTCGTTAAAAACTGTAATATATAAATATATGAAAAAAAAAATTATATATATATATATGTATAATGTATATGTGAGCTGCCACTGAACACATCTCATTAGTACAATTACCATACGATATAATCTATACGTACAATATAATCGACACACATGTATTATTAATTGATATTATTAATAATTGATTATGATACATCATTGCCACTACATTATGAATACCATTTGTACTTTAACATTTCAGTTCCGAAAGAAAATAAATGCCTTCTTTTTAATATAAAAAAAAATATGTAATTTATTTCTTCCACCTATTTTATAATTTTTTTTTTACCAAAATTATGTTTTTGTTGTTAAATTATTTTATTTTTATGATTTATTAGATATTTCTGTAATTTTCAACGTTAATTTAAAAGGAAATCTAAAGTTTATAATATTAAAAGATGGGAAAAATCGTCACATTCGAGCAATTAAAATCAAATATTGCAAAAGTAATTAATTAGCAAAAGTAATTTTTTGTCTTTTAATTTTTATGCAAAAAGAATCTTTAATTAATTAATTTTAATCGAAAGACCCTGCGTAAATCAAGAATCGTTTTTTCGAGGGGCAAAAAGGGTTGGGGTTATGAAAAACAAAATTAAACCGAGATTGCTTACTTTCCGCGAAGTAAATTATTCTAATTTACCGAAAATATATAAATTAAATTTTAAGTGTCACTATACTGTGTTAAAAAATATATTATTTTATACTATAAATTGTAAATAATAAAAAATACTAACCGATTAAGAAATATCAATTGAAAATGACAACAAACATCAGCTTCCTTCTAATCCTTTTTTTAACCGCAGATACGACTCCTTTTCGTCCATATTAATTCAGTGTTGACAGGATATTTTTTTACGGTCAATCCTTGTTTTTCCAGAAATAATGAAGATCGTAAGTATTTAACTATTTATGTCCAAATGCTTGCCACAAGCCAACAAGCGAAGTATTTTGATCCATTTGTCAATAGGCATCAAATCTAAAAAAAAATATTAGTAAAAATCTTGTAGCAATTTTTAAAGCTAAGTAGCCATAAGCCCTAAATCTACAAAAATATTCACAAGATTGCTTTAATATTCCAATACCACAGCAATATTGCAGAAATATTAGAATATTGAAGCAATATTTTGAGAATATTGTTCGTAAGTTTGAGTTTTTTGCAATGGAGGACTAATGGATAAATTAATGTATGTAAATGTCAAAAACCTGTTGAAAATTTAACAAAAATGTAAAAATAGTAAAATACATAATAAATAAGCAATAATAATTGGAAATAAATAATAAAATTAGATATGTAAACAAAAGTGATAAAACATGCGAAAAATGATGAAAATTTCACTTTCCTTGAGAAATGGAAACTAAACAAGCTTAATGATGGACGATTTCAATTTTCGAAACGATGAAATATTTACTCGTATTTGTTATATTTTCTATGTTATTTGTAATTTTTCTCTTGTTGATGCAGTTAAAAAGGCGCGAGTAGTATTTATATCACGGACAAATATTCTTTTTCCTGATAAATTCGACGTGAAACTAGCAGCGAACATCATCTTGTAGGTTATGTTTTTAGTAACATCTAATTTCATCAAACCACGCAAAACTTTGACATTTTATTTCAAAAAATATGCCTCACAACTAATATTTCGACATTATTGAACATAATTATTGCAAAATATTCATAATTTGCGTTAGGATGTATAAAACAATGGTTGATTTATTTTCAGAATTATCTAGAGACTTTGTTCCTGCCAATAAGCAGAGAGCGCAACTGAATATAGGTCTAAAGTGCTGCCAACCTAAGATAACGAAATATTTAAGCTCTACCAACGTAACTTGTAAACAAACGAAATATCTTAATTTCCTTTCGATTTTCCTCAACTTATTTGTTTTTATAATATAAAAACACTTCTGTTGTAATAAAAATAAAAATTTTATGTTTATTTTACCTTGTTTTGTAAAGCAAATGCTAATTTTGCGCCAGGCTGAACTTACGTTGTAAAAAACATACGTGAGAGTTCTTTGTCGAAACAATTTTCCAAGAATACTTTATTGTTCTTCTACTCCTCAATGTACTTGAATGAAATATCGATTATTTATTCAATACTAAAGACAATTAGTAAAAATTTTGCATAAATATCGACCAAATATAAACAAAATAATTAAAATAAAAGTGTTTCTTAACGACAATGACTCTATACGTCGCAGAGACGCCATTGCAATAAGCAGGGATGCCAACCCAAGATTATGAAATTTCTGGCTTTACCACTTCCACCAACATAACACTTATTTTTTATATTTCCATATTTTTAATGATTTTTTATCACAATTTATTCATTAAATTAATTATTAATAGTTATTTCATTAGTTGTTAAATTAATTATTAATTGAAAATGCGTAAATTAAATATACAAATTGTAGTAAATATTTTCTTTCTGTGTAATAAATAGTAATAAAAATCATTTCTACCAATTATCAAGTTTCTACTAATTATGGGCAAATATTGATTGAAAAACGTTAAATTAGGAAACGCTAGATGATTAATTTAACATTAGAAAATTGTTTAAATAGTAATTATATTATTTTTTCTCATAATACTGTTTTAAATAAGCGCGCCTCTAATTCGAGTCTTTCTGACGCTTGCGCAGTGGCGGCGTCTGGTGGCCGTGGTTGGCTTCACTCCGCAGCCATGTTCATTCCGATGCTATCCCTCGTCGAGGTAAGTGCTACAAAGTTTTGCTAAAAAGTTGCTCTTTCGGCAACCATATTATCGACAATCGGTTTCTAATCGGTTTTCGTTAGTATTTGTTCCATTATTCGCTATGATTCCTTATTCTATTGCTGTAAATCTGATGCTAAAAATCGTGGCGTCATTGAGATGCCCGATTCTACATTTGCAGTTTTTGCTCATAATTTACTATCAATCGAAGTATAATTTGACGAATCGTTGTAGTTTTTCAATCGGCAACAAGTAAACCAAACAAAATTGTTGAAATATTGGAAATATTTGCAACAATTTAATGGGTAGTAGGGTGTGGAGGGGGAAGACGGCGTAAAACAAAATGGCTGCCACAGCGAAGTGGACTGTTCCGTCAGTTCTTGTGTAATAGTTTACGCAATTTATTTATTTGTTCTATAATATATTATACACATAACTTAGACGTAACAAATTTGTTGAAATATTGGAAATATTTGCAACAATATTAATGAGTTAGGCGCATAGGGTGGGGGGAGACGGAGTAAAACAAAATGGCCGCTACAACGACATGGACTGTTCCATCAATATTTGCATAATACTTAACGCGTTTTAATTATTGATTCTACAATATTATACGTAACAAAATTGTTGAAATATTGGAAATATTTGCAACAAAGTAATGGGTTAGTCTATATACGGGCGAGTAACAAACAGAACAAAATGGCTGCCACTAAAAAGTGGACTCTTCCAAATTGTTCATTGTAAAAAAATATAAAATGTGAGCAAATATTTTTACATATTTCTTTGTTCTCTCTATATATTTACATTTACGTAATATTTAATATCAAATTGCAATTATTAGAAATAAAAAAATATTTTTTTTCAAAAAAGAAAAATTTTTTTTTTACATTTGGCAACCCTGATAGGGCAATGAGGACTCGCCTTGTTGCTTTTGTTGTTGTTGTTAGTTCTCATCCTTGGTCACTTTAAATGTTGTCAATATTGAAGCGAACAGAAGTTATATTGTTGATATAATAGTTTTTTTCTTGGTAAAATAAATAAAAACAGTGAAATTTAAATCGGTGATTTTATATATTATTATTCTAGGACATTAGGGGAAACTTGTTTGTAAAAAATTTTCTTTTTAATTAATTTCAGCTGTCATTTTTTTAAAGGATAAGGAGATAATAACCTGTATATTTTTAACTGCAACAAGAATATTATTTAAATCATTTAAATATTCCATAAAATTATTTTTTAAGTATTTTTTTGTTAAGAAAAAAATAATTTGACCCTTTTAAACCTGTTTTTATTTAGATTTTGAAATCCATGTGTAATTTTCTAGAAAATATATTTTGGTTTAGGCGGAAAAAAAATTTGCGAAATGAAAAAATTGTTTTTTATAATTTTTGAAGCATTGTTTTTAGGAAATAAAACTTTGTGATAAAATAGAATTTAAATAATAATAAATAGAATAATGACACAGAGTGATCGACTGTTTCTTCATTAATTTTATTAATTTTATGGAATATTATTGTTTTCTTGATGTAATTAAAAGTGT
Organism: Leptopilina myrica (nomen nudum); assembly: GCA_032872475.1. NCBI lineage: Eukaryota > Metazoa > Arthropoda > Insecta > Hymenoptera > Figitidae > Leptopilina > Leptopilina myrica (nomen nudum). Next base: position 29,591,598 of record CM065467.1, read on the forward strand.
TGATGCATTCTTCCCTTAAAGTTTATTAATTTTCTAATAAGTTTTCTCTTTTTCAGGGTATAGCAATCGGATAAAGAACATGAAGAATGAAGATGGAGAAGAAAAGTGGCCCCTGCACACTGCCGTGTTTTTTTTGTAGTTTGCTTAGACTATTTTTTCAATTTTTTTTTATAGTTTATTTAGTCTATTTTTTAAAATTATTTTTCTTTATTTTTAATTTTTATTAGTAGTTTATTTAGTCTATTTTTTAAAATTATTTTTCTTTCTTTTTAATTTTTTTAGTAATTTATTTAGTCTATTTTTAAAATTATTTAAAATTTTTTTAGTAGTTTATTTAGTCTATTTTTTAAAATTATTTTTCTTTATTTTTAATTTTTTTAGTAGTTTATTTAGTCTATTTTTTAAAATTATTTTTCTTTATTTTTATTTTCACGGTTCCGTGTAGCCCTCGACCTGGCGCAGAAGTGCGATCAAAAGCCAGGGATCTTCGAGGGTGGCCCAAGAAAAGGTGATGTTGCAGGATCCCATCGCCACAACGTGGGATACACACAATGTGGACTATCACAAACTGTGAAGCCACTAAGTGAGTCGATTTAATAATCGACTCAAAAGTTTTAAATTGCACCAGGGTGTTCAGCTGTTAAAAAAAACTCAGGGACGTTTTTTATACTTAGTTTCTAGATTTTTTGTCTGGGTAAAGTATAGTAGAACTTTATAATTTTGATTCCAAGTTCAGGGAAATTTTCTTTAAAATTATAATTAAAATCTTTTTCCAATTTAAACATTTTTTAATCTATCTGTAAAGATTTCAATTCTTTTCATTACCATTATCAGGAGATACTAATTTATTGCTCAATTTTAATATTTTAATTTAAATTCAAGTTTGTAAATTGACGATATATTTTTATTCTTAAAAGATAGAAAATAATGTAAGGGAGAAAAAAAGGAATTTTTTCTTTATTCTTGCTGAACACCCTGACAACTTTTATTTATCCTTCCCTGTTTAAAGAACTTTTTAAATAATTTTCTTTGTTTAAAATCATAGAGTGAATTAATTTTGAAAATTGAAAGTCAAATTGTTTCGGGTCTATCAAGTTTTAATTTTTCAATTTTGCAAATATTTTCTCTTCATTTTGAAAAATAAAGTAAGATTTTATAGTGATGGATTTTAAATTAAAACTAAATTATATTAAATTGGAGTAAATTAAATTACATTGAATTAATTTGAATTAAATTAAACTACATTAAATTTGGATATTTTCTTAAAACAGGGAAGGAATTTTAACAACATAGTGACACCATTGACAAAGTATATTAATTATGTAATATTTTTATTATTACGTAAATTAATAGTTTTGTCAATGTTAATTTCATTGTTTTGTCATTGTCTTCAGAATATTGGTACCTTGATGGAGTGACATTTTTATTTTTTCTTTAGTGTTGAATCAAAAAAGGGACGTCCCTCTCAATGCGAGTGTAATCAAGTTTTTGTATCATTTTCCAATTTTTATTTACATATTTTTTTATTTATTGAAAGTGACATTTATTTATTATAAATGACGTTTAAATTAAAATTAATTAAATAACAAAACAAAATTGGTAACTAGACCTTAAATTTATTATTCAAGGTTTTATACGACTGTGATTGTTTAGTTTTAGATCAATTAGACGTTTGCCCCGAGAAATTGACTCGATCAAGGTTCCAATGTTAAAATTTCTGTCTCATGTGTATTGTCTTTCTTGTATTGTATCATTTTTTCAGCTCGTGTGTCGGATACGTCCTGGCACGTTTTGTCGATTCCACATGATAAAGTTGTGTGGTTTCGCTTATCCCCGGGTTTTTTTACATCCGGACTCTATTTGTCCGACGGTTACGAATTTTTGCGTCAATTTAAACGTTTAGTTTAATTAAAAATATAGGCTCGCAATTAAATAGTCGATTAGATGAAGAAAAAAAATAATCGGGCAGGTAGACAGGGAAAATCGGGAATATTTTCGACTCGTAGTAATTTGAGTCACATTTACTGGAAGTCTCCAGTACTGATGGATCATTTCGGCTCATAATTTGAGTCACAGTTACTGGATTCATCAGTATCATTTATTTTACCATTTCGCTATTTATTTCTTTGTCACTATGTTGTTTATGTTTCATTGTGATTATTTTTGTGTATTATATATTATTATATTTTGTACTTGTTTGATAACTGTAAAAAGGAAATCTTGTTTTAAGGGAAGAAAGGAGTCTTATTTTAGTTCGTAACATTTTTAAGTCGGTATTTATCAATGTTTACAATATTGACTTTTTATTGCTAATTTTTGCTCTTTGTGATCAGAATTTAATGCAAAATTATCAAAAAGTGTTTACAATTTATTTTTCAATTTCGAAAAATTCGAATGTTTACCAAATTAGCCGCGTGTTGAATTTAAGATGGACTGTCAAATGAAGATCTAATTAGAATAAATTTAATGCTCTTTGTAAAGTTAAGTGAATAAACATTTTATTTTCACTCAAGTCTAATTAAAAATTAAGACTAAATTTTAATTTCAAATACTCAATTAATTTCAACTTTATCTTAAAATAAGATTTCGTTTTTACTGCGTGTACTCTTTACAAATTTCTCTACAAGTATAGTTGGAATTATTTTTTTACTATTGTAGAAATATTTTTTCTTTTGTAATTTAAATATTTTTTGAATAATTAATTTAAATAATTTTTTCTTCTTTTTATTTCATTTCTTTAGTACTAAAATTTCGGTTTTATACCCTCTCGTGTTAAATTTATCTTACTACCAGAATTTATTCTTGTTTTTTATTGTCTTTACATCTAAATGTTAATTTTTTAAACTTCAATAATTTTTTTTTATTTTCATGAATTATTTTTTGTGTAAGAACTTTGTAAAGGGTGTACACAAAAGCAACAAACTGTTGTTTGGCGATTCCACATGCTAAAGTTGTGTGGTCTCGCTCATTCTTATTTCAGATCTTTGGACAATGACTCAATTTGCCCGACGCTGTTGAATCGAAGCGTCAATTGGAATATTTAGTTTTATTAAAAATAGGTTTGAAATTAAATAGTCGATTTGATTGAAAAAAAATAATCGGGGAGGTAGGCTAGCTTTTTTACAGGTCGATCGTGATTTAGAAACAGGTTTACATTAAATAGACGTTTATGAACGAAATATAATATTCGGGAAGGTAGAAATCGGGTAGGCAGGATTATTTATAGGCAGAGAAAATCTGGAATATTTACGGCTCATGATAATTTGAGTCACAAAGTACTGGAGTTACCAGTACAAAATGGATTCTTCGGCTCATAATTTGAGTCGCAATATCTGGTAAAAATTACCAGTGCCAGTGAATTTTTGCGACTCATTATTTGAGTCACCAGTTACTGGAATTTACCAGTACGAATGAATCCTATCGGCTCATAATTTGAGTCACAATTACTGGATTCAAAAATACAATTAAATTTTTTTATTACATTTAAACTACCGTTCTCTTATTCGATTATTTTTTTCTTGGCGATTCGTAATTTAGAAGTAGTTTTGCATTATATAGTCGCTTGTAGATGAATTAAAAAAAATCAGGCAGGTGTAGAAATCGGGTAGGCAGGCTTAACTATAGGTAGGGAAAACTTAAACTTTTTTTTATCTTTTAACTTACATTAACTATTATTTATTTAACATTAATATCTATTATTAATATTTATTGTTAACATTTATTATCAATATTTGTTACCAATATCTATTGGTAATAATATTTATTAATATTAATAATTTACTTATTAATTAAATTCAAATTAAATTATTAAATAAAAAAATTTCCTTTCGAATTGAAAATAAATTATATTATATATTATATGAAATAATATATAAATTATATTATATTCAATAAAATTGGAGATTTTATCTACACATTTAAATTCGAACTTTATTTTTTACATGGAATTAATTACCCCCTTGAAAGTCCCCTAACCCACTTAAAACTTAAACAATCTTGCGATATGAATTTCGTTTAATCATTGATTTTATAATCAAACCGTTCCTCGGGACAAAAATTTTGTTCGGGTTTTCTTTAAAAAGTGAATTGTTTAAAAATTATTTCTATAAATGTTAATAGTGCTAAAAGTGTAATAATTAGTGGAAAATTTTCGTGAAAGATAAGTTTTTTTTGAGTAACTAAAAATATTTTCTTTTTATATTTTTCTGATTAGTAAAATAATTTAGTTTTTTGTTGAAAAGAAATTAATTTTTCTATATTATCTTTATTAGCGCTCGACAACGATGGTCGTTTCCGGAAACAAAATTTATCTGAATGTACGAAACGTCATTCCCACTGAAGAACTTTACGCTACTGCATCATGATCGTATTTAAACATGTAAGAATTATTTTTTTCTAGTTTACTTATGTAAATTTTAAGGGGTTAAGAAAAAATTAATTGCCTTTAAAAACGAAAAATAGAATTTCACAAAATTTATGAACTAAAGCATGCAAATTGATATAAACAAATTAAACAATTAGAAAAAAAGTTTTAAAAAATGAAATAAGATAAATAACTTAGCAGAAAATTAAAATAGAAAATAAAATTCTAATAATTATATTTAAAATACATTTTATTGTAAACGTTTTTTTTAAATATTTACAGTCAAAAAGTATTGCAAGGAATCAATTTTAACATAAATGATGAACTTTGAAAGGAAAATCGAAATTTGATTAATCCATAGAATTTCGAACAAATTCTTCGGTAATTGAATTCAAATAAGAAGTAAATTTCTTAATAATTTTGTTAAACAATCCAAGAAGTTGAGAACTTTGTAAATCTAATTCCTTTTCTAATTGCTCAATACTTTTATGTTGAAGTCCAAGTCCAAGTAAAATAGCAGCTTGAACTGCTGAAATATGTAAGCTTGAGTTCTTCTGTCCCGGAGCTAAATTAATATTTCCCAGTTGTCTTAGAAAGTACATTTTTGCCAATGATGGAATTTGATCTCTAATTAAATGATAATCACTCATATTTTTACTGTAGATATCCAATTGTTCTAAATCGTGTAGATCCAAATAAATTTCCAATGCATCTCTTGTCAATGTTTTTGCTTTTACTTCAATGGAATTATTTTCCAATAGACTGAGAGCAAATGATGATTTATAATCACGAAATGCGCTTGCCAATAGATTTGTGAATCGTTGTCGAAATTTCATTGAATATGATTGTAGCCAACTCTCATCCGTTGGATTATTTTCGTAATTTAATTTGTGAATCATAATGCATGTGTTCTCTCCGGTTATGTCGTTCGCTGTTTGCCTCAAATAGACGGGAACAAATTTTGCTTTCTTCCAAAATTTCAATAGTTGCTCAGTGACGCCGAATGAAACTCCAATATAGTCCAGGGATTCGGCAGGTCGTTCGGATAGTTTCAGGAATAGAGGCGGAAGTGATGCTCGAGGTTGAATTATTTCCGTCAATAGATCCGTGTCTTCTTCGTCTTCGTTGTCCTCTTCTCGTTTTCTTTTTGATCCTTCAATTTTTTGCGATTTTGATGGTGTTTTCACTTCCTCGGGATTTTCCATATCTGAAAATAGTTTTTTTTTAATTAAATTAAATTTTGTAGTTTAATTATTGAAAAATAATTATTTTTTATCAAAATTAAATTGGAAATAATTTAATTCTTCCGAAATATTGTATTATTTTTGGAAATAATTGAATTTTATTTTGTAAATAGTTTTTTTTAAAAGAATTTCAACAAAATTGTTGAAAATAATTGAATTTATATTAAAATTCATTAAAATAATTATTTACTATAATATTTACCAATATCCTCGTTTGCTTGTGAATAATATTCCTTGAGAAGATCCAAAGCCTTGGCTCCATATCCCATTCCCTGATATTCAGGATGTGTGGCAATTCGTACAATTCTCGCTCCACTTAAGATGGGAAAATTTTGATCATTGAATTGCTGTGAAATTGTCCATGGTATTAAATCGCCAGCTGCCTTTTGTCCTCGGCCCAATTTAATTTCAATGGAATTCTTGCTCAATTTGCCCTCCATGCAAATTTGGATGAAAACCAAAACTTCTGGTAATTTATTTTCAACTAGCGGTCCAACGAGACAAAATAAATGATGAGCTGGTGCATCGGACATCATTTGCAAATCGTTTGGTGTATTTTTATAATGCGATGCAACGTAGAGTGAGACTAATTTTTGTAGAAATTTCTCCGATGCTTTGTGAAATGAAAATAGTGTGTCACGATTTATGTAGAGCAATTGGCAAGTATCGGGTGGTGGACATCCGAGTAATGGTGGTAGAAGACTTCCAGCGTCGAGGCAGAGTAATGTTGAGAGCCACGTCTCGACATCGTCACCAGGTTTATAACGAATTGATTCGTCGAGTGTTAATTCCTCTAAAGTACGTTCATTTATCACCTTGTCTGCTTTACTCTTCTCCTGGGAATTTGAATCTTTCGACTGAACTCGCAATTGTTGGAGAAGTTTTAGAGATAAGGATCTTCCGGTCCCCTCATAACCATTTATTGTTGAGGCGAGAAAAATTAAATACGGTCCAAACATTGCTTTCACGAATGGTAGAGGAATCGCTGCCGCCTCATCGATGACTAATAATTCAGCTTGCTGGAGTTTATGCGCATCTGCAGGATGAATAAATTGTATTGTTTGTCTATGATTACGAAAAACATTTACCCGAATTGTTGCTTTGTTGAATTCTGGATTTGTCGACTGCATGAGAGTGTAGTCCAAATGCTCCTTGTACTCCAGCGCTTCGAGGCCCTTGAAAACAAATTCAAAAAGTGTATTCAAATTTTCGGGACTTGGACTTGAGACGTAGATATTTGAATAACCGAAGGCAATTGCGCCGGCAATTGCCAGACCCATTGTTGCTGATTTTCCTCGTCCTCTCGCCGCCGTCAATGAGACTGTTGATCGTAAAGTTTTCTCCGAAATTGCCTCGATAAATTTGAGTAAAGCCTTTCCTTGATCTAAAGTTTTACAACACTCCAAGAGAGTCGAGACGGGTTGTGTGTCGCGGAGATTTTCTTTTAATGTCTGCAATTCGGATGAATTATTATCACTTGTTGACATTTTCACAGCCGGTTGAATCTTGAGATTGTGCATTGAAATTGGAAGCACGTGGAATTGATCGTCAATAACTAAACAACGAGCACACGAAGCCAGGGAGAGGAGAAATCTTTCATTAAATCGACATGTGACATCCTGATGAACCTCGGTACGAAATCGTTTATGAACATCCATATTCATCTCGTATAATTGCTTCAGAGAATTAACACTTTGAAGGAGAATTGTTATGATACCACCACCTTCAACAGTTTCCATTGTTCTTGCCAATAAATTTGGTGTTAAAGCCTCAAAATCTTGAAGAACACACATACCAAAGGTGTTTCCTAAAATTTTATGTGTCTCCTTGTAATAACAATAGCGTATTTTTGTTGATACTATAAATAATTCAAAAGGATCGTCCTCGTTGACATCGAGTTTGCCTGCCTTGACTTTTTTCTGCAGTGATTTCATTTTTTTCTTACGATGCGATGTAAAGCCAAGTTCTTTTTTGTAACACCATAACACTGTGGGACGGGCTTTTACAACTGTTTTTGATAACATGTGATGAAGATAAACAACTTGATCCTTTGCTTTTTCCCCGACGACGAGGAACATTGTCCGATGACCCGTTTCCACTCCATTTTCAATAAGTGTACGAATACGATTATCAATTTTCTTTCGTGGCATTTTTAAATTTTTCCTTTTTCATAAAAAAAACTAAACACTTATTTATATTTTTTCTTTTTTTATTAAAACAATCATGAAACAATCGGGAGACAACAATCACTTACAGTAAACACGTGGTGTTCATAAACTGTTTGTTTTCTAACCTCAATTCGTGTTTTTTATTTACTGCGCAAGCGTTTCGTCAGGGTTGACAACCTAAGTCGCGGGAATTTTTAAATTTTTAAAATTTTTAATAATATAGATGTTATTAATGATAATTTTATCAAAGTTGGAAAAATTTATTAAGAAACAAATTTTTATAATTTATATTATGTTTTAATTTTAAATTTGTTATCTTGGAAAGTAATGAAAGGAATCTTTTTTATCAATTTTGAATGCGCATGTGGCGCATGTCATAAAGGCGAAAGCACAATAACATTAGGTTCGTAAAAGTTGGTAAATGTATTTCGCAGTAAAGTAAACGCGATAAACGTCATTACTCCAATTTAATCTTATTTGTTAAATAGTTTTAATTATCTTTTCTGACTAAAAGTGAAGAAAAACATTTAAGTTTTGTTAATATTTTATCGTCGTTAAGAAAAAGGTATGTCAGCAACTTTTCTACAAATAATATTCTTTGTTGAAATGTGTGCGTCAAAAAAAAAGGGAGAAAAATCGTTAAACTCAGAATTAAATTTGTTTTTTTTTATAAAATTTTATTTCTTTCAGTATTTTAATTATGATATTTGTTGATTAATTTACATGGTGATTCAAAATAATCGTATTTCATTGGAAAAAATTATTGACAGCAGTAAATAGTATAAAAAGAGACTAATTGAGGTTAAAACATTCTCCACGTCGTCCACGTTTTATTATAATACGTTTGCGTCAAGAGTAATCAATATTTCGAAGACCTTGATCTCCCTTTTATGTCCTCAAATATATTATAATGGAACTGGTATTTTTCGAGTAGAATTTATTCGCACATCATTTACGTTTCATTGCTCCCAACAAATTCGAATTCTTTTTTTTTTGTTTCTTTTTATTAGATTTTTTTTTCTAATATAAAAATTATTTAAGTAAAACAAAATGTTTAATGTATAAATACAAATTTTACTATTTGAGATGAATTTAATGTAAATAAAAGAAACTTTGTTTTCAAGACGACATAAACAATAAACATAAACAGTAATTTAGTAAATAAACAAAAAAACAACAATACAGAAATTTATTAGATTAGATTTATTTCGTGACTGTGCACTTAATACAAAATAAACAATGGCACAAAAATAGTTATAAAAATAATGTTTTGTTATTAAAATTGATTATTTTATAATTTTAAATTATTCTTGTCTTCTAAATGAGAAAATTTGTAATTAATATTATATTTGAATTATTCTGTCATTCTTGGTGATTTTGAATTTTAAAGGATAAATAGTTTAATGATAATTATGTGCAGTTGCTTTAATTTTTAGTTTTATCCGATGGCCTGTTGTATTTGTCTTTTAGAAGAATTTTAACCGTCCATCTTTTTGAGGATGATGAGATTTAGAATGTTCTCGATAGGTATGAAAGTATTTGTTTGTGATTTTATTTTCAAGACCAAGAAAGGACAAGATTAATAATAAAAGCAGAAGAGTTGTACAATACAATAATAACAATAATAAATTATAGTTTTGTAAAATTAATTTCAAAGTGACATTTTATAGTTTACTGGAATTAATTTCAGGAAATAAATTATGAAGCAAAAGAAAATAGTTAAATATTGAAAAATTATTAAATTATAAATAATATTTGATAAAATTAAATTAAACAGTAAATTATAGTAATGAGAAATTTTCACAAAAAATTAAAAAAAAATCGTATTTAATTGTTGAATTAATTAAGGAAAATTTGGGTATTGCACAACTCTAAAAATAATAGTAAAAAAATGTGAAATAATTTTTCGTTTTTGAAGGGGATAATAATTTATTCTTACAACTGAATTATAATTTTTTTTCTATATTTATTTTATTATTACAATTGAATTATCATTTTTTTCTAAATTTTATTTTATTAGTTCATTCATTTTATTATTACAACTGAATTATTATTTTTTTTTCTTCTAAATTTATTGTTGATTTATTTTCACTTGAAAAAAAAATTTGTTTGACAATTAGAAACTTTTTTTCCAGGTACTTTGAATATGGTTCAAAAGAAATATCGTCCGCTGGTTTTGTGTGGTCCTTCTGGGAGTGGAAAAAGTACATTGATAAAGAGAATATTTAATGAATTTTCTGATTTATTTGGATTTTCGATAAGTCACACAACGAGGAAACCACGAGCGAATGAGCAAAATGGAAAGGAATATTACTTTATCAGTAGAGAAGAAATGCAAAGTCAAATTGATGCTGGAGACTTTCTTGAGATTGCATATTATGGAGGGAATATTTATGGAACAAGGTAATTATTTTTTCTCTTCAGTTTATTAATTTCAAAATTTAATTAGTTATTATTTTATTTACTAAATGTTTATTTTTTGGATTTTCAGTAAAAAAGCTGTTCAGGATGTGCAACTTGAGGGAAAAGTTTGCGTGCTGGATATTGACACGCAAGGTGTTAAGCAAATAAAACAGTCTTCCTTGAATCCGATATTCGTCTTTATTAAGCCGCCATCGATCGAAGAATTAGAACATCGATTACGAGATCGAAATACAGAAACTGAAGAATCTCTTAGTTTGCGATTAACAGCAGCCAAAGAAGAAATTGAATATGGTGAGAAAATTTTTACTGCGTTTTACTTTGTGTTGCATATGTGTTGGAAAAATGTTCAACTTGTTGAAAATTTTTTCTTTCCACGCTTTATTATCAGTTTGTTATTTTATTTTAATTTTTCACGTCTGACTTTTATCTTTGGCACGTTTGCATTTTATTGTGATTGTCCTGCAATTTTATTTTTGCACAGTTTGTTGAATTTTTACGTTATTTACTTTATCTTACAGACAAAGGTGTAAGTTATAGTTTCTTTTTATCAAGTCAATTATAAAAAATCATATTGTTTTGGTCGATTTTATGCCTTTATGCTTTTACGCTTCTTATCCGCATTTATTTTACTGATACTTTTTTATCAGCATTGGGAATATTTTTTTTTAATTAGTAGAATAGAAATAATGTGTTGCGCTTAATTGTGAAATTCTTATTCATGGAATATCAAGCATGTTAAATATTTTTGGAGCGTTTGCTGTACGAAAGAAAAAGTCACACCTAGAAATTCCCGTCAATTCCCTTCAATCTTGGTTTTTATTTTGCTCTCCACATGTCCAGTTAAGTAATTTTTGTAAATTCTATATTGTTCTTAAATTTTTGCAAATCTGTTAAATTATATTGATTTTTATTTCTTTTTTCCTTAAATAGGTGAACAATCAGGAAATTTTGACTTGATTATCGTGAATAATAAAGTTGAGAAGGCGTACGAAATACTGCGAGAATTTATTCTAGCTGAAATGAAGAAGCAAAATGATACAGGTATTTTTTTTTATTTAAAAAAATTAATAAATTTAAATTTTTTTTCTTTTTATTACTAAATGAAAATTTTATTTTTATTTTAGAGAATGATTCAAGTACCTGAGAAAAAGAATCTTCGGTAAAAACAGCACTAGTTAATTAGTAGGCGAATTTCTCGTGCTTAAAAGAAAACAGCAGATTGAGAATTAAATTAAAATTCACCTAGTGAATGAATGCCAGAAATTTAACTAAAATTAACGCTAACTGTAAATTTGCATTTAATGTTTAATAATTGCCAAATAGTTTTTCTTTTATTTTATTCTTTTTTTTACTTTCGTTTTATTCATTTAATGAACATAAATAGAAAAAAAATTGTAAATATTTTTTAAAGAATAGTTCTTTGTAAAGTTTATATAACTTGACAGTATTTTATTTTTATACATTTTAAATGTTTTATGCAAAAAATAGGTATTATCAATCAATGAATAATTTTCATGTTCACGAACGTATGAAAGAAAGAAAGAAAGAGAAAGAAAGAAACAGCGTTGGGGGGTAAAATGATGTATATTTTATGGGTATAACAATTAAAAAAAAAGAAATCGTTTGTGTGAATCTCTATTGAGGTGCTTGTTTTCAACTCATCTTGTTTCTTTTTTAGAAAAGTTTTTATCATTTTTTTACATTTTCTCTTTTGTTTTTATAAAAACGAAGTAATTATTGAAAGAAAAGAAGTTTTTTTTTGTATTTTTTCTACATATTTATAAATGTGCGAATGCAATGTATTAGTTTTGTTTAAATTTTTTATGGAAGATGATGCAATCTGAGTATTGTAAAAGTTATTTTCATTTTGGTAACGCAGTATAATAGCAATATTTAATTTAAATATTTCATTAGTCGAATAAAAAGATTCAATTTTTTTTTAAGTTAGAAAGAATATGTGAGAAATAATATTTTTTATTTAAAAGATGACAAAATTTTGAGGTGATTAAAATCTTTTGATTATGGTTACATTTGTATTAATTAATATAATTAATTAATTAGTAATAAATTTTAAAAACATATTGTTAGTTTATTTTTTAAATTCATTAAAAAAAAATTTTTTTTTTCAAATATCTTGAATTTTATTCACTTTGAAAAATTTTGTTAACTTTTAAAAACAAATTATATTCACTATATACGTAAATTTGGGTATGTTTATAATTTATGTAAGAAAAATTGTTCCTTCTCAAGGATGTAATTAATTTTAATATTGAATTTAAATATTTAATTTTGAATATTTAAATTGATTCTATATACGTAATTATATTTTAAATGTAAGCGATGTCGTATCGAATGCAGAGTTTGGATCTCAGCGATTAATTAGAATGTTTTTGTAGAAGATAAATTTTGCCCTTAAAGTGTTTACCATTAAATTAATGTAATGTAGATTAAAAAGTTTAAAATTAAAAAAAAAACTGAGACCATCCACCAATTGAAAAGGTTGTGTTCCAATAGTGTAGGTTACTTATAAAATACAAGAGGCATTCCTTTTCAACAATCTGAAAAATTATTTTATTATTTTTTTTTAATTCTGTACAAAGAGAGGGAGAAAAAAAATGTGTTTTGATTATGGATTGTCGAAAAGTATTGCCTGTTTGTTATTCATGCATTCGTTACGTTAATATCATGCGACTTTCCATCGTATTTTTTTTTTTTTTTACTCAAAATCTCATTAAAAAAAAATTCATACTCGCTCGCCAAATCGATTTTACCAGTGAATGTATAGTTAATAATTTTGTAATCTTTTAATTTTTTATCATTCTTTTGTTCTGGAAATTTTTCAAATAACATACGTTTTAACTTTAAAATCAGCGGTAAATAAAAATTTGTAATTTAAAATTATTTTTTTTTATTTTAAAAAATACTAAAATTTAATCTTGATATTTTTGGGTAGTGTGTCAATTATATTATTGTTAAAATTTTTGTATAAATTTGAAATAAATTTTTAAATACGTTAAAAGTGGATTTTTGTTCAATAAGACTTTTTTTAGTCTTAGAAAAATCGTTTGGAAAAATTTTCAGAACAATTCAAGAAGAAGGGAAAAATTATTAGAGATAAAGTTGATTGTATCCAGTTATGAAATCATTGCATACTATTGTTATAAAGTGACCAAAATTATTAGTTAAAAAGTAGAGATTAATTTTGTTTTGAATTTTTACTATGTTGAGAACAAAAAATCTGTTGTTTTTTTTATTTTTATTGTAATTATTCGATTTATATCTTGTTTACAGTTTATCAATATTTTTTTAAAGAACTTTTATTAATTTCAATAAGTATTTAACAAATTCATTTGCAAACGGTATTTTTAAGATGAATTAAATTCTTGTTTATTTATATTTTTAATATTTTTTGTATAATTGTTTTGAAAAAAAAAAAATTTTAATTTCTTTTTTTTACATTCTTCTAAAAAATGAGAAAGTCTTGAATTTGTTTTTCATAGTTTTGGTCACCTGTAGATATCAACAATATTTTAATTGTTAATTGTAAAAATATTGTAATTTACTGTTGCGGCGAAAGCTAATAAACTTTAGTTATATAAAAATATTTTTTTGTTATTTTCTCTCTAATTGTTATTGAATCAGGTAGAGATTTATTTTAATAAGATTTCTATTTAAGTGCAGATAATGGAAATTGCTGAATGTCAGAATAGTTACTCTTAAAAATTCTTGATTTTATTTGAATTTTTTTTATTAAAATAATTTTTTAATACAATTTTTCTGCTAATTTAGTTTGAGGTTGTTAAAATATTATTTGTTAATTTGATTTCTTTATTTAGTACTTATATTGAAAAATGATGTTGATAATTATTTATCCAAAATATTTTCGTGAATTAATTTTATTTGAAATAATAATACATCTTGTAAATATAAAAACGTATTTTCTATAATTTCTCTTGAATTAGTTGAGAAGAAAATTCAGTTTAGATATGGATGGGAAAATATTTAGAAAACCATTTGAAAATTATTTAATATTCAATCAACTTGGTTCATTGAATAAATGTTTTTAATTAATATTATTAATATTATTTTTTGAAATATTGTTTGTTGTATTAATTAGTGTGTAATTATAATAAATTAAAATATTATTATGGTTATAATACGTTAATTAATAATATGGAGAAAAGTTGGTTTGATTAATATTAATATTATTTAATATTAATTTAATTAAATTAATTAAAATGATAATTAAATTAAAAAAAAATTAAGATTAGGTGGAGAAAAATGATTGGAAAAGATGTTTTGATTAATATTGATTAATGATAATAAAATTATTGATTTACAACAAAATGTTAATATTATTAATGAATGATTTAATATTTTAATAAATGAATATTTCGTATTATTCTAAAATTTTTTGAAAATTTCATATCGTTATTTGGTAATAATATAAAATGAGTGTATTAAAAATAAATGTGGAAAATTTGATGAAAAGTTTCGTATCGGGGAAAAAAAGTGACCCGCAGCTTTTGAGCTTTTTATTGTAAAAGTATTGTGTGTATTGGAAAAATTTCTCTCTCTCTCTCCCACTTGGTTTTTTTTTTGCTGTTCTCCTTTTTTGCAGATAAATTATTGTCGAGAGTAATTGCGCCTCAATCTCTCTCCATGATGGTGTCGAATTTTGTGCCGAGGTTCTTCACTCACTTCGATTGATGCAATTTCAGGTTCTTTAATAACACCATCTATTCGAGCATCGTCATTGATGAAATTACTTTTCTTTGTTCCATACCCATTTTCTCTTGGCGCTGAAAATAGATATTTAATTATCTGTGGTCGTGGCTCAAAAATATTTTCCTGCAGTGATTCGGAAAAATCTTGTGAACTCTTTGAATCAGCGAATTTTTTCCTTCCATTTGACAAATTCTCATTTTCATAATGTTGATTTATATTTTCTCTATTAGTATTGTCGGATTCGTAATTTTCCCTTTCACTAGTGTCGTGTTGGAAATTTGCAATTTTTGAATTATAATTCATTGGATTTTGATTTGAAATTGTATTTCCATTAAAATTTATATTTAACGGTAACTTATTTTCTGATGGAATATTTAAATTCTCATTTCTTTGATATAATGGATGTTGTACAGTTCTTTGATATTGTAATGTTGGGGGAAATTTGGCGCGATTTGTTGTTAATTTTTCAACATTCATTCTATTATCATTATTATTATTGATTTGTATTTGTTTTAGTCGTTTTTCATGATTTTTTCTCATTGAATCTTGATTGATATTTGTTCGTTCCTTGTACCAATTATTAATATCATTTTGCACATCGAGCATTGGTTTTAATTTATTGCCAATAATAATAACTTCATTATTGCCATCAATTGAAATCATGACATTTGGTGTATTTGAAATTTGTGATATTTTCTCCAATGAATTTTCATCTTTTTCTTCAATACTCCGTCTTTTATGCAAATTCTGCTTTTCTGGATAATAATAGGCTTCGTAGAAAACTGGACCTTTATGGAGATCGTATCTGCAAAAAGAGATTTATGAAAATAATTTTTATTTGAGGTCAAAGGTAGGTGGGGAGGTGAAATTGATTTTTATTGTAACTGTAAAAAGACGTGTTTTGAATTTTTAGAGGGAAAAAAGTATTTTTTAGGTCTCTTTTTTTAATTGAAGGTTTTTACATTTATTATACATGTGTGAAATAGAATTGTGAACAAAAATTGATATTAAAAATTAAAAAGATGAAATGAATTTCTATTTAATTTAATGAAGAGTAATTTCTATGTAAAAGTTGGAATGAGATTGGAATTAAAAATTAAAAATTGTAAATTGTAAATTTATTACGAACCCAGGTTGACTGAAGCCTTGTGCAGTTATCAATTGAACTGAAAATATTAATTTTCTGTAATTTATAATTTTTCTTTGCTTTTCTATCGTATAATTTTCTTTTTTTTATGATAAAATATTATTCATAAAAGTCTGAAAAGTGGCGTGTTGGGGAAAATTTTAGTATCTTTTAAATATACAATATATTGACGTTTATTGAGTTTTTAAAGAAACTTTTGTGCAATAAAAAAATGTTATATGAGCATTTTTTTGTTAGAAAAAAAACGGGAAAAAGAAAACTTACCGGTGAAAATGGTGGATAAAATTGTAAAAAAGAGTATATTATTATTTTTATTCAGTTCCATTGTTCTTCGTCACGTTAGGAATGAAAGTGTACGACTGATTTTCATCTTACCACTTTAGCCCGTGGATATTTTCAGAGAATCCCAAAATAAATTCCATTTCCGTTGTCACTCGTATACAAAATTTCGCATAGATTTATTATTTGAAATGAAAATTCTGTTTGACAAGTGCTGTTTTTTTTAATAATTGAGTGTACATTTTTTCCCGAATAATAAATAAATTTTTGTGAGATAATTAATAATACTGACGATATTAATATTTTATTTTACATGCTAATAATTATTTTGTATTCTTTTTATGGTTACAACCATAAAAGGGATACAAAATAATTTCAGAAAAAAAAGTACTATAAACTTTTTTATTTTTAATTATAAATGGGTAAAAAACACTGAAGTAATAATTACAGTAATAATTGTGATAATAATAAGAATAACAATAGTTAAAATATTAATAATAATAATAATAATAATAACATTAATTAATATATTAACAATTAATTTTTTTTTCTTTCTGTACTTTGAGTATTAATAATAATAAAATTGATAATAGTGAAAAATTGTGGGAACGAAAATTCTGATTGTAAAAATTAGGACAATTAGATGATTCTTAGATAATTAGATTAATTTTCATTTGCATTAGGAGCAGAGATTAATTAAATAACAAAATTGAAAGAGACTTTGGAATATTATACTTACTGGAAAATTATTATTATTATTCTATATCAATGGTAACAATTTTCAGAACAGAAGCAAAACGCGGGCCAATTGCCAGAGAATAGATTTTGCAAACTTGCAAAACTTGTCGTCCATAATGAAATTTCCAATTTATTTAACACACCCGAATCGATTATGAAATTACCTTCATATACTTCAAAATTAAATCAAACTCTGACCGTAAATTATCGTCTAAAAGTTGAATCTGTTAGCCAAGGAATTTTCCCCTTTACACTTTCTAATTTTCCCTCCTTGATCTCCATCTTTTGCCAAATTATTAGCTAATTTCAAATATGAAAAAAAACCATTATTGCTATAGTGGAAAATAATTTTAATTTGTTAAATTTATTAATTATTATTATTTTATTATTTTTTAAATTTTTTTTCGTTGAAAATCAAAGGAAATTATAATGAAATAAATAAAAAAGAATTATTTTCATTTATTAAAATAAAAGTTAGTAATATTAAATGGTAATTAATGATAATAGAGAATTATATAATAATTATTTATTAATATCCAAATATTTATTTATTAAATTAAAATTATGTTCTTGTAGCTGCACAAGTAAACAATTACCTAAAATAATAATTTCCAAATTTGTAATTCCGGGAAAATTGAGTAATTATTAAATTATTAAATTTTTAATTAAAAAAATAAAAAATTTAGTATAAACTCGATAGTAATAATGAATAATTATTATCAAGTTTCATGATTGCAACAAAGTTTGAAAATTAAAAAAATTATGGATATTTTCCTGTTCATAATGATTTTTAACAAACAACTTTTAAATAATTGTTAACTAAAAATTATGAAGTTGACTCAAAAAATAATTTTTCATCTTCTGCTGATTGTCGGCTGTGGTTACTTTTTATTAAAAGAGAATAAAAAAATTGTTGATGACCCGGATATTAATATTAATGATTAATTACTGGTATCTTATTTATTAAACTCTCGTTTAGAACATAAAATTCTTATTTATTTCACTTATAAACGATCTTTTCCTGTTCTTGACAGTAAAATATCAAAAAAAAAAAAAAAAAAAAACATTAATTATAGAAAATAGAGAAATTTTCTTTTTATCTAAAATTATTTAACTGTAGATAAAAATAATATTGACAGAT
This sequence comes from Leptopilina myrica (nomen nudum), assembly GCA_032872475.1. NCBI lineage: Eukaryota > Metazoa > Arthropoda > Insecta > Hymenoptera > Figitidae > Leptopilina > Leptopilina myrica (nomen nudum). The sequence continues at coordinate 29,609,830 of CM065467.1, forward strand.
GTTGAATGCTACGAATGTTAGCAGAATAATTTTGTGGTTTAAGACTCCTGTGAAAATAGCCCCTAAAAAATCCCCCTTCTTTTTTTGTCAACGATATGATGACATAATTTATCACGAATACTATATATCTCCCATTGAATCAATGTGTTTTATTGTCCTTCTGAAATGTTGAATTACTGAACAAATATTTTCCTCTCTTTTGAATAAATATTTTTCAAATGAAGAGAAATCATTATCCACAAAAAAAATAAAAAATAGAAGAATTAAGAAGGAAATGTTGATAGTTTTTGAAAGTAGTTTTTTTCTCTCGTATTACTGGGAATACTGGGAATTTAATTAATTATTCATTACACTGTAAAAAAAATTGATCCCTAAAAATATAGAGTAAATACTGTAATTTTTATTTATTGCTCCTCGTTTTTTTCCCTCTCTTTTTTTATCGTCTTACTTTTCAACTGAAACCTTTGTTTTTCCACAATTAGTCGTTAAAAGACAAGGGAAATACAGCACGACAGTTTTTCCTGACTTGAAATTTCTTTAATAGAATTTCTTTTCTAGCTCATCTTCATTTACCTTCTCGTTCCTTATTTTCTTTCTTTCTTTCTTTCTTTCATTCTTGCTTTTTTTCCTGCTTGCTTTTTCGTTACGATTGTCAATTTCCGGTATTAACAAATATTATTCGTTTTCAACGTCCTCGGAATCAGACGAGTAAATAATTGTACTCTACGTATATATTATATTGCGGAGAGATTTAATCAAATTTATAGTGAACCAAACAAGTTTTCAAGATTGTGAAAATCAGTGGGAAACTATACGAAATCAAAATAATCCTTCGGGGAATGTCTCGACAACAAAGGTAATTTTTCTTTGAAATAAAAAATTTTAATTAAATGCTGCTCTTTTTTTTTTTTTGTTTGAACTATAAAAACTTTTTCTCGGGATTATTTTCCTTCGAACAAAATAATTTTGTCTGCCGAGGAAATTTTCTTTTTTTGAATATTATTATTATTGTTGTTATTATTAATCTTACCAGGAGGGAATTTGATTATTGGGAAAATAATTATTTTCAGAAAGTAAATTGAAAAATAATTACAAAAGTAAGTTCAAAAAAATATATAAGAAAAATAATTCAGAAAAAAATAACCTGAAGGATTAGCATTATAGATAGCGAACAATGTTTGGAACTCTTTCGTTAAGAGAAAATAAAGATTCTTTTGGAAGATAATTTTTTAATGATGTAAAAAAAGAGCAGAAAGGAATTATTAATTATTCTTTAAATTTTTTCTGAATCTATTGTTTTTTTTCAATTATTCCTCTTGTTTTGAAGTAAATGAAATGAAATTTTTTGTTTTGTTTTAGAATTTCTGGATGCTTTTACTGTAATACAATGTTTGGTGTGATCTGCACCATTGCGTGCTTGGCATCCGCGACGAGGGCCCAATTCAAGTATAATCAATCAGGAAGAGACTCCTGGGACAATGTTGAGAATTACTTAACCCGAGGTGATTTCTCTGATATCGATCTTGAGAATCTGATGCAAGTTCTCGATTTAGTTTTAAACTCGAAGGAGTTTCAACCACTCACGATATCAGTTGCAACATTCGATATCAATTCCCATCTAACCGGACGAATCTCAAAGTTCTTTGAACGTAAATTAATCACTTGCTATCAAATTGATTTGAAAAATAATTTATCTTCGTTGAAATTCACCAATTTCCACTATACAACGTGGATTATAATTGTCGATAATCTACAAATGTTGGATTTCAATTGTAACACTTTGAATTTACTTTGGAATTCGAGAAACAAATTTGTCATTCTCTACCTTGGTGATGATGACGATCAATCGGCATTGATGTTTGAGAAATTATTTTCCAATTTTTGGAAACAATATGGAATATCAAAAATTTTGATTAGTACGAAGGGGGAAAAATTTAAATACGTTTATCGCTATCTACCGTTTGAGAGGATTGGGGAAAAATTTGGATTTGTTCAAAAGGTGTTTGTCGATGGGGAGAGTGTTGGAATTTTTCGTGAAAATCAGAGGAAGAGATTTAATTCACTCGAAGTGGGTAAGAAGAAAGTTTGTGATTTGAAAGAGTTGGGGAGTGTTTTCGAGAATTTTGGGGATTTGAATAATTATCCAATTAAGGTGGCGATATTTAAATCACAAATGGTGCAACTGTCAAAAATTGGGAATAGGACAAATTTATCTGGACTTGATGTTAATGCCATGTTTCTATTGAGAAATGTTTTAAATGCTGATTTTCGTATTAATGTTCTAAAACATGATTATAAATCCGATCCATTTGAAACGGCATTATTGAACATTGAAAACAATAAAGCTGATATTGTAATGACAACATATTTTGTGAAACCATACGATGATTTTAAATCATTTGAATTCACCGTTGGTGTTCATATGGATAAGGTTTGTCTTTTTGGCAAAGCCGCTGGGAAAGTACCCAAATCTTTTATGCCATTTTTGCCAATTGCTCTCGATTTTTGGCCAATATTTATCATCTACAATATTCTTATCAGTGCACTTTGGATTAAATTCAAGGCATATAGTGAAAAAATCCATGAAGAATCGTTGAGAAAAAATAGTTTAGTTGTGAGGAATAATTTTCAATTGTTGGAAAATAATGTTGTAGCTCAATATCCACCGGAAATTGATTCACGTTTAGAATTTTGTGGTGAAGTTGCTGTTTTGAGTTGTTCGCCACTTGAGGGTGATGGTAAATTGACGGGACAACGAATTTTTCTCGCTGGGACATTAACATTTTCCCTAATAATATTTGGTTTGTATGAAAGTACATTATTGTCGTCAATGAGTAAACCATTTGAATATCAAGAACTTGAGACATTAAATGATGTTCTTAATACTGATTATCCAATTTTGACGAAATATGAAAATTTAAAAGAAAATACTTTCCACAATGATGAATTGAAAAAACGTGTTATTCTTTTGCAAGGCGTTGAGGAGTCATTGAGAAAAGTTGTTGTTAATAATAAAAGTGTTTTGGGAATAATGCGACTATCAACGGCTGAATTGGAGGATCGTTCGAATTATTATGACGACGAGAGTGGAGAATATTTGGTGCATGTAATTAATGAATGCCCTTGTGTTTATAGTTTATCGTATGTCGTTAAAGAATATTCGCCCTATTTAAAGAGAATAAATGAAATATTGTTGAAAATTAGTGAGGGGGGATTGTTTCTTAAATGGTATAATGATATGCGTTATGCAATTTATAAGGAAGAGCAAAAGAAAATTGCCAGCAGACCTTTAGTATCAGTCTTGACACTTGAACATTATTCGATTATTTTTCTCATTCTTCTAGGAGCAATTCTTTGTTCCACTTTTGTTTTTATTGCGGAAATACTATTCGCGAATTGCGCACGACATATAGGAGAATGAAATAATAAAAAGAAAATAGAAAGGAAGCGTGAAAATTTTCTTTAAAAAATTTTTTTTGTTTCACTTCTTTGCTTCTTTGTATTGAGTAATTATTATTTAAAAATTGTACTTTATACAATAATAAGAGTATTGTAAAAGTAAAAATATTTAATATACTAACCTAATGTATAAGGAATTTAAAAATAATTGTAGAAAAGAAATATTCAATAAAAATTAAATTTAATTCGATTATAAAAACTTTAATTCAAACATGATGTTTAATTTTTTTAATTGACATTTTTATTTTTGAGAATAAAATTTTTTTTTTCAATGAATGTATGTAATTAATGTTTAGTTTAATGAACTAGACTTAATGTACTTAACTTAATGTGTTAAGAATTAGAAAATATTGTTAGAAAAGAAATATCTTTCAAGGAATATTTTTCAGGGAATATTTAATATTTTGATTTAAAAAATTTTAATAGTTTTTTAATTTTTATTTATTTGTTTCAGATGTTAAATACAGAATTTTTTTCTTCACATGTTGTTAGATGAGATTATTGAGAATACAATTTTTGTGAAAGTCATTTTTTTTAAATGTACAATTTTATGTACATCTACATTTTCCGTTTTCACAGTATTTTCCTCCCACAACTCCTGGAAGAGGTTTATTTGCTCTTTCGCAAACCTTTTTGCACTCAGCGTTGTCACATGCTGAAAAAATAATTATTTTCTAATTAAATTAACAAAATTTAAATTTTATAAATTTTTAACGGTTCATTAAAATTTTAAATAATTCTCTTTTAGTAACTAAATTATAAGAGAAAAAAAAAGCAGTGAAGTAGACAAAATTTAACAGGTAATATTTTAATTTGAATTAATTTTTTATAATTTGATAAAAATTGTAATAATAAATAAATTAATTTTTTGTCGTATGTAAATTTTGAAATTGAACATAATTTAGAGGCATTTTTTGGTGAAATAATTAAGAAAAAAAAAGTGTGTGTATTTTTCGATGAATTTATTTTCGTGTTTCCCTTTGAATAATATGAAAAGAAAAATATAAAACAGTAAAGATCTCTTCAACTCAGCTCAAGAGACTTTTATGAATTTTCTTTCATCTTTAGATGAAAAACAAGTGGGTGGAAATATTTTTAAATTAAGAATAATTTTTTTTCGAAATGAGATTTTTTTTTAATGGGAGAATTCATAATTTATAAACAGCGCAAAATAAAAAAACGTTCGACAATACTTTTCTTTTACTAAAATCATAAAAGTTAATTTGAAAAAAATGTTTCTGTTGTAAAACGTAAAAAGTATTTTTTATGATTAACATTTATTTTTATGAATAGTATTTATTGTTTTAAATTCTTTTTACTGTTATTAATTATTATTGTAAACTAGCCTCTAGTTTGCTAAAAAATTTTGACACAAAATTTAACAAAAAAAAAATTATTATTTAAAATTTTAATTTTTTAAAGTAATTTAAAAATAAATTGAGTGAAAAAATAACGAAAAGACTTTTTATTCTCTATTATTATCTGAATAGCATTTTTGAAAATAATATTGAAATAAATAGTATTTTTATTCATAATAATAATTAATAAAAACCAGTAATTTAAATGAGAATAATAATAATAACATAATTTTATAATTATGATAATTTTAAAATAACAATAAATTAAATAAAGAATAAAATAATTTTTATTTATTATTAAATAATTTTATTTATTTGTAATCAATAAATTGTAAATAATTTTGCTGTAATCAGTATTTAATATAAATAAAAATCGAGAAATAGTAAAAATTGAAAAACTTACACTGAGCATGAACGAATGATGTGCCAATTAGAGCAGCAAAAAGAAGGAAAAGAACATAGAAAATCTTCATTTTCAAATAATTAATTGGAAAAGTAACTGTGTGCGAATTTGTAAGTTTTTTCTTTAGAAATGCATTAAAATAGCGAGAAGTCACGTTATATTTATATGAAAAGTTTGATGACAGTGGCTCTCGCTTATTGGCAGATTGTGCATTATTGACAGTTCAGAGATATTAGATTATCGAAGTAATTTCTCCTTCCTTAGATGATAAAATAGAGGCAAATTGTTTTTCTTTTCTTTTTACATTATTATTTTTCTTTTCCTTATAATTTTATGCGCGATTACAATATTAATGGTGGGGAGAAATAATGTATAGAATTTGACCACGATCTAGAACCTCTGACCGTTCGGATCACTATTTAATGGTCAATAAGGGTCATTGCTGTATCAAATCATAAAAAGCATTATTAATTATCTTTGAATGTATTAATTAGTTTAGATTTCTATTTTTTACGGTCTTACGTTGCGTAATAATATCAATAATGGTTGCATTTATTATTTGTATTATTATTTTTTTTCAGTGTATGTGTAAAATTTGCAAACATTATTGTTATTATTATTATTGTTAACATTATTATTATTATTATTATTAATTTATTTATAGACAGTAAAAATTTTAATTTTTTAATTTTAGTTAAATCTATTTTTTTACTGATTTAAAATCAAAAAGGCAACATACGATTTAAATGTTTGTTACTATATTTTATGTTTACCTTATTATTTAATTTTTAATATTTATTATGAAATGTTTAAATTGAAATTAAAGTTAAATATAAAATTTTAACTATAATTCAGATTTAGAGAGAAGGGAAAAAATTGTAAAGTGCAAAAAAAGTTCGTTTAATAAATAAATTAGGTGCTTTTTAAGCGAATTAAAAAATACACTGAATTGAAAAATTTATTTTTGATAATTAGTTAATTATTTGTTTAGTATTTTTGTTTAATTTAATTTATTCTAATTAATGTTTTGTGATAAAGAAAGTACTGCGATTTTGGATGGAAAAATTTTTATTTAAAAAAAGAATGAAAAGAATTGAAAAAAAATTTCTTGATAGTTAAGTCTCTAGTTTTGTTGAACATATTTGTCAGCAATGAATTTTTCGGTTCTAAAGCTAATCTTGTAGATTGTTGACCATAAACTCCAGGGCCGAGTCTTTTTTTTTTTTGCCAGCTCGACAAAATCACATTCATGCAAACATTATGTAAATTGGTGACCTAGTTATAACCTTTGAAGTCTTACTCGTCTTTTTTTCCACTATTCTTTTCAAATATTGTCATGATAATATGTATTCAATAGAAAATTTATCAGTTTTCATATTGTTAGCAATTTTGTTAAAAAAAAAAAAAAAAAAAAATTCTATCTTGTTTCATTGTTGTCATACGCTTTGATCTTTCTTTATTTTATATTTACAAAAAAAAGACTCGCATGGATGTAATTTTGAACATTATTTTTCCATTATTTTATTCAATAAATGAATGATGTTTCATTTTTAATAAATTAATAATAATTAATTATATATTTAATTTAAAATTTAAAAAAATAAAAATTAAATTCATTAAATTAAATTAATTAATTTTAAATTAATAAATAGTAGGCATTTAATATAGTTAATAAATAATATCAAAAATATTAATAAGAAAAAAGAGAAATAGAATTAAAATATTTAATGTTTCGAATTATTTGTTTTCTTTAATTCTCTCTTTTATTTTGAAATTTTTACAACAATTTCTTTTTTTTTTTACTATAAATTTATGGACTTTATGGGTTAAAATATTCAACACTTTTACAAATACGCTTCTCATTTCCTTTCTTATGAATAATCCTGTTCAATGTTGAATGAGCTCCATTTTTCACTTTAATAAAAGTAAGATTGCTCTCTGACAATTTGATCCATGAGATTGTCAAATATTTTTAGATTGAGTCATAGAAGTTGTGAAAAAAGATTTTTAAATACTATTTCAATATTAAAAATAATATTAATAATTGTTAAACGAAAAAATAAAATATTTTTAAGGATTTAAAAAATTTTATAATTTAATTTTTAAAAAATTCTCTTTTGTTCGTTTAGCAAGAGAAATATTTATATTAATTTTTATTCAAAATATATTAATGAATGAAACAAGCTCAATAATGTATTTTTATATTTAAATATTATAATTGAAGTGAAATCAAATATTTCAGATTTTTTTTTATTTTGTAATATTTTGCTTTTGTGTTTTTATATTTATTAATTACTCAATCGCAGAGTGTATTGAAATTTATTGATTAAAAGCTAAAAAGTTTATTCAGCAAATTTATTATAAATGACTGGGTGATAAAATGTGTTCTCTTTTATTAACACGTTGCATATATATAAATTGTAATTTATTAATAAAATTTTTCAAATGTGACTAAAAGCTTGTAAATTTTTATCGTTTTGAAAAATTAAAAAGTTGGCATTTAAAAAGAAAGCAAATGCTTTTAGTGAATACATATTTTATTTACAATTTAGAAATTATTTTCAAATATATATATTTTATGTAATTTAATTTTTTAAATATTTTTTGTAATTTTTTTCTAAACAAAAATCGAATTATGAGAATAGATAATATGAATACTTTATTTTGGCTTTTAACGAAAAAATAAAAGAAGAGATAAAAAAAGTGATAAAAGACATGAAATAAAATATTTACAATCTGTATGTAATAACTTTTTTTATGAATATATTTGGAAAACGATTTTTTGGTCGATATTGATAAATATTTTTGAAAATTAAAAATATAATGGCAAATTTTTTTTTAAATGTGAAAAGATTTCTATTATTGCTTTTTTAATATTAGAAAAAAATATTGTTTATAGAAATTATTGGCTTTTGTTTTTTTTATTTCAATTCAATTTTTATCATTTCATAAATCAAACAAGCAATCAAGTATCAATAAAAAGAATTAATCCAGAAAGAAATTTCTACTTTGTAACAAAGACTATAATGTTTCCCTTGAGAAATAAGTGAGTGCGAATTCTATTTTACTTTAGTTTCTCCTTTCCGACTTGAGGAAAATATTTAAAATCACTGAATTTACTTTTTCTTCTTCTGTTTTTTTTTATTTTTTTTTATTTTTTTTTGCTTTTGGTGGGAGAAAAAAAATTAGACAAGAAAATGGGTATTTCATTAAAATCGTAAATCGAAAAGAGATTTTCGAATAATATTCATTTGAAGTTGGAAATTTTTTTATTTTTTTTTATTTTTTTATCTGAAATAAATGGAACGAGAAAGATAAAGGAAATCGATTATCATCGAAAGAGTAAAAGGGCTTTGGGAAGTAAATAAATGACCGGAGCTGATGTAAAAAGATTTCGAACATCTGCTACATTTACTGAAAATCGGCAATTTCAGCATTCCAATCACGTAGTTAATTTCTTAGTTCTCTCTCATCCCCCAAAGACAATTAAGTAATGTCCACCCGACATTACTCGCTCCATTTACGTTTCTTCTTCCTTTTAATGCTCTCTGTTAAAGACATCTATAATAATGCGTGAATATATTTTCACTAAATCTCCACTCCGTTTTGCTGAGATTCAGTAGAAAAATTTTTTATCTCTAAAAAAAATTTTATCGAGAATTATCATTTTTCATGAATAATTTTTTTCGAATTTTGCTGGTGGAATTTTCTTTCTCACATTTTATTCATATTTATTTATTAAAATAATAATTATAATAATAATAATATTAATAATAAAAATAATAAAAATAATAAAAATAGTAATAATTGTTAAAATTATAATTCAAGGAAGAAAGAAATTTAAACAAATCTTACATTTAAAAGAAAATTAATTAATTGAATAAAAATTAAACACAAAATTGTTAATTATACCAAAATTTTGCACTTGCGATTAATTAATTATTTTAGTGGAAGAAAACTTATGGAAAAGAAATTTGAATATTAATATTTATGATTTTAAAATATGTTTACTTTAATAGAAGAAAATTAAAAGTTTTAATTTTAATTTAGCTTTTAATTAAAAACGGACGTATAAAAGTACTGAATGACGTCTATACACGCCAAAGTCACGCTCAAGGGGTTAATCTATATTTAATTTGAATTTAAGATAAAATGAATTATTGATTTTATTTCGAGATTTTTTTCAAATTTTGGTTTCTCTTTTAATTAATGTTATTATATTATAATAAATTAATTATTAATATATTTGCACAATATTACCAATTTAATTAAATTGTAATTTAGGATAATAATATAATAATTATTATTGAATTAAATAATTTATTGAATGAATTTATTTTTGATTTATTTCAATTTTGATTCAATTTGATTTATTTTCAAAGGAAAATTTTCCGTTTCAATACTAAAGTAGAGGTTGCATTTTTAATTACATGTATCGTGTTAGTAATATATTATTAATAATTAAATTAATAACTGTAAGGAAATATTAAAAAGAAAAATATTTTAGGTTATGTTTATAATTTTTGAAATTAAATTACACAAAGAGAATCAATCACTATTAAAAATTGTTTATGTTCAATTTTTTTTTACATTCGAAATTTTCCATAAAAGCTGGTTTTAAATTTACATAAATAAAAATTTATTTTTAATCAAGTTAAATTTAATACGAACATAGCCTAAAATTCTTTTGCCTCTTATTGACAGCTTAATTGGTAGGGCATCTGAAATAAATAAATAAATAAATAAATAAATTAATAAATTAATAAAAATAATAAAAATAATAATAAAAATAATAATAATAATAATTTTATCAATAGTAATAATAATTATTATTATAAAATAAAATATAGTAAATAATCGTTTGTTTTAAATAGAAAAAATTAATTCGAGTGTAGAAGAAAAAAGTTTAAGTGTTACTTGTATGTTTAAAGCTTACACTTTGTATTCTGTGTATACTTAAAATTTCTCTTTGAGCTCTGAGCGTTGATTGTAGATATACTTGCCTTTCAGTTTGTTTTAGAACGCATAATAACATTGTTAATTAGAAACATCTATTTTGTCTGTAAAAATAGTTCTTAGGGAATTTTTATTTTTATCTTATTCACGTTTTCAATAAAATAAGAAACGTAGTAATATATATTTTTTTTAATTAACTTCGCATTGAATTTTAAGAAGTTGTTTAATATTTTTTTCACAATACTGGAAAATATTGCGCACTTGGAAAATAATAATTAAGAGATGAAGTCAATTGTTACGTAACCTTTTTTTTCTTCATCATCTATATCATCCCCTTTATAATATTGTTTCAGGAAATATTTTACTGGATTTAGTATATAGGTACTTGAATTTATTTGCAAAGTTTATTTTTGTAATCATTATTATTCATTAATAATATTAAATTATTAAAATTATTATTATTATAATTTATTATTTTATTTCAATAATAAATAATTTAATATGTTAAAATATATTGGAAAAATTTATTTATATTTTATACTTTTGATAATTTTTCAATACTTGTCTATATTTATTATTATTATTATTTTTAGAAAAACTACTATCGATATGTTGATAACAAATAATAGTAATTAATTACGTTTTCACTTTGCCTCGTGTAGTTTATTATTTTGTAGACATGTTACATTCTCGTGATGGAAATTATATGTATAATAGAGGAGTGATGATCTAATTATAGTAATTTCGTACGTCGGTTCTATGGATTCATGTGACGAATCAATTTTCCGACAAAATTAATCGTTGCTTTTAGAATATGTAAATATAAAAATCAAAAAATAATAATAACAATATTAATAATACTAATAATTTTTATTAGTAATTGTAATAATTGTATAAAAAATATTAAAGAAGACTGAAAATATTTTTTTTTATTAATTAACAGAGTAATAATGATTATTTTTATAATATTAGAGTATAATAATTATAATAAATTAAAGTAGAAAAATGTGCAATGTATGCATTTTGCAAATTCATTATTTTCTCATATAATACGAATCCTTCGAAAATTCATATTTTATGAGGAAAAGTTTAATTATTACATATAGAGATGATATTTTAAAAATTAAATTTTATTGTAGAATTTTTTACTTAATTAATGGAAAAATTTCTGTGTCTCTCTCTCTCTCATTCATTTTCTGCCATTAAATTCATATTTAATTAAAATTAATTCAAATTTTATATGTAATTTTGACTTTGAATTTTGTGACATTTTAAGCTATATATAATTTGATTAAATTCTTCATTCGTGGGATATTCCAAGAGGTTTATTTAATTGATGATGAATTTGTTTTTCAGTTTTATGCTGCTAACATTTTTTTGTAGCAAGAATATTTGATTTTTAATTTTTAGAATTTTTTTTAAATTATTTATTGTAGGGATTTTATTGCTAATTTGGAAAAAGTGATTGTTGTAAAAATTTTTTTGGAATAAAAATAGTTTTGCTTTTTTTCTTATTGGATTAATAAATAATCAATTAATTAATTTAAATAATAATTAATGAATTAATTTAAATAATAATTAGTCAATTAATTAATTTTATGTTCAAAGATATTTTTGCTCTAATTTATATTTGTTTTATTTTCTTCTTGAGAAAGTATTATTTTATTGTCAAATTTATAGAAAAACAGAAACACACACACACACACAAATAACATATTAATGTTTGTTTGTTATGTAAAAGCTTGTAAAGCTGTAAAAAGCTTTTGAGAGATTTGCTCATTGAGATATGATATCTGTGTCGGAACAGCAATAAAATCCTGATACGAAACTATAATTAACGGAGGAAACACAAACTCAAGTAGCATATAGTTTTCATTGATTTTGTAATATTATCTCTGGTTATTGTCAGTGATAACAATTTTTAAGATACACTGCAATAAGGGGAAGAAAATGCGTGTAAAATATTTTCTAAAAAAAAGAAAATTTGTGTTGCACTACACAAATTTTCTTTTTTTTTGGTAAATTCTTTATTTAGTATAAATTAATTTTTATTGATGTAAATTTTTTATCAATATTACAATTTATTTAAATGTGTCAATTTCATTTGCCTGAAGGTACCTAATAATACATAATAATTAATATTATATTTAAAATATTCTTTTAATACAATATTAAATTGTTAAATTATTGTATTATGTCATTACATTGTTATATTGTTGAAAGTTACATTACTAATTAGCTATTATGAAATTAACAAGCATCACGATGAGATATATTGCTCTAAATGAAATATAATTATACAAATTCTATGTTTTCTGCGCGACAGAGAACTTTAAGAACAAATCTAAATGATAAAGTATTTTCGCCATCCAAGATTTCTTGTTAACTTTGTCATTACAATTCAACAGTGCAGAATGGGAGAAAACTTGAAATTGAATAATTTAAAAAGTTGAAAATTATATATATATATATATATATATAATAAGCGTGTACTTTGAATAGAAAAACTATATATGTTTATTATCAGAGCTAAATATTTTTTAAATATTATTAAAAGAAGTTTATTAAAAAAGAAGGAAATTTATTAAATTCTTATTGTAAAATATTAAATTATTAAAATTAATAACATTAAATTATTGTCGAAATTTAATTAAAAATGATAAAAAGAAAAAATTAAAAATAATTTCAATGCAAAAAAAAATGTGATGAACTAGTTTTAATAACCTTATTCTATATTATATACCAGTTAATGAATAATGGTTTATAGACAAAATCGATTCATCGTCAAATAAGTGAATTTTCAGGTTCAATTGACAACCTGTATGTGATATCATTGAAATTCACAAAGTGGCGTGCAATTAAACCTTCTCTATTCATATAACACGATACGATTAATTTCCTATACAGACACAGAGATAATTGAAGTGCATTATAATTTAGAAATTTCCTGTCTTAGATTCATATTAATTTTTGTGGAACAACAATATTTGTTCAATTCGTTTTTTCAATGTTTTTTTTTGTTTTTAATTAAAAATTAATTGAATTCCAATTTTTGTAATTGTAAAATTAGTTTTTTAAAAATTATTATTGCTAATTTTATTGTTGTTGATAATTTTTTTGTTATTGATAATTTTATTGTTATTCTTCTTATTGATATTGCAGTCATTTTTATTTTTCTCATAGTTATAAATTTATAATTATTATGATGATAATTAATTTCATTCTACAAAATTGAAATCATTATTTTAAAATAAGAGAATTTTCATACATATTCAGATTCAGAAAGTAGATGTATTTTTGTTTTGTTTCGTTATTACTTTTTTAAATGTATTTTTTATCATACTTTATTTATTTACGCTGCGCCGGGAAAATATAATTTTTTATCCAAACAGTAGGTTTCTTTGATTATTAATTTTATGAATATTTATTGTGTGTATAAATGAATTTTTATTTGAGCGGCCGTTCTAACTTGTATTTGCATAAAATAAATAAAATATTGGTTTGCAATTTACGGTTTATTTGATTTTAGAATAGCAGAATTATTTGATTCGAGTAATTATTCATTTGTTAATAGTTGAAAATAATCGAATATTTGATTTCGAAAAATTTATATTCTCTCATTTATTTACCTGCTTGGCTTCCTTATGAAGATTTATTTTATTTGTTAAATATTTTTTTTGTGGCTATATTTTTTATAGTTGTTTATATTTTTTAGTTGTTTACCCGTTTTTTTTTAGTTTTTTGCTCTCTAAATTTTGAATTAGTAAAAATGTTTATTAATTTGAATTTTAGAGAAATTACAAATGATTGCAGAAATTTAATTATTAAAAAAAAAATTTATTGTTCTATTTAAATAATTGAATTCTAATAGAATTTTTAGAAAAAATTGAATTAAAAATGAAAATTATTATTAGTAGGATAAATTAGTAAATTAGTGAGTTTTAATAATAAATTAGTAAAAATTCTGTTCAGTGGGAAAATTTTTTTTTAATTCAAAAGCAAAAAGTCAGCGACTAATTTAAATTTAGAGAACTTTATGTACCTGTTGAAATGAGTGATTTTTTATTACTGTCGTATATATAACAATAGACCTTTTGTTATAAATAGAAAAGTTAATTTTTTCCTTTGCAATATGTCAGTGCAAAAGCATATATATATTTTTAAATGCTCATTTCTGCACGTATTTCTTTGAGATGAAAATTCCGCGGGAAAAGTGAGAGAAAGAGGTATAAATCATCGATAAATAAAGGCTGATGAACGTGAATATCTTACGTTTTATAAAACTAGAACGAGAAATATTTATTAATATCGATTCTCAACTATACACTATTATTCTTCAATTTTTATGGATGATCTGCAACTTTTATATGACTTGCATGAACAGTGTGCAGTTTTTACTTCTTTTTTTTATATTTAAACTGAAAAATCGGGGAAAAGATGTATTTTTCCTTTATAGTTTTCATGTCTAAATCTATAGTCTAGAGAGCAATTTGTATTAAAAAAAAATTTTTTTTTTTCTTAAATTTTATACGAACAAGTTATTTTTACATTTCACACATCTCGTTTTAACTTGAAAATTTTTTTTTCCTACAAACTTTAGCTCGCTTTAGCTGTATAAAGTTTTATAATGTGTATTGTACTTTTAAGTAAACATAAGGGTTTTAGAAGAGGTTTAGAAAAGTTTATTACATAAATTAAAAACTTTCGACCAAAGTATAGGTGTACTATTGTTATTTTTGTTCTCCGTGTATAAACTTTTAATGAGATTGTAAATAGAAATTTTTTATAATAACCATTTGAATTTTATTTATTATAAAATTAAAATGACTTTTTTTTGTATTTTCGACAAAAATGAGAAATACTTCGTTTTTTTCGATTTTTTAATTCTAAGAAATTAAAATTTTTTTATAGTAAAAATTGGATTTTTTTTGTTTATTCTAAAATGGAAATTATTTTTTCTAAAATTAGAAATACATACTTGGTTTATTATAAAATTTAATTGACGAAAATTCGGGATATTCTTAAATAAATGTTTGAACATAAATTGGTTCATTTTTCGATTTCTATGAAAAAAAAAATGGTGGGCAAAATTTAAATTTTAATAAGATAAAGAGAAATCCCGTGTGACTGTGATTTTGAATTCAAAAAATCTTCTTTTCATTTACTTATTTATTTTCATTCATATTTCATAGTTTTTTTTCAATATTTTTTTGTACCCTTACGTTCAAAAGATACAGTATTACCCATCGTCTTCATAGAATTCGTTTTTCTTTCTGCTTTTTTCTTATATAAGAAAAAGGTTACAATAATAAAAAAAAATTACATGATTTATTTAAATTGGATTTTTCCTAGCGACTTTTAGAGACAGAATTTTACTTTTGAAGAAAAAGAAATTATTCTTAATCTATTGACAACATAATTTGTTAAGGAAATTGAATTTCAGAAAAACAATATTTTTTATTATTTTTATTAATATAAAATAATAATAATAATAATGATAATAATAATTGTGTTAATTAATATTGTAAATATTTTTTATAATGATAGTAAAAAATTTGTAAATGTAAATAATTTTCTTAGTAACTTTTAATATTTGGAAATAATTTAATTATTAAAAACAAATAAGTGTAAGTCATATTTTGTTAATAATATTAATTATTGGAGATTAATTTTAATTTATTTAATAATGTTTCCTATCATGTTTATCATTGACAAATATGAATCCACATTATGTATGTTAATATGAAAATTCATATTGAAAAAAGATTAGCGTTTGTCAACGCTGCTTTGCATTTAATTAAAACAATCGTTGCTCTAATTAAACTCTATGACGTGGAAATTAAATTCCAACTGGATATTATCACTGAAATAAAACACTCTTTGGATTTTTAAATTCTTTTCGACTTTCCAGTTAATTAAAGTCGCCTCAAAAAATATTTTAAAACTATTTGAAACTTAACTTTATTTCGAGAGCCCTTGGATTTATTAATTAGAATGTGTACCTATTAAATGATAAATTTATGGAAAAAAACTGAAAAAAATTATATTTTAAAGTTACTGTTTTAAAAAATATGTTTTTTATATTTTTTATTTTTTTAATATTTAGAATGAAATTTTTATTTAAAGAAAAAATTGGATTTGTTCATTTTTGAATTTGTTTTAATTTAAAAGAATTAGTTAAATTTCTACTTTTTTTCTTAGTTGAAAATTGAAATAATTAAAGAAGTTTTTGAAAAATGAATTTTTTGGGAAATTAAATGCATTATTTAAATATAAAATCCTCTTTTATTGAATGAGAAGTGCATCTATTCTTCTTGTATCAGGATTGATATCCTGGACCATATCGCGCAGGCTTCTCGTCGTAGGAAGAGAGGTATCCTGTCAAAAAGAGAGAGAAAGAGAGAGGTGGGATAAAAGAGACAAGAAACATTTTCATCAGTAGAGCCGCGACTTTGAAACCGATCGAAGTATAATAGTTTTTTCCATACCAATAAAATTCTATATTTACGAGACTTAATAACTTGTTGCCTATTTTCTATTCACGAATTATTTCCCGCTTAAAAAGTTAATGACAATTTTTTTTTTTTTAGTGAAACGAGGAATTTTTTTGTTTCTAAAGAAAAATTTTAAAAACAACGAAAATTGGTAATTTGTTTCTTGATTTCTTTTTTTTTTACTGTAAAGAAAATGGAAAATCAAATATAGGAATAATTAGTTGTATAAATTATGAATAATTTTCTATTAAAGAAAGAAAATGGAATTTTGTTTACTATGAAAAAGGATAATAGAAATTATTGCTGATTAATTTTTACTATAATGAAGGAGAATAATAATAAATTATAATAGTTAGTTTTTACTGTAACGAAAAATAGTTTTTACTGTGACGAAAAATAATTTTAATTAGTTTTTATGGTAACGAAAAATATTATAATTAGATTTTACTGTAACGAAAAAAAAAATTTTATTAGTTTTTACTGTAACGAAAAATAATTTAAATTATTTTTTACCACAACGAAAAAAATAAAAATAACAATAGTGAATGAAAACAAAAAAAAATAACGTTGCTAATTATTTTGTACTATGATGAAAAGAAATAAAAATAATAAATTAAAAATGATTAAAATGTACAGAATCGAAAAAGAAACAAATATAAATGTACAAAATAAAAAGATGGGATAAACAAATAATGAATGAAATTAAAAAAATAATTGAATTTAAAAGAACTGAAATAGGAGAATTTTTAAAAGTTTTTTTTTCGAAGAATATTGAGAATTGAAATTGAAAATGAGGAATTTTTACAGCAAGTGTACAATTTGGAAAATCAATTGCATTCTCTAAAGTTTCTTCGATATAATTGCTTTCATGTCAGGAAAAAAGTAAGTGGAAAATTTTCAACTTTCAGTTGTAAGAAGAAAAACTTATCGTTTTTCTCTAACAATGAGATTTAAATTCTTCCCGTCCACTTTTGATTTAACTTGCTAGTTTTGCTTTGACGATATATATATAACAACGAAGAGGATGAAACTTTGAGAAAAGTAATTAATTTACTCATTCCATTTTCTAGAAAGTTTACAACATTCACGAATGTCGAGTTTTTTTCATCATCATCATCATTGGTTTGGAAATGGAAATCAAATTTTAATTATATTTTTTTCTATTTTATAAATTTTTTTTTTGTTTATTTTCCAAACTTTATTGTCTATTTTAGAAAAAAAATTTGCTTCTCTGAATATCGTTTTCCCTTTTATATTTGTCTCTTCTTCTCTCGGATATGACAGTTTTAATAAAAGGAAATATAAACTTTTTCCTTACTCTTTTTCTCTCTCAGATGATACAGTTGGTCATTCTCAAAGACATATTTGCAAAACGATCAATAAAATATTTGAGAGATACATGTTATAACTTTTTTTTTCTATTATTACTATATACCTTTCTACAACTTATTCACTCAACTGGAAATTTTTCGCAAAGAGAGATAAATCGTTTAAAGAAATAGAAAAATTTATCTTGTATTGATATTTAAGAAAAATATTTTATATTTATTGTAAAAATTTATTTTCAAAGTGATTGAAAAATGGAAAAATACTTTGTGAGAGATAAAATGAAAAATGAGAAATCAAAAGGAAAGTAGAAATTAATTTTTTTGTTTTGATATTTTAAAGAATATGTGGGAAAAGATTTTTAATTAAGTGATTGGAAATATGGAAGAATAATGGAAATTTATAATTTTTTGGGGGCAAAAAAATTTTTAAAACGTATACGAAAAAGTTGCTTCGAAACAATTTGACAATTTTGATACGTTTTTTTGTCTCAATTTGATATCCTTGGAAAAATTTCGAATGAAAAAATAGTCGAAATAGAAGAATAATTGAAATGAAGAGAAAAGAAAAGAAAAGGGAAAAATAGAAAAAAAATGAAAGGGAAAAAGATAAATCAGAAAAATAGTTGAAGTGGAATAATAGTTGAAGTAGAGAGATATTTGTTGAAATAAAAAAGAAAAAAATATTTGAAATAGAAAAATAGATAAAATAGAGAAATAATTGAAATAGAGAAATAATTCAAATAGAAAAATAGTTGAAAATTGAAAAATAGTTGAAATAGAAAAGTAGTTAAAGTGGAAAAATAGTTGAAATAGAAAAATAGTTATTGAAATAAAAAAGTAGTTGAAATAGAACGAAAAAATAGTTGAAATGACAAAAAAGATGAATTAGAAAAATAGTAAAAGTGGAAAAATAGTTGAAATAGAGAAATAGTTGAAATAGAAAAATAGTTGAAAAAGAAAAATAGTTGAAAAAGAACAAAAGTTGAAATAGAAAAATTAAAAATGGAAATGTCGTTAAAATAGAAAAATAATTGGAATATAAAAGTTGTCTAAAAAAATAATTAAAGTAGAAAAATAGTGTTAATAAAAAAAAGTTTGATTAAATATTTATTTAAATGTCTGGGAGGAGAAAAATATAATAGGAAAAAAATGATAAAACAATGTTGTAATATTATTAAAGTCATGATCCCTAGATGTGGAAATGTATATTTGGCAGATGAACTGACAGTTAAGTTATAAATTTTGAAAGGAATTGGACGCTTAATTAATCAAGAGAACAATCAATGGCCAATTTGGTTGCAGAATTGTAATCTGTAGTCCGGCTGTTGTGTTGAAGAGGCCTTGTAACGTGAGCAATGTATTCAACATCAATACTATACACGTATCTCTCTGCCTCTGGGCTATTTTGGCAAGAGGAGAACAAAGGACAATTTCCTTTGGATTAAAAATGTATTCTTTTCTTTCTTTCTTTTTTTATTATTGTTATTTACATATACGTAAAAGTAATTTTCTATTTTAAATATTTAAGAAAAAGAGGGAGACGAGAATGAAAGTTGATGATTTAAGAAAAAAAATTGAAATTTGCAATATTTTGTTTGTAAACTTTGTGGAATATTTTCAATAAATATTCCACACCATTTGAATATTTATTTTTATATCAGAAATTATTATCGTTGAAAATTTTTCTAAACGAAAGTAGAACTTTTTCGCAGATAAATTATTTTGGGAAAATATTTTTAAATTTATTTATTTTATTTTCGAAATATTGCAAGAAAGTATAAAATATTGCATGGGAATATTCTTGAAATAGTCGATAGAATTTTTTTGAAATACTTATTTTTATTTTTGTAAAATATTTTACAAAAATATTCCCGTGTTAAGTAGTTGAAAAAATTTCTATCGTCTATTTTTGGAATATTTTACAAAAAATATACTTTTGTGGAATATTCATCAGGCATAATACTATAATTATTATTTCCTATTTGAAAACATAAAATAGTGGTCATGAAAGAATTATTATAAAAGTCCTTTTGCAACCATAAAATTTAGTTTTATGAAATTCTTTTTGTTTAAGTTTCTCACATAAAATAAAGTGGAAAATTTCTTTTATTTTGTATTTTTTTTCGCTTTACAGTTTTTTAAGTACCCCTTGAGAAAAGTAGCTTTTATTTCAAGATGAATGTGATCTCTACCATTAAAAAAGTAAAACCTTTTCAAGTACAAATTCATTTTTCATTGAAATTTTTTATTAAAACAGTTGGTAATATTAATATTATTATTATCATACTTTGTAGTTAATTTTAGCAAAGGGAAAAAACAGAATATGACTAAAATGTAAAAAAGAGTAAATGGAAAATAATAATAATAATAATAATAATAATAATATGATTTTCTTTCGTAATAAAATAAATATTTATTTATTTCAATATAACGATTTATTGAAATTGATATTTTTTTCTGAAACATTTTCATTTAATTTTTTTCACTTGTAGTCTTTTTTATACACCTAATTCTTTTCATGCTCAAATATAGATAATTTTATGTGAGGAGAAAAAGTAGAAGTAACTATCTTTTTTAATATAGTAATAATACCTCAGCATAAAGTGAAGTCAATTCGTGTTGGAAACGTTCTTCTTTTATTGCTGCATTCATGTCACGATTTATTAAAGGTCTTTCATATTTTTCAGCCCCAAATTTAGATGATATATTCGCGCAAAATATGGAGAGAAATTATGTAAATTGTTTTATTATATTATGTTTTACATTTTTTTCAATATTAATTCTGCAATAATTTATAATTTTTAACTTATTATTTTTTATTATGTATTATAGTTTTTATTGCTTTGTTGTAATTCTTATTATTAATATTATCATTGTTGTTGTTGATATTATTATTATTATTATTATTATTATTTAAAAAAATTTACGAAATTGGAAAAAAATATTTACCTGAAAATGTGCGCATTAAAATTTAAATAGAAGAAAGAAAAATGAATTTTAGTCGTAGATAGCTACGCTTTCATCCATCTATAAAATTCAGGAAATGTAACGCGAACAATAGAGCTTCTTTAGAAAAAAACGTGTAAGTTTCAGGAAATGAAAAACAAGATGAGTTTAAAATTCATGTTTTCCGGCAATCATAAATTCGCGAGTAATAAATATTTTCAATCAATAATTTCCATTCTAGAATAAACATTCATTTTTCTAAAGTTTCAATTAATTTGATCATTTTTCAAATTTTTAAAACAATTTCATACCACTTTTAACTTCAAATTATCAAATTGCAACGAATTTTTGTCATCAATTTGCTACTTTCAGAAAAACTGTAACACCTTAATTTTTTTCTTCTATTTATTTTTCTTATTAATTATTATTATTTTATTATCTGTTTATTTTATTTTTTTTATTTTTATTTATTATATTTATTTAAAAATTTTTTATTAACATTTTATTATTAATTTAATATTATTATTACTATAGTAGTGTTATTATTTTAGGTATATTTATTGTTCAGTCTTCAATTAGTAAAAAAATGTGTAATATATTTATTTGCATTGTTATTGAAATTAATATCAATATTAATTTTGCGATATATTAATATTGATATTAATAAAGGATGAGATTGAGAAACTAATTTAGTAAATAATTATTGTCATCTCGACAAGTATTAATATCGAAAGATCGTTTCGTTCCATTTTCCTCATGAAAGTAATTTAACTTCCGGAGACACAGAAACTTTCCGTAATATATTAATGTCTTGAAATTAACTTATATCGCGTGGTAAATGTAATTTTCTACATTATCGGTTTTCATTACACTAATTGTTAGTGTGATAGAAATAACATTAATCTTGTTTTACGCAGAAAAATATTATTTTCAAAATTGTCCAATTAAAAATTCATAAAGATCGCATATTAGAATTTACAAAAAATTTTATTAATGACGCAATTTTTCCGAGATGGTAAAATTTTTCATTTAATTGTGATAAATATTAATTACTATTATATAATAATAATAATAATAGGAATAATAATAATAATTTACATGAAATTATTAGTATAAATGATTAAAATGTCAATATTAAATTTTGACGGAATTCCTGATGACGAGAATTGAACGCACGACCCTTCGCGCTTAAAGCCGAATGACATAGCCACCTGGCCATAATACACGTAATGTAATTTTTACTCAAACTACTTTTTTTTACTATTTCATTCGCTCTTTCAATAATAATTGTATTTCTCAATTTAGAATTAGAATCAAATAATTTTTTTTGTTATAATTCTTGCACGTTCTAATTAAGAATAGAAGAAAAAGAAAACTTAAGAAAAACTAAAGTAGTTACTGCAAAAATAGTACAAAGAGTTTTATTCTTTTTATTTTTAAATCAAATGAGAAGAAAAGTTTTAAACATTCTTTTGGGGGTTTTTTTTATTTGCAGATACATGGGAAAAAATTTTTTTTTTCCCCACCTAAGTTAGAATAAATATTTAATTCCCTCGACCATGAATATTGCGCTAAGAGGAAGAAATTAACTTGTATTTTAAAAAGAAGTTGTGAGTGAAAAATTTTCTAGTTTTCCGCGAGTGTACTATAATGGAAACTGTACAAAAGGCGATAAATTTTTTTTTCTCCTCTACGTGAGCACACTGTTTTTTTTCCCTTTCGTTTTCTCGTTTATTAACAGGATTTTCTCGACGCACCCTTGCTCTAATGATTCTACTGGACTTGACGATATTTTTTTTATTCCCATGCTCTCTTTATTATATTTCGAAAAACTTATTTTCGAACTAGAGCATCGACTCACTAATTACTAGACGATTATTATTTCTTCTATACTATTTTTTTGTGATTGGAGTTTTTATTTATAAACAGAAATTTTTTGTGATAATTATGTATAATTATAGTTTTTATTATAAGTATTATTATTATTTTTATTTGTATTTTTATTATAATTTGCTACTATTTTTCTGATTTTTATTATTATTATTATTATTATTATTATTATAGAAAATAATAAAAAATTATTGTTATTTTTTTATTTATACGACACAGTTATTATTTACTATTCGCATTACAAATAAAAATAAAATAATTTATTATGTATTTTTCGGTAAATAAAAATTGAACCATTTTTGGTGTGACTATTTAATTTCTAAATTCAATTTTCTATAAAGTGAAAAGCATGAAGAAATTTTTATTTTCAAGAATAACTTTTTGTGCGAATAAAAACAATTCGATATTGTGGTTCACGTGTGGTTATCCAATTTAAAAGGATTTGTTTTAATTTTCAATGGGTACTCTTTTTCAAACAGAACAATTTACTAAAGAAGAAAGGAATGTTTTTTTTTATAAAAAAAAATTATACAACGTTTCTTTCTTTTTCTTCTTTTTTTTAATTATATTTTTTCAAATAGTAGGTTGAGGAGAATGGAAAAAATATAGAATTTTGTGATACGAATTTTTAACATAATTTATACATTTTTTTCATTACACATTTCTCTTGGAAAATATTACAAGCTTTAGGAGAAAAGATTAAAAAAATGTAATTTTTTCTATATTTAAAAATTTAACTCTCTTGAATAATCTGCAAATATTTTTTATTATCTACTTTTGTCAGGGATTTTTAACATATTTTATAGATATTTTTGTATCGAAGTTCATTTTAGTGGAAAAAATATAATGATATTGTAGACTTTAAAAAAAAATATGAGGAATTTTATTTTTCTTTTTTTTTATTGTCTATGATATAGAAGTGGAAATAATTTTTATCTTTTTTTTATTTATAATAAAGTGAGCGAAATTAATTCTAATACTATATCTTGGAAAAATAATTGTATTTTGTCGTGTGATAAAAAGATTATAGTCTTTTCCTTTATTTAATGTGCGAACGAAATTCCGTGAGAATAATATTATCCTGGATATTTCGAATTGTCGACAAATTTCACGTAACGACAATTTTTGTCGTTTTGGCCAAAGATCTGTGGAGATATTTTTTGTCTTGAAAATTTGTAATTTCTTCTGGAAATCTGCAAAAATTATGATAATTATCTAAATTATAATCATAAATAATAATAATAATAAAATAAAAATAATAATAATAATAGATAAAATAATAATAAATAAATAATATTGTTTGGAGAAAAAGTAAAAATTGTTTTATTTTGTCGCATAATGTAAATATAGTACTTTTTTGCAAAGTAAATTAATTAATTAACTATTAAATGAAGAAATTATCTCTGAAATTATTAACGAGTATATTTCGAAGAAGATTTTCGAACCAAATTTCCATTAACGTGTCCATTTTTAATGTTGATTTATAAATGAAAAATAGTAACAAAAAAAGAAGGTGTGACCCACCGATTTTATCATTAATGTCACTGGTAATTAGAAATAATTGAGAAATTAACTTCTCATTAGTAAAAGTGGAACGAGATTTTGCGACTCAATAAGAGAAAAGCGTCGTTAAATGTTTATATATAGATGTAAATATATTTTTTTTCTATATTTTTTTCTTATTTTCTAAATATTTCGCTTTCATTGCGGATATTTTTCTTTTCTATTATGAGGAAAATTGCAAAACTAAAGTTGACATTAATGTTCTCTTTAAATTCATAAACAATATGGACAAGAATATACCGCAATCACTAAAAGTTAATTAGATTCTTTTTTGCTTATTGCGAATGCACAACACCTCGAGAAAATTGCATTTAACTGTGAAAATTATTTAATCCTGTAAATATTATTATATGAATGTAGTGAGAGAAAAGGTTAAAAGGGTTTTATTTTTGAAAATTTAGTGAAAAGTTTTTTAGCATACAATTTGGGTGAATTTACTATTAAAATTATGGCGCGATTGATGTTTTTTTTACAATTTAAATAAATGTAAAAGTAAATTTTTTTTTATTTAATTTATTGAATTTTTGTTGTAATTTGTTTAAAGAAATTTAAAAAATGTGACTATAAACATTAATTTAGTAAATTATTATTTAGATAATTATTTATTTACTTTATTATTATTTAGATAATTATTTATTGAGTTAATTATTATTTAGATAATTATTTACTTAGTTAATTATTATTCAGATAATTATTTATTTATTTAATTATTATTTAGATTATTATTTACTTAGTTAATTATTATTTTACATATTCATTAACAAAATAATATGCTAATATATTAATTTAGTTAATTTGTAATTTTTTTTGAGAAAATGTCCAACGAAAACAAAATATAATATTATAAAAATAAATTTCTAATAATTTTGTAGTGAAATTTACTAATTCAAAAGCAAAAAGTAAATCACTAATTTAAATTACAGTAATTTTTTATTGTTTATAATTATTTTTTTAAAATAAATATAATACAGATTATCATTTTTTATTTTTTTTTTGTTTTATATAACTAAAAAATCAATTTTTACTTATTTAATTTATTTTCATGAATTAATTTTATTCATTGTTATTTATTTCGGATATTTTATTCGTTTTGTCTCGTAAGCCGATGGATTAGTAAATAAATTTAATTTATTTTATTTATTTAAAATACAAATGGAAGCAAAGCCCCGTGTTCGATTTATTTATTAAATATTTTTATGTCATTTTAATTTTGTCGGTCGAAATAATACGTAAATTAATTAAATCAAAGTAAAAATTCGATATCATAATAAAAATAAGATGTAACAAAAATATTTTTAATAATTGTAATATATTTATATATGTATACTTGTAGTTCAATTTGTGTTCTCTAAGTTTCAGCAAACTGTAGTGATTTCAATTTTAGTTGAAACAACTAATTAATGAAATCTACCTTTGAAGTGCTTCATTAACGAATAATATTTATGTATTCGAAATGTAATATTAATATAACTTGGAATTAAAATGTAATTGGATATTTATTGAGAAAATGGTTAAAAAATAATTATTAATTAGAATTAAAAAAAAAATAAATAAAGAGTAGTAAAAACGTGATCGTAAAGTTGTGATTAAATTTTTTCTTTTCTTTTAAATTTTACTTTATTTTTTTGGTGTTGTTGTAATTTTTCTTATTTGAAGGAATAATCTATTATTTTCGAAAGAATCTATATTTTGCTTTTGAGAGAAATAAACAGCATTAGTAGTTGATAAAAATGTACATTACGACCACTATAAATGCAGAATATTGTGCAATTTCGAGTGTACTAGATTTCCATTTTTGTTGTCGTGCAGCTCATCTAAATTTTATAACGCCATAAGAGAACTGTAAACTCGTTGAAAAGTCCTCTGTATCGTTATCTTTTGAGACAAATATTGAGTGTTTTTTATTCTTAAGGGAGAAAAAAAGGAGTTGTAACTTTATTTTCTAGTTAATTTTAAAAATCGGAGCTTTTTTTTTCTCTTATACTCTTTTATATTATATAGTATACGCTATATGTATTGTCTCCTCTAGTTTATTTTTATATTCGCTCTTTTATTTTTGTTTTTTGTTTTTTTTATATTCCTTTCTTTATTTTATCTGTTCGTGTGCGAAACGAGTTATTTTTCTTTGTTTCATATTTGACAATTCGTATTCTCACGTTGGACGCTGGTATATACTTTTCCCTTTGATCCTCTTAAATTTCCTTCCATATTCAACCGTGTTGTTTTCTCACAATTTTTTTTTATTTATTTATTTATATACATATATATAGCTTTCACGTTGACATTTCTCATATTTGCTTTTCAAATCCTTTTAGTAAACACTTTGGACTTTAGAGCATTAGGAAAATTAGCCTTATCCAAATACCTCTCAATTTGTTCAGGATTTTGTTGCATAAATGTGAATTTTCTCAATTTTTTTTTATATCCATCAAAATCTGGGTTAGTTTTTGTTTTTCAAAATCATTATTTTTATTTTCACTAATAATTGAGAGTCATGTTATTTAGTTACATATACATGTAAATTATTATTATTCCCTTATTTTTTGGAAGGTATCGGTAACTTTTTTTTTAAAAAAAGTTAATTGTTTTATAAAAACAATTAAAAATTCCCTATGTAGATATTTTTTTTAAAATAAAGTTTTAAAATAATTGTTTTGTTGATATTTGAGCTTCAATTTTTATTTTTATTTCAAATGAATTTTAGAGGTTAAATAATACTTTTAAAAAGGTGAAGTTGTGTCCATTTATAAAATATAAATATAGTGTAAAATAAAATGTTTTGGGGCAAAATTATTTACGTCGCGTATTACTTTTAATGTTAATAACAATTGACAATTAATAATCAGTTAATAATTTAACTTTATCGAAACAAATACTTTCAAAAATTATTTAAAAAAATTCACGCTATATTGCTTTTGAATATTTAATTTTTGTCTAAAATTTTAACTAAATTTCATTTTTAAATTAATTTTTATTAAAAAACTCTACCTGGAATTTAATTGTTTAATTACAAAAATAAATCATTTATTGAATAATTGAATATTTCTTAAAATTTAATGTCCATTGCGCATTTTATCGTCAAATTGTTAAATATTAAATATTTTAATTCTTGCGACGAATTTTAATAAGATTTTTAAGAATAATTACATTTTTCGAGAAATTTGATTAAAATTTTATGACAAATAATTGAAATTCTGCAATGAGTTTTATTAAATTTATGAAAATAATTGATTGATAAATTAAATTAAACCACCTTTATTTTTTATAAGAATCGATTTTTTTTGTATTTTTTTTAAATTAATTTATTTTTATTCATTGAGGGTAAAACTTTTCACTTTGAGAGAGTATTGTTTTTAATAATAAATATAAAGACGCAGCCTAATATTTTAATTAACATGTATTATATTCTATATTGTTTAATTATAAAAAAAATGCAAATCTATTGTTTCTTAATACAAAAAAAAATTGTTTATTAAATATGTTTTTGTGTATTATATATTTTTTTAAATGTGATTTTACAGTGATGAATATTGAATAAAATATATTTTTTTTCTTTATGTAGAATAAATGTTTTTATAGTATTTATACATTTTTTGTATGTACGATACATTTTTCTATTGTTTGAATTATTTTTGTAAAAAATAAATGTTTTTTTTACAATAAACTCTAGATGAAATTTATAATTATTCTGTATTCGGTATGGGTTTAATTTTTTTGAATAGAATTCACAAAAGCTGAGAACTGTATTTTTAATTTCATTTAAAAATGCTTAATTTTTTTAATTAAAAAAAAGTATAATGCTTTTGGTTTTATTTATTATAACTTATGTTTAGAGTATTTTTTGAAATTATTTATTACTGTAATAATTTAAAGACACCTTTGAAGGGGTGACATATAATATTCTTACTTCATAACGATCTCTTTAATAATGTAATAAAAATAAAAGTCTTTTATAATTTTTCACGTAACTTTTCTTTTGATATGATCATAAAAATATGGTGCGAGGCTTACGGAATATTGTCCATTTTTTATCTTGGTAAAATTCAATAAACGTAAACTTTGAGTTATTTTATTTCTTTTTTTTTATATCGCACTATGACATCAAGAGTAATTTAAATTTTAAAAAACTTTTCTTGTGAGAAAATTCATAATTGGGTTTAGAGTTTAAATTTTGGTTTTTATTTAGTATGACTCGTATTTTAATTTGCAGTTGTAAGGAAATTATTAATTTGACAATAAAGTGTTTCAAACTGATACCGAAAATTTAGATGTATTTTTATTTAACATAACATATTTTTAATATTATTTTAATATTTTTTAGTAATTTTTTTGTTTACCTATCCTGGTAAAATTATAATTTGTGATAAATGTTTTGGAATTTCTTTATATATATATTTTAATGTATGAAACTAGAATTAATGTACAAATAGTTTGCTACTATTTTCTCTCCTTCTTTTTTTCTTTACTTTTTGTTTGTTTGTTTTTTTTTTTTGAAATTCGATTCTAAGTTGAGATCAAAAATCTTTTTTCGAAATATGATTTTAAGAGCTTGTTTACTGAAACGTGTAAAGAATATCCAATATATTGAAGTTGGAAAAGTTCTTTTTTCCTATTCAAAGTTAAGTAACTATAATAAAACTCGGATACAACTCCAATATCACTTATCAAAAAGTTTCCAAATTTTCTACTTTCTGGACTCTTGAAATTCACTTCCTTACTGTAAAAGAGCATAAGGGCTTAATAAAACGTTTTCTCCATCTCATGGGAAGTGTAGAAAATTTAGTTTTCTGGTTTTTACTGAATAGAATGATTTGGTTTTACACAAAAGAATTTTTTATATGCAAAAAAAAGTTTCTAAAAAATTGGATGTAGGAAATATTTTTTTTTTTTTTTTGAAGAAATGTTTGAAAAATAAAATTTCTAATAATTAAACATAAATTTTCCTGGGAAGTTAATAAATCTTTGTAATGGTTTGCGATTGGCTTTAGAGCTTTGAGTTTATTGTTACCATTTGACTTATCTCGACTCCTCTTTTTATACTGAGAAAAGGTTTCCTTTCTTTCAAACAAAAGGGAATTTTCCATTTCCGTCCACAATAATTCAGTTTGAAATATAAAAGGAGAAAAATGTGTATAAATATAGAAGAGCTTTTCAATAAAAATTAATTGTAAAGAAATAAATTTTAATTGTAAGAAAATTAAGTTTTTTTTTAAATTTATTTTCCTATATTAATAAGAATAATAATAATTGTAATAATAATAATAATAATAATAATAATAATAATAATAATAATAATAATAAGAGAACGACTATAATTTTTAGGATTCTATATATTGAATTATTTTTTAAAGACTTTTTAGAATTCTTTTTGCCGAAAAGAGAGTAGAAATATTTCGATAAAGGACAACAAAAATTGTGACTTGAAAAGAAAGTCGATTAAAGTAAAGGGAAAAAAAGGAAAAAAAATATAATAAGGGCAGAAAGTTGCGAAATGTCGATAAGAATATAAAAATGAAGGAGGAAAGAAAAAAAATATCTGCAAAAACTGAACAAATATTTGAAGGGAATCTAAAAAGTAGGTTAACAAGGGTAGGAATCTTACTCTAAAAAACACGTCCTTTGAGTTATCCATTTTCAAAAGATTCATGGAAAATTTTTCATGAGATTTCAAAATATTGACTTTTTTATGTGGAGAAAAAGGTTATTTCCTGGTATAGTACATCGAGATAATGATATAATCGAATTTTAATTATCAAAACCAAGTAGTTATTCGATTTAATTTAAATTGGATTTAAATTTCAATTATAATGAAAAGTCACACTGGGTTTATTTTTTTTTCTTTTCGATTATTTTACTCATTTTATTTGCTAAAAAAGCTAATTTATTTATTATCAATTTTTTTGATTATTTTAAATAAATTTTTTTAAAATTAAAATTGTAGAAAAAAATAATTAAAATTCTGCAATTCGTGTAAAAATTTTGTATTGTTTATGAAAATAATTTAATTATTGCATAGAAATTTGCTCTCTAAAACTGAATTAGTGGAATTTCACTGAGAATCAGTGAAATTTGACTGAGAATCAGTGACTCTATTCTTGCGATTTGAATCAGTGGGATTTAACTGAAAATCAGTCAAAAATGACTGAAATATCAGTTATTTCTCACTGATTGACTAATGAAAAAGTTACTGAAAATTCCTGTCACGCATATTGAAAATTTCAGTTATTTTTTAATTGACCAATCAGTGAAATATGACTGATATTTCAGTCATTTTTAACTGATTTTCAGTGAAATTTCACTGATTCAAATCGTGAGAATGAAGTCACTGAAAATCAGTCAAATTTCACTGATTCAGTTTTAGAGAGTGTAAAAAAATTTGTAAACGAAATTAAATTTATGTGGAATTTCTATTATTTTATGAAAATAATTAAATGTGAGAGTAGAATTTTATTAAAAGTTTTTTTAAACAAGTAGATTCTTTTGGAAAATTTTATTAAAATTTTTAAAAATAATTAAATTTTCAACGAATTTGATTAAAATTGATTGAATTTCTGTTAAAAATTAATTATTTATGAAAATAATTAAATATATGCTTAAAATTTTATTAAAATTTTTTATAAATAGTTGAATTCTTATGTCAAGAAAATTGTTAAAAATATTTTGAATTAATTGAATTTTGAAGAAGAATTTAGAATTCTCTAAATTATATCGTAAAATTTACGAACTCTTGATGCTTTTTCAAAAATAATAAGCATATATTATCAAAGTAATAATATATCGAACAAAAGAAAATGTGAATCGAGTGAAAGTCAAAATTCTCCACTTGCTGAATAGAATGACATGTTTTTACATTGAAAAAAAACTAAGAATAAGTATTGATTTTCTATATAGAATTTTCGAGGAAAAATGAACAATTTTAACCAAAAAATCCTTCGAACGATAACAAGTAAAAGAAGAATAAAAGTGTTGTCAAGAAAATTCAAATGAATTCATCCTTTGGAAAAGTGATAGCAATCCTTCTTTTTCTATGAGGAAGAAATGTGATGGAAAAAAACATTCTCAATTTTTGAAAAATAAAATGTGATGAATCAAGAAAATAATGAGTTTTTCTATTATAAAAATGAAACATCAACAACATCAGCAACAACAACATCGTTATCGATATTGCATTTGAAATTATTGATAAAAAATATAAGCAAAATGTATCGTGTGAAAAATTATACGGAAATTTTCCGTAAATTTAATATAACAGATGAGGATATTGACTATATTAATAGTATGAGTTATGCAAACGAAACAAATGATGACGACGATGATGAGACAGTGACAACGCAAATAGATTGTTATTGTAGTGGTGCTGCGAGAGATTTGGCAATATTGTATAAAGCCTATCATGGCTATGTGGCACTTGTGGTTTGTGTATTTGGTACAGTGGCAAATATTTTGAATATTATGGTACTGACCCGAAAAGATATGGTTGTTGCGCCAATTAACAGAATTCTAACTGGTCTTGCCAGTGCAGATATGTTGGTAATGGTGGAATATATTCCATTTGCAATATACGTCTATTTAGTTTTGCCGGAAAACAAAATTTTTCCCTATGGCTGGGCTGTATTTGTATTATTTCATATGCATTTTTCCCACGTACTGCACACTATCAGCATTGCTCTTACGCTAACTCTGGCTGTCTGGAGGTATATTGCTATTCGGTGAGTTTATCATCACTATTAAATTATTAATATACAGAGATTTGTTTCAATTTTTTTCTCTTTTTTTGTTTCGTACTTTTCGCTGGTAGATTTATTTGCTGCGATTATTTTTATCTATTGATTAACGTTATTCTTTGTTTGATTATTCTATTGATTTTTTAGGAGATTTGTATTCGAATCAATCGAGAATTACGAGAATCTCAAAGTTCAATATGGAGACGCAATTCTCCACCTGCGAACGTCAAGGTCACCGCTAGATGGCACTTTAGGTCTTTCCAGGAATTTTTACTGCCACCTGCTGGCGACCTTGGCGTTCTCAAGTGGCGAAATTAATATTAAACCACCAATTCAATTTTTCTTTCAGTAAAAACTTTTAGCGAATTTCTAATTCAATAAAAATAAAATAAGTCAAATAAGAGAACATTTTACTTAAAACGATAAATTAAATTATTTCGTAATAAAAATAAAGAAATTTTAAACAGATTCATAAATAATTTTAAATTAAATAATAAACTGAGAAAGCTAAAAAAAATGTAAAGCGATATTAATAAAAAAAAGAAAAATAACGATCTAAAGTTGGTTAACTTAAAGTGTCACTATTAGATTTTCCTGTAACATTATTCCACGCATGGAGAAACTGCAAAAATGTTATCGATTAAACTTCACTTACTGTAAACAGGTTGTGTTATATCGAAACTTTACTTTAAAATACAAAAAAAGAGAAAATTTTATATTACTAAAAGGACTTTCATGTTTAGAAAAAAGCTCCATGTATAAAAAAAAGCTTCATTTTCTTCTCTAAAGTCCTTTTTCGGTTTCCATAAAATTAAAATATTTCGAGACATATTTACAAAGATTTTGTATATAATAAATTGCATGTAATAAATTATAATATAATAAAATCCCTTTGAAAGTAGAAAGGCGAAAAAAAATTGTTTACACACTTTTTGAATTATTTAAATAATACGATATTAAAATGTGAAAATTACAAATGTTTCATATAAGCTTTTCAGTTGTAAATAATTATCACGTGGAATATATGAGAAGAAACTTATAATTACAGGAGTTGGTGACATTTTTTTTCAATTGAAAAATATCGTTTGTCATTTATTTTCAAAGCAAAACTATGAGCTTTATTACAATTTTTTTTTCTCTTTGTCAAAAAATTGTTGGAGTTTGAAAAAATATTTCGAGTAGAAAAAATTAAATACTGTATATTGCTTTGTATAAATTTTCAAATTTGATGAAACTGTTTTTATTTATTTAACATATAAAATTTTTTTTTTAATATTTACACTTCTCTGTGAATATTACGTTTTATTTATCAAAGTTTAATCTGTAGGTTTGCGGAAATAAAAATGAGAGAGAGAGAGAGAGAGAGAGAAAGATAGGGGTTGAGAAATATGATTTTCTTATCAATTAGATCAGTAATTATATTTTCTCATGGCGTGCAAGTTTTTTGTGACTTATTTTTTAATTAAGGGCGATAGCTCTATAAATTTATAAATTTATATAAAGCTAGGATTAAATTTGCTTAGAGATGTAAAACAACAAAATTATTGCAAGCATCAACGATTTTTTTTTCAAAAAGAAAAATGAAAAGAAAAATAAAAAGAAGAAAAGTATGAGAATATGAAAAGGAAAAAATCAATGTTTCTATCACATTTCCAATCAAATCATTGGAAAATAAAGTTAAGACATGGAAAATCAAATTAAAATCCAATCTGGAAAAAGTAAAATCGTGTCAATTTCATCAATTCTCTGAAGTAATTTTGTTTAAATTATTGTGATTAAAAAAAGTGATTGTTTTTTTTGCGGTTAATAAATTTCAATTTGTTTCCAATTTCAAAAAAATGATTTTATGTTGTGAATTTTTTTTAGGGTCGTTATTGGTATTTTTGATTTTTTACTGCGCCAGAGAAAAATTTTATTTAAACCAAATATGTTTCAAATAACAATTTTTTTCAAAATAAATAAACCTTTTAATTAAACCCAATAAAATAAAATGTCTACTTGGCTCTAAGTGAAATATATTTTTTTTCTCGGTATACTATTATATTTTTATCTTACATTTTTATTTTTACATTTTGTTGAAATTGAAACAAAAGACTCGACAGTTACCTTAAAAAGATTTTATCACTTTAGAAGTTTCAGTTAATTATGTAATTGTCTAATTGCAGAATTTGAAATTTGTAAAAAAGTAAAATTGAATTTATTTATTTTTGTTATATTGCTGACATTGTGGAGTTATAAAATCCTCTTTAAAGACGAAGTAAATTGTTAATAAATGAGGTCTTCACAAACTGAAATTGCTTTGAAACAGTTAAACTCGAGAACTCTCTGTCTTTAATCAAGAAACATCCAAAGCACCTTAATTGTCCTTAATTTCGAAAATGTGAGCCATCTAATTGAAATACTTTTATTGAAAAAGATTATTTTTTTTTGTTTTGCTAAAGCTTGGATTTGATATCGTTTCAAGAGAATTATTTCATTTCGGTTTATATAATAATAACAATAAATTTATTTCTTAGAGTGACTATATGAGAAAAGTTACTATAGTTACAGTGAAAATGAAAATTCGAGCTGAGAAGTAAAACTGAATTGTAATTTAAGTTTAATTAATTGCATTTGAAAGAAAAAGAATTATTTAATAATAATTTGCAGAGCGGAAGTTAATGAAGAAAGCTCTTTTTAGTTCAATATTCATGACTGACTGTATTGTTTCATTCTGTTCTTGAAAGAAGTTTAAGAAAAAAAGTTTTTAATTTCCTCTTTTAACCTGTTTCGCTTAAATGAAATGAATTAAAATTGATTAAAATTTACTCTTGATTATAATAATTTATTTTGGAGTCAGTTAATTTTCTATTTATTAAATGTACTTTTACAAAGAAAATTATTTTACTCAGAGCTTATTATTGGATTTTTTCAAATAAATTTTATTTGATTCAAGTAAAAATTTATTTTATTATAATTAGCAACTAGTCGGTTATGTAAATATTATAAATAAATTTTTTCAGTTTGTTTATTTGATTTAAATAAATAATTTTTTGTTGTCATTTAAGTAAATCATTTTTTTGCTTTAAATAAATCACTTTTTTAATTTAAATAAACCACTTTTTTGATTTAAATAAAAAATATATTTAAGACAAATATTAAAATAAAAAAAGGCTCAAATAAAATTTTTGATTAAATAAAATAAAATTATTAATTAAAGTTAATGAAAATTTTTGTCTAAATTGCATATTTTTTGTTGTGATTAACGTCAGGTTAATTAATTGAATTTGTATAGTTACTATCACTATAATTACTATCAAAAATTATTTTTTTCTTACTTTATAAATATGTGAAATTTTTTTTTCAGATTCCCACAATATAATCATTGTTGGTGCACAGCTGCTCGATGTCGTTTGGCACTGTGGTGTAGTTTTCTGGTTCCTATTATTGTCTGTTCTCCGGCTTATTTAATTTTTGGAGTGAGTATTTCCTCTCTGTTAACGAGAACAATTAACAATTAAATCATTGTTAACAATGGTAATAACATTATTTTCTTTTTTATTTTCACTAAATTTTTAATATTTTATTCATTTTAGGTTTATGTAATATTAAATATATTTCTATATTTTTTGTACTTATAATGTAAATTAACAAATTTAATGAATTTATAATATTTAACTTTTTAATATTTTTTACGACCAGAGAAAAATTTTATTTCTGCAAAGATAAATATTTTGAATCAGTGAAAATTTTTATTTGAATAAAAATAAAAATTGTTTGGACCAAAAAACATTTTATTTGAGTAAAATTAAAATTGTTTGGACAAAAAAAATTTTTATTTGAGTATAAAAAATTTTTTTTTTGGAACAAATTTTTTCAAAGAACATTTTTATATGAGTAAAAAAAATTCTAGCCGAAGAAAAATTTCTATTTGAGTTAAAAAACATCTCTTGAAAGGAAGGAATTTTTTATGTGAGTAAAAAAAATATTTTAAACACGTGAAAATTTTTATTTAAGTAAACAAATATTTTAAACTAACAAAAATTTTCATTAGAGTAAAAAAATCTTTTTTTTGTGTTTAAGAAAATTTATTTTATACAAATGAAAAATTTAGTGGAATTTGAGTCAAATATATTTTTTTCTGAGTGTAATTTTTAGTTACAAAATTAATTAATTAATTTTAGTTATAAAATTTAATTAACATGTTTATAATTTTTACATTTTCAGTATTAATATTTAAGTAATATAACGTTGTTTTTTTTAAATAAGTATTTATAATTTATTTCTTATTTTTCAGTTTTTTACTGTTTCATTTTTTTTCAAGTGTTTTTTCAGAATTAAAAAAAAATTTAATGAAATTTGATTCGAGAAAACTTTTCTATTGACAGGTAATTATTTATAATCACGAAGAAAACGCATATTTTGATAAAAAGTCAAGTAATTGATTATTTGAATATAAATGGAAAGTGATTATTATTTTTATCAGTTTTGAAAGTAAGGAGATGGTGTGATAAAGCATATAAAGAGTATTATATAGTTTAAGTATACTTATTACAGTTTTTTAATGGAATAAGTTAAAGGAGATTATTTTGAAAGAGATTTTATTTTCTTGATTTTATTGAACGAGATTATATTATATTCTTTTCTTGATTTTATTGAATGAAGATTTATTATTTTTCTTCTTTTTATTAATTTCAGATAAGAAGGCAACGTGAACAGGGGACAAAGGAAATTCTTTATCATGTTGATGCAAATTATTCAGGCGGAAGAAATGGATTTCTCTATCAATTGAATTTTTGGATTATTAGCGTATTTGTTAAATTATTGCCATGCGTTATATTGACAATTATTAGTTGTTGGTTGATAAAAGCACTCTACAGGTAAGATACAATATTGAAAGAAAGAAGATAAATCTTATTTGTCTGTTTTTTTTTTTTTTTTTTTTAAGTTTGTCCTTTTCTCAAGGCCAATATAGACATATGCATATATTAGCATATAACTATACGATTCCCTTGATATTTTGTACAAGGCAGGAATTTGAAACGAGAATACTGTCTTTCACTATAAAAATGAGAATGACATTGAGCGACTTGAGAATTTCAATAAGGTTTCCAAAATATCTTTCCCTTTCTCCCTTCCTTTTTTCTTTTTTTTGTGCATGCGAAAATACACGGGGCGTGAGGAGAATCTCTCTATTAGACTATTGACAATTTTCTTTTTTATTTGCACAAATGCTTGAATTGCATTTTTATGTTTCTCTATTTCTCTTTATTATTTACCTATATGGTTTCAATGACTTTTTTTCGTTTTATTTAGTAACCAAGTTCATTTCGTTATTTCTCTCGTTCTACAGAATATTTTTTTGTTTTGCTTTTTATTTTTTTTTATTTTCAATGCTCGAGACTCTTTTGTTTTTAATCTATCGATAATTGATCATGTCGAACTAAAATCTCTCTCTGTTTTCACCAAGGTAGTAAAAAATGAAGTGTATTGTTCGAGTGTAAAAGTTTTTCTCATATATTGTTGTGTTTTTAACGACTCGCGCTGAATTTTTCTATATCTACTTGAAATGAACAATGCATTGTTGTACTTTAATTAAAAAAATATATTAAATTAAAAATATAATAAATTTTATACGTATTTTTATTGAATATATATTTTTAAAATTTGGTAAAATAA
The DNA here is from genome assembly GCA_032872475.1 of Leptopilina myrica (nomen nudum). Classification (NCBI taxonomy): domain Eukaryota; kingdom Metazoa; phylum Arthropoda; class Insecta; order Hymenoptera; family Figitidae; genus Leptopilina; species Leptopilina myrica (nomen nudum). The sequence goes on from CM065467.1 coordinate 29,647,609, forward strand.
ATATATTTTTGTATTGATTTTTAATTTTAAAAAAATTTGGATTAATTAAAAAATTTATTTTTCTTTTAAATAAACGTACATTTGTTACATAGAGGCTATTGTTTTTTTTTATTTATTTTTTTTAAATAAATATTTCATTTGTCACAACTAAATTATTTTTGAGTGAAAATAACAAAATTTATTTGAACCGAACTTAATTTTTTTTGTAACAAAGAAAAATTATTTTTAACAAATAAATGTTTATTCATTTATTTTCAATTTTATTTATTTTTATTTTTTATTTTTTAAAATACAAAATACAAGGTAAAATAAATTAAATCGAATGGCAATAAATTAAATTAAAGGAAAAAAGAAAGGTTCTTCTTGTTAAAGAAAACTACTTTTTTTTTCTTATCAAACAAGATTGTGAGTAGTAAAATCCGAATTTTGTCAGACGAAATTATTGGTAGTCAATTGAGTAGAAGTTGAACAGTAGTAAAGCCAGGTTTTGGTCGACCGAGAATTACTTTTTTTCAGTTGAACTAGTTTGTAAGTGGTAAGGTCAGTGTTTGGTCAGACGAGTAGATTTTTTTCAGATAACTACAATTTTCCCTTTCTTTTATGTCACTGACTAAATATTACTTGTACTACTGAAAAAGCAAAGAAAAAAATTAGTCTTTTTTTATTTATTAATTTATTTGCTGATTTTTTTGTATTTGACTTTGTAAATTTTAATAATTTAATAGCAGAAATGACTATTTATTAGTAAATTTTGATATTTGTATAGTAGGAATTAGTATTTATTAGTAAATTTTAATATTTGTGTAGTAGAGATTATAATTTCTTAGTAAATTTTACTATTTGTATAGTAAAATTTATAAATTCAGTAAATTAATAAATTGTAGTCATAAATTTTTAGAAAAGACTATATTTATTAGTAAATTTTACTATTTTTATACTAAAAATTAATATTAAATAGTAAAATTTACTATTTATTAGACAATGTTACTATTTATATAATAAAGTTTATAAATTCCATAAATTAGTAAATTGTACTGATAAATTTTTATGAATTACTGTTCATTAGTAAATTTTACTATTTGCATAGTCAAATTTATAAATTCAATAAGTTAGTAAATTGTAGTAATAAATTTTTAGAAAAGACTATTTATTAGAAAATTTTACTATTTATTAGTCAATGTTACTATTTATATAATAAAATTTATGAACTCAGTAAATTAGTAAATTGTACTAATAAATTTTTAGAAATGACTATTCATTAGTAAATTTTATTTTTATTAGTCATTGTTACTATTTATATAATAAAATTTATAAATTCAGTAAATTAGTAAATTGTAGTAATAAATTTCTAGAAAACACTATTTATTAGTAAATTTCACTTTTTTATACTAAAAATTACTATTTAATAGTAAATGTTACTATTTTTATAGCAGAAATTATTATTTATTAGTGAAAATTATAAATTTAGTAAATTATTAAATTTTTCTAATACATTTTTAAAAATTGCTATTTATTAATAAAGTTTTCTAACTAAATAGCAAAAATTCAGTGACTAATTCAAATTTAGAGTAATTATTTCCCTATAATCTTTTGTTTGGTTCAAATATACTTTTATTTGATTCAAGTAAATATTTGTTTAATAATAAATAGTTAAATAGTAATAGTTTAATAAGAGTTATTAAAATCAAAATTTTTTTTTGCATCGAATAAATATTTTTTTACTGAAATAAATTTAAAAAAACTAAAAATATTTTAATATTAAATAATATCCGAATAAAAAATACGAAAATTTATTGATAGAAATATTCTTTTGATTTATTATTTTTATTTTTTTTCGCTGCAAAGAAAATAGAGAGAGAAAGAGAGAAAGAGAGAGAGAGATTTTTCTCATAGTCTATACGGTGAATTGCAAAAAAATGAAACTTTATATATATATACATGAATTCCTGTGAGAGTTAAAAATGTCTTTGTGAGAATAAAATAAATGTTGTTATCAAAACAGGGCAAAGAGTAGAAAGCAGGTCTTGAGAGGCTATAGTCCATGTGCAGCAACAAATGGCCTTTCTTCACGTAGGGCAAGTAAATCGGAAAGAAGAGCTGACAGAACGACAAAAATGTTGGTCGCTGTACTTTTACTTTTTTTAGTGACTGAAATACCTCAAGGAATTCTTGGACTATTATCTGGTGTATTAGGCGATTGTTTCTTTCGAAATTGTTATCACAATTTCGGCGAAATAATGGATATTCTTGCGCTCATTAATGGGGCGATTAATTTTATTTTATATTGCTCAATGTCACGACAATTTCGCACGACATTCGGTCAACTTTTTAAACCACGAATCATCAAAAAATGGCATCCAACGTCACAGCAAACGGAAGTGCACAGTACATTTGTATGATTATTTTTAAATTTTGTATATGAAATTAAAATTTAGTTTTTAATGTCGATTTTTTTTGTAATAATAGTATTTAAATGTAATTACTTAAATTTAGTATTTCTATTACACTGAGAAAATATTGTGTACGTTAAATTCAAGTACAAAAAAAATGTTATAGTCAAAAAGAAATTCAATTTGGTTCAAATAAAATTTTATTTGGTTCCAGTAATGTATTATTTAAATCAATTGAACTTTTATTCAGGTCAAATAAATTTTTATTTATTTTAAATACATTTTTATTTAGTTTAAATATATTTTTATTTTTCAAATACATTTTCATTTAGTTCAAACTTCAAATACAAATTTTATTTAGTTCAAATAAAAAATATTCGATACAAATCATTTTTATTCAATTCAATTTGAATTTGATTTTTATTTTGATTCAATTTAAATTTGATTTTTATTCGATTCAATTTGAACTTGATTCAAATAAATAATTGTTTTAAAGTCAAATAAATTTTTCTTTATTGCAAAAAAAAATTCGGACAATTTGTGAGTAAATAAATTTTTCAGTGTAAAAATTTGTACGTCTATAAAGAGTTAATTATTAAAATAAACGACTGGAAGGGTTAAATAATATATATAAATATATTTTTGTCTTCGAAAAGTGTGAAAATAAGAAAAAGAAAATTATTATTATTATTATTATCCTTTGGGAAAGTTGGAAAATTTGACAAAATTGTGTACAACTTTTTGAAGGTGTTTGTTGTAATGTAAAAGTTTCAGATACGAGTTTCTGTGTTAATATTTTACTTTCATCAAAGTCAAACTACAAAGTTTTAAAAGAAACCCCATCTCAGTCTTCCCACTTCTGAAAATATTGACTCTTTATTATACTAATTTTATAAGTTATCTTTATTATATTAAAGTAACACTGTAAATTTTAAATCTTTCAATTTAATTAAAATCGCAGAAGAAAAATATGTTTTTGTCCTTTGGGAGTATTTGTCTTTGGAAAAATATTTATTTTTTTGAATTGATATTTCCCTAGGGGAAAAAATGTAATTATACTTTTTTGGTAATTTTTTAAAAATATTTTTATTTATTTATTTATTTTGTTAATATTATTTTTATGTATTTTAGAAATATTTATTTTATATTAGTAGTTATAGTTAGTATTTTTTGTCTTCAATTTATTTTACATTTTTTTGTTTTTCAACTGTTATTGAAAAATGCAATTATGAAACTGCCAATAAAATTTTGCTATATTGGAAAATCAACGATTTATGTAAATATTATTTGTGAATATGTAAAACTTAAAGTACAGGGTTTATAATACACCTATAAAATAATATTTAAATGTTGTAATTATAATCTAGTATATAATTACAATAAAATTGTGAATATTGAGAAAATTCGTGCGAATTTGTAGTGTCGATTAACCCTTTATTATTAAATACTAATAATAATAATAATAATAATATTGAAGTTCATTAGGTATTCTTTGTAAAAAGACCATTTAATTCAACGATTAAAATATATTAACGTGGAAAAGTAAAAAAAAAATTGTAAAGATAATACGAAAATATTATTAAGGTTTAAAAATAAAATTTTATATGCATAAAAATTGTTTAAAGCAGACGAATATTAGGTATTTAATTAAAAAATTTAATTATTGATAGCAAAGCGATGTAAATTTGTCAAATTTGCTCAAAATAATTGTAAGCAAAAATTTATTATCCTTGAAAATCGATTTTTTATTGTTACCGTACAATTTCATATATATTTTGTAATTTTGTTTACAAGTTATAATTATAATTTATAGTCATAATGATAATAAAAAAACAATAGTAAAAATAATAATAATAAAAAAATAATAATAATTTTAATAATTATAATAGGTAATATGAATAATAATATAATTATAATAGTAACAGAGAAAAAGAAAACAATAGTAATAATAATTTTTTAAAAATTCTCCGATTTTTATTGTTTAGAATAAATAATAACATAGTTGATTTTATTATTTTAGATCCAGAGTCTTGATTTCTGGTTATTTGTTATTTTTTGCCTTTATTGAATATTTTTTGCTTTCTGTTAAAATTATTGTTGATGTTTTTTGTTTTTATTTGGTTTTTTTTTGTTTTATTAAAAAAAAAATTTATTTTAAAATAATAGTTGAATTATTTTTCAGAATATTTTGTATTTTTATTTTAGAGTAAAATGTTATGGTTTAATTAAATTCAATGGAGCAGTTTTAATTTTAATTTACAAATATCTGAATGCTCATAAATGAATTTTTATTTTTCAATCCTTATTGATAATGAAAATAAAGGAGCTTACGTTAATTGTATTTTTAACTTGTTTGCAAAGCAAAAGCTTTATACTTTAGCCATTTATAAAGACTTTCTTTTAATATACAATTTTTATATCTCTCCTGATTTTTTCATTTTTTTTTTTTGTCTCCACAGAAATAATTCTATTAAAAATTCCCCATCAATTATATAGTTGAGAAGCTTTTTCAATTTGATGAAGATAAAAATTTAAATAAATAAAATAATTTTTATAATATTAATATAAATAATGATAATGATAATAATACCTAATAATATTAATAATAATAATAATAATAATAATAATAATAATAATAATAATAATAGTAATATTTAATAGTAATTATTAAAAGTTATTATTTCTGTTTTTACAAATTTAATTGTTGTTAAAAAATATTTCTTGATTTGAGAAAGAAAATATTATTTCTGCATTTCAATTTACAAAGAAATATCAAATTTTCTTGTTTTATGACTTTTGACATTACGAGGGAGATAACCGTGAAATTAAATTTTGTAATGCTTCGCCTCAACAACAAAGTTTTGAAATCTTTTTGCAATAAATATACAATTGACTATAGAATTTTTGTTGTGAAATAATAAAATGAGCTTTTTCATAGGTGAAAATTATTTTTTTTTTTTGACAAGACAAAGCTACATTCATCAATATTTAAAGAATGGGGAAAATTTTGTTATCTTTTATTTTTCAAAAAAGGTGAAAAACTTCATCACGCAACGCTTATTTTTTCCACCGAATCACCTATTCAAAATGTCAATCATTATTTAAATTTGAACAATTTTTTATACTCATTTTATTTTGTATTTTAGCAGTATCTTTTTTTTTTATTGAAAGCTATTGAAAAATCAATAATGTTTTTTTTATTTAGCTACAAAAAAAAGTTTTTTATTGTTAAAAGGAGAATAAATATAATGTCGATGCATTACAAATTTAAATTGGGATTTTATTTTGAAAAGTTATTGACAAAATTTCATTTAAATTTTTTATTTTTATGTTTTACGATTGAATATATTTTTTAATGTTTTCGAAATTATTATTCAAAAACTGTTTTTTGTTTTAAGTCCAAAATACGTAAGTAATGTTCGATATAAATATAAAAGTATTAATATAAATTAGTAACGAAAATATATTTGTAAAGTTTTTGTCAAAATTATAAATTTTATTTCAAGAAACACAACATATTTTCTTTTCGTATTTTTTTGTTAATAAAATTTTTAATTAAAATAATAATAAAGTAAATAAAATAAATCAATCGATGGAGGAAAAATAATAAAGTTCGAAACAAAAATTAATCAATTTCCACTCTAATATTGTTGTGTATTTTAATTAAAATTTATTATTAACATCGTTAAAATAATTTTTGGAACAAGAGTAACGAATAAGTAAATATGAATATTATATGTGTGTGAGTGAAAAAAATATTATGTATAGATGTATTATTACTATTTTAACATAATATTTCTTTATGAATATTTTTTCCTTAATTTTTTATTTTAAAATTTTTTATTAAAGCAAAAAAAATTGTAAATAAATTGTAAATTAGCGCTTAAGTCTTCATTTTGAAAATTTATACATGAAGTGCTGGAAAAAAATTATTGAACGACTGAAAAATATTATTTTAAGTTTGTATATATTTAAAAAAATCGGGAAATAAAAAAATGAGATAATTTGTTGTGATGTATGTGAGGAAATATTTAATATATATTTGTAAATGAAATAACGTATAATATTGTAAAGAGATGTACTTTTTTAACATGATTTTTTGAAACGTACAAAATATTAATATTTTTTTTTCTCTTTTCAAAATTGTAAAATAATTTTCTTTTTATCTGCACGGATCACTAGCTATTGAGCCCAGCTGGAAATCTGAGCATTTAATGTAAATATTGTAATTACATGTAAAAAAAATAATATATACGAAATAAACGAAAAATTATTTCATGTGCTTTTATATTATTAAAAAAAATTTATTTCAAGTTTAGTGATAATGTCCTCTGGTTAGTTAATTTATTATTAACAATTAATATTATTAATAATTTTTTTTTATTAGTAAAATTTACTAATTCAAGGGCAAAAAGTTTAATTTAAATTAGTAAAAACATTATTAGTAGTAGTAGTAGAATTTTTTTAAAAATTAAATTAGTAATTATAAGATATTGTTAAGTAATAAAAAAAAATAAAATAGAAAAAATATTATTGTAGTTAAGAAAAAAATTAAGTAAATCTTGCCTATTGCGTTGGAGTAATCATGAAGATATAAAGCAAATAATATTACAACGCAAATTTATTGATAATATATAATGATTTCACTGTTTTCCCTTCTGAATCTATTTTAAAGTATAAAATTAAAATTTCATTGATATGTAGTCATGCGTATGACTTTTCACACAGGAAGATATATAGGTTTATTATGAATGCAAAATTGTTTATCGAATTTAAAATTAAGTTATGGGGAATAATTATAGGTATTGTTTACTGAGAAAAACTCTCCTTCTTCTTCTCTATATAATGAAATAAAATAGATCGGAGTTTATAATTGTATCATGAAAGAAAAATCGAAAATATTCAATATTTATTTCTGAGTATTAATATAGTAAAGAAGAAGTGTAGTTTAAGAATTTCTTGCTTTATAATATTCAACTATCGCTGAAATGGAGTTATTTGATTCTGGAATATTTAGTTTAAATAAAAATTCTCTTTCTCTTTTGGGTCTTTGGGTTAATCAAAAATATTGGCAAAAAATTTTATTGCAATTTTCAACTTTTTTAGTTCTTCTTTCCATTATTTATTTTCAGGTGAATTTCACGTGATAATAGAGAGAGAAAATTAAATGATAAGAAATGATTTTTAAATTCAAAAAAGAAAAATTTGATAATGCAAAAATTTTATTAATAAATTTTATTCATAATAAATGTATGCACTCTGGGAAAAAAATTTATTCGATTTTAATAACCGATTGCTTGACTATTATCAATTAGAAAATTTGGTTGAATCATTTAAATTTTATTTAAATCAATTAAATGTTATTTGCTTCAAATACCGAAATAGTAGAAAATTAATCCGTTATTTGAATACAGAATTTTTTTTTTCGTTTAGGTTGCATTTGCAAAACATAATTGGAATTACGATATTGATGCTGTACTTCTTTGTGGCAATGTACTGTCAATAACTATGACTGCTTCCTTTTTATTTCTATTTCAAGTCCTAAAACAAAAAAGAGTAATTATATTTGTAATTCACATAATTCGTAAAATAGAAATGTGATAAATTATATAAGTTACAGACAGTGAAATGTTTTATTTAAAAAAAATAATAATTTACCAACTGATGTACTTTTCAGCTAGCATTTATTGTTAAGTGCATTGAAAACGACTGGAATTTGTGGACATCTAAATATGAATTAAGTTTACTCGATAAATATGCAAAAGTTGGGAAACATTATTCCCTATTTTTATTTCGTAAGCATGTTTCTTTTTAAAAATAAAAAAATATCTCACATATTCTGTATAAATGTACACTCAGATAAGAATTTTATTTAAATGAAAAATAATTTATTTGAAAATAGAAGAAAAACTGATTATTTGTATATAATTTCGAAAAATTCAAATAAATCGAATAAATAATGTTTAATAATTGACTTTTTTAATGTTTATTTATCAAAAGTTTAATTACAGTAATAAATTTTATGGGACTATTTGCATATTTATTGTTAACATTCTCACCTATTATACTCAACGTTCTTAAACCTCTAAATGAATCTCGATTAATGCAGCCTGTGTACCCAGCATTATTTCCTTTTGACCAGGATAAATATTTAACGTATATTTTATTTTATGGTGTTGTGACGAGTATTCTTGGAATATTAATTTTCTGCGCCATTGACGGAATGTATATAACAACGGTACATCACGCTTGTGGATTGTTTGCAATTATCAGGTCAGATTTATAATGCAATTTTTATATTTTTTAAATATTCTTATATTTTGATATTTCGTAATAGTAATAGTAATAATAATAATAATAATAATAATAATAATAATAATAAGAATAAAAATAATAATAGTAATAATAATAGTAATAATAACAAATAATAATCTTTATTATCATTCTAGTTATCGAATGAAGAATATATCTGTTACGTTTGACTTCGCTAATTCCAAGAATAAAAAGGATAACGAACTTTTTTATAAGGAATTATATTTTTCGATTGATTATCATTATTATGCTGTTAGGTATCTATTGTTATTTCTTTTCTTCTACTCAAATCGAAGATGAAAAAAGCTGTAGAACTGAAATATTAGTTAAAAGTTATCTGCTAATATAATCATTCGTAAATTAGTAATAATTTCTATATACTAATGGATTGAATAACTTTTTTTACTTTTCTTGACTATATTTTTCCACATATTTTCAACAAAATGCAATTTTTTACATTTTGGAAAAATTATTGAGTGTTTTTTAATTTACTTTTCTATTTCATTATTAGTACATTTCTTTTTATTTGATAAATTTTATTATGTTGCATTGTAAAATTTCAGTTATTCAAGGGAACTGGAAAATTACTACTCATCCTTTTTACTTATTGCAAACGTATCCAATATTATGACAATAAGTTTTGCTCTACTTCAGGTTGTGAAATTAAATAAAATAAACTAAAATTAAATTAAATTAAATTAAATTAAATGCAATTATTGAAAAGAATTTGTAATGAAATTTAAAAATTAATTTTATTTAGTTATCGTCATCGGTGGGAAATAATTTATCTCTGATAAGACAAATGGTCATGTCAGTGGCAACAATGTTTCATGCCTATTTTCTTGGACTACCCGCACAACATTTATTAAATCAAAGCACCATTGTTACTTTTGATATGTATGTTGAAAAACTGTATTAATTTTATTACTATAAATAATTAATAAATAAATTCAATAAATTCATTAATATAAATAAATTTAATAAATAAACTTTATTAACATGAATTTCAATAAAATTCAAGGTATAAATATGATAATTAGTCAACTATTAAATAGTCGAACTATAAATATTTTTTATTTCTAAAATTTTAGATATGCCAGTAAATGGTATGAATTGCCGGTTAAAATTCAGAAATTAGTACTTTTTATAATTATGCACAGTAAAGTACCTTGTCATTTAACTGTTGGAAAAATTGCAGTTGCGAATATGGAAACTGTAGCAAATGTAAGAATATTTTATAAATATTTGTGAATTTTTTATTTAACTTGAAAGAAATTTTCTCTAATTTTTAATTAATAAAACCTAAAAATGTTTACTAATTTGACTTTTTGCTTTTGAATTAGTAAACTAATAAAATTTACTGCTAAATCGGTAGAAATTACTATTTATTAGTAAAAGTTACTGACTCAAAAGCAAAAAATCGTCTACTAATTCGAATACTATTAGAGAGCAAGGGAGAATTAATTTTACTAAAGTTATTGCCATAATTTTTTTTTTTTATTAAAAAAACATTTTTTTTGTTTTCTATTGAAGATTCTGAAAACATCATTTTCCTATTTTACAATGTTATCGGCAGTGAGTCAGTCAGCGAAAATATGAAATTCACTTTTTAGAAAAATTCTGTGAGTTGCGAAGAAAATGTTTACTTATTATTAAATACTATTTATTTTTGAATAATTTTTTCTGTGCTTATTTAATAATTTAATAATAATGTGCAAGTTACTGCGATAAGCAGTTTTCTTAAATAATTAATTTTTTTTAATTAAATAATTGAATTAATGATATTTTTCAAAAAAGCACAGTAATTGGAGCAATCGCAGTAACTGGCATGTTTACCCTATTGTAATGAAAATTTCCAAAAGGAATTCAATTGTTGAAAAAAAAATTAATGAAATTCTATGCTAACTTTGAATTATTTTCATAAAAAAATAAAAATTTGAAAAGAATTTAATTGGATTTTTATTTTGTACTATCTGAATTTGAATTAGTGAAATTTTAACATTATATTTAAATATTTGAAATCAGTATCTGACCTTTTGTTTTTGTATCAATTCAATTGATTTAATATTGTATTTAAATTCATCAGTTGAGAAAATTTTCATTTCAAATTTATGAATTAAAATAATTTACTAGATAATTTATTGTTAAAATAATTTATTTATTCAGAAAATTTATTTCAGTGTTGAAAATTAATTTGTGAATACAGAAATTTTTGGAGAACCTTAAAAAAATGTACAATGTAGTTGTTTTCGAATTTTGAAGAATTTATATATTGTAATTAGTGGAAGAATTCTTACCAATGCTGGATTATGATAAGAGTTGTGATGTAGAAAATTTCCACACTATATTCGACTTGGTAGATTACATTGAACTTTTGGAATAAAATACATTGTCTAGTAAAACATTGTATATAAACTGTTTGGTTTAATGCGAAATTATTGACTAAATATTTTGCAATAGTTCCGCCTTCTTTCCGCCTACTCTCCACATTTGTCTATAAATAATGGAAATAATGTTGAAGTTGCAATTTTCCATAATAGCTTTCTATAGCTTTCAAAAATGCTGCGTATAAATTCATCAAATATTCTGAGAATTTCTAATAAGATGCTTTACAATTGTATAATAATAATAATACATATTTCTGAAATAAAGCTTCTCTTGTTTGAATTAAACTTGTTTTATAAATTCCCTTTTCTAGAAAGTTTAGAAACTCTTTCTTCTCTTCTATTCTTGAAAATTTGATGAAACATTTGCTTTTACTGTGTGAAAGCGCTTGTCGATAATTTATAATTAGATTAGATATTTATTTCCAGTTCGTAGTAAAAAGTTTTTTATTTTTATCAAATTGATGATAAATTTTCCAAATAGTAGATGTTTTTTGGCTAAGAGTATTTTTTTAATTTATTTATTTATTGCAAACTTGTGGTTTTAATTTTTACCTTCGATTTCTTGTGAATTTCTGTAGTTAATAATTAATCAAGACAAGGATGAGAAAGTTTTACTATAAAATGCTTCGGAAAATAAAAATGGTAAAGGAAATGTAAACGCAGTGACGCAGTTTCTTTTTTTCAATTTTACAAAACTATAAAAAATAATTTTAATTAAAAAAAATTAAATTAAATTTAAGTTTGTATAAATTAAATATTAAAAATGACAATTTTTTATTCCGGTCATTTGATGTTGAACAGAATAGCCCTGTCAGTGTTGGGTGTATGGAATAGGCAAAGATTTTGGATAAAAATTTTATTACAATTTTCCGTTTATCTGATGATCATGTCAAATATTTATGTTCAAGTAAATTTTTCTTTTTCGTGATAATATTAAGAAATAGAAAATTAAATATTAAAAATTAATAAAATTAATAAAATTCGAATTCTTTGATGAATAATAAAATTCGTTGCAGGTCAATTTAATTTATTAGCAGGATAAGAAAGAAGCAATTTTTTTTAAGGAAAATTAGGAGAAAGTCAAAACTTTCTGTTCTTTTACTGAAAAAACTATAAATATATCTAAAATTGTTTGCTTCTTATAGATCACAATTTTACAAGAATTAAAGAGAATAATAATAAATAAACGAATAAATTTTGTTATTGATGAAATTTTTTTTTTAATTTAGTTTCAAATATTTTTAGAGTGCATATATAGTTCATGAAAGAAGAAGCTTGCAGAAAGTAATTCAATGCATCACTTCAAGCACACTTTTCGTAATGGCTTTTTTTATATTTACTGTCTATGTCTCGAATTCAAAAAAAGTAATTATTCTTTTAATAAGAAATTTATTGTAATTAATTATATTTATAACTTATATAGAAGATGAAAAGAAAAAAAAAGTTCAATTAATGAATTAATTAGTTAATTTTAATTCTTAATTTAAAAAATTAAAAATTAAAAATTGAAATTTAATTTAAAAAATCTTCAAATTGTCTTCATTATAGTAAAGTTAAAAAAAACCACTTTTTTAATATTTTGACTGAAATTTTCATATTTTCTTTTTAATGGAACTTTTTGATGATCAATTAATAATTTATGTTTATTTTAAAAATAATTTATTGTCTAATTTAATATTTGTATTGTTTGTTTATTTTTCAGTTACTATTTCTTATTGAGTGCGTTGAAAATGATTGGAAATTTTTTTCATCTAAATTTGAATTAACTATGCTCGAACGAACGGCAAGCATTGGAAGACTGTACACTTTATTTTGTTTTGGTGAATAAGATATAATAAGAATAAATTTAGATCCTAGAGTGAAGAAAAAAATAATTTTTCGCACTTTGATAATTTTATTACTAAAATATGTCACTATTTATAATTATCATCGGACCCTCTGTTTAATAATTTAAAAAATATTCAAGTATAATTTATGATACTCTATCGTTATTTTTTGCTTTTTTATACATGAAAATATAGAAGTAAAGAAATATTTTTTTCTAATTACATTTATATTGTAATTATATTATAATTATTGTACTGTAATTATATTCTTATTTTTATTATAATAATTTTCCATCAAAATATTCTTATTTTTATTATAATTATATTCTTATTTTTACTATAATTTAATTATAAATTACAGGTTACTATTATAGTTGCTTTGTTATCTCTTCTGGAATAACTTTCTCGCCTATTTTTCTCGATATGATTGATCCTTTAAATGAATCACGACAATTATTCTTTTATTTTCCATCAAAATATTTTTTCGATGAAGAAAAATATTTTAATTATATTCTAGCTTATGGATCTTGTTCACTTTTTTATGTACTATTAGTTTTTTGTGCCTTAGATACAATGTATACTGTTCTGATTCTACATGCTTGTGGATTACTCCAAATTTTTAGGTAAAAAAATGTATAATTAATTAATTCTTATTAACAGTATTAATGGTGTTAACGTATTGATTAAAATTAAATAGAATTGAAATAATTTAATTAATTTACTGTTATTTTTGCAAAATTGAGGTACCAAATAAAGACAGCGGTGGATAAATTTTTATCTTCTTCTGGTAAAAATGCAAATATAAAGGAATTTGAGAAGAAATTCTTTTTTTCTATTAAATTACAATTATATGCTATTCGGTATTTTTTATAATTCTTATTATTATACTATTATTATTGTTATTATTATTATTATTATTATTATTATTATTATTTTAATTACTTTACATTATTGTTTTTATTAATTAATTTATTATTATCATTCTGATGCGCTCATTAGCTATGCAAGTGCGCTTGAAGACTTCTATTCACCATATTTATTTTTTACTATGGGAATAAATGTTTTAACAATAAGTTTACCATTAGTTCAGGTAAAATTAATTAATTCAAATGTATTTTGAAAATAAATCTGAAATATCATTTTTTTTAATAATTAATTCTATTTAGTCATCGATTTCGTTCGGAAACAGTTACATAACTGTATTGAATCAATTTTTACTTGGTTTTGGATCTTTGGTTCATATTTTCACTATTGGATGGCCTGCTCAAAATTTAATAAGTGTAAGCTCGTCAACTTCTTTTGACGTGTAAGTAAAATTATAATTTCAAATTACAGTACTTTATTATTATTATTATTTTTTTTTATTTTTATTACCTATTTTTTTTATTTTATTATTATTATTTGTATTTAAAAAGAATTTAATTCAAAAAAATTTTAGTTATTCCAGTAAATGGTATGAACTGCCAATTGAATATAAAAAATTAATACCTTTTATAATTATGCAAAGCGATATGCCTTGTCAGTTAACTGCAGGAGGAATTATAGTAATGAATATGGAGACTGTGACAAAAGTGAGAAATGATTTTTTAATTATAATATATAGTATAATTTATTATAATATTATTTGTATTTTATTTATATTATATTAAAACAGAATTTGGTGATATTATATTATTTACATTTTTTATTTATATATTTGCGATTAATGTTAATTTCTCTTTATTTCAATTTCATGAGCAGATTGTAAAATTATCCTTCTCCTACTATACACTGATTTCAACAATATATAAATAATGGAATACGCAACAAGAAAATAAGATCACGTTATTAAAAATTATAAAAAGGATTAATTTCGTTATGTATTTTATTTCATGGCAAAAATAATTTATACATTCAATGAATTACCAATAAAAAAATCTTCATATATTAATTTTATTATTGTTAATATATTCATTCAAGTAATTAGTAATTTATTAATTTATATTAATAATCGTTGTATTCCAGTAGTTTGTTAAACTTTTATATAATTTTTGTTTAAAAAAATTTCCAATTTTAAAAGTAATGTATTAAAAATCCTGAATTGTTGCTAAGAATTTTAAGAAAAAATTTTGAAAATAATCTGATAAGTAATCTTTCACTAATTTATCAGTTTAATTTACTAATTCAAAAAGGAAAAAGTTAGGCACTCATTGAAATTAGTAAATAAATTAAAGATTTAATGAATTAGTATATAAATTAGTATTTTTATGTAAAATTTACTAATTCAAAGACAAAAAATCTAAATCAAATTAGTAAATTAAAATTTTAGTAGTAGTAGTAGTAGAAGAATTTTTTTTTAATTGAATTGGTAATTGTAAAATATTGTAAAGTAATAAAAACAATAAAATAGAAAACTTATTTTTATAGTTAAAAGAAATGAAATAAATCTTGCCTTTGTGTTGGAGTAATCTTGAAGATATAAAGCAAATAATAGCAAAATGCAAATTTATTGAATATAATAATTCCACTGTTTTCCCTTCTGAATCTATTGTAAAGTATAAAATTAAAATTTCATTGATATGTAGTCATGCGTATGACTTTTCACACAGGAAGATATTTAAAATTAAATGGTATTTAAACCAATGATTTCAATATTTAAAGACAATATTAAATAAACCGTTTAATTTTTTTTTTAAATAAATATGTTTCAGATCAGATGACAACGTTATTGCTACAAAAAAAATTTTGAATATCAGAAAAAATTAGACTCCAATTTGAAGAATATATTTTCTGTTACATGGAAAATACGTATTCAACTTTGTGTGTTTGTTAAAATTTTGTGAAATTAAAAATGGAAATAAATTTTAATAGTTTAACTTTGGACAGGTGTTAAATTATTTTTAAATCTAGAAATGTGTTTAAGTTTTGAAATAGAAAATTAAAAGAGTTAAAAAAAACAATGTTCTTGTTAATTATGCGTTTCAGAAAACATTAGAGAACTAATTTGTCAAAAAATAATTTTTCGAAAAAAAAATCTTTTCTTAATTAAAAATTGTAAATAATAATTATAATATTCACCCGATGATTTTATTATGCTTCTCTACGTGTAAGCTGCAGAAAGATTATTTGAAATTTTCCAGAAACTCCATATAATAAATAAATATCGTATGTTTTAACCCTCTATTGCAAACTATAATTATTATATTGCAGATAGAAAAAGGAAATGAATGTTGCGTACAATGTTTGCATTAATTAAAAGCATGTATTGTAACAGATGGTAAAATGTGAGCATTTGTTGAATAGAAATTATTTACCGCAAGTTCCGCGTTTTCATGAATTTCTTATTTTCCCTTAAAGTGATAGGAATTGCATCGATGTTATGTGTGTTTCCCTTACTGCAAAGCTATAGAATTAATTGCGTATGCAGAATTTTTAATGAAATTTATAATGAAGCATTACAGAGTAATTTTGCAAACATTGTTTCTCTGAATGAACGCGGTGTTTCCCTTCTTGTATAAAATCCCTTATTTCAAAAAAAGTTTCCTGCTTGGCAAAAATGTTTCCGTTCAATTTTTACCTCTTGGAGTTTCCTTTCAATTGAAAAAAAAATGATTCTGAACATTTGTTTATTGATACTATTTTTACGTTAGTGTATTCGTGTATAGAAGATATTTTTAAATATTCAACACTTTTTTATTTTGCTACAAACTTTTCAAGGATTTTTTACATTAATAATAATGATAAACGTAACCAAGTGATTATAGATCAATTACCAAAGACAATTTTTTTTTCTTTTTTTTTAGAATAATTTTCCAAAATACTTGATTATTTGTTCAGAATTTATAAATTTTTTAATTTTAAGATTCTCTCATTTTAAAAAATACATTCCTTTCTCTGTGAGAAAACAATATTATGCTAATACTAAAAAAAGAATAATTAAAATAAAAAATAAAAAAAATAAAAAAATATTTTACAAAAAAATAAAATTGACAAAATAAGTGTAATTGTAAATTTTCTTTGAAAAATGGAAATTTTTGAATCGGGGTATTTCAATATAAATAAAAAGACTCTTTCGTTTTTGGGTCTTTGGGTTCGTCAAAAATTTTGGCAAAAAGTTTTAATGCAATCTTTAACTGTTCTAGTTATTATTTCCACTATCTATGTTCAGGTGAATTTTACGTGTATTCAAACAATAGAGAAAGAGAATAAAATTTTTTGTAATTTAAAATTTTTCCAAACATTTTGAAACAGTTTGTATACTTTATTTACTGAGAATGAAAATAGATTTTTTTTGCTTTTTTAAAATTTAATATAATATTAATTAATATTAATTTATTTAATAAAGATTAATATTTAGGAAAATAATTTTTTTGTTCACATACAAAATGCAGCGAAATTTGATTTTGAATTTAAATTGGTTAATTCATTAAGGAGTATTTTTTAAAATAAAATTTAGTATTTAGTGAATGATTTTTTGTTTTACAAATTTCTTATTAATTTAGACTGCATTTATAATGAATATTGACTGGAGGAACAATTTGGATGCAACACTAAATTGTTGCAGTACGATGATAATATATGTTATGGCGCTCGGCATGATTTCTGTATATTTCATCAAACAAAGAAAAGTAATTATTTAATATTTACATTTTATTTGGTTAATAACAAATAATTTAATAAATTAATAATTATAAAATAAATGAAATAAATTAATAAATTAAATAAATTAAATAAATAAAGAAGAAAGTAAATAAAATAAGTAAATATGGTAAAAAATTAGTTTTTGCTGTAAAATATTTAGAATTAATCAGCGATAAGAAGCTTTAATTCTTACCTTAGAATAATTAATTAACGTTGCATATATTAATTTGTAATATTTTTCTCAGGATTAAGAATTAAAAATCCAATTTTTTATATTTATATTTTATTTAAATTTTATTTCTATTTTTATTTTATTTTTTTTTATTTATTGTTTGATGGTCGTGCGGACAATTTTTCACTTCAATGATTCGATGTATTTTTTAGTTACAATTTTTTGTCAAGTGCATCGAAAGTGATTGGAAATTGTGGACATCCAAACATGAATTAAGTATACTCGATAAATATGCAAAAGTTGGAAGAAGTTATTCTATTATTTTGTTTCGTAAGAAATGTTTATAAACTTCAATTTTTAATGTTATAAATTTGTGATTGTAATTGAAAGAATAAAAGAGCTATAATTTTGATAGTTAATATTCATAATTATTATGATTTGTTATTATTGATTATAATTGTGATTTGTAATAAGACTTTTTAATTGGGTGTTTGAGTAATTATTTACAAAATTGCAGAATACAATTTCACTGCGCTTTCAGCATTTTTATTAATGAACATTTCGCCATTATTGCTTGACGTTATTGTTCCTTTAAATGAATCTCGAACAATTGAACCAGTTTATCCGGCAAAATTCTTTTTCGACGAGGACAAATATTATAGATATGTTTTGCTCCATGGTGCTTTGACATGTGCTTGGGGATTAGCAATTTTTTGCGCAATGGACAGTATGTTCGTTTCAGCAATACAACATGCCTGTGGATTATTTGCAATTATCAGGTGTGTTGAATTTAATATTATTTTTTTTTTATTTAATTTTGCTTCCTCATAAGGAAGCTTTGCATTCGTGACGATTTTCAATTTTTCAAAACATGGTTATATGGACTCATTTTCATCTAGGATATATGTATATTAAATTCTGAGCAAATGTCCAGATGTATGTGTGTGTGTGTGTGTGTATGTCACAAAAAATTGTGTACAAATTATCTCTAACAAATTTTAATGGATTGCCCTGAAATTTTGCAGGTTTATTGCACTCATTAATACCTAAAATCTGACACAAGGATTTTCAAATTTATCCACAAAAATTTTTTTTATACAATTTTTTCAAAATTAAAAAAAAAATTTTTTTTGTATTTTTTTAAATAATTTTTTTATTTCTTAATATTTTCATAAATTATTCTCAAAATTACATTCCTTACAAGAAAACGAATCGATTGATATATACAAAGTGCACATTTCATCAAAATTTATAAAATGAATCAATATTTTTCTTTTTCAAAAAAATTCAAATTTCGCGTTTTTTGAAATATTACCTTAACATATTAAAATTAAATTAAGCAATTGGTTTATGATATTTTGAGGAAGCGAAATGGTCATGAAATGAATTCTAATTTTGCTTCAATAATTTTTGGGTTTTTAAAACCACTTTACTTTTTGAATTATCTACATGCTTTGCTAAAAAAACCTAATTTTATAAAAATTTGAAAAACCGAAATTCTTAAAATTCATCATTTTTCTACATGTTTTTCTAATTTTGCTTCAATAATTTTTTGGTTTTTAAAACCACTTTACTTTTTGAATTATCTTCATGCTTTGCTAAAAAACTAATTTTATAAAAATTTGAAAAACCGAAATTCTTAAAATTCATCATTTTTCTACATGTTTTTCTAATTTTGCTTCAATAATTTTTGGGTTTTTAAAACCACTTTACTTTTTGAATTATCTTCATGCTTTGCTAAAAAAAACTAATTTTATAAAAATTTGAAAAACCGAAATTCTTAAAATTCATCATTTTGCTTCCTCATAAGGAAGCTTTGCATTCGTGACGATTTTCAATTTTTCAAAACATGGTTATATGGACTCATTTTCATCTAGGATATATGTATATTAAATTCTGAGCAAATGTCCAGATGTATGTGTGTGTGTGTGTGTGTGTATGTCACAAAAAATTGTGTACAAATTATCTCTAACAAATTTTAATGGATTGCCCTGAAATTTTGCAGGTTTATTGCACTCATTAATACCTAAAATCTGACACAAGGATTTTCAAATTTATCCACAAAAATTTTTTTTATACAATTTTTTCAAAATTAAAAAAAAATTTTTTTTTGTATTTTTTTAAATAACTTTTTTATTTCTTAATATTTTCATAAATTATTCTCAAAATTACATTCCTTACAAGAAAACGAATCGATTGATATATACAAAGTGCACATTTCATCAAAATTTATAAAATGAATCAATATTTTTCTTTTTCACAAAAAATTCAAATTTCGCGTTTTTTGAAATATTACCTTAACATATTAAAATTAAATTAAGCAATTGGTTTATGATATTTTGAGGAAGCGAAATGGTCATGAAATGAACAACTTTTTTAATTTTGGTTTAAAAATAATTATTCATAATAATTATTATTATTATCATTGTGTTTTTTTTGTCCCTTGAGGTATCGAATGAACAAAGTATCTTCTACGTTTAAATCCAATGATTCGAAGGATGTGATGGAAAATGAAATGTTTTATAAAGAATTCTATTTTTCTATCAAGTATCATTATTATGCTATTAGGTAAATGTATTGTAATTTTTTTTCTTTTTTATTGTTATTCACTTTGCAATTTTTTCTTATTTATTTTTATTCATTTTTACTTACGTTTCTATTTATTTTTCACTCTTTATTATTTTAATTTGTTATTATTTATTTGTATTTATTTTTTTATTTTTATTTACTTGTATTTAATTTTATTTACTTCTAAATTCATTTTTATATTTATTTTACTTTTTTTTGTCTAATTTTAAATTAAAACGGAAATGTCCCCTTGTAAAACTTTTGAATCTATAATTTTTCAGCTATGCAAAGGAGCTGGAAGATTTTTACTCACCTTTTTTACTTATTTCGAATGGAAGTAATATTTTGACTATAAGTTTTCCTTTAGTTCAGGTATCAATGGAAAATTTAATTAAAAATAAATTTTAATAATTTAGAAATAATTGGGAATTAATTTTTTTTTTAATTAATTTTTTTAGACGTCACTTTCAGTAGGAAATACGGTGTCTTTGATTAAACAGTCAATTCTTTCAATTGCCACAATGGCCCATGCGTATTTTCTTGGAGTACCAGCTCAAAATTTGATTAATGAAAGTACTGCCGTTGCATTTGATATGTAAGTTTGGAAGAGTCGAATTTTATTATCAAAATTTAATTCATTGCCAAATTATTATTTATTTTTATTATAATCATTTTTTAAAATAATATTAATTTATTTAATTTTATTAATTTGTGTAACTAAGTAACTTTTTCTATAACTTTTTCTATAATTTAAAAAATTTAATTTTTTTAATTAACTGAATTATTTTTAGAAATATAATTCGACTTTTAAAAAAGGAAATGAATTATTTTTATTATATTAAATAATTCAATTTTGTTTTAATGAAATGAGTTATTTTAATTGGATTGAAAAA
This sequence comes from Leptopilina myrica (nomen nudum), assembly GCA_032872475.1. Classification (NCBI taxonomy): domain Eukaryota; kingdom Metazoa; phylum Arthropoda; class Insecta; order Hymenoptera; family Figitidae; genus Leptopilina; species Leptopilina myrica (nomen nudum). The sequence continues at coordinate 29,668,777 of CM065467.1, forward strand.
TTAAAATTCTTTAGGTATGACAGTGAATGGTACGATTTGCCGATTAAAATTCAAAAATTGGTACTTTTTATTATTATGCATGGACACATACCGTGTCAGTTGACAGCTGGTAAAATTGCAGTTATGAACATGGAGACGGTAGCTCAAGTAAGAATAAAAAGAAAATTGTTTCTTTATTTTTCACACTAATTTTTATTTTTATTTTTTTCGTCTCAATAAAAGAAGAAGAAATAATTTTCTTTTTAATTAAAGATTCTCAAATTGGCTTTCTCCTACTTTACAATGCTGTCAGCTGTCAGTCAGTCGAAAATGTAAAATAAAATCAAACACTTTGGGTATGAATTTTTTTTTTATATTTTACCATAATAGTAATAATATTTATTATAGATAATATTTATTTTATCTAATGTTTATTTTAATTAAATTTATAATATAATATTCAGTTAAAAATTTAATATTCAATTTAATTTTCTTTAGGAATTTTTTTCTCTCTTTTAGGAATGAAAAACGTGTCGGACTAAAATATTTGTAAAATGTATAATATAGTGTGAAGTAATATAACATTTTATTTGAAATTGGAAAATTTTCCATTCCCATAAATTATAAGAATTTAAAAAAAACAATTAAAACTTAAACGACTTCATGTCTTGTTTTTCTCAGGACATTTATGAAAATATGTTTCTAAATTATAATAAATTATAATGACAGTGACTTTAGTCTAACAAATTATGTGCGATGTTACTTTTGTATTAATAAATTAATATTATTGTTATCATTATTATAAGAATTGTTTAATAAATATCTCTCCTAACGAATTAAATATTATTAATATTTCAAAAATTAATTTTTTTATAACTTTTATTAAAGAAAAAAAAGTGTTTGAAGAGTAATTTGAACCACTGTGATATCGCCCAGTTTTAGAAGAAGTAAAACTGTAATTATTTACTTTAATTATTTTTTTTTATTGAATTATTATAATTGAAAAAAATTTACTCTAATTATTAGTGTAAATTTTGACTGATATAAGTAAGCAGACTTTTTCAGATAATTCAGATAATTTAGAGATTAAAATAAATTCTCCAGATTTTGTAGAGGAGCAACAGTCTTTTTTTTCGTTTGTAAAAATAAATTAAATGTGTGTGTTAAAGTACAAATTGCAAATAATAATTATAATATTCACCCGATGATTTTATTATGCTTCTCTACGTGTGAGCTGCAGGAAGATTATTTGAAATTTTCCAGAAACTCCATAATAAATCAATATCGATTGTTTTAACCCTCTATTACAAACTATAATTATTATTTTGCAGTTAGAAAAGGGAAATGAATATTACGTACAATGAGTGCATTAATTAAAAGCATGTATTGTAACAGATGGTAAAATGTGAGCATTTGAAGAATAGAAATTATTTACCGCAGTTCCGCGTTTCTTTGAATTTCTTATTTTTTCTGAAAGTGATAGGAATTGCATCGATGTTATGTGTGTTTCCCTTACTGGAAAGCTATAGAATTAATTGCGTATGCAGAATTTTTAATGAAATTTATAATGAAGCATTAGAGAGTAATTTTACAAACACTGTTTCTCTGAATGAACGCGGTGTTTCCCTTCTTGTATAAAATCCCTTATTTCAAAAAAAGTTTCCTGCTTGGCAAAAATGTTTCCGTTCAATTTTTACCTCTTGGAGTTTCCTTTCAATTGAAAAAAAAAATGATTCTGAACATTTGTTTATTGATACTATTTTTACGATAGTGTATTCGTGTATCGAAGATATTTTTAAATATTCAACACTTATTTATTTTGCTATAAACTTTTCAAGGATTTTTTACATTAATAGTAATGATAAACGTAACCAAGTGATTATAGATCTATGACCAATGACAGATTTTTCTTTCTTTCTTTTTTTTCAAGAAGAATTTTAAAAAATACTTTATTATTTGTTCGGAATTTAAATTTTTTAATTTTAAATTTCTTTTACTTCAATAAATACATTTCTTTCTCTGTGGGAAAACAATATTGTGTTAATACTGACAAAAGAATAATTAAAATAATAAAAAAATAAAAAAAATAAAATAAAAATTTTTTAAATAGTTTACCAAAAATATTATTCACAGAATAAGTGTGAAAGAATTGCTTTTCAATTTTCTTTGAAAAATGGAAATTTTTGAATCGGGACATTACAGTATAAATAAAAAGTCCCTTTGGTTTTTAGGTCTTTGGGTTCGTCAAAAATTTTGGCAAAAAGTTTTAATGCAATCTTTAACTGTTCTAGCTATTATTTCCACTATCTATGTTCAGGTGAATTTTACATGTATTCAAACAATAGAGAAACAAAGAATAACAACAATTTAAAAAATTGATTTATTTTTTATTATTCATTAATTGTTTTTTGCAAATTGATATTTTTCCAAATGTATTGAAACAATTGTTGGACTTTATTTACTTTTATTTACTGAGAATGAAAATAGAACATTTTTTTGTCCTTTTTAAATTAAAAAAAAAAAATAAAGATAAATAATTTTTTTTTATTCGTTTGCATACGAAATGCTGTAAAATTTTATTGTAAAAATTAATTAATTCATTCATTGAGGATTTTTTTTTATAAAATTCGGTTTTTAATGAATGGAATGTTTACGAATTTTTTAAAAATATATTTAGGTTTCATTTATAATGCACGCTGATTGGAGGTCCAATTTGGATGGTATACTTGATTGTTGCAGCACAATGACAATATTTGTTATGGGTCTTGGTATGCTTTCTGTTTATTTCTTCAAACAAAAAAAAGTAAATATTTAATTAACACATTTAGTTAATATTTAAATATTTAGTTTAATATTTAGTCAACACATTTATTTCGTTAATAATAAATAATAATAGAAAAATAGAATAAATAAATAAATAAATAAAATAAATAAAGCAAAAGAAATAAATAAGGAAAAAAGTTAGTTTTTACTGGAAAAGATTTAAAGACTTATCCAGCGATAAGAAGCAACTGAAAAGAAGCTTTAATGTATATTTTAAAATTGTTAATAAATTATACATATTAATTTGTAATATTTTTCCAACAAATAAGAATTAAAAAATAATTTTTTTAAATTTATTCTATTTATTTTTTTTTTGTAGTCGTGGAAAATTTGTTACTTCAATATTTTGGTGTATTTTTTAGTTACTGTTTTTAGTCAAGTGCATTGAAAATGATTGGGAATTGTGGACATCAAAACATGAATTAAGCATTCTCGATAAATATGCAAAAATTGGACGAAGTTATTCTGATATATTGTTTCGTAAGAATATTTTTTTCAATTTGTATTTTTTGTGTTATATTAAAATAGTTATAAGGTGATAATTAGTACTTATGGTTATTATTTATGATCAGTATTTGTAGTTGTGGTTCATAATTATTACTTTTTATACTTTATTATTAATTATTATTAATTTATTTATTATTATAATAATTAAATTTTTTTCAATTGGTAAAGATGATAAAATTTTTAGTTAAGGTTTAAATAATTATTTGTAAATTGCAGAATACAATTTCATTGCGGTTACAGCATTTTTATTAATGAACATCTCGCCATTATTGCTTGACGTTATTGTTCCTTTAAATGAATCTCGAACAATTGAACCAGTTTATCCAGCAAAATTTTTCTTCGACGAGGACAAATATTACACATATGTTTTGCTTCATGGCGCTTTGTCATGTATTTGGGTGGTAGTAATTTTTTGCGCAATGGACAGTATGTTCTTTACGGCAATACAACATGCCTGTGGATTATTTGCAATTATCAGGTTTGTTGAATTTAATTTTTTTTTATTTTTATCAAATTTTTAATTTTTATTAAATAGATTTTTCAAAAATTTTTCAAATTCCTTTTTTTTAAAATAATTATTTAAAATAATTATCATTGTGTTTTTTTTGTCCCTTGAGGTATCGAATGAACAACGTATCCTCTACGTTTAAATCCAGTTATTCGAAGAATATGATGGAAAATGAAATGTTTTATAAAGAATTCTATTTTTCTATCAAGTATCATTATTATGCTATTAGGTAAATGTATTGTAATTTTTTTCTTGTTTATTGTTATTCACTTTAGAATTTTTTTTTCTTATTTATTTAAAATTCATTTTAACTTACGTTTCTATTATTTTTTCACTTTTTATTGTTTTAATTTGTTATTATTTATTCGTATTTAGTTTTTTTAATTTAATTTACTTGTATTTAATTTTATTTACTTCTTTCTTTATTTTTATATTTACTTTTTTTGTCTTATTTTAAATAAAAACGGCAATGTCTCTTTGAAAAACATAAGAATCTATAATTTTTCAGGTTTGCAAAAGAGCTTGAAAATTTTTACTCACCCTTTTTATTTATTTCGAATGGAAGTAATATTTTGACGATAAGTTTTCCTTTAGTTCAGGTATCAATGGAAAATTTAATAAAAAATAAATTTTAATAATTTAGAAATAATTGGGAATTAATTTTTTTTTAAATTAATTTTTTTAGACGTCACTTTCAGTAGGAAATACGGTGTCTTTGATGAAACAGTCAATTGTTTCATTTGCCACAATGGCCCATGCGTATTTTCTTGGAATACCAGCACAAAATTTGATTAATGAAAGTACTGCAGTTGCATTTAATATGTGAGTTTGGAAGAGTTGAATTTTATTATCAAAATTTAATTCATTGTCAAATTATTATTTATTCTTATTATAATCATTTTTTAAAATAATTTTAATTTATTTAATTTTATTAATTTGAGTAACTAAGTAACTTTTTCTATAACTTAGCTAATTTAAGTGAGTGAATTATATGTTAATTAAATTAATTTTTTTAATTAACTGAATTATTTTTAGTACATCAAATATAATTCGATTTTTTTAATGAAATGAATTATTTCAGTTGTATTAAAAAATTAAAATTCTTTAGGTACGACAGTGAATGGTACGATTTGCCGATAAAAATTCAAAAATTGGTGCTGCTTATTATTATGCATGGACACATACCGTGTCAGTTGACTGCTGGTAAAATAGCAGTTATGAACATGGAGACGGTAGCTAAAGTAAGAATAAAAAAAAATTGTTTTTTTTTTAATTTTTCACACTAATTTTAATTTTTTTTTGTTTCATCTCAATAAAAAAGGAAGAAATAATCTTTTTTTTTAATTAAAGATTTTCAAATTGGCATTCTCTTATTTTACAATGCTGTCAGCAGTCAGTAAGTCGACGGAAGTGTGAAATAAAATCAAACATTTTGGGTAAGATTTTTTTTTATATTTTACCACAATATAATAATATGTTTTGTAAATAATTTTTTTTACTCATGTTTTAAATTTTATATTACCTTAGTTGAATTATTGTTTAATAATTTTTTGTTTTTATTTATAGAAATAAAAAAGGTGTCGGACAAAAATATTGTAGAATATATAATATATAGTGAAGAATAAAAAATAAAATTTTGTTATCAAAACAAAAAATAAAATTAGCAGATTACCATTGAATGATATTGTTGTGGGGGTTAAAGAATGTTTCGAGGGAAAAATGTTTTTTCCTTAAATTTTTACTCAAAATGTGAATATAAAATTCTTTCTCTCTCTCTCTGACTCATTGTAAACTATAATAAATTTTGAGTTATAGATAGGGAAATATTTCCTACTAAACAGTAATTGAGATATCTTATTTACAACAGAGATATGGTTGGTAGAATTATTGAGGAGAAATTATTCAATAGTTCCGTGTTTCATTCTTTTCATATAACCCTTTATTTTCTCTTGAAATTTATGAAAATTATATCGATATAATAATGTTTCAAGAAATGCTATAGTGTTCATTAGATATTCTGCATTTTTATTCGAATTTCTAATGAATGCTCTATATACATTGTTTCTGGATAAGCGCGTTAGACGTTTCCTCTTTCTTTAAACAAACACGAAAAGAAAAATAAATTTCTCACAATAAGTTATTTGAATAAAAAGAAATTTTTTGCTTCTATTAACGAATAAGGGAAATAATAATAATTATAATAATTTTGAAAATAATTTTTGGGAAATAATACTAATAAAATAAATTAATAAAATAACAAAATTTAGTAATAACAGTGACAGTAACGAAAACAGTAGCATAATAATAATTATAATTTGATACTAAACAAATAAATTTATTTATTTATTTATTTATTTATAATAATAAGTTATTGATATTGGTTAAAGAAGTAAAATAAAATGAAACAAAAAATAAAACAAATTTTTAAAGCTGTAATAGAAGGAAAAAAATTGGAAGAAGATTCAAAAGAATCGTAAAATAGTGGAATAATTTTTGAAAAGTAGTAAAATAGATTGAATGCTGAAAAATAATACAAAAGAGTACTAAAAGAAATTGTAAAAAAGGAGGAAAGAAATATTTAAAAGAATTTCAAAAAAGTGTGAAGAATATCTAAAAAAGTATCAAAATGGTGCAATACGAAAAAGGGAAAAATTAATAATAATAGTATAAAAATAGTAAAAAAAAAAAATTTTAATTAAAAACAATATTAAATAATAGTGAAAAAAAATTTAAAAACAATTTTGAAAAATAGTTATAGTCAGAAAGAATAAAAAAAATATCAAAATAATAATAATGGAAATTTTCGATTCAAACTACTATAAAATTAACAAATTTTGTCTTTCATGCTTCGGTTTATGGAGCTATCAAAATAATAGAAAGAAATTAATAATGAAAATTTTCATTTTTACTTCTCTTACAACGACACTTTATTTTCAGGTGAAGTTTGATTGGCTGATATTAAAGAAAATATATTTAAAAATTAAAATTTATTTATTAATATATTCACTTGTCTAGTTAAATACATATCTAATTTTTTATTAAAAAAAAATAAATAAATAAAAATTGTTATTTCTTTAGAGAAAGAAAAATACTTTCATTTATATTTTTCAGAATGAAATTTATTACAAATAATAATTTTGTGCAATTGGTTTAGTTTAATTTTCTGTTTGCAAATTGGAATCATGATCAGGATGCGGTTCTCGATTGTCTTGGTCCTTTGGCAATTATTGTAATGTGCTACTGTCACCTTTGCATATTCAGTTTTAATCAGGAGAAAGTAAATTTTTATTTTTTATTTATTTATAAATTAAAAAACTGAAAAAATTTTAAACAATTAAAAAAAAAAATTAATCAAATTTGCAAAATGCTAAAAGTTACACTTTTGCTCAAATAAAATACGCATAAAGTGAAGGAAAAATTTATTTGATTCAAATAAAATCAAATGGTTTTTATTCATGTCAAATTAAATGTTTAGTTAAATCAAATAATATTTCTTTCTCTATTTATTTTCTTCAGAGTTGCAAATATTAATTTTAATATTGATTTTTAGTATGGATTTGAATTTTAATTTAATTTACAAAATTTATAAAATTTTAACAATGAATTTTAATATTAATTCAAGTAATTAGTTAATTTTGTTATTAATAAAATCATTAATCAATAAAAAAATGCAGAGTATTAATAAAATAATGAAAATAATTAAACGTCTGTTTCAAAAAAAAGCAAATATTAAAAATTATTCTAACGTTAAGTAATTTTCAATATTATTATTATTATTATTAATTTAGTATTAAAATGAATAGAAATAATTTTCAGCTTTTGTTTCTTGTTAAATGTATTAAAAACGATTGGCATATGTGGGCGTCATCACATGAGGGAAAAATACTCTGTTATCATGCAGAAATTGGTAGAAATTTCACTATTTTATATTTTAGTGAGTAATTTTTATCAACAGTTATTTTTTCTTGTTTGTTATAATAATTAATAGCAATAATTTTTGAAATAAAAATTTTTTTTTTTAATTTTAAGATGAAAAGAATTTTATTTTTTGGAAAATAATGAAGAAAAATATTGAAATGGGAAGAAAATAGAAAGAAAAATGTTATTTGTTACGGTAATTGGTTATAAAAAAAAATTGCAGGCTATATTTTTATTGCGCTTCTGGTTTTTATTGGAACAACTTTTGTACCGTGTGTACTTGATTTAATTATTCCTTTAAATGAAACACGAATATTGAAACCGGTGTATCCGGCGAAATTTTTTTTCGATGAAAATAAATATTTTAATTTTATATTAATTCATGGTTGTGTTACGGCAACTTATCATTTGTCTGCTGCATTTTGTTTTGATTCAACATTTGCCGTGACCACTCAACATGCTTGTGGATTATTTGCAATTGTCAGGTGAATTTATTTTTCGTTACTAATTTTTATTATTTTGCCCTTAATTTTTAATTGGCTAAATTAATAATTTTTTTATTCTTTCAATTATCTAATTTAATTTTTTTGTGAAATTTTTTTTATTTTTGAAAATTTAAAATAAATGAAATAATTTAATAATTTATTATTAAATAATTAAAATAAATTTCGCAAAAAAGAATTAATTAATTTAAAGGGGTTTTTAATTTTATTACTCGTAAGATTTTTCAATTTGTTTTTATTTCAAAGGTTTTTGTATTTATTACCTTTAATATTCTGCTATATTTTAAATATTTTTTTAACGACAGGTTTATTTCTTATTTTTTTAACGTTTCTATATTTATTAATTTTCTAATATTGTTTATTTTTAATTATTTTGATTTAAAAAGTTTTTTTTTATGTTTTTATTATTGTTCAGTAATTGAAAAATTTTGTTTTGAAAAATCATAATTGTAAGGTGTTTAATTAATTTTTTTAATTTTTTTAAAACTTGAATTTTGATAATTAGGGTGATAAAATAATTTTATTATTTTAATATTTTAAGCTATCGTGTGAAGAACGTTTCTCATCGTATTTGCCTTGACTACAGTCGAAATAATAAGGAGAAAGAGTATTTTTATAAAGAATTATGCTGTTTTATTAATTATCATAATTATGCAATTCGGTATTTATTGTTTTTTTTAATAATTGTTAATTATTTAATTTTATTTTTACGTCTAATTTAAACACAAAAATTTATTTGCAAGTAATTAAAAATATATTGTGTAGTATTAAATAATATTTTTTTTTGTTAATAAATTAAGAAGTAAAAATAGAAAATATGCTTTTGAATAAATAAATAACTAAATAAAATAGAAAAATAACAAATATAATAAAATTGAATTATTCAAAAAAAAATTTTAGTTACGCGAACGAACTCGAAGGTCTTTACTCGCCGTTTTTATTATTTACAAACGGATGTAATTTGATTCTAATAAGCGTTACATTGATGCAGGTAATTTTTATCCAGTTTCATTCTTTTCTTACTTTATATTTTTAAATTTTTGTTGCAAATATTTTTTTGATTTTAGACATTAAATTCGTTAGATAATATTGCTTATGTTTTCAAATACGGAGCTTTTGCTATGGCAAATATTTATCATGCCTATATCCTCGGAGTGCCGGCTCAAAATTTATTTAATCAGAGTAAAGACGTTGCATTCAGTATGTAAGTTGACGAATTTTTTATTTTTTTCTCCCATTTTCTATATTTCTTGAAAATAAAAATTTCATTTTCTAGTAACAATTTTATTTCTTAGTATAAAAATTTTATTTTCTAGTAAAAATTTTACTTTCTAGTAAAAATTTATATTTTACTACTAAAAATTTTATTTTCTAGTATCTACAATTATTTATTAATCTTCGTATTAATTTTTATTTTTTCAGGTATGATAGTAATTGGTATGAATTGCCAATTGAAGCAAGAAAATTGGTGCCCATGATACTAATGCAAAGTTGCAGACCCTGTAAATTGAGTATTGGAAAAATGGCAACAATGAACATGGAAAGTGTATCGAAAGTAAGAGAAAAATAATTAAAATTTATTATTTTATTATTTCAAAAAATATTTTTTATTCCATTGAAATATTTTTTACAATTTTTCCATAATATCAAGATTCTAAAAATGGCGCTGTCCTACTTTACGATGTTGTCATCAATTCGTCAAACGTCAAAAATATGAGTTGAAAATAAATTTTTAACAAACAAATTTTAAGAGTTTAAAAAAAAAATTGTTTGTTCAAATAAATTAATTTTGAAATGTTTAACTGACTTTTACTACGGTTTTTCCCTTTATTATTTTTTATAATGAAAGCAATTTTTAAGTATTTTTTAAATTTGTAAAATTATTCGACCTTTGTTTTTTTATTTTGAAAATCTTAACATTTATATATTCAAGTCTAAAATGTAAAAAATAAATTTCACATAACTTTTTTAATGAATCGGAAAAATAGAAACAGAAAAACGAAAAAAAGAAAAAATTAAACCGAGGGTATTTTAACAAAAATTTGCCGTAAATTTCGAAAAGTTTTCGACTTATTAAATTAGAAAACTAGAAATTCCACTTTGTAAAAGCTTCAAATAAAACACTTACCCTGACTTTAATCCTCAAGGATTTTCCAAAGCTTTATTGTGACGAATACGAAAACACATTTTCAACATCAACAGGAGAATTAACTTTGTCATTTGTTTGAGTTTAAAAACGTGCTTAAAATGCATAAATACCTTTTATGTTAATACGCAATTTTATTGATATACCTGGGGCTCAAAATATTTGAGTATCTTCATATGTAGGTAATAATTTTGGTTTCATTATTTTACTCTCGAAACTTGAATTAGTAAACATTTTTTGCTAATTTTTTGAATATTTATTTTTTTATATATATTTTAAAAAATTTTTAAAATATACTCACAAATTAGTAGAAAGTAAAGTATAAAATTTACTAATTTTGAAAGCAAAAAGTCAGTCACAAATTTTAAATTATGGCAATAATTTTTACTTATTCAAATTTATTTCAAATAATATTTTTTATTGATAATTTATTTATGTTTATCATTATGTTTTTATTTATTAATAATATAATTATAATAATAATGTAATAATAGAAATAATAATAATAATAATAATAATAATAATAATTTGAGAAATGAAAAGTAATTAATTTTATTTTTGTATTTTTTAATCTTGTATTTAACTTTTGTTTAAGAATAATAATAAATAATTTTTTTCTTGTATATTTTTTTAACTGCCTAAAGTATTTTACGTAAATTATTCACTTTTTTATTTTTCAAACTTCATCGGTTCCTAACATTCTCCTCTCCTCTGCATATTGTGATTCTTCACGAATTTTAATCTCCAATTTCTTCGCTGTTTCTGTAATCTGAAAACAATTCTTTTTTCATACTTTGCTTCAAAAAATATTGTTTATAAAATTTATGTACTTATTTATTTATTTTTAAACGGGACTATATTGTTTTTAATATTATATTTAAATAATAAAATTCTTTCAAAAAATGGAAAAATAGTCTTTTTTCATTTTTTTCTATATTTGGAAATAACTATTTTTTTATTTAAAGAAATAAAAGTAAAAATTTTTAATTTTGAATAAGAATAAAAATAAATAAGGAGAAAAAATAAGACAGCGCTTTATAAACAAAAGAAAATAGTTAAAGGAAATAATTTATTACTTTTTATTTTACTTACTTTGGAAATTAATTATCAAGAGTGGTTAAAAAAATAAGACAGCGCTTTCCTGGATGACGGAGGGGAGAAAAGTGGTTGAAATTTTCAAGAAAAAACAAAGCATCGAAAATTAATTTCCTTTGAATATGAAAATTAATAAATTATGGCAATTATTATGCTAATATTTGTGGGGAGGAGTAAAGTTGAATATAAAAATGGTAAACTGTCTGATGGGATGGAGAAAAAAAAAGCAGGAATAAATTTTCAATTACGAAGTAAATAGAGTTCATGGAAGTTTATGTTGTTTTTTTTTTCTTCTTTCTTTTTATCTCAAACCTTAGGATCGACGTCGATAACAGCCATGATGTCATTAAGCTCAGTGAGAATATCTTTCACATCCTTCCCTTTACCAAGTAAATTTAGAACCACTGCATAATTAATAAGCACTAATGGATCCTGTGGTGATAAAGAATGTGCTTTTTCCAATGCACCCACGGATCCCTCAAAATCGTTCAGTTGCTTTAGGGCCACTGGAAAAATGCATAATTATTTGTTTGTTTCTTTGTCAAAAAAAATTATTTATTTGCTAGAAAAATATTCTTTGTTTATTAACAAAATATTATTTATTAGAATATTATTTATTAAAATATTATTTACAATTTTATTTATTAAAAATTTTGTTTATTAAAAATTTTATTTAATAACAATTTTATTTATTAAAAATTTTGTTTATTAACAGTTTTATTTATTAAAAATTTTGTTTATTAGTTAACAATTTTTTTGATTATGTATTGAAGAAAAATTATTCAAAAATGCGTTTCAATAAATGTGAAGTAGAAAAATTTTCCTCTTTTTTAATAAGCAAAAAAAATTTAGGCTTATAAAATTTATAGTTGATTGTAATTAATTTGATGCCATTTTAATTTTTTTTTAATTTTAATTATTTACAAATATAATTATATTTAATTACTTTTCTTAATTTCTCTAATTATTATTTTTTTTATTTTCTGTGATTTTTTTTCTTTCATTTTTTTCAATAAATAATTAAAAAATTAAATTGAATAAATTAATTCCTTTACTATTGTAAAGAATTAATTTATTTGATTTAATTTTTTAATTTTTTATTGCAAAAAAATTGCTTACAATTCTTTTATTATAAAATGGGAAAAATTTGACTCTTCTTTAATAAGATCCTAAAAAAAGTGAGGCCAAAAAATTGATGGCTAATTAACTTTTTTCTCGTTACGTTTACACTGCGAATAAAAGAGATTGGAAACTGTTTATAGTTTGTGGTTTATTATCGGATTAATTAGAATTTTTTTTTATTAGTTAAACAAGATTTTTAATTATTAAATTTTATGTGAATTTAAGAAACTTGCAAATATTTTAATTGTTTTAATTCGTTTTTTTTATTTTTATTAATATTTTAATGGAATAAAATATTGGAATTCGATATCTGACTATAATATATTTGTTCTACTTGAAGCCTTTATAAAGGACTAAAATTGAAAATTTGATTGCTATTTTTATTATTGTTTCAAAAAAAAAAAAGAAACCATATAAAGACTAAAATTGCAAATTCTTTCTATAAATGAACTTTTAAAAAAATATTCTTTATTGTGTTTTAGTTTCTGAAATATGAGAGTAATACCATGTCCGACTATAATCGACTTGTTCTACTTGAAACTTTTTCAAAACGAGTGAACTTCACTCGAGATTTATTGAATCTTTCTCAAATTTTGCCAATAAATATTCCTTCCTGTTCTATTTTGAAGAATTGTATTAAATTTTATCTTGTGGCTGACTATAAAAATTTTATACTACTTTAGAAATTATCGACAGTTGTTAAAGTCTTTGGTAAAATTAGAGATTTACATATTATACTTGTTCTTTAAATGACAGTAAAATATTTTCTCTTGTTCTATTTTTTTATTACGAGCAAATTTTACTGTTTGTAAGTAAAATTTTATGTATTTAAAATAACAATATTTTAGCTGTTTTATTTTTTATTTTTTTTTATTTCCATCTGAGTGCATAACAAGAAATTGAACGTCATTTTTGTTCCCATTAGTGTAGTTGAAAACTTGGAAGAATAAAAAGTAATCACTTCACGAAAAGAACGGAAAGTTGAATATTTTCTCGCACGATATTTTTCTATGCTAATTTCTTCAAATTATTCGACTGTGAAAAATAATGTCATTGAAAAATTAAACTTCTAAATTAAACTGATAGTTTAAATGAATAACTGGGGGTAAATTAATTTAACAATTTTTAATAATATATTATTGAATATTAAGAAATTGTTATTAATAAATATTAAAAAATTATTATTATTATTATTATTATTATAAATAAATATCTTTAAAAAAATTAAATTAATTTTTAAATATACTCCTTCTATGGGGAAGAAATAATATATATTATTTATTTACTTATTTTTTATTATTATTATTATTAATAAACAATTATTAACAATTATATTGTTTTGATATATAAAAAGTATTTTATTTTTCAAGTTTCATTAATTTTTTTTAACTAAAAAAAATAATGTAGAATTTTATTTTTATTGATTTGAGTTTCATATATTTTTTTTTAATTAAAAATAGAATAGAATATTCTTATTTGGAATGAATAGGAAAGTATTTTTTAAACAGTGTAAAAAAATTAATTAAATTTGTTTTTTTAGAAAAAATTGTTTACTCACATCCAAGTAGCAAATAAGGCATTGCATTTTTGGGACTGGCGGCAACTGCAGCGCATAAATAGGTGGCTGCAGACGCCGGTTGACCGGTATTCAGAAAAACTGTTCCCAAATTACACGCTGGTGGCAAGGCCAATGGATTTAAGTAATGTGCTCGTTTTAAACAACTGATTGTCTGGAAATTTCAGTAATTAATATAAATATTGTCATTTATTTATTATTTATAAGATTTTTCTTAATTTTATTATTATTTATTTATTTATTTATTTTACGATCAACGGGCGTAGAAATCGAAAAAAGATTAGAAAAACATTAAATAATTATTTATGACAATTATTATCTTTATTTATGTATTTAGACTATTTTTGTATTATCTTTATTTTATTTTAATTATTAATATCATTTTTTTATTTACAAAAATAAATGGAAATTATTATTTATTTATTTGTTTACAAAAAAAATAGAGATTTTTATTAATAGTTATTAATATTATTTTTATTATTATTATTATTATTATTCTGTCTTTTAATTGTTTTTTTTTCTTTATTCGTTTTTGTTTTGAAAAATTTTCTCTTAAGAAAAATGACTGATAGAGAAAAGCCGAGGACAATAAGAAACGATAATAATTCAATAAATTTCGATTTTCTACCCTCGTGAAAATTTGAGGAAATTGAATTGTAATCCACAATCCCAGACGACAGAAGTTTTTTTTTCTTTTCTTTGCGCAGAAATTAAAGCTGAAAATATAATGTTAACACCTACGAGAAGAAAGAAATTTAATTTCTATTAAATATTATAATGAACGAAACAAGGAGAGAGATTCAATGAATTTAATTTAATTTTCTATTAACAATTTTCATTATTCATTAGAAGTTTTTTTTTCTTCTTTAAAAAGTTTCCCTTCTTTTTTTTTATTTTATATTTTTCTGCGATTTTAAAAACGAAAACGAAGTGTGAAATTTTCGCTTAATATTTCTTCAATTCAACATTTTTAGTTTAGGAAGAACACGTGTGGAAAATATTAAGTGAGCGGGAAAATTTCTCAATTGAGAGAGTATAAAATTAATTTTTGAAAATTGAATTTTTTTTTATTTGTGTTTGGATTTTCTTATTCAATAATAATTTGGAACAAATGAGAGAAATTAAATATTTTCAGGGGGGAAATAAAAAATTAATGTTTAAGTGTAGTAAAAAATTAAAATTATAGAAAAAAAAATAATTTACAATTAGAAAAACGATATTTTTTGTTGTAATTAAATAGTGAATAAGAACTCTTTTTCTTAAGATAATTTTTTTTATTATTTTATTTTATTAGTATATTATTATTTTTTTTTGTAGTTTACTCTATTTCGGGAATATTAATCTCAGTTGTCCCTAGGGTGTGTTCTACTATTTACTTTCCAAAATATAGTATTTTGTTTACTTCTCATTATTGGATGGAAAATATTTGTAAACAAAGTATTTTTGTATAGTTTAATTATTTGACACATGGAATTTTATTATTGTTTCCGTATTATTATTGTTTTTTACTACTTTTTTCGTGTTATTATTTTTCTTATAACAAAATTAATTTATAGAAAGATTTTTTTCTAAAAATATTCACCTTTTGGAATTATTAATTTTTTATAATTGAATTAATTATTAATTTAGAATAGCAATATGAGGGTTAATTTATTAATTATTAGAAAGTATTAAAAAGTATTTTTTTCTAAAACTAGTTGAATTTGTGATTTTGGAATAATTTTCTTGATTCTGATTCCTTTTTTAACGTCCTCATAAAATATCGAAAATACATTCATGATTTGATGTGATTGTCTGTATTTAAGTGAGATGACTCGACTTGATTCTCTCTAATTCCTTGTCACTTTCCTGACACCGTTCTAATTACATTCCTGAGAGTCATTAGGGTTTTACTGCAAATAGAATATCCAATGTCGTTCGCTCTTCAGATACTCATCAGTTACTCTCCACTTCTTCAATGTACATACTTGGGAGAGAAGTTTTTCTTTTTCTCCTTTATTTCAACTTTGTGGAATTTTATTTATACAGCCTTCGATTCGCCTTCACTCGAATCGAAACGAAAATATCTTTTCAAGCACTGATAAATTTCTCCCCTATTTAATCGTCTAATTATTATTGTAAGAGAAATTAATTATTTTTTTTTTTACTCACAGCAACGTATTTTTCTTTTCCAAAAAAGCACATGCCAATGTTATTCCATAGTGACCAGGATTCAGGAATTGTTTGATATGCATTTTTATAATTAATTAATGCGGTATCGTAATCTGAATTCATCTAAAAAATAATTGTTATGTTTAGTGCGAAATTAATATAATAATTAATTTAATTAGACTTTGCACTCGATAATTAATTTTAAAAAAAGTAGAAAATTCTAATTCAAATAATTTTATTTATTACCTGTTTAAGGAAACCCAAGGGTAAAAGTGCTTTTGAAAATCCTGGCGCATGCGATAAAGCTGATTCAAAATATTGAATGGCACGTGAAGTTTCTCCCATTTCCAAATAAAGGAGGCCTAATTCAGTAATTATTTCTTCATTTTCGGGAACAATTCTAAAATAATTTACATCGATTAGAAAATTAAATAAAAATACATCAAGATGATTGTATTTAATTTTTATTATTATTAATTTCAAAATTAGAATTTATTTATGTTTTTATCAGTTATTATAAATTTGAATTCGTTTTTAAATTTAAATTTGTTGTTTCTTATTTATTATATTTCTTTTCAACAAATTGAAGAGAAAATAAAGAACTATATATTCTAATTAATAAAAGCCACAAATAAATTTAATTGGGAGAGAGAGAAAATTTACATTAGATAAACAAAGTAACACGTGTGTGGAAATATGCAAAGATGGTTTACTATAAGGTAAACATTTTGCTGGTATCTAACTTTCTAATTGAAATTCGAGTAACTGAAATGCATTAACTTGATATTGTTTCATGGGAATTGAGATCATTAAGAAGTAAGAAATTTATGCTTCACTAACTAGAATTTTATAAAATTGAGTTATCAACTTCAATCTAATAAATATCTTTTCCAAAAAGAAAAAGGAGAAAAATAAACTTAAGGTCATGTAAAAGCTGAGAAAGTCAACTTAATCAGTTTATTAATTAGCTGCTTTTTTAGTAAATTAATCATCTTCATTTTCTTAATGGAAACTGTATAGATATATTCGAAATATGATATATACATTTGAAAAACAAACTTTACAACTTAAATAGAGTAGAAATTTAATCAATTTATTTTAATATTCAATATTTTCTCTCTGCTCCAATTCTATCGTTCTGTTTAGTCTTTAATAAATTCAACTGATAATATTTATACATTTAATAATTAATAATTAATTAGTGATAAATTTTCACAAATTTTTTTTTAAACAGAAATGAATTCTTTTGATAAAAAAAATCAATTCTTTTGGAGGAAAATTTAATTCTTTTGCAGGGAAAAAAATATGTAAAGAAAAGAAATTTGAAAAAAAATCTTGAGATATTTTAATACTAACTTGGAAGCTGCTAAATAAATGCCAACAGCATCTGTAATACGATTCTGTGAAACGTAAAACTTAGCCAATGTTAAATAAGGTATTTCATTCTTTGTCAGTTCAATTGCTGTCTTCAAATGTTTTATTGCGTCTTCCGGATGATTTAGTTTTATGTAACATTCGCCTGTAGAAAATAAAAATAAAACATTCAATTTTCCACTTGAATATTAACCCTCTAACTTTGTATTCAATTTATCGAAATCGATACGAATTATGTAATGTCTCCTCTTTCAAAAAAAAATTGAATAATGTAAAAAAAAAAATAATAATAATAAGAAAAAATAATGACAAAAATTATTATTATAATAAAAATAATAATAACAAAAATAGTAAAAAGTTACAAAAATAAATAAATAAATAATTACTATTATAATTGTTATTATCTTTATAGAATGATACCATAAAAGAATTATATAATAATCATTATTATTTCTAATTAAAATCTAAAAATAGTTTGTTCTTTCATTGAGAATTTAAAAATAAGAATAAAAATTGTAAATTGAATTTTCCTGGTGGAAAAATAGTGATAGTTGTTATTATCACTATGGAATGATAATTAAAAAGAATGAAAAGACAACAATTATTATTTACAATAACATAGTAATTAAAATTTTTAAAATACTCTTTCCTTCAACGTGAATTTAAAAATAAGAATAAAACGTGTAAATTGAATTTTTTATGGTGGAAAAAAGAATTCATATTTAGTGCACAAAATTTTGATAAGCAGTGTGTAATTAAAATTTCTAATGAGAAAAGCTACTTTGAATGAGAAATTAATTTACTTAAAAATTCAGTAATAAAAAAAAATAATAAATAAATGAATTAATAACTTACCTAGATTATGATGAGTATCCCAATCTGGGTTTCTCATTTTCTCAATTACTTCGGTAAAATTTTCAACTGCTTGCTCATGACGGCCAAGAAGAAATCTTCATGAGAAAAAAAAGAGAGAGAAAAAACATAAATTAATGAGCGTAAACTGCATTAAAAAAGTATTTTATTAAAATTCATTTTCAGAGATTCATTATTCAGCTCATGCAGCAAAAAAATATTTTCATATTTATGAATATATTTTTAATTTTCAATTCATATTTAGTTAAATAAAATTTTTTGTGACCTACAACTGAAGGAAATTTTTATTATTATTTTATGTGGTTTTTAATTATTTTTAGAAATGAAACAATTATTTGCAAGAAATAAAATATTTTTAGAAATATTAAAATTCTTTGTCAGGAATTAATATATTTTCGTAAATAACATAATTCTATAAAGGAATTTAATTATTTTGATAAATATTAAAATTTTTCGGAAAAATTGAATTATTTTCAATTTGATTTTAATATCGTTTTCTCGAAAGAATGTAATTATTTTTGAAAATAATATTTAGATTCAATTATTTTGTTTTAGTTTTAAGTAAAATTTAATTATTTTCCAATTCAATTCTGATAAAAAATTCTTCGAAACAATTGAATTACTTTCAAACACTATCGACTATTTAATTATTTCTGAAAATAATTAAATTTTTGAAATTAATTTTATTAAAACTTGTAAATAATTGAATTTCTGAACAAAAAAAATATTATTTCTACAAATAATTAAATTTTTGCAAAGTTAAAAAAAATTAGTGATTTTTGAGAAGACTTTTATAGAAATTATATTTAAAATAATTGAATTCCTGGAAAAAAAATTCTATTTATTGATATTATTTTTTTCTTTCTTTTGTTTACTTATAAACTTACAAAGTTTTTGCAATTTGCTTCGTATTGTTGACATTACTCGAATTTATTTCCAGGCATTTTTGAAAACATTCCAAAGCTTCCTGAACCTTCCCGTCTGCTCTCAAAATTAGTCCCTTGTAAATAGGGGAAAATAATCATTCATTAAATGTGTAATCGGTTCGATAAACAATAGAAATTAAAGAAGAATGTAAGAATGAAAGTTTAGAAAAAAATCTAAAGATTAATTATTAAGAAGCAGAGAAAATAATATAAAAAATAGAAGATAGAACTCAAAAAAGAAAAGTGAAAAAATATTTACAAAAAAGGTAAAAGATTTTTTAATACAATAAATTGAAATAAATTAATATAAATAATAATAATAATATTAAAAATAATAATAATAGTATTAATTTGGGAAAAATAATTAAATTAATTTTACCTTCAGGTAATTAGCATATTCATGTCTTCCATTAGTTTTTTTCAATTCGTCTTCAATTAATGCATTACAGATGTGAAACTCGTGTCTTGTGTAGTGTTTGTGAAGTAACCAATTTTTCACTTCTACTGCTGGTATATCTGGCACTAATTAAAATTGTTCATATAAAGATAATAATCTTTTATCACTACTTATTTAATTTATATACCGAATTCACCTTAAATTTTAAATAAAAAATTTGAATTACCTTTTTTGGTTATGTTACTTCGTGTCCGTTGTGCAGTTGTATTTCCCTGTTGTATTCTTCCATTACTAACCGTATTATTCTCCATTTTCAATTGTTTACAAGTAATATAAATTGTTTATTGATCCCTCTTATTCGTCACTTAGTCCCACGTATTGTTGTTTTTAAATTTATATCTTAAAAAACAAAGAATTGTTTTGTTTACATCAACTGTCACCCTGGCAACCATATTTAAAGCTCTTCTCACACGCAAACTTAGAACTAAAACCATTTTAAAAAATTATATTATTTTTTTTCTATACCAATATTTTTTCCAATCAGTTTTATAACGAAACGAATGTGTTTATGAAATTAAAAATAATTTATCATCTTGATTTCTGATTTCGTGGGAGAATTTTAAATTGTCGCACTCTCTTTCGGTCAAATAATGAACTAGAGAGAAAAAATTTGAAATTTCGCGGGGAAATTTTTTTGTTAACCCCCTGGTGGTTGATTATTGTACTATTATACGTCATCTGTATAAAATGAAAGATGGCCGACAACGATTGTTGTTTTCGATAAAATGATATACAAATATTGAAATATTTCTGTATTTATGAGTTCGGCGAAAACATATAATCCACAATAATACAAGTTAACGATAACGTTTTATAATACTTTACTATGTTTTGTAATTTATCGAGTGTGTCAAAGTACTGTAATCAATGAATCGTTTTGTGATGTGATCCAACACTTATAACGAAGACGACATTCGGTGTGTTATCAGTGCGGTAAGTATAATTTTGTGATTAGATATCGTTATTCCTATCCAATCTGTCAAAACCATTATAATTGAGAGCTGAATTTTAGTGATTAAATGACCGTTTTTTGTGCACAAGTTTTCTTTTAATTAATCATCGAATTTTTTTGTCTCATTGGGAAAAAAAGAGGTACGCTCCCACCCAGTGTTCTATTTTTTTTTTAAATAAATAAATCTCTTATTTTTCAATTAAATGTGTTTTAATTCTTCATTTAATGGTTACAATCGTTTTTTATATTTTTTTGTAATAACAAAATTTTGTTTTGAAAAAAATGACAATAATAATATATTAAGAGGAGGAATTTTTACTTGTTTTGCACTTTTTAAATTTTATAAATAGCTTTTGTAATTAAGTAGGTATCTATCAGTTAATTAGTGATCTAATCTAATTATCATTTTCATGAGGGTTTTTTAATTCTTTGTATTTTCCAGTTACTTCGATTATTTGTCATCTTTATGTATTATATTAGTCATTTATATTTAAAATTAGAAAATATGGTATTATTTTTTGAAAAGTTTACTGGAAAAGAAATATGGTTGGGATTTTATTCTGAAAATAATTAAATTTTATTATTTGTTATTGATATTACTAATTTTATTAATATTATCACTTTATTATTATTTGTATTTATAATATTGTTGTTAATTTTAATAATTTTATTTTTTGTTCATTTATATGTTTTTGACAGGAAGTTAAAAATTGAATTTTTAATTTTAAATAATTATCGAAAATAGAAAAATAAATAGTGCATTTCTAAATAAATATTTTATTTGATGAGATTAATTTTATTTAAAGTAGAATGGAGAATAATTGTTAATACAGAACAATGTACTTTCCTTTTGTAAGAAATATAATTTGCCTTTGTAATTATAAACGAAGAAAAATTAAAAACGTCTATTTTTTGTTCTTACATAATTATTGTTCCTGTGATTTAAAAAGCGAGGAAGAAATTTATTCCTATTCTATTGTCCTCTTGATTGGTGAAAGCAAAATCCCTTTATTCTTTATGAACATTCTTTTCTAAATTATTTTTAAAGTTTATCTACTTTTCCTAATAGGAAAAAAATACGCACAAGGATATTACGAAAAAAATACTACAAATTACATTGTTTTTTACTAATTTATTCGAAAGTAATATAAAATTATTTATTTTAATTTTTGTTAAATTATAAAATTAGTTTTTTAAAAATTAAAATTGTGTTTAATAAAATTATTTTTTAGTGACTATTAATGGTGACATGATGATGTTAAAATTGACTGGAGCGTAGAAGAAGGAACATGAGTCGAGCCAGAGAACTACGACAACGCAGACAACAATGGATGACGGAGCATCCCCGAAAGCTCGCTGGGGAATTGAACAGATCACAAAAATTCGTCCTGGGACTCGCTGCGTTACTGATATTCGACATAATCTGGGTTTTCAAACTGGAAGTGCTAAAGGTATGTAGATAAATATTAATTGCAAAAATTTACGAACTTGAATTTTACTAAAAGAAATAGCTGCAAATAATTTACTGAAAATGTTGATTATAATGAATTTTTAAGAAATTGAGTAATGAATTATATTTAAAATTTTATTTTTATATTTTAATCTTCTTAATTGGTGAATTTTTCTTTTAGACACTGTACAGAGGGCCAGAATTTGAAAAACCATTTTTCAGTACCTATGTCAGATCGTCAATGTTCACATTGTATCTTCTTGGCTTTTGCTTCTTTCCACCTTGGCGAGATCAATGCAATCGTCCAACAACTTATATGGTAATTATTCTTTTACTAATTAGCTATTAATTTTCATTTGAATTCAATTTTGTTGAATAAAAATTATGCGTTGCTTATTTAATATTTAGTAAAGGCACGAACTGTGTAGAGATAAATAATAATATTTAAACAATTAAGTAATGTTTGATATTTACTTTTTTAAATTAATAATTTAATAATTAAATGTAATTCTCTGAATTATCTGTTAATATTCTCAAAGTTGGTTAAATTCGTAAATATTAGAAAAAAATATTATTGACCCAAAGAAAAGACTTTTATTTTATTTAAAAAAAGCTCTTTATCGTTTGGAAACATTCCAATCTCGTGAAATTTATTGCCTTTTTTTTCTTTTTAGTATACAGATCCAAATGTGGAGGATGATAACTTTTATTCGGAAGCCAATACAAGTTTGGTAAGTATTTGCCACTTTTTTTACATCTCTCAAAAACATTCCACTGGGAAATACGATAAGTGGATAACAAATAATCAGCAACGACTTCACTTGACAGTAGTGAAAAAGTAAAGTTTTTAGAAATCAAACGATTTACAAATAAAAGAGAGACATTTTTTTCTTATAGTTTAAATTATATTTCTTGCATTTATTTAAATTTTATATATATTTTTTATTTTTTATTCAATTCTCTCATTAATTTTCATCTATATTTATTATTTCTGTTTTCTTAATTGTCAAAAATAGTTCATTAATAGAATAAATATGTTAAGTGATACGTAAAAATAGATTTAAAAAAACTAAAATAATTATTGTGATAAAATATAATAATAGTAAAATGATTACAACTTCTCGGTATTTATTTTAATTGTCATGTATTTACATTTTATTAACAGTAGAATAAATAACATAAAAAAGCATGTGAAAAGTATTTTAGGTATAAAATTTTTATTTCTTTTCAGAGTGATCCGACTTTTGTGCCGATAAAAACTCCAGATCAATGCGATCGTTCGTCGGGAACGGAAAGTGATGATTCGTCGATAAGATCAGTGAGATTTAGTAAACTCGCTGAAGTACGTCATATGTCGGAAACTGTCGCAACAGAAGCCGTTTTAGCGAGATTGAGTTATCAAGCAAGTGTGCGAGCCGGTGAATATGCAAGGAGGCAGGCCAATAAATTTTCTGCACAGAAAGTGGCAAAAATCGCTCTCGTATTTTGCTTCTTGGTGAGTTGGAAATAATTTTCTTCTTATGGAAACAAAAATTTTAGTCTAATTCGGAAAAATCATTTTTCTTTGATGAAAATCAAAGAGAGAAAAAAAAGGAATTCTATTTATTAACTTATTTTTAGTAGATTTATAATTTTCGTTTATTTTTTAATTTTTTTTTATTAGTTTTTATCAGATGAAAAAATTGATTTTAGTAAAAAAAAAATCGTGGAGTATAAATATAAGGTTTCGTGTTGAATTTTCGGTCTAAATGGTAATTATTGAACAAATAATTTGTTACCACTGGCAACAAGAAACGTGTTCTATTTGAAGAAACTGAAATTAAAAATTAAATGACGTTGGAAGTAGCAATTTAAACTGACGCTTGAAATTGTAATTAAATTTGTTTTCTAATTACCAAATTTGATTAGTTATTATCTAATTATTTTTTAAAACTATTTTTGTATTTATTTCTTTTTTTATAAATTCGAATTGAATTTGTATTAATTTAATTTATTATTTCTTTTATTATTTATTTATTTATTATTAATCTATTATTAATTTAAATTTAATTTGAATAATCTAAGAAAGGTTAATTTGATATTAAATAAACAGTAAACTAGATAATTTATTGGAATAATAAGAGTGGAAAATTATGTTTATAAAGAGATAATTAAAAAAAGTAATGTTCATTTTCAGTGGTTCATCGCAACGTACACGAACCAATTGTTATTAAATGAAGCCGGAACAGGAATTGTCACTATTTTGTCTTCATTATCTAGTTTATTCATCCTTTTTCTTGCCGCATGTTTCCCGAACAACGCGGGAGACAAATTCACATTATCCAAATTAGTTGCAATTTCCATCAGCATTTTTGGTCTTGTAAGTAACTTTTTTCTATTCTTTTTTTACTATTTTCAATTATCAAGAGAGTAGTTTTTTGTATTTCCTAATAATATTAATGTTTCGTTTTTTGTTAAGTTTAAATCATTTTGAACAAAAATTTTATTTAGAAGAGAACTTTTATTTTTACGAAAGAGAATATTAATATATTTGAAATCAATAAAAAATTGTTAATTGAATTTTAACGTTACTGAATTATTTGCAGATTCTAGTTGGACTTTCGGATTTTACAATAGAAACGAGTAGAATACCAACTAGTATAATTTTAGCTCTAGTCAGTACATTAACGTATGCAATTTACATTGTATTTTTAACAAGAAAAGCGGGTAATGAAGAAAAGCTCGATGTACCAATGTTTTTTGGTTTTGTTGGATTCTTCAATCTAACCCTATTGTGGCCTTTATTCTTCATTCTTCATTATGGACGATGGGAAGAATTTGAATGGCCCTCTCATCATCAATGGACAGTCCTTATTGTCAATGGACTTTTTAACTTTCTCAGCGAAATTATTTGGCTCTGGTAAATTTTATTTTCTCGAATGCAAATCTTCTTTTCTATTAAAACATTGATTTAATTTAGAATTTTATGATTTATTTAAATTTATAGATAAAAAAGGGTAGTTAATTAATGTTTTTGTTTTTTTTTCATAAAGGAGTTGTTTTTTTACTTCGTCCCTTATTCCAACGCTGGCTCTTGGACTCACGGTGCCAATGTCAATGATGTTAAACGTTTTTTTAAAGAAGCATACATTTTCCTGCATTTTTTACCTTGGGACAATTCCAATGATTTTGGCATTTATAATAATTTCCCTATTATCTTATTACGATAATTGGGATCCAGTATTGGATTTGTTGAAAAGACTTTATATCTGGATCTGTCGCAGGAGCAGAGCAATCAGGTAATTTTGTATTTCTATTATTAAATTTTGCTTCACAGCATCTAATAGTAAATCAAATTTTATTTTGTAATTACAATAATCGAGAGCAACTTATCGATTTTCCTTCTTGTTGATCATTATTAGAATACCAGATTTGGAAGCTGAACAGACCGAATCACTGATCGGCATGAACAGTGGAGATCATGAAGCTTAAATTTTAAAAAGACAATAATAACAACAAAAACAACAAATACACACGGTACTTAAGTTTTGAAAGCACTAACGTGAAACAATAGATCTTTTATTGTATCTAGATTTTTTACGAGCTTTTCCAATAAGCACAAAAGAAAGAAAAAATAAACAGCAACAATGATTTTGACATTTAATATTACAATTAGATTGTACTTAAATGAAAAATACAGTCAATGGTATTAGAGATTCCAAAAGCGTTTATCCTCGAAACTTTGTACATCTTTTTGAAATCTATTTTTCAATGTCAATATTTATAATAAACACACTATTGAGTCATTAATAATTAAAGACAAATTTTCGTCAAAAAAAAATGTATTTTCGACGAAAAATGTGTCTTTTAATGTCTCTCCTTGCACTTAAATAAAAATATTGATTGAAGAAAAAGAAAGAAAGAAAGAAAAAGTAACAGAAGATAAAGATGTACATACAGCCATATTATTTTCTATAAATTGAACTGAAAGTGTAGGAAAAAGTTATTTTTTTCCCTCTCTAAATCATTAAAATTTGATTGCAAATTTTTATTCACTGTTAAAATGAAGAAAAAAAAGTATAAATGTTGAGCTTGTTCAGAGATATAAATTACAGAATTATAAAAAAAAGGAAGGAAAATAAAAATAAATAATGGAATGTTTCGAGCGATTTACGACACAATAATCAAGTCTGAAAGTGAAAGAAACACAAATCTATAAATAAAACATTAAGAAATGAAGAAAAGGAAATAATTTACACAAAACAGAATAATAATTACAAAAAATATTAATCTACCTTTTAAGCTCAAAATCTAGAAACTACGTAAAATATTAAATTACGTGAATTGAATTACAAAATACAATATGTATCTTACGAGATGTAATTTTTGACCACATTTTATCCACTTTGCTGTTTGCGTCCTGCTGTGTTATACTTATATATAAAGAAAAAAAACTGTAAACAAGATTCGGAATCGAAGCACACAAAAGAATCGATCATTGAAAATTTTATTCAACAATATTGCAAAAATCATAATAATAATAATAATTGATAATTATTATAAATAGATATTTATAATAATATTCAAAAGAAATGATTGTTAATAAATAAATATAATTATCGACTCAAAATTCAAAAAAAGTTAAATTTACAGTTCAGAAAAAAGAAGTTTTCATCAGAACTCGATTCTTTATTTGACAAAAAATCGTTTTCGAATCTTTAAGAAAAAAAGGTGATTCTTGTACACATATTTATAAGAATCTTTTATCTTATTTAAAAAATTGAAACCTGATCTTCGATATAAAACTGTTCTTGCAAGTATTCTTATCAACTATAGAACTGATTTGATCGATTATTCAAATTTCTATTTTTTATTCAATTAATAGATAAGGAATATAATTTTCTTTTTACTTCAATAAATAGTGAATTTTGTTTAATTAGATAAATATTTTATTCAATTAATCAATTATTTGATTTAATTGAATAAATACATGATTTTAATTAAATAGATACAAAATTTTTTTTAATTTAACAAAACTTTATAATTTTGTTCAATTAAGGAAAATGTTTTAGCTTTACTTTAATTTTATTGACAATTATGTACTTAGTTGATTATTTTGACAAAATTAATGATAAGTATCTAGTTTAATTTTTTGACGACATTGTTAGTGAGATATAGCTTTATTAATTCCTCTTTTGTTTTTCGTTAAAGAAAAAAAACATTGAAATTTTTTTCTGTTAATTATTTGTACCTACGTCGGAAAAATTACGTCGACAAAAAAATGTGTATATAAAATTGTTTTAAAAGAAAGAAAATAACGATCACAATTTTCTAATAAAAAAAAAAAAGTGATAAATATGAAATCAAAATCTTGGAAAACTGTGAAATTCTAGTCAAATATGAATAATTTTTTTGAAAATCTCAAAATGTGCAATTATCTGAAACATTTATGATACAATCAAATTTTTTCAGTAGAAAAAGAAAATAATTACATGCATAATAATTATTACTTTCCGTTAAAGGAATCTCTAAATTTTATGCTGGAATTTAGAAAAATTATTTGTTAAATAGAAACCTTTAATTTTGATCAATCTTTTTATGAAGTTTTTCCAAGTTCTTTTAATTAAACTTCATTTCGACAAAATATGATGATTTAATTAAATCAATTTTGTGATTTAATTAATTTCATTTATCATTCACTTAAATGTAAATAATTACAATCATTTTATTTTTATTTTGATAATTTTACTAAATTCGAGCATTTAGTTTTTACAGAGACTGAAAGCGGTGATATTCGAAATGATTTTAATGTCGATGAAAATTAGTGAAAAAAAATTTATATTCGTGAGAATGTTTTTCTACAAGAAAAAAAATGAGAGACGTTTGAATATTTTTCACACAAACAAAATTTTCAATTGAATGAAATTTTTGTTTGAAAAGAATCGTTCGAGTATTCAGTATTTATTTGTTAAGTCATTTACTTATGCAAGTAAAAATAAAATTCGTAAAAAGTAAAATAAATTAGTAAATTAGTGAAATTGTTGCTAATACAAAGAAAAAAATTCTATTTTTGATTAAAAAACTTTTCCAAATGAAAATAATATTCAAAAGTCTCTGAAAATGACTACTTTTTCATTCCAAAATTAATTGAAAACACTTCCTAAATATTTATATAACATTTCCCATTTTATTATAAAAAATATTGAGTAATTTTTTGGTCTACAGCAGAAATAAAATAAGCTAGCTTGGTATTGTGATAATAAATACGAATGTGGTGCGCAAAACAAAAAAAACGAGACAATTATGCAAAAAAAAAAGAAATATAAAATCCTAGTTTACAGACTATAATCATGTTATTGAATGTAACTGTTCCTTTATAATGGTGTATATTTGATGTAAATATTCTGTATAATTGCGCTTTAAAAAAAATGTGTACACGATGTATAAATTATCTCTTTCTTTATAAAGAGAGAGAAAGAGGAGAGAGAGTAAGAGAAAAAGTACGATTAAAGAAAAAAAAAGATGAAAACAAAGTGTTAAAAATCTTTGACTCTTGACAGTTGACGATCGGATATGACAGAAACGGTTTTTAGAAAATTTAGTTGACACATGTGATTTTATTTTTCAATTTTATTCCTTTTTGTTTCTATTAACGAAGAAAAGAAGAATTTTTATTATTTTCTCTTTTTAAAATTCTTTAAAATCAGGATTAAATGTCAGTTCTTAAAGGAAAATCATGGCGTGTCATGAGAAATTAAATTTCAAAAGTTTACCAAAAGAATCTCACTGTAATGGTAGGATAAATTCTCTATCGTCGTTTAAATATGCCTCGAGTGGTGAAAACTTAGTAACAAATGGAAAATTTCACGTTGGTAGTTTGCGGTAAGTTTTCTTTTCTTGATGATTTCCTAATTTTTTACCTTTCGTTTGAAGTTGATTTTTTCTTCTCTTTGTTTTTTAGAATTCCTGCCGATCCATCGTGGCCAAAAATTCCACAACGCCGATTACCTGATAGTTTTGGCGATATTGATCAATCAAGAGTTGTCATAGTCACTTCTCCAAGGAGAAGTCATTCCATTGGAAGGACATCAAATTCAGTGTAAGACGAATTTTAATACGGAAAAAAAAATTTGTTGAACTTAATTAAATATGTCTTTTTTACTTTGCTTTTTAAAATTTTTTCCGATTTGATTTAATTTTAATTAAATTTTTTCTTTATTTTTATTTTATTGAAAAAAAAATTTGAAAAGAAAAAAAAATTGTATAATTATTAAGAAGGGGAAGTTAATTTTTATTTTTTGGTGCAAGATCAATGAAAGGAATTTCGTCCAGGGAAAATGTTGAGTCGTCAAATTACAATTCGGGATATAGTTGTCAATCGATGCCATCGCCGTTGAGAAGAAGACCGGGAAGTGTCGATCCACGTTTCAAAAAGTTTGTTTCTCGTCAGGGAAAAATGAATAATTTGAGTTTATTCATTCTTGTCTTTCGTTTTTAGAGTCACTTCCGTCAAGAGTCAATTAAAGTCGATGAAAAATGACAATAATCAGGAAACTGCAATGGAAACGACGAATTCAGTCAATGTTTCTTCAAATCCAGTGAGTCTTGAGAAAACCAAAGAAAATCTGCTCTCGACGCTGGAAAAGGATATTAACGTGTATTTTTTGTCTTCTACAGTATTTTTTCAATTTCCTTCTTTTTATGACAAATTTTAATTATTATAGTAATAATTTAATTTATAATAATAATAACTTTATTGAATTTCCTAATAATCTTATTTAATTAACTTAAATTTATTTTTATTAACGAAGAATTTGATTCGACAGTGAGAAAAAAAATCAACACGAGACAAGAAAAGCAGACGAGGAAATAAAGGATGAGAAAAATGACATTAGCAAGGAAGCATTAAAAATAGAAAAAGATCTCAGTTTCACTTTGAATTGTGAGAATCAGCAAAATGAAAAATGCCTTTTAAACAATGTAAGTCAAGAAGTTGATAAAAACATTCGTGAAACGGCGACAAAAGCAAATTACGAATTTCAAGAGAAAGGAGATAAATCTTTAGAAGCTCGTCAAGAGGTAAAAAAATCAAAAGGAAATGAAACGGAAATAAAAAAAATTATGGATCTTCTTCCAGATGGTAAATATTTCTATTAATTTCCTCCAACATTTTTTTTTTCCTTATAACTTTTTATTTTAATATTCTTTTAAAACGCAGATAAATGTATTTCCCTGAAATTGACGAGCGATTCAAAGGAGAAATTGGAAAAAAATGAATCATCAAACGGAAAGACAATTGAAGAAAAGAATGAATCAATGTGCAATTGTAGGGCAAAATCAAAAAGCAAATCGACAATCCCCTGTGATAAATGTTTAGAAAAAATAGAATCAAACTACTCGGAGTCAATGTCAAACGATGAACATTACAGAATTCGTTGTAAGGAACATAATATGGACGATAAGGAAAGCTTTTTCCCAGCGACAACTGATTCTGAATTAATAGACAACGAGGCAATGATGTCGAAATTAAATAGAAAAAAGAAATTTCGAAATTATTACAATTCGGAGAGTAATTCAGCGAAAGATTACGAATTAATTGACTATTTTCAAACGCACGGGGATTTCTATAAATATCGACAGTCAATCGATTTTTCCGATCTTGATGAGAAGCGGGGAAAATTCATCACTGACAATCCAAATTTAAAGAGTAAAATAAAATCCGAACAAAATTTAAGTCACGGCGTTTGGCAAAATTTCCGTAATTCCGAGCCACAAATTTCGCAAAATCAACGTCGATGCGCAACATCGTATTCAAAGAAGAAAAGTGACTGTTCACATGGAAAGGATGAAATGACAGATTCGGAATTTGGATTTCTTTGGACTGAACAACATCGAACGAGACGAAAGTCAAGTCATGGCTATTCAAAGAAATTAATTGACGAACGAAGAATAAGATCCTGTGATTTTGAGAGGAGAAATATTTCCCCGCGTTTACAAAAAAGGGACAATCATTCTTTGGATGTTTATCAAAATTCTGAGGGATTTATGGGAAAGTTGAATAATAATAATATTATTAATAATAATACTAGTAATAGTCAAAAATTCTATCAAGATGTGAATAATGTAAAATCAATTGATTCGAATAATCAGGAAGTGAATTCACCGCGAACGGAAACTGATATTGTTTCGGAAAAACCGAAGAGAATACCATATAAGACACAGAAGCTTCTCAATAAAAGTTATTGGGAATATTATCGAAAATTGAATAAAAATAAATTGAATGAAAATTCTCAAGAGGAATGCTTTAATCAAGATGGAATTAATAAGAAACGGGGGAATTTGACGATTTATGAGGAACAATCGGAATTGAGTCCTCCGGAAATTCGCACACTAAAGAGATGCTCCGTGCTTTCGAGTATGATTAATGAAAAATTGTGAGTTTTTGATTTGTATTTTCGAATATTAATTTAAATTTTTGAATAATTTTAGATAATAAGAAATTAGAATTAGAAACTAACGAAATTCAATTATTAATTCTAATTTATTAATTAATTAGAATTATTTCTTGTTTTTTAAAAACTTTAATATAATTCTTCGCAGGTAAGGAGAGTTATTAGATTTTTAAGTTTTCTAATTTATGGTTTTTTTCACAGAGATTCGGATTCACAACAACTTTTGTCTTCGAAACGGCCTTCAGCGAATAGCGTCAAATTGTTAGAAGATAATGAACGCGCAGATGACTTTTTCGCTAATAAAGTCGAATCCGTGATGCCTATGAGAACAAATGATGGATCAAGTCTCTCCTCGAGATCAGAGAATAGGCGGAAAAAATCACAAGTTGACATTAAACTCATTAAACTGAAAACCATTGGTGAGAATTTCATTCATCGATCACGCAGTTAAATAATTAATTACTAATTTATTTAAGGTCGTTAACTTCTCTTTACTGTCGAATAATATAATTAATTACAATTTTAATTAATTAGGATCCTAAAGTTCTGAACGTTCAAATGAACGAAATTTATTTATTTTTTCTAAAAATTAAAGTTTTATTGTAATTATTTTGCTTCACTATTAAAAAAAAATTAATTACTGAGTTTGTAAACGTAAAATTTTAGTTTATAAATTTTTTTCTAATTAGTAATTTATTAAAATATCTTCAATAAAAAGTATTTCGTTCATTAGAACGTTCAAAACTTTCAAAATTCAAAAAATTAATTACAATTTGTTTTTAATATTATTAGTATTGTTTTTTATTTTTTTTAATTTGAATTTTAATTGATTACAATTACTAATTCTCTTCTGTCAGTAAATATTAATTTGTTTTTCAGCCTTCTTTGGAGTTCTAATGTACCTTATAATCATATTTCTTCCGATGTTGTACGACCACATTTTCCATGAAGATTACGACGAGTACGCTGATTTGACTTACATTGAAGTGGCTGTCGATTACGTAATGTCCTCTTATCGTGAAGCATTCAATGGAATTATAGAGTTTGTTAATAGAATACTTTATCGTCCGGTAAGTGTTTTTATAGTAAATTAAATTAATTTCCATAAAATTTTAATACATTCTTGATTTTCAATTTGAACGTATTTATTAATCCCTAGATAACTAGGTAATTAAAATTTTTTTATTAAAAATTTAAATCTAAATATACGTAACATTTAATTGTTAATAATTTAATTAATCTCTTGATTTTCAAAATAATTCATTATTGTTTAAATTCTTGAACATTGGACAATTTTTCTTTTATTTTTCTTTTAATTTTAAGAAAAAATTTGATTGCTTCAGATGACACTGAACTGTTTGTAGTTCTTTATGATTTTCAGCTCGCATGTAAAAGGTGTAACGGGATTGTTTAAATTTATAATAGGCATCATTCTTCCCTTTCGTTCATAGAAATAATGTTTTTAATTTGATATCCCTTATACTCGATATTTTTATGCTAGACGCAGATTTACTCTTGTTATTATTTGCCAAGTATTTGTATATCCGTTATTTGTAATTAAAACAGCAAATTTTTTTTACATTTTACAGGATTTTTTATCAATTCTTAATTAATCGAGCAGTGACAAGGCAATTTTTTTCTTTCCCCTTTTTTTTAATTACAATTTATTCTTTTTATTGAACAAGAATAATTTTGTTAATAATTTTATTAAACACCATTAGAAAGAAATTTAGTTATAAAATTTAATTATGACAACTAGAGGTCAATTTGAAAAAGTTTTTTATAAATTCCTTTTAGCTATAAAATTTTTATGAAATTAAAAATAATGGAAAAAATATTTTAAATATTAATTAAAAATTTTTATTATTGAATTAATAGTTTCGTTACTAAATTTATTATGTGAAAAATATAGAAACAAATATTTATTATTTAAAAAGTAATAAAAAAAATTTATTTAAAAGTTTTTAATTATTAATTTTTTTTTATTTGAAATTAACTTTTTCAATTATTTTTTTAATTCAATGTAAATTAAAAACACGTTCTCTTGAAAAAATTTCTAGTAAAGTTCAATGCATAAAACTTCATTGTATGTTTTTATTTTGCCAACGATAAACAATGAATATCTTTCAATGAGAAAAATAGTATTGTAATTCTACACCTTTGGAGATAAAAATATTTTATTTGAAAGACGTCTCATTATACATTTTTATACTTTATTAGCAGAAATCTAAAATTAGATTTAATTAAACACTTTGTTTGAATTTATTTTTAATGAACGTGATAAAATTAAATTTTTATTTACCTATTTATTAAAAAGTAAAAAAAATTATTTAACTAATTAATGAAAAATTAAAATTTAATAAATAATTAAATATAGTTTGAAATAGTTTTACGATTAAAATTATAAATATTTTAAAAATTCAATAAGTGAAATAATTTTTTCTCTATTAATTACTAAATAATTTCTTTAATTAAAGTAAAATAATGTTTTATTAACTTTTTTTAATATTTAAATTTTATTTAAATAAATTAAAGAAATGTTTTTTGAAAAATTATTTTTAAAAATTTGACTATTTTTTCTTTATAATAGTTAACAATTAATTTACAATTTAAAACATCCGGTAATAAATAAATTTACAAAAAATATATATTTTGAGTTATTACTGTTGTTCTTTTTAATTTTATTCATAATTTTTTTTTATAAAATTACAATTTTGACATTTATTTGAATTTTCCAAAAAAGTGGAATTTTTTCCCGCCAACATTGGTACCACTACCAGAATATTATGAGAAATAGGAAAAATTTGAATCTATTTCTTTTTTGGAAAAAATATTTTTTGTTATTTTAAAAATAGAAGAATAAATATTCTAAACATGTACGTTAATCGTTTAATTAATTTAAATTCCTTTGGTATAAAAAATAAAAAAATTAGAATTGACCTTCACTAGATTTTAATTACTTGGAAAAAATATAGAGGGCCTAGTGCTTAACGATTGGTAACATTGTTAAAAATGTCAACTTCGCGGTACTTCGCGCACGTTACTCTCGGTCATTTCGTCCTGTGAAGTGCCAGAAGAAACATTGGAGCAATTTTCTTTAAAAGTCTGCCACGTGCTGTAATTGAAAAGAAAGAAAATCTCAAAAAATTGAACATATCGAATTTGATTTTAATCTACTCGTTAAATAACTTTTTTTTTAACAATTTAGAGTAGAGAAATTTTTTTTGTAAAATGGCAGACTATGTTATTGGTAACGCAAGGCCAGCCGATGTTCCGGTTCCTGACGATGGTCTCTCGGCAGCTCAATTATTTTCCAATGGTGAAGGCTTGACTTACAATGATTTTATTATTCTTCCTGGCTACATTGATTTTACTGCTGACGAAGTGGATCTTCATACAAATTTGACACGAGATATTGTCCTTAAAGCACCTTTGGTGTCCTCGCCGATGGACACTGTCACTGAATCCGATATGGCCATTGCAATTGCTCTTTGTGGAGGAATTGGAATTATCCATAGTAATTGTACAGTTGAATATCAGGCCAATGAAGTTCACAAGGTATACTTCTATTTTTAATCTTTTTTGTTAGAAAAAAAATAAAACTTCATAGGTTACATTCATTTTTGGAGCAGATTTGATTTTTTTACGTTTTTTTACAACTTTGTCATTTATCTTGTGTAAATATTTGCTTTTTACATTGTATTTCTATTTAGAAAGGCTTATTAATTGTTTAATTAAACTTTGATGTCTTCGAGAGAGAAATTTTTGAATTTAATCAACAATGGGAAATAGCTCGATTTTTAGGTTATGAATTCGAAATGTTTATACTTTTTGTTATATTTTACATTATTTTTTTGTGATTTTCAATCTGAGAATTGTCGTTAATTATTTGTATTCTATTGTTTATTTTAAGTTAATTTTTTCAGTATTTTGAAAATATTTTTCTCGTTTTATTTTTTAATTTTATTTTTCGAATTTCATTTTTGAATTCATTTTAAAGTTGAAGTAAACGATGTAATCTAGACAATTTAAGGGAATAATAAGTTTTATTTTAATAAATTGATTTTTCAGTAATTATTTTAAGTTAATTTTTTCAAAATACTTTTATTTGTATAATTTTTTTTTGGGTTTATTTAAAATTTTATTTGTAATTTTCAAATTTTAGTTTAAATTTAAAGTTAATAGGTGAGTTAAACTGGACTAATAATAATTTTTGTTTAACTCAAGTAAATTAGTTTTTAGTTTACTTTCTTCTTTGTGTATTAATCGGTTTTTTTATTCGTAAAGAAATGTAAATTTAAAAATAAAATGCGCAACATGAAAAAGTAAATAGTGAAATGAAAAAAAAAATTGTACGATTGTAATTCATATCAGATTTATTTTCCGTGACCTAATTTAATTATTTCAATCCGTAACTGATTTAATATTGATTTTCAAAAGCTTTTCACCTTTAGAAGACCTTTAATCAGAGATCAATTCTTTCCACAAAGTTTGTACGTGTGAAAAAATTTTTTTTAAACTATTTTGTTAATAAATTAAATTATAGAAATATTGCTTGTTGATTATTTTTTTTTATATTTTGATTATTCCTTAAAAATTTGTTTGTTTTATTTTTTTTTCTTGGCAAATCTACATTGCTAATATTTTCAAAATTTTGAAAACTTTTCACTTTTAATTTAGAAGTCAATTCTTTTCACAAAGTTTGTATACAAGTGTAAATAAATTATTTATTTTTATTGGTCAGAGAAATCGGGTATTTTCACTAAAATTGCGTGGTAAAAATTGAATTTTTAGAATAAATAAGAAAATTATTAATTTTAGTGTTTAGAAAACTTTGAAGATATTAAAAAGTATATTCATTATTTTCAAAATTCTTTTATTTGCTTTATAAACTTTTAAATTATTAAATAAAAGGAAAGGAAAGAATTTTTTTATTTCTGACAATATTTTTTGCTACTATTTCAAAATTAATTACCGAATGCATTTAGTCTTTTTTAGAGGATTTTTTTTTATTTAGATTTAGAATTTTTTTAAATTCATTTTTAGAATGTAGAATTTTTTTTAGAGTCTGGGAAAAAGTCAAAGTTCTGTCTGGAAATCAGGGAAGAAACGAAATGAAATTTTCGTGGCAATCCTTTTTGTATTATTTCTTTTTATTTATTTGATTTCATAATATTATTATATTTGTTGATTTTATTATTTATGTTGTAGATATAATAAAAATATTTTATTATTTATTATTATTTTTTATTGTATTTATTAATTTGAATTTAACAGGTAAAATTTTTGGTTTTTTAGGTGAAAAAATACAAGCACGGCTTTATTCGAGATCCAGTGGTGCTCTCGCCAAATCACACAGTGAGCGACGTGAAGAAGGTAAAGGCACAAAATGGATTTTGCGGCGTGCCAATAACTGAGAATGGAAAAATTGGCGGCAAACTCCTTGGAATAGTGACATCGCGTGACATTGATTTTCTCGAGACAATTAGTCAAAATAATATGAAACTCGAATCGGTGATGACGAATCTTGAGAATCTTGTTACAGCAAAATCCGGCGTTTCACTGCCCGAGGCAAATATGATTCTCGAAAAATCAAAGAAGGGAAAATTGCCAATTATCAATGACAAAGGTGAATTAATATCTCTAATGGCAAGAACGGATTTAAAGAAGAATCGCAGCTATCCGAATGCGAGTAAAGACAGTAATAAGCAATTGTTGGTTGGCGCCGCCATTGGAACACGTGAACAGGACAAAGAGAGACTTGAGCAATTGGCGAATGCCGGCGTTGATGTTATTGTTCTCGATTCATCGCAGGGAAATTCGAAATTTCAAATTTCAATGATACGTTTCATTAAATCGACATATCCACAATTGCAAGTGATTGGCGGCAATGTCGTGACAACGAGGCAGGCGAAAAATTTGATTGAAGCCGGCGTCGATGGATTGAGAGTTGGCATGGGCTCGGGATCGATTTGCATCACACAGGAAGTGATGGCTGTTGGACGTCCACAGGCAACGGCAGTTTATAAAGTCGCTGAGTACGCGAGAAAATTCGGTGTTCCCGTAATTGCCGACGGTGGAATACAATCGATTGGTCATATTATCAAGGGCTTGAGTTTAGGTGCAAGTACAGTGATGATGGGTTCATTACTTGCAGGGACATCGGAAGCGCCTGGTGAATATTTCTTTAGCGATGGCGTGCGATTGAAGAAGTATCGCGGAATGGGATCAATTGAGGCAATGGACAGAAAGGACGCAAATGGCACGGCGATGGATCGTTATTTTCACAATGAACAGGATAAATTCAAGGTCGCGCAGGGCGTTAGCGGTTCAATAGTCGATAAAGGTACTGTCTTTAAGTTTATACCTTATCTTCAATGTGGAATAAAGCATGGATGTCAGGATATTGGAGCTAAATCAATATCATCATTGAGATCAATGATGTACAGCGGTGAATTGAAATTTGAAAAGAGATCATCGTCCGCACAGCAGGAGGGAAATGTTCATAGTTTATTCTCTTATGAAAAGAGATTATATTAATTGATAACAATTTTTTTTTTCTTTTTTTTTTAATGTTTCGAGAAAAAGGAGTACCTGCAGTATATTGGAATTTACTTGTTTTTTTGTTTTGGAAAAACGGGCGAATTTAGAAAGTCCAAAATTTTTCTTGGGTAGAGAATAATAATGAGAGAGAAGAAACTTTGACAATTTATACAAACTTTTTTTTGTAATTTTTGTTAAATTTTTTTCTCTTAATTTTTGGAATTTTTTTTTTTTGTCTTTAATATTGAATTTTGATCGTTAATGAAGAAAATTGTATTTCTTTTTAATACGCCCTGGATTTTTTGTTTTGTTTTTAACGACGAACTGTTAGAGACTAAAATTTAGTCTCGTCGGAGAGAATAGAATAACAGTTATTAGATAAATGTTTTAAATGACAATGAGGGAGGAGGGATTTTTCTTTTATAAAAATTCCTCCCTTTTACTGCGATAGAAAAAATGTCTTGTCTTTAAATGTCAATCTGTATGTACTTATGTAAAGCTACCAATGAACCTGAAATATTTCTACACAGTCTCGAATAACGATATTAAGTTAGGACATTTAATAGTTTTCTCCTTGCAGTTTTTTGTTCTTTGATGATCGACGAACACAATTAAATGATGATAGAATTTATATCAAATTTATGGAGAAATTTATTTTAATTAAATCAAAGAGAATTTTTTGTTGAAAAATTATTCTATTGAAATTAATAAATGATTAGTTGCGAATTGTCAGAGACAAAAATACTGTCAGTCAATCATGCCAAATTATGGGAACAGATTTTTTTTTCTTTTTTCTTTTATAATGTTACCTCCATTGTTTTGCATTTTAAAACTGAACTTATTGCTTAATTAATCGTTGAGTGATAAATACAGACAGTGAATAATGAAATTCTCACTTTTTATCGAGGATTGGAAATAAGATTTTTACTATTAATTTGTGAATGTCCTTTTTATGAATGACAAATGTGAAGATTTTCAAATATTGTTTTATAATATTCTGAGAAGAAAAAATGTTTTTACAAGAAAAAGAAATAGTTATGTAGAGAAAGTACATTTAATACATTTAACCAGTGAAGGATTTCCACGAAGAATGTAGTTATTAATGGCATTTTATTATTATTTTTTTAGCAAAACTTTATAAAGTAGTTTAATTTACTTTACGAGATGAATTTCATTGTTTTTATTTGAATATCCTGTAGTTTATGTTTTCAATTAACTTTTTAATATTATAAATTGTATTTTTAATCTATTTGCAAGGGGTTTTCTTTTAAAGTGCCATTATTAAATTTTAAGTTGGATGTTGAATGATCGATCTTCGTTGGAGTTGAATTTTTGTAAATTTATTGAATGAATGGCAATTTTATAATTTTTACTATAATCTTAACACTGTTTACGATGTGTAAATTTGAAAACAAAAATATATATACAAATTTCATCCAATATACATATATTTTTTACAGACAAAACGATATAGTGTCAAAGAAAAACATATAGAATAAAATTGTTCTTGGTGTTTTATCAAAACTTTGTTATTTTTATTAATTCTCTACTAATTTTTTGTTTCCTTTCTAGAGAAATTTGACTTTTTCGGCAAAAAGAGAATTTATTCATGTCTCGAAATTGTCTTGAAGATTTACAACCGGATGGAGAAAATAATAGAAAATTAATTAAAGTTAATATAATGTATAACAAATAACTTGTGACGATAGTAGACAATACGACGACTTGATTATTAAATGAATTATTGTTAGTGACATACGACGATATAAAACGAAACTCACGGGATCTCGATAGAATGAGCCGGTCAGCGTGCGTAAGAAAGTCACGAATCAACGATCGCGAAGGACAACGCACTACAATCAAAAGAACGCGAAACGTGCAGGAACACACGTCCCACACGAGGAGCAAAAAAAAAAGAAAAAATTGCAGAAATTTATTTTCTTTTAGGAAAAAAATTTAAAAAAAAGTACAAACTTTTTTTAAAATTACGATTTCAACGGCTGGAATTTCCAATACTCTTTTTTGGAAAAAAAAATAAGTATGGGTTCCTCTTCTTCTTAGTTTGAGTTGTTTTTTAGAGACGAACACAAAAGAAAGTCTGCTAAGAGGATCCTCTTCTTTTTCTTCTCTTGAGATTTTCGTCTTCTTCACCATCTACAAAGAAAAATTAAAATTAAAATGAAATAAAGTGACTAAGGAATAATAATTTTTATTTACTAATTATACTGAATATAAAATTGAAAAATAATGCAAAATTAATAAATAACGGTTGAATGTTAAAAAGGAAAATAATTTCCTAAAAAGATACATTATTCTATTTTCTCATTTTTTGTTTTTCACACATTCTATAAACGATGCGGAAAAAAAATTCTATCGCACAAAGAAAAGGTTTTGTGGGAACCCCCACAAGAACCAATTTATTTCTTCCAGACATTTTTACGACGAGAATATATATGAATCATAAAGTGGGCAAATTTTTTTTTCTTTTTCTCTACATTTAAGATGACTCGATTAATTTCAAAACTCACGCCAGACATATATGAACAATTTTTTCTGGCATCCATAAAATATTTCATTTTTTGTTTTATTAACTTTAGATTGAAAAGAATATGTCAAGTTTTAGATGCAAAAAAAAGTATCTAACTCGTGATAAATAATAATTTCAACAGGATTAAAAGATCGGGTTTTGTTTTTTTTCTCTTCACAACGATAAGTATACATCCTAGAAGATAAATAATAAAGATTAATGAATGCGAGTGAACCACTAAATAAAAAATATAATCACACAGATAAGTTGGTTGATGGAGAAAAAAATTTTATTTTAAAACAAGTCTGAAACTTGGTTTTCTTGATATCAATTTTTCTTAATTTTGGCCAAATGAAAAAATAAAATTTGAACTGAATAGAAATAGAGAAATTTATTCTTTTGTAGATTATTTCAACATTTTATGATTGTAAATAATATGACATAATTATTTTTTTATTATAAATTCTTTTTTTTTGTGTAAAAAAAATACTTGGTATTCATAATCTGTATCTCACGTAATCGCAATAAAATTGTTTATTACTAGATAAAAGGAGGAATCTTATACATTACGAGTACAATGACTTTTAGTTGATAAATTAAAATTCAAAAAATGACATTATAATTGACTTGAAAAAAAAAATTATTTAGCAATTTGTTTAATGTTATTGATGTGTTTTCTACTCTTTTTCGCATGAAATTAAATGTACTAATCCAAAATGAGATGGTAAGATTTTTATCGTGACCTTGACACTTTCGAGTTCTCGTAAACTTATATAATTTACTCTCAAAACTTCAATTTTAATACTTTTGTTTAATTTTAAAGTATATTTCAACAATTTTTTTTAAATATTTGTCTTCTGTGATGCAATGAAGATTAGAAAAGAGTTTTTTTTATTCTAAAACAAAAGAGCTTGAAAATAAATATGTTTCAAAGTTTATACAAAACCTTTCGAAACCTTATTTTTAAATTACCTTTTAATTCAATCTTAAAATAAATTAATTAGTTTAATTTCCACTTTTTTAAATAGTCAATTTTTTTCTAGTCTGTGATTTTTTAATTCATAGAAATTTAGATAAATTTCCGGCTTTTTTTTAGCAAATACAAAATACCAGAAATAAAAGGCGGAAATTTATCTCAATGACAGGGGAAAAAAATTTCCCTTGAATTTATATACTTTTTCTGATAGGAAGAAGAAAATATATTTTTTTTAAATCACGAGATTAATATTTGAGTAAATGTTAAAATGTTTGTTAATTTAAGTTCAACAACATTAGACAAATCTCATCGGGATGCAGTGTGAGTCTTTAGATTTCAATTAAAATAAGCAACATGACTCGTTTGACGTTTAAATCGAGAAGGTTGTTTCATTTGCTCATTGACTTTCATGCATTGATAATGATTTTCATTTCTTCTTATTCGATAATTTCAAATGGTTCCTATAAATTCACGCGAATAATTATTCTTTAATTTTATAATTTAGAATTCAATTCACCTTTGGATTTGAATTAATTCAACACCCGATCTAATGATAAAATTAATTTTTGGCAATGTCGAAATAAATTTTTGTCTCTTAATTTCGCATGAACTGCTCTTGAATTTTTATTATTTATCGCGAATTCTTTTTCTCGCAATTTTTATATTCTCGTCACATGATGAAAAGTTATACCAGCGATATTATACAATTGGAAAAAAAACAAATAAATACCAGCAAATTTTGTAAGAAAAATTGTTTTTTACAAGAGTAAACAAACAAAAAATGAGTCATTTAAAGAATATTAATTTTAAAAATAAAATAATTTTTCATTAAT
Source organism: Leptopilina myrica (nomen nudum) (assembly GCA_032872475.1). Lineage (NCBI taxonomy): Eukaryota > Metazoa > Arthropoda > Insecta > Hymenoptera > Figitidae > Leptopilina > Leptopilina myrica (nomen nudum). Next base: position 29,711,447 of record CM065467.1, read on the forward strand.
TAATAAAAAAAAGTACAAAATAATTAAAATTAATTTTCGTTTCATTTTAATAATTTACTATTAAGAGATAAATTCATTTTTAAGGTTTTATTGCGAGTTTTATTAACTTATCGTTAATCATTTCTATTCTCTCTAATATTTCGATTAAAAATTGTCCAATTTTGATAGTTGATAAAAAATTCAATAATTTCGAACGTGTATTATTAAAAGTTGACCTTTTTTTCTCAATCGAAAATTTGCACACAAAGCAGATTGAATCACAGTTTATGAATTAAAACGATATTATTAGAGTTATTTAAATTCCTGACAAATAAAAATTCTTACCGACTTTGAAAGACGTTTTCCCTTTTTAAAAATCTGTAAACAATTCCGGAACCACGTCCTTCTTCCAAATTTGAACAATCCAAAGTCTTCTTCCTTGAATCCTGAAAAAAATCGTTCTCAATGTAAATATTAACGTTAAAGGAGAATCGAATATTTAATTTTCAATTTTTGTTATAAAAAGAAACTTGAATGTCCTTTTTCTGATCTTTGTATTTCCACACTTTATCAATCATCACTGTTGGGTAATTTTGACATTTCAACTTTAATTGACACAATGACATGTAAACTATTTATTCAAGAATTACTTTTTACGGAATCGATAAAAATTTTTTTTTTGTAGTACTAAAGAAAAAGAGTTTAAAGATCATTGACCCAGAGGATAAATAAATAAAGGCGAAGAAGAAAAATGAAATGAAAAACTATTTTAAAAAATTTCTGAATTTTCTTCACATAGCGAAGAAGAGAAAAGAAATAAAAATAAAGTTTAATTGTCGGAAATGAATTTGAAAAAAATAGAAAGTTTTTGATTTTAAAAATTTGATTCTAATGCCTTATTGTCTAGGTCAAGGATGTTGGAGAAAGATGCCAAGGTCAGACGAAAAGAATTATAATCAGTAAAAGTGATTGTAAAAATACATGTAGTTGGCGGAAATATTTGGAAATCTCTATTGGATGAAATAGATTTCGTAATTTTATTTCTCCTGAGAGCCATACTAGTTTATATATTAAATAAGTGAAAATAATAGAAAATTAATTCAAAAAAGTTGAGTTACGGGAATACCGCCTCGTGAGTAATTTGAATCAATTTTATTAATTCATATCTATTTATTATTATATACTGTAAGTTATGAGGTAATAAATTTTTTTTTTTGAAAGTGAATCTAGAGTCAATGACGCACGTGAGAAGTGCCGTTAAAAAATCATGTTATCCCAATGATCAGAATACAATTGTTCCTTTTGCGATTAAACTAGAAAAAATTACTTTATTATTAACCAATTTAAACGAACTGAGAAAAATTTAATTCTTGTTTAAATGTAATTTTTTTTAATTAACAAAATAGGTAAATTTAACAAATTAACAAATTTATTCTACGCTATGAAACTCAACGCATTATAATTAAATCAAAAATATAATTTAATTAATTTTTTTTCATTCTTCACGATTAAATACGACACCGATAAATTCTACGATTGAGAAAATATATTATTTCTGTTACTATAAAATAAATCTGAAGAATTTAATAACTTATGAAAATAATTGCAATTTTGCGACGAATCAATTAAAAATTATTAAATTCTTGACAAGAGTTTATTAAAATTTTGAATAATAATTTTAATTGTTAAGGTGACATTTCATAAAATTTTTAAAGATAATTGAATTTTTTGAGAAATTACTAAAACTTTTTCTAGAATTTTTTTAAAAAAGATTTTTTCTTTTATTTTTTTTTCTTCTTTCTTCAGAAGAATTTTGTTGTTTATGAAAATAATTAAATTCTTGCCAATAATTTAAATAAATATTCAAATTGTTATCGAAGGAAATTTAATTTCTTTCGTGGAAAATGATGAAAATTATATTGAAGATATTGCAATTTTTCAGAAGGAATTTTATCATTAAAGAGAATAATTAAATTCTTGTCAAGAATTTATTAAATTTTTTGGAAACATTTGAATTGTTTTGAAGGATTTTAATCAAATTTTCAAATATAATTGAATTCTTGGGAGAAATTTTACTAAAATTGTTTTAAATGTTGAATTAATTCTAGCAAAGAAATTATTATTAAAGTATAAAAATAATTTAATTTTTTCCCTTTAGTTTTATTAAAATGTTGGTTAAGAATTTAATTGTGTTAAAGAAAATTTAAAATTACTTCGAGATATTTAGTTAAAATTTGCATTAAAAATAACTGAATTTCTGTAATGATTTTTACTAAAACTCCAAAAAAATTGATTTTTTTGAACAATTTAAATTAATCGCTTATTATTTAAATAAAATTAAAATGAATTTAGTTAAAAAAAATTTTTTGCTTCATTTTAAATGATTTAATAAAAGAAACAGTAACAAGTAGTGTTAAAGAATATTTAATTATCACTTTTTTTATTATACTTTTAATTTCTTCTTTTATGTGTCTTAAATGTTTCGTCGATATTAAGATTCGAGATAAAATACTGCAGATCTTATTTTGTAAAGGGCTTTTCAACATTTCGCTTCCTTAATTTCTCTAGATAAAAAAAACCCGTTTTCTCATTTCTCATCCCTTAAAACATAATGTATTGAATAAAGAAAAGGCTATTGACTCCCTAACCGGTTTTTTGCAGCTAATTTCAGACAGACTAATGGAAACTAATTTTTTGGTGCATTCCTTTTATAAATATTATTATACATTCGATTTCTATTTCCTGGCAATATTTTCTCTCACAATTTTTGTATTTTTATTTTCTTCTTTTTTTGCAAGAGCATTGTACTTTATTGTGCAGAATAATATTAAATTCAGAAATAGGAATAAAATGTAAATTTTGGAAGTTTTAGTCCGTTAGTCAAGATAACGGGAAAATATTTTTTTCTAGGGTTCATTTTTTTTTTAAATTGAGGAAAACGTAAATATAAAAGATCTAGAGGTGTAAATCATTTTTTTTTAAAGAATGTGATTTTTATTTGACTTCAAAAAAATTGAGTTATGTATTAAGTTCGTTTTGGGGATAAATTTTTCGTTTGGTAAATGAAATAGTCGAAGTAATGAATTACCTTGTAATGAAGCCGAAAATTGCGATGAATTTTTTTTTCCCCGAAACTAGAGGAATTCTTCATTCGAATAAAATTTGATGGTAATGTAATAAATTATAAAATTTTTAATCGAGATTATGGAGAGGGAATTGCGGATTTCCCCTTCCGAATCATCAACAGTGTGATGTGAAGACAGGTGCCGTGAGTGGGTTTTCGAGGCATTCTGTTTTGTCGCTCGTTAAACGTGCTTTCAAATAGACACCCGTGAACTTCGTCAAGAAGGAGTTGCAGCAAAAATTTTTTCCAAAACTCGAATGACTTGACACACTGTCAGCAATTCATTTATCGCTCGTCATATAATTCACGTGGAACGTTCTAAAAGAAAAAGAAAATAAATTTCAATCATTTGAAATCAATTTTTCCTTTTGGAGAAAAAAGTTTCGTTACTTGTGTTTTTGTTTTTTCATTTGAAAAAATAATTCTTCGCTTAAAGAAGAAGAAAAACCCGAACGTCTAAAAATGGGGACGTTCGGGAAAATATTAATTTTGAAAAACCTCATCATCACTATCATTGTTTTGACTGAAGGAAAAACTGTTGATATACTGACGTCCGCCGGTTTACCATCATCACTTGAAGACGAAGAGATCCTCCGCATCCTCGGACAAAATAAATCACAAGCATTCTCGGAGAATTTCACATTTGTTGAACTCGTTGGTAGTCTGAGAAATCACACGGAAATAATTCAGGATAATCTGTGGACAACAAATGATATTTATAAAACAAATCCTTATTATGGTGAGTTGCTTTTTCAGTAGATAAAACTAATGAGAGTTTTTTTTATTCTAATTCTAGAAATTAAAACTTATATCTGACATTTATATTTTACTTTTAGGGAAAAAAATTACAATAATTTGCTAATCAATTTCGTCATTGCAGAATTAAAATTTAAATCATTTTTCTAAAATAGTTACTTGAAAGTCGTTCACCTTTCCATCAAGGATTCTGCACAAAATATTTTTCAAATTTCGCAATAATTAACATTCTTAACTCGATTTGAATTCATCATCCTTGCATTCTTTTTCTGTTCGAACACAACAAAAAAAATAGGAAAACTTATTCTCTTTTGTTTCTATTTCCGAAACAAAAAGAAAATTTTTTTTTTTTGCAAATCAAATGATTTGTGAATCAAAATTGAAATTCAAGATTCGTTTTATGATAACTACAACTATTTGTGAAAATCTCGTTTGCTTTTTTTTGATGATGTCATGGAACAATTTGTCACGAATAAACGCAGTTTACATTTAAAGAGTGCAAAACTTATTTAACATTACCAAGTAGTTTCAGTCAAGCGTAAAATTTCTCGTGTATAAATATTTTGTTTTTTTTCTTTCTTTCTTTCTTTCTATTTCACAAGAGCGAAAATAGTTCCACTATTTTGAGAGACTAAAAAAAATGATAAGAGACAAAAATTTTCGGTGAATAAATATTTTGATAGAGGGAAAAAAATAAAGTTCTGAAAAATTTAATTGAATGAAAATAAAGAAATTCATTGAAATTTACATCGTCTCGTGGAGCGACATTGACCTTCAATTTATCAGTCGAACAAATTTTAATGTGAACATATTGACATTAGTTATGTCCACAATTCACATCTTCTTCAAATAGGAAGCTGTGGAACTATTATAATTTTCTAATGCAAGTTCCTGGACTATTTTATTGACGCTTCAATTAACACAAACTAAAGCGCAATATTTTAAATATTCATTCAATTTTTCCATTATTAGAAAACATTAAATTTACATTCAACATTTTTTTAATGATAATTTCTAAAATTAAAATAGTAAGAAAGAAATATTTTTTTCAAAAATCTATTTATGACTAAAAGAAAAATATTTTCGCTGTGCATTCTCATAGAAATGTTTTAATAAATTTATTTAAATTAAAAATAATTTAATTAATTGATTTAGTTTAAAAATAATTTAATTAATTAATTTAATTTTAATAAATTAATTTAAATAATTTTTTCTTCGATTGTTTTTATAAAACAGATGCTTTTTTATTCATTGTTACCTGACGATGATCATCATCAATTATCTTGTCAGAGTAAATTTACTAACGAAGGTTAATCTTTCAAAACACTTTCAATTAGATTTCGAAAACTTTCTATATAATGTAAATTGTATTTTTTTTTATAAATTTCACAGACAAGAGTGAAAAATAAAATAATTCGTCGTCAGAAAATGACAATTATCAAAAAAGTACTGTTATTTATGTTATAAAAGGTCAGCTTTACATTTTATGCGTTAAAAATTACTCAACTTTGTGAAAAAAAACTGAAGGTTGACAACTCCCTGGGAATGAAGATTCATTCCTTCTATTATTATCATCGATTTTAACAATTAATAATTGCTATCAATTATTAATTTATAATTTCTTTTTTGTTCCAAACATTTTTTTTCAATAAAAATTGTTAATATGTTGAAAGTAAAAGTAAAATAAAAAAACGCCCAGCTAATTATTTTTTCCCGTAATAAGAGAATTTGGTTTTTTTCAACACGCGGGAAAAAAAGGAAATCACTGCTTTTTTACTTTCAATTTCTTAACTGTCAATTAACACTGCATCAAAATTACACTATTGCCACATGAAAAATTTCTTTAACTAATAGAGAGCTTTCCGAGAAAAAAAAGGGGAAAAAAAGTATTTCTCGTTAATGTAACTTTTACATAATTTCAAATCATCTCTTGGTAATATTTTTCGTCACTAGGTACAAAGTATCAGTTTTTATTTGTAATGTTTCTTTTTTTCATCTAAAATCGAATACAAGAACAAAGATGCAAATCTTATAAATACGATTAAAAAAAAGCGGGGAAACCAGAAGTTTATTTTTGCTGCGAAGTCTGAATTCATTCTGATTATGCAAATTTCGATATTGGGGGACTGCAACAAATTTAGACCTTGACGAGAGATTTAATCAAAAAAATCTTTTTTCTATAAGCGAGAATTTTAAATTTCGAAAAAATTAAATTATTATTTTTAAAAACAGATAATTTTAGTTATTGAAAAAAATTGAAATTCTAATTATTTAAAAATAAATTTGTTAATAATTACAAATGTTTAAAAACAGATTTATTAATAACTATAATTAATTATAATTAATTTGAAAAAATTATTATTAATTACAATTTAAATTATTTTGTAAAATTGAAAATTACAATTTAAAAAAAATTGTAATGTATATAAAATATTAAAATTAGAAGTAGAAAATTTCTAACTGAAAATCAAGACTTTGATTTAAAATTCTCTTTTTTTTGCAAGCGAAATTGTAATTTCAAAAATTTCGAAACTGTTTCATAAAGTTTCTATTATTTCCAGGTCGATAAAGAGAAACGAAATTGGAATCCAATTAAAATTTCGCAAACTACACATGTTCATTCAAACGATATTGCAAGAGCAATTGACATTTGAACTGAACTTTTTTTTCTCACGTATTTTTTTGAATTTTATTTCAATTTTTTAAGTTTAAAACAAGAAGAATATTTGAAAAAATAGTCCAATTTTTAAAGAAATATAAATTTTACGAGAATAGATAAAAAATAGTATTTTATTTTATTTTTTCTCAAAACTTAGCTATGACATCAATAGATTCAGTAATAAAAATACCGATAAATTTTTTTTTACACTTCGTAGCCCTGTAAAGGCAAATAAATCACGTGGTGAAGTTTATTATAACTTTTTTACCTCGTTTTGAAAAAGTGCAAAAAAAGCAAAACATTGAAATGATAATAACATTGTAAGAGAAATTGTGAAATTGAGAAAATTTTATTTTTAATTTCAGTGATTAAATAAGAAGGTCTGTTTTTAATGCAGAATATAAATATTTTCTGTAAAAATTAATTTAACACGTAAAACTGGATTTAACTAATAAAATTAATTTTAATGAATAAAATTTGATTCAACTTATAAAATTCAGTTTAATAAATAAAATTTGATTCAAGTAATAAAATTCAATTTAACTAATAAAATTTAGTAAAAAAAATTCTTTAAAAAAAATAGAATTTAAAAAAAATGTTACCAATGAGATAATTTTGAGGAAACAAGAATTACGAATTCAAGAGGAACTGAAGTTATTTTAAAAAAAAACCCACGTTGAAATTAAGTATATGCAAATATTTCCTTTTTTTGCAGATGATTTTAGCGAGGAGATTGATCAAGAGGCACGAAGATTATTGCAAATTCTCCCAGCCTTTGATCCTGGTGCTGGTCATGTCAGTTCTGAATGCAAAAGACAATCGGACATTTTTCACAGGGAATTAAGCAAATTTAGTCTCTGGGCTCTCAAGAGTGAGTAATGACATTTATAATTGAAATTAATTTTTTTACCCCATGCGTTATTTATAAATCGTGTCTACTAAAAATAATCTTTCCCCTATGAATTAATTTATAGTGTTAACTAATAATTTTTTCCCCATGAATTAAACTAATAATAATTCTTTCCCATGAATTAAAACTGATAATAATGTTTTCCCTATGAATTAATTTATAAACAGTGTCAATTAATAATAATAATTAAAAATATATTGCAAAATGGAAGAAGAAAAAAATTTCCCAAAGATCACGTGTCAAGAATATTCTCAAGTCTCGTAATTACTAGATCAGAATGAATATTATATCTTCACGCTAATGATTACTCGTTAGACACTGACCTTGGGAAAATTTCAGAAAATTTCGAATGACAAATTAAATTACCTTTCGCAAAAAATATTGTGTTGTGTGTATTTTTACGTAAACAAAATTTCCATCAATGTTTGAAGATGATTGCCATTTATTTGCCAACAAAAAAAAAGAAGACACCCATTGCTTCAGATCGTCGGCTCCTTCTCTCGACGATTTCTCCTTGTCTCGAAATTATTTCAAGAGTTGACAAAAAAATTATTCTCCTGCAATAAATAAATATTTGTGTTAACATTTTTTCTTTATTTAAACATCAGAAAAAACGAAATCAATAATATTTTTTTCGAATTATTTTGTTTTCTGTTTTTTCTTTCAAGTGTATGATGCAACTGCAAAAATGCCATCGGGACTTTTGAATGGAAACGTAAATCAATTCGGTGATTTTGATGAATGCATTGGAATTGAAGGAAGCGAGGGAATTCGAGGACAATATTGCCTAGCTTATTTGCAACTTGATTTCGATCAATCGCGTCCTGATCTCAAATATCTTCATCGACTTCTTCATTCACATTATGCTTTTAGAAGTAATTTTTCCGACGTAAGTACGTACATGAAATAGAATTAGATTTTAGAAAACATATTCTTTATTACTGAGAATATAATTTTGAAGCAGATAAATAATAAACCAAAGTTTTATAAATTAGCAGTAGAATTAAAATTAAAACGAATAGAAAAGAATTTTCCAACTTGAAGGAAAAAAAGAAACGGTAAAATAAATACAGAAGCGGAGAAAAATATATTTAACGATTAATGTTTCGTGTGTTGAGATTAAAAGATTCCATAATCGGTAGCATAACAAGTTAAAGTTTCAAGAACAAATGCAAGTACGCAAATGAATTTTCAATGAAGAGACAAAAGATTCTTTTTGCTTGCGTGTATAACCGTGTCGAGAGGAATGCACTTAGAATATAAAATGAAATAGTCACTGTCATGAGGAATAAAGGAAAACGCTAATAACAAGATTCCAGAAGTATGCAAAACAAGCGTTCAAATAAACAAGAAGCTAAAATAAAATTATCATAAAGTTATTTTTAATTATAATAATCAACAAGAGAGAGAGAGAGAGAGAGAATTAAAGTCCCTCTTTTCTCTTATTAGCAAAAGTCTCCATTTTAATTTTGATTCATTAAATATAAATTTTTTATTCATTCTTAACTTCTAATCTAAAGTATGAACTTATTTAAATTTTTGAAGAATAATTTTCTTCTCAAGTATTCTAATAGAAATTTTCCTTTTTTAATAACTAAATCGAAAATTCTTTATTACACTGAATAATCGAATTTGTAATTGAAATTTCAATTTCCCTTTCGATTTAATTTGAATAAATCCAGAAGTCAGGGGATTTGATGAATGAAAAAGTGATAATTTGAAGTGGAGAAGAAAATTTAAAATTGTTTTCTTTAATCGTTTCGTAATTGCAGCCAGGACATCGGGTACCTCGTTTTAGTACGATAAATTGGGCGATATGTACGCCAGCGGCGTGTTCACCTCACGATGTTGAATCATCTCTACGACACGCAGTTACAAATTATGCATCGCAAACTGGCTTCAAGATTTCTGTTAAAGTCGAGCGAGAAATGTGCCAGGTTCAACGAACCGAATCCTACACAAGGGAAACTATTACCGTGGGGTGATTTTTCTGAATTTTTCATTTACTTTTCAAAAAAATAATCTTCAATTAATAAGTAAACTAATTAAATAAATTATTTGTTATATATTCTGCGAGTTATAAAATTCTGTCTTTCAGAAAATTTTAGAAATACTTCTTTATCGAATAATAATACGATCGAAAATTTTGAATAAATTAACAAAGTTGTAAAAATTAAAATTTTAACTGACGCAATTTTTTTTCTTTCTCAGACTCTTCTTCCTTGGAATTGTCATGTTTTCGATTATGGCAGGAGTTTGCGATCTCTATGATATTCCAACGAATAACATTGTTCAAGCATTTTCGTTGAGTCGGAATTTGAAGAAACTCATCTCGACTAATCGATCGGTTGATGATATTGGAACTCTTCATGGAGTTCGATTTCTAAATGCATTGATGTTGATTGTTGCTCACAAAAGTATGGCTCTCTTTTTCAATCCCTATGCAAATAGAACAGAAATGTCAGAGGTGGGAATTTTATTTGACTCATTTTGTTTATATTTATATTTTGTTTATATTTATATTTTGTTTATATTCATATTTTGTTTATATTTATATTTTCTGTAAAAAAAATGTTTATGACTAATGAAATAATCAATTAGTATCTAGGAAAACCGTGGACCGTTTTGGGACGTGCTGCAAGTCTTTACACGGATCCTTTTATAATGATTTCTGGACTCTTGACAAGTTATTCATTCGTCGGAAGATTGAACCGAAATGGAAAATTGAATATTTCTAATGAATATATTTCAAGATTAATGAGGTAAATAAATTAAAACTTTGAATTCAAAGAGTTTTTCGAAATTGAAATTGTATTGAATAAAATTTTTACCTTGTACGATTGTTCTTGAAATTGAGATAATGAAAATATGTTTTCTCTAAATTTCAGATTGGTCCCAACTCTCGGCGCTCTTATTTTATTTTGCACGTATATAATGCCATTTATTGGATCGGGACCACAGTGGAATTTGGTTGTCACCCATCATGCGGATATCTGCAAAAAAACCTGGTGGAGAAATTTTCTCTTTATTCACAACTACTTTGGCTTTGAAAATATGGTAATTACACACCTAAATTTTTATATTCTTTTTTTTTACAAATAATGTTGCAATAAAAAAAGAAAAAAAATTTGTGTACTACTTTTTTAATTGAAATAAAAAATTTTTTCTTCTTCTAGTGTCTTACGCATACACATCACTTGGGAATTGACACTCAACTATTCGCAATATCGCCAATATTTATTATTCTACTTTATAAGAAACCAAAAATTGGAGCTGTCATCCTAACTGGAATCGCTGTTTTTTCGACATTTTTGCGATATTACATTACTTATTTCAGAAGATTGAATAATTATGTATTTTTCGGAACGTCGTGAGTGTTTTCTTTTTATTTTCGTAATTAAATTTGAATTTTGAATTTGAATCAAAATTTTAATTTTCAATCTAAATTTTGATTCTGAATCATAATTTTAATTTCCAGTCAAAATACTACTTTTCAATCGTTATTTTAATTTTAAGTAGAAATATTACTTTTCAATATAATTTTAATTCTCAATTAAAATAGAATAAAATTAATATCTTGCTCAATAATTTTTTCTTTTCAGAATTCGACAACTATTTGATACCGCAAATTTTTCGTATATTCTCCCATCGCACAGACTGACAGTTTATATAATTGGAATCTTCCTTGGTTATTTACTCAGAAATTATCCCAAAGGCTTCAAATTAAATCAGGTTGAAAGAAATTATTTTTGTTTATAATGAAAAATTTATAGCGCGTTATTTAATTAGTAGGATATTTTTTACATTCTCATAAAAGAAAATTGAGAATGTCTTGTTTTAAATCCAAAGAATAGTTTTTCTGGTATAAATTTAACAGAAAATGTATATTAATGTTAATGTTGTTGTTAATTAATTTTAATAATTTTAATAATTAAAAATAATAGGAAAAATGATTTTCTTCTAGAAATTTACTTACGTCGGATGGACTTTAAGTAGCTTATTATGCCTGGCAGCTTTCGTTGGTCCGGCACCAATGGGGGCCATCGATTATATTTACAATCCCGTGCATGCTGCGACTTACAATGCATTTGCTCCAATTGGATGGTGTGCTCTCTTTGGATGGTTGGCCTTTGTATCGCACACTGGAAATACAAACAGTGAGTTAATTAAATCAAGGCTAAATGACAAATCGAAAAATAAATAAAGTTAATAATTTCTTAACTGTTTACAACTATTATAATTATTTATTCATTTATTGCAAAGTAAATGAACAATAATATCGACTGAAAAATAAATTTTTCCACACTTATCTTTCAGGCTGGATCAGTAAATTATTTTCCTGGAAGGGATTTTTAATAACAACTCGATTAAGTTATGCGATTTACTTGACGCAATTTCCAGTTTTCTTTTTCAATGTCGGTCAAACGAGGACTGCCGAAAATTATGGTTTCTTCAGAATGATCGTCAGTATTTGTCCATGACAATAATTTTCCATATCAAGGTATAAAAACCAAAATCCCCGAAATAATTAATAAATATCAATTTTTCTTTTAGTTCAATTTCAAGGAATTATTCTGGATAGTTTTCACTGCGGCGATTCTGACCCTTTTCTTCGACATGCCATTCCAAAATATCAAGACAATTCTCCTGAAGAAGCCGAAATCGTCAGAAACTGAAAAATCCTCCAAAGTCGAATAATTGTTTTATTCTGAAAAGAGTCGGTTTGTTTTAGAATTCTCCCCCCAACAAACACAAAGGGACAGAAATTTTCTGAATTTTTTAAAAACCTGACGCTTCAGCTGTGCATTTTATTATTTTTATATCGAAACAAAAAAACAGAAAAAGGAAAATAAAATTAGTTGTTAATTATAGAATTAAAAAAAAATGAGAATTCAAAATGATATTTTGAATTCAAGGTTCACGTTTTGTAAATAGTCTCCTCCATGACTCAGATGTCTGGAATTAGGGAAGTGCAAATGCTTGCCTTCATATACAATGTATATGACAGCTAAGATTAATTTATATTCTTTTATCGCTCAATTTGTTTTTTTTTATAAACTCCCTGTAAATATTATATAAGTAAGGTGCGCATTATTTCTAAGAAAGTAAAAGTAATTTTACATCCTATTTGTAAGAAATATTTTTAACAACAGTGAATCGATATTTTTAAACAATTCAAAATACTTTGTACAAATTTCAACTCTTGAATTGTTTCAAAAAGAATTCGAAATTATAATAAAAAGAAGACGAAAATGTGTGTATTTTTGAAATTGTAAATTAAACCCACCTGGAAATTAAAAAATAATAGTGAAATTTAGTAATTTGAATGTAAAAAGGTTTAAAAAGAGAAATGAATAAATAAAGAATAGAGAAATAAATAAAGGAGAAGAATAAATAAAGGAGAAGAATAAATAAAGGAGAAGACTAAATAAAATAGAAGACTAAATGAAAGTTAATAAAATTGAAGACTAGATAAAAAAATAAAGAAAATAAATAAAAGAAAAAGTTAACAAAAGAATTGTTCGTGAAATTAAAAAATTTCACCATCAAAGAAATTTTCTTCTTTTACTTCTTTATTGTAGGAAAATTCGACAACAATACAGAGTAAATTTAAATACACAAACTTATTCGACTGAATTCGTTTATCACAAGAGAATTTAATGTATTCTCTGAAAATTCTTTTACACGTGAAACTTAATCTAAGCGTATTTAAATGAATGATTTCGATTTATTATTAAAAATCATTCAACTTAGAAAAGAAAAGAATTATTTTCCATTATACTAAAATAATATTTCTATTAGTCTTTTAAAATTTTCCTTTTCCTTTTTTCTAAAAAATCTTAAACGAAATTTAATTACTTAATTACACGTATTTCCAAACTTATTAAAATTTTTTTTTTTTTTATAAACAATCAACACCAGTATTATGAGAAAATTACATAATTATTTAAAATAGAACATTAAAGGTCATAAATATTAAATGACGTCGGTAACTTGAGAAAATGTTCTATAAAATTAAGAGCTTTATGTAAAACTATTTATTTTAATTATCGATCGGATAATTGTCACTGAATTTGTAAACGAAATTTTTATTATTTTTACTGGTAATATTAATATTAATATTAATATTATTAATATTACTGTTAATATTATTAATATTACTGTTAATGTTTCTTAATAGGAACAATTTTTTTTTAATTCTTTGGAATTTAAGTAAGAAACATAAAAATTTCGTTTAAAACTTCAAACACGAATAATCCGAAGTAGAATAAAATTTATCGTATCTTAAAATGCATTTGAAGATTACACAACATTAATCTCCAGTTATTAATTAAATACCATCGTAAATATCGATTTCTACTAATTATTAATGATTTCATCTTTACCATTAATTTACTTAAGTGCTTTAAATGTACAATCAAACACTAATTGCCCGAATTTTTCTCCACTCAAAAATGAAAATTTTTATTGAATCGAATTCAGTTAAAGTAATTTTTAGTAAATTTTTTTATTATTGAAAGTAATTTTTAGTAGAACTTTTTAGTATTGAAAATAATTTTTAGTAAAACATTTTAGTACCTTAAGAAATTCTTTAACATTTCTTTTTATAAAACAGTTCAATAATTCAAGAAGGTTTTTAATTTAATTATAATTTTTTCTTTCGTGTAATTAAAGTTTGATTGTATGTTCAAAAAACTACAAGTTAAGCGCGCAGCGATGCATTAATCTTACCTGCAAAATGGACGTTACAAATAAACGTAATTTTTTTTCTTTTCGAATTTGTCAATTGACTAGTTATTAAAATAAAAAATATATTCTACTAGATTCAATTCGACGTATCAACTCTAGTTGATAGGACTCTAAATATTTATATATATATATATTTGTAGTCATATTATTTCGCAGTTAGATTTTTGTTCCTTTTTGTTATTTTTTGTATTGTAAATATAAAATACGCGCGCAGTAGAAAGAAAATCTCATACCTTCTTTGCAAAATAAATTTTAAAATAAATATTTTTCACTCTAAGAAAAATCACGATTCGGCAGAAGAATTGGAGCCACGAGAGACCAGTTGTAAATTGCCAGACACAGCCAGGAGGAAATTATTTTCACCCACATGGAAGCGGTGTTTGAATTCAAAGTCTCCAGTGATGAGTTGGGCCTTTAAATAAATAGTTTATTTACACAAATGTTTCGTTTAAAATTATTAAATATATATAAAAACATATTTTTTTGTAAAATCGTTTTCGATTTTTTTTTAGAAGAAAGGAAAAATACATACTTGTACCAATTTGTGAGAGTCATCATCACGTACAAAGTAGCCAAGGCAAACATGAGATGGAAGAAACTCCAATTGTAAGCGATTGTGTCCTCTTCATTGTCCCAGACTTTAGCCTCATTGCCTTCGACATCGCCATTACGACCTTCTACTGAAACATAATCTAAATACATTGGAAAACAGGGAGAAAATAACTAAACATTCAGAAAAGCAATTAAAGTAAAAATAAAGAATAAAGAAATCACTAGTAGAGAAAACGAGATTACTCGAAACAAAATACAAAAAAAAGCAGTCAACTTACGAAAAAAGATAAAATTATCAACGATTCCACATCCAAATAAATAAAACAAAAAATGCGCTATGAAAAAATTTCTTCTAAGAAACAATGAAAGCAGGCACACTAGTTTCTAAAACCGGGACTAAATGAGGGAGGTGAAATAAATTTTCTATATATATGTGTGTGTAAAAATTAACGAAAAAAATTCTAAAAATGAAGAGAATCGTGATTTAATGATTATGTGTGCGTACCTTCATTGCCAATAAGCGATGAATCCTTGTTCTGGACTGTATGGAAAAAGTCTGGTTTAGTCGACAAAAAAGAATAAATATGAAAAATACACTTTTTTTTATCATTGTGACAGAAAAAATAAAAAATGGAGACTTTAGTTAAACATAGGAAACACTCCAAACACAAAAATCAAATAATAATAATTCAGAAGAATGAAAATAAAATAAACTCGAAGCCTTATTTAAAGAAAAAAGGGAATAATTAAATATTTACCAGCTCCATTATCCTTGGCGAGGACAGTGTCAGACATTGTTATTTTCGATGCTTTCGAAGCAGTACGCAGAGAACTGTAGAGTACACAACTGAACCAAATTATAAGACCAATCACACTTTCCTTATCGAATGCAACTTTATTTTGAGTTGAAATATCATTGCTGTTTATTATTCCAAACATTCCTGGATTGCACTGGTCATCTACGAGAAGAAGATAAATGAAAATTTATTACGAAATAATTTTTTAATTTACGTAATAATAAATAAAACAGTTTTTTTGGGCGTAATATATTTTAACTAATAATGAAATTAAATTTTAAAAATACAGTAATTAAATCTAGTTAGTCAAGTTCGATTTATTGGAGAATTTTACCTGGACTGTTTGAAACTCCGCTCCAAGTCAAGTAGATAACGTATAAAGTGACTACGGACGATTGTAACAGGCCAGAGCGAGGCTGATTTTCCTGAACACTTGGTAGAATTGAAACACAGCTTGTGATAAAGCAGAGAATCAAATTAAAGGAGATGAAGAATTTGTGAAGAGCGCAGGCATTCGGCTGAAAGAATATTAGAAATTAGAATATAAAATATTAGAAAAATGAAATAAATTATTAATTTTAAAAAATATCTGTAATGGAAGAATTAGTGAAAGAATTAATTTAAAATCATACCAAAGTGAAGTACACGAAAAGTAGAACGATTCCCGTGATTGAAAGTGCATAATTCAAGAATGTAGCACCAAGTAGAGCAGCATACCTGAGAATAAATAATAGTCAATAAAATTTTCGATACTTTTCTTTTTCTCTCCAATTTTTTTCTTTTTTACGATATTTTTAAGTTATTATTATAACTTTTGTTAGTTTGATACTTTGTTGTCTTTTTACTATTTTAACGTCTTTTTTCGAAATTTTTCTTCGTTTACAATTATTTTTCTAAAACTTCTTCCTTACCAGCCTTTTGACTCAGTCTCTTCGTAATTTCCCACCCAAGCGTCAGCCCAATTGTGAGCGAAATCAACAATTAAAATTAATTGTATCATAATAAAGAGAAATCCGCCCATCATTCCAAAATACATCCAGGTTGTACCGAATGAACCTTCGCGAATGAAGAAGGCACCAATTATTCCTCCAATCACCAGAAGGTACTTGATGGCCCAAAAGCTGGAAATAAAAAAAATGAGCAATTTTCCATATTGTTGAAGAATAATTTTTTTTAAAGAGAATACAAACCCATTTTGAATGGGTGCTCGTGGATCCTTTGAACTGCGAACTCGAAGCATAATCGCCGACATAAGAAAGAAGAATAGTGTGATAATGAAACATATTCTATAGACTGCTAAATATCCAATAGCGGATTGACAATCGACGGTGAATTTCGAAGGTACGTAACTTGAACTATTGGCGCAGAACGGTACCTGAGAAGAAATTATTCTAGATGAATTTTATTTTATAAATTTCTAAATATTTGAATTCTTTTGACGAATTTTTAAATATTTGAATTCTTTTGACGAATTTGGTTTTATAAATTTCTAAATATTTGAATTCTTTTGACGAATTTTATTTTATGAATTTCTAAATATTTGAATTCCTTTGACGAATTTTATTTTATGAATTTCTAAATATTTGCATTCTTTTGACGAATTTTATTTTATGAATTTTTAAATATTTGAATTCTTTTAACGAATTATGTTTTATAAATTTCTAAATATTTGAATTCTTTTGACGAATTTTATTTTATAAATTTCTAAATATTTGAATTCTTTTGACGAATTTTATTTTATGAATTTCTAAATATTTGAATTCTTTTGACGAATTTTATTTTATGAATTTCTAAATATTTGCATTCTTTTGACGAATTTTATTTTATAAATTTCTAAATATTTGAATTCTTTTGACGAATTCTAATTTATAAATTTCTAAATATTTGAATTCTTTTGACGAATTTTAATAACATTTTTAAGAATAAATACATTTTTCAAGCAATTCGATTAAAATTGTATTAAAAATAATTGAAATTCTACGATAATTTGGATTATTTATATAAAAATAATTGAATCTCGAAAAAGAATTTTTATTTACGAAAATAATTAAAACCCAGTATAGATTTTATTACTTTCGAAAATAATTGAATTTACTATTAAGATTTCTATTAATTTTACAATTAGAATTTCTATTAATTTTACTATTAAGATTTCTATTAAAATTACAATTTAAGTAATAACTTGAGAGCTTTCTGCTTGAAACTATAACTTTATAAAGATAAAAATATTTATCATTATAAAGAAATTTAGTAGTTTGAAATTATATTTTTTGTCACTTTAATCAAAATTGCTGTTTCAATTACATTGATAAGATAAAAACTAAAAAAAAGTTCATTACCTTCTGGAGTAAATCTTGAAGACTCGGGGCCAACGTAATACAAGCTGCAATTGTTCCAAGCATTAACATTAAAGCGTACATTATTCTTGTACTCGTGCTATTTCGGCACGATGGACATTGCGAGCAGCAAAAGCTGCAAGCCGTGCTTCCGCACAAGCACGCGAGCTGTAATTAAACACATAATTAATAAAATTCCATATAAAAGAAAGTATCCATATTCTCAATGGCATAATTTTCAAAGACATATGTCAAAAAATTAAAAAAAAAATTAAAATAGCCTTTTTTAAATTGAAGAAAACATTCGAAGAAGAGATAATATTTTAATCCACTTATTTAGTGGATAAAAATAGAACGTGACAAAGGTAAACATTATTGATTCTTCTAACTCTTAGTACGGGTCATGAAACGCAATATCGTGAAATAATATGACAAAGAACTTTTACCTGTGCGGTAGAACAAATGAGACCCATTTTTGATTGTTTATTATCCTTGATTAAAGTGTTTCACCGAATCTGTAGGGAATTATTCAAGTGAAATCACTCCTGACTTTAGAAATATTCGCTTTATTATTGAATTATTCGTATTTTAATTAGAACGCGAAATGATCTACACTACCACAACAATGATAATATGGAAACAGCTGATTACTGATTTCAGTGTTAACAATTTTAGAAAAACAAAAATAGTGGCGCGCGCACGTTTTACTACGGTAATCAAAACAAGTCAAAATAACAATACTTGTTGACATTTCATTACATTATTAATTAGCCTATTAGTACCGTGTGTCAATTTCTATTTCAATTAAATTTTTTTGCATTATTTTCATTATTGTTTATATCGTTTATATTTATAAACATAAGAGCGATTACTATTTCAAATAAACTTTTACGTTTCGCGCAATTTTGGGACCAATCAGGAAAGATTGTTCAGACATGCGCATTTCCGCTTTATCCCAGGTGGTGCCAACATTCAAGTGACAAAAAGGCGGAGAGCGGACAAATTGTTAAATTTAAAGTGTACCTTACCTACAGTATTTGCAAAAATATTATCATCAAATTTACAAGTGTTTATTGAATACCAATGAAATTAAACTTTTGTTTGAATTTCATTTCTTTAGTGTACAGTACTTGCAAATGTGAAATAACGGGTAATTATAAAAATATATTCTTTTTTCTTCCTGCCCTTTAGGCCTTTAGTTTTTCGCAACCTAACCTCAAAATAAGAACGCACATTCTTGTCTTCTAAGCACTTGAAAGATTCGAATAATAAACATTTTTTAAAAACTATTTATAGAAATGATGAAATCTATAACGTTTCTTTTTTTTCATATGATTCATATAATCATCTTATAACTGTATATTATTGTTGAAGAATTATATTGAATAATTGATTATACTTTAACATTGTGTGGTTGGAGAGGAAAGAAAATAAGATTATCGTGTGCAGTAGAAAAAATAATAATTATATACGTTATATAGATATATAGTTGTGTATAAAAAAGACCGATAATTTGAATGTAAAGAATTATTACGTAATATAGTAAGGATATTGATGACAAAAATAATCACCATTTTTTATTGAAATTTGACAGAACCGGCCGTATGTGTATAGTGAGAGCCGAAAATAAATTTTGATGATCTAATGTATTTTATCGACAAAACGCGGTGCGGAAACAAGTCGTTCTTCAACGTGTCTGATAGTTCAGTCGATTTCCAGTGTTCAAAGCGATAGTAAGTAAAATATTCTCTCTACGAGCAATTTAATAATTAAAAAACTTGTCTGAATGTGACTTTTGATTCAAGGTGAAGTTAATAAAATTCGTCTCTCACGAGAGGTTATAACATTTTTTTTTCATCTCCGAATATAGAAAAACTTGTTAAAAATTTACTCCAGCTGTCAATTATTTTTTTTGTTGTTGCTGTTTTTAGTATTATTTCTTTTAAATTTTATACATTTGTTAAAAAATAGAAATTAAAATTTTATCTGGTGGACTTTAATTTTGTTATTTTTAACACTATAGTTATACTTTGGAGATGGAAATTTATCTGTCTTTTATTATTTTTTATCAACAAAGAAATGTTTTTGAAAAAAAACAGTTTTTAAAAGGTCAACAACTTTCGTTATTTTCGAATTTTAGTAATTAATTTTCAAAATAATTGTAATATTTTAATGATTAATTTTTAGTTGTAAATTTAATATGTAATGCAACAAGTTTACTGGAATAATTATTTAATACTCGTTTATCACGAATGAAAAATTGATTCTTCTGGTAAATATGCAATAAATGAGAAAAATATTCCACTTCTGGAAAAATCAATTAGTCAATTGAAAATTCAAGGATGTAATTGCATTTATTGAATGTCAACCTTGATTAAAGTTTTAACTTTAGAAATATACTCGATGCATTATTGATTTTCGAGTAATCAGCAATATTTTTAAATAGAAATTTTTTCATATTGAGTAATTATAATTTATCCTTAGTATTAATTTTTCTTTTTACTTTTAAAACTTAAAGAAAGAAATTATTCCTTTTTTTGCAAAAATTGTATTTAATTTTATTTTTACTTAAACATTTTTCAAAAGGAATTTTTTTCTTTTTTGACAAAATCATAAGGAATAACGAATATTAAATAAATTTTTAATTCTTTTTTCAGAGAGTAATGAAATCGTAGAGGGGAAAAGGGGAAAAAATTTAATCTACGCGTTTTAATTGCGAAAATCCGGAAAAAATGGATAGACAGGAAGAAGAAGAGAATAAACTTAGTAATTGGCCCTACATGAGTTTATCATCACTTTCCACATCATTTATGCTAAAATTGGGAACTGTGGGAATTATTTGGGGCTGGGGTTACATGAATTTGAGTCTTGCTTGGCTCATTGGACCAGTTGTATTATCCGTTTGGCGAACAGAACGAAAAAAGGATCATGAATTAAAGAGACTTATGGCTCAAGCAACTGCCCTTAGCAAGGAAAAGGATATCATTGCAAGTCGAATGGATGAACTTCCTTCTTGGGTCTATTTTCCCGATTTTGATCGCGCCGAATGGTTGAATAAAGTAATTATTCATTTTAATTCGTAGACTTTTAATTTCATTCTAATTCATAAAAAATTATGAATTCATTTATCTATTTTATTAACTTTTCAAAGAATTTAAATAAAACTAATAATTTTTAGTGTGAATTAAAATATCCTTTAGGATCAGGAAAAAAGTTAAACATTCTGTCTGGAAATCAGGGAAAAACAAGATTAAATTTTGTTTTAATTTACAACAAAATTTGAAACTATAATTACTAGTTATTAATTTTTTCTTTTCTTGCAGATTTTGTATAAAGTTTGGCCAAGTATCAATCACTTTGTTCGTGATTTATTTAAAAGTACAATTCAACCGGCAATTGTTCAAAGTTTATCTGAATACAAAATGAAGGGTTTTCAATTTGAGAGATTAGTTTTAGGACGTATTGTAAGTATTCCTTTTTTTTCTCCACCAACGTTTCTTGCATGAATCTTTTGCTCTTCAATCTTTATTGAAAAATCGAGAGTTTAAAAAGGTTACGTTTTATTACAGCCACCAAAGATTTATGGCATTAAGGCATACGATAAAAATACATCCAGACATGAAGTTATTTTCGACGTGGATATATTGTTTGTATTTTTATTTCTTTGTATTTTTTTTCTATTTTTAATTAATTTTCACATATTTTACTAATAGGGAATAATTAATTTTGATGCAGATATGCAGGTGACTGTGATATCTCATTTTCAGTTGGTAATTTTAAAGGAGGGATAAAGGATTTCCAGGTATAGAATAAAAATTTTTTTTGGTGAAAGTAAATTTTGAAAATGAGGAAATTCCAATGCAGTGATTCGTTTTTTTTTTTTTAGCTTCGAGGACTTATGAGAGTTGTTTTAAAACCCCTGATTTCTGTTATGCCTATAGTCGGAGGAGTTCAGGCTTTTTTTCTAAATAATCCAGCAATTGATTTTAATTTGGTGGGAGCTGCGGATATTCTAGATTTTCCAGGCTTCAAGTATGATTTAACTGATAACAAAAATGATATTTATTCTTATATCGTGAATAGTAATTTATTATTTAACTATTTATTTATAATGTCATTCTTTATAATTATAATAATAATTTTTATTATTTTTTTTATTTTTATGTTACATTTTAATAAATAAGAAGAATGGGAAAAATATGATAATTTTGCTTTCAGCGATCTTTTGAGAAAGATAATAGCGCAACAAGTTGCAGCCCGTTTAGTTCTTCCCAATAAAATAATAATTCCCCTGTCCGAAGATATTCCAGCGGAAGTTCTAAAAATGCCTGAACCGGAGGTGAATATTCGTAAATACAAAAAAATCTATTTTACTTTCGTATTATTGAAATAGAGATGAATTTAATTAACAATGAATTTCAGGGTGTTTTGAGAATTCATGTGGTACAAGCGAAGCATTTAATGAAGAAAGACATTGGTGTCTTGGGTAAAGGGAAATCTGATCCCTACGCAGTAATCAGCGTTGGAGCACAAGAATTTCGAACAAAAACAATTGACAATACTGTCGATCCCAAGTGGGATTATTGGTGTGAGGTGTGTATTGAATTTTTCTTCTTTCTTCAAAATATTTTCTTCCATTGACGCCCAAATGCTGCATGTCTTTCTATACAAATAATTTTTACATCTTCTTTCAATTTCTTATGCGAGCTTTTACAAAATAATGGTAAGATTTAAAGAATTTTTTTTTGATCAGTTTTAGAAAAAAAAATTTCTTTCTTCTAAATTCAAGTTTTTAATGTGGAAAAGTATTTTTAAATAATTTTCAAATATGTTCTAAACGATTTTTATTGCTTTCTGATAAATTGAAAATTTATATCGTGATATTAAAAAGGAAATTAAAGTCTAAAAATTACGATAGTAGTGAAAATTATAAATTTTGGTTTTAGGCAATTTGTTTTCAAAACATTAACTATTTAAATTACAATTATAGTTTAAGTAATAGAATTAAATTTGTCAGAAAGTAAAAAATTGTTAAAAATTAAGTATCATGTTGCATGGAATATTCATTACTTCATAAATATTTTTCACTCATTTATCTATAAAATGTGTCCCTCTCGTATTTATAAAGGAACTGAATTTTTATTTCTCTGATTTTGTTTTGAAATTGAAAGTTTTTTTTTGAAATTGACAAATTTTTTGCTATTTGAATATTTCTTTTAGGTAATTGAATTTTTTATTGGATATTTTTGAATAGAAAAATTGTTATTTCGTTGGAAGTTTAAACAATAATTTTGAAAATTGTTTATTACTTGAAAATTTGTTATTTCTTTGGTAATTTAAACATTTATTTTTGACTGATTTGAAAAAGAAGCAGAGAGGAAAAATTTACCAATCGCACATTTATATAACATTGATACTTGAATGCATCTAAAGATAAGGATTGTGAAGCTATAGAAAATAGGCCTCATTTAAATACTCCCATTTATTTCTTGGAATGTGTGATGTGCAAATGTTACGTGTGATATGTTACTTGAATTAGTGTGTCGTGACGTCGGCCATCGCTCAGCAGATGACAATTCACGTGTGGGACCTCGACGACACAAAGCACGATGAAAATCTCGGAAGGTATTGTAAAAATTTGTTATTAAACAATTTTTTTTACAAACGTTTCTTTCTTTTTCCAAATTTTTAAAGTCTTTAATTTTATTTGCCATTAATTTGCAAAAATATTTTTATTTGTTAAATTTGTTTTCGTTTAATTATTTTTCTTAACTTTATGTTCTTATTTATTCGTTTCAACTTTGTTTTTATTTATTTTTTATTTATATTTTAATTTATGTTTCGATCTGTGTTTTGATTAAGTTATAAACTAATTTTTAAAAAAAACTTTTTTTCTCATAAAGAAAAGTATTTTTGATTTTTTTTAGTTTGCAATTTAATATTTTTTTCTGATCTATTTGTAATTTTGTAGTACGTATACATTTTTTTGTAATTAAAATTTTGTAGGTGTTACACTTTTGATTATCGTCTGTGTACAAAAATCCAATTTTGTCATCAAGCGGTGTTGTCTTCAGAAAATTTATTTTTGTGCTTTTTATTTATGCATTTTTGTGTTGTTGTCTTTTTAATTTTTATTCAAAATGTAAGCATGCTTTATTCTTCTCTTCATTATCATTGGTTTAAAATTTTTCGGTCCATTAATTTATAACCATTTTTTCAAATTTTTTCTCTTTTGTGAATCTTTTCTCTATGTAGAAAATTTTGTTGGTAAGTAGGATATAATAAATGTTTAGAGAATGGATTTTTGCATGAAAGTTGTTTCGAACCAGTAGGAAAAAAATAGGTTGAAAATAAATAGATGGGGGCAAAAATAGAAAATATGTGAAAAAAAATTAAGTTTCAAGAAAACTTGATTTGTAATTTTTTGTGTAAAAAGGAAATTGTTTTAATATTTAGGCTGTTATCTATTCAATCAATTTACAAGAGATTGAGCTATCGCTTTGGGATTGGGATCCAAATGTTCCTGGTATTCAATTTGATGACTTCCTGGGAAGGTAGTAGAAATAGAAAAAAAAATTGTGAAATGATTGTAGTTTATTAACACCAGTAGTGTCAACAGCATGTTTTTTTCTTCTAGTTTTTGAAAAATCAAAAACAAAAAAAAAGTGATCAGTACCACGAGAATTAATTGTAATATTAAATTAATAGTGTTACCTAATATTTTCTCTGACCCTGTTTCGTATTTTTGTAGAGTTGATAATAATTTTGGGTCCCACTAAAATCACTTATCAATTTTCTAAACGAGTTCTTCAAGTCTTGGAGAGAAAAATTTTCCGTTTCTATTTTCAATTAAAACTTAATCAATTTGATTCGATTTTCTATTTGACAAAAGTAATCAATTTTATTTTCTTTCTAAAGTATTTGCTCTTGAAAAATCTAATCGCCAAATTGATTTGTAAATTTTTTTTCGATTATTGTTTCGAGATTTGAAGAAACTTGGAATAAGTGTTTTTTTATTGATAACATAATAAAGAGAAATTGATTTTTTGCAAAATGTTAAAAAGAATTTAATTAAAGCTTATGTGTGATGGCAGTTTATAGTTGATGAGGGCTTGGGACCCAACTGCAAGATTCATCTCTTTGACAAAGACAACACTGGTCAAGATGATCAACTTGGCAGGTATTGCGAATAGTACAGAAAAAAAATTTACCCCCTTTAAAAAAAAAACAAAACGAAATCGATTTTAGAAATTAGAACATTTACCTCTCTTCCTAGTCTCGAATTTAGATTCCACAATTTTATGCACGATGAATTTTCTATTTTAAAAAAAAATTGACTATTCGATTTTTTCTGTAAGTATAAAAATTATCATCTTCCTTATTTTTTTCCACTTTCCTTTTCATTTCTATAAACTTGCCACACAGTTAAAAAAGTGCCATGTATCAAATATGTTTAATTTATTTTTTATGTTTTTTTTTAATTATAGTTTCGAGGCAGGGTTTATTTCGCTAATATTGATATGAAAGCTTTGTTGAAGTTCTATTTTGATCTAATTTGCAATTATTTGCATGTAAATATTAATTTTTTTTAGAAAGTAATACTTGTAATAATGTCTATCCTGGCATGTCTGTCGAGCTTTTTTTATTATTTGCAATACAAGAGATTTATTTTCAAAACGCTGAAAGTGTAATTCCTACACGATTTATTTATTTATAATTTACAATTTTTTTCTATTTCCTGTTTATTATTTTATTTTTAGGTAATATTTGGGTTTATTAATGTATTTTTTTGAATTTAGGGCCACCATTGAAGTTAGTCGAGTGAAGAAGAAAGGAAATATTGATACCGTAAGTTTTAAAATTACAATAAATTTTTTTTTTTATAATTCATTCATTAATTCATTAATTTTGATTGAAAATGAAATTGAAATCTTTTTTACAGTGGATTTCGTTGGAATTGGCAAAGCATGGAATGGTCCATCTGAGACTCACTTGGCTTCAACTTTCAAACAAAATTTCTGATCTTCCTGCTGTGAGTTTAAATTTTTTATATTGTAATAAATATTACATTTTTATTTATTTCATTTTTAGTATATTGTACAGTTTATTTTTGTATTATATTTAAATTAAATGAATTATAATTATTTGCTTCCTTTTTTTTAATTTTGTTTTTGAAATTAATATTTAAATATAAAATTTTTTGAAATTTACATAATAAGAAGTAGAATAACGTGTTTTGATAGTAAAAAAATGTAATTGAAATAAATGATTTTTTAAGGCTTTGAAGGAGACTCAACAATTGCGAGTGACGTCGATGAGTACAGCAGTTCTTATTCTTTACATCGATTCAGCGAAGAATTTACCAGTAAGTGATTTTAATCTTTAAATGCGGAATAAATTGCGAACGAACTGTAAATTTACATTTCTTTTTTCTGTCAAGCGCAAAAGATGGGTTTAAAATTTCAAATTGATTTCACATTTGTTATTTTAATCTGAGGAATAAATTTTCAGTGTATTAAGGGAAGTAAGCAACCGGATGTTTATCTTGAAGCGAGCCTTGGTGGAAAAACTGAGAGAACTATCACAATTTTACGCTCTTGTGATCCAGTTTGGGAGCAAGGTTTTACTTTTCTCGTCGCTAATCCAGAAACTGGAACCATGACCTTCAAGGTACTGGAAACATTTCCTTTTCTTTTTATTATTTTTTATTATAGAATAAGTGTAATTTATATAATTTATAAAGATATTTATATTAAAGAAGCTTTTTTTAAAACAAATTTGAATAATTTTGCCTTTTTTTTATAGATTTCTGACGAGAAGACTGGAATGACAGTTGGAACAATGAATTTCAATGTTTCGACTTTACTCGAAAAGGCCAATTTTGAACTGAAACAATCGCCGTTCGATTTGGAGCAATCAGGAAGAGAGAGCAAACTCGTCATGTCAATGATATTGAAGGTGAAAGTCAGAATTCTTTTTCGAAAAGTTTCGAATTTTATTTGTACGATTACGAACGTTTGATTTAAATTTTCTTTCTGCTTACACAGATTCTGAAATACGAACCGCCGAAAGCTTCTTCGGATGATGAAGACGATCCTGACAATAATGAATCTCATTCGAAAATGGAACGTCAGGGATCAACTATTAGCAATCTCTCCAATAGTGGTAATTATTTTTTCTTCATATACAAAATGAATTTTTAGTCGAAATAATTGTTTTCTATTTAAACAAAATTTTTTTTCTATTTTAAAATAAATTTTCTACGTATTTGAAATAAATTTTAATTAACAGTTCCACCAAGTCCATTAAAGAAGCAACTGTCGAAAGAATCATTGCAAAGTGCTGGCAGTAATGCATCGGCGAATAGAGGAGCAAATATTCCAACACTCGCCGAAGTTCCACCGCCGGAATATCGTTTCCCTCCCATCGAGGAACCCGTTGTTCGTGAAACAGCTCCAACTCAAATTTCCGCTAATCCGAATTTGGTACACAGACATCCGAGTTTCACTTCTTCCACTGGCGATTCAAAACTCGGAAGAATACAACTCACTTTGCAATACAGTGAACCACGTCAGAAACTTTTTATTCACGTCCACAAAGTAGCGTGAGTATTTTCATTAATTTCCCACCTAAAGATTCTTTTTACTCTGTTTTAATCAATTTTTTTTATCAAGTAATAATTTTAAATCGCAAATATTTCTTAATGTAAACCATTTATTTATTAAGTTAAGTTAAAATAACGATTAATTGAAAATAGTTGTTTTAATTTTAATTTTAGTTTTAATTTTATATTTTAGTTTCAATTTTAATTTTAGTTTTACTTTTAGTTTTACTTTTAATTAATCATTGAATCAAATCGACTTTAACTTTTAAGAATTTTACTTTATTGAGCAAAAAAAATGTTGAGCGAAATGAAAGAATGAAAATTAACTGAAGATAATAATTTTAGGCACTTGCCTTTGCCACAAAATGATCCGCACAACATTCCGGATCCTTACGTAAAACTTTATCTACTACCAGACAAGCATAAGGAGACTAAACGAAAAACAATTGTGATAAAGGACAATTGCAATCCTGTTTTCGACGAGAAATTCGAGTACATTGTCTCACAGGGTGATATTAATAGCAAGACACTTGAAATTTCCGTTTGTACACAAAAGGCCTGGCTCTCAACGGGCAACAATATAATGGGTCAAATTCACATTGATCTATCGCAAATTGATTTCTCACAATCTGTTACCTCTTGGTTTGATTTACAGCCAGAAATTAAAGACTAGACCTGGAGGCGTAGAAGAGGGAGATTTTTTCTTTTATACGAATTTTTTGGCAAGCGCAAACAACAGAAATAACTTTTTTTTTTCATTGTCACATATATAATATTATGAATCTCAATAATTTAAGCTCGTGACATTTTAATACCAAAAAGAAGGGAAATTTTGCAAACAAAAAAAGTGTAAAACACTTGTTTAGTTTATAAGATTATGAAAATTATCATAAACTGTCCAATTTTTTAATTTTAAATAGAAAAAAAACTATATACGCTTTGCCAGATATTTGTATTTATAAAACGGCAACTAAAAACAGTGTGATATACCGGAAAGTTTTTTTTTTTTTACTTTAATCGCTTTTTGTACTTTTTAACATAATTTACTTAAAGGCACTAAGCACAGCAATTTTTGAAATATTTTTTCTTGTAGCTTTAATGAAACAATTTTTAGATTATAATAATTTTCATCATCACAATCTCACTCTCTACGCAATTCACGTATGATATAAAAAAAATTTCAAGCCTGATAATAAGGGGAACAGAACTTTCCGAGTACTTAAAAAGTATTAATATATATTATAAATATATCTTAAAGTCCAAAAAAAAAATGAAATCTAAAATTAAAATATTGTCTATTCGTAATCTTTACTAAACATTTTTTAACTGAACTATGTTTATACAAAAAATAATTAGAGATATAATATATATATAATTTTAATCAAAAGCGTCTTTAGCTTGTTAAAAGAAAAATTTATATACATATATTATATACATAAGTTGATAAAAGTGATTTAAAAGTGCGTTGTTATATTTATACTCATATTTACATTGTTCGAAGCATATTGCATAATTTACTGTTAATTACTTTAAAAGAAAATTAGAAATAAATTACGAAAACGATTTTTGTAGTCTTGTATACATAATTAAGGATTAATTATAATTTTCTTTGAAAAATGTACATTTTTTATTGAGTGCGAATCCTTTGGATGTTTTGTTCTTTAAATTTTATTTTAAATTATTATTCTTGAAAATTTAATATAAAAATTAAAATAATTCTCTTGGAAGATAAACTAAATAAATTAGTTAACAATTAATAAAGTAAAAATTAATTTAGGAAATAATTTAAATCTGATTGAATTAAGTCTTAATTGTTCTAATTAAATGCGTAATTAAAGTTTTGAAAAGATTGATCAAGTGAAAAAAATAATTTTATTGATTTCTACTTGTTTTTATTGCAGTGAATTATTCGCTAGGTTACTATTGAAATTAACCTCTCCATGGAAACGAGAGTAAATAGATTTAATTTACACGCAATTTTTCTTTTATTTTGCTTTTATTAATTATCAATCAATTTTCTACAATGATATTGGACAAGTATTTACAGAAAAGTTAATTATTGGAAAATTTTTTTCTTTAGAACGAAGGAAGATAAATTTTTTCTTTTGTGAAACATGCATCGTCCTCCAGCTCTGCCGTTCTTACCTGGTTTTAATTTTGATTCAAAGGTTTGTAATTGATATTTTGATTTTAACCTCAATAATTGTAATTGATAATTTAGTTTTTTCCGCATATTTATTTTTCTTCTTTTTTTCTATATTTATTTCCACTAATTTTTTCTTTTCGTATTTTTAACTACTTGTTTTTTCTTTTTGTATTTTTAACTACTAATTACTTGTGTATTTATTGCTTTCTTTTCTAACTAATATATTTTGCAGATTAACAAAAAAGACTTTCACAAGAGTCAAATTTTCGATAAAATTCACGATGGAGTTTATTATCTCGCAGAGAAGCCACACATTCCAGAGCACAGTCGTTATTTATCGTTTCATGATTCTAGTGAAATTCATCAAAAACCATCATGGCTCGCTTTTGATGGACAGGTTTTCTTTTTATTGATTGAAATGAAAAAAATATTTGCTTTGAGTAATATTGTTAAAATATTTTTATTTCGACAATATTTGAAAAGAGAAGAAACTTCGTTTCGATTGTGTTTTATTTTATTATTTTTTTACTTATTATTTTTTTTATTCTTTACAGCGGTTGATGTTCAAAGCCTACTTTGAATTAAATGCTCGGGAAAATTGTAGATCCGCTTCTTCAATTCGATTTGTCACGATAAGCTTCTTCTTGGAGGATGGAACGATGAAAGTATCCGAACCCATTACAGGAAATAGTGGTTTAGAGCAAGGTTTCTTTTTTTGAATCGATAAATAAAATTTTTTTTCTTTTTAAATAATGAGATTTCTTGAAATTTAAGGTCTCATCGTCAGAAGACAACGGATCGCAATGCCAGATCCAGTTCAATTTCGACATTACGATGTTTTGGATCTAAATATTGGGAGAGAAGTGAAAATTTTCGGACGGGTTTATAAAATTATCGATTGCGACAAATTTACCAGGAATTTTCTCTATCGAAATGGAATTCCCGTGCCAAATCCTATAGAATTGGGAATATCGGATTCATACTTGGAAAAACAGGTATATATTTAAATTATTTAGTTTAATTTTTAAAAAATTATTCTTAAATTATTGTACTTGTAAAATATTTTTATTTCATTTTTTTTTTTGAAAATTTGTTTTAATTATTCAAGGATAGTGTCAAAAAGAAACCGCAACGTTCTTTTGATACGAGAGGAAACTTTTTAAAGTACGACAAGAAAGTGTTGAGATTCTACGGTTATTGGGATGACAGAGATAATCTTTATGGAGAAGTTCATAATTTAGAAATTCATTATTATCTTGCCGATGATACAATTGAAATTAAAGAGATTTTACCTGAAAATTCTGGACGTGACGCTGGACCACTTTTTCTCAAACGGTCCAAAATTCCAAAGGTATTTTCTATTTGACAGTAAAACTAAATTTTCTATTCTAAATATTACTGTATTCAATGAATTAATTTTTATTTACTAATTATTATGTTATTTTTGTTTAAGATTTTCGAAAAAATGGATCCTATCGGATCGGGAGATCCGTTCACAATTTTAAACGTTTTGGGTGATAATCGAGCTAAAAGTTACTACATGGCAGATTCATTGAATATTGGAACTAACGCTGAAAATTATTATAAAGATCACGATCTTACAATTGGAGGAGTGATAAATGTTTTTGGAAGAAAAGTTGTGATTACAGATCTCGATCCCTTTAGTAAAGATCATTATAGGTATTAAATTTTATGTATTTAAATTTATTTACACATTTCTGTTTAAGAAACTATAAATTTTCATTTTAAGAAACAAAAATATTGACTGGCAATTAATATGTTTATTTTAGAACGAAATATGGAATTGACAATTTTACACCTTTGAAAGGACCATTGGAGAAGTGTGATTACGATAATAAAATGGAGAAATTTATACCTCCTTACAACGGTTATGGATCATATGAGGACTCTCTCGGAAACTGCTTTTCAGTAACACCTAAGGCGCCAACTGTAGATTTCACCAAGTTTTACTATCGCGATAAGTATGTTGATATCTAAATGGAAAGATAAATACTTAATATAAAAATTTTTATTCCCTACTTAACGATTGAAGGTAAATTTTAATTAAATACACTTGAAGCAATATTTTCTTTACTTAATTCTCGACATTCAGTTCGATAATACTTTTATTATTATGAATACTCAATTTTCTTAACATTTTTTAAAACATTATTTTCTCCTTTTTTTATCTTTATTTTAACGTCCAAAAAATGTTTAATTGAAATTGTCATGAATTTATTTTAAAATTTTAATTTAGACATTTAAAAAACTGAATATTTTAGTTTTTTCTTTTTGTTTTTAAATTACAGTTTAAATTTATTGTTACAGGCAAGGATTTGATAGTCAAGTTCTGAGATTTCAGGCGAAGATGATTTCGAAAATTCCAGAGAATGCGGAGAGACATTTTATAATTCGAATTTTTCTTATGGACAATACAGTTGCTATTTTCGAGCTTTCTCGGAGGAATTCAGGTAAAAAAGCTATTTATTGTTCTCTGTAAATATTAAATTAAATTAAATTGAATAAATTAAATTAATATTAAAAGTAAGCAATTTATAAATTTCAGGTTTCATGAGTTGTCTTTTTCAAAAGAGAATGCGTGTACTATTACCGGGACAAGAAGTTTTCTCCAGTAAGCCACCAGAGTATTACAAATCAAACGATTTTTATATTGGCGCTTGTTTAACTCTTAGTGGGTTTAATTTTCAATTAACTTCCGCCGACTCTTATAGTCTTTCTTACATGGAACAACATCCTGACGAGGTATAACAATTTTTAATTTATTTATATTTATTGCTTATTGATTTCTCATGAGCCTTTTTTTTATTTTACACTCGTCTTTTATTTTCTTGAAAATTAAAAAATAGTTTTTAAGTTATTTTTAAAAATTAAAAAATAATTTTTTATTAACAATTATTTATTTTCTACAAATTTACAGTTCCCGAAAGCAAACGCAAGACTCATTGTGGATAATCTTCGTGAATTGTTGAAACCTGTTTATAAAGAATTCAAAAAGGATTTGATTGCCACACTAACCATGGAAGGAAATTTAATTTTAGAATTCGAGCACTTCAGGTTTGAAAATTATTATCTTTTTTTTTTTTGCAGTTCGATTTCAATATTTTACAGTAAATAGATGAAAATATATTTTTGCAGAAAAACTCTTTTGAGATATTTAGCCAAAAATATCACAGAACATGAAATTATAACTGTCGCTCGTCAATATTCCTCGCGGAAGAAAAGAGAATTTCATTCTCGAGAATACATCAGGTTGAAGAAAATTTAAAATGATTAATAGACAAATTTCTAAAATTTTTTAGATACTTTTCTTTTAATCTAATTATAAAAATTGGATTTTTAAAATAAAATTTGAAAATGGAAATTTTTAAAATATTTTTAATCTGCTTCTTTTCAGGGCTTTGGTTCATACGGAGATCAATCGTTTTCTCTGGACAGAACTCGATCGTTTAGAAGAAGATATTCTTCATTTGGATAGAACTAGAACCGGTTACTTATCACGAAATGAACTTTATACAATTTTACGAGGCTGTAGAATCCCTCTTAATGTGGAGTTACTAAATAGGATGCTTGATATGTAAGTGGAAAAAAAAAGAAATTATAATCGACGATTGAATGGAAGAGGAAAATTAAATTTTAAATTTATTATCATTCACTTTTGAAACAGTCTCGTGAAAGATAATGGACAAGAAAAAATCGACTATCGTGATTTACTTCAATTTTTGAACGTTAAAATAAATCCAGTTAATCCTGTGGTTCCTGTTAACGTGAAGGTAAATCAATGTTAATATTAAAATATTTTTTGAATTTTTGTTTAATTCAATGAAATTAAATATAATTTTTTTTATAAATTAAATGTATTTTTTGTAAAGTAAAAGTATTTCTTTTCAAGTAAATGTATTATTATTTAAATGTAATGTTATTTAAAATTTAAATGCAATATTGTTTTGAAATTAAATGTAACAAATTTGAAAAATAATAATTCCAGACCGTACTTTGGTGGACATCGGAAAAAGAGATCGACTGTGGAACTGAAGTAGAATTGCCGGCTTTCCTGGAAGATTTAAATTTAGAAGAAAAAGAAAATCCCATTTCTGATGAGTATAATGAATCTCCTATAAATTAGAAACAAAATGAAAGTTAACAGAGCTGTCGCAAAGCAAAAAAAAGTCAAATTAAGAACATTTTTTTTTTATTTTGAGAGAAAAGAAATTGATTTCAAATTGACGTGTAATTACAGTTTATTTCTAATTCCATTACAACATACATCGTGTACATCGAAATTAATCAAATATTTACAATTTCTACTTTCTAACAATTAAATACGTCCTCGTGTATTTTAAATGAAAAATACAGAGTTCAATAAATATGAATAATATTACGATATTTATACTTTATAAATACTACCAGTATTTTATGACAATTTTATTTTGTTTCTATCAAGATTTTTTTTTAAGATCGTTTCTCTCGATGACTAATAGACATCTAAGTTTTTTCTTCTTTTGAAAAATTGTAAAAGAAGCAATAAGATAAAAGAATTATTTGATAAAATTTTGATAATATTCTTATTACTACGATTATGTTTATTATTATTTTTAGTTTGAAATCGTTCGATGAAGATTTATAGGATTTCCAGTTCAACAATTCGACAATAAATGGTTGAGTGGGCAAAAATTTGTCGCCTCAGAAAATCTTTACTTGGATAAGATTGTTTTCGATCGATTTTACTTTTCTTCTTTTTTTCATAATCAGTGGAATAGAAGAAAAGAATAAATTGCTTCGTGGACCCGGATTAAATTTCAAAAAATTATTTTGGGAAATCAATTTATTGAATATGGATCGAAGAGGTGAGAAGATTTTTTAATTTTATTCTTATTTTCATTGTAAAATTTTTTTTTTGTATTATATTTTTGTTGTAGTGATTTTTTCCTATGATTTGTAACATTTTCTAACATTTTCTGTTATGGGTACTTTTATCTTATGTTTTCTTGTTTTTATTATCTTGAAACAGGAGGATATGTTTTAAATAGTTTTCTTTTATTTCAGTTGCACTCATAAGTGGTGGTGATTCTCCGACAGGATTTGCATTTGACGTAGCAACAACTTACGTATTTGCATTGACATCTTTCGACAGTATCTCTGGATTTTTTCATGTGGCCCCTACCGCAGCAAAGGTATTCGCAGCCGTCGTATCCTGAACTGCTTCCATTACATTGTCTGAAAAAAAAGAAAATTGCTTCGATTTAATGAATGCTAATAATATTTTACTATTCTAATTAACATTGGAATAGTAGTTAGAAACTGAGGATTAGAAATTCGATTCGCTCGTTCAGAATTTTTTTTTTAGTTAACGAATTACGATTGATCGAAAGTTCGAATAGAATTTTAAAGTAAAAGAAAGTATGAATGAAAGAAAATGAAATTAAATTAAAATTAAATGAAATTAATAATGTAGCTTTTTAGGACTAAATTAAATTGAAAGTCGATTAGAAACGGAAAAGACAATAAAGAATTTTAATTTTCGGTCCATTGTTAGAAAAATGAGGAGACAATGGAGGGAAGTTGGTTGAAAATGAAAAATCTCTGCTAATGATACCTCTCTTGATAGATAAATAATAACGCCCTTAAGACTCATTCATCGTGAGTGTGTGAATGAAATCACTCTACATTCTCCTCCCACTTTCTCTTTTTTTTCGCTAATGAAAAAAACCCCTAGTCCGAATTTTTAATGTTCGTCAATTTTTCTAAACTATGATTCTAGGTATTCTTTCTTCGAAATCTGTTTTTATAAAATTAATAGACTGGAAAAAATTCGGAATTGTTGTAAAAAAGAATGTAAATAAAACAGAAAATTTTAGAGAAGATTATTTCTTTAGTCAGGTTTTCGTGAAGGATTTTTTTGAGAGCCACTGAGAGCAAGAGAGATACGTCTTTTTGGATCATAACTAGTAATTATAAACTGGCATACAATCGTGCCGAACTGGGCGTGGAATACTTTTATCGACGAACGCCTTCGCTTAAATATGCATATTATATGGTTTTAGTTTCAAAATCTCGAAATGAATTTCTTTTGAGAAAAATTTAATAATCGAACTTTCGATAAAAAAAGGTAGATTTTTTATTTAACTGAATTTTCTCCTCACGCGTAAAATTTTTCCAATTTTCCATATTTTTCCCTAGGAATAATTATTGTAGGATTTTTTCTCTCTCGTTACTTGCAATTTTTCTTTTATTATTGTATTTTTAATTAATGTTTACCATTTAATGTTTAAATATTAATTTCCTATTGTTAATATTTAAATATTAGAAATGTTGCATTTTTTCTAATTACTATTTTTTTTTCTTTTTGCAGGAAAGGGAATTTTTAAGGAAGAGTGCAAAATGTCGGAATCGAGAATGATCTTGGATTTGAATTGGCTTGTATCTTATCTGAATTCATGACACGGCTTCCCGTTATGGACACCATGGATATGTGCAAAGGAATAAACGAAAACCTGTATATGAAACGATTAATACAAACGTAACATAATTTTACGAGTATGAGAAACATTGAAAATGGAAGGTATGAAAGAAATCTCGTTTTATCTTCAATTTTCAACATTATCGCAGTGCACCGTGTCTCTCTACTGTCAAATATGTTCCAGAGACAAGATTATATTAGACATTCGACTTATTTTCATAATAATGAATTGCACTCGCATCAATAGCAAATCATGTCGACATTTTTTTTTACTCTCCCGAGGAATCGTCTTTTATTCTTCTCATTATTTCGCATATATTTATAATGCGAGTATAAAATATTTCCGCAATTTCATCTTATTTTATTTCCAACAATACGACGAAAAAATTTCGAGCAATTCATCTTTATACTTTTGTAAAATAATTATTCATATCCCGAGTGATTTATTGTTTCCACATTTTTAAGCCTCGGATTTTTACGGAAGAATTCCCTTTTTTAATTCGTTATAAAAAAATTGCAATTCTTAAAAGATTTTAAACTAATTAGTTTATTGAAAATTTTAGTTTAATTTAACTTAGTTTTAATTTCAATTTAAATTAAATTCAGATTCAATTAGATATTTCCAACGGAGATTTTTTGAAAATGACAAAATAATTATAACTTATACTTGGGGGAGAAAAAAGTTCAATCGAATGGCAAATTCTCGGGGTGTAGCTTTAGGATTTATTTCATTGGATTTCTTTTTCTCGAGAGGAGAGGAATATTATTATTGTTTTTTTTTCTTTTCAACCCGGAGGACAAATAACGAAGAGTTCTCTATTAATGAAGATTATAAGCCACTTTCCCCGCCACGACGAA
Organism: Leptopilina myrica (nomen nudum); assembly: GCA_032872475.1. Taxonomy (NCBI): domain Eukaryota; kingdom Metazoa; phylum Arthropoda; class Insecta; order Hymenoptera; family Figitidae; genus Leptopilina; species Leptopilina myrica (nomen nudum). Next base: position 29,748,396 of record CM065467.1, read on the forward strand.
CCGGACGAACGCGTTTATTACCATTTCTATAATATGTTCTCTGAGTTGCTTACAAATGACTGCATACAAATATTTATCACCTTGCAACCTACTCCTCTCTGTCAATTTTAAATTGCTTCTCTCTCTCTCTGATTATCTCTTAAACGTTTGATTAACTTTATCAAACATTTCTAATATCACTTTTTGTAAAATTAAAAATTTTAGATTTTATTGCTACGAGCGAGAAATATGTCGAATATTAATCGAAACGATAATTAAATATATATTTAATTATTATCGATTCGATAATTATAATTGGAAATTTTTATTTTTCTAGAAATTTTCTACACCGGATGAATTGAATTTGGATGTTTTGTGAATATTTCGAGATCTCACCTGCCTGAAGTGCCAAGACTACCTCTCTTTCTATCAGGTAGACAATAATCGGAACTTTTCGTGCTGAATAATAAATTATCGTGATGATAAAGTGGTGGCAGTCTTCCTCCGGCTCTTGGGCGAACTTCGGCTGCGGTCGCGTACCTTCGAAGTAATCTCGCCCCCGCTACCGCTGGTCCAGATGATCCCAGTCCTCGCCAACATGTTCGAATGCTGCACGAACCAGAAACACCGTGGCACTTGCATTCCAAAATTAAACTTTGATCCACAGCCTATTTTCAAAAATGAAAACAAAATTCGAAATTTAACAAGTTAGGGATACTTTTACTTTTTATTACACTATTTTATTTTTATTATTATTCATAGGTATTATTAATATTGTAATAATTACTTTTAATTTACTGTTTTTTTCAAAACTATAATAATAATAATGATTTTTTATTTATCGTTTTTGTTATTTATTTTCTTGTAATAATAATTATTACAATATTGCAGATTTTCTCACCCGTCGTCCGGCTCGATTATTGTGCATATTGACGGCCTGCAAAAATTTGCCAACTGGTCCAGAGCCTTGATAGATGGTTGTTCCTTGAAGGAATCTCTTCGCCATTCTTGACGCTGATCGAACGTCGTCTCCACATCCACCCCATTTAAATGAGTTTCTCGCTGAAATTGCAAAGGAAAATGTTGCCGGCGAATACGATGATGAAACTAGAGCCGACGATGATGGTGGCTCTCGTCTCGGTGGTGTTGCACATGAACATACAGTCAAACTTCCCAGGGCGCAACCCCTCGCCAATCGCCAAACAGCAGCTGCAGCTGACATTGCATAAACGAAAGCCTGTTCCCTCGTTCCTATTAGGTTCGAATTTTATTAATTCATTAATTATTACAATTTAGAATTATTGCATTCCATTATCTTTTGACAACATTCAATTTATAATCAAAGCAAAAATGGAAAATTCAAAGCAAAATAATATTCGTTTATATTATTGAATTTTTCTATTAGGGAAAAATTAATAAAATTTCTTCGAAAGAATTCAACTATTTACAAAAATGTTGAGCCTTAGAATTTCATTTTTATTTTTAGAAACTTTTATACAAGTTTTCGCAAAAATCGAATTATTTTTAATCAAATCTTAAATTACAAATTAAATAGATTAGATTAAATTATTTTCAAAAATCTTTGGAAAAATTGAATTAATTTGCAATTTGTTTTCTCACCAGTTATTAATTCAGGCGAATAATCGGGGGCGCGATCAATGCTACTGCAATTCCATCGGCGATTTCGAAAAGCCTGCTGACAAACTGCCGATGTGTCTTTAGCGGCCTGAACAAAACTCGGCATCACATCCAAAGTTGTTCTACAAAGTTTCGCCTGCTTCCTCTCCAAGAGTCCAAGATTTTTAGCTTCAATACAAGCTTCCTTTGTCCATGCATTTTCATCCCATGATCGCCCCAGAGCTCTTTAATACAAAATCAATTTTTTTCTTCTTTAATTATTTTAATTAATTCCTTTAAAGTAATAGATTTATTTTCTTCTAATTGTTGGATGTAAAGATTGTTGGATTCTTTCTTTACTAAATTAATAATTGAGAAAATACATTTTTTGCGTTAAAGTTAAAAATTACATTTTTGGCAAATATTCCGATTGCTGACAATAATTTTTTTTTCAGGGAGATTCAAAAGTGAAAGGACGCATTATTTTGTAGGAAAAAGAAAAGGATATTCACGCAATCGTTTTTTTTGAGAAGACAGGCGTGTCGAATTGACACTTATGGAAGAAGCTACTTTATTTTACTGATAATAGACCGGATTCCAGAAATCGATAATTTACATGAATTTAGAAAAAAAAGGAATCAAACTTCGTCTCGACTTCAGACAAAGTAGGTTAAAAATTATTTTTACTATTCAGAAATAGAAAAATGAAGAAATACTTGTTTTGTTATTTCAGGAAAATGGAAAATTAAATTTTTTTTCCGCGAACACTGACTTTCGAGTTTTTTTTCTATTTTTAATTGACTAAGGGCATTTTTTTTTGTTCGTTAAAGTCGATCCGAGGCCTAAATCAGTCGAAAGTGTGGTTTTCTGATGAGAAGTGAAGAGCTATGAAAATGTCGTAAATTTTCTATGTGACAATGAATTTTGAGGTGTGTTTTTAATAGGGTAATTTCATAGTATATGGAAATTGCTGTTGGGGTTTTGCGATCTGGGCAATATTCTCAAGAATAGTTGCGTCTAGACGTATCCCGTCGAACGAAATAAGCAAACAGCCATTTGGACTTTGAGGGCACTTTCAGGTGTTCGTAATTACCTCCCAACGCCATTCTTTCCCCTCCATTTCCTCATAATGCACTCACACATATGTATATGTATATACATAAACATAACTTGAGCAAAAAACCCAACGCATATTTAAAGTGCCTATTTCATGCCCTATAATTTTCAAAAATCACCCTTGATTTACGGACCGAGCTCTCTCTCTCGGCAACTTTTTTTCTCAATTCAACCTTTCAACCTTCAACACCTCTCATTTTTCATGTAAACAAAAAACAAAAAGAATTAATCATCTGATTAACTAGCAAACAATTTACAAAACTTTTTTTAAAGTGTATTTTTCTCCTAATTTTTATTTCTGTTATGAAAAAAATAATCGTTAAATACCAACAGGCTTTGAAGATTAAAAAAATACCAAAAGTTTATTCAACCAAATTTAATTTCAATGGAAACTATTTTTTGTATATAATTTCTTATTTATTTCTTTTAAAGAATTTTAATAACATTTTTTATAAGAAATTGAATTGTTTGGACGAATTTGGTAAAAATACAAATTAATATTTGTCAAATCGAATTAAATTTCGAGTTCGAAAAAATTAGTAGAAATTGGAAAGTTAAATTTGTCTACTATTAAAAAAATAAAAGAAGGAAGACTGTAATTTTCCCTATGTAAATTGTGGAATTACGGTCAAATTGTGAAAATTTTACTACTAAATTGCGAGTAGTTGAAGAATTATTGTAAAAATTTTTAATTCCGATAAATGGCAATTTAAAGTTTTTGATGTTTTATTATCAGATATGTGTGTGAATGATGCAAAAAAGAAATGCAAAAGGAAACGACTAATTTAGAGTCTAGAGGTGATTGGATAAGTTACTATCCAACGAGTAGATAGTAGTTGAACCTGACGTGTAATTACAGAGATCGCTGATAGCTTTGCACACTTTATTGCATACATTTATCTTAAAATGTATACGAGATTTAAAAGAAAACTACAATTTTCACCATAATCCTGATTTAATTTACTTCAAACATTGTATTTTTTAATTTTCACCATAACATCTCTATATATATTAAATACCCGCGAGTTATTGTTGGTATCTAATTAATTAATTTTTTTTGTTTAAAATGCGATTTTATTTTGAGATAAACTATTTTTACCTAAATCACAATTTGGAAAATTTACAATTTCGTAAAATTACTATTCAGTAAATTTACAATTTAGTAAAATTAATATTCAGTAAATTTACAATTTATTAAAATTAATATTCAGAAAATTTGAAATTTAGTAAAATTAATATTCAGTAAATTTGAAATTTAGAAAATTGTCAATTTAGTAAAATTAATATTCGATATTATTAGTATGAAACTGTTAATTATAAATTGTAACTCTAAATACATTGCAGTTGTATAATTATTGTGAGTTAATTACGAATTCTTTTGAAAAAGCGCATGTTTTTGAAAAAAAATGCTTTTGAATTACGATCTTTGAGGAAACCTCAAAACCACAATCTTCCTCATTACCTTAAGTGAGGATCCTCAACGCCCACACAATTCTTATCTTATTCTCATTTATATACGCTCATTCAAAAAGCTAAAATGCATATTCTACCATCTCTTTCATAACTGATAATTTCTGTTTCTTCTGTTTTAAAAAAAACCTCTCGTTTTGATATAAACCAAAAGAAACGTAAATGCAAAAAAATTAAAAAAAAGCTTCTTCTCTCTTTCCGAATATATAAGGGAAAATAAAATGAAAGAAAAAAACTATACCATGGTAATTAAAAACTATTTTCAAATACTCGCATTTTGCAAACTTTGAGAAAAGACAATTTGTTCATATTATTGAAAATTTTTATTTAAATTAAAATTTACAATAATAATTTCAATCGAAATATTTAAAATTTAATTAATAATAAAAAATCTATTTAAATTTCATTTCGAAAAATGTAATTTTATGTAAAATTTAGTTAAATGGATAATTTAATAATTGGGTGATAATTAAGTAATTTGTTCTTCTTTTTTGCTTTCAGATATTATGATATAGTGCGGTCTCGAGAGTGAATAAATATTAATATATTAAATTATATTTTTGGTTTTACGCCTCAACACGCAAAATCACCATCAATCGATCATTCATCATTCTTCATTCCGGTCCAACATCGTAAGATTTACCTTCAATTTTAAAGAAAATTACTTTCAACACGATTCGTTTATTCCCACAGGATTCATCTCAATTTCGTAAATTCATAATTCATGCACAATTTTAAGTTTTTTTTCGCTCGATAAATTAATTTTTTCTTATTTCAAATTTTCTTTTTATTTCTTTATTATTTTTGAAAACATCAACAGATCTAATTCTCGAATAATTAAAAAAAATTAATTAATTAATTATTTTAAATTTAATTATGAATGAATAATAAATAAATTTAATATAGTAAATTAATAATAAAATAAATATCGTAATGATAAAATATAATCTCGACGAAAATAGAGAACTAGAGAGTAAAATTAAAAAAAATGGTATTGATGAGCAATTTTCTTCTCTTTGGTTTTTACGAGCTATTATCATATCATTATTGAATTCGTAAATATCGCGTTTTACGGTTTCTAAAGGTATTTTACAATGAATACAGAATTAAATGAATTTTGAGAACTTGGGTCTTTTTTATGATACCATAGAATTTTCAATATATAAATAAAAATGTTCATCTTTTTCGAATTTTGTTTTGCGAGAAAAATATTCTTTACTTTTATGAACAGCTTTTATTCTGAAAAAAAGATATTCAGTTCGTAAAATTTTAAATTTACTAACCAAATGGTCTTTTAATCAGGATTTCTTTTTTGCAAAAAGTATCTCTGGGAGAAAAAAAATTTTTTATTCCACATGAAATTGATTTCGATTTAAATAAAATAATACGAATTGATATTAAATTAAGTTATGTATTATTAAATAAAGTATTAATAATATTTTTTATTTTATTAATTAACTAGTAACTAATTAACTAAATAATTAATTGATTAACTGATTAACTAAAAACTCATTTTTTTAGTTCAATTTTCATTACTTTATAATTTATTATAATTTTATATTTACATTTCAATTATATTATTTAATATAATTATAATTATTATTATAATTATTATTTAATATTTTTAAAAAGTTGTAATTAAAAATTTATTTCTAATTGGAAATTATTTTTTTGCAGATGAAGAAAATTATTTGCCAATTGGATTTCGAAGTAAATTGATTACAATTGCGGGTTCAACATTGAATGAAATCGTCATTGCGGCCTCACACGACGGTAGCTAAGGGATATATAAGAAGAAATTATGATTCAAGAAAGTATCGTTAATTTTCAATTTTTTCTCTTCTTTTTCCTTTTAATTTGCTTCCCTCCCCGCCAAAGAAACTATTTGTCTCTCATTAACGAGCCTACATTAATCATTCCCTTCTGCAATGTGCCGGGCGCCGTATATACACAAGAAATATACATCGAGAAAACTCGTTATCTATAAGAACAAAGAATCGAAAAACCCGTTAGTGAACGTATGATTCATTTATATTTATTTTCAAAATAATAATTAAGATGTTACAATTTGACAGATTATTTATTTTTTAAATGAAATTCCCATTTTTAAATTCATGTAAATGAAATAAAAATGTACTGTTTTAAATGTCACATTTACTTGTTTACAATGAATGATTTTTTTTATTTATAAATGCAAAATTTTTAATAAAATATTTGAATATAAAATGAAGGAAATTATTATTAACCTATTAAATTGTTTTTAATGAATTCAGAATTAATATTAATTTAATATTTTAATGAATTAAATTTATTTTCCATGAATTAGTGTTGAAATGTTCATCTTTTAAATACTACATTGTAAGGGAAATTAACTTTTTTTTTTTAATTGCAGGCGATAAGAAAGAAGAGAAGAGTCGAAAGAAATAATCACTTACAACCACTTGATGCACGCGCCGTTATCAACGAGAAGGAAAATGATTAAAAGAAGACATAATTTCCCAGATGCAAGAGTTGTCATCTTTACAAACACTTCACATTATTTCGTTTTGTTTTTCTGGATCGAAAAATTTGGTATTGAAAATCCATTCTCATTAGATTAACATTTTTCCATAAATTGTCCGTGTTTTATGAAGGAAATCCCTCCACAATTCTTTTTTCTTTCGAAAAAACATTTTTCTTTTGTCGTTCAAAATTTTTTCTTCTTTATTTGCTAGCTAAATTAATTCAAATTGTTTTTATATTCACTTCACTAAATTGGGGAGAAGAAAAGATATTGTTTTGGTTTTTTTAAGTTGTAAATTTTTCCGAAAGGTAGATATTTTTTGTAAAGGTTAAATAAATGTTTTTAGATTTTTTTAATTTTTCCACTTTTTGTTGTTGTTGTCAGTGAATAATTGTATTTTTTTGATTATTTTCAGAGAAGGAGGAATTTCGGATGGATGCGCGCGTTAAAGAAGAGGAGTCTGCGTGGTTACAGGTGTCCGTGCATGCGAAACATTGGAAACTAGCAGGATGATATGTTATGGTGATGGTGAAGACTGAAGATTTGTATTATAGAGGTGGTGGAAATATAGTGGTGGGTACCGGTGGAATCAGAAGGCTGGAGATGTGAATATGCGCCTCCAAGTGGAGTCGGCGCGTGGACAGAGAAAATAAATTGAGAAATTTTTTTTTTTTTTGGGAGAAAGAGCCAAAGAAACTTGAGCATATGGAAAATAAAGGGAATGAAAGAGAAAGGAGAGAAAAAAGGGACGAAAAAGAAAGAGAGGTGGGAAGAAAGAAATCTAGTATATTGCATTAAAAAAAAAAAAGAGGTGGAGAAATTTGTGCGATGCTCTCCTTCATAGGAGGAGACGAAGGATGGACCAATTGCCCCTCTTTCACCAATCTTCTTTCTTCAATATCTTTCATCTGTCATTCGCTGTGGATCTCTTTTCGCAAAACAGAGAAGTTAATCTATTTTCATTTATGTGCTTAATTATTTAATCATTTTTGTCAAAAATAAATTTAAATTAGTTCTTTAAAGGATTTTTTTTCTAAAAAATCATAAATTAATTGTAGCCTACAAGAGAAAATTAGTTTACAAAAATTAGTGAATATTTAAAATCGATGCAATTTTTGAATGATTACAGATTCGATATTAAGAAAATTCACTTGTTTAACTTGGAAATTATTATGGTTTTTTAAAATAATTATAAAATTCTTTGAAAGAAAATTTCATTTTGAAATTAAATTAAATTTGTCTGCAAGAATTTAATTATTTAAAACAATATAAATAAAATTCTTAAATAAATTAAATAAAATAAATTCGAATTATAGTAATAATTTAAATTTGTTGGAACAAAAGTGATAAATTTCAGAGATTAATTTTTTATTTTTATATAGAACGAAACTTTTTTTTTGTATTAAATCGTAAATTCATTTTAATTAAAGTACAATTGAGTAATTTATTAATTCTACTAAATAGTCACAGACTCTTTGGTAAAAAATTAATTTTGCTTTAATTCTTTTTCAGAATTGCGGAATAAAGGAGGGAGGGCCAATTTTCCGAGGCGCTAAAAATAGGAGAGAATTGTGTTTTCGTTCACATTGGTACGTTGTTAAATTGGCGTTATTTTTTTCCCCGTTGGGGAGGAAAAAAACAGTTATACGCATCAAGGCTGTCTCTCACAGCTCATTTAGCAATCTTGGTCAAAACGGCTGTGGAACGTTATAATATATACGTATACAGAGAGATTTCACACAAAGGTAAATGTTACTCTTCACATTTCATGACGAGCGATGCATCATGGGGTTGTGGAAGCGAATCAAGGGCTAGAATATACGAACAAGGGTTTGGGTAAGTCGCTTTTAATAGCCGAGCAGCTCACAGCTGCCGCCGCTTTTGTCTATATCACTGTTCGAAGCTTGATGGCTCAAGTCCTGTGCTTCTCTTTCCATAATTATGACGGGAAATCGAACAATTTATTCTTTTTCCTCCTCCTCTTCTTCTTCTTCTTCTTCTTCTTCTTCTTTAAATTAAATTTCATCTTGCGATTATAGTATGTCGAGAAGGAAAGAAAAAACAATACAGAAAGAAAAAAAAATTGAGAATAGTTTTTTATTCCGTTTTTGCATTTTACAAATTTTCCTTTTAGTTTTTTATTTTTTTCTCCAAATTTTCTTGAATGAAAAAATTGATACGAATTTTTCTGAACCAATTTTTCCTTCTGTTTTTTCTATTTTTTCTCGAATGGAAAAATTGAGACGAATTGTAAACTAATTTTTCTTTTATTTTTCTATTTCTTTCATTCGAACTTTTTCTTGAATGGAAAAATTGAGATAAATTATCCTGGACCAATTTTTCTTTTCGTTCTCCATTTTTGTTTTGTTTTCTAGAACTTTTTCTGAATGAAAAAATTGAGACAAATTATCCTAAAACAATTTTTGTAATTCTTTTTTTGTTTTCTATTTCTTTTTTTTTAGAAATTTTCTGGAATGATAAAATTGGGACGAATTATCCTGGACCATTTATGATAATAACTATTAGCACGATCGAGAGGTAAAATCTCTTTCCTTTCTTTTTTTTTGCTCTTCCAATTCTCTCTTGTCCTTGGACAATTGCCGCGATAAATAATCCTTCATCAGACGAAGTCATTACGTCGTTAAATTTATAAATCCAGGAAATAGAATTCATTCTTATCGTATTTCTTGTTTAAGGAAATTATTGATTTTTTCGAAGTTTTTTTATGTTTTAGGCAATTTTATTTTTAATATATAAAATAGAGGAGAATAAATAATATTTAAAGAAGAAGTTTAGGAAAAAATAATTATAATTATGCATATAATTAAAATCGAAATTTTATTTTAATTAAAAAAATAAAGAAAAATTGCAATAAAAAGAAAATGAAAAACTGGAAATTCAAGGGATTCTTCTTCTTCTGTGAACTATTTCAGCGTTTTGAAAATTAGAAAATGAATAGTTTTTATTGCAACAGCTGGCACTCGACGACGAGTATAAAAATAATTACTTTTTATTGGTCCAGGAATACTTAGGTGCGAATAAATTTATTCTAGGATGCATGAGATGCAATTATGTTAGTCCAGACCCTTTGCTTAAGGTGAGAACGATTTTCCACCACTGAAGCGTTGCGAATCTCTCGTCCCTTTCTTAAAGGTTTTACAAAATTTTAGTTAATTTTAATTCCATTTTACTAGAGATATTATTTCTTATTTTTATCAATTTTTTAAAATTAATACCACAATAATTCGATAATAATAAATTTTGATAATTTAAATTCATTTTTTAAAATTTACTTCAATTATTACTCGTTTTATCGAATATTAAACTTCTTTATTTCCATTTATTAAATTCAAAAAGATTGAGATAAGATAAAAAAAAGTAAATCATAGTCAAGACATTTAAAATTGCAAAATTTAATTTTATTCAGTAATTTAGAATTTTTCATTCAATGGACATTTTTCTATATTATTATTATTATTTACAATTTTTCTTTTTTCTCATTTTCTTGTATTTTTTTTTGTTTTTTGAAAAATGAGTTTTAAATTACAAGATGTATTCGTTTTGATAAGGGAGAATATATGTACGAGACAGACATTAAAGTGATATCAAGATCTTTTGCACACAATTTCGTTATGATCGCGCATAATCTTTATACAATGGCGTGCAGAGAGTAAAAAGAAGAAGAAGAAAAAAAAATGCGGAACAAGTGTGACGGGCAACTTTTTTTTTCTCCTTCCTTTTTCTTGAAGAATTCCCCAGAGTTTACAAAAAATAATTAATCGCGGAAGACAAGCAGCTTACTCTTCGACGATTTTTAACGAACAAAGTAGAATCTTCAATAAGATTAAATTTTAAATCACTTTAACTAACTTTTTGATTCTCATAATTGGCGGGAAAAAAAATTCCTTTAAGATCATCTTCGAGATTTTTTTTTTTTATTAATTATCGATTATTAGTAATAATAATGCAAAAGGAAATTCTTTGTAGAAAAAATGATGGCTAATTATAGGAAAAGCAATTAGAAATATAATTGAATGTAATTTAGAAAATCTTTATTTAAAAAAGTCTTTTAAAAGTGGAAAAAAAAATCTGAGAAAGTTAAAAAAAGTTTGAAAAAGATGGAAAAAGTTTGAAAATTCTTTTAAAAAGTCTTTAAAATAGTTTTTGGAGATTTTTCTCCACTTTTGAAAATAGTGATTTGTGTAAAATTTTGTTACCGAATAAACTTAAAATTTAGGGGGGAAAAATTTACTTTGGCAACTGTTTTTCTAAAGTTCTTCTACAGATCTCCATGGCATCCAGGTGTAATTGAAATGCTCCGGTAATCCTGCGGGATCCAGAGGAGCATTTGTTTGATTCATTAAAACTTTCCTATAATCAGCTAGTCTTCTTTCCATGTATTTGACAATCTGCACAAAAAGGAATTCGTTTTTTGGAAATATTTGCAATAAATTAAAATTCAACTGAAGAACCGAATTTTAAAGAGTCTTTTAGAAAAATTATTAGTTTACTTCTTTAAAAATAAAAAATAATAACTTTTCCTTTAAATAGCATTAATTTGTTTTTTAACGAAAAATTAAAATTAATTTAATCCTTAAAATTAAAATTAAATTAAAGAATAGAATTTTTAATAGTGGTTTAAAAAAAATTATTGATTTACGTTTTTGAAAATAATCTTTCGAATTAATTAGTTAATTAATATTAATAATTTAAAAATAATAACCAACCAATGGATTTGATCTTGAAATGTCCTTAGTTTCACATGGATCGTTATAGATATTGAATAAACACAAATTCGAACAATTGGGAAAGTGAGAAAATTCCTCGCATTGAATTCTACTCAAATTTCGTAGATTTTTGACAATTTTCGACGAAATTCGCTCGTCTTGAACATTATGAATTGCTAAATTCGCCTCTGAATTGAGAACACGAGTGATATTGTATTCTGGATAAGAATCGTTGTTACCAGAATCACCGTAATATTTACTATACTGATCAGAAGCACCTAAAAAATTTAATGAAGAGTTAAAAAAAATATCAATTGCGGATAAATTATTAAAGTAACCATCAAATGTTCAATTGACAAAAAGAAAAAATCAAAATGAAAATGTCAATTGACAAATATTTTGTATAATAATTAATTTATTTCGCTTACCTTTGACAATTTTGAATTTCTGAAAAATGCCACTTTCAGTGTTCTCCTTCTCATCAATATTGACGAGTAAAAATTTTCTTGTCCCTTGTTCATTTTTCTGTAATTTTGACCATTGATCGACACCATCGATTTGACCTAAATCAAACAGATTTCCCCCGGCGGCTGAATAAAACGTTGGAAGCCAATCAGTAACGTGCATAAAGAGATTTGATACCCTCGATTGCATTTTTATCAATGGAGAATAAATATATGCTGGTACTCTAATTCCACCTTCGTAAACTGTGAACTTGAGCTAAAATCAAATACTCGATTAGAGAGAAAAGAATTAGAAAAAAGAATTAGAAAAAAATCAATTCTATCAAAAATCTTGATTATCTACAATCTCTATAAAAAAGCTCAATTTAAAATTTATCTAAATTAAAAAATAGCTATTGTGGAATAATTTGCATCAATTACTCCTCTCAATGGATAATTTGATCCGAAATTTTCCAAAAATCCTTCACTTTGAGCTCCATTGTCAGAAACAAAGACAATAATCGAATTTTCCAGCATTTTTGCCTTTTCTAATGCGGCCACTGTTCGACCTACAGAATCGTCCAAAGCCTCTATCATTCCTGTGGAAAAAATTAATGAATTAATTAATTAAGTATTAAATATTAATTGTAATTATAATTATAAAAAATAAATTAATTAATTTATTAAATTAAATTAGTTCATAATTATAATTATAAAAAATGAATGAAGGAATGAATTAATTAAATTTTAAAATTTGGAATAAGTTTTAAAAAACCTGCATATTTTCTTCGGTTAAAATTTTTAATGTATCCAAATGTCGAATTGAGTTGAGATAAATTGCGAACTTCTAAAGGATCGACAGCATTGCTGCAATGTGGAGCGAGATGTGCAATTTCCAAAAATAGAGGAATTTCCGGATTATGATTATTAATGATCTCCTCGGCTTTTTTCGACAGAATATCAGTGAAATATTCGTGATTATGATCGTGGGCGATATTAAGTGAATTTGTCAAATCATCGTGTAAATCGAAGCCAACGTATTTTTTATCCTGAGTGTATGTATAATTATAATACTGTATCATTCCATTATAATAGCCGTAAAATGAATCAAATCCACGATTCGCGGGTGTATGACTTTCGGTGTAATATCCCGTGTGCCATTTTCCAATGAGTCTCGTGACATATCCTAAGTTTTTCAAATATTTCGGCAATAATGTCACGTTCAGGGGAATTCCTCGTGGCTCAGCTGCTCTCAAGGGAAATCCCTGCATTCCTAAAAAAATTGAATATATATTATACTTATTTTTGGAAAATTTAATATTTAGTAATTAATTAGTTTAGTTATAAAATAAATTATTCAATTATTTTTTTACTTCTTTCGTTACGAATTATGCGACTATCAAGTAAATAAAATTAATTACCAGCTCTTATGGGATAACGACCAGAAAGAAATGCCGTTCTCGATGGTGTACAAGTCGGCAAAGTATAATATCTATTTAAAATCACTCCATTATATGCAAGGGCATCAATATTTGGAGTTGGAATCTGATTGGCTCCATGGAAACTCAAGTCATTCCAACCCTGGAAATTAATAATAAATATAATAATTAATTTTTCGATAAAATCTCCAGTTTAATCAATGATTTCAATTTTTTTCAAAAGTTTTCAAAGAAAACCAAAAAAAAAGAGAAAAAGAATGAAAAACGGTTTAAAATAAAAATTTTAGAAAATATTTTCATAACAAGATTGTAAAGATCAAGGTTATAATTATCAGATCTATCTTGAATGCAGATCAAGGATTTTCCTTCTTGATAAAGTAGCAATGAAAATAAAAATAAAAAAAAAAAATTCGACTACAATAAAAAATCGTAAATTAAAAATTTCTGACAAATGAAAACGTAACAAAGCGAATAAAATTAGAAAACAAATAAGAAACAAATAAACGATAAAGAAAAGTTGTAATAAAAATATTTCAAGTAAATGAAAACTTTATAAAGTGAATACGAAACGAATTTGAAATAAAGGAATAAAAAACAAAAGTACAAAATTACAAAAAATAACAAGTAAATAAATAAAAATATTAGAAAAACAAAAAGAAAAATTCCAATCTGGAAACATTAAGAATTTTTCCATTATTACGATATTGACATAATAATTTTTAAAGAATTCATAAATCAAGAGAAATAGAAATCCTCATTGCATTGACAATGGAAATAATTCTGAATACATTTTTCCTAATTTTTGCAATAAATTTTATAAAATTGTAAATAACATAAATCTAATTTAAAAAACACCATGAAAAAAAGAGATTCATGCGGAAGACTTTCTCAAATAGTCGTAAAATTGTAAAAATTTTTCAAGTTTCATATATATTATAAAATCCGGTTTCTAAAAATAATTGTTATTTGCAGAGAGAAAACTTTCTTGTATATACTATAAATTTTGCGTCGTTGTATAACTAATACATTAAATTTAATAAGAAATCTTACAAGATCATCAGCCATTATAAAAATAATATGTGGCTGTTTTGGTTTCTCTTCATTATTCCAAATGAATGCCAAAGAAATTCCAGTTATACAAAAAACTGATATTACAATAAACGATACACTATATTTGAAATATTCCATTTTCTTTTCGCACTTCGTGAAATTTCTCGCATTCAAATAAAGCTATCCATCAAAATTGAAAACAAAAATTTTTTTAATAACAACTTGCGTGGTAATTTTGTGCTTGTTTCCTCCGACCTTGCACTTTATTTCAATACGATTTATTTTTATTTAAATACGATTTTTCTTATTATAAAAAAATACTATTTTTCAGTTACGTGAAAATTAGATAATCTTGTATTTTATTTTCGAATTTCAATTTTAACAATTAATTTTTGTTTGGTATTAATTTTATTATTAATTTTTATTTTAATACATTTTTTTAATGAATTTTTAATTCAATTAACTAAGATAATCTATTTTTGGTTTCGTTAATTTTTGGCGAATTTAAAATTTAGTTTTTTTTCGACACAATTTCCGCACTTTTGATTTATCACAAATTCTTGAATCACAAAATAAAAGTGCATTGGCACGAGTATGTTTTTTTTGGTGTAATGTTAGAAATTTGAAAACTCTAAAGTCACCTAAACATTCGGTTTGACATTTCTTTCACGAATGAATAAAATAACGTTACAACGCTTGCCTTTAAATGCAAACGTAATTCCTATAAGTTTATTCAAGATTATTTAGTATAAAAGATAATAAATTTCATTGAGATTTTCCAACTGAGAGACGCGAACTTACAAACATTCACCTTTAATTCTTTTCTTTTTTCTCCTATCAAAACTTTTAAAAACAAATGTAAAAGTTGATTACAAATTAAAATAATAAAAATTTTCGGTTTTTTCTATCTATCGAAATTTGTAAATTTTTTTCCTCAGTGTTAATAAAATGACAAAATTTGTAAGTTATGAAAGTTCTATATGACCGTGAATTTTACAAGGTCAATTTACATTATAGAAATTACTCTTTCGAAAGTTCATATTTAAATATGAAAATCATATTTTTTTCAATGCTTACCAACTTCAAAATTTTCTGGAAACTTTCTCTTTCTTTAATCGTTGCACTCTAGCGGATTTTATCGAGAATTGCAAATATAATTTGCATTTGAAATTTTGTGGAAAAAATCCATTTTTTCTGAAACAAAGAAATGAAAATATTATAAAATATTTAACTTTTAAGAATTATGTATTAAATTTTTTTTTACTAATAATTAAAATTTGTTTACCTTCTGGATTTCTTATCTAACATCAAAGTAAAAATAATAAAAATAGCTAATTACTGCTTATTATATGATAAGTGTTTTTAACGAAATTTGAAACAAAAAGTATGTCAAATTGTAAAATTTAAAATACAAAATAGAAAATATCGAAATAAAATTTTATTGATAATTATAATATCATTATAATTATATTATATTGTATTATAATTATAATATAATATATATAAAGCGAAATATTGTTTTTATAATTTAAAAACTTGTTTTCTTTGTACTTATTTTAATTTCTCTAATCCCTAAATCAACTGATAGTAAAAATACATTAACATATAAAAAGTCTTCGATAAAAATATTCACTTAAATTTACACACACGAAAAATTATAAATTATCTATCATTCTAAACTGGTTCTAAACTATTTTTCTCGAAATTCGATACAGTAAACATTATTTATTTTAAAATATTAAAATTCTAAACTAATAAAAAAAAATATTTCTTACGTACAAAATAATGGTTTTAAACCGCTTTAAATAAGCAGATAAATAATAATAATATAACTTAATTTTTTTAATTTCGATCTTTTTTGTGTCTAATTATTTTTGGTTCTTTTTTTTAAGATAAGAAGACAAGTGCCGTTAATTATTTAGTCAGACAAAATTCCTAAAAATACTAATTATCAAAACTAATCCAACATGTGCGAAACAAGCTAAAATGCTTATTTTTGATGCAGCACTCGCGTACGCGTAAAGCATATGATTTGGCGACAGCCAAGGCTCCCAGGTGTTATTTTTTCTTCTTGGATCCGCCAACCATTGAATTGGATGTTTCATTTGTTTCTGAAGAAGTTGTCCGTATTTTTCCAATAGTTTATCCAAATGTTGCACTCTCTGCGATCATGTGACAAGGAATATTTAAAATTTAACAATCAGTACAATCAAAATAAGGAAATAATAATAAATTATTATTGTTCGTTTTATTTTGTTTTTGAAAGAAAGGGAAATATTTACGTTTGGATATTGTTTAGCGATGTTCCTCATTTCGCAGGGATCGTTGACGATGTCGAAAAGACATTCCGTTTCATTGCAGGTGACGAAAGTGTTACGAATTGGATGCGAGTAATAAGTCGTATTGGCAAAACACTGAACAGTCGCTTGTAATCGCAGACTAATCATTGCACTTGGTTGCGTGACTGGTCCTCCAAGATGAGCGGAAATACTTCCCGAGACAGCACTTTTTAAAATTCTTGTCGTATTGTAGAGTGGAACTTCACGATTTCTGCCCGATTCTCCGTGATATCCGTCGTAATAGCCCCGCTTCACGGAACCTTTTTTCCAAAAAAGAAATTTATTTCATATTTCAATTTGTAAAAGAATTTTATTCTATTCTATTCTTAAAGAATTCTATTCTAAAAATAATTCTTTTCTAAAAGAATTCTATTCTAAAAAGAATTCTATTGTAAATGAATTCTATTGTAAAAGAAATTGAATTGCAAAAGAATTCTTTTAGAAAAAAATAATTTAGAAGGAAAAATTTCAACAATAAAAAAATGATCTTTTAATTTTGAGACAATTTACCTCGAACAAGTTTAAATCGATTGTAAATTGCTCCCTCAGTTTTCGTAACTTCGTCAATATTCAAAACAATTGAGTCACGAGCGTATCCTCGACCTTCGCTGAGAACTGGCCATTGATCGACACCATCGATATTTCCCAAATCTTTCAAATTGCCACCAGCTGCCGAATAAAGTGTCGGGAGCCAATCTGTTATGTGAACAAGTTGCTCAGAGACAACCGCCATTTTTTGCAATCTCGGCGACCAAAGAACCGCTGTTCCCCTGACACCACCTTCGTATAATGTGTATTTTGTCTGCGAAAAAGTAGATAACGTGAATAAAATTACAAAAGAATAGAATTCTATATTTTATTTAAAAAAAAAAGAATAGAATTTTATATTTTATTTAAAAAAAAAAGAATAGAATTTTATATTTTATTTAGAAAAAAGAATAGAATTCTATATTTTATAAAAAAAAGAATAGAGAACAATATTTACTAAAAACTATAAAAGAATAATAAAATATAAAGTAGTAAATAAATAATAAAATAAAAAGTAATAAATAATAACAGTAAATGAGAAAATTAAATATATTTTACATATGTGTCATTTTTATTAATCGCAAAAAATAGATTTTTTGATTTATGTATTAAAAAAATTTTTCTACCCCTCTTAGAGGATAATTAGAACCCCAATTTCGAAATTCGCCAATTGAAGCCGCGCCATTGTCGGTGAGAAACAAAATAATTGAGTCCTGCAGCATTCCCTTGTCACCCAAAGAGGAAACGACTCTTCCAATTGAATCGTCCAATCGAGAAACCATCACTATGTTCAAAAAAAATTTTATTAATTTCAAAATAGAAGTAAAATAAATATTCAATTAGAATTAAATGTTTTTCGCTTTCTCATGGATAATTACCGTATTCACTAATTCTAATTTCTAAATTCTAATTGATAGTAACTTGGGAATTAATCAATTATAATTGGTAAAAATTAATTATTATTAATTAATATTTATAATAATAAATTTATAATTTATAATTGTAATTGAAGAAATTCGTTATCAACTAACTTGCATATTTTCTTCGATTTGATTCACGAATGTGTGCAAATTCCTTATTATTGAAGTGATCTAATGGCACTTCGAGTGGAGCATGAACGGCTAAATGTGAAATCTGTAGAAATAAAGGTCGTTGTGGATCGTGATGATCTATTATTCTCAGAGCCTCTTCTGTGAAAAGATCAGTTGCATATTCGCCTTGTACACCATAGCTTGGAATATCTCCTTGATGCAAGTCGAAGCCACTCATGTTCTGAAAATAATTAATTATATAATAGTTGTTATTTATATTTATAGAATATTTACATTATATTTTTACAATATTTATGCAACATTTATAATGTTCTTTAAAAAAAACAAATAAAATTCAATTATTTAGATTAATAATAAGTCTTCACGGAAATTTAATTATTTTTATTGTAAATATTAAAATTCTTTACAAAAATTTAATTATTTTTAATACAATTATTGTAATAAGTAATTGTCTAAATAAATATTTAATTATTATTTTCAAGCTAGTTGAAATTCTCAAAACAGTTAGTTTGAAACTTTGTGAAAATCAATTATTTATGAAAATTGCAACTTTTGTTCAATTAAAATCATTTCTAAATTAATTATAATTTGTAATCTTAAGAATTTCTATTCCAGAATTTAAATAGTTAAAATAAATTTAATTATTTATGGAAAGAGAAATCAGTCAAGGTATTAAAAATATTCAATTTAAAAACTTTGTAATCTAAAAGAAACTTGGAAGCTTTTAAAAAGAAATTTAATTGGTTTAGTAATAAATTTGATACTAACCCCTTGGGAATATCGATAATCAAAATAACTAATGTAGCTATTATAAAATCCTAAGAAAGAATCGAAGCCCCTATGAAGAGGGGTGTGTTGCGGCGTATGATAGCCTACGTGCCATTTTCCAATAAGTCTCGTTACATATCCCAAGCCTTTCAAATGCTCCGGTAAAATTGGAACGTCCAAAGGAATACCTCGCGGTTCTCCGCCCTTGATTCCTCCACCTTGCATACCTAAAATTCAACAAAAATTATTAATTAATCAATCACATTACACTTTTGCAAAAAAAAAAAAAATAAAAGAAAAGAAACAGAAAAACAAACCCATTCTCAGTGGATATTTTCCAGTGAAGAAAGCCGCCCTCGAAGGAGTACAAGACGAAAGAACATAGTGACGATTTAAAATTATTCCATTATATCCCAGTGCATCGATATTTGGTGTTGGAATTTGATTCGAGCCATGAAATCCAACGTCATTCCAACCCTGTTGATAAGAAAATTATTTACTATTTTTTCTTAAAAAGAAAATTTTTCCGAATAATATTTTTTTCTTCTTAAGAAGGAAATTTTCGAATAATATTTGTTCTTCTTAACAAGAAAATTTTTTCGTGCGTACAAAGAAAAAGATCAAAATTACGCAAAAAAAAAAGATACGACTAGTTGATGAAATTTTTCCAGACTTGAATTATAAAAGGAATGCAAATTGAGAGGAATAATTAGCAATTTGAAAAAATAACACTTGATATTCGAGACGTGGAATAAATGAGACGAAATAAGAAAAAATAAAGTGTTAAAAGAATTATGCAATGAGCAAGATGATCTCCGGTTGTCCATTCGGAAGGAATTTTTATTTGTTTAGAGACTAATGTGAGTCATGTTAAGGATGTCTTCATTTACTACGGGGGCGTAGACAATATAATTGTCTTTAACTAAGGTCTGCAATAATTTCATGGAGAGAGAGAGAGAAAGAGAGGGAAAAACTGTTTTATATATAAACTTCAAGATCATAAACTTATTTATGTAAAAAAATGTTTATAATTTTAGAATCGCTGCAATCTGAAATATTCCCATTATCGCAATGAGGATTCTTTTCGTGAATTTCTCTTTTTCTTTTCGTTTTTTAAAATTGAATTTTATGAATTATTTTTCAAAAGAAAAATATTTCGTAAAATTCAATTCATTGTAAAATTAATGATTCGTTTGTAAAGGAGAATTGAATTTTGCAAAATATTTTTCGAAAGATAAATATTTCGTACAATTCAATTTGTTGTAAATATTTTTCTTATTAAAATTACTAATAAATAATTAATAATAATTATTAATTATAAATTAGTAAATAAATTAATAATTCGTTGTAAAATTCAATTAATAGTAAAATTTTTTCGAAAAATTCAATTGGTTGTGAAAATTCTTTCGTAAAGTTCAATTCGTAGGGAAAATCTTTCGTAAAATTCAATTCATTGTAATTAATTCCATTAGTCCCGATAAATTAATTATATTATGACTCCCTCGCGTCAATGGAATTTGTTCGGATAGGGGATCTAGTTAAACAGCAAGAAAAACGAAATTCTTTGAATCTTTCATAAATGCATCATTAATTTAGGAAGCAATTAACATCTTGTTGGTTCGCTCTCTCTTTCTCTCTATACACTCATTTACATTGTACACGATGAATCAATTGTTTTTTAAATAAACATTTCTCGTAGCATTTAAATTCAATTTTTAATCGCTCACCGCTTGCTTTGAATTTTAATTTTAAAAAAATAAATAAATAATAAGTTCGAAAAACAAACATAAATTAATATTAATTGCCAAACAGTTAATTAACGAGTAATAATTAAAATAATAGATCAGACAAATTATTATTTAAATAATAAATTCAGTTTTAATTAGAATTCAATACAATTAATTTTAATTAAATTATTTGAACGAATTGAATTATATAATTATTATTTTCAATACAATTTGAATTACAATTGAATTAGAATTCGATTTAATTTTAATTAAATTTTAAATTAAATTAAATTCTTAGAAAGAATTTAACTATTTTTAATCAAT
Organism: Leptopilina myrica (nomen nudum); assembly: GCA_032872475.1. NCBI lineage: Eukaryota > Metazoa > Arthropoda > Insecta > Hymenoptera > Figitidae > Leptopilina > Leptopilina myrica (nomen nudum). The sequence continues at coordinate 29,769,478 of CM065467.1, forward strand.
TTTAATAAACTTCTTCGAAACAATTCAATTTTTTACAAAATTATGAATAGTATAAATGAATTATAAATCGAACGTCCCAAAAGAATTGAATTACTTTTAAAAATTGCAAAATAAAATTCTTTGAAATAAATTTAAATATTTTTTGTTCTAGAATTTTTATAAAATTAATTTATAAGAATTCTACTATTTTGAATACAATGTCAATTAAAATAATTCTTTTATCAACTATTATATTAATTATTTTCAATTTAGTTTTTAATTACAATTGAGTACAATGAGAATGCAATACCATAAATTTTAATTAATTTCCTTGAGCAAGAATTCAATTTTTTGCAAAAATTCGAATAAAACTCTTTGAAACAATTGATTATTTTCAAAAATTTTAATGAAATTCAAAAGGATTAAAATTATTTTACATTCAAAATCATTATCGTTTCAAAAATAATAAATTAATTTAAATTTTTTTAAAATTGGTAAAATTATGGAAAAAAAAGTTTTGTATTCTCTTGCTAAAATATTATCGCAAAACTTTTTCTCTCTTAATTAAGAAAATATAAATGAATTACAAAATGCAAATTAATTTTAATTACAGTCCATTAATAGATATTAATTAAAATGTTAGATAAATGCGATTATTATTAAAATAATTATTATTTTTTATTATTTATTTACGATTTTGTACTACTTTGATTATTGTCAAACAATTGTCATTAATAATTAATGGCAAATTAATTCTAATTTCAATTTTATTACAATTAACTAATTGTAAATATAAAATTATCGAAATAATAATTGTTCCCAAGAAGTTTTCGTGTATTGAAATTTAAAATTCGTAAGTTCCAAGCAACGCGATGTATTTCTATTTTTGATTAATATTTCTGCATGCAAATCGATAATTATTTATTGTAAATGATCGACTCACTAAATCATCAGCCATAACGACAATAATGTGCGGCGACGTTTGAAATTGACCGAAGGCATTTTGAATAAAAAAAACTCCAATTATTGACACGATTTGACACGTCCTAATGAACAAATTAACCATTTTCACGTCAACAAAACGTTAAACACAATTTTTTGAAAATAATATTAAACATAAAAGGCACTGATTCTCGTTTTTTCCTTTCTGCAATGTTGTTTTAATTTTTCAGATTTTTCCCGCCTTTTCAAAACAAAATTCGGTTCTTTTTCGTAAAAAAAAAAATTTCGTTTCAGTTCTGACAAGGTCAGAACATTATGGACACGAGCTACTGAGGGAATTTCTTGAGGGATAAATGCTTTTATATAGTCGACCCACGATTCGTAAAAGAGGGTCTTGTCTCTCTTATGAATGAAATAAAGGGACGAAAGTGGGAGTACAAAACCAGACGATTAGTGCAATGAAGAAAATACGTGATTAAAGTCGGACCCCCATCTTTGCGACGATTATGATCTTGTTTTCTCACTCATTTCCCTATCTCTCCTATTCGACGAGAGTATACGTGCATTTTAAAAATTGAGAATGATGATTCAGTGTAGCACGTGCTTCACACTGTCTTCTTCTTCTTCTTCTGGATTGAAGAGGGTTTTTTTTTCAAGTCGTTAATTGATGTCCCTTCAAATCTTATTTATGACCTTATGTCACTTTTTAAATGTAGAAAAACATTTCTCTTGCGTTTATTTTACAGGATGAGCCGCAATTAATAAGACCTATTTCCGGATCTTAATTGAAGTTTAATTTCATAAGTTATTATAATTATTCTCCGCTTCCTTTAATTTCCATTTTATTTTCTATAAACATTAACGAAAAATTAATTTAATTTAGTTTGAAGAAAAATTAAATTCTTAATGGAAAGTATTTCTAGCTTATTCTTAATATTTCGAGCTTTTTTCAAACTTACCGTAAAGTTTGTCTTATTTTCGATACCATTTTTTTCTTTCCTTGCAGAATCCAAATGTTTTCATAAATCCAATTATTCGAAAATGAAAGGATGATATTAACAATAAATTGATCAACATTCATTATTCATTAATAATGAATAAGTGTTCCACTTTTGTGATTTTATAATCAATCCTAATGCAATAATTCTTCATTCCAATCTGTAAAATAAAAAAATTATATTTTACTCTAAAACAAAATATTGAATTTACATTTGTTTAATTTTTTGCATATTCTTATAATAGAATAGATTAAAAATTGAAAAGATATAATTCAAGGTTTGTTGATCAATTTAACTATAGCGTGAATTAAAATAATATTTAATTGTAATTTTAATTTGTTTTGTTTTGGAAGAGAAATCTTGGTAAAATTGTTTCTGTATTCTAAGTCTAAGACACAAGGTCTGTATAATTACAATTTCTAAATGGGGAGTCGTTCCTTTAAGTTCAAGAGATCAAATGAAGTCAAGTAGACTGACGATTATATTTTATTCGTTGCTTCCTTGCTGAAAAATAGAATATATCTAGTCCCAAAATTTTTAATTAAATTTAAATAAAGAAAATTAGAGTCAATATACATTAATGAAATTATAATTTGAAAAATGAAAAAAAACAATAACAATCCTTAGCGCAGGCAAAAGAATCTTTGTTTTAAAAATAAATTATTTCAATTTGAAAAATCCGATGATTTAATTTAAAAAAAATTAATTAGTTAATAAACAAAAATAAATAAATATACTGATTTTTTATTATTAATAAATAAATAAAAATTGTCCTTCTAAATTTTTAGTAATTATCCTTTTCTTTTTAATAAAATAGATTAATATGTAAAAGCTGTCAAACGATTGCGACAATTATTATATTGTTAATCATAACCTAAAAATTGTTCACCGCATATTTAATTTTATTAATTATTTATGAAAAATAAATTATTTAACGAAACTACACGGTATAAAATTGAAAGAATACATTTTTTTGCTAATTATTATTAATAATTAGAATAATTCACTCTATTTTTAATAAAAATTTAATTTTCTTACCATAAAATTTAACGTCTAACATCAATATTGTTGCAAAACTTCTAATAATATTCGTTACGAATAAACAAAGGGCTACTCATTTTTTATTAAATTAGAAATAAATTAAAATTAATTAATAATTAATAACATTAAATTAAAAGAAAGAACAAATACTAATAACTGTCAAACTGGAGGAACTGGAGAATAAACTGTTTACAGTTGTTTACTTCTGTTATGATAAGTGATAATATTATATTGACAGTTGGTATGCAATACTGAGCATCATTATTTAATTAAAAATAATGATATATATGTTTACAATACTTTTAATAGATTAAGAACTTAATTACATATTTTTTAATGATTTGCAATCATATTCCAATGAGAAAATCAATTAATAACTAGTTTAATTAATTAAACTAAGTGAAAAAGCGTTAGTTCCAGGTTTGTCCACTCGATATAGGTAGATGTCGCCCCGAAAAACGGCACTTTTTGGTAGTTTTTGCGTTTTCCATGTGATTCGTCTTTGATGAATCTAGCGCTCTCATTGGCTAGATTTAAATTTGCGCGGGAGTCAGTTGACCAATGGGAGCACTTAAAAAGCTGAAGGCATGGGTCGCTCTCATTGGACTGCTGAGTCGCGCGCAAATTTGAATGTAACCAATGAGAGTGCCGGTTTCATGAAAGATGAATCACATGGCAAAATTGAAAACTACCAAAAACGACTGTTTTTCGGGGCGACATCTACCTATATCGAGCGGACAAACAAGGAACTAACGTTTTTTCACTTAATTAAATTAATTAAACTAGTTTATTTATTGATTTAATTATTGTAAAATGTTGTAAATCAGTTGTAAATATTTATTTATGTTATTTATCAAATAGTTTTATTAATATAATGCAAAAATGATATATAAAATCATTTTTACGTGACGTGTCACGGGGATTGACAGGTACAGTAGTTTTGCTTTGTTTCTAATTATTAAATTGTTTAAATTTAATTTTAGTTTTAATTTAATCTTTGATTTATTCTTTTTGCAATACATTTTTTACATACTTTTAATAATATTTCTTTGTTTAAACTAATTAATGCATAAAAGGAAAAAAATTATTTTTCTAGGTTATGTTTCGTTTTGTTAAATTGTTTTTTATTAATGCATCTTATTTATGTTAGACAATTTCTTTTTAGTGCAAAATCATTTTTATTTAACTAATAGAAAAATATTCTTTATTTTCGATACTTTAAAATGTTATAAATTTTTTAAAATTAATTTACAACTATTATTATTAATAAAAAATTGTTATATTCAAGCAAGAATATAATATTTAATTTCTATGTTATTTTAATTATTCTAAGTTATTAAAATTGGTGGAAGTTAATTATTCGTTTCTACAATAAAAAGCAAAGAAAAACAATATTTTGTTTTTAACTTTTAAGAAAACAAAAAACAAATTTCATTTAATTTTTTATTACAAACGTGTCTAAATGATTTATCACAAGGTTAAAATAAAACAATAATATTATAATGTAATACTTTGTCAATTATTATTCAATAATTTCTTAATGTAGTAAAATAACATTCATATCGTTTTGAATATAAAAGTATATAAAAGTAAGAAAATAAAAAAATATCTGTAGACTATAAAATGAAAACTTCATTTAAAATAACGTAAAATTCATAAATTTCGTTTCTTTCAGTTAAAAATTCAAGTCACTTGTTCATGACTGTTAAATTCTTCTTCCACTTCTTTTAATTTCATATCACTATTTCTACAGAGTTGATATAATTGTGGTAAATGTTTCTTGTTTTCAATGGCATGGTTGTTTTCTATTAAATAACTGCGCAATGATGAGACCAAATAGTCAGGATATCCAACCACTTTCTTGCGGATTTCTAATGTATTCACCCAAAATGTATTTCTCAGATGTAGATTTACCTGAAAATTACCAGTTTTCATATAATAAATTAAAATAGATTAAAATTAAATTGAAGAATTACATTTTAATTAAAACTGAATTGAAGAATTATATTTTAATTAAATAGGAATTGAAAAGTTAAATTTTAATTAAATTAGAATTGAAAAAAAACCAATAAATACAAACAAACGCTGATAAGAAAATATGAATTAATTAAAAAAAATATAGAAATTGATTCAGATTTTAATTAAAATTACAATAAAGTATTTACCTTGGCAATCAGAGTACTTTTTGAATCGAAAAAAGTCTCAAACCAATCAGCAACAGCTTTATCCGCGCATTTATCCCATTCGTATTCTTTGTCGAATGCTTCTAAATTATTCAAGAAAACATCAAAATTGTTTGTCTCCCACTGTCCGAGATTCTTTGGAATTTCCAATAATTTGGTTGCCTGTTCAAAAGAAAAAAAAAGTTCTAATTAATAACAAATTATTAACAAAATTTGAATTGGAAATAATTTTTCAGAAAAATTTCTACCTTAACATTTATCAAATCCGATTGATAATCGATAAATTTCACAGTGACCACATATGGTTCCTCGTAATCATTTCTTGACACAATTTTTAGAACTTTAACTCTCAAATAATTATCGACATTATCTTCCATAGCGCAAATATCGCCAACATTTATATTTTTGAGACCTTTTCTGTAATAAAATTAATAATTTCAATAATTATTTAAATAATAATAATATTAACGTCTAATAATCGTTAACGTCCCTCAATTGTTAATAATTATTTGCAATTATTAAACAATAGTTTATAATTAAAAGTAAAATGAAATTTATATAGAATATTTAAATAGTAGTAAAATAATATATAAAATAAATAAAAATATAATCAGCTGATAATAATGAAATATAAATAATACAATAATTGTCAAAATTAAATTAACAATAAAATACCTGTTCTCAACACTCGAGAAGTATTTATGCATTTCAATGGAAAGTTTCACGTCAGAAGGATATTCGATCGGAACTTTTTCATCTGATTTGTAGCATTTCACTAATCTGGCAGAGAAATGCGATGCATTGTGAATAAATGTTATCATTAATTCCACCTTGTCACCACTAAAATCAAATGCAAATAAATTAATTAGACCAAATTTGACAATATTCAACAGAAATAAGTAAAAAGAGAGAAATATTCATTTAAGAATTAATAAATTATTATTCAAATCATAAGATTGAATTTATTTTAAATTTCGAAAAATTACCATTAGTTCAAGATTATAAAACGAAATTTTCTTAAACTCACATTTCTACATCATTAGTTGGATCATCTTCAGGACTGAGGACGCAATGTCTGTATGAACAGTTTGAATTCTTTTGACAAAAACCCATTGCCTTTACGTTATCACAAATAGGATAGGCCCTCTTTTCTTTATCCAAATTCAGTGCAATAAACTGCAATAGAAATTTTCAAAATTAATAATATAAGTAAAGATTTTAAATTCAGACATCGACATTAACAAAAGTCTTTGAAATTAATTATTTATTTCAAATAACTTACTTTAGCGGCATGAATCCAATCTTTCGGTAACGGAGCGTGAAGTCTTTTCATAACTTCCATTAGGCCATTGAATTGTTTATTATTACTGCTATCCATCAGTATATAAACTTTACATTTTTCTGCGCTCTGAAAAAATTCCGAATCAAACATTAACATATTTTTAAAATTATGTTTTTAATATTTTGAATGCAAATATATATTTATATTTAAAATACAAAAAACTTATTAAGTTATACTTATTACTTATTTTATTAAAATTATTATTATTAACTTATTACTTATTTAAAATGTTTAATTAGTAATAAGTAATATTAATATTAGTAATTAATTAATTAGTATTTCTATTAGTAATTAGTAATATTAATTTAATTAATAATAATAATTTAATTAGTTTATTAACTAATATTAGTTACATATATTTTTATAAAAATATGTATTTGTTTCAAAAATATGTTTAAATTTGTAGGAAGAAAAAATTTACCGTCTGCCAATTGTCACTCATTGTCGAAAATCTGTAGTAAAATCTCGATTTTGTAGATGCATTGATGGAATGATGTATCAAACATTTCGCATCTTTTACATTCAAATCCGAAAGAACATCATCCGTACAAATAAGAATTGGATGCATTCCAGAAACACTCTGACTCCATTGACCTTTGATATCTAAATAAAAAGTGAAACATTACTTTTTTCGATTCCTTTCTGTCTTCAATAATTATGAATAAATTTTACCTCTTATAAGCTAAAGTAAAAAAAAATGGGACTAATTAACATTGAAATAGAATTACGTACCATGAATAACGTAAGTAAGCAATTCATTATGAGCGACGAGTGTCGTTTTTCCATTAGCCTCCAATAGTTTCTTTAATTCAATCACCTCCGCTGAACTAGTGCAAATTATTAACGTCTTCTCAATACTTGAATTCAATAAATTGTTGACTATGTCCAAAACTTTTTTATTTTTCTCCTCCAAACGAAGCAAAAAGACCTTTGCTATTATTCGCGAAAATGCCGCAGCTTCCAAGTAAGATCCAATGCACACATAGGGAAAGACGGTGAATTTCTCCATAAATAAACTTAAACCTTTTGTCCATTCACGTCCAACGGCTATCATTTGCAGTGACAAATCATTGTCCCGTAAATCATGTTTCTCACGCATTACTTTGTGTTTTATGAAAATTTCCATGACCTTAAAAAATAATGTTTGTTAACGAAAATTATACCAGTTAATAAAGTAGAGTTTAAATAACTTTGAAATAAATTTACAAAAATTCAGATATTCGATACAAAGAAAAATAGGTTTTTTAATTTTCGATAATGACTTTTATTTACCGATTCGATGTATTTGTCCAATATAGTGTCGCCTCCATCCAAAATTATGTGACGAAGTCGGCTAAAATCCAAACTGAGAACATCATTCTTTTTATATTTCCTGAGAAATCTGACTAAAAATGGCGCTGTTGATACGAGTACTTGACAACCATTTAAAATATGTGCCTGGAAATTATTATTTTAAATTAATTTAAACCATTTTTGCTTTAAATCAAAATTAAGTTAATTAATTAAGATTACTAATTTTAATTTTTTAAATTTATTTATCGAAAATTACGATAAGATGAGAATTTAATTTAACAATTTAAATTTAAATAAATAGATAAAAATTAATTAATAATAATTATTTTTTAATTTGAAAAAACAGTATTAATCATAAAAATATATATGATGTCCGTACTAGTAGGGTTTTTTCTGGCTTTCCGTTAACTGCAGATACAACATTAATGTGCGGATAATCTTGTAAAAATTCCTGAAAAAGCGATGCAACCGTATCAACATTTGATGACGATGAACACAGCACTAATGACGTCGGTGTTTTTCCCGTAGCAAGCTGAAAAATAAAATTTTATGAATTTCGGAAAAAATTCTTCACATCTGGAAATTAAAGTTCGATCCCCAGCAGAGTAATTTTTTTTAATAGTTTTAATTTACTATTCAGAATTATATAAATTGAAGAAACAAATAGCATGTTTAGCAGTATATTTTTTTGAAGTTTTAATTTGCTATTAAAAATTATACAAATTGAAGAAATAAAAAGCATATTTGTAGAAAGGAAGTTTTGTGAGAAAATATTTGTAAACTAATAAAAAATTATTGTGTACAAACAATAGTGATAATAATTCAATGTGAAGAGGAAAAAAATGTTATACCTTATTAGTAGCTAAATAACTGCAAATTGGTAGAAGATAGCCAAAAGTTTTTCCTGCGGATGCTGGACTGATTGCAATGACATCGAGACCCTTTGCTATGGCTGGCAATATATATCTCTGAATTTTCATCGGTTTATGTATATCACAATTCTTGAGCGCCTGAATTTTAAACAAGTCGATTAAAAATACACATTTAGAGACTAAAAGTATGAAAATAATTTTCAGAGTTTTATTTCTATTGACTTGGAAATTCTTACTTTGTGAATATTCGCCGGATATCGAGCATCTTCGAGATTCTCCAAAAATTTACACGTATATTCACTTCGAATTAATATTTCCTGATCGTTTTTTCTGTATATATTTTTCTGTTTCGTTGGTACTGTCGTAGAATCCAGACCATTTCTGAAATAATATTAAATATTATTAATTTTTCCAAAAGAAAGTAATTCGAATCATTTAATTTTTCCAAAAGAAAATAATTCGAATTATTTAATTTTTTCAAAAGAAAATAATTCGAATAATTTAATTATGCCAAAAGAAAATAATTCGAATCATTTAATTTTTCCAAAAGAAAATAATTCGAGTTATTTAATTTTTTAAAATGTAAGAATTGCGATAAATTATTTCATTTCGAAAAATTTTAAATTATTAATTCAAATTACTTTTCCTCATCGGTTCCCGTTTCGTTGCTGTTACTAGAATTATAAAAATCTTTTTCCTTTATTTTTTCCGTTTTTTTATCGCCAGAGTCATGAAAATTTGGTAGATCTATTAGTAAACTGTCGTTGATTTTATTCACAAGTCCATTTTCGGCAGAATCTGGATCGTAGATAACTTGCAGAAGAGCTAAAATATAGGATAGATTTGTAATTATTTGGAAAGAATAAATTATTTAAAAGTAATTTTTTTTGTGTGTAACTGTGACTGTAAAATATAGGGGAAAAAATAATGTTTATTATTTAATTTACCCTTATTTAATTTAACAGCGAAGAAACTGAAAACCAAAGCTCTACTAAGAAGGACTATTTCTTCTTCAATTTCTAAATACAATTCGCCAAACAATTTTTCAGTCTCATCTTTAGCTGTGGGATGAAAGTACATTCTTTTTGCAGCCCCAACTAATTCTCTAGTGAAGCAAATAGCCGGTTCCGTCCATTTCTCAACAATACTGGGGAAAAAAATAAAACAAAGTAGTTTATATATTATTATGCAATATTGCCAAATTTGCTAAATATTTCTAAAAATATTTAATAAAAGTTTTCGATTGAATAGAATTATTTAAACATTTTTGTTTTAATTCTTTAAAAAATTATGTTAAAATTCTTTATAACAATTTAATTATTTTTAAAAATTGTAAGATTCTTCGGAATTTTATCTATAAATTTTTTAAATAATTGAATTTCATCAATTTTTTTGAAGATATTTGAATTTCGGAGAAGAATTTAATTTTAAATACAAATTTAAATAATTGAAAAGAGCTTAGTAATAATTATTGAAAATATTCTTACGTCACAATAGGTTTTCCCTTTAGTTTACTATTCCTGTTGACAGAAGCTGGAATAATTCCATTTAGAGAAATTGTTTCTGTCAAATAATCATCGGGAATAGCGTCTTTTGGTATTTTACGAAAATTGTTAGGAGCTAATTCATAAGCGATGCCATAGTCAGGTAAAAAAACGTTATATTTAGTTTGATCTTCATTCATATGACCTAAAATTCCTCGACAAAACCATGCGGGAATGTCACAGTCATGACTATTAATTACAATCAAAGACTGAAAAAAAATATTAATTAGTTAAGATAATTGATTTTAAATTCAAAATTCCAAGAGAAAAATTTATGTAAAAGCTTTAAAAATATAAAAAAAGATAAAGTAAGAATACTATAACTTACATCATTTAAGTAAAGCAGTTCTTTGGCTCTTTCCTCAAAATTAAGATTATTCTTAGCGTAGGTTTCCAATTTCTTTCGAATTGCATTCGCTCTGAATGCATGATTATCCGTTTCGTATATTCGCATAAGAAAAGGATTTATAATACTTGTCACTTTCACTGATATTGCATCTTCTGGCACGCAACTCTCATCTAGAAAAAAATATGTAATTCCTTAGTTCAAAACACTATTGTTTACAATTTAATAAACAAAAACTGGACAAGAATGAATCATATTATTTTACCTTTTATTACTTGATTCATTTTTTTAAATGTTCAGTCCAGTGGTTAAAAAAGTGTCGAAATGTTTCTGAAAAATTATTTTACTAAAATTAATTATTTTCTATAGAATACTTAGTTATAATTAATTACAGAAAATCCAGACAGAAAGAAAACACAACTTCCAACTATTATTAAAAGAATGATTAATTATAGAAATAAGTTATAAAAATTAAAAATAAAAAAAACATATTAAAATAATTTGAGGTTAGAAAAGCATAATTTGGAAAACTTACAATTTAATTGTTCTTCCATTTTCCAGCAAACCTGAGTGATAAATACAGCATTCTTATTTCAATTTTTTATCACAATAATAAAATTTGTGATTCAACAAAATAGAACGAATTAATTAACAACTTTAAACAACACATGTGCGCAACACAAAAATTCTCAACAAAGACTAAAAGCAATCGATTGTAGTGCCGTGATAAATGTCAACATGTGGCGGTGGCATGAACTTATTTTCAAATTTTTACCGCCCATCGGTAACCGGAAATGGAAAATTCGAAAGTCCCTATATGTGTGGGGATAATTTTTCAACTCGAATTTTTAGCTAACGTAAATAAATATTTAATAAAATTTTATTGTTCCTAAAGTTTATATAAACTTCGGCAATCCAAAGAAATTATTATAGTTGATTATTGAAAAGAAATAATGAGTTAGAATTAAAGATAATAGTTTAAAAATCTAGTGATATTTTCAGCAAATCAGTATCGTGCTCTTATGAAAATTAGACCAATCACAAGTCCTGAAATACTGAACATTTATACAAGTTCATTCCTGTAAAATTTTTTAACAGCGTCCTTTTGTTAGTCCTCAATTATTCCACAAAAAAGGTGAACTCATCTTATTTTTCATTAAACTATTTTATAGTAACGATAAATTTTGATCAAGATAGACATTATTTTCCCTAAAAGTTGCATAATTTATAGACGAAAATTAACAAAATGTTCGAATCAGTGAAACATCTAATTCTCCCCCTACATTTTTTTTGTCATGTTTCGTTTATTACATTGATCTAGTCAAATTTTTCGCATTTTTTAATACATTTTAACGATTTTTGGCAACAGTTGGTGATATTTACTATTTTTTGTCAATATTTTTGTTCCAAAGTCCAAAATACGTGAATTTGTACACGACAATGAACACTCAACAAGATGGCGGCCATGGCGTCGGGTCGTGATTGCGTCGTTCCTCATATTTTTATCAAAAATGGTAAAATTATTTGCGTATTTAATTGAAATATTGTATCCAATTCGTTATTATACATCAGTAGAACAATATTTTATGATAAAATAACCAAAAAATGAATTTAAAATTCCAAAAAGTTGCTGAAAGTCTATTTCCCCCCACCACCCCCATTGTCGATTTGGAATCGTCCATGAAAATTCGTCAATCCTTGAAAATTTTCTATGAATTTAACCTAAATTATGCATTGTTGGTGAAATTTATGTGTTTTTGATTAATATTATCACTACATAGGTGATTTTTTTGTATTTTGTTCGCAGATTCCACCGAAAAAGTCATTTCAACAAGATGGCGGACATGGCGTCTGGTCGCGATTTTGACTTCTCAGATTTGCATCAAAAGTGGTAAGATTATTGGCATATTTAAACGAAATATTGCATTCAATTTGTTCTTTTAGATGAATAAAAGAATATTTTATAATAAGATGACCAAATAATAATCGTAAATCGACAAAAATTCCAATCCCCCCCCCCCCGTCCCTTCTTTTCCCCTTTGTCGAAAATGCGAAATCGACAAATTTGGAAAATTTTCCTAAATTTTTGGGCGTATTTTTGGATGTTTGAATGATTTTAATTAGTAAAAAAATTTAAATAGTTATTTTCCCCTAAATAATTAACTTTCTGGGGGAAATGGTTATTTTTTACTAAAACCACAAAAACAAACATTTTTCAAGATGGTTGCCATTGTTTTTGTTCTTTGTGTTTTTGCATAAATAGTTCGAAGGTTAGTTTTTAAAGTCAAATTTCTTATTGAATTAGATGTTTTTTATCTAAGAAAAAAGATATTTTACTATACGAGGTGAATAATTAATAATATTGTGAATTATGAAATTCGGCAAAAGTCAGTTCCCCCCTTTTCCCCCTTTGTCGAAAAATATACGCTAAATTGATCAGTACGAAAAAATTGTCTAATTTTAAGTTCAATTCCTGGATTTTTTGTGTCTTCTTTTGTCGGTGTTAATAGTGAATTGTTGAAAATGTGTTTATTCCCTTCTCTGGGAAAAAATTGTTTACTTTTAACTACAAGAAATTGTTTTTAATAAAATGTCAGACACTGATTGTTTGTCATTTATTTAATTTCTGTCAAAACTTGATAAGAAAATTTTTGTAATTTTTCTGAGTTTTTAAATAAGGAATTTATACGATATTTTGTCGAAAAATATTAAATTTAAATCAGTTAAATAGCTTTGAATTGATAAAATTTGATGTAAATTTGGCAAAATTCAACTTTAAAATGTAAAATTATCGAAAATGGAAAATATTAAAATTAATTCATGGTTATTATTCAATTTTACGTTTTTTGGGCAAAGTAATTGTTGGTAATAATTGTTTTATATTTGACACTTTAAATGTTATATGCTTTTTAATTGTTTAAAAGTTTTGATTGTTGTAAAATTATAGGTTATATTTATTTTCTTACAAAGAATAAAGTATAAAATGAAATTATTTTATGTTTGTCAACTCAAGTAAAAATTTAAGTAATTAACAGGTTAAATATTAGATCCGATAGAATTTTAACTTAATTCAATTATATCAAAACGACAAAATTTGAATAAAAAAATTAATAAAGATAAATAAGTAAAACTGGAGTTAATATTTGAAAAATTATTAATTATTTAATATACTTGATAACTTTTTTAACTACTTGTATTTTTATTGAATGTTTGAACATTTTTTTAATTATACTAAAATTCTTGTTCACTTCTGAAACGCTTTTATATTGTTTTATTTAAATGAAAAGTTAAAAAATAACAAGAAATATTTGTCAAATTTAATAAATTATTCTAAAATAATTGATTTTCTTTATAGTAATTAATAATTTTTTTTACAGAATATGAAGACTTTATTGAGTCATCATCTGAAGGATCATAGACCCCAGAAGCAATGGATGGTGCAAATCATCAAGTAGTAAGTCCCTCCTGCTCTTCAAAATTAGCGAAAGCAGGTTGTAATTATTAATTTGGAAAAATCTATAGTGACAGTTAATTGATTTCCGTTTTGTCGATATAAATCTGTTCGGCAGATACACAAAAATTAAAATTTATTTACAAATAGTAAGTAAATACTCGTATAATCCCGTGTAGATTATCTAAAAAAATATTTTAATTTAACTATATGATTTAATATAATTTACTAGAAAAAGTTGAGAAAATTTTTTTCTTAAATTTAAACAATTGTGAATTTTAGAAGATGAAATTAAGTAAACGTAGGTATTGTTTATGGTGTAAATTCGACACTTGAATTGATTTCAAATATTTAGTGATCAGTATTAGCAGGAGATCAATTTTTTTTCGTATTTCTGCTTTGCTTAATATTTACAAATTGCTTTGTCTTCTTGCAATATTGTATTTTCGATTGCTGTTTAGGCAAAAATTTCCTGAATGATTGTTATCGATTATTTCTCTTCATTTCTTTGTTTCTAAAATTTTAGTTAGAATAGTTTGATTGTTTTTCAACTTGCTTCGTTGCTGTTATGGTTTTCGTCTTTTTGTTGCCAGGATTTTTAAATTAAAATCATTAATTAAATGAAATAATTATAAAATTATTATTTAATTAACAATTTATAATTATAAAATTGTTAATCAATTAATAAAAAATTTACATAATTATAAAATTGTTACTTAATTAATAAACAATTATTTAAATTAAAAAATTGTCAATTAATTAATTAACAATTAATACTTAAAAAATTGTCAATTAATTAATTAACAAGTAATATTTAAAAAATTGTCAATTAACGATTATTAATTCATTTAAAAATATTAACAAATGTACTTTAAGTATTTATTAAATAAATTTATATTTGTATAATAATTTTTGGAATTAATAAATTTAATTGAAAAATAAAAATGTAAACAGTTTCCTTCAATTTTCTTACACGATTCTATTTACATTCGGTAAGAATTTTGAATGAACATAATATTTGGAAATAGGACAATAGAATAGTCTTGAAAATTCTTCTTCAATAACTTCAATTTAAGACGTTACTAATTAGTCTGTAATTTAGAGTTATAATAGCAAGAATATAATTTATACAACTCAAAAAATGGAGAATTCGAGAAGTTACACAGAAAACGATAAAATAAAAATTGTCACAAATTCGTTAAAGTTAATTAAATCGAATCTTACCTGTCGAATATGGTAAATCTCTTCAAAAATTTTATTAAACATCACTTTATTTTTTTAATTTATTAAATTTTTATTTCTTAAAAAAAATTAAATTTTAAAATTTAAATAAATTAGTTTAATTTAATTAAATTTAAAAAAAAATTTTGTTTAACTGAATAAAAATGAAAATAAAGTGAATATTAGGATAATAAAATTTTTAAAGAAACATAATATTTTGTTTAGTGAAAAATTATTTGTCGAGCCGGTCATCACGAATTGTGGACATGTATTTTGCGAAAATTGCATTCAATCGTATTTTGAATTTAAAAGACGATGTCCAATCTGTAATGTGTGCGATTTAAATCGCGAAAGTGATAACAAGACTATACATTTAAAAAACTTAATCTTTGGTTTTGAAAGATTGAAAGAACGTTGTCTGCTTGATATTAAAGACTTTGGTAAGTAAATAAATAATTTTTTTAAGTAATTTAAATATTTTAATTTAATTTTTAAAAAAATTTAATTATAATATTGAACTGTAAGCATTTGTTACATAAATTTCATTTATTTACAGAGGAGCGTGAAGATATTTCCACAGAAAGTGAGGGAGAATTAGAGCAAGAAGATAAAGAAGAGCAAGAAAATGAAGAAGAAGAAGAAGAAGAAAAAGAAGAAGGAGCAGAAAAAGAGGAAGATGAAGAATACTCAATGGAAATTAAATTGCATAAGAGAAAAAAAAGATATTTTCCTAGTTCTGGTTCTGATACGACCATTGAAATTTTAAGTCCAATACCAAGTACTTCTCAGGAACCGGAATCGAATAAAACAAAAAAAAAATATTTCCCAAGTTTCGGTTTAAAGGAGACTAATGAACTTTTAAATTTGCTATCGAAAACTTCGTCTCAAGTCGAAGAAGAAAGTGAAAATTTGATTTCGGAAAAAAATAGTGAACTGAATGCATCTACTGAAGAAAATTGTCAAAATGAAAATACGAAAACTACCTCGATAAGTGAAAAGTTGTCAGTCACAAAGGAAGCAGAATTGCGTAAAACAAAAAAAAGATATTTTCCAAGTTTCGGTTCAGATGCGACAACAACAATTTTTAATTCAACGACAACTAGTTCACCTCAAGAACATGAATCGAGTAAAACAAAAAAAAAATATTTTCCAAGTTTTGGTTCAAATGAGACTAATGAACTTTTAAAATTGCTATCGAAAACTTCATCTCAAGTCGAGGGGGAAGGAGAAAATTTGATTTCGGACAAAAATAGTGAACTGAGCGCATCTACTGAAGAAAATTGTCAAAATGAAAATGCGGAATTTATTTTTGATTCTCAATTTTCAAGAACATCGATGGAGAGGAATGTGGAAAAAATGAGGAGATTAAATGAAACGGAGGAGTGCTTCAAGATTAATGAAGTTTATGTGAAAGAGCAACATTACAGTAGCGAGAGGGAAGATAGTTTTTTGCCTGGTCCGAGTGAAAGAAAAGAAATTTCCGATGTGGATGAATATTTAGACCCACTTGAAATGACAACAAATGATTCTCTACAGGACAAGGAGAATTCGGAAGCAAATTTGAATTCTGGAAATAATTCGGAATCCGAACAAAAAGAAGGAGGTGGTAGCGATGGTGATTCTGATTTTGAAAGGGAAATTTCGAATTCTGAAAATAATTTGGAATCAGAACAAAAGGAGGGAGATGGTTGCGATGGAGATTCAGATTTTGAAAGAGAAATTTCGTCTTGTGAAAATGAGCCAATTTATTCAGATTCTGAAATAGTAGATTTAGTTACTGAAAATATAAATTTGAATTCTGTAGCTAATTTGAATTCTCAAAATAATAATTTAGAATCTAAACAAAGAGAAGAAATCGATGGTGATTCAGAATTTGAAAAGGAAATTTCGTCTTGTGAAAATGTTGGTGAGCCAAATAATTCGGATCCTGAAATTATAGATTTAGTTACTGAAACTATAAATTTGAATTCTCAAAATATTAATTTGGAATCGGAACGAAAGGATGAAGGTGATTCAGAAATTAAAAATGAAATTTTGCCTCCTGAAAGTGTTGGTGATTTAGAGACAATTAATTCGGAGCCAGAAATAATTGATTTAGATACAGAAACAGTAGATTTAGTTACAAGAAATATAAATTTTAATTCTAGTGATTTTGAAAGTGAACAACAGGAAGAAAGTGATAGTGATAGCGATAGTGATTCAGGTGTTCTGATTCAAATAATTTTAAAATTTAAAAACTCGTCTCATTAATGAGCTGAGAATAAGAAAAGTAATGTTATTCGTTCCTTCATATATTTTTATATTAATAATAGTTTTATTTCTGTTTTGACATTATTTTTATTTTATGGCAATTTTTTCTCAAGTTTATTTTGTTTTTGACTTGAGGAAAAATTTGTAAATGTTTATTTTACGATTTTTATATTTTTACGAATTGTTCAAATACTTTATAATTAAAAAATTTTATTCTCTATTTTAGTTTATAGTTGTTTTTATGTTTTTCATTTTTTGCAAAATTTTAGAAAAAAGGTGATTTTTTTAGAAGAATTTTTATGAAAATTATATTTAAAATAATTTAATTTTCACTAGATTCAATTAAAATTTTATTTTCAATAATAATTTTATTATATTGTAAAGTATAATAATATTATAAATTTATAAAATAAAAAAAATTAAATTAAATATTAATTTAATTTTCTGTTCTAGTGATTTGAATTTTAAAATCTTCTAAATATTTTAACTTCGATTTTTTTTCGATTGCATATTAATAATTAATAATTAACTTCAGAGTAATTATACTTTTCTTCTGCTCCTTCTTGAATGTGTTGTCAGATTTTTGACGTTTCTTTCAATTTTATTTGCTGCAATTCGTTCACAATTCGTTGGATAAAATGGTATTTTCCTTGTCCCTTTTTCTAAATTCTAATAAAAGTTTCTAATCGATTGAAAATTGTTTTTAAATAGTCGAAGGGAACAAGTTGCAAAGAGGCAATTCAAAAATGGGTTGAGACGAACAATAAAGAACCTGGTGAAGTTACTGATGTTTATTTGGGTTTTCAATGGCCTCCGATTGACAAAATGGATAATAGTTTAGCTACTTTTTCAAAAGTCGAGTAAATTTTATTTTTTTATAATTATAAAATTATTTATTTTCGCAATTTTTATTTTTTTTACTATTAGAAATAAGTTTTTCTCAATTTTTATACTTTTGTTTTTTTTTTACCGGAATTTTTCGTTTTAGAAAATTATCTCTTTCGACAAATATGATAGAGAAAATTGCTGGAATTGCTTCTTTGAAGAATTTAAAAATTCTCTCATTGGGTCGTAATAATATAAAAACATTTTCCGGATTGGAAGCAATTGGCGATCATTTAGAGGAATTATGGATTTCGTACAATTTAATTGAAAAATTAAAGGGTCTCAATTCGCTGAAGGCTCTGAAAGTGCTTTACATGAGTAATAATTTAGTTAAAGATTGGAATGAATTTAATCGCATTCAAGAATTGAGAAATTTGCAAGATTTGTTATTTGCCAATAATCCCATTTGCGAGGGTTTAGATCAAACAATGTGGCGGACTCAAGTTATTCATAAGTTGCCAAATTTGAAAAAACTCGACTCTATACCAATTGTGTAAGTTTTCAAATAGTTTGGTAATTTTTTTTTCCTCTTTAAAATTTTCATTTTTTCTCATTTCAGACATTTATCTAATGATGAGGAATAAATTGGATTCGATATTTGATTTAAACATTTGGAATATTAGGGAGAATTTGATTAAAGTAGACGTTTTATTTTTTGTATTACTTATTAGTAATAGCTGATTTATTTTTGAAAGCCACAATTTTTTTTTCTAATTAGAGAATGACAGAGCAGAGATGTTTATCACTTTGTGCACAGCGTTATAAATAATTCAAGTGTTGTTTTACCTTTTTAGTAAATAATCTGAAAAATTTCTTTCCCCGTACAGATGAATTCCACATTACGCATATTTTTTATATTTATTTATTTATAATATTTATATATATATATATAATATATTGAGAATAAAAAACTATATTTAATAAATTCGACTTTTAAATAATTGAAATTTTCATCTGTATAAGGTGAACAAAAAAATTTCAAAAGTTTAAATATCTTTCTTTGTTATTCGCGAAACGAATTCGCTAAAAGCTCTAATACAAGTTCACTAACGTAAATTCTGGTAAGAAAAATAGTTTAGCAATATATGCTAATAGTATCAACAATTCTAAAATTATAAATACTAATATTATGTAATATTAATAAGAACAATTTTTTTTTGTTAAGTACAACATTTATATAATATTATCACCTGCTTTCAATGATCAAATATTTAAAATTTGCTTGAAAATAATGATTTCTTCTCTAAAAAATTGTTTTAACTTTTAAAAATGTAACTATGCAAAATTTTCCCTTTGCAATATTAATAATAGTAATAATAATAATAATAATAATAATAATAATAATAATAATAATAATTAAAAACGATAACGATAAAATATTGATTTTTGAATTTTAAAAAAATAAAATTAGCAAGAAATCAATTTTTAAGAGATATTTGATCTCAGTAGCAGTTTATAATTGGCACACGAAATATGAGAATTTTTATTTCAAGAATTTTAATCACTCTTGTGATTTTAGGAGGAGAAAATTATGTGAAAGAATAATTAACTACAATGCCTTAAATTATTCCAATGAAAATTTCTTTGATATTTTTCATGAGGCACATTTTTGTAAATAAATTTTTCTTTTGATATATATATTTTTGTTTGTATGTAGAAAATGATTTTCTTGAAATAATTCCCTATATATCCTGTGCCAATGACGATTATGCTCATTGAATGATATTATTTATTTACAAATACGTACAATGATTCTCACGATTGACTATATAAATTAGTGAAAAAATAATGCTGCTTTGGCCATATTTTGCAAAAATCTGATCCATTTTCTACCATCACTAATACTTGCTATATATATATAATATATATATTTTTTATTTTTCTTTGAACCGAATCAGTCGATGAAATGCGTGAATTTAAAAACTCGCGATTTCTATATAGTTTTAAAGGGACATTAAAAACATATTTTGTTTTTGCCCCCTCACACGCGGGAATTAAATTCCTGGAAATCTCAAGGATTTTTTTTTCTTCAGCTCTTCGAGCAACTACTACTTATTCCATAAGTATCAAAAATGCTGAATAGTCTTCAAAATCTGGAATTCATATATATATATTATGTAATCGAAGTAAAACTTCGATTTATAGTCTTTCTAACAAGAAATAAATACATCACGCGATGTTGTATTTTCTTTTTTTTTTCGTTATTGGAATGTACAATTTCTAACGCTTTTAAATATTCGCAATGGAATATTTGCAAAAACGAAGCTATAGGGATATTTAAAATTTAACACGTAATTAGTAATTTATAAAAAATTGATTAGGAAATCCATTTTAGTTTGATAAAACTCGATTTAAAATCTTGGTGTTTGGATTTCTTTTGAAAAAGGGAAATTCTTTTTTGATATAAAGATGAAATTGAACTTTTAGTTCTGTCGCTAAAATTAAAAACAATACCCGCTTCGTCGAGTTTTAGTTTAAAAACGCAAATTGTTTTGTTTTGTTTTTTTTTCTTTAACGTGCGATAATTAATTAGTGCGCGTGAAATCATCTAATTGTTTTACAATTCTGAATAAATAAATTGTCATGATATAAATGTTCGCTAATCTCCCTGTACATATACAATCATATATAAAATTAAATCTAAGGACGGAGAAAATAAAAGTCTAAAACTTATCGGCGATTGAATTGTACAATTCTTCAGAACAAAGAACTTTCTTTTTTGTTTTTAAAAAACAAAAAAAAAGGTTTTCTGTTCCTTTTTCCCTGGGGTCGAAGCTCGAAAAATATTAATTTGTTTTGACAATAATTATTACATTCTGAAAAAAGGCACTGTGAGCTAAGAAAAATTAAATCACATATTTATCATTGAATAAAAAATGAAAATAAAATGTTTCGTATTTTTGTCATCAATCGATAAAATTGTTAATTACGATTAGAATTTCATTTCTAAATTTTTTTAAAACCTTTTTTTGGTATTCATAAATACCTAATAAGTAAATAATTTAAAGTACAGTCGCTGAGTTGAACAGTTTATTAATAAGCGCTAAAAATATTTGAAACCCTTCTTCATGTGTACCGTGGACTATCAGGTGGTGTAGGTTGTGAAGTGCCCCGTAATTTCGGGCCACTTTTGAAAGACATTTTTTTCACCGGTCTTGGTGATATTCCATGTAGAGTGTTTTCTTGCGTGTCACTGCTAAACCAAACTCGACTTCCGTCCGAAACTAAAAAGAAAATTATTTTTTTATAGATGGAATTTTTGAATAGGAAAATTTAATTCATTCAAATTGGAGAAAATTTCTTTCTATAAAAAAATTTTGAGAAATAAATAGTACAATTTATTGGCAAAAGTTTATAACTAAGTTTTTATAAATTTCTTATTTTTAGAATATTTATTTGAATTGATAAAAATTTAATTTTTGTATTGAATGAATTAAAAAATGATTTGATATATTATTAATAATCGTAATCAGTAAAAAAGAATGTGCAGCTTAAAGATAACACTCGTGTTGCCACTTAGACAAAATGACGACGAACTTGGATAAATTCGTGTGTGAAAGTAAATTAGAAATTATGCTAAAGCTAAGCTAATTCTAAGGTGAAACAATTTATAGACATTACCTCGTAATAGATTTTGTAAAACTGTCAAAAAAGAAGAGTCGTGAGACTTTTGTCAATGCGTTTGGATGAATGATGAAATAATTGAGGATTTGTGATAAGCAGAAAAGAAAAAGTTTGAAATAAAAGTATAGCGAAGAAGCGAATAGGCGATAAGAAACATTTTTTATAGGGTTGAATTTTTTTATTTTGATTTAATTAAAAATATTTAACAAATTTAGAACTTTTTTACGATTAAATTTTTCGTACCTTGTAGAATTAACTATTAAATCGAATATTTTCTCTCGAAATTCAATTACTTTGGATAAATTAATAAAATTCTTCTCAAAAATTCAAATATTTTAAACATTGTTTATAGTTGAGAATTAAATTGAATGAGAATTGAATTATTTTTATAATTAATGATTTCAGAAAATCAAATTCAACAATTTTTACAATTGAAAATTGAATTGAATGAGAATTTAATTATTTTGATAATTAATAAAATTTTTCGATAAAAATGTAATTATTTGGAAAAGTTTGGATAAATTTCTTTTTAAAAGAATTTAATTATTTGGAAATTTGAAAATTAGAAAATTAGAAGAAAAAATAAATAAGAAACGAAAGTTAATTATCGTGGACGTGGAGAAGGAAGACGCAAAAACGATTGTCTCTCAGTAGAAAGAGGAGAAGCACCAACAAATTGTAACTATCTAATAATACTAACTTGCCAAGTGGTGTTAACGGGGTGAATGTGGGGGTTAATGGACTGAATTAGTCACCTCTGTTGGCGCGATTTTCACTGCTTGCAGTTGAACTGCTTCGAAGGCCTGATCTGCCTTGATTAGAATCTATGAGCGCCGCAGCTAAATTCGACGATGCCGCTGACTGTACGCTCATTGTCGATCCTATTTAAAAAACAATTTTCCATAAACTCGTTTGTTTCAATAAAAATCAATTATAATCAATTCGAAGAAAAATGAATTAGTATTCTATTTTATAAATATTGATTATTGAATAAAATGAATACTAATTAGTATTTTTCTAATTGATTAAATATTATAGTTTTATTATTAAGATAATAATTAATAATTAAGATAATACTTAAGATTAAAATTCTAATTACGATTCAAAAATGACTATTCGAGATGAGAGAAATTTTCGATAAAAAATTAAGGGAATTTATTTGGTTTTACAAACCCGAGACGGACGATGATCCACTGAACGGACTTTGTGGTTGAATAGGAGAGTAAACGTTAGCCGCGAATTCTTCAAAGGTCATTGGTTCTTTGTGATTCTTTGTCACTGTGTCAATTGATCGCGCCCTCTCCTCATAGCTGAAAAAATGATTTTTTAAAATTAAATTTCCTTTAAAGGGATTTTAATTATCAATAGTATTAATTTAATTAATATAGGAATTAATAGGAAATTATTTTTTTTGTAATTATTCCCTATTTCTATGATTCAGGGATTTTTGGAAAAAAAACTCACTAGTGTTGATAAAGACTGAGAGTCGATCTCTTAGCTCGACTTGCTGCCAAAGCTGTGGTTCTCACTAATCCGGGCAGAATTTCATCTTCCACGATGCACTCATCGAATAAGGGTCCAAAGAATGGTATTTCTGATTTTCGGGATATTTGAACTCGATATAGACCATTGGGAAGTGGATAGATGACTATTAGCACGTCACAGAATTCTGTGGGAATTATATCGCGACGATAGTCTCGCCAGTGTTCTGACCACACAATGTGAATCTCATCGTTACCTAAATGTCTCGTCTTGAAAAGAATTTCAAAATTAAAACATAGTTTTTTAAAATTGAATTTTAAACACAAAAAGATAAATTTTTGTGCCAACTCTAATTAGATAATTTTAATCTTTAATTAAATGTTAAGAAATATTTGATGGATTACCTTTTGCAAGAGGCTTTCCGGACTGTCGGAAGGCATTCTGGTGGCGACGTGGAAAAGCACTTCGGAGAAGGAGGTGGCGAAATAGGGAGCTGTTAAGCCAGAAGCTTTGCCTGGTATGAGTCCCCCAAGGAAACCCGTGTGAGATTCGAGTTCAACTTCCCAAGCTAATCTTGCGACGAAATTCTCGTATTCCTTACTGGCAGTAACATTGCTGAGAATTGAATTCTTATCCTCCTGGCCATGACTCACGTAAATCACTGCCATCTTGTGAGTCTCTCTCGATCGTTGATTATCCAGATTGCGCAATTCGCGAAGTAATTTCTCATTTTTCGATAGAATATGAAGTCGTCGCCTTTGCTCCCAACCGGATAGACCCAAATGCGAGAAAAGCAAACGACAATGATGAAATGGAGGTGGTGGGAGGCGACACACTGGCGGATTCACCGGAGAAGCGCACATACTGAAAAGAAAATGTTTCTTAATTAAAATGAATTTACGTATTGACAAATTTAGTTTTGATAAAACAAGATTAGAACAACAACAAGTTTAGAAGAAACAATTTTTTTAGGAGAAGGAAAAATTGTTTCTTAAGGAAAATTAAATTTTAGGGTAGTAGGCAGTAGGTAAAATTAAAATTAGGTTTGTTTTGAATCGATATTTAATTATAACAACCTGATGTGTTGACTCCAATTGTTAATGTGCTCTCGTTCTGAATTGCGTTGACCTAGAATAGTGGCAATTGTTTCGCTTTCGAGATGCTGACCCTGCGGTGAATTTGCAGGTGAATTTAGTGCTAGCTCTGGATTTGTCAACACTTCCGGACTCGTGTGTCCAATATACTGAAGCAACTGTAAAAAGAAAGAAAGTTAATCTTTTTTTTTTTTGCAAAATTTTTCTAGAGACTTACATCGTCTAAATTATCCATATCACTGGCGGCATTCGCAAAGGTCGGCAAAATGTGAGGTTCTCGATGTCTCATTGTGTGACGTGGAGGACAACTCACTGCTGGCAGTACACTCGTTAATTCTTCCTTTTCTGCTCTTAATCCCCAATCGACTACAAGAAGAAAAAATCACATTAATTCCTAACTTAATAAAATAATAATAATAAATAAAATTTGTCTTCTTTTGGAAGAAATATTTATTATTTTGTTGATTTATTTATTAAATCGTTTACTTATTTATTATTTTATTTTCGCTGTAAAATTTTGCTACCTGACTTTATTCCAGGCATTATGATGTCCTCGTCGCTTGTCGGTTGATTGTATAAAATAGAACTGTCCCAGGAGGCTTTGCCCGTTAGGTCTCTCAGTAAAACTCTCACGACGCAGGGAGCTGTTGTCAAACCAGCAGTGACACCGCCTCCTGGTACATCGAGTGTTTCTAATTCGATTAAGGACATTATCACGGAACTCGAAAGCATTAACATTTGAATGTTCGGGGCTTGAAATACTGCCGATGAAAGTTCATCGCTATCTATTCCTGGAACGTCGTCGAGTTCCACGACTAAAGATGATAAACGCGCTGCGCCAATTCCCATTGGAAAATGTCCGAGATGATTCACTAGGTGCATCATCACCTTGAATAAATTTGTGAATTTTAATAATAAATTCAACAGATTAATTTAAAATAAATAATAGAATATTGTCTATTATTTATACTGAACATGAATTATTATTAGTAAATAATAAAAAAAAGGATCTTTTGTTCTGGTATCGCTAATTAGTTGTTGTTTGTGAAAAATTACGTACCATCTTGGCTGCTAGTTGAACAGATTGATAATTCCCTCTTCGTGGAGATTTAGAAGATGATTCATAGGCTAGATTATCTAAAGTGATATTAGGATCGAAATCTTCGAATTCGCTGCTCTTGTTTTCTTGCAGATTTTTGCTACTCTTGTTTTGTACAATATTGTCCAAAACCTGAGGAAAGAAATATTTTCTTATTCTTCAAATTTTCGAATTTTTTCGATTTTTTGAATTTTAGAAATAAAAAGAATTGTTGGAGAGATTTTTTTTTAATTTTAGAATTGAAATTTTCTCACTGTGAATAAAGTTAATAGAAGTGATTTTCCTTGATGAACTTGTTGAAGGAGATTTGGACCAAGATGCATGGCCCATTCACCCAAACAAAATAGCATTGATATCGTTAGAGCGCTACGCCTTTCTGGTATTGTTGTTCGACCCAAAGTTTCCGATAAGTTCTGGAGGATTTGAATAAAAAATGCACATGATTAGAATTTATTGCAATAATTTTTCACTCGAATATTGATGTTTAATTACCTGGATTATTTTTGCCGGCATGTTCGGATATAATTCCAGTAGAATTTCAGCTTTGTCGCAGAGTAAAAGAAGACAGTCGCAGGCCACTTGTGCTACAGTTGCGTGAGTCGTCTGGAAAAAGAAAATATCAATTTTAATTTAGGTTTTTAAAGTTCAGAATTTTTCTCCTGATTAGATAGAAGCTTTAAAATTAATGCTGGTTTAGTAAAATTCATCAGTCATTTACATAAATAACAAATTAATATAAGTTACAAATTTAATTAAAGGTCATTCAAATGATGAAAAATTACGACTTAAATGATTAAATTTGATATCAAATGAATAAAATTGATTAAAATGAAAATTCTACTTTGATTAGATTAGAAGTACAAATTTTTTTTTAGCAAATTGAAAATAGAAATAGAAGACTTGTTAGTTATGGAGAATTAGGCGATTAATAAAGCGGGAGCGAATGAAAAATTCTCTGAGATAACGAAGGAGAACGGACGACACTGAAACGGCAAATTCTGCGTATTCTGTCTGTACCTGATTAGCTAGAAGAAAATGGAATTTGTCCTTGCGTCGTGCGGCTTGTCGTTTCCTTCGACTATTTGATCCAATGGAACACTAACATCACTAACATTAAAGCGTCCCTACTACCTTTTGCTCAAATTATATTATTTTTTCCAAAAAAGCGTGCATTTATTTTCGTTAAAATCTTTGGCAGTGAATATTTAACTCTTGCGATATTTACATTTTATGTTATTCAAATAGTATTTAGATAATATTTAAATAGTATTTAGATAAATATTTAAATAGTATTTAAATAAATATTTCATTTAAATTTTGCTTCCTTCTAGAGAAAGGATTATATTTTAAAAAACGTAATTGAATAAATATCGTCTGATTGCATCGAGTAAATATTCGGAATTAAAAAAAAAAGATAGTTATTTGCGTCGAAAAAATGTAATTTCAAATCCACTAGGAATGCAAAAAACCCAAAACCAAACTAAACATTTCTATTTTGAATGAATATTGACGATGGCAAATTGTGAGACTTACCCTGAGGGCTAATAGAAGAATCATTATAGCTTCGGGAATAGTTCGGTGCTGAGATTTGTTGGATAGCTCGCGGTAAACAAACATTGCGATACTGGAGAGAGCAATGCATCTCGCAACACCTGTTGGCTCTCTTTTGCAACTTCGGATTAAAATTGACACAATATGATCCTGCAAGAAGAAGAAAAATTATAATTCAAGTCAAAAATAGTGAAAAATATGGAAAGAAGAGAATTTAAAAAAAAATTTAAAAGGAGAATTTTTCTTCGGAAGATTTTTCACCTTTGCAAAGGGACAAGTTGTCGTGAGAATATCCGTTCTGTCAGGTTGTAAGACCGGTAATTTTGATGCTGTGCTCGGCAAGGATAATAACGATCCAAGAATTGATACCGCCTCCGTTCTTGGCGCCTTGATTAAAGAAAGAGAAGAATTTTTTTATTAAAGAAAAATAATTATAGAGAAAACATTTTTAATTAGTAAATATTCAATTTTAATAGAAAACATAATAATTTAATGATTTCAAATATGGAAAAATGAAAAGATAAATTGTTTTCTTGATTTTTGAAATAAAATGAAAAATAAAAATATACCTCGAGATCTTGACTGCTGAGAATGACATTTGCCGCCTGGATGTAGTCGAGGATCAAAAGACTCGAGCCAGGAAGATTTAAACTGAATAATCTCGGTCCTGTGTATTTGACCAAAGCGTGAAGAACTTTAGTGTCGTTACTGGAAATTCCATTGTGTACGGCTCGATAAAAAAGTGTCAAGTGCGATTTTGGCAAACTGATATCAAGTGGTTGGATTGTCAATAGACAAATTAGACGATAGGCTGCTAATTTTCCCACCTCGTATTGCGGTGGCAATTGAATAGCCTAATGGAAGAAAAAGAATTAAGAAAATATTAATAATGATAATTAAAAATTAAAAATGATAATTTAGTGATTGGAAAATAATAAAAAATCTCAAATACCTTAAAACACCAGGGAGCTATGACTGTTAAGGGTGGAATCAGTTCTGGGGCTGGAGGCGTCACTTGGTTGTCGCCGGAAACTCCTTGATTTAATCGTATCTAAATCAGAATTTATAATTTAAAAAAAATTAAATAAAGAAATTTGTAATATTTAAAAATCAGTTTTTTTTAAAACATTTTTCTAAATAATTTTTGAAAGACAATATTTTTTCAATTACGTACAATTAAAAAATGTCCAAAAATTTAACTTTGGTAAAATTTAGAAAAAAAAACTTCTAACTTAAATAAAAAGTTTAAGAAAAATAATATTTTCTTACTTTTATAAGAGTTTGCGCGAGTTGAACAAGATAATCCATAACTTGTCCATGAAGTGACGGATCCTCGATATTGTTAACATCACCCAGAGCTGATAACATTCTTCGCCATAAGACAACAGCCACGTCAGGTAACCAACCTCGAACACCACCACCGGCCATAACCGATCTTTTCTCAGACGCGTCATTTGTGTCTGTGAAATTAATTTTTTTTAATTTAGAAGACAATAATTATTCAAAAAAGAAACAAGTGTCTTCTCACCTCTTTCGCTAATTATCATAAAAAGAAGAATAAAGTAATTATTGTTTAGGGAATTGCAAACGAAATTGGTAAAAAAATTACATTTATACATTTAAAAACTCAATAAACATTGAAATTATATTTCTTTTAAGCAAATAATTAGTAAATGATTGTTGTTAAAAATGATAATTAAAAATTGAAAAATTACACTCTGGCAAATGGGGAAAAACACACAAAAATAAATCAAAACGGAAGTTGGGAAATTAAAAATAGAAGCTTTGGGGGAAAGTAAAAAGTAAATCAGAAACAAAAAAATTTGGTATATTTATGAAATTGTCGAGTGGGAATTTTGAATTTGAAATAATAATTTTGCCACGTGAGGAAAATGGAAAATTTTTGAAAAACCGATTGGTAAAAATTATTTGTCTAAATTTATTTCGTTTCTTTAAGAAACAAAAGTCTAGGCGCAAGTCGTTTTTTCAAGAAACAAGAATCAAAGCGCAATGTTCTCTGGGAAAATCGAAAAAGCAACAGTCGTAGATTGATTTTCCTGAAGCGTAAAAAAAGAGAGAGAAAGAAAGAAAAAAAAATACGTACCAATACTGCTACCATCAATATTTTCAATCTGAATGGGACTATCCTTGTTACTATCGACTCCGCTGCTTGGCGTTGGAGAAGGACAACGTGGTGATGACGGTTCACTATCAACCATGATGACACTGTCCAATGATTTAGCACGTCTGCTGATCAATCTTTTTCCACTCGATGTATCTGAATTATTTGCTAATAATCTCGCCATGTCTTGTTCTATGGACAAGGGAAGAACTGCACCGCGAGGAAAACGATTGTTTTTAGTCGACAAAAAAAAACAGCAAGCAAAACATCATTAATAACTTTTAACAATAATTTTCTTTTTTTTGTAGAAAAAAAAGAAAAGGGATTTTTAAAATTCTAAAAAAAAGAAAAGACTCTTTCTTTTGAATATCAAACACAAAGCACTTGACTGTTTGGATTAATTGTTAGAAATGAAGAGTTTGCTGGCTCGAAAAGCAGTAGAACATGAGACAGGATATTTTTAACTCACTTCGTACAAAAGCGAAAAATAAAGATTATGATGTATATATAAAGCGGCACACTTGGGACGAATAGAGAACACATTTTTCAATATGGATCTTTGATAAATTACAAGAAAAATAGGAGGCAAAAAATTTAATTAATTTGTAATTATTTCGAAACTTACTCGGAATTTCTGATGGGATTGTTGTATGTCGAGTTCTGTGGGATTTTATCCGAGATTTCCCTATGTAAAGACTGTTGTCACTCACACTTCGTGGCAGTGGACGAACTTTTCGTAATTCCCGGAATGGATGATCTGAAATTCGGTTAAAAAAGTATTTTCATTATTTGGTGTTTATGGGAAATTTTTGATTTAAAATTTAGGTTTTAGTTTGGAAATTGTTTCGAATTTTTTTTTTCTATTTTACCTGTGGTACAATCTTTAGAAGATTGATGAACCTCTTGACCGACGCTTCCTCGTCTGGGAGGTTGAACACTTCCTGTGGATGCCGCTCGACATCCAACACCTCGGCGTTTTTTCGATTTTTGCTCACTTAATCTATCCAATGGTAAATCATTTAAATCTAGATTGTAAACGTGTCTCGCGAGGACTCTTGTCAGTGTGTCCAAAGTTTTCTGCAAATATGAAAAAAGCAAACGTAAACAAAATGCGAGAAATACGAATAAAGATAAAAATAAATATTACATAAAATACAAAAAAAAATAATACAAAGAATAGAAATAAAAATACATGAAATAGAAAAATAAGTGATAATTTTATAGATTAGAAATTTGTAGAAAATGTGAATTACCGCCCATTCGCGAATAAGATCTTCCCATTGTGTTAAGGACGTTAAAACTTGAAGGAACTGGTCCCAGAGTTGTGTGGAGATGACAACATTTAAATTAGCTTTTATCCACGTAACTATTAGTGTTTGGAAAATTGCGGGCGCCAATTTTCCACCGATACTTTCGTGATTCTTTCGCTTCTTCCCGCTGAGAACCAAGGATGTTATTTGTAACAATACCCTGAAAAATAAATTATTAAAGAATTTTTAATTTTTCTAAATAAGAAAGGCGAAATGGAAAATAAAATACGTACAGGAATTAAAATTGTGGAGAAAAAGAATAAAATACAAAAATAATAATAATAAATAGAAGAATAAAATACATACAGGAATTCAAATTGTAGTGAAAATTAATGAAATTAAAAAAATATAAAATAATTGAAAGAATTCTTTTTATTTTTGGAAAGAACGAAATTTACCTGAGGAGCTGCTCCCAGGTTGAGGGCTCGAGTCTGGTGTGCATGACAACGTAACGATATACGTTTAAAACTCTTTTGCAACTGTCAATTTGCTCCTCTAAAAGCGATGCGGACGCATTGCCTCCAACTGATTCTAAGAAAAAAACATTGGACGCTTGAGTAATAAATACTTGCAAAACACTTTGCAATCCGGCTCTGACAAATAGATTTTCTCGATGAATTGCTCCTAAATAAGAATCATTTCGGAGTCGAGTGTGCCTCTGATATTCCTGAGGACTTTTGTCAGCTTCCTCTTTTTTATGACAGTCTTCTAAATCTCTTTCCCTATGTCCATCTAGTGGCTCCAACATAAACGGTGGAATCTCCTAAAAAAAATTTAATATAATATTGATTTATTTTTATTTTTTTTAATATTTACTCTTTTTTTTTTGTAATGCAAATTGGAAAATTAAAACCCACATTCATTTGTATCCAGTCTTTATAGGCGCCAATAGCTTTGCGAATTGCTCCAGCGTGCGTGAAATCTAATAAAAATGCCTGTCGATACAATTCGTGAATGAAATTCACATTATCCCGATTGCCGTATAAAACTTCTCGAACTAAGGCTACTGCCGATAAGGCACTGTCCTCTTGACTCAAACTTTCATGTTGACTTGGATTCGATTCGGGCGATAGTAAATTTGAGTCTGTTGAATTTTGATGAACGGAAACGCGACGTAAGTCTGGCTCTGCACTTTCATCATTGGACGTTGAACTGTAATTAATTGAATATTATTGTCAGAACAATTAAATATAACTTTTATTGTGTTCTTTATTACAGTATTTATTGTATTTTTTATTACAATATTTATTGTAATAAATATTATAATAAATAATATAATAAAAATTATATTTAATTTTTGTGACAACATAATGATATTGTAATTTTATTATAAATATTATATTATAATATTAATTGTTAATAGTGATAAAATTATTAGCGAAAGATGGAAAAATTTTACTTTTGAGAGAGTTGAGCGAAGGGACCCTCTTTTTTGGTGACGTGAGTGTAACTTGCAATCCATTTGATAAGAGCCACCTTACAGAGAATATAATTGTCGTTCTGATTAGTTGGCTTGCGCATCATTGGCAATTCCAAGTTCGGTTTGTAGAGAGAAAAATTGTCACTAAAATCCGGACAAATGTAACGAAGATAGGTGGCTTTAAATCGTTCGAGTAAAAACTGAAAGGATTTATACTGTCGCGTGTGTTTGTCTCTCCATTCAACTTTCACTACCTGCAAAATTAGGAATTAATTTGATTAGAAGATTTTTTTATTCGAAATTAATATTTGCCAGCTTGAATAATAATTTTCGTCAAAATTATTTTACCTGAGTGACCATGAATTCCAATAAGGCTTCCAAAAATTGAACTGTTTCATTATCGAGAGGTTTCTCTCCACTTTGTGGCGGTAAAATTGGACCACCGTCGACTTGACTTATCGGTCCGTGATTTATATTTCCATCGTGAAAAATTGTCTCCGATAATTGTGTGTCATAAAAATCTCTTCTATCTTTCTCGTCGCAATTTGCTCTTGGTGTTGTTCGAGAATTTTTTCCATCTGACTTTCTTTCTGATTTGTAGGGCGACGGTTGTCGTGGAGGAAATCCAGGCACTAGGCAAGCAAACATCTGGTGAATGTGATCCGGAGCATTGTCTCCCAATGCTTGGTACCATAGAATAAAGTACCTGAAATAAATTTTTATTTTCTAATTAATGCTAATTATGGAATTATTAAAACAATAGGAATTAATTTGTCTATTATCATTATTAGTAGTAATTGGGAATTTTTCTTTTCGAAGTATTACAATAATCGTAGAATTATTTGCAATAAATTACCGTATAGCCTGTCGACGAAGTTTCCAACTGTTGCCTGGATGCAACAGCTTGTGCAAAATTCTGGCTAAACTGTGACATTGCCATCTTCTGTTGAGTAATTCTGGCAAAAGTGTTAATACTTTTTCCAAGAGTTGTAAAACTTGCTCTAATTCCTCTCTGTGTACCTTGTGCACTAGAAATTTGAATTTTCTTAGAATTTGAAATTATCCTCGTTCGCGATTAATTGAAAATATTTTAAATCCATGGAAAAGTTTAATTACTAAATAATTTTCTAGTAGAAAAAAATTAAAACAATTTTTTTAAATAACTAAACTTATTATTTTTTTTCTAAAAATAAATAAAATAAATTGAATATAAAAATAAACAATGGAAAATTTTTAGCGGGTTTCAAACTCAAATCCAAAATAAAAAAAGCAAAAGTTTCAAAGTTTCAATAAGTCGTGAATTTTTATTTTTGCAAACTATTCTTATTTTTTTAAGATTAGAAAAAATAGAAAGCAAAGCTTACTCACCAAGATGGAAGGAAAGTTCTGTCAGCAAAGATTGTCAAGAATAAGCATAAAAAATATATTAGTAAATAGACCCTGTTATTAATATTGTAAATTATTTAAAAAAGAATATAATTTTTTTCACTTTCTTTTTTGTGGCAAACTTAAAATATAAAATTGTAATTTAAAAAATTAGAATAATTTAAAAACATAATTTAAAAATAAAACTCATTTTGTAACGTGAATTTTAAACGTGAATCATTTTTTACTTCTTTATATAAGTGAAAAGAATTATAATTTAGTTAGAAAAAGCAAGCAATTTGGAATTAGTTTTATAGTGAGATAAAATTCTTTTTATTTCAATCGTACCACGTTGACGAAGATTCGCTTCAGCTGAGACAAAACAGTCGTATAAAATGAAATAAACGTGACTGAAGTTTCCTTCGAAGAAACCTTTTGCTTCATCAATATCCACATTATCTGTAAATTAATATTTTGTATTATTATTAAAATTTAATTTTCTATTATTTTAATGATTATTAATTTTCATATTTAAAACTAGAGCTTGCGGGGAATAAACGAAAATTTGAATGTTTATTTAATATTGCAGACATTTGTTTGAAAATTCTAATAAAACATTTTGATATTATTCCATGAAATCAGAAACAGATGTGAATGCATTAAAATTGAAATGTCGTAATATTAAATGCGAATGTAGGTCAAAATGATTTTAACAGGCAAATAATTTGATGATTCAGTAACTTTATAATAATGAAGAATTTATAGAATCAACAAAATTTTTCCTTTCTGTAAAAAAATGGTTAAAAAACTAATTTTTTAAGAGGAATTTTATTTTTAAATTCAAATGATTTTAATAAATTTCAAAGGATTAAAAAGGAAGGAAATTTTAAAGGACGAGGGAAATATTCGAAATTAAAATTAAATAATAAAAAACTTTGAAGACTTGATAATATTGTCTACCTTTTAAAATAGTTTATAAAGTTTTAAATGTCATCTATTATTTATTAGTAAAACTTCTACTTTGAGGCATTTAATTTTTAAATAACTGGAAATATTCAAGGCTTTTATTTCAATTGATTAGTATTTGTTAAATTTAAATTTCAAATGTTTCGATAACAATAATAATAATAATAATAATAATAATTTTTACAATCTTGTCAAACAATAATAAAATAAAAAAAGAAAATATTGCGTAATATATATATTATTGCAGTTTGTGACAGAAGTTGTACAATGATTATTGTAAACAATGTATTGTTACACTTGCATAATAATTAGAAAGAAAAATATTTGTTAATGTGAATATAGAATTTTTTCTTGTGTTTCTATTTGTTTCTCAGTGATTTGTGATTACGTGGGAAGTACTTGAGAGAATATTTTTATTCCTTTCCCCGTCACCCCCCTTGTCCATAATAGGATTATGTTTCTTGAGGTTAGAGGAACTCTGTACAGATGACAGATGGATAGATAAACAAATGATTTGCAAGCAAGTGAATAAATGACATTTTCATGATTTTTCACTTTACCTAGAACAATTTTTAGATGCTTGAACCTCGTGGCACTGTCTTTTTTAACGTCCTGGATCTTGTGGGTTGACTTTTTGACGTCTACGTGAAGTTTTTTGCTGAACATGTTTTAATGCGTGCCGCGACCGGCCGCCAGAATAAAATTTTTCATCGAGTGCACACCAAGTGGTCCACATGGATTACAGACACACAATCACTCTTATCGCAATTCTAAATTAAAAAACAACCCGCTGTTAATGTTTAGCGTCAAATGTCGCGATCCACACTTTTCTTGTCGGATATACGTGGCAGCCATCTTGCCATACTTAATTCTGACAGTTTTGCCAACCTTGTTTATTTTCTTTTATAATGATGATGATGATTTTTTTAATGAAAATTTACAGGTTGTAAATTAGAAGCTGTATTAGTTGATAAATTGGGAAAAATTGATATTGCTTGTTTTTAATGTTTTCTTGGGGGAATATTTTTATAAGGAGTTGTTGCAAGTTGGTGTAAATGGATTTTTTTCGAATTTCGCGCCACTGTGAAGTTGGCTTTGAATCGAGCGATTGCGCGTGCGCGATAATGATTTAAAGGGCAATAAACTTTTATGATTTTTATAAACAAGGAATTGCAAATGAGTTTGTGTTATTAATTAATTGTTTTGCTTAAACTATTCCGAGTTGTTTTGAAAGAAAAATTGTTTTTATTCTCTGTTGTTTTATGTAATTTGGTTCTGATAATTGATTGCTTTTTTGATTATGGAGGTTTGTTTTGATTATTTTGTCGTTTCAACATGTTTGAAGAATGTATCAGGGAATTTTTTTTTTACTTTGAAAATAGTATTAATGAAAGTAGAATTGATTTGATTGAAATTGTGAATCGATTAAAATAAGTTGATAATTTTTTTCTATTTAGATTTGAGTGTTTTTATTTTTGTGATATTGCAACTGCGTGAACTGAAAGTTGAACATAACCTAAAAAAAATTATTCAAAGTTTTAGCGGTTGTTACACAATTTAATTATAGGCGTAAAATAAATATTTATAAATTATTTAAAATAAATAGCACAATATTAATAATGTAGATGATGAAAATGAAGATTTTAACTGTACGGAGTAGAAAAATTTCGATTTTTTTTCTTTCGAGGGGTAAATAAAAAAATGTTAGGTTTATTCGAAATTTTTTCTTCTTTTTATGATTGAAATTCGATAAATTTCAGGATTATAAATAATTCTATGGTACAATGAATGAAGGGAATGAGAGGATTGAAAGAAATAACGTGTTTACGGAACTTATTTTCACAAAAACGACGAGTAAAAGCGAGGCTAAGAAAATTAATGAATTTTGGAAATTTATTGAATCTCAGAATGATATTAAACCATATGTGGTAGAGAAGAAAGTAATGAGTGAGTTTTTGAATATTTAAATTAAATATTTAATTATTGTATTTTTTTCCGATTGAATAATATTTTTCTTATATTTGTTTATATATTTTTTTATTTGTTTATATAAATTTTTATTTTTCTCTATATATTTTTATTTATTTACATAAATTTTTATTTGTTTATATTTGTTTAACATTGGAGTTTAAATGATAAAGATTTAATTATTTAGATCCGACATCATCGGAAATTAAAGATGAAACATTAGCATGTGAAAAGGAAAAATGCGAAGAAAATTTTCGTAAGGAACAATTATTTAAAATACTTGGATTGGACAAAGTTCCTCCTATTAAATCCAAATACAAAAAAGCAATTAAAAAAAAGTAAATCGTTTCCAATTTATAAATTATTATAGTTATTTGTTGATTTATTTACGAAATTGAAGTCCACAATGTTTATCAACGAGAGAAATTTATTTAATTCATTCAAATATTATTTTTATTTTAATATTTAATTGTGAAATAATTTTTATCAAAATATAAGCATAAATATTGATTTTCTAAATATTTTTTTGTCAATATTGCAGCGTCGTTATTGATTAATTTACTAAGTGGAATAATTATTTTTCGTTGATAAACGTTCAGGACTTCAAGTTATGGTTATTTATTTGAAAGAAAATCATTTTTTACAACTTTTGTGATTATATTTGCAAAACCGATTACTTGTCTATTAATAAATATTTACTTGGATTAAATAATTTTATTTAAGTTTTTTTTTATTTAAGCACTGAAATTATTGGTTCGAATAATTATTGCTTACAATTTATTTGATTTCAAGTGAATTTTTTTGATTTTAGACAAGTGATCGGTTAGAGATTATTTTTTTTCTGTGAATACTATAATATTTTTATTTATTGAACTACAATATTGAAATGTTAAATTACTAATTACATTTTAGAAATGATAACTTAATTCTATCCGATATGGTGGAACAGACTTACGAGGAAATAAATGACGAATTGAAGAAATTTGAAACTCGGTTGAAAAAATAAATGATCAATATAAATTTTTTGAGAGGAATTCTTCATTTCTATAGAGAACGCGCACAACAGAGAGCTGTTCATTTTATTTTCTTCTTGAAATTGCGAGAGT
This sequence comes from Leptopilina myrica (nomen nudum), assembly GCA_032872475.1. NCBI lineage: Eukaryota > Metazoa > Arthropoda > Insecta > Hymenoptera > Figitidae > Leptopilina > Leptopilina myrica (nomen nudum). Next base: position 29,806,932 of record CM065467.1, read on the forward strand.
CCATTTTTGAACAATTTGTATTGAACGGTTCTTGACTGTATATTTTCGAAGAAAAAAAGAATCGTTGGAAAATTGTTGAGATAAGAAGATATGTATATATGTTTTATATATATATATAGGATCAATTGAAGAAAACAGAAAATTCGTTGAAGCGAAATTCCCTCCTGCGCCTATTATAAAGTGTTTGTTCCATTGATCAATTCATGTCTCTATATCATATATTGAATTGAATCATAATGATTGGTAAGGTTTTTTTAAACCTTTATTGTTATAAATTCTAAGATGGAGAAGGAGAAAAAAAAAGGTAAACGCCTTTTTTTTTTTAAAGCGAGGATGATATATATAGGCGCATGAATTTTGGTATCAAATTTCCACGATCTAGGAGGACTTGTCCTGATTCTTGATCAAGTAAGGGCAAGGTGCTCAGGAACCTTGGGCCCATGAATGGAACCGGTGGTCCCAAAGTCGATCGCCGCACGACATCTGGTCCCTTCTTAGCTGTTCACGCATGCGTACATGCACACCAAATGGTCAATGGACCCGCTTTTCATATTATCGAAAAATAAGTCAGGCGCGGATAACAACTAAAAGGTTTAAGATATTATGTTTCATATAACTTTATAATTAGAGCACCTTCAACAGCCCTTAAAGAAATATATAGTTGATTCGAAAGAAAGGAGGGATTAATAATATAAATCAGAATTGTGGTTTATACTTTTAATGAAAAATTAAACTGTGCTTTGAGAATTATATCTTGACACATGTGGGAAATAAAATTTTATATGTCGAAAAAAGGATTTTGGAGAGAAATTATTTTCGGTGGTTTTTTAATTTTGTTTTTTTTTTTTGGTTATTGTTATTTTCTCTATGGCTGATGGCCTTTTTTGGTACTGGACTTTTTTACAATTCATCTTTTTTACTATTGGCATTTTTTTGTTATTGTTCTTCTTTTATTATTGGCCTTTTTTGTTATTCATCTTCTTTAATATTGGCCTTTTTTGTTATTCATCTTCTTTAATATTGGCCTTTTTTGTTATTCATCTTCTTTATTATTGGCCTTTTTTGTTATTACAGTAGAATCACAGTTTTCCCAAGAATATGAAATTAAAAAAAAGGAATAAAAAGTGTTGCGAAGACGCAGTATTTTCTTTTATTGTTGGTCATTTTTTATTATTTGTCGTTTATCATTTTTTTTCTTTAATTCAAACATCGTCGATGATGTGTGCGGTCTCAAATTATTGTCGTTTGGCTGTCGATAGTCGCGTTTGCAGTTCCGGTTCGCAGATCGCACACCGGATATCAGCCATCGACCGCACCCGGCCTTAACTTCCCCTTGGCATTTGTTTTTTTTTCCTTTTCGCGGAAGTAAGATGGCTGAATAATTGCAAACGACGTCTATACGAAACATGCCGAAAAGATATTGTCTCGAGAGGGGTTGAATTTTTGCCCCTTATTCATATCGATCCTTTTTGCTTGTAAGTTTTCATTCATCTATATATATGTATAATATATATAATGTTCGTATATTCCCAAAATACAAACATTCAATTATATATTATATTCTCCCTCGACGGCTGGATAACGAGGGTGCTTGTGAAAAATTTTCTAATTTATATTTTTGACGTATAGAACATTTTTTGTAATTTAAAATTGTAATACAAGGTAGAGAAATAATTTGAATGGATTTTTATTTGACAGTCTGATAAAGTAGAAGAGAAGCGGCTCCCCGGCAATTCGACACTTCCCCCTCTACTTTATTTATCGGCCTCGACGCACTATTTGGTGGGGGGACGCTTCTCTCCTCGCTTGCAACTCACTTTTACAGACGAACTTATATTGTAAATTAATTTGTTCCTATTGACAGAATTGTTGGGAAAAATGTATTTAATAGTAACAATATAATTCGTAATAACTTTAATAATTATAATACAGTTTGTAATTTAATAATTTGTTTATAGTTTAATAATTACAATTTATATTAAGGGCCGCAGTTTCACCAATTTCGGAATGAAAGTTAATCAATGCTTAAATTCAATTTAACCTCTCTTGAATTATTTTTAAGATTGTAAAATTTATTTTAAAAATTCAATTATTTTCCAAAATTTCTAAGCAAAATTCTCGTAAAATATTAAATTATTTTCTTTAAAAATTAAAAAATGACACAGTTTGTTAAAAAATTTTACTAAATCAAGTTTTTAATAAAATTTCACTTAAAAAGGTATACAGTAAACTTTCTTCCAATTTTTAATATAATTTTTCGAAAAAATTCATTTAATTTTCAAACTTTTGATAAATTCTTTGAAATAATTCAATTATTCTTTTTAATAAAAAATTCTTCGCAATAATTTTTTTAAATAACAATAAACATCACAAGAATTCAATTATTTTTGTCAAAAAGAAAAATTCTTCGCAAGAATTAAATTATTTTTACAAATAATAAAATTTTTCGCACACGAATTCTATATTATATTGAAAACAATTTTAATTCACTTATTCGGTAAATATTTAATTATTATTGTTTATATTTACAAAATTTGTTTAATAAATCAATTCTTTTTGTCAGAATACAATTATTATCATAAATAGTAAAATTCTTCGCAGAAATTAAATTATTTTAAATACAATTTTAATAAAATTTCAGGAAAGAATTTAACTATTTTTAAAAATTTATTGCATGAATTGACTGAAACAATTCAATTATTTAGTGAAGTCTTTGCAAAGATTCAATTTTCTTAAAAATAATTTTAAAAGTGATTACATTTAAATCTCAAAAATTCAATTACTTCTATAAGATATTCTGCAAAATTTATTTTAAAAAATCCAATTATTTTCCAAATTTTCAAGAAAATTATGGTAAAATATTAAATTATTTTCTTCACTCAAAGTTTCAGTAGAATTTCTTCCAATTGTTATAATAAAAAAATTCATTTATTTTTCAAACTTTTGATAAATATTCTTGGAAACAATTCGATTATTTTCAAAGAATAGTGAAATTCTTCGCAAGAATTAAATTATTTCTATAAATAATAAACTTTTTCACACATAGGCAATGATTTTAATGAACTTCAACGATAAAGTATTTAATATTAAAGATGAACGAATTTATTTTTAACAGAAACAATTATTTTCAATACTTGAAAAAAAATTCACTATAAAATTCAATAACTTTCAAAATTTTCAATTATAAAATTAATAAACAAATAGATTATTTACAAAAATTCCAAAGAATTTAATCAGGATTGTGAAATTAAAAAAAAAATTTGCATGAATTAAATTATTTTCATTTATAATAAAATTTTTGACAAGAATTCAATTGCTTTCATTTATAATAAAATTCTTCAAAGGAATTTAATTGTAGTATAAAATTTCTCCAAAGAATACAATTATTTTTAAACATATGAATTAACTTCAATTATTTTCGGCATTCTGATAAAATTCTTCGGAAAAACGGAATTATTTTTTTAAATAGTAAAATTCAGCGAAGGAATTAAATTATTTTTAATAATATTGAAATAAGTAATTTTTATTTTTGTTATATTTAGACAAAAAAAAATTATCTTTGAATTAAATATAATTTTGATTTAATACATAATAAATTTGATTCAATAAAAATTATATGTTTCATTTAATTATAAAATATATATGTTTAATTCAAACATATTTTTTTGATTGACTATTTTATTTTTAATTAAAAACAAAATCTTTCTGAGTGAACTGCGAACAGGTTATACTTGAACATAACGATTATGAATATAGATTTTAAGGGCATTTAAACCATTATGATGTCACAATCTTAATATTCATGCTTTTAACAAATTGTGACGTCATAATGGTTCAAATGTCCTTAATTTATTTTTACTTAATTTATACTAATTTTTCTATAATTTCGAAATTTATACTAAATTTTCTATAATTTCGAAATTTATACTAAATTTTCTATAATTGCAGAATTTATATTTATAAAATTTCTCCACATATCGAATAACAAAAAATATGTATTAATTTCGAAGAATAGAATATGGCCACTTATTGTTAAATATACATTATCGAATTATTTTGCAAGTGAACAATCAGGAATTGAAAAGAGTAGAAGGAGAATCGTTGAAGTGAATTCATTGTTTCGTGATAATCGGAGACGAACGAGAATCTCGTTGATAGAGATTCGACGAAGCAGCGACGTTTAATCGGTGTTGGCCCGCATCAGGTTGATCGAAGACCCCCCAGTCGGGTGTTTGAAGGGCCCTGGCCTGGAGGTTTTCGACGGGGTAAAAAAAAGGGGACTCTTGATGGCATATAACAAGACGACCTGAAAGAGAGACAGTGAGAGAGAGGAGGGAGGGGGGAGAATTTGAATCTGGAGAGAATCAAGAGAGAGTGAGAGAGAGAAGGGTGAAGGGAGGGGACCATAAGGAGAGGCTGTATACTATGCCGATGGATGCAAACAATGGAGGCGGGATGCTCATTTGTCTGCGGGTATTGTTGTTTGCCCGGGCGGAAACACGAGCTTCATTCGCCCTCGCTCTCTGTTCCCCACCATGTTTTCTCTTTCTCTCTCTCTCTCTCTCTCTACCTTTTTTTACCATACTATTCCCCTTCTTCGTCGTTCGTCGATTATTTCTCTCTCTCTCTCTGGTTTGCTTGACAACCCCTAAAAAATAGTGAAAAAAAAGACGCGATCCGGGCGCCTTTTCAATCGTCAAGAACATAAGATTTGAGCTTCGTTTTTCATTTATATATGTCGCTTTGTCTCTTGTTCCTGCGATTAACCTCGAAATTTATATTTTCTCCTTGGAAATTAATTTCAAAATTTTCTCGCAGACATTTATTTAATAAAACACATCTTAGTAGTCCTAAAATGTTACTGGTCCCATTTAGGACCAAGAGTATACTAAATGGGTTACAAAAATAGAATCGCATAGTATATAATTAACAAAAATTTAAAATTTATGTATAACATATGTGACGAGAAAGGTATCTAAGAAGCACACGAATTGTAGGTTATGTTCGTGTTATATTTATCTTGATTACAAGTTTATTTTTGTTTATATTCGAATTTGAAAGCCATTTTTAAGGAATATTTTGGATATAATAGACTTGTCGATCAATAATTTTTAATTAATCGGTGATTCTCTTGGTGTTTTTTTACTCAAAAAATTATAAACATAACCTCAAATTTTTTGCGTCTTGGATAATGTTTATAAGAGTCATTCGGAAGGAGCAACGTGGTAAAGATGGAACCAAGCGCTCTACGGCGTTGTAGTTGTACAAAATATAAAGTGAAAAAAGACATAAAAACGAAAATATGATGATTATGATAATGGTAGTGCGATGATGATGATGGTGATGATGATGAACGTGCGTGGACCAAAGAATCGAAGTAGTGCCCAGAAGCAAGGCGGACGGCTCGACAAATTAAGCGAGATTTATGGGGGGACTACCCATAATATTCCATTCTATTAACATCGCATTACGCGGTCTGCAAATTATACGCCCCATTTTTTAATACCGCGCCTCTCACACAACTTTTAATTTCAGCCCTAAAGATGTTACGTATAGTCATATATATACAGTAACTATATATATATATCGCCAAGTAAATGGATTTACTCATTTTTTTTCGTTTTTAACCGTTTTTATGATTTCATTTTCTTGAGGAATATTGCGATTAAAGGACACAGAGGTTTTAAAATTATTTGGGTTAAATTACAGGGATTTTTAAACAAGTACAACTGTAAAAATTTTTGGGAAGTTTCACCATAATTATTTATGGTGAATTTTCTACATTTTTCTGCAGGGGAAAATGATTTTTCTTAAAAAAAATGGTGAAAATTCTCAAAAAAATGTTATTAAAATTTCCTAAAATTCTAATGAATATTTGTTTTTTCCAAAAAATGAGTGCGAATATTATTTCAAAAGTTAGGGACAATTTACGTAAATTCTAATGAATATATTTTCCCCAAAAAAGTAGTGAATAATTGTTTAACTTTTAAAGAAAATAATTTAATATTTTATGAAAATTTTCTTAAAAATTTGGAAAATATATTGAATTTTTAAAAGCAATTTTAAATACAATCTTGGAAGTAATTGAATTTTTGAGATTAAATCGCACTTTTATAATTATTTTTAAGAGAATTGAATGTTTGCAAAAACATGACTAAATAATTGAATTGCTTTATAATGGATTTAAACAAATTTCAGAAAATAATTGAATTCTTTTGTGAAATTGTATTAAAATTGTATTGCAAATAATTTAATTTCTGCGAAGAATTTTTTATTTAAAAGAATGATTGAATTGTTTCAAAGAATTTATTAAAAGTTTGTAAAATAAATGATTTTTTTTTGGAATAGTTTTATTCAAAATTGGAAGAAATTTTACTGAATTATTCTTTTGAGTGGAATTTTATTAGAAAATTGATTTTATACGCAATTTTGTTAGATTATAATAACAAATAATAAATAAATTATTTTAATAACATTTTTATAAACCAAATGTGAGATGTTTTAACTTTTAAAGAAAATAATTTAATATTTTACGAGAATTTTCACAAAACTTTTTTAAATAATTGAATTTTTAAAATGAATTTTAGAGAAAACGTTGGAAATAATTGAATTTTTGATTAAATCAGATTTTTAGATTAAATTTTAAAAGAATTGAATGTTTGCAAAAACTTTACTAAATAATTGAATTGTTTCAAGAGATTTATGTAAATTTCTGAAAAATGATTGAATTCTTTCTTTAAATTTTTTGAAAATTGTTTTGAAAATATATATTTTAATTTCTATGAAGAATTTTACCGTTCATTATGACATTGTTTCTTTAAATGAACCAAAAAATATGTTTTAATTAAACTTAAATATATTTAACTTCAATTAAAACATATTTTATGTTTTACTGTATAGCAAAGATATTTTAAGTTTGACTTAAATAAAATATGTTTAAATCAAATAAATTGTTTTCTCAGTGTGAATTTTTGAAGAATTGAAAAATAAAAATTTCTTTTATTTTCATTTTAATGAATTGAATATTACGTTCTGCGTGTAATATTTTTTTTATAAATGAAAAAATCAATTAGAAAGTAGAGGAAAAAATGAAGCAAAATTTAAAAAAGAAAAAAAATGCGAGAATATCGGTAGTTTATAATTAGAAGAAAGTTTGTACGACTTCTCCGCTGGTCATCTGGCTGTAGTTTTTCACGCGTCGGATTCGATCGGCATTCATTATTATATATTGCTGCGTGCGGTTGTTTCGAAGGAAGCATCCCTGGACGTATGGATACGTTGGTGTCCGGTCGTCCGTTAAGAAGGAAGCTCGATCGATGTCGAAGATAAAGTGGAGGGTATCCCCCAACCATATACCGAACTCTGGGCCCGCAAGGCGAGGGTTCTTCGTAATCCACGGGGATGTCGGGCGCGTCGCGACGAATTTGTTTGGCTGCCCAATGAGCCAAAAGCTGCTGCCCTCCCTGTCTCTTCACTCCACTTTTTTCCTCTCCTTCTCTCTCTCTTTCTTTTTTACTTTGTTTTTCTCTCTATTTTCGCTCTGTTTCACTTGGTACATGTATTTGTATACATATATATATATATATACATATTTTCGTGGACCACCTCTACTAATTTCTTTTTTTCTCCTCTTCTCTTCTGCTTTTAATGTCCCGCTTCTTTTTTTTTCATCATGCTCTTTTTCTTGCCGCAGACTTATTATATACGCGGTTGCTCTTCTTACGAAATTCACATTTGATCTCTAGATTTGAATATCGTATATACACCCTTTCAAAATGGCTACTGGCTCATTCTCTCTTGATTGCTGGAATATACCGCGAATATATATATATATAGAACCGATGTAATCTATGATATTGATGACGTGTGATGAATTTCACTTTGCTGTTCTAAATTGATTAACGTCTTCTTGGATCCTTTTTTTGAAATAGAGAACCTCCTTTATGGAATATAGATTTCGGCTCATGGGATATTTGATATTTTGTATGTATTAATTGTTGTATTTTTGAAAATGATTCTCCTAACGGATTAAATGGGATTACGTGCGTGTAAAACATGTTCAGTAAAATTTTTTGAGATTGGAAATTTTTTTCTACCATGTGGAACAAATGTTTGACAAGCTTTTGGTTGTTTGGTGTTTTCTTTTTTTTTTATCCTTCAAGAAGAAATTTTCTGAAAGATTTCTTTTTATAGTTATTTTTTGCATTATAAAGATGAAAATTTTGTAATGGAAGAAAAGTCGAAAAAGTCTTTGATGAAAATTGTTTTTCGTGGTAATATTGTAGAAAAAAATATTTTGCGAAACGAAAAAGGATTTCTATGATCTATGAATCTTCCAATTTTTTTTTAATGTTAGGTTCCTGGAGTTGGCATCGATGCTCAGCATCGAAAAGTATTTTTCCTTATTTTTTGGTAAAAAAATGTTAACTAATTTTACTCCTTTTATTCACGCCTAAGAAGTTAAAATCTATTTAATACTATTTTTTTTAACTTAAAACTATATATGGAAAAAATTGTGTGATTTTTTTGGTTTTGTACAAAAAATATTTGGCAACTTCAGGGACCTAAAATTTTTTTAAAAGGAGCTGATTTGGGAATTTTGGGAAATGTTAAAAGTTCTACAAATAAACTTTATATTAGCCGAATTTTAAAATTTCTTCATTCACAAAATTTTATTTTTATTAATTTAAATTGTTTAGAAACTACTAAAAAATATTTCTATTTAACTTTAGAGAAAACATCGCGATTACACTTAGGAATCAATTTATTTAAATTTTAGATATTATTTCAAATTTGTTGTAAATGTTTCAACTTTGGACAGAAAATGATCAAAAAGTTTGGGTCAATTTTTTATTTGAACTGGATTATTTTGGTATTGTCATGATTGCATAGTTTGGTGTACTATTATGTAAACAGTGATTTTATTTTTGTGTGTGTTCTTTTTTAAATTATTGGAAAAAATGCTAGTAATGATAATATGTAGTTTAAATGAAACGAATGTAAATTCTAGTAGCCGCTGATTACGTGCCTTTTAGTGGTCTCGGCGGATCGATTGGTTACGCTGGGTGGATACCAAAGATGGTGCCAGATGGTCCACGAGTTAACGGGCCATTATTTTCTGGCCGAAGAGTTCGTAATGAAATTAAGAAGTTTAAAGGGCTCGAAAAGGGGTCGTCTCATTTTCATTACAGTTCTTCTTCTTGGAAGGCAGGTCGTTAAAATAACATAAAAACCCTTTTCTTATACTCGACCAATAGAAGCGACTTCAATTATTGCTTCTGAATATTTCATTCTTAAAATCATCTTTAAAAAAAGCCTCCTCTCGCATCTTCTTTCAATTTATCGATTATGTTTAAAAAGTGATTTTAATTTTTTAATATGTGCGGCTTTATTTATTGTTGCACCTTTTAATCACACAAAATTAAAAACTTCAATTTGATCAGACAAGATTAAAAATAGACAAATCTTTTGTAAAATTTTTCATTTATTGGAGATAAACATTGGAAAAATGTAATATATACATTCATTCATCTTTATGAATTAAATCTTAAGGGAATGAAAATCAGTTTTTGTTTTATTTTTTTTTTTGCCTGTGGTGATGAGGGAATTATACTATATATATGCGGTATTGAGATGTAAATTTAATTTATCAATGGTAGTGAAGCACGTTTGTCAAACGTTTGTGAACGGAGGAAATGAGCAACGGGTGGAGGGTTGGAGAACGAGTTAAAGAGCTTTAAGTAGCCGTTGCGTCCGCTGTCAGTCTACGCTCTAATTAATTATAATTGACGTTCCTCATGGCGCGAAGCCTCACACATTGTTAATAGCGCACTGCTCTCTTATTGTCGCCCGCGCATTTACAAGCGGCGTCTCGTCACATACATAATCGCTAACTAAATTCTTAGAAACATACGATTATTAATTTACAATCAAATCCATTGGAAAGGTTGGTAATTCGTAATCGAATTATTTTTTAGTCGAGATTTTATATTTAGTTAGTAGTTAGCAGTTAGTTTCTTGAAGAGGCTGTTCCGCTTTACGGATGAGGACTTTATTGTTTCAATACAAAATTTTTTCTAAGGATATCAAATTGAGACAAAAAAAACGAATTTGCTCGAAGTCCGTAAATGGAACATTTTTTGACAATGGTCCTGAAGTCCGTAATTTGATTGAGAAAAGACAAAAAGTTTGTAAAGCGAATAATTCGGTTGGTAATTTTTTCATTTTTGGTCCGTATGGTCCGTATATTTTAAATACTTTTACTTTGGTTCGAGTACTACTGTAAATGTGCTGTATTCGGTTACAAATAGTATATATGATCATTTTTAACATACTTTTGACATTCTAATTTTAGACCGAGGCCTACTGTATATGTATTAATATAATGGCACATAATGAATAGTATAAATAATAACTTGTATAGAGTAATAAAATGTAGAATTAAAGGAGGTCAAACACAATTTGAATAATAAAGCGTGTCTTAGATCGTTTGCAGTTTGTCATAGTCGAGTGTGTATTAAATAGTGGGTGGTATAGTAGACGCACTGAACTATTTAGATGAGTTGACTCCAATTGGCATTTACCGTGAGAATCCTGTATCATCTCGTGAATTATGTGTGTGAATTGTCGTAACATGCGGTGCTAATCATGCAAATTGAGGCCCCGCTTGTAAAATTATGCGAATCAACCCAGATATTAGGATTTTTTTCACCACTCCCTCGAAGATAACCGAAAAATTTTATTACAAGTCTACGATTTTTAGACGCATCTCTTCTTCGCCAAAAATTTTCCCCCGAAATTGTTAAATTCCCTTTTTTGAATTTCGGAGCAAAGAAGAAGAAGAAGATTGAAAAGTGAAACACAATATTGAAGCAAAAATGTAATTTTCTCGCAACTAAACTATGGGGTGCGTGTGTAAACTCCTCGCCCCTTATATTTTGCGATAAGTAAAATCGATCTCGATCTGACAATGAATGATAAATTGCTTTTGAGTATCCAATTTCTTATAAGTCCTAATGCTGACAGGTGCGAAAAGAGACGCGCGCGCGACGAGACCAACGAAATGGAGCTTCAACTTAATGATATGGTTTACGGTTTCCGTATTGAATTGAAACACGATTCTCAGTGGGGTAGGTCAAGTCGAGCCTTCTCTCTCTCTCGCTCTCTCTCTCTCTCCGTATGTATGGAGTTTTATTGTCGCGCGCGTGTGTTTATTAACCTTAACACCGAAACTGATACGTATAATTTTTCTGGTATATCCAAACATTGTCCTGGCCTCCGAGATTCCAAACGTTATATACCGATCGCAGTTCGTTATAACCTACCCCCCTCCCCTTTCTCTCCCACTTCTGCCTCTTCACTTGCCATCTAGAGTTACTATACTCATTCACTGTATAAACAGACAAAAAAAAACAGATTCTTCAATGAATGAATTCAATTCTCTAAATTGTACGTATGACCTATTTTTATGAACATACGACGTGTGACCTTGACTTTTGTTACTCGAGAGCAAAAATCAAGTTTCACGGGTGTGTATATGAGTGCGGGAATTTAGTTACTTGACATTGAAATGATGTTTCATCTTGAATATCTTTTATTATGTTAGTGCTTTTGTTTCATCACAGAATTAAAAATTGGACTCCAACCGTACATTAAAAAGAATTAAGAGAATTTTTCAAACTCGTAAAGATTGTGGATGTTTGCATTTGGATTGCGGATTCGATTTTTCGTCCGTATGACAAAATGAAAGGAATCATACTTTTTGGGACTGAAACTATTCGATTTTCAATCTTTCCGTACGAGGCTGAAACTGGCTCCCACTTAATTTTTGAAATTCGACTTTAAAGTTTAATATTTTGGGTATGAAGCTGTAACATACACCTAGTTATCAGGACGTGCTTAATTTTTCAAAAGATGATGTTGGTTTTGAATGAGAAAATATTTAAATAACGGAATAAGTTAGGTATATGATTGTAATAGCTGGTTCTCACTTAATTTTTGAAATTCGACTTTAAAGTTTAATATTTTGGGTTTGAAGCTGTATCATGCACCTAGTTATCAGGACGTGATTAGTTTTTCAAATCTTGGTGTTGGTTTTAAATGAGAAAATATTTAAATGACGGAATAAGTTAGGTATATGATTGTAATAGCTGGCTCCCACTTAATTTTTGAAATTCGACTTTAAAGTTTAATATTTTGGGTTTGAAGCTGTATCATGCACCTAGTTATCGGGACGTGCTTAGTTTTTCAAATCTTGATGTTGGTTTTAAATGAGGTATATTTTTAGGTATATTGTTAGGTATATTATGTTAGGTACATTGTTATGATAGCTACATTCACGCAAATTTTCCATGCATATCAAATTGAGACAAAAAAAGCATAGTATAGAAGTGTTGCGAAGCAACATTTCGATACCTTCCTTTTTGTCTCAATTTGCTATCCTAAGAAAAACTTTACCATATATTCAGTTCACATATATGAGTTTCACACACGCGCAATGTTTTTGATTCTAATTGAATTTTCCAAGAGATAAGCCAATCAGACATAAGCCAGCTTAATCTTATGGCAAGGAAATAATTTGCTTGTAATACCCAATATAACGGAATTATGTGCGCGTCACCGCCAACCATAAATTCTACCCCTTAACACGCTGGCTCTCCCTTTCTCTCTCTCTGGAGACCAATATAGTAGCTATAGCTAAATGTATACTCCTATTTTCTCATAGGGGGATGGTTATGAGCTTTTGATTTCGATTGGAGCGTATTTCAACCAATGAGGTGTCTACAATTCACAACCACGATGTCATTGCACGTGGATGATATATTTGGTGGGGGATAAAAGGGAGGTTTTCAACATATGTTTTGCGTGTTCTAAAAATGATGGGGTATTCAATATATATATCTATATACACGTGTAAAGGGAGAGATAGAGAGAGTGAACGAAGGGTGGGGAATAGCAATACACATTGAATTCAATATAAATGGGGGACAATAGAAAGAGGTCCAAGGGAATGCGTCGGATCTTTTCATTTTTTTCAATGGAGGAGAAAGCGAATTCGTCAAAAAAAAAAAAAAAAAAAAAACAGAAGGGGATGATGGACGCGTCATTGAAAAGAGGATTATAGATATAGGGAACACCAGTAGTCAATCTATTTGTGTTTTTCAAATCAGTTTATGTGAAGGATATGGTGAATAGAAAAAACAAGCACTTGGTTTGATTGTTTTCTTTCTTCCTGATATGATGCGATGATTCTGTAGAATACGTGCGATTCTGCACTCTTCTTTTGCGGCGTTGGAAGAATTTGTACGTTGTTTCAAAGAACGAACCGTTAGGATCCTGATGAATTAGTTTTTTTTGTTTTAGCTTGTCTGTTTTAGCAAGGACCCAAATAGTTTTCTTATAGTTTTTAGTGAGGACCTTGCTGAAACCTTATGGGTCCGGTAAAAAAATTCGGCACCGGAAAGCTTTGAAGAAAAGCTTCTATTTTTTTTATATAGAGATCTATCTGTCAACCTGTATCAGTGTTCGCATATTAGAATTTGATGAAACGAATGAAATTGATTAGCGTCAGAATTTCGTCGCGCTTGAATGTGACACACGAGTTATTATTTATCGCAAGTGGATATCTTTAGAGGATATAATCGAGCTCATGTATAGAGGATAAACTGAGGGTGGAAGAATTCAATTCATAAACGTCATCACCGACGGGTGTTTAGGGCTGGAATAGAAGTCTCGTTATTGTTTGGCGTTTTATTCATGAGTATATATATATGTATATACTTGTATACCACGTATGCTATGTTTCTAATACATGGATAAATACATATACGTAAAGAAAGGGCACTTATCGGGCGATACCATCGACAGTTACTTAGCGCCTTTTCGATGCTCGCTCGATGGCTATCGCAAACCGGGTGAACAGGCGAGAGACCCCTTCTCCCTGAGGGCACCTCGTTACCCCATAAATTTATTGTATATAGTCTATATATGTTTCAAATGCGCTTGAACCGATGTCGATAACCCATCTCCATACACACCGATATTTGTCGTCTACTTTTGTCTCGACTTTTGTCTAGATTTTTGTCTAGATTCTTGTAGTAGTAGAGTATATATCTGTATACATGTTTCAGATGTGGTCTGTAATGCGTGGGCGAATTAGTTAACGTTAACAGCTCATACAATCGTGCGGCATGAGCTGGTAATCCTAACGGAGGAACCACGCTGGGTCTGCAACTGTATTTTCCCGCTCACGGACCACCACTATGATGTTGTAAAATAATTGTTTAGATCTAAACTGTCGGAATTTATGGAGAGAGATTTATCGCAGGAATGGATCTGCTTTGATTTGTGTGATGAGTTGTCGTGAGAAATTAATTTGGAATATATTTTTTTACCTTTGGGTGAATTGTTCTCTTAAGGATCCTTACCAAACGGATTTGGATCCTGAAGTTTATCTTTACTGCGACATTATTTCGGTTGGGGTATCAATGCTGGATGTGCCGCAGGTATTACAGTTGTCCTAAGGAAGATGTAAAAATCCATCAGTCAGGATTGATGCATCAATCAAATTGATGTATCAAAAGTATCACAATAGTTGCCAAACAACGTTCTGAATTTGATCCTTAGAAAAGCTGCGTGATGTTGTCCGTAATGCTGCATGTTTCTCAAAATCAAAGCAATGTTGTCAATATAATGTCGCAAGTTTAGATTCTGTGTACAGGTATTCAAAAATCTGTTTTTTGTCGATTACGATTCGAAATAATTCTTGCATTTCAGACACGCGAGCGAATAAATCGGTCGCAGGTGCGGAAAAAATTGGATATCATTTTGTTTACTTTCTTGAAATGTACATCCGAATATATATAAAGGGAAGTTGATGATGATGAAAAGAGAGAGGAATACGAAATGCTAGAAAGAGACGGACTCTCAGGGGGTGTAAGATGACACCTCGAGGATGGGGCAAAAGGTCTCTGGCTTCGCGTCAAGAGAATACCGGAGAGATAATCATATTCATAATTCGCGAATTCACAGAACGTACGATATGCCGTTTCACTATCTTGCATCTCTCCGAATTTACATTCGTTAAAGAGCTACTAATTTTGAAATTGCTGTATATATATATAAGACCTGAGATAATTATCGATGATATACCGCGCACCTATACATTTGCAAACAGAAATACACTAGATTATTATTTTCAAAATTTCATGTAAATTTGAAAAAGAAAAAAATGATTTTTGGTTTTGAATGGAGTTTATAGTGAATTTGTATTCTTTTTTTGTCTTGTATATATATATATTGTTAATGTATATAATCAGAGATCGATTTACATTTTATCTTCACTGTAAGACATGGCGAACGGTCCATAAATGTAGTCATGCAGTTAAGACACGTGCAAACATGAACGCGGAGATGGTCGTGTGGATGTGACGAGAGGCCTAGTTCGTTGTAATCCGACACCAGAGTCCCCATCAGGCCCCCTCAGTTTGCTCCCATCCTCACGTCCTAAACTAAATCATAACCGTATTATATGCCTGACAATGGCCACTGCTAGTGAACAGCCGCTTCTAATCTGCCAATCCATACGTACAACTTGCTTGTGCTTTTTTTCTCTGCAAAAAAATTAGTTTTGTACAGTATATATAGTAAAAAAAAATTTGATTTTAAACCCGCAATAGTCAAATTAATTTCATCTTTCATAGCAAATCTTCCGGTGCTGCATGTGGATAGTGTTAGGATTTAAAAAAAAATTCTTGTCAAGAAGTATCAGTGTTACTCTAAAGATATAGTAACTTTTTATGGAACATATGGTATTCTATGTGGGTAAATTTTACTGTATCTTTGGAGTAATTGATGCAAATAATGTAGTACCAATTAAAACATAAAAATTATTCTCGACGGTTTACTGACAATTTTTTTAATTTACAGGTGGATGTTTGGGACTGACGTGTATATTCTTCGCTTTGATGTTCATCAATTGGCCATCTGGATTTTAACGATGAGTTCTTGTCGTTTATTTCGAAAAGATGAGATTGGTGCATCGTGGACTGTTTCTTCAATTCATCACCATTCAACTAACTTGGTAAGTGATTTTTAATTAATACTGAATTTTTGTTTTTGACTTAAGATATATTAGTTCTAATTGAGATGCATTGCACTCAGTTTTTGAAAGTGTTGAATAAAATTTATTTTAAACAAAATTTGTATATTAAAAATATAAGAAAAACATTTTTGTGTTTATGTGGTGGTTGGCAAGCAAGATAAAACTATCAAGGTGTATAGGTGGACTGCATGTAATAATTAGAAATCAGAAGGTTATATTTGCAAAAATGTTGGCAATATATTAATTTGTGTTATTTGTTTAGAATGGGCAAAAAAATTAAAGCTGACAAGGTCCGATTATATCAAAACATTATGAATTAAAAAGCTTCCAACAAAAAGAAAATACAAAAAGAAATAAGAGCGCAACATATAAAAAAGTAAAATGAGAAACGATTTTTAACATGAATATAGATATACTTTTCAACAACATTATTCATAAAATTAAAAATAATGTTTGTTGTAATATGTGTGAACAAAAAATATTGCTCCTTGGACCACCCGCACATTCCTGTAGGAATCAAAATTGTCAGTGTAATTCATTCGGAAAGGACGTACGGTAGACTTGAACAATAATTTTGAAGATAGTGTCATCCACGTACACGTTGACACCAATTCGACCTCGGGAATAACTCGTTCTCGCGTGCGACACTTTCCAGGAAGTCTGCAAGAATTCCCGGTGACAAGTTTTTTGGACTATGCGCGTATACGGTCATTTCGAATCCAGACCTCGTACTATGCCACAAATTTATCTTGAATCGCTTGTGAATTTTTCTTTTTTTAATAATGATTCTCGCATATATATATATATATATATAGGGGGAGGGTGAAAGTCTTGATTTTAGGCACGAGCTCTGAATCTGGAGGTCCTTCGAGGTGGAATTTAAATTGCAGAAATTAGTCTGTATTACATCTCGCTGCTCTATGCCGTGGCGATCACAGAGTCCGATCTTGGAATTTATTTCAAAACTCGCTTCCACTCCATTTTATAGACTTTAAGGAGGGAAAAAATATAGTTTTTTCTTTTCCCTCTGCGGGAGGAGATGCAAACAGGAAAGAACGAAGAATGGTGGTTCCTGGAAGCGTGGGTGCTTCTTCCAAAGAGACAGGATCAGGATTTGGGCCGCCACAAATCATAACGCTCGCTTCTTGAGAGAGATGCGGGATCTCTTTTTTTCCGCTCACCTCTTTTAGCTTCTACTACTTCTTCTTCTGCTTTCTTCTTCATTATCTTTTTTTTTCTACTTTGCCCTGGAACGGTGTCTGGACAAATTGTCCAGAATTGTCTTCGCAATTCGAGTTTCGGACTCAAGATCGAGTGTGATATGTATCTGTATATTTGGCGTGTGCCTTCTTGTGCGCACGAGTCGAGAGATATGTGATATTTTTTTTAAGGATTCTTCCTTTTTTTGTTTTATTACGTGGAAAAATGGTTTGTGATTTGATTGAAAATTGATTGAAGTTGTGTAGTGCAGTGTGATTGAATATAGCTTCCGTAGTTGTTGGTTCGTAGCGGATTTCCTTACCGCACAAAAGCTATAAGAGGAGAGTGACTGATCGCGCGTATCTCGAATAAATTACGTGGCAGCCTATGCGGCTGCATAAATTAATTTCAACTGGCCTGCCCATAAATATTCAGCTCGAAATCACTTGTCCTCTCTTCTCCCTTTTTGACTTTCTTTCTCTCTTCTTGTCTTCTTGCACCTTTTCTTGTAATTTACATCGATCGAGCGTGAACAATAATATACATCGGCATGTGTATATACGTGAACATAAATCATGTCCCGATTTCGTCGAAATATTATTTATTTACCTCACGCTCGAGACGATAACGATTTAATCCAAATTTGGGGCTAATAAATTTGTTGGACATTATTATTCTTTAGCATAGTTTGTGACATGGTTCGATAATAGGTTAAATTTGTAGAAAGCTAATTTTTCTTGAAGTAAATATAAATCATGATTAGGAGTTTAATTTGTATATAGATTTTGAAGGGGCAGGTAATTTTTTATAAATTCAATAAAATCGTGTGAAAATGGTATATTTTTATATATAGTCGAGGGCTGTGGCAAAGTTTTTGATGACATCGTTAATTTTTGAACTAGTGGATAAAAAGAGAAAAAAAGAGGG
Organism: Leptopilina myrica (nomen nudum); assembly: GCA_032872475.1. NCBI lineage: Eukaryota > Metazoa > Arthropoda > Insecta > Hymenoptera > Figitidae > Leptopilina > Leptopilina myrica (nomen nudum). The sequence continues at coordinate 29,825,161 of CM065467.1, forward strand.
GGATTTTTGTTGAGGTAGATTCATTCTATTGTTGGCGTAGGGCAGATGCACAGCAGGACCATTCGCAGCTCGCTTGAGCGTTGCGCGTCAATGCATCGCCATTACAACCGCGTAATGACTGTATTGTATCTGCATTAAACTTATTATAAAAGCCCAAAGCTTATTTTCTACTATGACCCAACGAGGGTGAAATACAAGCAATCACAAAATTCGAATGTAAAAAACCTTTCAAAAAGATACTCTTTAATTCTGGATTAGTGGAAGTCTATATACTCAAAATTTTATTAGGTACCTTATATTTTAGGTGAATTTTAAGCAAAATGTTTTCTTATTTTTCTCGGACTGATGGTTTTATTTTTGCCTCGCAGTAATTGGTCCGCATTTCTTCATTTTTGGTCCCTAAAGTACAGACTTTAGGGACCAAAAATGAAGAAATCTTTAAATACAGACTTTAGGTACCAAAAATGAAGAAATCTTTAAATACTTAAAGACTGAATAGTTCGATCCCTTATAATTCGATGTATGAATTATATTTCGAAACAAGTAATTAAATGCTTATACATAATAGTTGATCATAAGGAAAGATTATCATTTGATGTTATAATAAGTGAAAAATGAAGATTGAAGGGAGATTAAAGTTTTCGGGATGTGTAAAGGAAAGAAAAGAAATATATCGACTCATCGTCCTTTTCTCTGACGCAGAGTGCGCTAACAAGTAGCTATTGTGAGGCCCGTGTCGAGATGCTACTTGACAGCATCGTCATGAGCGCGGAGTGAAGAGCACCCCACTCTTTAAATCAAGGATGGCCTCTTCCCTGCTTCATTCTCATCCACTTCTATACCTATATATATATACACAAATAATTCACTCTCATCCACACAAAATTTCGATCCAATACACATGTGCGAGTCTATTACATGCATACGCCCATTATTAATATACTTTCTACGTGGGGTCTCTCTTGAGGGGCTTAACTTTACGATCTTTTGAAGATGAAAAAAATGAACAAGAAGAAGAAGAAGAAGAAAAAAACCCTCTCTGGGTCTTACCGGGGCCCCTGGCAAAGCTAATAGAACCGAAATTATAACAGGCCGATGAGCATGCGTCGACTGCTCTTATTCCACATCGTTGCGGCCGAAGAACAGCAAAGAAGGACAAAGCACTGATTCCTTAAGCCCTTTAAGACTCACGACCTCGAGTGTCCTCCAAGAAATATACCTTTGGATAGAGAGAAAAGTTTAATTTAAATTTTTACTATATACTTTTTCATGTTGTAAATTCTTCGAAATTGGAAAAATATTTATAATTTTTTTCTTTTTATTTGCGTTAATGTAACGACGATATTTTTTTGATTCTTGGAAAGTTTATATAGTTTATTTCTATATATATATATATTTATGTGTGCTCTTCGACGCTTGATAAATGATACATGACAGTTTTAAGATGAATCTGAATGGAGAGATGTGTTGAATCTTTTCATAATTTGTCGCTATTAGGTCAGACTTTTCAGAAGGAGTTGCTCATTACCATAATTGTTCACTTTTTATTTATGCCTTGATGATTTGATAAGGTACTTGTTCCTTAGCTCATATACTTTGTTTGTTTTCGAACGTATCTTTGTTATTTTTATTATTTTCTGCGGGCAAATTATAACTTTTTGGTTTTTTCGCAACTATAATATAGTTAATTATATTATTTTTGATCTATGAAAATCGTAATCTTATTTTATATCTGCAGTAAAAACAAGAATAAAAGGTAACCAGTTGCTAATGATCTCGTATTCAAAATCGCTATACGTAAAATCGATTTGTTTGCTCATTTTATTGCAAAGTCGTGGTATTAGCAAAATAAAGGTGCATCGTGTATGAAATCGATTTGCGACGCTTCCCCAGTTCCGTTCAGCTGGTTTCCGTTTATTTCGATTCACGCGAAAAAGGTAAATAGAACTGACTTTAGATTCTTTAAGTTTGAGAGCAATAATATTCAGTGAATGAAAAAATGTCTACTTGTTTATTTAGAAAATATTTTTAATTATGGAAATGAGAGTTATATTTGTTTCGCATTGAGAATGTTTTTAGTCTCTCACGCTCATCCATATATCTTCATTATCTTTAACGATCTTGCTATGTGTTCGAATTTTGAATCGATGAGAAATGAATTGAAAATCAGTACAAAGGAATTTATCAGGCGTATATAGAAAACATATATATAGAACAGACAGATGCGCTTTTTTTGAAAAACGGTCGATCGAAAAGGTTCCTTATACGCAGAATGTACTTTGAAGATGTACACACAACTGGGTATCATTTAAAAAACGCAATTCTCTTTAGTGCGGAATTGCGTCTTTTTTCTTTCACAACGTGGAAAGAAAATGATGTTATCGAAATTTTTATTCTGTCATGTGAAATCTGTAACAGCATTCGCAGTTTCATTGCTTTTTTGAGATTTTACTTGACATCGATACTTATTGCTTTTAAGTTTCGATTAAAAATATAATGGTAATAAAAACACAACAAAAAGTTGGTTCAAATAACTGATCACTAGACAATTATCAAATAAATGTGACGCGCTCTCAAGAAACGTAAATCATTTCTTTGTTCATTAATAAATAAAAATTTGTTTTATTTTTTCAGTCAATTTGTGCCTTTCTGATGATCCAACACTTAGTGAACTCAATATCAACCATTTGCTATATTATTGACGTCGCACGTAAGAAAATCTTTTGTTTTTTACCTGAATACCACATGTCCAAGGTTTCATCACTTGTAAGTTTTTGAATTAATTTAAAAATCTAATTTAACAAATTTAATTTAACAAATTTAATTTAACAAATTTTTATTCACAGCTTTTCTAAGGATATCAAATTGAGTCAATAAGAAACGTAAATTTTTTTTTGTCTCAATTTGATATGTTTAGAAAAACTTTGTTACACGAAAAAAAATCTTCACCTGGAACAACTACAAATTTCACTTGTATTAGCGAAATTTTTAGTTGTTGCAGCGAATACTTTTGTTAGTTCAACGAATACTTTTGCTAGTTTAGCGAAAGTTATTGCTGTACCAGTTAAAGGTTTTTTCATGTATTATTATTATTATTATTGTTATTGTTGTTATTATTATTATTATTATTATTATTATTATAAATTGAAAATACAATCCTTCCCCTATGAGGAAGCAATATTCTTATTCTAATCATCTAAACAGTAGGAAAGGAAATTTATAAAAAGGTTATTTTTTTTATTAAAGAGACAAGAGAATAATTTTAAATAACATTAACTTTATTCGATACTGTTTTGAATCGTACATCGTGACTTATTTCTCAGCACTTTGGCTTAATTAATTGTGCATCGTGGTAGGATTTAATTACATTCGGCTTATTAGAGTATATAGAAAGAAAATTTAATTTCTTCCCTATATACTTGTTTCTTTTCTTTTATATTCCATATCTTATTTTTACTTTTTATTTTTCTGGCGACACAATTTATAATATATAGACTTTGTGACATGTCTTTTTTTTTAAATTGTGTCATTATTTTGTTCGTTGCTATTTTCAGTATTATTGTTTTTTTTTCTTTATTTTGTAATTGCGGTTTTTTATTTGTGCTTGTGAGTGGTTTTTTTTCTGACAAATGTTTTCTTTCACTGTTAATTTCAAAATTGTCAATTTGATGCCGAAATTATAATTTTTTTCCATCAATTTTTGATACTGTTTTGTTATCAGTTTGAATTTTTTTTTTGGTATCATTTTGCTACTGTTTGGTATCAATTTGAAACTGTTTGATAAATTTTAATATCAATTGGAAACTTTTTGATAAATTTTAATATCAATTTGATTTTCTGTTTGGTACCAATTTGAAATTTTTGATTCTTTTTAGTATCAATTTGGTTCTTTTTGGTATCAATTTGAAACTTTTAGGCATTAATTTGAATCTTTGAAATTAACTGTGAATTTTAAGACCATATTTGTCAATGTTTTCTGCTTTCTTCATAGTTTTACATTATAATTTTCCACTCGGCACAATGTACGGACATACTTTTGCATCATATATACATCATATATATATACTATATACTCTATAGCATGTATACACACAATAAATTTACTTAATTACTAATTTACGTACACTCACACACGCGCTCTATGAATCGCTCCAAAAAAAACAAAGAAAAAATGAAATTTTTAACAAATAAAATATTATAGGTGAAAATGCGAAGAATTTACAAAAAAAAATTTTAGCATTAGACTAATGGACTATTTAGTGTATTGAAATAGTATTTACTATACTAAAATAGTCTCGAAAATGGTAATACTAAAACGTACTAAAATACTATTTACTGTATACTAAATTTTTACTAAATTCATTTATTTGTATTTATTACTAAAATTTTTTCCAAACTATTATTTTTCGCACTTTTCCCTTAACGAAATTTAATAAAATTGAATATTTTGTTTTTGAAAAGAAATTCAATAAATAATAATTTACTTTTGCTTAAATTAATTGATTTCTTTTTTTTCGTGAATTTGGAGCCAGTCATAAATATTTTTTTTGGCAACGCGCCTGCGCTTTGTGGCACTGCTTGTACGGTTCGTCGGCAGTCTTACTTTCCGATTAATCACTATATAGGCATATGTAAATAATTTAAAAAAAAAAAAATTTTGTCGAATCGTCATTTTTTTTGGGTCTTGTTGCTGTTAATTTATTTTATCGAATTTTTTTTTTAAATTGCCTTCTTCACAATCGCTTTTAATAATTATTTATATATGTATAATATAAAGTTTTGTTTGTTTTATTTTCTAATTGTTTTGGTAAAGAAAAAAAAAGACCTCTCTTTGACGTTTTTTGTATTTTTCTTTCTTTCTTTCTTTTGTTTTTAAACTAATACTAAATTCTTACGATCTAACAACAATGACTATTTTTGAGCTACTTGTTCGGGAACTACCGGGAGGTGAGAATTGAAAAATTATAATTATATATATGCGTCATTCTATTTTGAAGAATTAAGTCGTAAACGCGGTGATTCATCGTGTATTTAAAAATTAAGACGCGTCTCGGGAATGTTGTGTGCAATTCGCGCGATTTAATTGGCCTGAGCGAAAATTGTGCGTGAATTAAAATGCTTCTTTTTTTTAAAGCGAATTGTTTTTTTTTAAATATTTTCTTTCTAATTTCAATTATTAGGGGGAAATTATCTTTTTTCGGTGTTGAATTGAATTGAAAATATTATTTTTTCCTCTTGTTTTATATATAATTCGATAGTACTTTAAATTCATTATTTATAAACATAATTGTATTTAAATTGATGTATTTATTTTAAAACGACAAAAAAGGGTTTTGAATCTTTATTATTTAAAATAAATCTGTTTAATAATTAGGAATTTAAATGTGATTGAGATTTAAATTTTTACAAAGCATTTTAATTTTGTAATTTTGATTTTTCTTTATACGATATGCAGTCACTTGTGCATTAATATTTCAAGCTCTTTATAACTTTTTATTTTAATGAGGCCAATGTTTAAAAATAATTTTTTGTTTTATTGTAAAATGATAGGAATAATTTTTTAAATGTCTATAAAAAATATTTTTCAAATTTTCTATTTTCATTGTGGGAGAAAATTTGATGGCTTTGATTTTAAATTAAAAGTTCGACATTGAATTAAAAATGACTTTAAATTAAAAATTCCGACTTTAAATTAAATGTTTGAGTTTAAATTAAATGTTTGAGTTTAAATTAAGTGTTTGAGTTTAAATTAAATGTTCGACTTTTGATTAAAAGTGTAATTTTAAATTTAAAGTTTTTAAGTCAAGTCTTTGATAAGGGAAAATTGATGATGAGTAAAAATGAAAATTGTTATGAAAGAGAATTTTTTTGCATCTGTGTTAATCGACCTCCCTCTTCGTTCCATGGACTTTATTTTATCGATCTCGTCATTTTTTTTTTACATCTGTTAACGTTATTCTTTATACACTGTTTTGTCCTTTTCTTTCGATTAAAATCTAAAATTGTTAGTATCGCATTTAACGGGATTCTCGATCATCTTCTTTGATAGAACGTTACAAAGAAAGACGTTGTATCATATCTCTAATAGAATTTTGCCTTTCCTTATGGTTGTATTTTTCTTTTGCCCTCATTTCATGCACTTTTTTTATATATATACATCGAACTGTAAAAAAATTGAAACACAAACAATTCAAATGTCCACAAATCATTTTCGTTTTATTCGCACTGCAAATTAAAAAATTCTAAAAAAATTAACAATTATTATTTTGTCATCTTATTTTTGAAAAATAATTCTGTTATCAAATGGCATTTAAAAATCAACTTTGGGATATTTTGCCTCATTATTAAAAAGTTATATATTATTATAGTTGGAATTTAAAAGGTAACTTCAATTTATCTCATTTTTGAAAAAAAAAATTTATTATATTTGTAATTTATTATCATTTATAATATAAAATTAAATATTGTGTCAAATTTTTCCATCTCTGTAAAATTAATGTATATAATAATATAATAATACACTATTAGTAAAATAATGAATTTTATTTATAAATTTTACGTTAAAAAATAATTTTCCCTTTTTTTCGAGAAGTTTTGATGAAAAAAAAAATGATTTGCTAATGGACAATTTGGACATTAGGTTTCGGCAAATGGATTTAACAAAGTGCGTAGATGCGTATACGTATATGTACTATCTACATATGTACAAAGTAAACGTAAAAGCGTACGTGGGAGTGTACAACAGCGGCGGTCAAAATGTAGTCTTCAATTAACTTAATTATTATAGATATATATATATTCAAAAAAAAAAACAAAAAAAACAGGAAATGTTGACCAAATGTCTTATACACAAATATCTCAGCGAATTAAATCAACTATAATTTAAGGAAAATATTTTTAAAGCATTTATTTCATACAGACACAAATTTTCTATATATATATAATTGGAAAATAAATAGAAAAGTAGAATTATATTTAATTAAATTTTTAATTTTTCATATTTTTTTTTTATTTGGCAAAACGGAATTAAAATATTTGCAAAAATATTAAATAATTATAATTAAACTGTAGACAAATTTTTTGTGTAATTTCTTTTTTCAAGCTGGAATTTTTCTACTATTTTTAAATTCAATAAAAAAAGTAGAAGATTTAAATAAAAATTTAATTATCATTTAATTTTTTACAATTTTTGTTTTTGAAGAAATTAAATGAACTTGGAATTTTTCTACTTTTTATAAATATATACTTAAATATACTTTTTTATAAATATATTATAAATATATTTTTATGTGTTATAAATAAAAAGTAGAATATTGGTATGAATTCAAAATTAAATTAAATAAAATTAATTTACCTTTAATTTAATTTTTTTTTGTATTTTTTGAGAAATTAAGAATGAACTTGGAATTTTTCTACTTTTTTATATACAAGGTCAATGCATTGTATAGAAAAAAAGAAAAAATGTTGTTTATAAAATAGAAGAATATTTGTGTCAACTTGAAAACTGACTGGAAATTTTTTTAGATAAATAAATATTTATATATATGTATATTTGTAATACGATGATTAAGAAAACTGAAAATGCTAAAATGTCTTTTTCTATTGATTCGATGACACGTTGCTCTTATTTTATTTTTTTTTTTTGCGAGAAAAAGAGCATCGATCGGGTTTTTTTTAATAGTTACATATGTATTTTATATCTTAACTTTCGAGGAAGTTTTAGCAATTTTTTTGGAATTCTACCATCGCTCTCGGGTATAAAAAGAATTGTTAAATTTTCAAGAAGGTAACATAAAATTATCAGTGAAATTTAACTTTAAATATAACTGAAAAATTTAAGTTTAAATTTAATAAAACTTTGATTTGCAATTGAATTGAAAAATTTCAATTTCAAATGGAATTTTTGATTTCAAATCGAATTGAAAATTTTGACTTCAAATCGAATTGAAAAACTGAATGTCAAATTAAATTCAAAACTGAATTCGTGACAGTATAGATTAGTGCATGGAAAATATTTTTTTTTTTTATTGAAAATAATTGTTTTTTTCGCAAATTGCTTACTTCCCTAAGTCTTTTCCTGATTGCGTTTACCCTCACTGCCTGGGGTCCAAAGTCACAACGAGTGATAATCTCCCAAGACGAGACCACTGGGATAACCGCCGTGCGGTGTTGACATGCCCATGCCTTGATAGGAACCCATGCCCATTCCATTCATCGAAACGATGTTATTTGGGTTGACACTTGACATCGTATTCGATAACATTGTCGAGGGACCCATGGGACTCAATCCACCCATCGTCGGCGCTATCGCTCCCATTTGCATCGGCGATGATGTGTGGGGAAGGGACTTCTGCAGATCCGAGGTCGGTGTGATTAGATAGTCCTGAAAAAAAGACATGACACATATTTTTTCACGTCCATTTTAATGTTGTCATACAACTAATTGACTAATATTTTTGTCTTGGATATTTTTTTCGCTTTTTTCGAATTAATTTTTATCTGAATTAATCTATAATCTCTTACAGTGTAAAAAAAAGATTAAAATAATCAATTTTGCTGTTAATTTTTACAATGAATGAAATTTTAGTTTATTAAAACTTTTTATAATAATTAAAGATGACCAAGTAATAAAATCATTATTTTATATTATAAGAATATTATATTTCATCAAAATTATTTTCATTACTTCAATTCAATTATTATTTTCAACAATTTTTAACTACAACTTTACTTTATATCTATTATTTTTAATAATAATTTATTAACAATTTCACGAAATTTCAATTATTCCTAAATTTCTTTAATTAGATGCGCATATTAGAAAATAAAAACATCAAATAATATTAAAAAACTTCAATTAAACTTTTTCGAAAATATTAAATTTTAAAATTTAATTATTTCCAAAAAGTTCACTCTATATTTCTTGTAGTATTCAATTAGAATCTCAAATTTTAACTGAAATTCATTTTTATGAAATGAAAATAAATTTTTATAAAAGAATTCTACGAGAATTTATGTAATTATTTAAATGCAAAAGTAAATAATTTATTGAATAATTGAATGTTTCTCAAAATTCAATTCTCATAAAGAATTTTAAAAACAATTTTTTTGAAAATTCAATTCTTTTGTCGAATTTTATTAAAACTTGAATGAAAATAATTACTTTTTTCAAGGAATTCAATTATAATTGTATGAAAAATAATTGAAACGCTGCGATAAGTTTTATGAGAATTTTCAAATTTATTCGTTAACAATTCAGTTTTACAAAATTTCAATTCTTCGAAAATTCTGCAATTAAATGAATATTGAAAAATCAAAACTTGAAATAATTACAATAAAAATCCTATTAAACTTTTAAAAAGAATTGATTTTACAGATTTTTTTGTCAAAAATATGGAAAATTAAGAATTTTAATAAATTTTAGTTTGAAACTTTTTTAAAAGTAAATTATTTCTAAAAATTCACGTTATAATGCTTTTAATACTAAAAAAATACTAAAAATACTAAAATTTTAACTGAAATTCATTTTTAAAACCATTTTTATTAGTAAATTCTACGAGAATTCAATTATTTAAATACAAAAATAAATAATTTATTAATTTTATGTTTCTTGAAATTAAATTCTCATAAAAAATGTTATCAACAAATTTTTTAAATCATTAAATTCTTTGGACTTTTAATAAGAATTTTAATAAGATTTTTAAGAAGAATTACATTTTTCAAGGAATTTCATAAAAATTGAATTAAAAATAATTGATATTCTGCAATGAGTTTTATTATTTTAGAAAATAATTGAATTCCTAAAAGAATTTTATTATTTATAAAAATAATTGAATCTCTGTAGAAATATTATTATTTATGAAAATAATTGAATTATTGCGAAGAAATTTATGAAAAAAAATTTTTTAAATAATTGAATTCCTGTAAAATTTTTTAATATTTATGAAAATAATTGAATATTTGCAAAGAATTGTATTGAAATTTTTTTAAATAATGGAATTCTGCTATTGGAAAATTCTATTGAAATAGTAAATATTGAAAATTGTCGAATTTTAGAAAACTTTTGAAAATAATTGAAATTTTGAGAAGAATTTAATGAGAATTTTGTAAAATAATTGAATATCAGAGAAGAATTTGATTATTTATAAAGAGCATTGAATTTAGTAACTATGAAGTTTTTCTGTGAAGATAAACTTTGCAAAAAAAAAATAATTTGTCATCTTCTGCCCATTGTCGGCTGTGGTTACTTTTTATTAATTGTGAATTAAATTAATTTTCATTACCTGGATATTAATTGAAATTGTTCTAGTAGTATAGATATAGTCGGGGACTTATTGAAAATAATTGAAATGTTGAGAAGAATTTAATGAAAATTTTGTAAAATAATTGAATATCAGAGAAGAATTTTATTATTTCTAAAGAGAATTGAAAGTTTGGAACACAATTGAATTTAGTAACTATGTTACTAAGTTAGTTAGTAACTTTTTCCTGGAAAAGCTAAATTCGTTGAATTTTTTCAAATCGTTGACTTTGGTGTTTTATTTTAAATAAAATTTCATTCATAGTTAAAAATAACACGAAAATAGACTATATGTTAATCCTTTTTAGTGTTAATTTAATCCTAGAGGAATTAAACTGTTGTAGATTATTTTATTCCATTCTGGTGTTATTTTAGCACCTCACGTTTTACTGTAGTATTATATACTTGAAAATAATTAATATTACAAAGACAGACAAAAAAAGTTTTTTGGCCTCCCCCAAAAAAATGGTGAATTAGTGAAGAAGAAACTCCTGGTTTCATATATGCAAGTGTTGCAATTTTCTACAATCTCTAAAGTACGTAATTCATTTTTAGGCAAACAATGACAAACCTGTGGATAGTATTGGTGCATATAGTCGAGCTGCGTCTTTTGTTGAGCACAGCTGGATGGATGTTGAGCCAAGGTCGCGGTGGGATGAACGAGACCATGGGCACTGTGACCACCCTGCAGATGATGCTGTAACTGATGATGGAGATTCCTCTTATCGTCTCCACTCTCACTACTTGTGTCGTGGGGTTGCATATGGTGCGTTGAGGTATGAGAATGACTCAAGGTTGGCGTGTGGCCTTGATGATAGGAATGAGGACTCGAGACTGTCACCGGATGCAGTAATGGATACATGTTCGATGTTTGTGGATGATCCAATTGCTGCTGCTGCTGTTGTTGTTGCTGCTGTTGCTGATGCTGTTGCTGCTGCTGTTGTTGAACAGCACACGACGATGGGGTCTGAGGTGTTTGATCAAGTAGTTTGTGTGACGCAGAACCAATTGACAATTGTTTCGTGTCGTCGCCACTCTCACAACTCGAGTCGCCAAGAGCTCCACTGTTGCCCTTTTCTTCTCTCTGGCCACTGAAATCAGAAAAAAAAATTTTGAATTAGTTCTTCTACTAGTTCTTCTATTAGTTTTTCTATTTGTTTTTCTATTAGTTCTATTAGTTCTATTAGTTCTATTAGTTATTTTATTAGTTCTTTTATTTCTTCTATTGGGTTCTTCTATTAGGAAATATTTACTGCCTCTGAATTATTTATCTTTTCCTCTATTGTTTCTCTTGATGATTATTTTTTCTAATTTATTCTAACACTTCCTATAAAGTTTTAAGGAATTATTTATTGTTTCCTTCTGCGCTAAAGAAACTTGAATACTTTCTAGGATTCTGAAAAAATGTCAACCATTTTTTTTTCCTTTTTTCACATTCTTTTTAAAAAATGAGAAGTTCTTGGACTTTGTGACCTTAACTTTTGTTTTGTAATTGAGGATTAGTTTTTGAAACGAGAGTGGTAAAAAAATGCAATTAGGATGAAATTTATCGATCTTTGGATTCATAATTAATTCCCGGGGCAATTGTATGAGAATGTTATGATTATTGTTGAATATATGTATATAGATAGGTGTCTGGGTGGATAATTGGTGAGGATTTATGAGCAGAATGAAAGAAAGAGAGAGAGAGAGAGAGAGAGAGAGAGAGAGAGAGAGAGAGAGAGAGAGGGAGAGAGAAGGTAGATAAATGTGGATGTGACACCTGTGCGAAGGCACACAGCATATATATACAGTATATATATCTCGGAGCCAAAAAGGTGAGAAAGGAATGGAAGGAAGAGGAGGTCCGATCACTCTGGGCCTTCTCGTAAACTTAATTTAGCCTGCTGGACCTCCTGGAAGTTTGTGAATAGTTATAACACGTGGGATCGAAAAAGACTGGTCCAAAGTGTCTGCGGAATCAGATTGCCGTCCACAGCTATAACGCTCTTTTTCCTTCCCTCTCAACTTCTCTCGCAAACTGTTAAGCGCTTGTTTTACAAGTCGTTTAGTTTGATATGAAATTGTCAGCAGAACGTGTCTGTCGGGGTGTTTTTTTCTAGATTCTCGCTCGCTACCACTTAGATAAGGACTTGATTCGACATTTGCGATGGTTGACATTCTATTTTATTTTTTATTTTTCTCTCTCTCTTTTGTCCACTTTTCTCTTTTTTTATCTCTCTCGCTTTTTTTAATCCTTTTTCGTATTTTTTTAATGTTTTAGAAATTTTTTATTTATTTTACATGTTTTGCTAATACGTTTTTGAAAATTTGTATTCAATTTGTCATTAAGTATTTTAATTAATTATTAATTAATTACTTCGATAAATTGGACAAATTGACCTATAGAAAAATTCAAATTATCGATGGTTTTAGTTATAGAGAATTTTTTAGATTCTAAAACTTTGTCAAGGGACAAGAAAGCATCAATTTATTAAGAAAATCTAAGGAATCGAAACAAGTTTAATAAATTTTAAAATTTAACATAAGTAGTGAAAATTATTTTTTTAATTGTTATAAAGAATGTTAACAAAAAATTTGAAAATGAGTGAATTTCTTTAAAATAATGCAGTTAATTGGTAATAATTTTAATTGAAATTCTTAATAATGAATTGTATGAACAATTTTTTTAAGTGTTTAAATTAATCGTATTTTTAATAATCGTAATAAAACATTTGATTCCAAGATTGAATTTTATGAAAATTTTCAGAAAATAATTACATTCTTTAGTAAATTATATTATAATTATTTTTGAAAATAATTGAATTTTCCAAATATTGTTTTAGACTTTTTAAAATAATCGTTTCTGCTACTAATTATAATTAAAAAATTTGATTATTGGATTTTATTAAAATTTTTTGGAAAGAGTTGAATTCCTGAAAAGAGGTTTTAATTTATAAAAATACCTAATTGAATTCTAGTTAACAAATTTATTTAATTTTTTAATAGAATTAAAATTGTTATATAAGTTAAAAAAATTTTGAAATAATTGAATTCTTATGAAAAGTTTTTTTTTAAATAATTAAAATAATTAATTAATAATAATAATAATTATTAAATTTCTTTTCTCATAATTGAATTATTCTTAATAGTTTTTTCTAAATAATTAAAATAATTGAATTAATTTGAATTCTTGTGAAAAGTTGTTTTTTAAATAATTGCTCAAATAATTTAATTCTTTCGAAGAATTTTTAATTTATAAATATAATTGAATTCTAGCCAAAAAAATTATTAAATTTCTTTTCTCATAATTGACTTCTTGTAAAAAGTTGTAATTTAGAAAAAAAATTAAAATAATTAAATTCTTGTGAATTTTCTTTTAATAATCGAAATAATTGAATTCCTACGAAGAATTTTGCTGTTTTTAAAAATAATTTAATTATTTCGAAGAATTTGATTATTTATACAAAGAACAATTGAATTCTTGCGAAGAATTTTATTAGAATTTTCAAATAATAATAAACATTAAACCCAATTAATTATGTAGCTATTAGGTGAATTTTTTTAAATTTTTAATGTAAAATTGAATGCAATGTTAAATTAATTTCTATTTTTCAGGAAATCGTATAAACGGATTTTTGGGATGTTTACAAACGTGATTTTTCATCTAATTTGTTCCTTTCGAAAAAGAATTTCGAGTATTCGATATACAAGTTTATTTAAATTCTCGCGTTCGCGGATCTCGGGAGTGCTCGAATTTTATTTTAAAATCGCGTTCCGTAAAAATGTATATTTATACTCGCTCGTTACTGTAGTTTATGTAATGTTTATAATAATAATAATTGGTTTTCTTTCGGGAGTGCTATTCAAAATTGATAAAATCGCGATTCAGTGCAAGAGTGTGTGTTGTTGGATTTTTACTCCGCAGGATGAAGATATTGACCATTGCGACGAGAGGAGTTCATTAAAGTAAGAATTTACAAACTTTATATGCAAAACATGAAAAGTAATTTTAATTATTAAACATTTTTTTTGTTTCAGACTGCGGAAGGAAGGAAGGAAAAGAATCAGTGTTCCTAAAGAGAAGGCGATAACCATCGATCTGTAAGTCGAGTATTTTTTTCTTAATACAGAGTTAAAGGCAAAAAAACTCTTCATTATGGTAATTAGTCAAAAGAGACTAATTCGGATTTATAATTAGTCAAAAGAGACTAATTCGGATTTATAATTATAGTCAAAAATGACAAATTCGAATTTATAATTAGTCAAAAGAGACTAATTCAGATGTATTGGGACAAAACCGAAAAAGCAGAATAAAAAATGGGTTAAAAAATGGCGCACTATGAAAATATTGTTATGGTAGGAGACTTTTTTGACGCGAACGGTGCCGGGAAGCGAATGTTGGATAAATTTATTGTACGATCTCAGATAGATAAGAGGTGGCTTATACCTGGGGGTCATCTCTTTTTCTTATAGACCCCCGGAATGCAACGAATGATACGAAAAAATGGCATCACACACACGTTGGTTTTCATTCGTCGTCTCTTCGTCTCGTCCTCATCGTCGGAAACTGGTCGATCCTTCTTGGGATCGAGAGGGGTTGGGATCGCGATCACTGCGTGGTAAATAACTCTTCTCTGGCGAACACCTCTTATAACGGAAGAAGAAACTCTATGTCCATGTGCTCGTGTACACGTCACTGGATTTTTGTTCAAGTATAACACACTTATGTATATGTGCGACTATATATAGCCGTTTTCCCTTTAGATTTATTGTTGCCTTGTTATATGTATATATATATATATATATATACTTGACGATGCGATGCGATGCGATGGCGTTTCATGGACCCACACACTCGATCCGAATCTTCCCGAGGGATCAATCCGTTATTGTTTTCTTCTCGATTCATTCATTCATTCTTATTTTTTGTTTTTACTTTTTTTCTTATTTAGAAAAGTCGCGGGACAATTGACATACTTTTTGACCCCATACAAATATTTAACTATATAGTATTTTTTATGCGTAAGATTATTAATTAGTTACTTTGTTAAAAAAGGCACTAAGTTCTTAAAAGTGGACTCTAAATTTTTATTTTTATTAATTAGTTTCTAATTAGTTAATTACTTTGTTGAAAAGAAACTTAAAAGGGGATTTTGAATGTTCATGGCGAAGAAATTAATTCTAAGACTCTGGAAAAATTGAAGGGGATAACAAAATATTGAGAGGGAAAAATAAAGAATTGAATGTCGTTTATATTAACTGTTAAACTCTCTAGATTCGATTAGAAATAATAGAATTACGAAAACTGACGAATATTTTGTGATTTAATATGGAAACGAAATTCTCCACCTGAGAACGCCAAGGTCACCGTTAGATGGCAGTTCCGCTCCTTCTTGGAATTTTCCCCTGACATCTGGTGGCGACCTTGGCGTTCTCAAGTGAGGAAAGTTAAATAGAAGAAAGAAATTTAAATCCAATTTTTAAAAACTATAATTTAAAAAACATTTTGGCATTTTCTTCCTTAAACTAATTATTTTTATGTTGTTTTTTTAGCAAAATAAATAAAAATAACAGAAGAAGAAGTATTAACTTGGATATTGAATTTTGTTTTTTAAATTGAAAATTGTGGCATATTTGCAAAATTGAAAATTGTTTATCAAGTTGAGGAAACTGTTTATGGCATTTTTGCCAATATAAACAGCAGGCGTCGCATTCTATAATATTGCATTCGTAAAACCACTGAGTACCCATTTTGGCTTCGTTGTAAAGTTGCTTGAAATACGATTTAAGCCCGTCTATAGAGACAGACGACGATCGAGATTCGGATCGGAGAAGCCTTGGGGAATTTTTATTCATTGTCCAGCTCATAAATTAACAAGTTATCTCGAAATTCCAAAAACGACTCTTTCCATAGTATTTTTTTCGATGGGGATTCACACTATATATATACTGTAACAAAACAGTCTTATGATGAATCTTTGCACACCTCTTATAGTTTCATGAGCCAAAAATATAGGGAAACTAAATGTCTTTTGAATTTATTAGAATGACAATTATTATTTATTTAATGAAACTTTTTTTTTAATCAAAAAATTAATCGAAAATTTCAATTAATTATTGTTGAAAAAAAATTAATTTCTTCTCCGAAAAATGTAATTAGTCTTAGAATTACAAATCAAAAATTTTATTTGAATTCGTCGAAAGAATTCAATTATTTAAAAATTTGTTGATGAAAAAAAAGAAAGAATTTGAAAATTCTCAAAGAACATTTTTAAAAATTAGTAAAAACAAAGCATTCAAAAAAGAATTTTAGTTAAATATGCGAAAGAAAATTGAATTTTAGAAAAGTTACAAATTATTGCAGAATAATTCAATTATTTACAAAAGTAATAAAATTCTGTGCAAAAATGTAATTATTCCTAATTTTGTATTTAAATTGTATTTAAATATTTGAATTTTTCCTGAATTTTCCAAATAAAAATGGTACTTAAAAATGAATTTTAGTTAAAATTTGAGATAATTGAGTATTAAAATAGTAGTTTAAATTTATAGAGATAATTGAATTTTGCAATTAATTTTACTGAAAATGTTTAATTGAATTTTTTACATAATAATACAAATTTATTACCATCTTTGGACGTTGGGGATCGAACCACTGACCCCAGGTCCTACTCAATTTTTAAAGTGCCTTAACGACTGTGGCCATCGCCAATTTTTATTATTTTCATAAAATCTAATAAAATTTAATAACTTTTTCAACATTTTACTGTATGTAATAATTTTTTTCTTAAATTGAGTTGCATTCCAACAGGTTTTACTGTATCGAATTCTGTTTTTGTATATACGTAAGAGGTAAATTTTTTTAAATTAAATTAATTAGGATAAATTGTGTATTTCTGTTTGGGTTTTTTTTTCCTGATGTACTTGTGAGTTTTGAGGGTGAAGAAAATGAGTGAAAGAATATTAAGAGAAGTGTGAGGTGGATAATCCTTTTTATGAGAAGGTCCCCGGCCACTCGGCCCTCGAAACAACCAGATCTTATCGCAGGCGATAAACTTAGCTACGAATTAGTGGAATCGCGACGCGATAAGATCAACGAATGCGTTTAGGCGCGCGCTGGCTTGGATTTATCGAGAAATTAAATTAGGAATTATGCTAATCGAGACCTCCGTCTCGTCTCTCTCTCTCTCTTTTTTTTATTTGTTCCATTTTTTCACACTAAAAACTCATAGGACGATTATGAAAAAAGATTTCTTTCACATGTGGGCATAAAGTAAATTTCTATAATTTTCTTGTTTCTCCTTCTTATTCTTCTTTCTCTTGATGGAAATAGAAAAGATATTTTTAATCTTTGCGATAATTTTAAAATTAATTTTGTTCTTCTCGATGATGGTTGGGGAAAATAATTTTTCCCTCGATGCCAATTTAGAAAAATCTGTTTCCTTGGATTTTAATTAGGAATGCGTAATTAGAAAACAATTTTAGTTTTTCTGATAATAATTTAGAAAAGAAATTTTTACTTTTCCCAATAATAATAAACAAAAAATAAATTTCCATTCAAATAATTTATGACGGATTAGCCGAAAATCTTTTCGATCAATTTTAAATAAGTGGAACTATAAAATTTTAAATTGAGAGAAAATAGATTTTTTTAAATTTCGAAAGTTTGACAACAAAGAAGACGAGTAAACTATATGTATAGTTCGAAGAGGAGGGAAATTAACGAAGCGAAAATTGTATGTTTACTGAAACCAAAAATTTATTTCGAGTATTTATAGGGTTTCGGGTGTGTGTGGCAGGTGAGGCCTCTACTGGACCAGCTCGAGAAAATGATTATGAAGGGAGGCAGCTGATTCTATAAGAAGATAGGAAAAGTTTTTACCTTCTAAAATAATAGAGGAACCATCCTTCCGAATACACATTGAGGTTAGCACTGTTTACAAAACTATGGATTCAACTTTTTTTGTCGGAGAGATTTTTGCTACATATCCTGTCAAGTTGAAGATAATCTGTTAACTCGAATAGAAACGCTTATTTTGAGAATTTTTCCTTTCTTTTTTTTTCATTTTTTAAATTGTCTTCAAGTATTTGAATATTTTTAAATTGTGGGGAATTTTTTTTTTGGAAAAATGAACTAAGTATAAAAATATTTTTAAGTATGTTTAATGTATTGTAATATTTTAATCTGTACTGTATGAGTTTTAGTAGATTTAGAAAGTACTCGGGGAAAAATATAAAGTAACTTTTTTTTGGTAGTAATACATTTCTGGTAAAGCACTTCAAGTAATTTTTACTATACTTTCGGAGTAAATTTTGCTACGTTCAAAAAAATATATTTGTTAAAAATTAGTACAAACTTCGAACGTGGTAAAATTTACTCCGGAAGTAATAAACGTTACCAAAAATGGTTAAATTTGGTTTGTATTTAGTTTAATTTTTAATGATTGTACAGTGACTTTTTCTTTCGTTTAGATTTCGTTTAGTAATTTAAAAAACTTTTTTTATGCTTCGTTTAGCAATAATCTAAAAGACTTGTAATTTTTTGTTAATACACTGCATGGAAAAAATTTAAATATCAAAAGAAAGGGCCTTATATAGTTTTATAAATTCGATGCTCGATTCGATGCCCGATTCTCGATGCAATCTGAAGATGAGATATTTATGATTTGTTAAGGATAATGTTATTACGTGATGGAAGTGAACTTTAAGCGGCCGCTAAATAATAATACACATGTAGATAATATAAAGAAGTTGCGGAGATAAATGTCTAAGAGGGAAGACAGGTTCAAAATGGAATATAATACAAAATACAATTTCAAAGGAAAAAGGAGGCAGTCGTGCGAGGGAATCATGTTAAAACGCTTTTGGTGTTTCAAAATTCTTTAAGCCGGATTATTCTGTACCTGCCAATCGGTAGTTGGTTTCAGATTGAGAATACACTACTATCCTATATATATTAAAGACTCTTAGAAAGATGCTCTCTTTATAGATAATCATCATTTTATCTTAATGATTGTTGTAATGGAAAGATATTTCTTTAAATATACACATTGACAGATGCATCAGTGTAATTAGAATTTTTGGTAGATATTTTATCTGATGATTGATTTTTGTGGGGTTACTGTACATGCGACAAATTTCTTCTGTTGGTTGTTTTTATCAAAAATTGTTTAATGATCAGTTGTTTGTTTCTATAAAAAATTGTTCAATGATTAGTTGCTTGTTTCTATCAAAAATTGTTCAATGATCAGTTGCTTGTTTTTGACAATCAAAAATTCTTCAATGATCAGTTGCTATTGTTTCTAATAATCAAAAATTGTTCAATCTTGTTTCTGATAATCAAAAATTGTCCAATGAATAGTGAAAATAGTTTAGTGAATATAAAGGATATTTGTGGAAAATGTGACGCGATCTGAAGAATAAGGGACCTTAGAGGCAAAAAAAATTTGTTGTAAGTATATTACAAACGTGTGGTATAACGTGTATATACTCTAGTTAAAGTGGGAAAAAAGGAAGAGAGAACGGGAATACACGCCCTTGTCTTTCCGTATTTACATAAGCCTTATGTTCATGCCGTAGCGAGTAACTCGATATCGTACAGCTACCCAAGAATATACATGCGCTGCGTATATAGCGCACGGATGCACTTATGGCTATACTCATCTCTCGAAAATATATTCCCGCTGGATCCGTAACATCCGTCTAAGGAGGATTTTGTTTTGTGTAATACGAGCAAAAGGCGATATAATTCTCGCCTTTTTTCCTTTCCAATTTATAGTCTGCTCAATCTACTTCCCCTTTTTATGCCGCACAAATACTGCAGTTTTTTTTATCTGTCATTATGAGAGGAAAGTGTACAGTTAAGAGAAAATCAAGAAAAAAGTATAGTAATTACTACTACTACTACTACTACTATTTTTTACTACTACAATTTTGTAACATTAACGTTACTATACTTTTGTTCTTGATTTTTGACCTAGAACTATCAATAATAGTTGTAGGTCAGAAAAGATTGTGCATTTCTGTATACATAAGGTTATTGATAATCTAGGGATACCTATGTTTGGATTTCTTTTTGTAGGTCGAAAGTCAATTTTAGAAAAAATTGGAGTGATAGGTTTAGCACAATATGCATATGCGGTTTGCATCCGGAAGAAATCCTGTTCCAAAAATTTAACAGATTATTAAACTTCGGCTGTTTGCGATGTTTGCTGAAAAGTATTAATAGAGTCACAGCGAAGGAAGAAGAATTTAATAGTGATTCTTTCACTGGTATAACTTAAAAGTATCAAATGACAACGAATTGATAGCAAAAATGTGGATCCAATGGCAACGAATTGACACCGAAAATGTGGATCAAGTGGCAACGGATTGCTACCAAAAATGTGGATCAAGTGGCAACGGATTGCTACCAAAAATGTGGATCAAGTGGCAACGAATCGTTACCAAAAATGTGGATCAAATAAAAAACTGATCCAGGTTTTTGGTGTTCCAATTCGATCCACTTTTAGGAAGGATACTTTCAAGAATGAATAATTGCGGGGAGTATTTTTTGTTGAAAATTTGCGTGGAGTATTTATTGTTGAATGATTGTGGGGAGTATTTTTTGTTTCTATATATTATACGCATGTGGAATGAAAGTGGAGTGTGCGAATATACTAGACTACGTACCCAGGAATATGCACAAGTTGAATTAAAGAGCATCTGTCAGACTTGCAGTTTATTACGTTTAGTTATGTTTTGAAAGTCCACTCAGCGAAACGTCAGTTTTCCTGAATCGAGACCACTTAATCGAGCCAGACAGCCTCGGACAAACTTAATTGCCTCGCTGTATTACTAGGTCTATATTACGTAATACTATAGCAAGACGTGAGCCTAT
The DNA here is from genome assembly GCA_032872475.1 of Leptopilina myrica (nomen nudum). Taxonomy (NCBI): domain Eukaryota; kingdom Metazoa; phylum Arthropoda; class Insecta; order Hymenoptera; family Figitidae; genus Leptopilina; species Leptopilina myrica (nomen nudum). Next base: position 29,846,322 of record CM065467.1, read on the forward strand.
GAAGGGTCTAAGGAAGCTATTAAGACGTCTAGCATATGACTCGCGTCTTGTTAATGTATTCATTTATTACCTCTTTCTTTTGGTATTTTTCTCCTTCTTTCCTCTTTTCTGCTTTTCTCATAGCTTTACTACTTTTCTGTTTTTATTACTTTTTTCCTTTTACTACATTTCTTTTACACTGTAAAAAATTTAGGGAGTCAACGGACTCGGGAGTAGGGAGTTAAATTTTTAGAGTTAAAAATTAACTCTAAAAGAGAGTTAATTTTTAACTCCCTTCATTTAACACCCGCGGGAGTTATTTTTTCCATGGGGAGTTAGCATTTGGGTGTTAAATTTTAACTCCTTTTATTTAACTCCCCTGGCATTAACTCCCAAATTGGGTGCGACTTTTATAGACTCCCTGGGGAGTTAAAATTTAACTCCTTTTTTTTACAGTGTAACTACTTTTCTTTTTAATTCTGTTTCTGTTATAAGTTTTCTCTATTCTTTTTACAACTTTTCTTGTTTCTGATTTTTTCTATAGAATACTTTTCACTTTTCACTGTTAACTTAAAAGGATCAAATGACAACGAATTGATACCAAAAATATGCTTCGATTAAGAAAATTGATCAAGATTTTTGGTATTTGATCCACTTTAGTATCAATTTGATACTTTTAAGAAATATTGTGAATTGCTATTTATACATCTCTCTTTCGTTATAGTTCATCTGTCTGTTTCTTTGTCGCTTTGCTCTTAATTCTTGATTGTTTATGTTGCCTTTGGCAATACTTTACTGTAAAATAGTGCAAGACTGCAACTATTTTCAGAATATCTGCTTAGTTCAATTCTTTTTACAACTTTTCTCGATTCTGATTTTCTCTATAGACTACATTTCACTGTTAATTTAAAAATATCAAATGTCAACGAATTGATACGAAAAATATGGATCAAATAAAAAAGAAAAAAGAAAGCCCAAAGATATTAGAAAACTTGTATTAACTATAAAAACTTGCGTTAACCGTATCAAAAAAGTAGTTAAAATAATTAAGACTGCGCAGTTGGTGCAACAAATTTTTGTTGGTATTTAAAAAAAATAAGTATAGTTTTCTTAGTTGCTTTGATTCTAAATTTTTAACTATACATAAGAAGTAGTAAACTTTACTAAACAAACAGTATATTAGATTAACTAAAAAAGTAGTTAATTTAACTACTTTTCACTCCACTATACCCATAATAGCATAGTTGAAGTTTACCATTAAATTTTTTTCAGTGTACTTAGATCTTAATTTAACGGGCAATATTTTAAACTCCAAAATTACTATATAGTCTTAAATTTATTTAAAAAATATTAATAACATTTTTATTTGTGGCTGTTTTTTGAAGTATTTAAGACTAGAGACTTAAATACTTGAAAAAACAGCTTAAAACAAGTTCGTATTGCTTATAAGATTTTTCTTTTCACCGCATAGCGAAAGATTATGAAAGTTAGACAAAATTGAAATATCAGAAACATTTCGAAAATTCTTTTTTTTTGTCAGTCTAGATATGAAAGTGGTTGAATGATAAATTTCATAGGAACATCGAATGAAGAAGAATGCAGATTTAACAGAGTTGATATATAATAGAAATGAGCGCGCGAGCGAACACACGTGCGGGCATGTACGTTGCATTCTGAGAATGCGTGCATGAATGAATGGTCCCCTCTGTCCCCCCTTAAGGCTACCGTATATATACGTATATATATACTCCAAGAAGAAGACGAAAGAATATATTTTTCTTCTCTTTCTTTTTTTTTTGTTTTTTCTTTTTTTTTGAAACGGCACAAACGCTGGATCATTGGCCCAGTAGAGAGAGAGCCCTGCACGTATATATAATGTTAGAAGCTTTTTTTATATATACGATTGCGCGCGTCTTCCGACAAAACTTTCAGTTGTACGTGGTCCTGTCAAGATTTTTGACATAGGCTCTCTCTCGTCAAGGGGTTTTCTCTCTCCCCAACTTTGGCTCTGTACCGTCATCTCTTCCTCTTCTCATTTTATTTTTTTGCTCCATCAAAAATGGCTGAAACAAGCCAGACCTCGATGGCCGCGCCGCGATCCCTCTGAGAATTTCTCAAAGGTCCCTTATATATATATTTTAATCGTATGGATAAGATGTTAGTTGGTATTTTTTGCTTTTAGTAAGACTTGAGTTTGGTTTTTTTTATTTCAGTTAATGAGGAGGCTTTTGTTTTAATCATTTTTCGTGTTTTGAATATAGATTCTGGATTGTAGGGAGAAAAATTTAAAGGGTTTATAGTAATTTTTAAGGATGGTACGTACCATCTTTTATCATCGTATTTCTGTATAGTATTTTAGTATTTTTGGAGTAAATTTTAAAGGATGGTACGAATTACTTTACCATTGCATTTCTGTAGTATTTTAGTATTTTTGAGTAAATTTTAAACGATGGTACTCAAAAAGTAATATAGTAATCAACAGAAATGTTTAGTGCGTGAAAAAAACTTTTTTTTTGGGATGAAACAAATTTTTGAATGTTTTGAGTTATTTAACGTCTTTGGTGTTTGAATTAGGAACATTGTGATCAACACTATATGTAAAATAGTGAGCACATTGAAGAATGTCGAGTCTTTTATCTGTATATATATATTCGGTGCAATTATATAGGAATGACGTGATCAACCTCGGATGCTAACGAGGATTGTACATCAGAGCGGAGAAGAAGCGCGTGGTCGACATTGTGGTCAATTTCAATATATTTGGCATGAATCCAAACACGTTTTATTGCCAATTCAGCGTTGATATTACGCGCCAAATTTATCGCGCTTTACGTTTTATAGAGGCATTAATGAAAACAAAGGGACCTGTCGGGTTATCCCTTGTGGCAATATTTCAGTCTCTTCGCGATGGAAAATAAGATGTATCCGCGCGCACGCAACGAATTTAGAAATCTCGAACTCAATTAACCACTTGGCAAAGTGTCGAATAAAATTATTCACGTGTTCTGTATTCTTAAATATCATCATTACTGAACCACAGCATCATTATTACTGAACCAAATCATCATTAATACTAAAACAAACCATATTATTATTACCAAACCAAATCATCATCATCTCTTAAATATCATCATTACTGAACCAAGCCATCATTATTACTGAACCAAACCATTATTATTACAAAACCAAATCATCATCATCTCTTAAATATCATCATTATTGAACCAAACCATCATTATTACTAAACCAAACCATTATTATTACAAAACCAAATCATCATCATCTCTTAAATATCATCATTATTGAACCAAACCATCATTATTACTAAACAAAACCATCATCATCATTATTAAATTAATCAGAATGTTAATTTATATCTGAACTTAGGCGTCGAAAATTATATTTTGAAGGGTTTCTACTTTTTAGTAATGAAAAATATTAAATTTGTCAGTTTTGGGGTAATATTATTAGATTAGATATGAAAAAGGAAAGGAGGAGGTTATTAACATTGAAAGGTTGAGACGTGAGGTTTTTTTTTTTGGTGCAGTGATGGGTTGTCGGCGCCATTGAGCTTTCAAGAAGAGTGGCAACGAGGACGACAAGGGGTGGGAAGCAGAGAGCTTGGAAAAGATAGCGCCACCCTTTGCGTCTCCGAGCCCTCTTCATGCCCTTTCCTGGAGAGTCAATATTGGCGCAGCCATTCCTCCCTTTTAGTTTGGTTTCGTCTCGTTCCGACCCCATTGCAACCCTCGCATTTGCCGCAGGAGCCACCCGGAAACACGGTTTGCACCCTATATATAATATATATATATATACACTCGTTATGCCCGGCCCTCTCACTGAAATGCGCCCGCGCAAACCTCTCTACAAACACATACACACACACACACGTATAGACAATATCCTAACTTTGTCTCGTTGAAAAGGGAAAACTAAAATATTTTGTATTTTGTTAAATTTTTATCGAAAATGACTCAAAAAAATATATATCTCTTACAGTTTAAATTCAGTTATATGAGGACAATTTCTGTAACATTTAACCAGGCTTCGCACTCATCTACTAAAACCGATACTATTTTTTTACTACTTTTTTCAGTTATGGTACTATTTGGGTACTTTTTTAAAATTCAGCAACTAAAAGCTACCATTTCTATGTCTCTAAAGTTTTGAACGTTCAAATGAACAAATTTTTTTTTTCTTTTTAACATTTTAATTATTCTGAAAAATTTAATTTCAATTCCTCGAAGAAATCGATAATTAAAAAAAATTTTTTTTTTAATTCTTTGGAAGAAAATTTAATTATTCTTAAAAATTGAATTTTTATTTCCGAAAATTTAATTAATTTGAGGTATTTTCATGAAATTCTTTGCAAAATTGAATTATTTTCATATAAATAACAATATTCATGACAACACTGAAAAAAAAATATTCTTAATTTTAGTATGTATACTAAAATAGGTGCCAAGGATATTCCCCACTTAAATTAAGTGGGAAATATTCTTACAATAAGAATATATTCTATAATAGTAAGAATATATACCACTTAATTTAAGTGGGGAATATCCTTGGCACCTATTTTAGTATACATACTAAAATTAAGAATATTTTTTTTCAGTGCAGAATTCAATTATTTTTGAAAAGTAATAAATTTCTTTTTGGAAATTCAATTAGTTTGAAAAATTATAAAAAAAATCGTTCGCAAAAATTCAGTTAATAGAGTTAATTTAAAAATTTTAATAGAATTCTTTGTAAACCTTAATTATTTTTAAAAGAATGTGGCAATAGAATGATTTTTACTAATTTTTTCGTATAAAAATCTTCGTAATAATTCAATTATTTTTAAAAATAACAAAATTTTTCACAGAAACTCAATTCTTTTTAAATATTTTAGTAAAATTTTTCTGAATAATTCAATTATTTTCGTATAAATAATAAAATTTTTCTCAAGAATTCAATCAGTTTTGAAAATTGTAATAAAATTCGTAGCAATTATTCAGTTGTTTTTAGAAATCATTTTATCACGGATTTGAATTATTTAAAATTTTATTATTAAATTATGTTATGCAATTTTAATTCTACAATTTTACAGTAATTATTCGAAAAATGTAATTATATATTCTTAAAAATTTACTTTCAATTCCTCGAGGAAATAAATTATGTAATAAATTATTTTTGTAATTATTCTTTGGAAAAAATCAATTAATTGTTCCCAAAAATGCAATTATTTTGAGGAATTTTAATAATATTTTTTGTAAAAATCAATTATTTTTAGGGGATTCTATTAGGGATTCTATTATTTAAATTAGAATTTGCACAAAATTCGTAGAGAGACTAATTAAAATTAAATTAGAACTAATTAATTGCTATAAATATTTATTTTGTTAAATAAATATTAAATTTTGTTCATTTTGAACGTTCAGAACTTTAAAATCTATAGAATTACTTAGAATTAACAAATTTTTATAAAATTCTTTGCCAAGAATTACATTTTTTTGTTAATAATCATCGATAGCTACTTTTTTACTAATTTTTCTAGTTTGAAAGCTACTTCTTGCTACTTTTTTAAAATTTATTATCGACTGCGATGTCTGAATCTTGCAAATATCAGACTATACAATTTTTTTTTAAAATTATTTTTATACATGATTTTTTTTATAAGAAATAGGTATATACTTGAAATTGACGACGCAACAATCAAGTTCTGAGATATATATATATATAAATTTTCCTATACGCAGATCAATTACATAATTAAGAGAGGAAGAATATAAGGCGTGATATGTAGAAGCTTTTTTTAACGACTGTCAAACTGACTGATACTGTACATTTGATAGAGACCCCCATCAGTTTGGACAAAAAGAAAAGAGGGATGAGCCAGTAATGGCTTCTATTGTGTCAATAGAACATGGCTAATGTATATACCAACATTTTTCACCCCTGCCTTATTCTTTTTCATCATCATTATATCATCGAAACTAAAGCAGCACGTGCAAGACGTGGGCGTTTCTCTCTCTCTCTCCATCACGAATTTTACAATTTAATTAATTCACAAACGGATATATTTTGAAAAAATTTTAATTTTAAATTCCGAACACTGCAACAATAATACACTGAGAAATTTTTTTTTTTTAAACCAAACATAAGCAGTCAAGCAAAAAAATATGTTTAATGTAAATATATTTTGTTAATTAATTAACTTATTGAATTAAACGTATAATTTTTATTGAACCAAACTATTGTACTATGTTTTGAACCAAACTTACTATTTTTTTAAACCAAACTTACTATTATTTTTTGAATCATATTATGTTTAAATCGAACATAATTTTTGGTTGATAATAAAGATAATTATGTTTGATTCAAATATATATTGTTCTCTTAGTGTAACATAAATAATGTTAAAAATATACCACACACTTTTCTTATCAATTTTTTTGATTTATCAATTTACTTTTTTGACTCTGTTATTATTTCGATTGCGAGATTAGAAAAAGTCAGACGTAACACTTGCAGGCGTTATTCTCTTTATAATTTTGCGTGCGTGTGGCTTTTGTTTATTGAAAGTACAGGAGAGTCTTATCAGTCAGGAAACGACGTGTGCGATTCGATTGATGTCTTCTTCGAACGAATTCCCGCATATAAGTATATGCGCGGCTATAATGTAAACTTTCAGAAATAATGGTCCTTTGTCGGATACTCCAAATATAGAACGATTTATTGGGATATATTGTCAAAATAGTATAAACACGAATTGTTGACAATAAAATATAAGGTATAGGTTTCGAAAATCAACGCAGATTATAAAGTTTTACCGCAAGAAGAAAACACATATCAAAAGGAATAATTGGGAATTTAGTTTACTATATGATAAAAATATATTTAAATAATAATAAAAAATATATTTAAATACAAATAATGTCAAAAAAACCATTTTTCTCTTGAGCGTAAAAAAAGTGTTACATGCGGGAAATTTGCAAATTTTTTAGAAACACGTTTTATGGACATGTAATTACAGTCACACGCGGATCATTTATTAGGTCGCATACTTAGTCTATGACTGGTCTAACCACAGATAGCTGGTTTCTGAACGTAGGTGACATGTCGTTGTCGACAAATTAAAAAGTCCGCCTACAATGTTATATTTTATATAAATAAACTCGATCGATGCGAATGGAAAGACGAAACCAAAGAAAAGACCAAAAAAAGGCTATAGATCTATACCAAGAAAACTCGTCCACTGAATTAAAATCAGTAAAATTTTCGCGGATTCAGATTTGAATTAGAAAAACTTGGACTATTAGTAAAATTCAAGTTCCTAATGTTCTGAAGGTTGAAATGAACGGAATTTATTTCTATATCTTCTAAACATTAAATTTTTTATTGCAGTTATTTTGTGTCACTAACCAAAAAATTAATTACTGAGTTTCTAACGGTAAAATTGAAGTTTTTAAATTTTTTATGATTATGGTATAATTCATTAAAATATCTTTAATAAAAAATATTTCGTTCATTTGAATATACGATCAAAACTTGAGGTTCATTAAAATTCTATTCTCTAAATTTGAATCAGTTGAACAATGATTTAGAAGCAAAATAAATTTAATAAATACAACAATTTTATTGTCTATGGAAATAATTGAAGTCATGTGAAATTAAAATTCTTTTAATTAAATTAAAATTCTATTTTTTAAATTTGAATTAGATATACAATGATTTAGAAGCAAAATAAATTTAATAAATAAAACAATAAATTTTTTAAAAAGCTACATTTTTTTGACGAATTTTAATTAAAAATTAAGGAATTATTACAACTTTATTTTTATAAATAATTAAAATTCTGCAATGAGTTTTATAATGAATCCCTGTAAAAATTTTATTATCTATGGAAATAATTAAATTCATGGGAAATTTTGCTTATTTCTTGTGAGAATAATTAAATGTTTGCGTATAATTTTTTCAATTTAATTTTTTTTTAAATAATTAAATTCTTTTGGAAAAATTTATTATATAGTAAATATTGAAAATAATTTAAATTGAGGAATCTTTTGGAAAATAATTGAAATTCTAACAAGAATGACAAGAATTTTATTAAAATTTTGGAAAATAATTGAATTTCGGAGAAGAATTTAACTATTTCTATAAAGATAAGTAAAATTTTGAAAAATTTCTGCTGAGAATGAAAAATACTTTTGAAACTTTTGAAAAATACTTGAAATCGCATTTTGAATTTTTCTAAATGTTCTCCAAATTATATAATTATAGTATAATTTATGATTACTGCAGCACGGAAAAAAAATTTTTTTTATTAAGTTTAAAAACTTGAAATTGATTAATACACGGAAGGAAAATTTATATTAAATTTTGTTAAAGTATTTTACAATATTAAGGAAAAAGTGCAACAAACCGAAATTTTATGATACAAAAAATACCGAACATTAAAAAAAATTATGTGGAATTTAGTAGTTATTTTAAATATCAAGAATTTAGGATCCTAAAGTTCTGAACGTTCAAATGAACGAAATTTATTTATTTCTTCTAAAAATTGAAGTTTTATTGTAATTATTTTGCTTCACTATCAAAAAAATTAATTACTGAGTTTGTAAACGTAAAATTTTAGTTGATAAATTTTTTTATGATTAGTAATTTATTAAATTATCTTAAATAAAAAATATTTCGTTCATTGAACGTTCAAAACTTGGGGATCATAAGAATTTTAACATTTAATTCAATTTGAATATAACTTTACTAAATTCCACATAGATTTTTTCAAAGTTTCGTTTTTTTTATACAAAAATTTTGGTTTTTGGAACTTTTTCCCCAAAATGTAAAATACTGTTACAAAATTTAATATATAAATTTTCCTTCAGAGTAATCAGAGGATAATAAATTTATCGAGAGTTTCTAAGCATTATGTTTTTTTTTTGAAACCAAAAGGAATAAACCGGGAAAACAATTTTTGAAACAAAAATAATATTTCATTTAACGCATATGTAATAGTATTTCGTGAAATATGTGTTTATATATATAAATTAAAGTTTATGCAGATGATTTGCATGTTGACCATTGTGGAAAATTCTCCGTTGATGTCTTAAGTAAACGAATGCGCCTTTTCGTCTTTCTTGTTTACGTACGAGTTACGAGTATTATTCTTAGTTCCCTGGGGTATATAGAGGAGAGAAGATGCTGCTGTGTATGCGTATATATATATATATCTATGAGGTGCGGTCGTTTTTGTGTTTTTCGAAAATCGAGAGCCAGCGCATCTTTCAAGAGCAATGTGCTTAGTCGTAAAATGTGCATCTAGTAAAATCGTGTCGTAAATGGGTTTTCGTACTGAGAAATTATTGCTCAAGGCGTCAAATGACGAGATCCATTTTCATGAGGTTTATAACCGCATGTATATATAGTGTACGTATGTATAATGATTAGAGTCTAGAATCGTTTGGCTTTTATACGAACTATAATACAGGTTCAAACATTTTTAATTGGAACAAGGAAGGATTTTATTTTCGGTTCTTGTATAATTTATGGTGAAAGATAAATCACCAGGGAAGGAAAATTGAGAAGTTTTTTCTTTTCATCAAATCTCTGGATAGTAGAAAATTAAAAATTCTTCTTTGGAATCTTTTGGCTTGAAACCTGTGAATATTTTGATTTTCGATTTTCAACTTTGGAATGTTTTAGGTTTGAAACTTTGAAGATTTTGGGTTTTGATTTTCGAATCTTTTGGTTTTAGACTTGGAAAGTTTTATATATAGGTTTGAGTCTTTGGATAATTTGGTTTGAATCTTTTAATATTTTTGGTTACTTTTTTTTTATTTTTGGTACTCTCATATATATATTATTTGAACAAGAATCCAAAAAACACGATTCGGTGTTAAGTTCAACATAAATAATTAATCGAGCGATGAAAAAAAAAGATAGTGAACAATTATCATGTTTATGAGGGAAGATAAAGCAGCCAATAAATTATATTATTTACATAAACGAACGCCTCGGGGGTCTAGATGCGCGTAAATCTTAATCTGACTTGACTAAATATCGCTCTCCAAGTGTGGCCTTATAGACGAATGAATAGGAAAGTGACTAATATAGTCAGAAAAAAATGGAGGAGAGAGAGGGAGGAAGGAAAAAAATATAAAAAAAAAGACGGGCGCCCGTCATAACTTGGCAAATCATATTCAGCATCTTTTTCTCTTTTTCTTTTTAAATTATTTATCTCTGATAAAGAGCCGACGATTGCCGTATTCTTTTGCTGCGATTCCTTCTCGCTGGCACGTTCTCGCTACCGGATACTGTACCGAGAAAAAAGTAGTGTGCTACGGGGGACACATATATAGAGAGAGAGAAAAAAAAAGAAAAACAAATCAAGCCTCGACAATATTCAGTGTATTATAATCTTTCTCGTCATGTGTGTGGCTCTCTTGCTTATTATTTTATTTATCCGCAGCTCAATCTTCTTCATAACATAATAATAATCATAAAGTTGCAACCAATGCAACTTCACTGGAGGTATATCACTTTTTATTATTGCAAAAATAGTGTCAACAATTTTGATATTGAATTACTAATAAGCCCTTATCGAATTCGCATTTATTCCTCATTCACTTCGCGCGATAAATTTTTTTCTTCTATACTAACGCTGAATGCTATATACTTTTCCTCTGAACAAGATTAAGTTTTAAAGATTACGTTCTTAAAAATTTCACCCAATATTCTTATTCTTTAGAAGACTCTTTTTTTGTTACACAATTTTTCCAAGTATATTAAAGACAAAAACGCAAAAAACGTATATCAAAGCATACGAATATATTCCAACCTGAATTTTTCAATTTGCAAAGATTCAAACCCAAAATTCCCCAACTTTAAAGCCGAAAAGGACCAAAAAATTTAACCTGAAACATTAACTAAATCAAGGTTTAAAATGAAAAATTAAAGCCAAAGAAGAAGTTAAAAAATTTTAAACCAAAATATTGAAAGATTCAAAGTTTGAAACCAAAAACTTGAAAAATTCAAAAAAAAAACAATCAGATTCGACGATTCAAACAAATATTTATTTAAATAGTTAAGATCCGAAAAAGATTCAGAAATTTTAAACCAGAATTAGGAATGAAAATAAAAGATTTAAGGATTCAAACACTAAACGGGTTTGAAGTTTCAACTTTTAAAACAAAAAAAAATTGAAAAATTGAAAACAAAAATATGTAAATAGAAAATTATAAATAAATCAAGACGAAAGATCTAAATTTTCAAATCTAAAAAAGATTCAAAGATTGAAACGTGAAATTTTCCAAGTTTAAATATATCGAAAGATTAGGAAATGTTTTAATTAAACTATTCAAAGATTCAAAACTAAAACTTTCCAAGTTCGCAAAATCAAAAGATTGGTAAATTTAAAATCAAAATATTCAAAGACTGAAATTTAAAAAATTCCAAGTTTAAACCTCAAATGTTTCATGATTCAAATCGAAAACTTTCCAAGCTCAAAACAAAAAGATTCGATAACAATATATTAGGCAATTTATAATGGGGTTCAGAAATTTAATTATTTAATAATTTGAATAATTTAATTAATTAATTTAATTAATTAATACATGAATACATTAAATATTGTAATTATTAAATAAAATGATAATTAATTAAGGTAACATTTTATTTTATTTTTACAAAATAATGAAAGAATAAGTATCGATTTTGAAATAATTATAAATTATTAATTATATATGAAGATGTCATTCTAATGGATGAAAATTTCTTTTAAGTGAAATCTTAAATTGTTGCGTGTTGAGATTAAATAATCTGCGAGTGTTAAATTGTTTGATAAGTGCACCCTAGAGAGTGACGATAAAATAGCGGGTGTTTCTTTTTGTCGGGATAACGCCCACGAGACGCCTCCATCCCCAGGGATTTTTTTTTCAACGCCACATTGAAGCCGATTTAATAATAATAATAATAATAAATTCGTATTAAAGTTAGAAATTAGATAATTATTTTATTTATCATTTTTTTTTGTTTTATTTTGTTTCTAATTTATTTTTTTTATTTGATTTCGTGTTTTCTTTATTATTATGCTATTTATTCGATTTTATTTCTCGTTTATTTCTCGTTTATTTCTCGTTTATTTTTTGTTATTAAATTTGATTTTATATTATATTTAACGATAAGGGTTGTAAATACGCATATATACAATATACGTTGGTCAGAAGTTTTGAAAAGAAAAACTTTTGACATGTTAATTTTGTTTGCAGAGTTGAATATTAATTTCATTTTTCATGTGTAATATATATACGTATTCCGCGATGGTTTGGGGAAATTTTGATCGAGAGAAAGAAAAAGCGTATATGTATGTTCGATTCTTTGTGGGATTTCATGTAATTAATGTATGTAGAGTTTCTGGCGAATATTCACACGCAGAGGATAGAAAATTTGTCTACATATATATATATATGTAGAAAATATAGATATATATGTATATTACTAAACTGATGCTCCTTCGAATTCGACAAAAGGTCCTCTCTCACTCTTCTATGGGAATACACAGAAGCCATAAAGAAATTTGATACTTCGTTCCCCGTGGTGTGTACACCCCCTGGTCCACCGATAGTGTTCATATAGTGCTTCCCACTTCCTCTACATCACCTTTTAATACCCCCCTCCCTCCCCCCTTTATATATAAGTTGATATATATATAGAGAGAAAAATGTTACTTTTTTCTTCTTTTTTTAAAACGTTTTTTAAACAGTTATTCGTTTTAATATTGTATTTACTTTCAATTTTCTTGGCTTGATTTATTTATTTATTTATAATAATAATAATAATAATAATTGTTATTTATTTATAATAATAATAATTGTTATTATTAGTTATGAAAAATAATAACAAATAATAATTATTATTAGTTATTAAAAATAATAACTAATAATACTTATTATTAGTTATTAAAAATAATAACTAATAATAATTATTATTAGTTATTAATAATTAAAACTAATAATTATTTAAATACAAAAATAAATAATTTATTAAATAATTGAATGTTCCTTAAAATTTTCTAGAAATAGTTAAAAGTTGGCGTAGGAATTTATTAAATTTTCTTTTTAAATAATTGAATTCTTTTAGAAAATTTTATAAAATTATATAATAAAAATCAATGAATTGAGGAAATTTTTTGATAATTGAAATGTTGCCAATAAATTTATTACAATTATTTTTCTAAATAATTAAATTATTATAGTTTTCGAGTTAAAACGTTCTATTTATCGTAAAAAAACATTACAATAATCATCTCTCAATAAATTAAATTTTACGATTTTTTAGAAACATTTTTTAATTTTCTAATAATTGATTGGAGTTGATCTTGAAAAATATTTGATAACGTAAGGAAAAGCTTTTTATTTAAATAAAATTTATCTGTTATAATAAATAAGGTTTTTTTGTCTCAATTTGAAATCTTTAAAAAAAATTGAGTTGATAATGATAATAATAATAATAATAATAATAATAATAATAATAATTTTTTAATTTTTATCCAAAGAAATGGTGTTATTTATTGCATAACTTCGAATTTGTAAATTGAAAAGAAAGATTTATTTACCATTTTTTCAGTAAATTTGAGAGGATTATTTTGACATTTTGAAAAATTGTGCTTTTCACAGCGGGAGAATCGTCACACATAAACATATATATATATATATATATATAAACTTTGAACTAAAAGTCAAGCGTTTGCTCGGTCGAATCTAAAATCAGATCTGGAGCAACGACCTTCGAAAGAAACACGAACTAAACTTTCCGTCCCTCAATTTCAAATGTCTAATTTCTTTTTATGGTTGAAAAATTCTTGGAAAATTTTTTCTCTTCTTTTTATTTTTCTTTTCTATTCTTTTGGTGTAAATTTGCGGTTTTTGATTTTTGATTTTTATCTTTCTTTATTTTTTTATAGGTATTTTTATCTGGTGCTTGAATCTTTTACACTGAATATATTCCAGACTGTGTGTGTGTTTGCTTCTAAAATATTACAGCAACTTTGACTCTTATTTTGTATTTTGACTGCAGGAGGAAAAAATTTATTTGACTCAGATAAACGATATACTTGACTTTTTTTTGTTAAAAAAAGAAATATTTACTTGAATGAATTATAATTTATTGAATAAAATATATTTTATTGAATCAAATATTATAACTTAAATTATAGGTAAATTTAATTATTTTAAAAAATTCTTAATAAAATGTTTCGTCAACATTTCAATTTATTATTATCGAAAATTTTCCTCTCAATTCAATGATTTTTAATATATAATTGAATAAAATTTTCTAAAAGAATTCATTTATTTAAAAAAATGTAATAAATTCCTACGCTAACTTTTAAACTATTTCCAGAAAATTTTAAGAAACATTTAATTATTTAATAAATTATTTATTTTTGTATTGAAGTAATTAAATTCGAGTTGAAGTTTCTAATAAAAATTGATTTAAAAACGAGTTTTCGTTGAAAATTTAGTTAATAATTTAAAATTATAGGAATTGGAGGGTGAATTTTTAGAAATAATTGAAGTTTGAAAAGGTTACAAATTAAGATCTTGGAAAATCTGAATTTTTTATATTTTTAATTAATAATTCGGTAAAATCAATTTTTTGAGAAAAATTAATTGCGGATTTTTAAAAAATTTATTTCATGTTTTTATTTTTAAATATATATTTAATTGGAGAATTTATGAATAATTTAAATTTAGTAAAATCGATTCGAATAAATAAATGAATTTGAAAATTCTCAAAGCACTTGTTCGAAAATTATTAAAAATAATCAATTATATATAATTTGATTTTTAAAAACTTAAAAAAAATTTAATTTTTAAAAATTATTCGGAATAAAAAAAATTTTTAAGTAATAATAAAATTCTGCCTAGAGATTCATTAATTTTCATCTTAAATAATAATACTCATCTCAGAATTTCAATTATTTTTAATACAATTTTAATGAAATGTCTGGAAAATTGTAATTATTTTTTTAAATTTGATTAAAAATTGTCTAAAGAATATTTTTTTTAAATTTGATGATAAAATTCTTTATCGGATTTAAATTTTAAGAAATATTTAATTATTCAATAGTTTTGTTTGTTTGTACATTTAATTTAAAATTAAACATTTTCGTTTTATTTACCTCAATTTATAAATAATTGAATTCTAGTGAAATTTTCTAAGAAAAATTGTTTTACAAATGAATTTTAGTTAAAACGTTTGAGAATAATTGAATATTAAAAACAATATTGGCGTGAATTAATTTTTTTGATTAATTGAATTTTTTTATCTATTATTTTAAGTTTTTGTTCTTTATTATTTATTTAATTGAATAATTTAAATTTGGTAAAATTTTTTGTTCCGTAAATTATGTTTTTTTTTAAATAATACTTTTACTTTTAATACTTTTACTTCAGCCGCGAGAAATTCATCGAAAGATGACTGTATTTTTTTTGTTTCTTTGCTCAATTTTTAATTAAAAACACGACTAGAAATTGGTAAAATTTCTTACTAGAAATTTTATTATTTTTTTAAATTTTAATTTAATTTAATTTGTTTAATTATTGTTTTTGGTAAAATAATTTTTATCAACATTTTTTTTTTGGTAACGGGAGTAAATAAGTTCGGATCAATTGGAACTATAGAGATTCATGAAAAAAGGATTAAAAATTCAACAATTATATGAATAGCAATAAAAATTGAAATATTTGAACTAGAATTTTTTTTACAATTCAGAATAGGTATAGATATTTTTTTTTCTTAATTTAAACGATAGGATGTGTGTAGGATATAGGCAATTGTTTAGACCTTGAATATAAATTTGAACCGGATATTATAAGGAGCGTTTTGTCTATGTTTCGCATCCTCTATTCTGTATGGTCGAGTGATTTTGCAAACTGCAACTTATAGGTTCATTGGAATGTATTATATATTATATATATAGTGAGAAATGAATGACTTACCTATGCTCAGCAGCTCGATCTCGTTGTCTTCGATTCTTAAACCAATTGCTAACTTGAGTCGTGGTGAGGCCCGTATTTTCAGCTAATTCCCGTTTTTCACGTGGCGACGGATAAGGATTCGCTGCATACCAATCCCTCAGAATGCTCCTCGATTTCTCCTTAAAGCAGTAGGATGTCTCCTCCCCGTCCCAGATTGTTCTTGGTAACGGGAATTTACGCCTCACTCGATACTTCCCTTTAGAAAATCAATTTTTAAACTCTATTATTTCATTTCTATTGTATTTTTATCGCGGGAATTTTTTTAAATCTTTTCTGACTCTTTTTCTGTTTTTTTGGTTACTTTTTTGACTCTTTTTCTGATTTTTATTTTTGGTCACTTTTTTTGACTCTGCCTCTCTAAATTTGAATTAGTAAAAATGTTTACTAATTTGAATTAGTAACTGACTTTTTCTTTTGAATTAGTGGAATTTACTTATAAATTTGTAGAAATTACTATTTATTAGTAAATTTTACTAATTCAATTATAAGCTAAAAGTCAGTCACTAATTCAAATTAGTATAACAATTTTTACTAATTCAAATTTAGAGAGTGTCTGTTATTTCATTCATTAATTCACTATAAGAAATAAAAGAAGTAAATAGTAAAATAAAAAAAATAAAAATTTACGTTCAATAATAATCATTAATTATAGTTCCCACAGTCATAAACAATTTTGTTTGAATAATTTTAATATTTTTTCTAATTCCAAAGTAAATTTTTGGCAATAGTAAAATTACTTTGAACTCAAAAGATAATTTGTATACTGATTCTGAATTAAAGTTTATTAATTATTTATTTTTTTAATTAACATGAATTTTTCAAATTTTTAACTACAATATTTTTATAGAATTAATTTGTTTGAAAAAGTGTAATTGAATTTTGTTTGGAAATTATTTCAAATTTTTCTTTTCTAATATCTTATATAAAGTTTCAGTTTATACTTTTGCTTTATAAAATTTATTTTCGAATTAGAAGAATTTTCTACCAAGTTTAGATATTTTTGGAGAAAAAATTTAGTAAACAAAATATAATAATATAAATATAAGTATAATATAAAATATAAAATATGAAATCTATGTATAAAATAAATAAAAATTTGTTTATTAAACTAAATCGAAATTTAGAGAGTTGCGATGATGTTCTAAAAGTACAGTGCGCGTTTAGTGCGCGGCGATTTTGAATTTCCGCGAAAAAGATTGGGCACGGCGCACGTGTGCTTTGGGTTTTCAGAATATAATAATAATAATAATAAGGATCACAGAGAGATATGAGACTCGCTCTCATATTATTCAAAAGGAAGAGTAAAAGCTTTTGAGTCTCGATCGCCACGCGCGAGTCAAGTGACGAAGGTTTCAGTTGCCAAAAGAAGGTATATAAACCGGAAGCGAAAGAGAGAGAGAGAGAGAGAGAGAGAAAGAGAGCGATATACGACGTCTTCTATAATATATATAATGCAAAGGGATCTAATTGGTTTCCCGGTTCGTTAAAGTCTCTCCCGTGTCTGTCGCACTTGCAAGCATCGTGAATTGTCGTTTGGAAATGAGGTCGTGAATAAAATTGGCTGTCGCGAGTACTCGAGTAGAGCTAAGAGGAAGCGAGGAAAAAGCAAAAGAAAAAAAGAATTAAAAAACAGAAGTTCGCAGATATGACTCTTGACAGCGTCCGAGATTGCCATCATCATCATCATCAACTTGTTGAGAAGGCTATACGAGTATAGTTTGTACTTTGATCTATTTTCTGTATATTATAGCAAAGAAATTAGGTTTCGAAGTATTCTGTTAATTTCAGAAAGAACTAAATTTTAATAGTATTCAAAAGTGTTGTAATTAAAAATTTTATGTAATAGTAAAATTATTTTCGTTCCTAATTTTTTGAAGTTGATTTGTTGATTTCAATTGATTTGTGAATTCAAATTTACAAAATTTCAATTCATTTGTAAATTTAATTTTACAACATTTCAATTAATTTGTGAATTCAAATTTACAAAATTCCAATTGATTTGTAAATTTAAATTTACAACATATCAATTGATTTGTAATTTTAAATTTACAACATTTCAATTGATTTGTAAATTCAATTTTACAAAATTTCAATTATTAGTGAGTTCTTCAATTAAATAAACATTAGAAAATAAAAACAATTAAATTATAATAAAAAAAATTTAATTAAACCTTTTTAAAATTCAATTCTTTCCACAAATT
Organism: Leptopilina myrica (nomen nudum); assembly: GCA_032872475.1. Classification (NCBI taxonomy): domain Eukaryota; kingdom Metazoa; phylum Arthropoda; class Insecta; order Hymenoptera; family Figitidae; genus Leptopilina; species Leptopilina myrica (nomen nudum). The sequence goes on from CM065467.1 coordinate 29,864,521, forward strand.
CACGATATACTCTGCTTTTAATATTCAATTATTATCTAAAATTTTAACTGATATTCATTTTTAAATAAAATTTTTATTTTATGGCTCTTAAAAGTTTATAAAAATAATAAAATGTTTGCGTAGAATTTTATCAAATTTTTCTTTAAATAATTCAATTCTTTTCAACGAATTTTATTAAATTTTCCTTTAAATAATTCAATTTTTTCGACGAATTGTAATCGAAGTTGTACAAAATTAATTTAAATTATACAATTTTCCAGAAATTGTACTATAAAATTTTATTAAAAAAATAATTTTCTAAAAAATACGCAATTAAACTTTCTCAAAAAATTGATTTCATTGAATTATTACTTAAAAATTTTTAAAACTCAGATTTTCCAACATTTTAATTTGAAACCTTTTGAAAATTAAATTATTTCTAAAAATTTACCCTGAAATTCCTTTAATATTCAATTATTATCTAAATTTTCAACGAAAACCCATTTTTAAATCAATTTTTATTAGAAACTTTCACTATAAAATTTTATTATTTAAATACAAAAATAAACAATTTATAAAATAATTAAATGTTTCTTCAAATTTTATGGAAATAATTTAAAGTTGGCTTAGAATTTTTTTGTTGAATAATTGAATTCTTTTAGAAAATTTGATTAAATTGTATATTAAAAATTATTGAATTGGGGAAAATTTTTGATAATAATTGAAATCTTCTTAGAAAATAAAAAATTGAAATAATTTTTAGAAAATACTTTCTTGCAATTAAACTTTCTCAAAAAAAATTCCTTCCACAGAATTTTTAGTTGAAAATGTAAAAAATTCAGATTTTTCGAGATTTTAATTGAAACCTTTTCAAAATTTAATTATTTCTTAAAATTCAAGCTCTAATTCTTTTATAATATTTAATTATAATCAAATTTTTTATCTGAAATTCATGTTTTAATTAATTTTTATTAGAAAATTCTACTTGAATTCAATTATTTAAATACAAAAATAAATTATTTACGGAATTATTGAATGTTTCTTTGAATTCCTTTTTACATAAATAATTTGTTCAATAAACTTTTAAGTAATTGAATAGTTTTGACGAATTTTAATAAAATTTTTAGGAATAATTACATTTTTTGAGAAATTCGATTAAAATTGTATTTTCAATCATTGGAATCCCGCGATGAGTTATATTATTTATGAAAATAATTGAATTCCATAAAATTGAAAAGAATTTTATTATTTACGTAAATAATTAAATTGCTTTACAAATTTTATTATATTTATGAAAATAATTGAATGCGAAGAAATTTTTAAATAATTTGTAAACAATTGAATGACTGTAATTTTTTTTTTTATCATTTTACGAAAATAATTAAAATTTTGCTAAAAACTTTCTTCAAATTTGTGAAAATAATTGAATTTCGGCGAAGAATTTTATAATTTTTGGAAATAATTGAATTTTTATAATGATTTGTTATTTCTCTCCAATTCTCAAAATTATGTCGTACAATTTATGAATTTTTCATCATTTTTTGAAAGCGAATTTTATTAGATCATTTATTTATTCTTTTGTAAGCAAATTTCTTTTGGCAAATTGTAAAGATTTCTTCTGCCTTTTGCTTAATTTTCGTGACAAATTTTGTTGTTTCTTCTGTTTATTCTTTTTTGTAAGAATCATATGAATCATTAAATTTTTTTTGGCTTTTTTGTTTGCACAAAATTTCTCCAAATTTCTCCTCTGTTGGGGTTTTCTATTTATTTATTTTTTTCAAAAAACGCTGGAACGAAATTTTGTATATGTATAACGAAAAATAATAAAACAAAACTATACGCTTAGTGAAAATTGAATTAAAATATACATTTTGGAAAAAGGCCATTTGGCATTATTATTGAAATCTGAAAAACAGGTTCAATGGTCCGTGCGCTAAAAATGTGTGACAAAAGAATTTTATGGCTCTAAGATAATTTATTATAATAATGTTATAAAAATAGGCAAATAACGTTCGTTTTCCTGTCGCTCAATATTTGGTATCGTTCGAAAAAATGGAATATATTTTTTGGCTGAAAATTAATAATTATATTATAATGATGATGATGATGATGATAAAATTGTAAATAAAAATAAATAGAGGAATACTAACCAACAGCACCTAAGGGCCTTCCTCTCAATTTTTCGGACTCGATGTAGTGTGCGGTGAGCCAAAGTGCTTGCAGTTTGGGATGATTGTGCGTACTGAAATTGTGGCTTTCCAATAATTTGTAGAGCTCCTTGAAATTTCCCCGATGAAAGGCGACGATGGCCTTTGCCTTGATTACACTCTCGTGGCGGTGTAATCGCGCACAGCCCGGGAGTGACCATAGAAACCTGTTAAGCCTCTCCACTGATCCAGATTGCTGGAGAACCTGGACAGACGACACCATCGCCTTGAAGACGATAGACAGGAGGGGCACACTGTTAGTCGACAGAACTCATCCCGATCTCCTCTTACTCTAGCGTATCTTGCATACTTTTTTTCAATTTCATTTTTATTTATTTATTTTTTTTTTTTATTCACAAACAAATTTTTCCAAATAGAATTTTTTTTTCTCTGCCTCGAATGCTGAGGGAACCTAAAGAAACGTTTCTTTCGTCTGTCCGCGGTTATAATGTTCTCAATAAATAAATAAATAAATTATAGAAAATTTTAAATAAATTAAAAATTAGTATAAGTAAATTTAAATAAATTTTAAGTAAAATCAAATAAATTTTAAATAAATTTAAATAAATTTCAAATAAATTTTAAAAGAATCCAAATAAATTGAAAATAAAGCCAAATAAATTCAAATAAATTTAAAATAAAGCCAAATAAAATTTATCTCTGGGTGAATTATGAAATAAATATTTATTTCTATCAAATAATTTTTATTTTGTCATGAGATATGCAAAATAAAGCAGGGTTGCCATAGGTCAGAGAATTCTGGGAAATCAGAAAAAAGTTAATTTTTAAAACAAAACCTTTAATTTTTTCTATTTTTAAAATAACATCTTTTTAAATAACTTAATTTTGGAAGAATTATCCGAAAATTATTATACTTAGAAATTCGTAGAAATTATTTAATGACTAATTTTACTTAAATATATCAAAATGAATTAAATTTTAAAAATATTTTTCTTCAAATTTTTCTAAAGAGATGAACATCAAAAGATGTTGAATGAAAATTTTGGAAAATTTTAATTTTGAATGAATTTAATTAGAAATTTCAGAGAATTTGGATTTTTGAAACAATTTAATAATTTAAATTAAACAAAAATTAGTTACATTTTTAATGTGTATTTAGAAAGAAGAATTTTAGTCAAAACCAAAAAAAAATTAAATTTTAAAAAAGTTACAAATGATTAAATTCAATTATTTTCAAAAGAAATAAAATTCCTTCTCGAAATGACAATTTTCTTTTAAGAAATAATTAAATTCTTTTCCAAAATTCAATTATTTTCAAAAATTTTAATAAAATTTTGTCAAATTTTGAATTATTATCAAAATATTTCCCTCAATTCAATGATTTTAAATATCTACTACTTTAATAAAATTTTCCAAAAGAATTCAATTGTTTAAAACAAATTTTTTAATAAAATTCTACGTAAACATTTAATTATTATTTTCATAAATAATAAAAAATTTACAGGAATTCAATTATTTACCATTTTTTTTACAGGGATTCAATTATTTTCAAAATTAATAAAAATCTATTAAGGAATTCAATTTTTTTCCTTGAAAAATGCAATTATTCCTAAAAATGTTATTAAAATTACCTAAAAGAATTCAATTTTCAGAAACATTCAGTTATTCGATAAATTATTTTTTTTTTATTTAAATAATTGAATTTTCGTTAAATTTTTTGATAAAAATTGATTTAAAAATGATTTTCAGTTATAATTTTAGATAATAATTGAATATTATATCGTGAAACATAAATATTTGGAAATAATTGAATTTTGAAAAAGTTTAAAATTAAAATCTAGGAAAATCTGAATTTTTCTTAATTTTAAGTGTAACAAATAAGTGAAATTATTTTTTTTTTGAAAAAGCTTTATTATTAGTATTTAAAAATTTGTTGATAAATTTATTTATGAGAATTCAATTGTAAAAAACATTTAATTATTCAATAAATTAAATTAAATTTTCTAATTCTTTAGAATTTTCTAATAAAAATTTATTTAAAAACTAATTTTACTTAAAGTTTTCGATATTAATTGAATATTAGAAGCATTACAGCATAAACTTTAAGAAATAATTGAATTTTGATAAAAATCCGTGGAAATTTTGAATTTTCAAACTTTTAACTATAATAATTTTATAGAATTAATTTCTTTAAAAAATGAAATTGAATTTGTTTGGAAACTGTTTGAAATTTTTATTTTCTAATATACAATTGAAGAATTTTGCGAATAATCGATAAAATTTTTTGAGTGGATCAGAATATTATTTAGAGTTACGGAAAAAGTTAAAATTTTTGGTGAATGTCAGGAAAAATTCAGTGCGGAAAAAAGGGAAAATCAAAATTAAGTTTTCGTGGCAACCCTGCAAAAATTATTTGATTCAACTAGATATTAATTAGACAATAAACGAGTAATTATATTTATTTAAAATAATTAAATTTTTTCTCGTCTAGTAATAGTGTAAAATGAAAAAAATTGTCAGGAAAAATATTTTTTAAAAATTAAAATTACAATTATAAAAAATTTAAATTTAAATTATATAATTGTAATTAAAGCAATTGAAATAAAAATTCAATGACGTTTCTTTAGGTTGTTGAATTAATCTGAAGGGGATCGTTTGCTAATAAAGACAAAATAAAAGTTTAAAAGGCTTATTGTTGGAAAAAAGATTCATTTTAATTTTGTTTTATCATCTCAATCAGTATTAGGAAAAAAAGAAACAAATATTAAACCGATGAAGACTTATAAAGTCATCGACCTTTAACGAGATCTTAAGTGAATCAATAATTGCCTTTGCTTCCGATTACTCGTTGACAAAACTCAACCACGAGGGGCAATTAAATTAAAATTGTTATATCGATAAAGTGTGCGATTGTAAAAAAAATTATAAAAACAAAAAAAAAAGATTCTTTAAAAACGAAAATGAGAAAAAAAAATTTGATTCTATACGTTTGTATTTATTATCATAATATTTGTTTCTTTGAGAATATTTTATGAATGAGAGATACAAAAATTCTAATGAAGAACGGTTTATGAAATCACCCTGTATATCGATTAATCGTTAGTAACCATATAATAAAAAAAAGAATAACAGAAATAAAAAAAAGGTGCGAGTCGTTTTCCACGAAGACGATCCCCGACAGGCATTCGAGGAACATGCAAATTTGCTCGGACACTTTTTAGTCCCAAACCGTGAGAAAAACGTGTCGTCGATCAATTTAAAACAATTTTTTTTTATTTTATTTTATTTTTTTTATTCTTCAGAGGTCAAACATTATTATTCACATGGGATATACAATTAATTTCCATGAACGATTCATTTCTTTTGTCGAAATTGATGTAAATTGTTTTGAATAATATTTCGTTGTGCGCGCGGAAAAAATTACACGATTCAAACTATTTGACATTTTTATTTATTTTATTAGTTATTATTTCTTTTCAAAATTAATTTTTTTGGATTTTAATTAATTAATTAATTGTTTAATAATTTCAGAAAAATATTTATTTAAACAAATAATTAGGGCAGAGAAAGGAAAAATAATTTTTTTAATTCGTTTCTTATTATTTAATAATTAATTTAATAAATAATTATTTTAAAAAAATATTTCATTATTAAATAATTTTTTTTTTCAGTGTAGTAAAAAATCGAAAATTTCAGTAACGATACGTTTTTCTTTCGGTAGATTTCATGTAAATATATATATATATAATTTAGGGATACAAGACAACTGAAGCTCCCACGTCAGACGGAAATATTTTCTCTCTCTAAAAAAAAAGAATAAAAAAAATACGTTAAAAATATAATCAGTGACATTTCAATTCCCTTTCGAAACAACTCCATAAATATCCGTCTAACGTAGGTAAGGAGTTATAACGGCTAGCAGTGTACAATAATTTTATTAGAAATCATCGCATTCGTTTAAGAAACATTAAATAAATATTATGATGCATATAATAATTTTTAAACATTCAACACATTTTAGAAAATAATTTCTTTGATGCAAAGATAATAATTTTTTATCACGCAATTTTAATTCGAATTTAATTTTTTTTTTAATGAAAACTTTGTAAATATTCTCTTACATTAAAAATTATTTATTTATTGAGGGAAAAAAATACTGTCGACTCTTCAGGTTCTATAGAGAATAATGCAAAAACTAATAAAGAAATGGATTTTTTTTAGATTCTAAATAAGTAAATTTCTTTTTGTTTATACCCAAAGAAAAATTTTATTTTAATTAAATATATTTTCAGTTAAATAAAAGTTTTTCAAAGAAATATTTTCCAAAGAAATTAATTAATTTAATTAAAAAATAGAGAAAATGACAACCAGTATTTTTTTCGAAATGCATACTTTTATGTTTACATTTCACGCATTTTTACTATAAAAAAAAAATGTGAATTTCGCACATTTTTTTTACTATAAAATAAAATTTACTTTCAAACATTTTTTTAACTATAAAATAAAATTTAATTTCACACTTTGTTTTTTAACTATGAAAATAAAATTTAATTTCACACATTTTTTTAACTACGAAATAAAATTTAATTTCGCACATTGTTTTTACTATAAAATAAAATTTTATTTCATTCATCTTTTATACTAATAAAATAAAATTTAAATTCACACATTTTTACTGGAAAATAAAATTTATTTAACGTCTTTCCATCTGCGAATATGTTTGCATTTTCCTAAACATTGTGTTTAATTAATCTTGACAATTTACTGTTATGTCATCAAATTAAATTGCAATTTAAAAGATAAAACGAATGATAGAAATTGTATTTGAAGAAAATTATTGAAGGTAGCAAATTAGCTTTCATGTAAAGAAAATGTAAATCAGTCAGTGACCTTTTTGATTTTTCTTTTCTTTCTCCATGTGTGATGAGAGGATATTTAAAACACTTGGAATTTTATTCCGAACTATGCACAATGTTTATGTATTTAAAGAATTATTCTTCAAAATTTCTAACTACATTGTAGAAATGTTTGAATTTTTTATTTTCACCTGTTAGACACGTATTATTTACTTATACTACTTATTTATTATTGTATTTAATTTATTTAGAAAATTACTATTTTTTTAATTTTATTCAAAAATATTTATTTTATGCAATTATTTTTACTTTCGTTTGAAAATTTACACTTAGAGAAAAGAGTCTGCTAAATTATTTGTTTGTTGTCAGTAAAAATTTTATTCAGTACGAATGAAATTTTTATTTGAACTAAACAAAATTTAATTCAAACCAAAAAAAAAATTATTTCAACCAAATACAATTACTAAATTATTTATTTGTTATCAGTAAACATTTTATTCGATAAAAATCAAATTTTTATTTGAACTAAACAAAATTTAATTCAAACTAAAATAAAATTGTATTTTATAAGCTTTTTAACCAAATACAATTATTAAATTATTTATTTGTTATGAGTAAAAATTTTATTCAATACAAATCAAATTTTGATTTGAACAAAACAAAATTTAATTAAAACCAAAATAAAAAAATCTTATTGAGTTAAATAAACCTTTTTCTGTATTTAGTTATTTTTTTGTTATTGTTATTATTATTTTTATTATTATTATTATTATTGTTATTATTATTTCAATTTTTTAATTACTTTTATTATTGCTATTGTCATTATCGTTATTATTAAAAAAATTGTCTATATAGAATTTGTGTGCATTGCTTGTTTATTACTATATATACATATTTAAAACAAGTGATGCGGGTTGAAACGTGGCGAAGCTATAAATTATTTGTACAAGTCTTGGAGGTTTATTAAATTGGACATTAAATCTTTCAAATTCAGTTTCTAAAATGAAAAAAAAATATCGTTCTTTTCCAAAAGATTTACTAAGATAATATTTAAATATTCATTTTACTCTCTCTCCAAATAAATATTGAGTCACGCAACAACTATAGCGTTTTATACGCATATATATATATGTATACGAAAAAAATACACCGCAACCGGAAATGTTATATGTGCGAGTAATTTATGCTAATTATTCTTGTACTGCGATAACTTATCGTGTAAAATAGATTTAAATTGACTGTTCGATTTGTTTAACAGCCTTAATTGCATTATTCTCTATATCAAAAGTTAATATCTTTTTCTTCCCCCGCCCCTATTGTTTTATACTCACGAGTAGAGGAAAATTCGGTTTTGAACGAAAATGTATATTTATTTAATTATTTATTTGTTTTGATTTTTATTATTTATTTGAGAAGAATAATTTTTTTGAAATTTAATTTATTTTGGTTAAATAGAAGTATATATTTTACTTTGAGCGTACTAAACTTTTTTATTTGGTTCAAAAATAAATTTTATTGTGGGTTTAAATGAAGTTTTTACTTGGTTCAGATAAATTTTACTTGGTTCAAATAAATTTCTGTTGGTTTAAATAAATTTTAATTTGTACAGAAAAATTCATCTTGCTCCAAATAAATTTCACTCTGTTAAAATAAATTTTACTTGCTTCAAATAAACTTTACTTGGTCCAAATGAATTTTACTTGATTCAAACAAATTTTACTTCGTTTAAATTATTTTCACTTGATTCAGATAAATTTTACGTGCGGTTCAAATAAATTCCATAGTTGATTTAAATAAATTCTAATTGATTCAAATAAATTTTCCTGAATTCAAATAAACTTTACTTGATTCAGATACATTTTACATAGTTAAAATAAATTATATATTTGGTTCAAAATAAATTTGTTTACTGATAATAAATTATTAAAATTACATTATAATAAAAAATTTTGTTTTCTTAGTGTTTGAAAATTCGTTTTCGAAAAAGAGAGAAGAAGAGTATTCGCACGTAAATAAATGACTCTGTGAATAATGACAAATTACATAATAATTTTAGTGAATTAAATAACTTGTATCTAGTTTGGAATTCAATGAATCGTTCGTCATTTAAACAAAATGTATTTTTGGATTCTTGCCAATCGCGTTTACTATATAACGCGCAGCTATAGTTTTTGAAACCCACACAAATTCCAATATAGACTTAATTTTTTTTTCTTTGGTGGCAAAATAAAAAATTTGTTATTATTTGAAAATTTTACTTTGGGTATTAAAAGAAAATAATAAAATTATTATGAATATCGAACTGTATAAATTTATATATATATATATATAGGTATAGGAAAAATATTTTTTAAAAGAATACGGAAGCTGTATAGCTGCAGGGGGTCGAAGGCCAGGTGGCTTCAATCCAAGTTCTATCATCAGTGTTGTCAAGATTGCTTTAAATTGTAAGACGATCTCCTCCGTGAAGAAATTACCGGAAGAAATCAGCTTCCAGTCATATATATGTAATTTTTCTAAGCTTGCCTTTTGTTTAAATTTTTTATGTTTTTTTTACCGTTAATAATTAAAAAAAAGTAAAAGTAATAATAATTATGCAAAAAGATAAATTTGAGTCAGAGTTTACTAAATTTTTTTGTTTGTTTTAAATAAATTTTGTTTACTTAAAAATGAATTCTATTTTTTTTAACTAAATTCTGTTTACTTAAAAGTGAATTTTATTTTAATTAACTAAATTATGTTTAATTAAAAATGAATTTTATTTTTTTTAACTGAATGTTGTTTACTTAAAAATGAATTTTATGTTTTTGTAACGAAATTTTGTTTATTTAAAAATTAATTTCATTTTTCTTTAACTAAATTCTATATACTTTAAACTAAATTTTACTTGGTTCAAAGAAACACTTCATTCGTTTGGAATAAAATTTGTATTTAAATAAAAAAAAAAATAATCTTATTCTCACTGAGACAAATAAACTTTTATTTAACTCAAGTAATTATATGTTTGGTTTCAAAATAAAATTTCCTCTGGGTGTAGTTTAATAATAGAAACGATAGTAGGAAGAATAATAGTGACAATAAAAATAATAGTATAACAAAAAAAAAATAATAGTAATATTAATAGTAATAACAATAATAATAGTAACAAAAATAATAATAACAAAAATATTAGTAACAAGAATAATAATAGTGATGATGATAATAATAGTCAAAACAAAAATTGAAGATAAAATGGTAGTAAGAATAAAAAATAGTAGTATAATAAAAATACTAATAGTACAAATAATAATAAAAAAAATAAAAAATGGGGGTTTTTAAAAAATTCTGGTTATCATTTTCAAATAATAATTCTATAAATGTGAAAAAGAAAACATTTTTTGTTTCTCAATATAATATTTTGTGTGGATATAGGTGTATAATAAATTTTATAAATAGAACGTGCGTAGAGTGCGCGGCGCATAATTAGAAGAGTGTCAGAAATTAGAGCAACAAGTTTTGAAGACAGTGATGTTCATTAATGTCAAAATTTTACAATGCCAAAAATCTGGCACTGAAAATTATTGTCATAAATTTTGATCTATTGTTAAATCAATTTTACTGAATTTTACTCTCATTGCGCTATATTTATTTGGAAATTTTAGTTATTGTTTTTTTCAAGTACAAAGTGCGCTATATGCATATTACGTTTGAAAGGCGCACAATAATTCAAAAGATTTATTGCCAAAAAAAAATTACAGGCGAGAATTTTGAGAAAAAAATTGTACCAAAAAAAGAAAAATTATTCATTAATTTATTTGATTCTGTGCGCGGGAATTAATTGTAATTTTAGAATTTAGGGGAGGATTTCTATAAATTTTCTATATTTTCAAAAGTATATGCGCTAAAATTAGCTCTGATGGAGTTTTCACAATTTTGATTTTTTTGTGTTCTAATTTTTATGTATTAAAGTTTTTGTATTTTATTCGGCCAGTTGCAAATTTTTTTTATTGTAGTTTTATTGAAATAATAGAATAGTGAACAATTTTTACTGAAATTAATGGAATTTTTTTTTTAATTTAAATTTGTGAAACTTTTTACTAATTTAAAGTAACGCCGATGAAGTTCGCAACGTTTATGATCATAACGATTGAAAAAAAAATTGTTTGCTACTAAAAAAATAACATTTTATGTTCACAAATATTTTTGTTTGTTAAATAATTATTCAAAAAATTAATCGTACTATTTTCTTTACAAAAATTGAAAAAAATTCCCTTAAAAAAAATATTTATCTTCTAAAACCGTTGACTATATAAACGTTATGAACTTCACCAATATTTTAAAGTAGTGAAATTTTATTTATACTAATGAATTGACATTCGGGAAAGAATTTTAAATATAAATTATATTAATTATATAAATATAAATTATATTTAGTCGCGAAATCAGTGATTTTAAATATTTATTGATGCATAAATTAATTTTTTGTTGAGATTAAGAAATTTTGTTGCGCTTATCAAACATTTGTTGTGACGCAAAAATATAAAATAGTACAAATAAATAAATTATACTTAAAAATCTAAAAATTAAAAAGTCGTTCACTTCATTAGATGTTTAATAATTTAAAATTAGGAAGAAAATTTTCTGTTGCAAACGAAGAATTAATTTTAGATTGTCACAAATATTAAAGACTCAATTGTTAATTAATTTTTAATTTTACTATATAATGTATAATTGAAACTTAATCCATCAATTAATTTTAGGTTCATAAATATTGGAGCTGTCATGGCAAACTTTTTAATCTACGAATGTCCCTGAAGTTAGCGTCGAAAACTATGGGTTTTTATAGATGAGAATGGCACTAATTTCCATTATTTCGATCATTTTAGATGCTAGAAATTATTCTGGACACAAACTTTTTCAACTATTATTGAATTCGTTGCATATTTCTTTCCGATCTTTTCGATTCGAATCGAATTCTTTTCGATGCTTATAGTTTCGACGCTAAATTTAGGGACCTGACTTCGATTGGTCAGTCCTAAGGTGTATAGAACAGTTAGGACTGACCACTGTGCCTAGTTAGGACCCCAGTTGTACTAAGACTACAATAAAAAATACTGTTCGCAATTATGCGCCTCTGAAGTCTTCAAAAATTGAAGACTAAAACAAAAATCGTAGCTACAATTTTAATGCATTTTTGTCTCAAACGTAGCCATACAATTTCGATGGGTTTTCGTCTCAATTTAATGGTTTTATATAGTGTATCAAAATTATGCTACACGTTACGTTAATTATGGTACGTTTCTGTCCCAATTTCATATATCCTTCGAAAAACTAAAATTCTAGACCAAAGTTTTTCTAGATACAAAGAATAAGGTATATATACAGATCTACTATCCGTAAAAAAAGTTTAACGAATCCAAACCATATTTTCCGCATTGGGTTCGGATTCGGTAATTGAATGCGCCTATATTAGATTTTTCTAACTCGGAACAAATAGAGATGAGTGTAATTATATTATTTTAATGAATTTACGCATAAACGGATCATAATAATGCTGGAAAATATACGCATCATGAAACATACCTCGCATACACAGGCGACCTGCTCCTGTGTAAAGCCAAAACTTGGCAATTGACCATTGCCGACGGCACCGCCACCGGCGGAACTCGCTGGACTGTCCTGAGGACTGTATACCTGAAGAGATAAACTCTCCGTTGGTCCAGATGAATGATTTAAAGGCGCTGGAGTGCCCCTTGGACTGTAATCCGGCGTTGATCCAAGGACATCCGAACTGCTCGACGATGCCACTAATCCGGCACCGCTTACTCCTCCGTAGGCCATCATCGCCTCATCTCCTGTTATTCCACTCACACTCTCCCCCCCGATTCTATTCCTTCCACCCTCCACTGTGATTCACATTCAACTTTTGTCCACTCACCAGAGAATATTATATTACAATATTTATTCCTGTATTTTATGGCCCAAATCTCGATCACTCGCGCGATTTTTTTATTTACGCACAAATCCGAACTTCTGATCGTTTATGCCTCATCATTGTCATTTCTGATGTTGGGAATGTTTCCACTTGTTCTAATCAGGGTTTTTTGGGGTCTTGTTGTCTTGACTGTTGATGTTCTTCGGAGTAATGCTGATGACATCCTATTTTTGTTTACTTCTCTACTGTTTTGTTTCTGCTTTTGACATTTTTTTCTTGAATAGCGGATTTTTAGGATCAATATATCAGAGGTGGAATTTTTGGGAATAAGATTGGTTCTAATCCGGTGTTGTGGATGTATCCTTTGGTGAAAGGACCTGTAGGGACCTTGTGCTTTGGTTCAGGATCGGAAGAAAATTGATCAATTTGCTTTGCGCGTGCGGTTTTCTTCTTTCTCTAAATATCGTGGACGCTTTTCGATCGACTTACTTCTCGAGTTGAAAGAGAGCGAATAGTGATCCGAAAGCTCTGGGGTCTCGTATTTCCACGGGCAGAATTACGTTGTATTTTTAGACGCCTGACTTCCAACGCGAACGCACCGGCTATTATTAGGATATCTCGCGTGCAACTTGTGCCGGCGCACAATTCGCGAATCTTCTCTCGCACTTATTTCCCAAATGGCTCTTCTTTAATTTGGATAAATTCCCGTTTATCCTCCACTATGTCCTGCAGGGTGTTCTCCACTTTCTTCACCAGTTGGATGAACAAAACTTTTGCAACTATTTTTGGAACTTATTTCAAAAATTGCAGCATTAGTGCATGGTAGAACACTGGTACATCATTAGAACATCATTAGTAGAGCATTAGTACAGTAATGGTACAGTATTTATTACAGCATTAGTACAGTAATAGTACTACAGTAACAGTACGGAATTAGTACGGAATTAGTACAGTATTAGTACAGCATTAATGCAGCATGATTGCATCTTTAATGCTGCAATGTTTATCACTTGTCACTTGTCTTAATTTTTTTTTTTGTTCCGTTTGTTTACAACTTCAATTAAGTTTGTAGAGGAGGAATTTTAATGAAAATGGGGGATAACAAAAATTCATGTGGGATAAGAAATGGTTTTTTTCTTTAATCTTTGGGAGGGATTTAAAGATGGGGGCAAAAGAAGATGTTATTGTTGGGGAACCAGCAACACTCATCCAAATAGGAACCGGAGAAGACTGCCGGTTCTGGCAGAAGAGAAGAGAAGCTTTCCCTCCGATATGCGCCTGCACACGAGTTCTCATTCGGTTTGGGCGGAGCAAATAGCTGACAGCTTTGTGAATTTGCTCTTGGGATTGGTTGTAGGTGTGGTATCAGCAACCATGTCGTTCTGAGAGTGGCTATTTTACTCTCTTTGGTGAGTGAATCTCGTTACACCTCCGTTGTACGCTCATTTCTATCGTGCACGAATCGAAATGACTCAAATAAAGAGTTTCTTTCTGATTCTGTCTCTCTCTCTCTCTCACACACACTCACTCACTCACTGTTTCTCTCTTTACATGCGAAATTCGACATTTATTTTATCTTACTCCAATATCATTATAGTCCATTCTTTTTCGAGTGGAACTTTATTTTGTGTGTCGGGAAACTTATTTTGTTTTGAGATATATTGGATAAGTTATGTTGTAGGTTTGTTTGGGGTCTTTAATGATGAATTTCGGGATGAAGCTTTCATCGGAGAATTTTTGATATAAATTATTGTTTTTTTGCTTGAGTCCTACGATCCTCTACAGAGGATGAAGCTGAATTGTTTTCAGTTTTAGTCTTTGAGGTTTTTGTTTTATTTTGGGTACACTTTACCCAAAAATTTTAGTCTTTTGGGTTCTTCTGCTTCTTTGGGTTATTTTTTTATTCTTTTGGGTCCTTCTATACTTCTTTTGCACTTCTTTACGAGAAAAGAATTGTTTTGAATATGTTTTTCTTTTGTTGTTCGTTTGGAAAAGTTTGTGCTTCACTTTGAAAAAAAAAATAATGCCAAAATTGTGTTGTTGTGTCAGCAAAGTTGATGATTTTTTTGTTTAAAAAAAGGCTTGAATTTTGTCAACTGAATTCTATGAGGAATTATTTCCTAACTGTAATCGGGGGATTTTTGACAAAAACTTTGTGAGATGTTCTTTTCGCGATTTTTAATTTTTAATTCTTTCATCAAGTTCGGAAGAACATTATAGAAATTGGAAGAAGTCCTTCAAAGTAAGTCGAAATTTTTTCTTTTCATTGACAATTGAATCAAATGATGACGTACAACTAAAAATTGTCTATATCCTAACCGAAACTAGAAATAAACGAATCTTTTCAAACTGGTAATTGAATCAAATGATGATGCACAACTAAAGATTAAAAATTGTCTCCTATAACCGAAAGTAGAAATGAAGGAATCTTTTCATAGTTGAAAAGTTCAGTTAGGGGTTTGCCCTCGAAGAAAAGGAATTGCGAAGGTCTTTGACTTTGACAGTGAAAGGTCAAGGGTGAGATGATGTCAAAAAAGTCGAAAAGTTAAGTATTGTATAAAGATGATGAGGAAGGCGCGGCGTTTGTATTTTATTTTTTTTATTTTATTATATTCTTTTTTTTTAAGGAACGTCATACATAACTATATCCGTCACATTATGGTGTCGACAGTGTCCTTATATCCTGATTGGTAGTGAGTATACCCTTCGTCATGCGGAAAAAGACATCACAACGGGGGTTCCCCACAAAAATGACAGAACCACACAAAGACTAGAAATATACGAAGATTTACATGGTTTTTATCCAATCTACTTTTGTTCGCAACATAACCTTCTTCCTCCACTGACACACAAACATATGTCTGTATTATTAATATCAGAGATTACAATTTTATATAATTTCTTTATATTAGTTAGTCGAACGTGTGAAAATTTCCTTCGGAAAAAAAGTGTAAATAAAAAATTTGTTTCGTTCCTAAATTTTACAAGATGATTTAGGAACGAAACAAAATTTTTATCCTCAAAAATGGTTGCAAATTTTCATGGCAAACGTCTTTCAAGAAGAAAGAAAAACTTTGGCTTCTTAATAAACGTTACATTAATTAAATTAAATAATTAAATAATTTAGAATTAAAATAATTTAATTCTTTTTACGATTAAAATAATTTGTTTAAACGGGGTAAATTTTTGTTGTTCAAAAGATCGTTATGATAATTAAGGGGGAAAACGTGGGTCATACATGTTTGTGGGGATGTTCATCCTCCAGCATATCCCATGTCAATCAAGAAGAGAGTCAGTGAAACTGAGTTGAAGGCTATTTTATGTGTATACGAGCAAAACAAACGACATCCTTGTTCTATATTATAACCGAAAGGAAAGAAAGTGTGTATGTGTGTGTGTGTGTGGAAGAAATGTTGCGCCAAAAAGATTGGAAAATATGGTCAGCAGAAATTATTTTAGGCTTCAAGCCGACACACAACTTTTGTATTTTTCCTCTCCTCTCTCTCTCTCTCTCTCTCTTGGCTCTTTTTTGGCTTCTTGTGAAAACAAGAGTATCTTCTGGGTACTTGACTGTACAACACTAATATATGTTGTATATTTAAGTATATTATTATTTGAAAAAATTCAACTTGAAATGCATTTCCGACACGCGGGGCTCTTTTTTCTTTGTTAAATATGTAGAAGATTTTGTTTTAGTTTCATTATAAATAAAGTGAAGAATATTTTGTTTTATTTTCAATATTTTTCTATATTCTCTATATTTATAAAATTCTGATGCGGATATAAAGCGATGACACTTGGAATGTTTTGATTCTTGTTTTGCAGTCGGAAAAAAGAAGATCGTTTTCTTTTTTTTCCCCGATATTGAAAAACAAGAATCGAAACATTTTTTATTTGGATAAATTGTTTTTTTTGTCGTGAATTTTAAGGTGTGTGTTTTTGGGTGCATTAAATATTATATGTATATATGTGAAAAATGAGTAAAAGAGAGCAGTCCGAAGTATATAGGTTCCCATAAGTGCTGGTGAAGCATATTCTTATCCCCATTGAAAAAAATAGCGCTCCTTGTTTGCTGGGGCTCTTTAAATTTTTGACTGGCAAGAGGCGCCAGGTATGGTAGAAAATATTTGTCCCAAAGACCCCATATGGCGTTTCTGAATACTTCCTAATTGCGCACCATGGAACAACCATTCATATTCTCGCGAACGATATCAAAGGAAATAATAATAGAGTACAAATTTATCTGCGTATATATAACGAGCGCTACTGGAATTCAATTAATTTACCGCGCGCACCATTTTCTTATTTTTCGACATATAAGAATAGAATAATTCCAATTACGCAATTTTGTTTCTTTTTAAAAAATAATTTCTTTTTAATATTTAATTATTGAAGCTATTAATTAATTTAATATTAAATTAAAATTAAATGATTAATTTCTTTTTAAGTTTAGTGCACAGGATTTAAAATTTTGTTTTTATTTAAAAAAAATATTTTTCTCCATAATTGGGTATTTGGATGAAAATTATTTTCGTTATTATATGAAATTTTAAAAGAATACATACTTTAAGAAGTATTCCGATAAAGTTTGTTCGTTTCAATTATTCTTAATAAGTGAATTTTGAAAAAATTTTAAAAGATGACGTTTGTTTAAGACTTATTAAAATTTATATAACTTTTGCAATATCGAATTTTAGATAATTTAATTCAAGAATATAGAATTAAATTTTTACTATTGAATTATTTCAGAGTTTATTAAAATTTTAGAAAATAATTGCGAGTTTCTTCGAAAAATTAAAATAAAAATTATTGAATTCCTAAGAATTTTATTTTTTATACGTATAAATAATTTAATTCTTATGAAGAAATTTACTAATTACTTATTTTCTATTATTAGGACCTTAATTTTTATAAATAAATTTTTAAAAAAATGGAATTTATTTATATTTACTATATTTACAAAAATAATTTAATTATTTTAATGGGAACTTTCTTTAAAACTAGGAAATATTTATAAAATCTTTCAATTCTATGTTAAAATTGTATTAACAATAATTGAATTCATGCAAATCACTATTAAATATGAAAATAATAAAATTAAAAATTAAGATCAAATATCAAAATATAATATTCAAAATTAATTTCTTCGACAAATTTTATTAAAATTGTACTGATGAATTTTATTAATTTTATTAATTTTTATTTAAAGAATTTTATTATTTGCAAAAGTAATTAAAATCTGGACAAGAATTTTATTAAACTTGCTTTAAAAATAATCAAATTCCTATGCAAATAATTTTTTTAATTAAATAATTTAATTCTTGATCAAAAAATTTTATAACAATTTTCTCCAATAATTAAATTATGTTTTAGAGAATTTCTTTAAAGTTTTTGAGAATAATTTAAATTTTTTAAGCAATTAATTATTAAAAATAAGTAAATTCTATTGAAAATAATTGAATTCTTTCCACAAATTTTAATTTTGTATTGAAAATAATTTAATTGCAAAGAATTTTATTATCTATTTAAAATTTTGATTGAAAATAATTGAAATTTTTTGGAAAATTCTTTACTTCTTGAAAATTAATTTTTTTCTACGAATATTACATAAAATAATTGATCTTCCAGAAAGAATTATATTATTTATGAAAATAATTTCATTCAGAGGTTTTTTCGTCTATTGACAATATAAACAATTCACGTTGGAAATTTCTTAAAAATTTTCTTTCTTTATTTTGTACTTTTTCTTTATCAAGTATATAATCAGAATAAATTCGCGATTTTGTAATAGATTTTTTTTACGTAATAAATTGAATAAAGTTGAATAAAATTTCCATTTTCTAAGGTAACCAAGAAGTGAGCCAATTGCGTGTTTCCATTTCCTTAATCGTGCCCGCCCTGGATGTTAAATTTTCAGCAAATTCACCAACTTCCTTGTTCATTGATCGTTTAACATTATTATTTGCATCGTCGGAAATAATTTTATTTGCAACAACTGATAAATGATTATTAATTTTTTCCGATGTTTTCGATTTTTCATTCTGCTTCTGTGATTTTTGTTGTTGTTTGGAAAATAAGGTGAAAAATGTTCTATGAGACAAAGTTATTGGAGTTGCTGCTGCTGCTGTTGTTTGGCATTTTTCATTTCCATTATTGTTATTTATAATTTTGTGCGCTTTTTTAATTTTAGAATTATTTCCCTTTTTTGTTTGACTAATATTTTCTTTGCACTTTTTAACATCGTCGAATTCTTTTTGCATTAGATCTTGAATTATTTGTTTATCATTTTTTGCACATGAGGAAATTGGATTGTTGTCATTTCCTGATGGCTAAATATATATAAATATTTTTTGTTGGTATTTATATATAAGGGAAAATTTAATTCTGTGTTTATTTGATTTTTTATGTAAATTTTTTTTTTGACATTTTTTTATCTATATGGAAATACATGGATGGTTGGATTTTTTTTCGAAGGCACTAAGATATCATACTTTTATGGTTGTGGGTTTACATTTAGAAATTTCATCTTTTGCGTCATTGCAAGCTGGACCGGGTTTGGGAAATCTTTTATTGAATCTTTCCTCAATTGTTTCCTCCTCGGGATTTGCCTTGGCGCATCTGTCGCTTGTGAAAGATCTGCAAGAGTGAAATTTCTTTTAGAGTTTACAAATTTTTATTTTTCGACTAAATTTTTCCTGATTTTTATTTATATTTTTCGTCATTATTTTTATTTTCATTTTACTTTCATATTTCTATTGTTGTTTTTTATTCTATCATTTTGGTTAATTTAAATATCTACTGTCATTTCTATAAAGCAAGAAATTATTTAAAATGAAAATATTCATATATTTATTGTATTTGGAAAAAAATAATTTTTTTAAACAATGTTTATAATATTCTTACGATGAATTCAATTTTTTTCAAGAATAACAAATTTTTTTGCACAAATTCAATTCTTGTGATAAATTTGAATAAAATTTAAAGCAATTATTCAATTATTTTATTATCTTATTTTATTATTTTATTTTATTATTTTATTATTCTTGTGATATATTTTAATAAAATTTAAAGCAATTATTCAATTATTTTTATAAATAATAAAATGTCACATAGATATTTAATTATTCTGAATCAAATCAAATTTTCTCAGGAATTTAATTATTTGAATTAAAGAATTTGCATAAAGTTAGTCGAAAGAAATAAAGTATTTAATTTTTTTTATAAAAATTCTTTGCAATAAATTGTTAAATATTTTTTTATTCTTCGCAATAATTAAATTATATTCATAAATATTTGAATTCTTTTATGAATAATAAAATTCGTTGCAGAAATTCAATTTATTATCGCAGGATAAGAAAAAAAATGTAATTATATTTTTTGGCAAAATTAGGAAAAAAAAATGAGTTATTAATTCAAAGCAGTAAATATTTTTGCTAATTCAAATTTAGAAAGTATGTTAAAAATAATTATTAATTATTAATAAAAATAATTCTCTGTGAATAAATAGTAATTTCTACTAATTTTATAGTAAAATTTACTAATTCCAAAGGAAAAAGTAAGTCGCTAATATTCAAAGCAATAAATAATTTTGCTAATTTGAATTTAGAAAGTATATTAATAATAATTATTAATTATTAATAAAAAATGATTAATTACTAATAAATAGTAATTTCTGCTAATTTTTTAGTAAAATTTACTAACTGCTAGCGATTTTACCTGGAAGCTAGAGGTGCGATAGCAGAAAAATTAGTCGAAGTGGAAAAATCGCGATCATTTGATTTCTTCTTCTTGCTGGATGGACAGCCAACGCAAAATGCCTTTGGCACCTCGCACGGATCTGGCTCGAAACATTTTGGTGGACAGGGTTTTATTGGTGGGCAAGGTCTCTTCTTTTTTTCGGGACATTTCGATTTATAGCAATTGCCCTTCTCCAGTACTGGACACCAGGCGTCGCATTTTTTTGGTGCTGGTTCTTCCATTTCGGGACATGGCTCAATGCATGGTGGCTCTGGTGGTGGTTGACATTCGTTGGAGGATTTTTTGCTTTTTGGCCTCTTATCGCGTCGATGTTTCTTTGGTGGCGAGGGAGGTTCTGAACAGCATGGAGGTGGTGGACAGCATGGAGGTGGCGGTGGTGGTGGAGGACATGCTCCTGGACATTCTTGCGATTCACTTTTTTTATTGTTTTTCGATTTCTTTCGATGACGACTGCTGCGCTTGCCATTGCTGCCTGATGACATGTTCGCTATTTGTATCGATGGTTTTGCGAGTCCCGGTTTCGATAGACCTGCAATTTTTATTTATTTTTTTTTTATTTATTTATTTATTTATTTGTCCTAGATTTTTACTAAAACTGATGATTAAATTTTGCAAAAGTTACAAATCATTGGACAAAATTCAATTATTTTTTGAAAGTAATAAAATTACTTAATAAAATTAAATTATCTTCGTAGAATAAAAAAAAAAATTCTCTTCAAAATTTCAATTATCTTCAGAAATAATTAAATTCATCTTCTCCGTGATTCAATTATTATTTTTACAACAATTTTAATAACATTCTTAGCAAAATTTCAATTATTTTCAAAAAATTTACTCATTTCAGTGATTTTCAACAGTCTATATACTTACTGTTTTAATTAAATTTTCCAAAAGAACTCAATTTTAATTAAATTTCTGATGGAAGAGATTGAATTATTGTTAAAAAAAATTGTAATAAAATTGTGGGAGAAATAAAATTACTATTTATAAAAATTTTGATAAATTTCCATAATTAAATGTTGAATTTCAATTAATTAACAAACATGATTATTTAAAAAACGTGAAAGAAATTCATCATAAAATTCAATTATACAAACACAAACTCTTCCTAACAATTGAATTAATTTAAAAAATGATAAGGAAAGTCATCGATTTTTTTTTGTAAAAAAAATATTCTTATGAGGAATTGAATTATTTAGAAAATTTTATAGTGAAAAATCTTCGGCAGAATTCAATTATTTTTATGAATAGTGAAATTGTTGGCAAAATAAAATGAATTATAATAAAATTTCACGGAAGTATTCAATTATTTTTGTTTTTATTTTTAGTAAAATTTCTCGAAAGACTATAATTATTTTTTTTAAATTGTTATACATTTTTTAAAATAGTTCAATTTTTTATCAAATACGTAGTAAAATTCTTACCAGTAAAAAAGGAAGGATCAAATTTTTTTTAAATTTCTTTACACTGATTCAGTTATTTTTATAAATAGTAAAATTTTTCTCAAAAAGTAATAAAAATCTTTTCAAGAATTCAATTATTCTCATGTAAATATTAAAATTTTTTGCAGAATTTCAATGATTTCTCAAAAAGTAATAAAAATATTTTTAAGAATTCAATTATTCTTATGTAAATAATAAAAATTATTGCAAAGTTTCAATTATTTTTGATACAATTTTAATTAAATTCCACAAAAAATGTAATTATTTTGAAAATTTTAGTACAATTTTTGTTGAAAGAATTGAATTTTAAGAAATTAATTAATTTTAAAAAATTTAATTATTTAAAAGTTATTTTAAAAAATTATTTTAAAAAAATGATTTAATTTTCTATTTAATTAATTGAATTCTTGTGGAAGTTTCCAATAAAAATTGATTTAAAAATAAATCCGAGTCAAAAAATTTTTTGTAATTGAATATTAAAACAATTATATCATGAATTTTTAGAAAAAATTGTTAGAAAATTTTTTTTTTTAAATAATTGAATTTGTTTTTTTTTTTTGCGAACAAAAATATTCATACTTAGACCAATTTCACGTCTTGTTTTTGCAATTCCCGACGACAATCTCGAAACAATTTGATTGGAAAATGATTTTGATCGTTGAAGTCGAGTGGCTTCCATTGGCAATGGTAAAGTTGCGTTCGAATTTTCATTGCTCGGAGAAATTCTTGTTAGACTTTTTGAAGGTGAAAATTTGTAGGCTGCTTTCGATATTGGCTCAGAATCAGAACACTCTGCATTGATAATTAATTTTTGAAATTAGAATAAATATTTTGTAGAAAATGTTTTATTTAATTAATAATTTAATTAATAAAACAGCAGGAATAGTACAATTTCAATAATATTTTTTTTAATAATAATTTTTCATATGTTAAATATTATTTTATACCGAATTATATGTAATTATTAGAATTATTTTTCTTAATTCGTATTGTATTTTATTTTTTTAGAATTTGTTTTATTTTACTTCATTTTTCTTTGATTTTTCTTTTATTTTGCTTTCTTTCTTTAATTTTTCTTTAAATTTCTCTTTAATTATTTTCTATTTTTCAATTGAATTAAAAAATTGAATGTAGGAAATTAAAATTTGAAGATTGAAAATAGAAAATTGAAGTTTAAAGTTTGAAATTAGAAAATTGAAAATAGAAACTTGATGTTTAAAATTTGAAAATAGAAAATTGAAGTTTAAAATTTGAAATTAGAAAATTGAAAATAGAAAATTAAAGTTTAAAATTTGAAATTAAAAAATTGAAGTTTAATGTTTGAAATTAGAAAATTGAATATTGAAGATCAAAATTTGAAATTAAAAAATTCAAACTAAAAATGAAAAAAAATTAAAGATAAAAATAATAAATAAAAATAATAATTAATGAAATATATTAATCTATTTTTAATTTTTAATTTTTTGAAACAATTTTTAGAAAAAAAAATTGAACTGGAAAGTTATATTATTATTATTATTATTATTATTATAAACACAATAATTGTCTTTTCGAAATTGTTTGTTAAAGATTTCTTGAAAAAATATTTTACCTAAATTTGAAAGCGCTTTGGTTTTTAAATTCTTGAGATTAACATTGAATGCCGAGGAATCTTGAACTGATGTTTCATTTTTACCAAATGCCGATTCGAACATTTGTGTCCGAGGAAATGCCAATAACTTCTCGGGAAAATTGACATTAGCATCATAAGTTTCGTTTTCTTTTGTCCTATTTAAATATTGTCCATCCCTTTTGGAAAACTCCAGGAAACTCCAAAATCTCCACGTTGAGGCCGTATTATGAAAACACGCAATGCTTTCATTCTACATAGGATGTGAGGGAAAAATAAATAAATAGATTAATTATTTTTTTTGTCTACATTTTTAATT
The DNA here is from genome assembly GCA_032872475.1 of Leptopilina myrica (nomen nudum). Lineage (NCBI taxonomy): Eukaryota > Metazoa > Arthropoda > Insecta > Hymenoptera > Figitidae > Leptopilina > Leptopilina myrica (nomen nudum). The sequence goes on from CM065467.1 coordinate 29,888,566, forward strand.
TCATTTGTCAACTGCCTTTGAAAAATTAACTTTGAAAAAGAAAATTTTGTTTTTCAAATATTTCTAGACTTTAGAAAATGTAATTAATAAATTGAAATTATTATTTGTGTGTTTTCACTTGGGAGTTGAATAAAATTTAATTACAGATAAAAAATATAATTAATAAAAAAAAATTATTGTAATAATAAAAGTAAAAATAATTATAATGAAATAATTAAAAAGTTTAATAAATAATAGAAATGATTTTTTGTAACTTTGATAAATGTCAAGAGTGTAACTATTATTTTTTATTAAAGTAATAAATTTTGAATATTGATATTTACTAATTTACAAATTAAGAATATTTAATTTTTTAGGATATTAAAATAATATTAAAATAATTATGACAATTATATTATTCAATTTACCTGGATTTGCTTTTTGGGCATCAATTGTGTTAAATCTTGAAAAACCAAAGCTTTGAAACGGTTTAATTTTGCCATTTTTTTGGGGATTTGAAAAATGAATTTTTTTAAATTAATTGAGAATTACACTAAAAATTTTGAAGTAACAGGAAATTGCTGATTTAAATCATATACAAAAATTTTTATTTAGAAAAAAAAGATAGAAAATTTTGCTAACGACACGACATTCTGAGGGGGAATTAAAAAAAATGCTGTCACAACAAACAGTTGAAGATCGTTGTTGCTCGGATACAAGAAACAATGAATAAACTTTATATATTATTTTTGAATTTTGAATTTTTTAATTAAATAATTTTTATTATTTATTTTTTTATTTATTATATTTTATATTTTTATTATTAATGCGAAATTGAATTAAATAATTATTATTGTAGGGAAAAATTTAATGGAATTTATTAATAATATTATTGTTATTGATTTATTGTTTCTTTCTATTTTTTGTTACTAATTTTTACTGATATTCCTCTTATTTTATTTTATTACTACTTTTGTTCTTTTTGCTTTTATTTACATAATTAATTATTATTATTATTGATTATTATTACTTTTAAGAGGTTTTGAATAAAATTTTTCGTAAGAATAAAATTCTTTCTTAAATATTAATATTCTTTGGAAAAATCAATTTATTTCAATAAATAGTAAAATTCTGTTTGTTGGAATTCCATTATTTTTAAAACAATTCTAATATAATTTCTCAAAAAGATTCAATTTTCTGTTGAGAAATTTTATTAAAATACTGTTAAAAATAATTGAATTCCTGACATGAATTTTACTTGTTTAAAAAAATAATTCAATTTTTCCGAAGAATTTTATTGGAATATTTTAAAATAATTGATTTTAATTAATAATTTCAAAAATAATTGTATTCTTTCGAGAAATTTTACAACAATTAAATTAAAAATAATTCCTTTGAAGAATTTTATTTTTAATGAAAATATTTAATTTTAAATTGAAAATTTCGAATATAATTGAATTTTTAGAAGAATTTCTTTCAATTACAATTCAATTAAAAATAATTTAAAAATAATTCCTTTGAAGAATTTTATTTTTAATGAAATATTTTATTTTAAATTGAAAATTTCAAATATAATTGAATTTTTAGGAGAATTTCTTTCAAGTACAATTCAATTAAAAATAATTTTGAAATAATTCCTTTGTAGAATTTTATTTTTAATGAAATATTTAATTTTAAATTGAAAATATCGAATATAATTGAATTTTCAAAAGAATTTGTTTCAAGTACACAATTAATTTAAAAATAGTTACATTTAAAAATAATTCCTTTGAATAAATTTATTTTTAATGAAAATATTTCATTTTAAATTGAAAATTTCCTACATAATTGAATTTTTAGAGGAATTTCTTTTAAGTTTTTAAAATAATCGCTTCTGTTAAAAATAAAAATTGAATTCTTTATTGTTCGTGTTTATTAAAATTGTTTTTAAATATAATTGAATTTCTGTGACAAATTTTATTATTTATAGAAATAATTTAATTCTTGCGAAGAATTTAACTATTTATTAAAATTATTTAATTGTTTTCAAGAATTTAACTACTTTTAAAAATAATTTAATTGCTTTCAAGAATTTAACTATTTTTAAAAATATAATTGAATTGTTTTCAAGAATTTAACTATTTTTAAAAATAATTGAATTGTTTTCAAGAATTTAACTATTCTCAAAAATAATTGAATTTATTATTGTTTTCAAGAATTTATTAGAAAATTGGAAAATAAATGAAGTTTTTCGAAAAGTTTTAGTAAAAATTATTATTAATATAGATTTTTATTCATTATTACTATTGTTTTTATTTAGACGCTAGTTTTATTAATTCCATTAATTTTTTTTTTAAATATTTTTTGTATTATTTATTTGGTTTCGATTTTTGCTGATATTATCGCGCACATTCATCATTGTCGCAGGATTATTGTTATCTTGTTCATTTGAGATATTGAGATTTAGATATAAATTTTAGTTCCAGTGAATTGAGCTTGCGACTTTGAAATGTGTGTCATAGAATTTCGCAGTGTAATTTATTTTATTTGTCGAAACACGTGGTGATATGCAACTGACAAATATATATATAGGAGACGATTCTAACGATGCCGTTTGTTCGTCGCGATTCGAAACCAATATAGGCGTTGCTTTGCGGAAATTTGATATGTTTGTACACATATATCGCTATATAGGAAAACCAATACTCACACACGATTTCTGTCGCAAATATGCACACAGACGACGAGAGCTTCTCTATGTGCTTGCCTAAAGTTTATATATATATATATATATTTAGAAAAAAGTGCGCACTTTTTCTTTATTTTATTTTATATCATTTGTTTCATTAAATTGAGAAAATAGTTTACGATTTAATTAATTTTTTTTTAATCGTTTCGTATATCTTTTCATGTGAGATTTTTGGACTAGAAGATCAGTAATTTTTAATTAATAATTGTTTCTTTTTCTGTAGTTGGAAAAAATTAAAAACAACCTTAAATTTTTTGCTTCGTAGGTACCTTTCTTCAGAGCGTGACGCAAATATACTTATCTGATAATTGTTTCATGAATTTATTTAGTTTTAATTATTTTTGTATATCGGGGAAATTGAAATCGAAATCGAAATCAAAATAGAAATTAGGGATTAAATTGCGGTAAATTATCTGTCTGTTTATTTTATAAAGTAGATCGAATAAACTTATTCCAGAGTGATAGTACAGAGGTGAAAGATAATTTAGTTCGGAAATTAGATCAGTTTTGTTTCAAATCGAATTATTCGGATTTGTTTCCACATTTTTTATTGCGGAAATAACTTTTTTGGTAATGTTCTTTTTTTATTTCTTTTTTATTGTGACGGTATACTTGTGAGACCCAAATTGTAGAAAATAGGTCAATTGTCATATTCTCTAAAACAAAATTTAGAAATAAAATTCTTTCGCGTAGAAGCGGAAGAAACTTTTATGCTACCGGAAGAAATTTGTTTACAGTCACATCTTTTGTATTTACATATTCATAATAGATAATAAAAAGGATATGAAGTAATGAATACTATTTTAGTCGGACAAAGAGGCAAGAAATATGCAGTGTGTACGATGAATTTTGAAGGGCAATCAATTTGAGGTCGAGAAAAGAAGGTTGAATTTCGAGAAGCGCATGCAATTCTCAGTAGCGGTTAAGCAGAAGCAACGAGGGTGGTAAACCATGTCTGTGATGATAGAAGACGTGATTGTAAAGGTGCTTCTAAACGTACATATCTATAAAAATATGAGATTGCACACATGTGTGTATTTATATTTATATATATGTATATTGTAAGCTGTAAGATATACCTGTACATTTAAAAATATATATTTAAAAAAAAGGGAGGCATAAGAACTCTGGCAGACGGCAAAAGAAATATACATAATGAGTCGTGCCAAGAGACTCTGCGACTCGTTTAATCAAACTTTGGGATGCGTGCTGCCTGGACTTAACTACGTCCAATCATGCTAACCCACCTTGTTTCAATTCACCCCGTCTCACACTATCTAGAAAATTTTAAATTCTTATTCACTTTCCTGTATATAGAGGTTTATATTCTTATTTTCTTGTTTCACTGCGAGAAATTTTCAATTTTGCAGGCGCAAAAAAAGGAGAAATGATTTCCGCATTTACGGACAAATTATTTACTGGAAACTACCTGAAAATAATTACATTAAACTGTGTAAATTAAATTTTTCGTAACTATTTAATTTTTTATAAACTCTGAGTCTTCGGTTTCTTTATGTTTTGTAATAATTAAGGAAGAATCTGACAAACAAATCGGATCAAAAGTTAGCCCAAGGGCATAATTAAAAGAAAAAGTCACATTAAATTTTTAATTTTTTTCGGTAAAAACGTGAGGAATTTAATTTTCTACATTTTGAACAATTTAAAGTTATATTTAAATTGAAATTATTAAATTGTAACTGAAATTCATGTAATTATAATTTTTATTTGAAAATTCTATCCGGGAATTCAATTCATTAAATACAAAAAAGTCCAATTTATATTATTGAATAATTGAATGATGGTATTTAAAATTAAATTTTTCTAAAGACTTGTATCAACAAATATTTAAATATTTAAATTCTTTAGAAGATTTTTACTTACAATTATACGACAATATTTTAATCATTTATTAGAATAATTTTATTTTGAAAATAAATTTTATTATTTTAGAAAATAATTGAATTTCTGTAGAAAATTTTACTATTAAAAAAATTACTGAAATATAACAAAAAAAAAAAATTAGAAAAAAATGTTGTAAAAATAATTAAAATTGAACATCTTTGAAATTCAGATTTGTAAAGATTTTACTTTGAAACCTTTTCAAAACTTTATACTTTTTAAAAATTCATGAAAAATTATGTATTTAATATTGAATTATTTTTATTGTTTTACGAAAATTTCGATTATTCGGAAATTCTTCAATTAAATATTTAATAGAAAATAGAAACGAAATATAATTGAAAAAAAAATTCCGTAATTTTCTCGAAAAAATTGATTATACAGTAGAATTGTTAGTGTAAAATATGGAAAATCCAGATTTAGAAAGATTTTAATTTAAAACATTTTCAATATTTAACTACTAAAAATTCTTGCTGATTATACTTTCAATATTCCACTATTCTTTAAAGTTTTAACCCAAATTCACTTTTAAATTAATTTCTTTTAGAAAATTTTAAGAGAAATCAATTATTTAAATCGAAAGAAAAAGTTTATTGAATAATATTCCATGTTTCATAAAATTAAATTTTCCTGGAGAATTTTATGGAAAAATTTTTAATTAATTAATTTCTTTCGACGAATTTAAATAAAATTTTTCAGAATAATTACATTTATCAAGAAATTCGATTAAATTGGAATTAAAAATAATTGAAATCCTGAGAAAAAATAAGTAAAAATACAATTGAATTACTTCGAAGAATTTTTTTCTTAAGAAAAATAATTGAATTTTATGGGAGAATTTAATTGTTTAATTATTACGAAAATGAATAATTTATTAAATAATTGAATGTTTCTCAAAAATAAATATTCTTATGAAGAATTTCATCAACAAATTAAAAAAAAAATCTACAACTTTAACTGAAAATAATTTTAAATCAATTTTTATTAGAAAATTCTAGGAAAATTCCATTATTTAAATACAAAAAAAAATAATTTGTTGAATAATTGGATGTTTCTTAAAGTTGAATTCTTATAAAAAGAATTTTATCAATAAATTTTTAAATAATTTAATTCTTTTGATGAATTTTGATAAAATTTTTAGGAATAATTACATTTTTCGATAAATTTTTTGAAAATTATTTTGAACAGAATAAATTTTCAACAAATTTCTCGCAAAATGTTATTATTCCTAAAAATTTATGAAAAATTTGAATTATTGCAAAGAATTTTGTAAAAAAGTTTCAAACAATTGATTTTTTATGAAAAAAATTGATGCAAATTCTATTTTTAATATATAATTGACTTCCTGTTAAAGTTTTATTATTTTAGAATAAGTAATTGAATATTCGTGCAGAATTTTGTCAAAATTGTTATTAAATAATTGAATTTGTTTGAGAAATTTTGTTAAAATATTAAATATACAAATTATTGAATTAAGAAAAATTTTTGAAATTAAATTTTATTGATTTGGAAAATAATTAAATTCTTGTGATAAATTTTGTTATTTCTAAAAATTAAGAATAAATTTTCTTCAATGGAATTAAATTATTAAAAATAAATTATTGTCAAAAACAGGAAAAATGAAAGGTTTTTTTTAAAAAATTCGTGGTAATTTCATATAGTTTATAAGGCAAACAAAAAATACAAAAAAATTCAGAATTTTGTTATAAATTTTAAGCGTTTAATTTTTTTACAGTACTTTTAGTATAAAAATCCCTGATTTTTCTGACATATGGTACTTTTCCGGACTTTTTTCTAAATTCACTTATTTCCCTGATAAATTCTATACTTTTTCCTGAATTCCCTGACCAATATATTCTATACTTTTCCTATGTCTTTTCCCTGAATTTACTGATTTTTCTGTCCAATTCTACTTTAACGGACTTTTTCCTGCGAATTCCATAATTTCCCTGATCAATTTTACTTTTTCTGACTTTTTCCTGAATTCCATAATTTCCCTGATTAATTTTACTTTTTCTGACTTTTTCCTGAATTCCCTGATTCCCCTGACGAATATTCTACTTTTCTTGGGTCTTTTCCCTGATTTCCCTGACTTGTGACATAACTGCCTGCGTGTAAGAGCTCGCATATACAGATGCGGGCGCTGCACTGTTGGCGGTGCAGTGACTTAGAAGGACGTCTAATCTGAACAAATTAGTGGGATCTACCTGTGTTCATACTTGAAAACGTGGGTGTACAGACCAATAACTAACTCGACCAACACAAACACAAGTTTGTTGTCGAGTTGTGTGCGCACACGTGACACGCACGCAGGGTTTTTTTTATTTTTATTTTCTCCTTTTTTGATGCGTGTGGGTGTCACAGGGTGGCCACCTGTCTAGCAAGGTATGCGACGATAGCATCAACCGAGGAGAGAACCAAACGGAACGGACGCCCCGCGTTAAGCAAAGACAAGGGCGGTAACTCACCCCGGACAAATTATAGAGTGGCCAGACAGCGCGATTCTCTTCTCTTTTCCTGATTTTTTTTATACCATATCTTCCTCTAACTCTAAATTTTTCTCCTTCTCTCTCTCTCTCTCTTAGTTTAAGAGGGAGCTCCCTTTTCTATACATATACATGTGTGTGTGTGTTTGTTGCATCTCGATCTCTTGATCTTTACACCTCTCGAATCGTCTCCACATATCAAGTAATGGCGAATGTTTCTTATTTAAATTTAGTGTATTAATATGTTAAACATGACGTGTGGTCTGCTATATGGGGGTTGAAATTATTTCCCATTGGAGCATATTTATCTTAATGTGGTTTATGGGAAGTGTTATCGATCTTGAATCGCATAAAGGAATTATTGATTGTTGCTTGATACTGCATTTTTGTTTGCGAGCCTTTTTTGTAGATTTATGGTTGTGGATGTTAGGGATGATGTACTCGTTTTGGAGCATATGGATGAACTTTCATACAGCAGCTTTCTAACAGAAACTATGGGGTTTGATCTGAAAATGATAAGTTATGGATCCTAAACAATTTGGGTATCCGCACGTTATTGTTGGTGATTTTGACGTGTTTTTGAAGCATAACATTTTTGAAACAGTTCTAGCATCAAAACTGGGTATTAATGATAGTAAATCGTGATGTTGTAGTTCCAAATTAATTGTTATTGATAACCCAAACATAATTACATTAACTTTAACAACAAATAGTTAAGTTTCACTTTAATATTTAACAATAAATGTTTAGTAGCATTTAAAAACAGTATATGTCGACATCTTCTTGAAGCATAAACTTTCCAAAACAGTAGTACCAGCAACAAAATTGTATATTTACATCAAATAAAATAGTATATTAGTTATACAAAAACATGTTGGCACATTCCTGATGTATATAACGTTAATGGGAATTCTAATTTCGAAATATAAAAGTTGTGTTTTCTAATTTGACAAGGCAGTGGAACATTATTTTTAATGAAGTCGTGTTTCACTATATACGACGAAGGAAGTAGTGCGCCACTTTGTTCGCTTTCTTTCCGCCTTTCGTTGCTTCTGCAAAAAAGATAATTCAAAAAGAGGAACAGACAGTGACGAAGAAACAAGTCTTGAGGTTGATAGTGGATGCAGGAAAAAGGACAGGGAGAGAGGTAGAGAAAAAAAGAGAGAGAGAGAGAAAAGAGAGAGTGAGAGAGAGAGAGGAGACGAATAGGGAACAGACAGATGGACGGGCGGACGAGGACGATGCTGATGGTGGCACACTCGCGAAGGCAAGGAGGAAGATGAGGTCGAGGGTAACCTGACACCTGGCCGCACCGAAGGTAACGTGAGAGCCCGTCACCTCCTCTTCCTCTTCGCCTCTCCCTTTTACCTCGACGTTTCTGCTCCCGATCCTCATCCTCTCCTATAAACTATATATAGTTGTATATATACACACTCCCAATGCATTCGCGTATCGAAAAAAACCCCGCACTATCACTAAAACCTCTCCTCTCCTCACCAAAATCAACCTCTCCTTTGGGTTCTTTCATTATATTGATAGATGAAACAGAGGGAAAAATTGGATAATTTATTGCGTAATCCTCACTTCTGATTCCTTTTAGTGAAGACGATTTTATCTTCTTGTTTTTGGACCCAATGCTTCTGAAGAAAACCAAAATCCCATTCGAGTCCTGGATCACACTGTAAGAAGAAGATTCAAATTAGAGTCGTTTTTGGTCTTAAAACAGAACCAAATTATGATTTAGTACCAAAATTGGGTTTTAAATTATAGTACAGTTTTTATAGTGCAGGATTCAATTTGTGTTTTGGCTTCTAGTCGATTTGGAATTCTGTATACATAGTTCTTGACTTTCTAGAGAAGAACCCAAACATAAAAAATCGATTGGGAGCCAAAAGTTTTAATGTGAATCCTGAAGGGTTCTTAGGAAGCAAAAACATCCAAATGGTAATCAGTAATAACGGATTATGTATATAACAAATTATCTAAAACTCTAACTTCTGCCTCGAATGCCAAAGATCATATTTTTGTCACTTAAAAATCTTTGTTGCTTACAAAACATTAACTTCTCCAATTAATTCCTGCATTAACTTCTCCAATTATTTAACTTCCGCTTTAATTAAATCCATATTATAGTTTTCTACAATCAGCCTTTTTTTTCAATTGAACATTCAGTATTCACTTATATGCTTATCATGCAGTTTTCTTGAAAGTGTCAAATTGATATCAAAGTTATCAAAGTATCAAAGGATCAAATTGATGTCAAGAAACTAGATCAATTTTTTATTTTATCCTGATTTTTGGAAGATCCTAAAGTTCTGAACGTTCGAATGAACGAAATTTATTTATTTCTTCTAAAAATTAAATTTTTATTGCAATTATTTTGCTTCACAAACCAAAAAATTAATTACTGAGTTGGTAAAAGTTAATTTTTTATGATTAGTAATTTATTAAAATATCTGGAATAAAAAATATTTCGTTCATTTGAAGGTTCAAAACTATTATGGGGGATCATCATTTTTGGTGCCAATTCGTTGCCATTTGATACTTTTAAGTTAAGAGTGATAGCAATGAGATGTTTGGTATGATTCCTAAAATTTGGAATAACAGATGTTTGGTATGATTTCTTAAATTTGAAATAGCATAGATGTTTGGTAACATGAAAATTTTATTACAAAGATCTGTTTACTATTGCTTATAATGACTGTCGGAATTTAAGATAATCCACAAAATTGCATGGTTCGGAGTTTCAGATATCGGGGATTTTTACCAACCGTATACAGTAATATATCTGTATACAGAGATTTTATGTTCCGGAAGACGACGGCTAATTTTATATCGTAGGACATTTTGAAATATTGGCGTCGCGCAGAGCAACACTCGATATTTAGAGAGCAGTAAAACTTGCAGCAATGCTCACAACGGCTGACAACAATATTGCTGTCGTTATTCCATAATATTATAAGGAAATGTTTCCCACGAATTTCCATATTTTGTAAATGAATTCTGTTCTCAAATATACTGTATACATTTGGCGTATATAAAGGTCTGTTTATCTATATAGACTATAAATACCGTTATTATTGTCACAACTGTCACCATGATCATCATCAAAATCAAAAATCCACCTTTCTGTCAGGTTCCCACAGGGTGTTTTCGTTTTTCGGATGATACTTACATTGCATTGTGTATGTGTATACTCTTGTATACATGTATTCGTGTATTCTGTAAGTCCCATGGTGGCTTTCCTTTTGGTAATAAGAGAACCGGGAGTGGTATCGATTACGGCACAAATCTTATGTGCGCGCAATATACTTGTATCTGCTTTTGTATTAAACAAATTGTACGTATTGTATTTTATGTATATATATTGGAGTATGAGTGTGTGAACATATTGGAATGTGTATAATGTCCAATGGATTACGGACTAGGGATGCAAGAACCAGACGTGGATCACTGAAAACTAGGTATGGGCTGTATTTGGTTCTTGCATCAAGAAAAGGTTTAGATAGAGAGAGAAAATTAGAGATATGGATAAAGAGGGAGAGAGAAAAGCATAGATGAAGAAAAAGAAGAGAAAAAAGGGAAACAGAGAGAGAGGACGACAAATACAACCACAAATCGAGTGACATCCGTTGCCGACGGACGACTATGGGTACTTGTCGTGAATATATACAGGTACGAGAGGAACTTGATCGCGGTCGCACACAGCCGCCATTGATGATCATCATCGGTTGCACGATACAGATCCGTGGGTAACGTGCGAACCACTTTTTGTCGACACGTGACCATTCGGGTATCATACTCGCTCACATATTACGATTTTCATGTATATATTGGTACGTATATTGTCTTCTTCATCGAAATAAAGAAGAATTTACTACACTATATTGGGGTTGGAATTAATGGTAACGGTGATTCCGAGGGAATCTCGGAAGGGGATATACATAACATGTATGCACGTGGAGAGGCGAGGACGGGAAAATAGCCGCACGCGGGACCCCATTCTGTTCCTTAACAACCCTCTCATTATCGTGTCTTGTCGAATTAGTCTCGTTACACTCTTCACGAGTGATCTCGACTTTTTTTTTCTTCTAGTTTTTGTTGCTATAATATCTGTATGGTTATGGATAATATTTGTACCTTTTATGGTAGTATTTGTACCTTTAAGTGCAGTAATATTTGTACCTTTTAGTGTAGTAATATTTGTACCTTTTATGGTACTATTTGTACCTTTTAGTATAGCAACATTTGTACCTTTTAGTATAGCAATATTTGTACCTTTTAGTATAGCAATATTTGTACCTTTCAGCATATGGTACTCCTCGTACCTTATAATTCTTTGATGAATTTTATTATTCATAAATAATTGATTTCTTGCTTAGTATAAAGATTCTGGTTGTTTGTTTAACAGAACAGTGAAAAATGTTATTAATTTAAATTAGTAAACAAATTCGCACTACTTTAATATAGTAGAAAACCACTGAGTTAGATTTAGAGAGTAAAAGTTTCGTCAAAACACTGAACCAATGTTTTGATGTTCTATAATGATATTGTTTTACACGGTCTGGTGAACTTGATTAAAGTTTCAATAGCGATTATAATGAAACTACTATGGCGATAAATGCTAAAAGCCGAAAATAGCAGGGAACACACCTTTTAATTTCCTTGATCCGTATAACAATATCCATTTTTCTCTGCGGTGCGGTATATTTAAAGCCCTACTCTGAGTGTGTAGAAATTATTATTCTACTCCTGCGGGCACGTGCCGTGAACGCGTGTCTGTAAATAAAGATATACGCTAAAAATGCTTTTTCGCGAAAGTTGATAGCACTGCGCGCGCGGAGGATATCTTCTCATGTCCCGAGAGATCGTTTCATCTTATTAATTCTAATGGTGTCAGAGAAGGGGAAGAATTGTATTTATTTTTTCAATACCGAAAGGGAATATGTATCAGTTTTTATTCGGCAATTATTTAATTATTGTAAACAGTATGTATAAATTATTAATAATTTCTTCGGTGGGGAAGAATTTACAGAAAAGTACCCTATTATACCCTCGTAGAAATACATTTGTTTTGGGTCCCGGAAGTTCTCTGTAGCTTCGGGGTTTGGTTGTTTTCGGTGTTGTGAACGACTTTTCTCGTTTGGAAAATCGATTCATGCTGCAAAGTTACAAGAAAGTCGACTGGGACCCAAAAGAAATGTATTTTTCCCAGGGGTCCCTTGTGAATTTTTCTGAAAGTTGTGTTTTTCGCTAAAAAATCATTTTTAACTGCTTCAGAAGCAAAAGAGTCAATGATTGTCAGTTAAAATCGTGTTTTTTAATAATTGATTCAAAATAAAAGAATGAATACAGTATTTTTCCGATATGTTGAATGTACGGATGCTGTTAGCGAAGATTATATAGATTAGAGCGCGTGCAAAATTGTCTATAAAGTATACTTAGAATTTATTTTCGCTTAATGGTATATATAATATACAATAAAGTTAAAAGAGATATAGATTGTATGTATACTAAAAATATATGACGTTCCCGTTGTATACTTGACTTTATACAGTCAAGAACTTTTGATGCTTGAATGAAAAGTTGGTGTATATTGTTTGTACGGGGTGATGGGGTAATTAGAGGATGTACATACGCGATAACAATTGGGGGAGAATCGGCTGCGGTGTTTCCCATTACAGACACCCTCGATGATGGTATTGATTATACACCCTCCTCTATAACAATACCAAGTGCACCAACAATGAAAAATAGGGTGTATCCATCCACACGGGTCACTTTTCATTAAATCCACTATAGAGTAATTATAAAATAACCAAACATTTAGGAGAGGACTTTTGTACCCAAAGTTTCTAACCTTCAGAATTGGGTACGCCTCAGTCCCTACTACATGTTAGATCACAAATATTCAAAATTAGAAGAAATTAGAAACTGTCAAACCCATTTGATAACTTGAAACTATGCTTAAAATCGAAAATAAAGGATTTAAGGCTTAGTAGCCTATGCTACTGAGCCTTACAGAATCCTTTATTTTGGGTACCTTTATTAATTGGGTACGTCTCAGTCCCTACTACATGTTAGATCACAAATATTCAAAATTAGAAGAAATTAGAAACTGTCAAACCCATTTGATAACTTGAAACTATGCTTAAAATCGAAAATAAAGGATTTAAGGCTTAGTTGCCTAGGCTACTAAGCCTTACACAATCCTTTATTTTCAACTATACTACAACTATACAACTTTTGCTGACTTCCAGGTGACAGAATTAGAAGAAAAAAAATTTGGTTTAATGCTTTTTTTAAAAGATGTTTGATTGTCTGCCATCTGTAGAAATTGATATATGTTACGGAGTCTTTAACTATAATGGATAGGGGAATACGACTTTTTTCCAAATTTTCTGCATTTAGGGGAGGAAGAGCATCAGGGTTGAAGTGGCACACATGGTTCTGCGGGTCTTCATATGCGACTGCGACGATGAAGAAAAGAAAGAAAAAAAAAAAGTAAAAGACAAAAAAAAATGTGTCGATACAGTTTCCGACGGCAGGTTAAGTAAGATAGTTGCCACATAGGGGCTCACGCAGGTAATTTAATCCTGGGACGTAGGTAGGACGTTCGTAAGTACGAAAGATCAGCACATCCAGGCGGACCAACATAACACGGTTGCACACACATTCGCACGAGGATAGTGCATGTTCGCCTTGCATGGCGGCCTCGAGTACCTTCCAACCAACTCCCCCACCACCAACCACCTTCTTTCCCCACCTATCCTCCGCCGCGTATCCTGCACCTTCAGGGTGGCGTCACGCTCAAGACGCTTCCGGTGTTAAATTACCCCGTACGCCTTTGACCCCCCCACCACCCCTCACCGCACCGTTTCACCTCCTACTCGTTTGCTCTCTTTCTCTTTTCTTCTTCTTCTTCTTCTTCTTCTTCTTCTTCTTTTTCCTTCTGTGTGTGTATATATATACACCTTTGTCTCTCTGGCTAAAAACTCGACTGATGCTCGGCCACGCGAACTCAATTCGCCATCCTTCGAAATCGAGTTTCCGATCTCTTCTCGACTTTTGAAAATTTTTCTTCATCCCCCCACCCCATACCCTTTGTCGAAAAGAGAACCTCTAGAATTCAAGACACATATACATACAGGCGAAAAATGATTGCGTGAGAGTTTAACGATTAGTCCTTGTGACAGGTTCAGTCAAGAATTGTCAAGTTTGCCTTGTTGGTCTTTTGTAATTTTGTGGAAAAAAATTATTTTTTTGTTGTACTTTTTTGGGAGAGAGAAACTAGATTTTTATCAGGAGATTCGTTACGGAAATTAAGGTGAATTGATGAGGAGTATAAAGAGGTGAATATTATAGGATCCCCCTGGTAAATAAGGGGATCATTATTGCCCTAGGGGTTGAATAAGGTCGCTCTAAGTCTCGCAAAGAATCGTAAATTTTGCTTAAAGAGTGTAAGAGTCAATTTTTTAAAAAAAGGTCAAAGTTTACTAACCTTTTTAAAAAAAAAACCTAAAAAGACTATTAAAATTGACTGTTAGCAGAGAAAATATATGATAAATTTTGTTTTAATTATTAATATTAATTTAATTATTTTTCAAAATTTGTTCTCAATTCAACGAGTTTTAATAATTTACTATGTCTTAATAAAATTTTCCAAAAGAATTTAATTTAAGAAGAAAAAAATGTAATCAAATTCTACGCAAACCTTTAATTATTTTCAAAAAATAATACAAATTCATAAGAATTAAATTATTTACAAATTTTTTTATAAATTTCCTCGCAATCATTCAATTCTTTTTATAAGTAATAAAATTTTTACAAAGATTTAATTATTTTTGTAAATAATAAAATATTTCTGTTTAGAAATTTTTAATAAAACTCATTGGATGACTTCAATTAATTTTATGACAATTTTAATCGAATTCGTCTTTCAACGTAAATATTCTTAAAAAATTGATTAAAATTCGTCAAAAAATTCAATTATTTAAAAAATTATTGTTAAAATTCTTGATAAGAATTCAATTTTAAGAAACACGCGCAATTATTAAATTGTTTTTTTTTATTAAAATAACTTAATTCTAGTAGAATTTTCTAATCTAATAAAAATTAATTTCCAAATGGATATATTATAGCAAACATTTTTAATTATATAATTGAATTTTAAAATTATTAAACTGTGAATTTTTATAGAAATAATTGAATTTTGAAGTAATTTCAAATTAAAATTTTTGAAATTATGAATTTTTCATTTTTTTAACTAACAATTCTGTGAAACTAATTGTTTTTTGAGAATGTTTAATTGCGTATTTTTTTAAACTTCAAGTTTTGTTAAAGAATTTCCGAATAATTGGAATTTTGTAGAATTGAATTTTAAACAAATGAATTTGAAAATTTTCAAATAACTTTTTTTTTAAGATTATTAAAAATAATGCATTTGTAGAAGAATTGCAGTTAAAAACATGAACGAAAATTTCATTTTTGAAAACATTCAAATTATTATACGCACACATTCAATTATATTTTTATAAAAGTAAAATATTCTTTCACTGAAAAAATTACATTCTAATTTTAAGAAAAACTTCTTATATATGCGCCAAGAATATTCCCCACTTAAATTAAGTGGTAAATATTCTTAAAATAATAATGTTCTTCTTATTGTAAGAATATTCCCCACTTAACTTAAGTGGGGAATATTCTAGGCGCATATATAAGAAGTTTTTCTTAAAATTAGAATGTAATTTTTTCAGTGTTGCAAAAATTAAACATTAGTCAATAATAATAAAATTTTTCCTAGGGATTTAATTTAATTATTTTTTCACAATAAAAATTAGTGAATTTTTAGAAATAATTGAATTTTTAAAAAGGTTTTAAATTAAAATCTTAAAATTGAATTGTAAAAATATAAATTTGAAAAAAAATTCTTCCCAGGGAAATATTCTTAAAAATTTTATTAGAATTCGTCAAAAGAATTAAATTCTTTAAACATTTTATAATTATGAAAAATTTAATTTTTATTTATTATAGTCCTAGGGCAATAATAGGCACTTTATTGACTCGCTGGATTGTAAGGAAGTAATTTTTTATTCAATTCTTCATTTTTCGCGACTTAGGAGGCAATAAATTGTCGTTGAAAAATTGAATCGACAGTGAAAGAAACGGTGTATATATAATATATAATAAAAATCTTGAAAATAAAAGAGATGTTATCTTCATAAGTAGAAAGGTGTTGTTCATATCTAAATACAGAAATCTCTCGTGCGATGCTTTATCTAGATCGTCCTAGAATCTTATACGTGTATCATCAGGACATTATTTTATATACATGTATATATATATAAATAGACAAAAACATAATTTGGGGCCTAGTGTTTTTTTTTGATATTATAACGAGTCAAATCTTTCACGAATGTGAATTATATAAATAATAAATTTATTTTTTCTCTGTTTCAAGAGAGACTTTATCATTTTGAAACGATCGGATATTTTTGAGATCGGTGATATTTGTATGTCGTTTCGATGTGGGCGGGCTTCATTGGGGCCCCCCCATAGGGTCCCGCAGCAGCTCGCCTCTTCTTTGCTGCCCCTTTAGAAAAAAAATGACACTTTCAAATTTGATATTTTTTCGTTGCCACATCAGTGCATTTGCCTTTTTTCGAAAATCGATTTTTTTTCGTATCCAGAATGCAGAAAATTTACCACCTGGAAGAGGTATACTAATCTGGGTATTTAGTGATATTTTTCATTGATGCATTTAAACTTTCTTCGGTATTCTCATTGGGGAAATTTGTATAACTGTTGTTTCTGTTTTGAGAATTGTTTTTTAGGAGAATTTATGGAGGTAGAATTTTTTCTTATATTCCTTTTCCTACTGTGAAATTTTATTTTTACTAAAATACATGTATGTAACTGCTAATTGATGTACGGCAATAAATTATATTTTTTGTCCTATATTTTCATAGTTACCAAAAATTTATTCTCGTATGTAGAGAGAAAATTGCATCGTAAATATTGGACAGATATAATTGAGTTCAATATCGTTCATCTTTTCAACATATTCAGCAAAAGATACGAGTCGTTAAATGTTTAAAATAAATTTATGATTCCTGGACCGATTGCAATCTGGTATCATTAGTGGCATGTATGCTTGTTGAATGTTCCTTCATAGACCTAATACATGAAAGTTATGTACGAATGTAAAATATATATTCAATTATATGTATAGTTTCTCAATGTCAGAAATAATAATTGTGCGCTTAATGTTCAATTTGTTGTTAAAATATGGCAAGTGCTGGATCGTTTATTTAAAATTAAGTGTCTTCATTAGTGACATGTTAGTGTCGTTTAATTAATATTGTTGTACGGAAGATGTGAATTTTTAAATGTTGTTTAGTAGATTGCTCTATGTTAATGATGACGACTGATCATTATTATCGTAATTATAATATTATTTTTCTTGTACTTGTTACTATCGTTATTATCTGTATGTTCATTATCATCTTTATTACTCTTTTTATCATTTTATCATCTTTATTACCCGTTTTATCATTATCATCATTGTTATGATTTATATCCTCATCTTCATTATTTTTGTCATAATCATATATCTTTATCATCATAAAGATTATAAAAATTTAAAAAAATCATCATTTATTATCTTTATTACCACCATTCTTTTTATTATTTTTTATCATCATCATCATCATTATAATCTATGTATTATATTCATTAATACACTCATCTTTACTATCTTTGTTATCATCATCAGCATCTGCACTATCTTTACAATCATCACCAGTGCCATTAACTTTACTATCTTTATTATCATAATAAGCATTGGCATCTTTATTATCATCATCTTTATAATTTGTATTATCATTATCATAACTGATTTTTACTATCATCTTTACTATTTTTATTATTATTGACATCTTTATTATTATCTTCTTTACAGGCGTTTTATTGTCAACCACATTGGCATGTTTACTATCTTTGTTATGATTATTAGCATCATCAACTTTATTACCTTCGTGATCCTGATTATCACTGACATGTTTGTTGTCACCATCATTACCACTTTTATTATCATCATCAGCATTGGCATCTTTACTATCTTTGTTATGATTATAAGCACCATAAACTTTATTACCTTCGGAATTATGATTATCATTGGCATGTTTGTTGTCACCATCATTAATATATTTTTATTATCATCAACATTGGCATCTTTATCAGCCTCGTCATCATAAAAGTAGTGAACTATTTTTATTATCATCTTTGGCATAACCATTTTTTATTATCATCATCAGCATAATTATTTTCATGATGTTAATTATCCTCATTAGCATCATCATCATCAACATTGTCATCCTAATCTTTATTATTACCATCATGATCATTATCTTCTAAAGATTTCAATTTAAAATTTTGCATTAAAAGAGTTCCTTCTGATAATATTTTTAAATTATACTATATATACAAACGTTTTGATTTATGACTTCTGTCAATTAGACTCTAACTTCAAAAGTAGTCCGCAGAATTTATTAACCAAAAGATAAGTTCTTCTTAACCTGAAGAACTTGATGGAAATGAACATTATATATATAATAGAACTTGGAAAAAAGTACACTTCTCTTATTGTAGAAATGAATACAATTATTCGTGAGATAAAAAAGTATTGCCCTATTCCATTATGTGCGCCGCTCACGGTCTTGAAACATGATATTGGAGCTGAGTATATATATATATATATACGTCGACAAGTTGTATATAGGGAAAAATTTCCTATTAGCGTTCCTAATAAATTCGGAATTTATTGTTTCATTTCTAACTCCATTATACAAACGCAGAAATACATTTAAGTACATCTCCCCTTAAGGGTTTTTTGCAATGACGTTTGCTTCGTTTCGTTTTGTATTTTACGAGTGAGTGGGGCATTATGGTCGCGTGACTTTGGGCCAGCGAGCATACATATATATAGTTTTCTCAATATTGACTGCGGCTCGCGCGGCATCCGGCACAATGCATCGCTAATGAAATGAAAGGCTAAAGAGAAAAGAGGCGGTATATTCGTAAATAAAGTTCGCTACCTTCTTACCCGAGGCGTGGTAATTGTTTTTCCAAACATTTGCCCACTTTTCAGTATTACAATTTTTTTGTTGCTGATCAGCATTATAGCTTTTTTATTATCATCATCAGCATTATTCTTATCGACTTTACTATTTCTTTTATCATCATCAGTATCATCATCTGTACTATGTTTGTTAGCAGAATCATCATCATTATCTGTACTATGTTTGTTATTAGAATTAGCATCATTAACTGTACTATGTTTGTTATTAGAATCAGCATCATTAACTGGTACTATGTTTGTTATCAGAATCAGAATCATCATCTGTACTATGTTTTTTAGCGGAATCATCTTCTGTACTATGTTTGTTATTAGAATGAGCATCATTAACTGTACTATATGTTTGTTATCAGAATTAGCATCATCATCATCTATACTATATGTTTGTTAGCAGAATCATCTTCTGTACTATGTTTGTTATAGCAGAATCAGTATCATCACCTGTACTACGTTTGGTATCAGAATCAGCATCATTAACTTTACTATCTTTATTATCATCACCAGCATTATCATCTGTAGTATGTTTGTTACCATAATCCCTATCATCATCATTACTATCTTTATTATTATCATCTTTACTTTGTTTCCTATCATCATGAGAGCATCATAATCTTTACTATCTTTATTATCATCATCAGCATTAGCAGCTTTACTATTTTTATTATCATCATCGGCATAATAATTTTCATTATCTTTATTATCATTATTAGCATCTTCATCATTATCATCATCTTTATTATATCCAACAAGGGTGGGACCTCTACTTGCACAAATTCCAATTCTACTTTCAATATACAATTATAATAGATTTATGAATTTGATTTATGATTTTCCGAACAGATAATTAGAATCCCTGTTGCTGTATTTATACATGTATATATATGCATCAGGTAAAGAAAGTTCCGCAAATGTTGATACACTCAATAAACAAGAAACACGCATAATTTTCGTGCTTGTCATCGTAACTAAGTTTGTGATTTGCGTTACAGTTATATACACTCTCCGTCGGACACAGTAGAAGTTTAGAGATGACTATCTATTTTCCATTTGTTTCGAACGGTACTCGCGATAAGTAATAACTATGCGAAGAATATATATTTCTAATTGTTGGCGGAAAAATTGCGCGCGCCATTCGTCCATTCTGTGTGCCTTGTATATTTAAAGTGATAAATATCAAAAGGAAGAAGGCGGCATGTAGGTGGAAACTTGCGCCAATGAAGGGTTGGTTTGCTTTCCTCTTTTCCGTGTATATATAATCTATACTCTCTCCATATATACACACGCACTGCATGTAAATATATTATCTGCAGTCTGGTTAGATTGCGCAGACGCGACCAAGGGCGTGACTCCACTTTCCCTTATTCAAAATTGTCTTCTGTTGTCTTCAATCTCTTTTCAATTTCGAAGGAAACTAGAAATTGTCTTCAAAATGGGAATTGAATTTATTTAGAGGTTGAATTTAGTTTAAGCTTTTAGTGTTGAGAGAAAGGAGCCTTGAGGAAATTTTTTAATGCCGATAGGAAGATATAAACGAAAAGGGAATGACTCGAACACAGATGGAGAATGTTGTTGCGAAGGATCCGAAGTAGATGCTGGAGGAACAAGAATGGAAAGAGGTACACACATCTTGGTTGAGTTAGTTATTACTGAATCAATTACTCGCTTGTATTTATAGGGTGTAGCATGTTTCCTGATGCATCTCCTCCTTCTCTTTTTACACCTTCTTTCCTCCTTGAGCACATCCCTCTCGCTCACCTTTTCTGCGATTGTATCCTTCTTCAAACTCTAGTGGCTCCTTCTTTCTTCAAAAACTTTACTGCCTTTTTGTGTCTTTCTTTTTGCAAATTCTTGCATCTCCCTTCTTGAAAATGTTTCCCCTCTTCTTTCTTTAAATTCTTACATGTTTTTTCTTTGAAATGTTTTGCCCCTCCTTTCTTCTTCTTCAAACACTTTTCATCTTTTTTGTCGAAAACTCTCTTGATTCTTGCGTTCTTGATTTTTGTTCTTTCTTCAAAACTCTTGATTCTTGTTATTTCTTTAAAACTCTAGGATCTCTCTCTATCTCTTTTAAAACTGCGAAAGAAGCTCGATTTGCTGCTGCAAAGATTATAATCGAGATACGACCGGAAATTCACGGCTCGACTGCAAATATATACGCGGTGTATATGCGCGCACCAACATCGCGGTGACAGTATCTTTGCAGGCACATGAACCTGAAAACTCTCTCTCATATGGAAGCTTGCGACTCGCACGATTCGACCTTCGATAACCATGTCGAATTTGTCTATAAAGGAATCAACATTATTTCCGATAAACATCTTCGAAATGCGGATACAGTGGCTGGAATTATTGTAATTATCTGAATGCGAAGCTGAATGCTTTTCCGCACATGCCAATGCTGATGATGATGACGATAAAAACGTAGTAAAGATGATGATGATGATGACAAGGAAGATGCCAATGCTGATGATGATAAGAATAGTAAAGATGGTGGTAATGGAGATTATGATGGTCCAGATTGAAATAAAGACAATATAAGGATGATGCTTATAATGATGTTATAGATAAAAATGATGATAAAAATATTTTAGATAGCACAGATCCTGATGATGATAATAACAAAGATAAGGATGGTAATAAAAATGGTAAAAATTTTGATAGTGTAGATAATAATGCTGCTGATGATGATACAAATAATAAGAAAGCCAATACTGATGAATATAAGGTATTTTCTTTGCTTAATGTTTTGATTTTCAAACTTGCATATACATTTTTAAGAATCATGCGATAATAATAAATTGATTATAATTTATTTAAATAAACGAAAGAGGAACACACAAAAAAAGATTGACGTTCCATTATCTAACGAGAATTTGATAAAAATTCAATGAGGAAAAAAAAGGATTATATACAACACTTGATATCATAAGTACCTTCATCAGGAACATATATGCAATGGAATAATTGAAATACGATATGCGACTCTAGCACATAAGAACGAGGTGTATAAAAAAAATTGAAAAACGCTTGAATTAGAATGCGTATATAGAATTTTTTTTCTTTTAGTTTTTCAGAGACGGACGTAAATTGTAGTGTGTATATTGGAGTAGGGGATGAAATAAATATATATAGATATAGAAAGGTATATAATGGTATATATACATGATGGTCGATATTGCATATATGAATGTTTCATAATTTCTTGCGCGAATATAACGAAACTTGATCAATGGTTGGTTTTTTGCATACCAACCAAGTTGGCATAACACATCTGGATATATATTTGGCATATATATGTATATGCATATGTGAGGATTCTAGAAGTGCGTGTATATGTGCCCTGTTAGTTCATAAATACGTGGCTATTTCGCAGTAAATCTTGGTAGCCACTGAGACCGACCAACTGGTTGAAGTGAGTGTATATGTTCTCTCACTCTGTTCTTCTTATGTGACTTCCTCTCTTCTTTACGGCGCTCCTCGTTCTTAATTACCGTGTTTTAACACCTAGTATATATACCGTGTGCCTTGGATTTTTTGTATTCTCCTCGTTTTTTTTTGTGAGCCACCTTCGCAGGGGCGTATTCGAAAAGGGCTTAAACGGATGCTTATTTACATGCAGATGGTTGGTGAGTCCCTATACCTACCACTTTTCGGTCTCATCAAATTCAATATTATTACTTTTTAAGTGATTTATTTCCTCCATTTGGATGAATATCGCTTAACGAGGTGTGTGCTCGGGTTTTTGAAGGAGGAAGAGAATTGTTTTTTATCGTGCTATTGGGGGGTTAAATTTTATATCATTGCGAAAAATTGGTTCGGAAATGTCTATCATCATGTTTGTTATCAGAATCTTTAGGTTTTTACTAACATCATTGGCGATCTTAGCTTTACTATCTTTGTTGTCATTGTAATCATTGTTAGTAATTATCATTATTATTGATACGTTGGATGTCATTATTTTTACTATCATTATTATCATCAGCAGCATTGGTATGTTTATCATGATTATCATTACTATCTTTATTATCGTCATCAGCATTGTCGTGTTTATCATTGTCATCATTACTATCTTTATTATCATCATCAGCATTGTCATGTTTATCATAAGTTTCTTTACTATCTTTATGATCATCATCAGCATTCGCATGTTTATTATCATTTTCTTTACTATTTTTAACACCAACATCATAGCATTAGCATCTTTGTTGTCATTATCATCTTTACTGTCATCATTAGCATCATCATCTGTACAATGTTTGTTATTAGAATCAGTATCATCATCTGTACTATGTTTGTTATCAGAATCATCATCTGTACTATGTTAGCAGAATCAGCATCATCATTTGTACTATGTTTGTTATCAGAATTATAGTATCATCATTTGTACTATGTTTGTTTTCCGAATCAGCATCATTAACTTTACTATCTTTATTATCATCACCAGCATTATCATTTGTACTATGTTTGTTATCAGAATTAGTATCATCATCTGTACTATGTTTGTTATCACAATCAGCATTATGTTCTATACTATATGTTTGTTATCAGAATTAGTATCATCATCTGTACTATGTTTGTTATCAGAATTAGTATCAACATCTGTACTATGTTTGTTAGCAGAATCAGCAACATTAACATTACTATCTTTATTATCATCATCAGCATTGGCATCTTTATTATTTTTAATGTCATCAGCAGCATTGGCATCTTTATTATCAGCATCTTTACTTGTTCTACCATCATCATTATCATCATCAGGACTAGAGTCTTGATCATCATCAGCCTCACCAACTGTACCATCGTCTTCATCAGCACAACTAATAGAACACCGCAATTAACCAAAAAAAAACATTTGAAGTGAACCTAATTGAAAATAAATATACCCAATAGTTAATTATTCAATTAGAGTGCAAAATTTACGACATAATTGGAAAGTAATGGCGATGAATTTAAGAGAGTTAGTGGGAGTGGAAATTGAAGGTTAACATATTGAGAAGAGGATGGTGGCCCCTGGGGTCAACTCGCGTCTGAATTAGAATTGTGTTTGGTAGTTTCTTTCAAGAATTGAGGTGGAGGGGGAGAAAGGGAAAAAGAAGCAAACACGTTAGGCCCCTTGGGCCGTCATAAACAATAGCAACGAGTAATTGATTCTCTAATAACTTAACGCGCCTGCACGATGGTGTGTTCCCTTCTCTAACCGAGACATAATGTATTGCTCCCTCTAGTCCCTCTCTTCACTTGCGTGAATTTATATATATGTATATATACATATACACCAATGCCAAGATTTAAGACCTTCTCACAAGAATAATAAACCCTCTTCTCCAATATAAAGAAAGTTAATGCCTATAAGTGACGAGCTATACATTAACTCACATTTAATCGTGACAAAATGTGCCAATCCTCACCCCATTCAATATATTGAGAATATATTTTGCAACACACCTGTACGCGCATATATAGAATATATTTATGCAACGATGAATGGAGTCTGAAACATGAGATCTTTGCGCGGACATTTTTTATTTTTCTTGATATTTTTATTTTTTGACACTTGGATACTAATTTTTGTTTATTACAATAAGTAAAATAATAAAGGGTATATGAAAATCAAACGGTTTTTAGTGAATATTTCTTTGGGATTTAAAATAAAATATACAGAACGGATGTGATTTTTTGGGATCGATGACATACAGTGGAGTAACTTAGCAACATTTCAAACAAATAATATTAAAGGGACGACGCGATGCGACGCTTTTATAGCCATTGACGAGTCTGCGCCTTTCTTAGGTCCTTTTTATAGCACGTGAAATTATTTAAAATAAAAATAAATATAAAAATAAATACTAAAAGAAAATAAATATAAAAATAATTATATATATATATATAAAAATAAATAAATAAAAATGAATAAATTCTTTTTACTAATAGTAATGATTGTATATCAAATGATACATGACGGATAAATATATAATATTGATTTATAATAAAAATTAGAAATCTATAATAGATATATAGAAAATTTCAATAAGGATACTAGAGATTTATGCTGTATATAATATATTGATGTTTTTCTTTCCTCTATATTTCATAGTGTATAGATTATATATTATGAATTTGAGTGCGGATGCTGAAAAGTATTTACCGCCGGCATCGCGTGAACGTGACTAAAGAGCTTGTTATCGTAATCGTTGCGCTGGACCAAGAAGAAGAATATTATCCTTAAATCTGGCAAGCCAACACCTAAACACGGTGATCATCGCGCTTTCTTTATAATAAGATCACATCGTACACTCCATTTCGCAAGTGGTGCTTATACTCGTGACCTTAAACCTCCCACCTTTCATCTATAGGCGCGCGATTATAATACACATTTTAGTGATACAATTTCCTCGAAATTTTCATTATATTCTCGCGCGTATATATATATTTTATCGCGCACGTTTCACCGCAACTATATATATAAAAAATATTTTGTATTTTACAGAATTATTAATTTTTAATTTCTTTTCTAAATTTTTCCCTTTTTATTTAGTGTTTTTTTCATATCAACTTCTATTTTTAAATGTTAACATTCTTCGCCAAAATTTAATTATATTCACAAAATTTTTAATAAAATTGAATTATTTTCATAAATATAGAACAATATTCTTCAGAAAAATTGAATTATTTTCAAATTAAATAAAATTCTTTGGAGAAATTCAATTATTTTCCATAAAACAAAAAAAAATGTCGACATTTCAATTATCTTTATTAACCGAATAGCAAAATTCTTCAACAAAATTATTAACTATTTTCACAAAATTTTAATAAAATTCTTCAACAAAATTTAATTATTTTCACAAAATTTTAATAAAATTCATTGCAAAATTTAATTATTTCCATAAATGTAACAATATTCTTCAGAAAAATTAAATGATTTTCAAATTAAATAAAATTCTTTGGAGAAATTCAATTATTTTCAAAAAATCCAAACAAAAAAAATGTCGACATTTCAATTATCTTTATTAAATGAAAAGCTAAATTAAAAATTTCTCTTTTTTAATAAAATGAATTGTAAAATTCAATTATTTATAATAAGATTTGCGTAAATTTTTTCGAAAATTTCAAACTTTTTAAACTTTGACATAAAATGCTAGTAATTAAATTTTTTTGGTACATTTTAAAATTCCTTTTAAGGAATTAACTATTTTCAAAATGAACAATATTCATCCGAAGAATTCAATTATTTTCGAAAGCAATCAAATTTAGTTTCAAAAATTTTTCTTAATTCAATAATTTGCATAATTATATTTATTATTTTAATAAAAATTCAATTATTTAATAACAATTTTAACAAAATTCTGCCCGAATATTCAATTATTTATTCCAAAATAATAAAAATTTAACAGGGAATTATTAAAATTATTAAATATTATTATCATTTATTAAAACTAGAATTTGCATAAATTTTTTCGTAAAAAATAAATTGTTTGAAATTTTATTATAAAATTCCTCGCAAAAATTCAATTTTTTCCATAAATAGTTTTAGAAATAATTACATTTTACAAAAAATTTGTTCAAAACTTATTGTATAGAAAATAATTTACAACAAATTTCTCGAAAAATGTAATTATTCACAAAAATTTTATTCAAATTCGTCAAAAGAATTAATTTATTTAAAAATTTGTTGATAAAATTCTTCATAAGAATTACATTTTAAGAAACATTCAATTATTGAGAAAATTATTTATCTTTGTATTAAAATAACGGAATTCTCCTATAGAATTTTCTAATAAAAATTGATTTAAAAATTATTTTCAGTTAAAGTTTAAGATTTTTTTTTTAAATTTGTTCATAAAATTCTTCATAAGAATTAAATTTTGAGAAACATTCAATTATTCAATAAATTATTTATTATCGAGATTTTCCTAAAATTGAATTGTACGCAAACAAATTTAAAAATTATGAAAGGATTTTTTTTTGAAAATTATTATCAAACATAATAATTTATTGATTGAATTTATTCTTGAAATTTCCGAATAATCAAAATTTCATAAAATTAAATTGCTATTTGAAAATTCTCAAAGATTTTTTTTTAAATTGTTATCAAAAATTAAATTAGTTATTTAAATTAATTTAATTTGATTTAATAAAGAAGTTTAGTTGAAAATTCTCGAAATTTCCGATTTGATTTGTAAACACAAGTAAATTAAAAAATTTTCAAAGAATTTTTTTTAAATTGTTATCAAAAATAATAATTTTTTTTTAATTTAATAAAGAATTTTAGTTGAAATTTCTCGAAAGTTACGAATAATTGAAATTTTGTCAAATTAAATTGTAAACAAATGGATTTCAAAATTCTTAAAGAATTTTGTTTTTGAAAATTGTTACCAAAAATAATAATTTTATTTAATAAGAAATTTTAGTTGAGAATTCTTGAAAGTTTGAATTTTAAGAATTGAATTGTAATGATAAAAATAATTTTGAAGAAGTTACAGAAATTGGAATTAAAATTTTTGTTTTTAATTTTTTTTTCATTTAAAACATTCCTTGAATAAATGGTGATATTATTTAATTTTATAATGTCTTTACAATATCTTGGAACTAAGTGAAAATGAAAAATTATAATTAATTAAATTAATTAAATTAATTAAATTAATTAAATTAATAATTTTTGTTGGACATTCTTGAATAGAAAATAATTTTATAAAAATATAGTTGCAATCCGCTAGGTTCGACTGTAATTGCAATTAATGCAATTATTTTAGTAATATTATTTAATTATTAGTGTAATTATTAAAAAGTGAAATTATATATTCTAATATTAAAATATATTGAATATTAATATAATAATAATAATAATAATAATAATAAGAATAATAATAAAAAGGCGAGAATTAAATGCTGTATTAATGTGAAAGAAGGAAGGGTTGTTTGGACTGACAAACAAAAGAGAGAAAGGGAAAAAACGATGGAGCAGCAAGATCTCACGAGGTATCTCGATAAATCCCATCGCCGGACAAATAACGACAAGCCTCATTACTATAAACACGTCTCGCGAAGTCTGCGTGTGGCGCTCCACGACACGTTGCATTGGACTCTTCTCTCCATTTTTTTTTTTGCTTTTTGCTTTTTTCTTTTTTTCTTTTTCTTAAACATTTATTTATTTTATTTCTCTCTTTTTCACTGATTTTTTTTTCTTTTTCCTCTTCTTTTTTTGGTATCATTTATTCTTATTTCCCTGCTTGCGGACGATATATACCTCTCGCTCTAATCGCGTTCCAACACGCTGAGCAAATTTTGTACCACGGTAATAAACACCGTTGAACTTGTAAAAACGTTTAGTCCTCCTCGCTTTTACAGCTCTTCGCATTATTATATACTCTTTCTCTTCTTCTCCGGCCACTCTCTTTCCAACCGAACAAAATTCAGTTGCAAGATTTTATGTAGTCGATTTATTTCAGATGGAATTTTTACTGACAACTTCTATATCCCTCGTTTCTGTATGGACACAATATTATATATACGAAATTAAGAAAGAAATTTATTTATTGAAAAAATGGAAAATGTTTAGAAAATATTTTAGGGAAAGGAGAAATTTTTTTTAAATATAGTTTAAAGTATATACTTTTTGTTTGAAATTCGGGGGGGAATTTTTTTTTCCGGAATTAATTACAAGAAAAAGTTTTAAATTCTTTGTAAGGATTCTTTTAACACGAAAAGTTTGCTATCGCGTTGATAAAGTCCATTCCCCTCGAATATGAATCTATATGTATACATTTCTATGTAGAAAGGTTGAAAAGTAATTTATTGTGATCGATCGATAAGTCAATTAATTTTCGAAAGAGGCTAAATGGTCTAATTTAAATTACCGTCAGGGAAACGATATTCAGGAGTTTCGCACACCTGGCGAGTCGAACTGGAAATTCTCTTTTTTTAATTTTAAGACTTTTTTGCGGAAATTTCGCAACTACTTTTTTTGATAATTAATAATTAGTGTTTATTTTTTCCAAACAAAAATTCGTCCATTAATTTAAATTAATAAATACCAGAAAAATTGTTTGAATGTATTATAATGCAAAGAATATTTTTTTATTCTCAAATTTAAATTTAAAACGAAAATTATATTGATTTTCAAGATTTAAAGAGTTTAAATTGTATAAAATCTAGATTGTAAAGGTAAACTATTGAAAATATTTTGAAAAAAATTTTTTCAGGGAAAAGTTAATAATATATAGGATATGATTTTACATTTTCTGTCAATCAGCTTTTGAATTTGCCAATATTGTGGTTTTATAAAAAGCCACATTTGATTCATATATATTCATATAAACTGACCAAAGAAAAATTAATGATTTTATATTTTGTCGACCTACTGAGCAACTATATGAGATATTTTTTCTTTCTTTTTCATCAGCCACTCGTTTTATTTATTTCAATTCAAAAACCGCACAAGAGAAATACGAGAATCGTCGTAATATACAACATTAAGTTTTCGTTCGGGAAAATTTTTTTTCGAAATATTTTAATTTACCTTCGATTTTATTATCAAAGAAATATCAATTCGTATTATTTATTAAGAATTAATGGTAAAATTAAAAAAAGAGAATATAAAAATAAAAAAGAATAATTATCCTTTTTCAGAATTTATATTTTATTGAATTATCGATTTTCATTAAAAATTCAAAAATTAAGTTACTTTTTAATATTAAATACTGAGAAATTAATAATCACTATTAAATGATTAATAATAAAATTAAAAAAGGAGAATATAAAAATAAAAAAAGAATAATTATTATTCTTTTTCAGAATTTATATTTTATTGAATTATCGATTTTCAGTAAAAATTCAAAAATTAAATCACTTTTTAATATTAATCACTGAGAGTTTAATAATTACTAATTAATAACTAATAATTAATAATAAAATTTAAAAAAGAGAATATAAAAATAAGAAGAAGAATAATTATTCGTTTTCAGAATTTATATTGTTTGGAAACTATTTTTCCTGCAAAATTCACTGACAATATTTTTTTTTAGGGGATTTTTTGTTTCTGATTTGAAATTTGTTTAATGTAGCTTTGGAAGATTTGATAAAGAGCTTAATGAGACTATTTAAGGTCGATAAATATATGGTAAATACAGACTACCCTTTGCGCGTTCGTCACAACGAGGTATATGAAGAGACCTCAAAGGCCCTCGGGGCAGAATGAAGGCCGCTTCGTGTAATTTTCCTCAGGTGGGTGGATCTCTCATTATTTCGCATTACAGGGTCTTTTATCGTAAAACATGCAGTTTATTTTCCAAAAAACTCCGCATCAAAGGCATTTTTCGCACCGCACTCTCTTAGATGCAGGTTGAATTATAATCAACTTTCTGCAATGCACTCGCATCTGAAATAAATTAATTACATTCATTAATTATACGTTTTTTGCAATTATTTATCTTATTATATTTTTTTTATTATAATTAAAATTTTTTTTGGTCTCTTCCTGAAAGTTGGAACAAAAACAAACCATACTTTTCCTTTAGGTACAGGTTTCCGTAACACAAAAATGAAAAAAGTTATTCAGCTTTTCTAAAAATTTAGAGGTTTTTTTTACTCTGAAAATCCAAACAAAAAAAATTTTTCGACATTTTAATTATCTTTATTAACCGAATAGCAAAATTTTTCAACAAAATTTAATTATTTTCACAAAATTTTAATAAAATTCATTGCAAAATTTAATTATTTCCATAAATGTAACAATATTCTTTAGAAAAATTAAATTATTTTCAAATTAAATAAAATTCTTTGGAGAAATTAAATTATTTTCAAAAAATCAAAAAAAAATTGTCAACATTTCAATTATCTTATTATTAAATGAAAAGCTAAATTTAAATTTTCTCTGTTTAATAAAATTCATTGTAAAATTCAATTATTTATAATCAAATTTGCGTAAATTTTTTTTTTAATTTCAAATTTTTTAAACTTTGACATAAAATGCTTCTTAGTAATTCAATTTTATGGTATATTTTTAAATTCCATTCAAGGAATTAACTATTTTTTAAACGAACAATATTCAATCGAAGAATCTAATCATTTTCAAAAGCAATCAAATTTAATTTCAAAAATTTTTCTTAATTCAATAATATTTGTATAATTATATTTATTATTTTAATAAAATTTCCCCTAAAAATTCAATTATTTAATAACAGTTTTGACAAAATTTTGCACGAATATGCAATTGCTAATTCTAAAATAATAAAAATTTAACAGGGAATTATTAAAATTATTAAATATTATTATCAATAAAATAAAAAATAAAAATAGAAAATAAAAATATAATTATATTATTATTATTCTATTTAAATAATTAAAAATAGAATTTGCATAAATTTTTTCGTAAAAAATAAATTGTTTGACATTTTTTTTTATCAAATTCTTCGCAAAAATTCAATTTCTTCTATAAAGTTTGAGGAATAATTACATTTTACAAAAAATTTGTTGAAATAAAACCATACTTTTCCTTTAGGCAGGTTTCCGTTGCACAAAAATAAAAAGATTTTCAGCTTTTCTAAAAATTAGAGCTTTTTTTACTCTGAAAATTTGAAACTTTCGGTATTTTTGTCCAATTTCAAAATGAACAAATATTTTTTCGCTTTTTTCCTTTTAATTTGAACAAATACAAACAACTTTTCCTTTTGACACTTTTCTGTAAAACAAAAATGAAAAAAGTTATTAAAAAATGTTAGTAAAATTATTAAAGTTATTAAAATTGAACTAATATTTAATATTGAAGCGAAATTTTGCCTTCAATAATTGGTAAACAATTATTTTACGACAGTCCTTGAAGAATTAATTTTTGCATTAAATTATTGTCATAAATGGAAAAAATGAAAGCTTTTTGGATTAGAATTTGTGATAATTTAATATTTCATGAGACAAACAAAAAGAACAGAAAAATTAGACAACGAAGTAAAAAAGAAAGAATGGGAGAAAAATTTCCTTCTTTTTCTATATTTACAAAAATAAAAAACTGAAGAAAATGAAAATTCCAAAAGTTCGCAAAATTAAAAGGCATTGAGAGTGAGAATGAGAATAAGAATAAGAAGAAGAAAAAGAAGAAGAAGGAGGTGAACACCTTATAAGAACTGTAGTTAGCGACTATTAATATCATCGATCTCGATCGATAGTTCTGCATGGAAGGCGTCATAATGATACGTTGTATCGTGACGAGCAGACGCGATCAAGAGAGTACCCCTCAATGTTCGCGTCGGATACTCGCACTTTATATTTATATAGAGGAGTGTGTAGATAATACACCACCTCATCCAGTACCTTTTATGTACCCTAAGTTGTTTCACAAATACGACGATTGTGGTATACACACACACACACACACACTTATTGTGCTAAACAAGTATTGATGCGTGCTCTCTTATGTGTATATATATAATATATCGACACAATTCTGATTGTAATATGCGAGCAAAAGTGTTATTTTCCCTCTCTCAATAACGAGCCAAAATCACGTTTACAAATAATAATATGCTATTAATATATTGGCAGAGCTGTCCAATAAATTTTATTTCCCTCTATTTCTCATGTCCATGATATCGTAAAGGCTTTCATTAACACTTTCTTCAATTATTGAAATGCACCCTGTAAGTAAATTAGTCAGATTTAATTTTTTTAATGCTTGTTCTGTGAAATATTTATTTTGTATATTTAACTCAATATATTAATATATTTTGAATATTTAATTCAATTAATTGTAATAATTATAGTAAAGTGTATAAATGTGTCACGCTTTGAAGAAATAGATAGAGGCAAAAAATTTGAGGTTATGTTTTTTATTTAATTCGTTTAATTTAATTGCGTCGAATTATTTCATTTGTAATCTACTACTTTAATTTTTGCCTAAAACTATAACGTTTCTAAAAGAAAAATATTCAGTTTATTATAAATTAAACAATTAATAGTTATAGTTAACGAAAATAAATTAATTACTGAAAAAACAATAAAGTACGCTTGAAACAATAAATTGATGAATTTAAAATTAACAAGTAATTGAAATAAATGATTAACGAATAATAATTAAATTAATTAACTTACATTTCACAAGAGCTTTATTTACATTTCAATTTTTGGTTAAAAGTTGTATATCTCTGGTTAAAATAAACGAAATAAATGTAAATAAACAAACTCAGTTTGAAATAAACTGGAAGGACATCTATACATCTCGTGAGGAAACACACAGAGAACGAAATCCGGTCGATAAAATATCAAGTGCACAAAAATGATAAAAATTAATAATACGATGTGGGATAAAATGAACAAAATGTAAGATTTTACTCAATTTTTAAGAATTTGTAATTAATTAGAATAAATATATTTTAAATAATAATACTTTATAAATAAATACAAATATATTAATAACTTAATGTTCATTTATTTTCATCGAGGAAACTAGCGCTCTCATTGGCTGGATTCAAATTTGAGCGGGACTCATTGGTTCGCTTAGTCCCGCGCAAATTTGAATCTAGCCAATGAGCGAACTTTGTTACTTAACAATCAAAATTTTTTTTCTTGTATTTTTCCATTTTTGCAAAGTAATAAATTTGTTTACTTATTTTAATAGTTAATAACGTTAATAAATTATCAAATTAATTTGGCTTTATTTTTTTATTTTACAGGAATGTGGGGGATGCGATTCAAGTAGTCCAGCCCTGGTAGTGCTCGACCCGCTCCACCCTAACCTCAAAATGTCAAAATTGCGGTCATGAAAATTCGACGATTTCTGTTTTACAATGTTGAATGTGGCTGGAAATTTAGTGAAAATAAGCACAAAACGTTGGTGAGTTTGTTTATATAGAATTGATTTTTCCCGTTTAATTTAATAATTGAAAAATTAAGTTCAAATTACCTTGTAAAAGTCACTGAAACCAAATAGACACATAACCTCAATGAGGATTTTTTTGTTCAACAATTCTATTATTAAATATATTTGAATTATAAATGTTTCTAGCTTATTGTTAAATTGTAGAGAATATTGCAATTAGTATTTTAATTCCAGGAATTTATTTAATAAAGAATGTCAACTACAAAGTGTAAAGGAGAAAATAATGATACTGACAACTGCCTGTCTACAATGTCAATGTTATCACACAACTCCAATTTATCTAAAACATCCAAAAGCTTCGGAAGTAAAGGTAATTTTTAATTTTTATTATTTGGATAGTTGAAATTTGCATTTTACATCTATGATAATTGAAATTTGAATTTTATAATCTATGATAATTGCAATTTGAATTTTATAATCTATGATAATTGAAATTTTTATTTTTTAATCTATATGATAATTGAAATTTTTATTTTTTAATCTATGATAATTGAAATATTAATTTTATAATCTATGATTGATAATAAAAGGAAATTTATTGAAATATTTAGAAATCCAAGCGAGAAAATATTCGTATAATTATGGAAAAGAAGAAATCTTTGCAAAAAGTTGAAGTATGGAAGGGCATTACAATAAATGAATTAGCAACAAATTGTAAGAGAACTGTACAGCAAGTTACACAAGCTTTAGCAATAATTGGAGTGAAGGGAGACTTTCATCCAGAAACGCCAATTGCCGATTTGAAAATAATCAGGGATACAGTTGGCAAAATGGGTCTCAAATTGGAAATTAAAACTAATCACGAAAAAAAGGAAGAGTTAAAAATTGATAAAGAGAAGGAGTTATCTAAACGGTAAAGTTTCATACCGTTGCTTTTTATTTTCGATTTTATTTACAGTCTTAATTTTACACGATTTTAGTTTATAATAATTGTTTATGATTTTAATTATGTTTTCAATTTTATATTTTTGATTTCGGTCATAATTTTAATTATGTTTTCAATTTTAAATTTTTGATCTCGGTTATAATTTTAATTATGTTTTCAATTTTAAATTTTTGATTTCGGTTATAATTTTAATTATGTTTTCAATTTTATATTTTTGATTTTGGTTATAATTTTAATTTTAATACAATTATCAATTTTTTAGTTAAATTTTTTTTTCTTGTTGATAAGTTAACTTATAATTATTTGGATTTTTTTAGGCCTCCTATCGATCCTTCGGCATTGATCGCTCGACATCCGGTAGTAACCATAATGGGTCATGTGGATCACGGAAAAACTACTTTATTAGATTCTCTAAGAAACACATCAGTCGTGGATACTGAATTCGGAGGCATAACTCAACACATCGGTGCTTTTAATGGTATAACTTCAATCAAAATTTGATTTTCTCGAAAGAATTGAATTATTTTTTTTTAATTTCAATAATTTGAAAGAATTCAATTATTTTCCTAAATAATAAAAATTGTTGTCATAAATTCAATTATTTTCAATATAATTTTAATAAAGAAAAAAAATAGCAAAGAAATTTTAATTATTAATTACATTCAAATTTATCAAATTAAAATTTCATAAATAAAAATCTTGATAGGAATTTTCAATTATTTGCAAAAAAAATTGTTATTAAACGATTTATTGAAAATTCAATTGTTGTCGGTACATAATTATAATGTAATTTCTCGAAAGAAGGTAATTAAATAATGAAAAAGAATTAAGTAGTCGAAAAATTAAATAATCGAAATAATGTAATGTTAAAAATCTTGAAAATTCTCTGAATTAAATTTTATTTTTTTTTAAATTGAAATTGTTTAAGACTGCATAAAAAATTTTAGTTACCTTAAATAGTGGTGATAAAATCACCTTTCTCGATACACCGGGACATGCGGCATTCAAAACAATGCGAGCAAGAGGAGCGAACATAACGGATATTGTTGTTCTCGTCGTCGCTGCCGATGATGGGGTAATGGAGCAGACACTCCAGAGTATATCAATGATTAGGAGCGCGAATGTTCCGCTAATCGTCGCCATCAATAAAATTGATAAACCAAGTGCAGACATAGTACGTTTACTTTATTTTTTCAAAATGATGAAAAATTCCTTTGGGAACTTTTTTCGAATTGTTTTTACTATTGCCAAGAAAATTGTTAATCTTCCAAGTCAAATATTTTGTTTGGATATGAAAAAATTATTTACTTTTTAAATTATTTATTTACTTTTGTTTATTAGGAAGGAACGAAACGTATGTTGGCACAGCACGGAATCATAGTCGAAGATCTAGGGGGAGATGTACAAAGTGTAAATATATCAGCTTTGAAGAAAACAAATCTAGACGCTTTGAAGGATGCGATTATCACTCAAGCGGAGATGATGAATCTTAAGGGGGATCCAAAGGGTCCAGTGGAAGGTGTTACAATTGAGTCGACGACTCATCCGGGAAGGGGAAAGGTGGCTACTTGTCTAATTCAACGAGGAACACTAAAGAAAGGAACAATTATCGGTACTCAAACATTGAATATTTTTATTAAATTACAAATTTCTCCTTTCTTACCAAATTTA
Source organism: Leptopilina myrica (nomen nudum) (assembly GCA_032872475.1). Classification (NCBI taxonomy): domain Eukaryota; kingdom Metazoa; phylum Arthropoda; class Insecta; order Hymenoptera; family Figitidae; genus Leptopilina; species Leptopilina myrica (nomen nudum). The sequence goes on from CM065467.1 coordinate 29,925,217, forward strand.
AATCTTTCTTTTAATATAATTTTCTTTGAATTTAATTTTCATTTACATTTTTTTCCAAATTAAATTAAAAATTTTATTTTAATGCTTCGGTTAAATTTGTTGTTGTTGTTTGGAATTTTAATTTTCAAACTTTAAATTAATTAATTGCTACTGCAATATTTCTTCTTTTTTGTTCCAAATTTTCTTTCGATTTTTCTAGTTTGTGGATCGGTAATGGCAAAAGTGAGAGGAATGTACGATCACGCGGGTAATCAATTAAAAGAAGCTAAATTATCCGACGCAATTCAAATAATGGGTTGGAAAGATTTACCAGAGGCTGGAGACGAAATGTTTCAGGTCGATAGTGAAAGCAAAGCGCATGAGATTATTCGTCTTAGAGAATCAATTAAAATGGATCATTTGGCTGTCGAACATCGAGTGGAATCTGACAAACGACTGCAGGAACATCTCGTTGTAAATACAATTTGTTTCATAAATTTTCAAAAAATTCTTGGCACAAATTCTCAAATTTATTTTCAAAAAATTCTTTTCTAAGAATTCCATTATTTTCCGTATATTTAGATACAAACATTTTCGATCTGAATTGAGAATCAATTTTTATTTTAAATTGCAAAGTAATTTTTGTGTGATTTCAAATTCAAAAAAAAGGGGAAGGGATTAAATTTTTTTAAATGCAATTTTCGATTTGAGTGTAAAAAATTATTATTACTTTAGATTTATAAAGAGCAATTGAAGAAAAAAAGAGAATCCGGAAGCTATTACAAACAAACTATGCGAGATGTGGAAACGGAGAAAGAAGAGGAGAGCGATCAACCGAAATTGAATATTTTAATTAAGGGCGACGTGGCCGGCTCTGTGGAAGCTATTTTGGATGTTCTTGTAACTTACAGGAATCACGATTCATGTTCATTGTCAATTATCGAGCACGAAGTTGGTCCCGTCACTGAATCGGATATTGATTTAGCAAAAACTTTCAAGGGTTCGAAATTATTATCTGTATTTTAATTCTATTAATTTAATTCTCTAAATTTAATTCTATTAATTAACGATAGTAGAAATTATCATCAATTTAGTAACTATATTTTAATACAATTGTGTAATTATTTAATTATTAATTGAATGGTAAATCATTTTTTCATTTAATAGTAAAATTGTTTTTTTATTTAATAGCAAAATCGTTTTTATCGCTAAAGAAACATTATTCAAATAATTACTAAGTAAAAATTCATAATAAAATTAATTCAAATGGAAAGTCAAATGAAAATTGTAAAAACAATTTTTTTCTAAATCAACAGCTATTATCTACTGTTTCAATACGGACATTCCGAAAAATTTGACAGAACTATTGACAAAGGAGAAAGTTGATGTTCGAAAACATAATGTAATTTACAAACTTGTTGACGATTTAAAGGGTGAAATTAGCAAAAGACTTCCGCTAGTCGACATTGAAGAATCCCTTGGTGAGTTCAAAAATTAAAAATTAAGGGGAATAATTTTCATTAAAAAAATAATTGTAAAATTTCTTTTTCAGGCGAGGCGACCGTTTTACAAGAATTCGAGATCAATGAAAAAAGAAAAACGGTCAAAGTTGCCGGCAGTCGATGTACGCAAGGAGTTTTGAAAAAATCCGGTCTGTACAAAATAGTTCGAGACGATGAAGTAATAAGTAGATGTAAGTATTTTATTACAAGTAATTCTATTTTTATTCGTTAATTTATTGTATATTTGAAATATCACTGCTATTGTTTTAATATTTAAATATTTAAATATTTAAAATTGAATATTTAATATTTCATAATTGAATATTTTAATATTAAAAATTTTTTTTTACTAATAGGCAAAGTAGTTTCAATGAGACATTTGAAATCAGAAGTAGATTCAATAAAAAAGGACATGGAATGTGGTCTTCGTTTCGATGACCAGACAGTTGCCTTTCAACCCGGTGATTTAATAGTTTCCTACAAAATACGACAAGAACAACAATACACCGATTGGAATCCAGGATTCTGAATGTCAATGGAGTACATATTTATATATATAAAAATATTTTCCGAATTTTAAAATTAAATTTTAATTAGGAAAATGAAAATGTGCGAAATAAAAAACAAATTTTATTGCTTTAAGTACAAATTTTCTTTTCTTTATTATTGCAGGACTTTGAACTTCTCAATTAAGAAAAAAAGCCTATGACTTTTTTTGGTCACTATAGAAAAATATTGTCTCGTATAAAAGAACAAGAAAACAAAAAAAAAAAAGAAAGAATTTTTTTCTTCGAATAATAAATTTCAGCGAAAATAGATATATATATATAAAAAAAATGAGAAATTTTTTTCAAAAACGAAAAAAAGGATTTAAAATGCAAAAACTTAGGTAAATGCGTGAAATCTTCGATTTATTTTGTTTCTCTCGAAGCAGATCATCGTTTAGAAAAAAGAAAAAAAAATACGTTTTAAAAATGGAATCCAATGAATTTTTTGAATTGCCAAATGAGATCGGGTGTTAAGACGCATATGTTTCACGAAATCGACGTTGAAGATGTTGATAGGCTGTGAGAACGCCAGTAATTTTCTTTTTTTGCAGTCTACAGGGCGCTGGCTCTTGTATGGGTTTTGGAATTTTCACATCGAACGGCTCAATTTCAACGTCATTGTCCGGATGTACGAAGAAGGCGACTGAATGACGTCCACGACCGAAATTCTCCGGCAGAATCACACGATGACGAAGTGCTTTAAATTCTCCATTTGTCCAATTGTCGAGAATTTCTCCCGTATTGAGGAGAATTGCTCCTGGTAAATGGCCAACGCGTGACCAACGCTCTCCACTTGGACTCTGAATTTCGAGACCGCCCTCACTATCCTGTAAATGATATTAATTCAAGTAAGTATAATTTTTTTCGGAATTTTCATTGCATGATTAAAAAACGGAGTAAGACGGTGAATAATAATTTTAAAAAACGCGGTATTAAATTAATTATTTTTATTATGCGAGTAAAAGATTTTATTTTATTTACTTCGTGAAAATTGCAATAATTCTCGAAACATTTAAAAGGAAAAATTATTAAAGCTATTAGGAAATCAAATATTTAACTTCAAAGTACGAACAGATTATCGTCAGATTTTAAAAATATATAGATTCTAATAAAATGGAAAAAGAATTTTTCTTCCTTCAATAATTGAAAGATAATTTTTATCCTTTATTTACAAGTACAGAGAGGGAAAATAAAATTTTGTGTAAATTTGCAGAAATTTTCCTTGAAAATTTAAACATAAATAAGGAGATAATATTTTATTATTTATATTTTATCTCGAGATTAGAATCGCATTTGAAAGAAGAAAAATTCTTCCAAGGACTATGTGCGCAAGTAACAAATCTTTTAAAACACGTTTTACATTCGAGAAATGTATTTTTTTTGTAATTATATTTTACTATAAAATATATTTTGCAGGTAATACGATGCGTGGATGGAGAAGGCAGGCGCACACCTACGCAAAATGCGTTTTCCCCATTTGAAAAAGAAGAGATCATAAATCTTTTGTCGACATTTTTACACTATGAAAACCAGTTGCGCTTACCTGGGTGAGTAAAGTGAAAGTTCCATAATCACAATGAGACCCACATCTTGTGATATCAGGTTCCGGTGCTCCTATCGGCGGATAATACAGCATCCTAAGGGAGGTACAATTTCCTGTGCCCATCAAATGCGAATGTTTCGATAAAAGAAAATCAGGAGGCTGTTCCATTCCAATTGCCAGTGCCTGTAGATATCGAGTATTTCTCTTTTAGTTTTCCTTTTTCTAAGTCGTATTTGATAGTTTTTGTTTGAGGGAAATTTCTTTCGATGGAGTTTTGAAGAAATGATATTATCATTTTTGGAAAATTTGTGATAAAAAGGGATTTCTGATATTTCTTTTTTGGAAAAAGGAAGAATGTGGAAAACGATTTGACAAAGTTTTCGTTTTTGAGTAATGTCAAGATTTTCTTTTGGAAAAATGGAAAGAAAAACGTACGGTCAGTAGCATTGTTGCGAGTTGTTTAAAGTCGCCTGACAATTCCTGAACTGCTGTATTGAAGCCAGGAACATCCTCCTCGGGAAGTGGACCATTTTCTCCACAAACGTTAAACGAGTGACGTACTTCTATTTCATTTGATGATGAAAATCTGTTAATAATTGGATAGCTTCATTAGTATGCGATTGAAAATTACTGATAATTAATTTCATTATTATTAATTATTAATTATTGTTTATGTTTTCAAAAATTTTATTCATATTCTACGCAGGAATTTAATAATTTTCGTAAACAATAATATTCTTCGAAATAATTCAATTCTTTGTACGAATTCAATTATTTCCAGAAAATAATTCAATTCTTTGTACGAATTCAATTATTTCCAGAAAATAATTCGATTCTTTGTACGAATTAAATTGTTTTCAGAAAATAATTCAATTCTTTGTACGAATTCAATTATTATCAGAAAATTATTCAATTCTTTGTACGAATTCAATTATTTTGATAAATAGCAAAATTTTTAGCAAAAATTCAATTATTTTCAAGAATAATAATAATAATATTAATTTTTCCTAAATTTTTCTTCTCAACTTACTTTTCTTCGCCGGGTTTCACGTAACCGTGAGATGTGCATGGATGAAATTCATATTTGCCTCGATCTTCTTCGGATAGTTCGCAGAATTTATCGAAAGCTCGATAAACAGCTTTCAACTGAAAAAAGAACGAAATAGAATTAGAATTTTGTTTTTTTTCTTCATTCTCGTTTCGATAAGTGTATATACTTAATAAAACAGAAATGTGAAAATAAAATTTCTAATGAGAAGACTATTAGTTTTTCAATTTTTCTTGTGAAGGTAATGAAAATAAGGAAGAATCTTTCTTTGTAATTGACAAGGCTTTCTCCTCTACTAAGAATGATTCATTGATCATTTTTTTTCACTTCTCATTATAATCTTTTGTCGATAAAACAAAGAGTTTGTGACGTTTGAAAATTATCTTCCGCCGACTAATATGGTGAATATTCCTCAAGTTTTTTGAAATTCCCCTTTTTGGAAATTTGTTGTACTTTTTTCTTTGTTGAATATTATTTTCTTATATTTATTTTTTGTACTTATTTTTTCGTTCACTCTCTTCTTACTTTTTTTTCTTTATTTTGCTATTTTTTATTTATTTTTCTGTTTCTTTTTATTTTTCTACTTTTTTCATATTTTTTTCTCTTTTCTGTTTTCTTATTTATTTTTATTTTCTATATTTTTTTTATTTTTTATTTATTCCCTCTTTTTTGTTTTATTCTTCTCTTATCTTTTTAATTAATTTTCTATTTTTTATTTATTTCTTCTGTTTATTTTTATTTTTCTACTTTTTTCGTACTTTTTTCTCTTTTCTGTTTTCTTATTTATTTTCTATATATTTCTTTTACTTTTTTATTTATTCTCTATTTTTTGTTTTCTTCTTTTATTTTTTCAATTACTTTTTTATATTTTTTTTATTTTCTTTTCTCTTTATTTATTTCTCCCTTTTTTTATTTTTTTTTATTTTATCTTTGAAACAATGTTGCTGTTTGAAATTATTTCCGCTTTTTTCGTCCGATCTGGAAAATGGTCAAATTTTTTGCAAAATCCACTCTTCGAGGAATCGTTTTGTTTTATCTTTGAGAGCAAAGCAAGTATCAATCATCGCAGATCATAAATAACTATCTATTAATTTGCAAGTTCACTCGACTTTATAGGCCAACATAGGAATTTCTTCCGCAGTCGATAAGTGATTCACTTGCATTTATAAACAATCGATTTTCACTTTAGCGAAATAGATTTTCTCCCATTTAAATAGCTTTTCTTTTCTTTAAAAATTTTAGTAAAAAAAAATACTTTTCTTTCCTTGGCAATTAAAATATCAAAAAAAAAGTATTTTATCAAAAGGGGAAATTTCAATTTCCCCCATCGAAAGAAGTAAATTCAGTTTCAAAAGGGAAACTTTACAATTGTAGAAAAAAAGAAAATATTTCCCTAGTTGTAAATTTAGTTTCGAAATTTTTCTAAATTCTACATAGAATTCTATTATTCGTTTTGAATTTTTCACTTTTTCGTTTTGCAGGAGTGAATTTTCCCTTTAATTCTCGATTCATTCGAGCATTGATTTTGATTCGAAGGCAAAGTTTGAATGAATAAATTAAATGCCCCTGTGACGATTCAAAATAATGTCGAGTTTTGAAATAAAAACAAGAGACCTGTATTTTAATTATCTTTGGAAAAGTGTCTGACAAGAGCGCTAGTGTCATTACGTTACCTCGTGTTGTGATAACGATTATAAATTGTATATGCAAGGTTATCGTTCAACCTAGAGTTGTTATCGTCAAGTCCTTGAAATTCTCGAAGATCCGCCACAGTCTTGACAAAATGTCATATTTTCCCTTATCAGTCACTCAAATTATAATACATTTATTTTCCTAACACAATTTAGAAAAAAATATTGTCAACTATTTGACAACATTTTTCTATATCCAGAGAAATTTATTCACAAGTTTTCGACACTTGCAAATTGGCAAATTTGTTTTAATTCCTCTTTTAATTCCTTTTTTTCTCTTTTTTCTCGTTTTTCTCTTTGTTGAGAAAGAAAACTAACATTTTTTCAATTTTTGCAGAAAAGAAACAGTAGGATGAGAGGAACTGAGAAAATTGGAAGAAATTGAATGCAACTTGCTGAAAACGAGTAAATATTTGGAGAGGAATAGATAAAAATGGAGGACGAGAATGAGATTGAAAAATGTAAAGGAATGGAGATATAGATACAATGCGACTTTTTAAGTATTCAAGTGGTTACCTTGCAGTCAGGAATTCCATGGTTCACAAGAAGGGCCAGTCCCTTTTCAGAAAGTGCCTGTACCAGCTTCGAGCCAACCTGCTTCACTACTGCTTTCTGAGGACACCTTTCCGTTCCTGAAAGAGAAAAGAAAAGAGAAAGAGGTAAGTTAACAAGCATATTTTGTCTTCTTTATAAAATGTTTATCATTGGAGTGGATATTTTTCAGAAAAACAAATCCTTCTTCTTTGGATTTAATTTTTATTCAATTTTCGAAAAAGTCAAAATTAACTTAAAAAAACTAAAATTAATAAATAAATAAAAAAACTTAAATTTAATTCAAAAACAGGATGAGGAATAATAATGAGGATAAAAATAATTAAATTTAGTTCAAAATACAAAGATTTAGCAATTAATTCAGAGAAAAGTTAAGGAAATTATTTTAGTTCAAGAATTTAAAAACAAAATTATTTTTCAAGAGGGAGGTTTTAATGAAGTTCATTTCGAAATTTTTTTCGCAATAAAATAAACCAGTGATAAAAGAAAATAGAAAATTTTTGTTCTTTAAGATAAAAAAAATAACGTGGGTACTGATTGTTTACCTATAAAGAGAATTTTTTTCTAAATTTTTTTTAACCGTCAGCATATTTATTATCTGTCATAGTGACGAATTTATTGATAGCTCTTTGAAAAGAGAAAAAAATAAGTCACGTATAATTTATTACAGAAAAATCGTATTGTCATTTTTCATGACAATGCTCCGATCGTGCGGGTATCCGTCACAAATAAAAATTTTATCTCCGTGATTTCTTATCAATTGGGAATAAAATTTCTTCACTGTCAAATATTTTGTTTAACTAACAGAATATTTATTTTAGACCAAAAAAAATTGTCAAATAATAAATTATCGGGTTTTTTTTCTTATTTTTTTTCTCTTCTTTAGAGAAACAATATCGTTTATCAACTAATAAAACTTCTGGTTATGATTATTAGATAAAGTTGACAAATTAAAAATTTAGATGAAGGAATATTTTCTAATTTAATTCGATTGGAAATTTTTTTCTTTAACTCATTATTTAAATTTTTTGGATCGTAGAGTTTCTTTGCATTTGCATATTTAATCTGATTTCTAGTTTTTTTTTTAAACAAATGTTTATATTAACAATATTTTTTTTGAATAAATTTCGACATATTATTCATTTTTAACGGTTTATTTGGAATTGATTTTGTTGAAGAAAAATTATTCTCAATCTAGACTGACGATGATTCAGTTTTGATTTCCAGCTGACGGAAAGTGATAAGATTACACAATTTGAAAAATAACTGACCTATTCTTTTTGGAAAATTGTATTATTATACTATAAAATAAACATTCTTTTTGAAAATTATTTCGATTACGTGAGAAACGCTGAAATTTCTTTTATTAGAAATAAATTAATAATCAGTAAAGCTTTTAATTTGTGTATAAGAAAAAAAAATTCTTTTTTTCAATATCAATTTCCGAATAATTTCAGATTCAAAATTAATTAAAACTAAAAGCCAAATAATATTTGTATTTTCAAAAAATCCCTTTTTGGAAAATAATTTCGTTTCAAAAAAATCCTTTTTGCAATATTATATTTAAAAAGAAAAAAGAAAAAAAATTTGATGACTTTTGGAAAAATGGAGAAATCTGAGATTTGAGTTGAGGAAAATTGAGATTTTTGTACTAAATTGGAGAGGAGTGTATATATATGTATATTTATAGTTATACTGGCACAGATAGGCTCATGCTAGACGCCGAGTAGACAGATATGCGTAGGACGAGATTCGTTCTTGAATAGAAACATTTACTATACGTATATGAACGCGATTCGATAATAATAGACTGCTGTTAGAATATATATGCTCCTATATTAAATCAAACGAGTAATATGATTATTTTAAACTTCAAACTTTTTCGCTTTTTTAAACATTATAAATTACATGCTTCCTTCAATTTTGCCACAATTTAAAACAAAATTTTTACTTTCTGTTAATTTTTGTTTCTTTCAAACTCACAAATCTTTTATTATTTTTAAACAATATTTTCAAAAATATATTATCCAAAATATACAATAATTTTTTTTAAATGACAAATTAAATTTCAATTAAATTCAAGACTGAAAATTGAATTTCAACATTAAATTAATTCCTGAAAATTAAAATTTAAAGAAAATGCATTTATAGGACAATTTAATTTTATTACAATTCGATTTGAGGATTTAATTAAATTAAGTCTTGAAAATAAATTGTAATTGTTCAAAAAAAGTATTTTTTAACTTCAAACTTAATTTCGACGATTTATTTTAATTTTGAAATTAGATTTTTGATAAAAACATTTCTTTTTTGGACAATTCAATTTTTTTTTACAGTTTCGAGAATTCGATTTAAATTTAATTGTCGAAATTAATTTTTAAATTTCAAATTTATTTTAATCGGCGATTTAATTTTCCTTACAATTAAATTTTTAAAAAAATTTCTCTTATGATTTTTATTGTAGGAATAAATTTCTCTCACAATTTTTATTGTAGAAAAAAAGTACTCTCACAATTTTTATTGAAGAAAAAACATTTTTATTCTAGAAAAAATATTGTTTTTCCACAATTTTTGTAATGAAAGAAAATTTTTTTCGCTAATTTTTCAGAATGATTGGAAAAGAAAGGAGATTATGGAACGACAAATATTGTAAGGCGCTATAGTTTTTTCTTTTTTCCTCGATTTACGGAAGTGTTTGCTTATGTCATTTTAACACGTTTGTGAATTTTTCCTTTTGCTTCCTTCTTTGTTTGCTATTTTTGTTGTATCGTGTTCTCTTTTCTCTTCCGCGCAACCTCATTGTGAAATCAGTCATCTTTGTATTTGGCCTCGAGGCGAGTGGCCAAATGAGATCTTTAATTCAATAGCCTAAAGGCCGTTTGATTTTTTTTTTTAATCAACTCTGAACAATTAATTCTACAAATTGATATTCGTCTCATTTTTCTCGTCATTTTGTTTCATCTTCTTCTTCTTCTTTTTAACGTTTTTCACCAACGAAATGAAATAAAATTTTTTATTTTCTCTATTATTTTTGATTCACTTTTATAATAAAAATATGTTTCTTCAAAATTATGTTGTAATAGAAAAAAATTGTTTTGTAATAAAAATCGGAACAAAACAATTTTCTTGTTTTGTCGAAGAATATTTGCCACGTGAAGCGAATTATTATGAAATTTTTGTTTTGAATTACTCGGACTCGATATATAGATGATGAGGGGGAAAAAATTTTTATATTTACAAATAGAATTCAAAGTTAAAGAATAATAGAATATTTTGAAATCTCTACTTCCTGGAATTTATTATATTGAATATTAATTTTAGATTATTTTTAATGTGATTGAGGATTATTAAAATATAAGTTGTTCGGAATTTTTTTCACACTTGTGTAAATTATTCAATTTTGGTTTTTTTACTTCCGTGTGAATTATTGAAATGTTTTTATTAAAATTTTGTATGTTATTTATTTTTTTCCTATGTAAAATATTTTTCTTACGATTAAAAATTCGATTTGAAATTCCGACGATGGACAATTTTTTCTACGGTTTAAAAATTCGTTTCTCAAAGTTTGACGATTGAGAATTTTTTTTTAATTCTTTATTTTTCGTTAAGAGTGAATTTCAAATTTTTTATGATCTTTTTTTCTAACTTGAAGCTATGTAAATGATTTATTTTTTTTTATTAAAAGAGCCTTCGACTTCTTTTTGATGGCGAAATTTTGACGTCATTAAAAGAACGCCAAGTATTCTCGACTATTATTGTTGCGCGATAGTAGAAGTCATTTCTATGACAGAAGTGTCACTACAAGAACAAGGTATTTTAATGACAAAAGACTTTTTGTTGATGAATTCTCTCATAAACTCGTAATTTTTTTTTTTTTGTATACAAACACATTCTTCGATCACACTCGACATAATTTGCAGAAACCGATTTTTTCACCTTAGAAATTGTTCTCAATTATGAATTTTCTTTCTCACTTTTTTGAAATTTAATTTTATAATCGAAATTGTAAAATATATTTACTGGAAATTTTTTTATTTTCAGTTAATTTATTTACTTTTGCTTACTTTTTTCTTTTTTTCTTCGATTTTTTAGAAAATTTTCTGAAGATAATTAAAATGACTCGAATTCTTTCAAGTGCTTTGAACCCAAAATAAAAATACAATTAAGATGCGTTGATTACGAAATAGAAAAGTAGATTGCAAGTCAAATGGACTTAAAATAATATTGACAGACAAGATCGATAAAATTTCATTACAGTTTTAAAAATGGCAAAATTGATTTTAAATTCAGAGAGAAAATTTTTTTTTGTTACTAATTCTATATTCTCGATTTGTTTCAGTTTTGGCAATTTTTTTCTTCTGGTTGTAATTTTTTATTCGTCGCTGTCATCGAACGTGGAAATGAATTTTTGGAGAAAAAAATTCAATAATTGTAATTCAATCCTCCTCTCGAAGAGTTTTGACCTACTCTCCCTCCACTTTCTTCAATTCAACATCCCACTCTCCTCATTTGTGCTATTTTGCGAGTCTAGGATTACTCATCGGTCTGAATTGCAAATTACGACATTTATTTTCGGACCCATCGGAACTCTTTCTCTTTTGTGAATGAAAGTGATTGAATTAAATTCAAGTGTGCTTCGTCGCTAAAGTTCAAAACACTTTGGGAAAAAAATATTCCTTTTTTCGCAAATTTTCAAAATGATCTTGATTTTCATTTTATTTTTTCTTTACAACTTGATGTTAATTATTCTTTGTTTTATTTCCATTTTTGAAAACAAAACGTAATTATTTTAATTAGTTCCATAATAGATTGTCCTCGATTCTAAAGGCGAGATTTTATTAGATAGGAAATTCGCTATTATGAATATTAATTTAAATTTCCTAAATAAATGAAATTTAATTTTAATTTGAAAATATTTCATAAATTTTTAAATATTTCAGTTTCGTTAATTTTACGAATTCAGTGTCTCTATTTTTAATATAATTAATTTGTGACAAATCGAGTGTATTTTTTAAATTATGAATTCAATGTAATAAAATAGAATCTTGTGTTCTTAATTCTTTTAATAGACAACAAAATAAGATGCGAACGTAGAATAATTTTTAATTGTTTTTAATCAACATTCTACCAATTTGATCACAAGGTCGACATTAATTTCAATAATTTTCTACTTGGGAGAATTTTAATAAGTCGTAGAACTTTTTTTTTCTTTTCTTCGAATTGAATTCTAATTCATTTTCTTTTCGATATGTTGTGAATCCAATATGACGTTTTACGGTTGTCAAAATCATTAATTCCACACAACGTTTCTCATCAATCAAAAAAAAAAAAAAAAACTCCTACTCACGTGAATCATTCTTATTGCCTAATTGTATCAATAAACTGTTCGTGAATTTATTTACAGTTCTCTTTTTCCTCGGAAATAATTTTTTTTATTAGAATATACAGAACAATTTTATTCTGATTTTAATTTATCAAAAAGGAAGAGATTTATTTTTTATGACTGGAAAATTTAAAATAAAAATAAATCGTTGAAATGGCAATAAAAATTTTTGAAAAAATTCATTTCTTTTTTTTTGGTTTTATTTTTTTTTGGGGGGAAAATCAATTTTTTTCGTATACAGAATCGAAATTTTTCGATCAACTTTTAACTTGTGCGAATTATCATGCAATATACGTTCGCGACTGAACACGTGTTTTCACAATAGCGGAATTCCGTGACACACATAATTTTTCAACTCTCGGGTTCCAATCGGTAAAATAAAATGCCTTAACAATCACGCCTTTCAATTTACGATCAACGGAAGTACATACATTCAAGATCAAAAGATATATATATATATATATACTAATAAATAAACTGTTGCATAAATTTCGGTTTTTTGATTAACAGCAAAATAAACCAAAAAATTGTATTTTATTTAAAAAAAAAAAAAAATTGGGAATGTAGAGAAAACATGCGAAAATTTACGTAAAATTATTATTAAAATAAGAAAATTTTTCTTTTATCTGCGGAAAAAAATACTCGGGTAAAAACCGAGTGACGTAGAGAGAAGCCAAATAATTTTTTTCCTATCTCGATTTTTAAATTGAAATCTAGAACGAAGTCTGATAAATAATTGTAATGAGATATCAGAAAAATGATCTCCAGAAAGAAGAGTTGATTATAAGCGTATCGAATTGCCAAATGCGATTTTATACACTCGTATGTATATAGGGAAAATTAGATAACCAATAGAAAATGAATGAATTGAAAATAATCTTTTACGTATTATTCACATACGATGTTTTGTTTCCAGTAAATGAGTTGAGATAATACTTTTTTTCCGAATCTAATCATCGATTTTATACACTATTTCGAGAGAAGTAGATTATAATGAATTTAATTATATGAAAAAAATTTGTAAAAACTAATTTGATTTGAAGAAAAATATGAAAGGAAAAAATGTTTCTTTGATTTGTAAAAAAATTCTGAATTTAAAACAAAACGATTTCTTCGATTCAGAAAGATTTTAAATTGAAAAAAGTATTTCTTTGATTGGAAAAAATCTTCTGAAATTGGAAAAAAATTCTTTGATACTAAAAAATATTCTAAACTTTGAAAAAAAAGTTTCTATACTTTAGAAAAGATTCTGAAACTTAGAGAAAAAATTCTTACATATTTAAAAATTTTCAAATTAAAAAAATGTTCACTCAATTTTAAACTAGAACTTGTAAACATTTTACTTAACAAATCGATAATTTACTCTTGTCAATAAAAATTAATGACTGTTTAAATTTTCTTTTACAGCCAAAATATTTGCCAACTTAAAAAAAAGGAACATGACTTATCAGAAGAAACGTGATAATCAAGCAAACAATTTTGTAAAAAACACTTTTTTTCAAATATCTCACACGAGTGAAATGAAAGTTTGAAGAGAAATTTGAAAGAAAACATATATCACGAAGTCAAAGTCCAGGTGTCTCGTTTTTTGTCCATCACTTGAAAAGAGAGTTCAAGGATATCTCTCTCTCTCTCTCGAAGGTCTGAGATATATGAATCGTTAATTTAAATTATGTCTTTTTTCATACCGAAAAAAAATGAAAACAAAAGTGCCGCAAATGAGAAATTTATCAGTGCTTTTTAGCACGAAGAATTCGTAACTATTTCATAATCTAAAAATGAGGAGAAAATAGATTTGGAAAAAGTAGTTTCGCGCATATATTAATTTTGGAGGGGAAAAAAATTTAATCATTTTACGTAAACAATATTTATTCGCGTAAAAATTGATTTAAAAAAAAAATGAAGATAAGGAGAGACGTTTATAAACCCGTTTCATGTGTGTCAGGCGCGATAAGGCATTTCCTGCTCGCATTTTGAAAGTCGGTTAACCAAACTCACACTTGATTTTCAATATTAATAAAATAAATGATTTTTTTCGTTATAGTTTCAAGAAAAAATTCGATGTCAATAAGCTTCTTTTTGATTATGAATTTTTTTCCTGAAAAAATAAATGCGGAAATTGTAAGTGCCAAATTTTCGGGCAATGACCTTTTTATAAAAAGGAAACCTGAAACTCTCGACTCTCTGTGTGAGTCTTTAAAAGCTGCGTTAAAAAAACCACTTGGGGTGGAAAAAAAGAGATAATCGTAAATAAAGTTTACGCACTCAGTTTAAAAAAAAAATTTTTTTTTAACTAAGAGGAGGAAAAGAACTTGCTAAATTCAGGGAATTTCTAAGTCTTGGCAATATAATGACAATCGTTTCGCACGTCTAATTATCAATGCATGTGCATTATCGCGAAAAGGATCTTGAATAAATTTCGAAAAAAATAACTAGTTTCTAGATAAACGCACACTTTTTTTTCATCACTCGCAAAAACCACAAAAATACGATATTTCTTCTCTTTCGTAATAATATTTTTTAGAATTGTAAATAATCGTTTTCAACACTTTATTTTTCCGTCGTAGAAAGAAAATCGAGATAAAGAAAAAAAATCAGACGTGTGAATCATTGTTACGAAATTTTTCCCACTTTGAATATTCAAGTGTATTAAATTATTGTAAAAAATATTGTTTACTCTAAAAAAATTTTGAATTAATATTTATACGAAAATATTTTCTATTAATATAAACATAGTATTTAATTAATATTAATATAAACAAAGTATTTAATTAATATTAGTATGGAAAATAATTTTTTATTAATGTAAAGTAAATATTTAATTTACTTTAGCTAAATATTTTCGGAACTCTAAAATATTCTCGTCTAGAAGCAGAAAAAAAAATTGCTGTTGTTCTGAAATACTCATAGTATTTATACTGTGGGGGCAATTCGTGAAAAAATGTAGTACTTCGAGTTGGTCGAGAAAAAAAACAAATAAACAAACAAACAAAAAAAAGAAAGAGAGTGAAATGAGTAAGCAAAATCTTTTTCTATGTCTAGATATACCCACACGAGAGATATGACACGTGCTGCCAGATCAGCAATGCGTGCAATAATGTTGGACACTGTACGATGACGAATGATGACGCAAAAAATAAACCCACATACATTTTGCATGTGCACTCGATAAATTGTTGCTGTGGCGGTGCACTTCGTCCACGAAAATTCTTTCTACATTGAATGGAGAGCAAAAAGAAAAAAAAATTGGGACACAGAGAAAAAAGAAGAAGAAGAAGAAGAAGTTGAGCAAAAGGAGGCATTTCCTGTCAGCCTACACAGAGAGAAAGAGAGAGAGAGGACAAAATTCCAGTTACTACTCAGTAAATTCATAATATTTATTATTGTAATCAATGTTTTATTAATATTATTAAAAAAACAAACAACATTGTTCGAAAAAGTTTAACTAATTTGATTTTTACGATTTTTAGGTGATAATATTAAATATGACGATAAGAAAATGAAGTCAACGAAATGAAGAGAGAGAAGCTGCAAACGAATTTTTGCAACAAAAAAATGGAATTTTTTCGGTAAGTTTTGAACCGAGGTCTTCAAATTTCTTTTTTTTAGAAACAGGAGGAAAGTTTTTCTTTGAAAGGAAAATTTTTCTTTCCCTTTTTCTTATGAAGCTTTAATTTTTCTTTCCTACTTTTTTTATTTCTGTACAAAAAAAAACTTTTCTTCTTCTTTGGAAGAGAAAAAATTTACTCTTTTTAGGCGCAGATAGCGTCTTGTCTTCACGAATTTAAAGTTAGTCTCATTCGGAAATTTTATATTTTTACAGTGCGCGCTTGCGACGAAAAAGATAATTTTTTATTTCTGAACATCAGGAGCGAAAGAGAGAAAAAAGAGCGGAAACTCAGGAATAGAATATATATTTTTTTTCATTGAAACTTTAAGCACGTATCGTGCGAATCGCAATGACGTCTTCTTGACCTCGGACCAATGTCTTTCGATTAATTTTGACGAATTTGCGTCTCTTTTTTTTAATTAAAAATCAAATATTGAATTTTTAGTTTTTTTAAATTGATTTTTGTCTATGAGGAATTTTTTTCCCAACAATTCGAAAATTGAATCACAATTCCTTTTCTCAGGGAATTTGTTTCTTTAGGGAAAATTTTTGTAAATTACTTCTGATAATCGACTTTTTTTGAAATTGAATTCAAATGGATTTTTCTTGGAAGAAAAGATTTGAAAATTATATTCGAGAATCGATTTTGGAAAACTAATAGAAGACCAACTTTCCATAAAGCAAGTTAATGATATTTTTCGTAATAGAAAGTAATTCGTCGCACTGGCACTAAATTTTGAATTATCGGCAAATGAATTATCTTTCAAAGACGATATTTCATCTTTTTTATTTTACAACTTTAGAAAAAGAAGCGAAGGTTGAAATAATTTTCCAAACGTCCATGGCGTGAAATTTGCAAGTGTCGAGACTATTGAAATATCTAAAACACTTTGTGCCAAAGAGAGGACAATAATTTAAAACCCCTTTCTCATTAATTCTTCTTCTTCTTCTTCTTTCTTTTCTCCCTCGTCTTTTTCACTCAACAACAAATTAGATTGAATTGGCGAAGTTGCCCCTGGCATTCCGCCAGAATCCTTCCGAATATACGATTTTTAATAGTTTGCTATCACTTACAATATTTCAATATTTCAGAAAAAGTTCTAAATTAAAATTGAAATTTTAATCTTAACTTCTTTTGGAACTACACTTAATGCCAGAATGAGTTGGTTTTTCGGATGAGACAAGAGACGGAAACGTTTTTTTTCTCTTCTAATCTGTCTTATTTTTTTTCTGAAAATATTCCTATCTGTCCTTCTTTTTATGGGGAATAATTAAATATTTTTATTTATAATAAATGCAAGAAAATCACGAGGTTTCCAGTAATAACCGGTTATTGCTAGAAAATAAAATTCCCTCGGTGATTAAAGAACCAGACAGACTTCATTTTGCGCAGAGAGCGCCATCGGACTATTAGGAGGCGTATATAGGTGTATTTTATTTTAATTCTGAATTAGTAATCGCTTTTAACCTTTTGATTAGGGAAAAATAGAAATAAAAAAAAAAGTTTCAATATTTATCTCTTGGGAATAATTTCTAAATTTGTATTTCTCAAATCTATTTTCTTGAAATGGAAAAATAATTGTAAATTTAATTTCCCCTCTTAAAAGATGAATTCTGTAGAGAAAAAAATAATTTTATGAAAAATAATAAATAAAATAACGAATAAAGAAAATTAATATTTCTTTACGGGGAATAATTTCGAGTATAGCTCGTGTATTTTTGAATATAAGAAATTAATGTCGTGATGACGTTATACATTGTCTGGTAATTGCAGTATAGGTGACTGATGATTAGAAAAATGGGAAGTTAATTTTCAAAAGTCTTGATTATCTTTATTGTTTGGAAAATGAGTCTAGACGCCAAAAGTCTACGTCATGTGGCGCCGATTTGAACAGCGTCATCAATGTAGGAGAGTAGAATTTTTGCCAAAATTACGTATTAACCGAAGTAATTTCGTATTGCCACCTGTTTTCCTGGCAGACAATTCTAATACGACATTCAAATATGCAAAAGGGGGAGAAAAATTCTTTTCTTTCTTTCTAATTTCACAAATTTTTGGCAAAAAAAATGTAATTTTTCTAATTTTACTCGTTTTTTTTTGCAAAATTAATTTTTGAATTTAGGGAAAAAGTACTCGAATCATTTTAAATTTACTTCTTTTTTATGTTAATATTTTTTTTAGGAGAATACAAATATAAAGGAAGACAATCGTAAAATGTATTTTTATTCAATTTCTATTTTTTTAAATCTACTTCTTTTTTATTTTAATATTTTTTTTATGAAATTTTTATTTTATTCTGTTTATTAATATAAATGAACAGGAAGACAGTCGTAAAATGTATTTTTACTTAATTTCTATTTTTTTAAATCTACTTCTTTTTTATTTTAATATTTTTTTTTATGAGATTTTTATTTTATTCTTTTTATTAATAATAAATAAAAAGGAAGACAATCGTAAAATGTATTTGATTTTTTTTACAGTGCGTCAAAGTAAGAGTGAAAAAAATGCAGTGGGGCGAGAAGCGAATTCGAGTTTCGAGACGACGAAAGCTTATTGGAAAGGAAAGGGTTGGAACTCGGTTGTAAAAATGAAGGAGAGCGAATAATGTTTCGCAACGTCCTAGACCTGGGGCAACGGAGGATTGGTTGACGTGTACAACACATTGTACAATAAAGGGAGGAGAGAGAGAGAGAGAGAAAAGCGGTAAACTGAAACTGGAAGCTGCTGGGAGCCTCAGCAGGTGTCACTCGCACTTCTGATGAGACACCCTGTATGTACAGTATATGTATTCTATATTATAGATGGTTCATCGTCGAGGGTAGGGAAGCAGGGTGGGGCCTTTTGTAAAGAAGGGGCTCTGACCTCAACGGACGTCGGGCCCCGCGCCCAGGCGCCTGACCTCGTATCGTGCTACTCGTTGCCAAGCAACCGACGGTCGCGTCGGCGGCTGTCTCTTCTCCATCCTCGAAGCAAAAAAGTAAACCTAAAATCCCCTAAAGCTAAACTAAATTCTCAATTTTATTTCTCAACTCTTATTTCTATTTCGTTTCTGCAATTTTTCTCCAACTCCAGTTTTTCACAGAGACATTTTCTCTTTCTTTCGCAATTTTTTCTCTTCTGTTCTTTTAACTCAAAAAAAAAAAAAAATGTCGTCGGCGTTCAGTAGCAAAAATAATTTTTTCGGGTTTCTAGAGACACAAAATGTCACTACTTTCACTTTTTTCATCTCAAAAAAAAATGTTATTTCGTATTTCCCTGTCACTGATTTCTAAATTCAATTATTCAGCACTTGGATAGTTTTTTTATTATAAATATTTAATTACTTCGTATTTATTTTTCCAAAGGGAAATAAAATTTAAAAATTTGGATAAAAAGGCAAAAATGGCATTTTTTGAAAATAGTCGCAAAAGTCGCATTGTATTTTTTTCAATTCACATTACGAATTTTCCACTTCGAAATGATTTATTATAATTTTCTTAGAAACAATAATTATCTACAGTTAATTAGAATTTTTCGGAAAAAAAGAAAAAATAATGTTTCTCTTTCGTAAATTCATTGAAAAAAAATTTGAAAGTCTATGAAAAAAACTTGAAAAACAGATTTGAAGAAGAAAAAATTAAGACATTTTTCTTAGTTGATAAATTATCATCGATCATGATAATGGATTTTAATTTGCGTCTCACGTTTTCTAATTATTTTAATAACTAGATTTTTCTTTATAAATTAACATACTTTTTTTTACTTATGATTCATTCATGACCCATTTGTTGGTTCGGTAATGAGCAATTACGTAAATTATCTTTTTTTTATTTCTATAATATATATGCATATATATATATATATTTAAATATCTTTGCTTACGTATTAATATGAATTGTGAAATCCAATTTTATTGATGGAGAATTATACAAGATAGTGACAATTGTAACTATTAATAATTTTCATTTTTTAAAATTTTGTCGCGCAATTTCCTTTTTATTCAAATAATTTAATATCAATACTATTGTGTGTTTGAATGCTGCTTTAATTCTTTTTCCAATTTGAATTTGAGTTCAATTAGAATTTTCTTTTAATTTCGACTTTATTTTATACTTTGAAAATTATGAATTCAGAAAAAGAGTTTACGTTTAATTTCTGTATTTTTCTAACAGAAGTTTTTTTGAACTTTATTCGGAATTTTACAGTCGAAAATTTTACTTCCGGTGGTAGTTTGGAAATTATTCTCTTTATTGGAGGTAAACAAATTTTTCCTAACTAAAAAAATTACCGTTCATAGTAATTTAAATAAAATTCTTTTTTTCCAACTTATTAAAGTTAATACATTTTTTCTACTTGCGTATATACAATCAAAACAATAACATTGCAGACAAAAAAAACGTAATGAGCGCTGGAATAAAAACAATTTAGTATTAAAATAATGACAATCGTTGGTCAGCTGTTATAAATTATGTAACTCTTATGTTACTTCGTGAGCTATCTTTACGTCATGATTCAAAACAATGTCAAGAAAAAAAATCTATGCATATAGAAATAAACGCGGGAAGCTTTTCATTCAGGAATTCTTTTAGTGCATTTTAATCGACAGATTCTTTTTCCTCATATGACAATTTTTTTCCTCTTCCTGTAATCATTTTTTTTTAATTATAATTTTAATTTTTTTACGTTTAATTATTTGTCAATTATTTGTATTTATTTCCTTTTGTCATTTTGTTTTTTTCGTTTTTCTTTTTCCTCACTTTACGTTATTTTTTTTATCTCTTTGCGTTATTTTTTCTCTGTCATTTTCTTTTTTCATTTCCTGTTTTGTTATTTTGTTTAATATCATCAATATTTATAAATAAATTCCAAACTGTTTCGAATTTTTACAAAATTGGAAAAATATTTTCAACTAAAATTCCTATAGGGAATAATTCCAATTTTTTGCCTCCTTAATATTTATCGATAACGAATAAATCTTCTGTAAAAGTTTTTCCCACAATAATAAGCCACCATGTTGCCTTGAAATGATTGGCTCCTCGTCATTTCGAAAGGCCTCGGTTACGATTTTTGCATTGTCAATTTCGTCACAGTCCAACCTAATAGTCCAAGTTGCAAAGCTAAACGACCTACGCTTTCTTTAAGAAATAAGAATGAAATCCATTTAATAAAAAGCGGAAAAGAAAATTTTTAATTTTTTACCTTTCCCAGACGTGAGTATTGAAATTTCAAATTACGAGACTGAATTTTCGAAAATTGATTTATTTAAAAATATTCCTATATGAAAATAAAAGGAGACAATGAAAAATTATAAATAGCTTTGAGTTTGAAAATAAATCATTGCACAAGTTGTTGTGTAATTTTATAACAGTTGCACCAAACGCGGTAGTATCATCTCTCTCACTCCATTAAAAAAAAAATCAAAAGAAAAAGAAGAAAGAAAAAAAAGAAATAAAAAAAGAAATAAAAAATGAAAAAAGAATTAAGAAAAGAAAAAAAGAAATAAGAAAATAAAATGAAAATAAAAAAAGAGAATAAAAAATGAAATGAAAAGAAAAAGAAGAAAATAAAATGTAAATAAAAAAGAAACGAAAAGAAAATAGAAAACAATAACTGAAGGCTTTGAACATTTGAAAAATCTCCTCATCGCGTATATGAGAAAAATGCAATAAACTATTATTTTATTCTCATAAAAACGTCAATATTATAAATCGATTTTTCCTCTCTCGTGCATCAGGTTCTGATTTTCTAACGCAAAAACTCACTTCCAGTTTCTAGAATATTCATTTAATTGGCTATAAAAAAAAACATCCATAAAGTGATTCGCTTTTGCCAAGTGCTGAATGCTATTCCACGCTCGATATAATAGTGAAACAACCATGATTTTATTAACATTTTTCAATATTCTCCAAAACATAATTTCCACGCGATTATTTGAAGGAAAATAAAACGCGTCTGCTTTTAAGAGGCATTTCTATTATTATTATTAGTTAGGAATAAAATAATATGGGAATAATAATGCATTTCAAAATATATACAGGAATACAATCAAGAGGGAATAAAAAATTAATTTTCAGTGGATAAATAATTCATTTATCCACTGAAGATTATTTATTTATATTAGAAATAAATGAAATATAAAGGTTTTAAGGGGATAAATAATTATTTTTTCGAAAAAATTCAATTAATTTCTAAAATAAATAATTATACAAAAAAAAATTCTGCAAAAAAAAAAATTCATTCTGCAAAATAATTCAATTGTTTCTATAAATTGTAAAATTCTTCGCAAAAATTAAATTAGTTTCATAAATAATAAAATTCTTCTGAGAAATTCAATTATTATAATAAATAGGAAAATTCTTTGCGGGATTACGGAATACAACAATTATTATAATACAGAAAATTTATATTGGGAAAAAATGAAATGAATTGTGTTTTAAGTGATGTATGGACAATTAATTTTCAATGGATGAATAATAATTAATTTTCAGTAAATAAATACTTAATTACTGTAATTAACTATGTTTCTACTAAAAAGGAATTATTTATCCACTGAAAATTATTTATTTCTTTATATATTAAAATTGAATAAAAATAAATTTTTCAAGTGGGTGAACAATTAATTTTCAGTGGATAAATAATAATTCCTTTAAGTAATAAATTAATGTTATTAATTATAGAGTATTGTAAAAATTGTAATTAATATTAATTGAATATTAATTGTGTTGTAATTGAATTAAATTGAATAACGATTCAATTACTATTAAATAACAATTATATTATTTAATTTACGAACTAAATGGGTATTCAATATATTCCTAAAATCTGTAATTTTTGTCATTGGCTAAAAGTAACGATTAGTTTCAACTGAATTTAATTAACTTGTAATTAAATATTTATTTTACTTCTATATTAAAGAAATAGAATTTGTTTGCAAAATTTTCTTTTATTTTTGAATTACTTTTCGAGGCCCCTTTTCGAAATATACATTTTTTATTGAAAAAGTAATGAGTTTTTAAGTGAATACTAATATTCTATTTTTTTTTGTTTTGCAGAAACAATAACAATGAACAACCCTGGCCTGAGATGATGAAAGAGGAATTACTCGCCCTTATTAAACTCTATTGGCATTGCTTGGACACCTACTTACCCACGTGTGCGAGGTCGATGATCGGTATCTCGCATTGGCTGACAAGAGTCTCACACATCTTCGTCGGAGGAATTGGTGCTGTGGTACAACTCATTTTCTTCCCTCAAAAAAAAAACAACAACAACAACAAATAATCCTCAAAGTATAGAAAAAGTTTAAGCGAAATTTCTTCTTTCTATTCGATTTGAATTGCAGATCGTCAGTTTGTTTCGTTTCTTCGTTAAACTCCAAAATATTTTTCTCTCCTTTTGCTTCAACACTATTTTTCTCTATCTCTCTCTCTCTCTCAAGTTAAATTCAAGTAAAACTTCAATTTATCCAGTTATTACTTAAAAAAAATTAGTTCAACTGTTTTTTTTTTTTGAATATTCCGTTTTTAGTTTCAGTTCGTTTCCTTATTTTCTCAGTCTCTTCTCTCTCCTGTTATAATTCTTCGGTTCTTGTTTTGTGTTCTTCTTCTTCTTCCTGTTCTCGTTTGAAGAAAAAAAAATCGAGACACCAGTTCCCCGGAAAATAATTTATTTAAAAAAAAAATTTTTGTTGTATGAATAAAATAAAAAGCGCACTTTGCACTAGAATATCCAGTAAAATATCATACTATCACTGGGAAAGATTTAAACGTATTGGAATAAAATAAAACTGTTACCAAGGAATTTTTTTTTTCGCGCGCAAAAAAAATCTCGGAGAAATTGGACTAGAAAAGAAATTGTACACTGAAACTGTTTGTTTTTTTCGTGGCACCCCTAACGATAACCGTAAGAGACTAATTTATTATGGGATTGATGATGAATCAAGTAATCGTGTACGTGGCTATGAACTGGTGGGCACATACTATGCTTCTCGACTCGGCGACGAACGACCAAGAACTGAACTGCCAAACCGGAGTCTCCTCGGAGTCGAGTCGTGTCGAAGAGTTTGTGTGTGCTGCGTGCATATGTGACTCCAGTTTTCTCTCTCTCGCTCTCTCTCGATCTCTTTCTCTCTTAACTCGGATTTCAAATCGAATAGAGCGCCAAAGCTCATTTCGACGAATCATTATGTCGCTAGTTGACGAATGACATGACAAACGCCGAGGTAAACCGAAACTAGCCGAGAGAATTGCAGCTATGGGAAAGTTTCATTTGAAGACTTTGGTTTGTTTAAGGGCAAGGAAAATAGTGAAAAATGATAGAAAATTCTGGGAAAAAGTATATTCAGAAAACTAGGCACTGTTAGAAAAAGAAGGCAACTTTCAAAATTCATCTTTCCGAAATTGAAAAGAAGAAATTTCTCTAAACTATTTTGCAAAATCATTTTGGTAGAAATATTTTCGAAAACTTGCATTTTCGACAATGTTTTCAAAAATATTTTCAAAAATATTTTCAAAAAAGATAAACTTCTACCACCTCAAGGAAAATATTTTAATATCCAATTTGAAGGATTTACGAAAAGAAACTGTTTTTAAAAAATAATTATCGCTCGCAAACTTGCAAAGAATCTAAAAAGAAATTATTTTCAAAAATAATTAAAAGAAATGATTAAAATGGAAAAATAGTTTCTAAATGGAATTCGAAATAGAAAATTTTGAACAAAAGGAAAAAAATATTCTAAGAAGGAAATAATAGTCAAAATGTAAATTTTGTAAATGTAATTTTATTCTATAGAAAAGTATTTTCTATGTCGAATTTTTAAACAGAGGAAATTATTTCTCTGTAAATATTTTTTGAAATTCAATCGTTCACCGTAGGAAACTATTTTCTATTGCGAATTTTTAACAGAGAAAATTGTTTTTCGATAAATAAATTAAATAATTGTTTTTCATAGAAAAATATTATCTATTTCAAATTAAAAAATTCAAATTTAAAACAAATTCAAAATAAAAAAAATTCAAAATAAAAATTTTACTATAAATAATATTCGAAACTTCTTGTAGAAAAATATAATATTTAAAAGCGAATTTTTTACTCAGAGAAAATTATTTTTCTATAAAAATAATATAATTCGGAATTAAATGGTTTTCCATAGAAAAAATATTTTCGAATCGAAAGCAAATTTTTCACAGAGAAAATTATTTTCCTATAAAAATAATATAATTCAGAATTAAATTGTTTTCCATAGAAAAAATTTTCTCGAATCGAAAGCAAATTTTTTCACAGAGAGAATTTTTTTTCCATAAAATATTCAACATTAAATTATTTTCCATGGAAAAATAGTTTCTGTTTTGAATTTTTATAAAAAAAAGATTATTTTTCTATAAATTATTCAAAAATTAAATTGTCTTCCATATAGAAAATTATTTTCTGCGATGCGAATTTTTCTCAGAGACAATTAAATAATAAAAATTATAAAAAATAATAAAGAGAATTCTCTATAAATTACATTCGAAATTCTATAAACCATAGAAAAATATTTTCAAAAACAAATTTTTTGCAGAAAAAATTCTCTCTTTCGAAATAATAGTTAAAATTAATTTTCTTTTTGTCATAAAAAATCTTTTCGTAAGCGAATTTTAATTTTGAATTTTAATTATATTAGAAATTTTCTTACAAAAAATTTTTGCTTTGAAAAATTTGCCTTCAAAAATATTTTCTCATGAGAAAAAATTAAATTTTGAAAATTATAAAGAAATATTTTTCTCTTCGAAATTTCTGTTTCAAACTGCGGAAACTTTTTTGAAAATATGGAAATTTCTATGGAAATTAATTTAATTTAGAATATTCAAAAAAAGAGTTTTCCTGTTTGGAAAATTCTCTATATTAAAATTATTTTTCTATTTATTTTTCCATTGTCCATGGAAAATAATTTAATTTATAATATTTAAAAATAGTTTTTTCTTTGGGAAATTCTCGTTTTTGAATGACAATCGAAATTAAATTATTTTCCATGGAAAATATTTTCAGAAAAAAATTTTTTTAAGAGAGAAATAATTTTTTGGTTTAATAATATTCAAAGTTAAATTATTTAATATCGATTGTTTTTCTGTAAAGTTCTTTTTAGAAAATTCTATTTCGAAATGAAATGTAATTTAATTTCGAACATTATTTTGCAAAACAAGAATTTTCTCTTTGAAAAATATTGTCCATGGAAAATAATTTAATTTAGAATATCATTCAAAGAGTGAATTTTTAAAAAATTATTTTAAGATGATTTTCTTTTTTTGTTGCAAAAAATAATTCTCGCTCAACAAAAGTTTGACATTGAAAGAATGAAAAGAAAGGTTTCGTGTAAAATTATAAGATATTGCTTTTGTCCTTGTGCGGATTTTACACACTCGCGCGTACGGGTGAAACTCATAAATTTCAAGATCGACTGCTGCTGGAAACTGGAAAGTTCTTTATGCGTTCAACACACGAAAATTACACTAAATTATATACATAGTCTCTTTGAATATTAAAAATCTGGGAAATTCAAATGATTCTTTGGAATATAGTTAAATTATTTCTAAACAATAAATAAGTTAATATGAACAAAGCAGTTTTCGCGAGAAAAAAAATTTACCTCTTTTTCTCTCTCTCGAAATGACAAGAAAAAATTTCTTTTTAAATTTAAAATTTGTGACATATTTTTATATTTTATTTTTATTTGCTTTTATTATTTATAAATATTTTTTATTTATATTCTTTTTGTATTTTCTTTATAGTTCTATTTCTATTTTTATATATTTTTATTTTTATTTACATTTATATTTATTTTTATATTTATATTTTTATATTTATATTATTTCCGCTTTGAAAAATTCTCTTTCGAAAATATTTTCCTATGAGAAATAATTTAATTTCGAATATTTAAAAAATCTTTTCTCTCTTAATTACATTTATTAAACATATAAAGAGAAAAATAATAAGAAAAGAATTTCGAATCTATAGTTGATAATTGATAATTTAATAATTTAGTAAGTAAATAATTTTCAAAAGTAAATTTTTCTTTTGCAAAAACTATTTTTGTCGCCTTAATCGGACTGCTCTAAATATTTAATTTTTTTTTTGTTTTCGTGTCAACGACTGGAACGCCAGAAATGCAAAGCGCAACGCGGTCGTTCTATTACAAGCCGGGTCAGACTCGAATTCGTCCAAGATTTTCGACTAAAAACCACACACGAGTATATCATTTACTTAACTTGCGAGAATTCATATCTTCACAGAACTTGACAATTTTCGAAATTTTAATTGCGAAAAAAAGTCAATAATTTTTCTTTTACGAGAAAATTCGTGGAGTAACTTTCTTGGAATTTTCGTATATACACGACAAAAAAATAACTTTTCTTTTTTCCCAGCAAATCAATAAGATAAGATTTCGTGCGTATATATCAATTATTATTCGGGGAAATTTTTTTCTTTTTACTGAATAAATAAATGACAGTCTTAGAAGCACTTGTGAAAACAATAATATTATCGTTGAGAAGACAAATTTTTTTTTGTTTATCCGAACTTGCATTGTAACAATTAGATGAGTGGAGAATAATTTTTTAATTAATTTTTAAATGGATAATTTCCATCTCAACCGAAACGTTATTACTTTGAAAATTGCATCTTTTTAACTCTGTTCAATTGTCTTGATAAACTGCCATTGTCATTTGAAAAAAGCGACCTCGCAATGAATGGGAATTAATTTTTGATTACCGACAAAAATAAAAAGCAAAGTAATTTTTTTTACATTTTTTGCAATTAATTTTTGATTACAAAAAAAATAAAGGATAGAATAAAACAACAAAAAGGAAAATTATTCAAAACTCTCGCAGTGATAGAAGTTGGAAAACAATTTTTCTGAAGTTCCAAAGTAATTTGACTCCGATTTCTTATTTTTTGCGGAAAAAAATACTTTTGGAAAATGAAATCTTTTTGAAATAAAATTCTGAGATAATTTAGAAAAAAAAATGAATTTCTAGAAACGTCAAAGACAAATGTGACGTCAATGGACGTCGATTTGAAAACGTCATTTCTATGTCAACGGAATTTCATCAAATTACGTGAATACAATTTCGTCTTACCACCTGTTTTTTTGGCAGCGCCGTGTTTGAAAACTGGGTCGTTTGAATAAAATATAGAAAAATCTAAAAATATTCAAGAAAAAAGTCTTTCGCCAAAAATATAGTTTCTACCTTTCCGGATAAATTTTATTTTTAAAAGAGAGAGAATATTTTCGAGTAAAAATCGAAGTTTAAAAATCATTCTAAAAAGAAGATATTTTTGAAAGAAAGAGAGAAAAATCCACCTGTTCGTATGCAACCTGATATACTCGACTGCTTGACACATAAGAATGAAAAATTAGAAAAGAATTCGTTTTCGTAAATTCTTCAACATGAAAATTTAGTTTTGAGAGTAAAAAAAAATTTATTTTTAGCATAGAGATTATTTTCAATATCTTTTTTCTGAATAGATAATTTTTTGTCATCTTTTTTTTCAACACTCTATCTTATCTTTATGAGGAGATTATATATAGAAAGAAAAGAACCTTCCTCAAGAATTTCCATGTAAAAAAAAATTGTTTTCTTTTTCTTACATTTATCAACATTTTTTTTCACGCTGTTCATTTTATCTCGAGTTAATTTTCGACAACATTATCGACGATTTTGATGATTTTTGAGAAATCTCGTGCTGCTCGTGAAGACTGGGCTTAATTTGGGCAATTTCGCGATTTTTCGAATATTCCGTCATTGACGATTCGTCACTGCAACTAGAATAGGAATTTTTTCTTCTTCGATTTGCAAACGAATCGTTGCGCCAGTAAAATGATGATTTTTTCAATGTTTGGAGTCGAGTTTTTGAATTTCTTTTATTGCCTGAGGTCAAATAGGGCATTTCTTTTCCCACTGAAAGTGACGATGAACTGGAAACAAGAAAATAAATTTAGATTTATAAATTTGTTGCTTTTATGAAAAGTCAATTTTTTTCAATTACTTTTTTACGAGTATTTATTACAATTTTTAGAAAATTTTTAAAGAAATGTTTAGAGACATTTTTTAGTAAATTTTTAAAGAAGCGTTTGAAAAAATATTGAGAGAAATAATTTTTTTAGATCTTTTGCACCTGGAACTACAACCACAAGGAGAAGTTTGATGAATTAATGGACATCTTGGAGAATCGTCCTCGGAGGAGAGGCAGGAGCAATCTGAAGGACAATCCTGGGGAAGAGGTTTCCGTGTAATCTGGAAAAAAATTTTAATGGGGTAAAAATAATTTGTAAATACTTATTTTTTTCCATTTTATGTATTTTTCATTCTGTATATTTTTAATTTCGGTTAATTTTCTGTATTTTTTAAATTTTATTTCGTTTTCTGTATATTCTTATTTTTTATTATTAAAATTCTAATTTAATGCTTTGAAGATTAAAAAATATCAAAAATTAATGAAATCAAATTGTTTTCGATTAGAAAGATCACTTTCAAATTTACGAATTGAAATTTTTTTCTTATAAAGAATTCTATTGCAATTTTTTTTAATTTTGTATCTGCAATTAGTCCAAAATGAAAATTAATATTTGAAAATAAATTTTTTTCCGAATTTGCATACTGATATTATATATTATGTTTTTTAATTGCAGAAAGCAGAGTTTTTGAGAAATCACGATAACAATTCTCAAAAGTATAAGAAAAGAAAAAAAAATACTCATTTCTGGAAGTAATTTTAGAGTGGAAAAAAATTGTACAGTACTTTGATTATAAAATAAAGCAACACGACGTAGACGATGATGACCAGTGCTGTCATGACGTAACCAAAAACGACAATTCTGATGAGAATGTAACTCAAGATTTTGGAACAACCATGAGAGTTAATTGTTTTCACATCTGCTTCTGTCATCTGAATATGGACGCAAGGCAGCAAAGAGTGAATATCACAGCAGCTGAAAGGCACTCCATAATTCCTAAACTCTTCATCTGGATTTATTGACCGTAGGTTCTTCTTCTTACGCACAACACGTTCTGATTTCTAATTAATCATGCGAGAAAAGTTATATTTGTTTTCTGTTCTTAAAATTCAATTTTAATTTTTTGTTTTTACAAACAAAAAAAATGATCAAGTTTGGATGAAATGCAATTTTTTCTCTTTTCAAAAGGGAAATATTATTAAATTAGGTAATTTTACTTTTAGTTTTTTATTTCAAGGGAAAAGGACGAAAATGATATTTTTTAACACAAGAGAAATTTTATCAAATGAAATGAACGAAATTAAATTTTCGTTTCATTAAAATTAATTTTCTATTCCATGGAAGAAAAATGAAACAAATGTTTTTGAACGCAAAAGATTACCAATTTTAAAAGAATAAAATTAAATTTTCATTTAATAAAATTAGATTCTTATTTTTTATTCAAAAGAACATATTTTTAAACGCAACTAAATAATTTTAAGAAGGTTTTATTTTACCTTCCAATCGAAGTACCAGTCCGTGTAAGTCGTATGTCCACAGCATTGCAATTCAAATTGAATTTCATCCAAATTATACTTGTAGTAATTGTCGGTGAGATAATTGTGCATTGAAAAATTGAAGATACCTTTTATTGTGCTTTGTTTAACGCTTACATGATAGCCAATCGAGGCTAAGGTCACTATGTTCAGTATAGTACATACAACTATTATTAATACTACACACCTCAAGAGAATTTTCACTTTCGAATAACGTGGTTGTTCCTGTCGTCTAAAATATATGGAAAAAAAGTACAAACACACCTATTGTATTATTTTTTCAGAAATTTCAGGAAACAATTTTCTATACATTTCTCAATACTTTTCTTTTGTTCTCAATTTTTCTCAACTTTCACGGATTTACTATACTTATTCAAAAATTTTAAGCAACGGAAAGGAAAGAATTTAATTGTGTCCAAGAATTTTATCTCTGATATTTGGAAAATAACTGAATTTAAAAAAAAAAAGTGTTACATCAAAATTTTGTAATCAATTCCAATTAAATGTAATTGAAAACTAAAAATTTCGAATTCTAATTAAATAGAAAATTTGTGAATTTCTGCCGTGTGTTAAAAATTGAAATGCTAATTTTCTAGATATACTTGCGAATGGAGGAAATTGCGGCGAGGGCACAAGGAACGCCAAGGGCAACATCGACAAAACTGAAGATGACAGATTTGATTGCACCGGAAAATTGAAGAACAGGAAATTCAATTACCATTTCCAAAGCCAATAGGAAAAATCGTTTAATCTCTAATAATACAAGACTGACGGCAATTCTTTGGCCAATTTTCGATTCCCAATCGCAATTGCAAATAGTGCAGGGACTCGGAGGGATTATTTGATTATTTCTTGGAGAATCTGTCAGACAAGAACACGAATCGTCGTTCGCCATTCAGCCATCTATGCGAATAAAACAAAACTGTCGGTTAGTAATTAGTATATCGAACAAAAAAATAAATATTTATTTAGTAAATTATTTATTCACTAATCTACACTCATTTTTCAATTAGCAGAAATAACTTCTTCAGAATTTACTTCTTCAGATTTAAAAAAAAGGTCAGATTTTGATTTATTAATAATAATAGTTCAAAATAAATTAAAATTAAATTTCCTATTTATTAGTTCTAATATATATTTTATTAATACATTTTTATTTCGTAATATAAGCGAAATATTAAAGTCTCGATGACAAATTAAATGTTTGACCCCCGCATCCTGTATATAGAAATATCAGATCTCAGAATATGTCATCCTTGTAGAATGAGATAATTGCGGAAAAAAAATAAAAAAAAAGATAAAAAAATAAATAAACGGGTATAATGACCGTGCAATTAGCCTTTGCGAATGACCTTAATTCCACTGGCATGCAAACGAGTCTCCTCTCAAGCACGAATATGACGAATTTCTGTTTGTGTTAAGTGTCTAAAATCCATGTGCGAATTGTGTATTTAAAAAAAAAGAAATACACACAACGAATCTTTATTTTCTCACGACTTCTCGAATTCCGGTTTAGTAACTTTTTTTTTTTAACGGAAGTACCAAATGTTAACGAATTTTATTTTTACTTTCATTTCATTTCTTTTTCCGCATCAGAAATTATTTTTAAAAATAGTAAAAAGTTTCTTTTTTTATTAATTAGTTATTATTTACTTTTTACTATTGTTAACTATTAAAATTATTGATATTTATTTATATCTTTATTCAATTTATTAAAATTTAGAATTTTCCTTCCAATATTTAGAAATTAAAAAAGAATACAAAATATAATTTTAACTATTTATTAATAAATAGAAAAGAGACTTAATTATGTACTAATTTAATATAATTGTTTAATTATATTCTTATTAATGCAATTTTTAATTTAGATTTCAATTTAATTTAATTTATTAAAATTTATATTGATTTAAATTCATGAAAATTTAAAATAAAATTTAACGTTCGTAAAGTTTTGTTAAAAATTGTAAATTAAGACATAAATTTTCACACTTCGTGAGAAAAAACTCACCGGAATTCATATTAATTAGAATCAGTTGTCAATTTTAAATTAAATTCCACTAAAAATTATTTAATTACACATTCTTATAACTAATTTACTTAAAAATTATTGTTATCAATATAAAGTTGTTAGTGTGACAATGTCAAAGTATAAACTGAAACTGAATCATTATCGATTTTATTCAGTCGATCTTATTTTTTTTAACCTGTAAA
Organism: Leptopilina myrica (nomen nudum); assembly: GCA_032872475.1. Lineage (NCBI taxonomy): Eukaryota > Metazoa > Arthropoda > Insecta > Hymenoptera > Figitidae > Leptopilina > Leptopilina myrica (nomen nudum). The sequence continues at coordinate 29,957,790 of CM065467.1, forward strand.
AAAATTGAAAAAAAAATTCATTAAAATTACTCTTTAATTTATAATTTACAGTTTACAATTTTCCACACTATTTATAATGATTTGCAAGTAAAATCTTTAAATAAATATAAGAATAGTGTGATAATTCAATTATGACAAAATAATTACACTTAATTCTATTTAAGGATAGACAATTAATAAAATTTTTTTTTTAATAACTTCAATCACTTTATTATGACTAATGCGTTTCGTTTGCTATTTCTATAAAATTTCCTAAAATGATTGTCTTCTTTCGAAATAAATATTGAATTCGTTTTATTTTATATTCTAAAAATAATTCCACCTATTCTTTTTAACAAATTGGTAAAATAATGGAAATTTATTTTTATTCTACGCAACACAAGTAAAAGGGCGAAAATATATACATTTTTTTTTAAATACAATAAATATTATACAAAAAAATTGAAAATTATAACAATGCGATGATTTTTATAGATTTGATGATTGAAAATAAATGAAATTTTTCTTTATAAAAAAAAAAATGAAAATTATTTTATAACAAATAATTGACAATTAAAATTCTCGCCCTCTCGCTTTTCTTTTCACAAACTTAAGAGTAAAAATTCTCTAATAATCACTTTTTAGTGAATATTTGGAATAATATTTTGGTTTTTAATCACGATTTGTTTCTTAAAAATTCTTCAATCCTTTTCTTTTCTTTTTTAAGAAATCTAATTTGTTTCTAAAAAAAATGTATTAAAAAATTAAAAATAAAAAAGCCTTTTTTCAATTTTCTTTTGAATTTTTCTTTTAAAATCAATGCGGAAAAATTGATTTTCTAAAAATGAATCTTTCGAATGAAAATAAGAGAAAAATGTTAAATTCACTCATTGTGAAATTTGACAATCGCCTTTTTCCCGTATGTTGTGTAGAGCAAAATGGGATAATTTTCCGTGAGATAAATTGCAAGTCTCAGGAAATAATTGAAAATTGCTCGAAAAATTGATGACCACCAATATTGCGTTGGCATTAAATATTTGTGAACGTTCAATTGTAGATTTAGTAATAATTTGCTCCTAAATGGCAGCGAAGATGTTTCTGAAAAAGAAATAGATTTTCAATAAAAAGTAATTTGTAAAACAAATACAATTTGAAATGAATAATAAAATAAATAATTTTAGGGAAATTTGAATTAGAAAGTAAATTTTCTTTTTGAAAAGAGAAGTGAAATAAACTGAAAATTGTACCATTGACAATGGAATGATTATTATTAATTGTTGCAGATGTTGCAAGTTGCAAAGTAAACGCAGTGAATGCCTTCGGATCTAAAAATGGAATAAGCGGCCACATTGCCTCAATGAGAATTCTTCCCATGTCGTCAAATTTTTCATTTCCCTTCTCGAAAAGTGGAATAAAAACTTCGTTTAGAAGTAGTCGGCAGAGAATTCGACATTCCTCAACAGTTCCAGTGCAAAGATTGTATCTAAGAGGTGAGAGAGAAAAAGAATTGTTACTCGGAGATTATGATTAACTGAAGAAATTAAAAGGTAAAACGAAAAATGGAAAAAATTATATAAATTGATGGATAGAATAATTAATTAACTATTTAATTAATTAATAATTAACAGTCACTTTCAAGGAGAAGAAAACTAATAAAATCCTTACTTTTCTTCCATTCCTAACATATATCCAATCACTCTCCAAAAGTGGACAATTCCCTCGAGCTCTTCTTCTGTCGCCTTCACACCCAATTGTTCAGCAGACATTAAAGTGAAACCTATAAATCCAAATTGCGTGATTGCCATGTCAGTTTGCGTTATTCTTCGTAGACCACTCAAAGAACATTTTCGCGAAGCTGAACAATGTTTTCTTCTCACAGTTCTCAGTGAATTGAAGAACCTGCCAAGATTTTTTTTTATTAATTAGTAAATATAGAGAATAAGCAGAGGAATAAAATTATAAACAAAAATAATAATAGAAATACTAAAAATAATAATAAAAATACTAAAAATAATAAATAGAATAATTAAAAAACAAAATTAATATATGATTTTGCAGAAATTAATAATTTGATAAATAAAACATTTACTTCAAATATTGAATATTTTAATACCAGTTTATTAATTGATTTAAAATTTTTTCCAATTTCCAATCGAACTCTAGATTTTACTTTTTAATCTAAATTTATCTTTACATCTATTTTTATCGAAATTATTTTCCCAAACTTGATTTTCCTCTTTTAGATCTCATTTCAATTTTAACTGTAAGTTATGTAAATTTTTATTGCTCTAAGAATAGTGGAGTCATTAAAATTCGTGAATTTCAATCGAATCAGAAAATTCCTCAACGACCGTTGATTATTCTCAGTATATCGATAATATTCGTGAAAAAATTCATGTGAATTAATAAAAGAAGAAAAAAGAAATTAATTTACCAATTCAAGTGAAAGAGTTTTTTTTAACAAATTTTTTTGTATTTTAATAAATTAAATTAATTTTAATAAATTAAATGAAGAAAACTAATTTTTTCTACAATGAAACAAAATAAAAATTGTAATTAAAAATTAAATTGCGATCATTAAAAAGAGGAGAAAATAAAATCAGAGAATTAATGAAAGAGAAGAGAAATAAAAATGAGAGTAATTAAAAAGAGAAGAGAAATTAAAATGAGTGTATTAAAAAGAGAAGAGAATATTATATAAAAAGAAATCATCTTTATTGAGATGATAATTCAATTATTATTCGTGGATTAATAATTAATTCTGATTATAATTATTGGAGGTGATAATGAATTTAAAAAATTGTAATTCTAATTAAGAAACAATTTTACTTTCATAAAAGTTTAACGTACTCTTTTGCTTCCAGGGGATCCTTCTCGTACCAAATGAAAGTGTGAAGAATCGTGGAAAAATATCGTCGAAAAGCTGCACACGGCGTGCCACTTTGTTTAGTAAATATGAGAATATCTAAAATCGATGGTATTGCCAATAATGTCAATAGTCCCGAGAGTTTAGCTATCATCATCGTGAAGAGATTATTGTGAAAGCAAATTTGGGCAAATTTGAATTTCTTCGCATCATAATAAGGAGGCAATTCCAAATCTTCCTTATCTTCGTCAGCCGGGACTTGTGTTCCTTCTTTCAACAGAGTATGAAGTTTTTTTCTAATTTGATCTGCAAAAAAAAATTTTAATCAATATTCAAACATACACTTTACACAAGAAGCAAAAAAAAATTCATTTCAATTTAAAATTAACAAAATAAATTTAAATAACAAAAATAAATTCAATAATAATTGGCAAAAATAAATTAAATCAATTAACTAATAATTAATAATGATTAATAAAATAGATAAAAATTAAAAAAAGGATTAATAAAATAAAGTAGATAGAAATTAATAAAAGGATTAGTAAAAACAATTTACTAAAACATTGATAAAATGAATCAAATAAAAATTAAAAAAACCGATTTAAATAAAAATTAATAAAACAAACAAACAATAAAAAACATTTTTCCTAATTGTACAGTTAAAAATTTCCAAATAGAGATTTATTTGAATCTTGAACTTGACTCTGGAGATTAAAATATTCTCATCATGAAATTGATTCGTTATTAATTAATGCAGGTGTGAAAGAGGGATAATATTCAGGAGATTATAAATCTAAGGTAATTTCATAACTAATTAAATTTTCAGTCACGTGAATAAATATAACACGTGATGATTGAATAGCTTGAGATCATTAACTCACATGTAAATTTACGTGATACGAATTCACATACGAAAATAAAATCAAATGAAAGTTTTGACATTTACTTTCAATTCTAAATGATAAATTTCATTTTCTGTTTATTGTAACAAAACAAAATTATCATTTTCGTTTCGTTTGAAATTATTTTTCCGTATTTTTAATTATTTTCCTGATGGACAATATTAAAGGAATATTTTGAGCCTTTTTTGCTCTTAATTGTAGAGAAAACAATTTCATTGGTTCATGAAAATATCTACATTTTACTACGTGACCTCGATATCGAACTAGAAATTTGTCTACGTGGCCTTAATCATGTTCTTAAATCACCGGATTTTGTGTTAATAAAAATTTTATTAACTCAGGTCGGAACAGAAATTTCCTTCTATTATCGAATTCAGATTTTAGTTTTATGACAAATTGGTAAATTCATAAATACGCTAGAAACGGTTAAGTTTTATAATATTTATAAATTTATATTTAGTCGATAAAAATAAAAAAAGAGTCAAGAAAATAAAAATAGTGAAAAATAGTACAAATTTGAAAATATATCCGTAAAAATAAAAGAACAACAAAAGGTAATATTAAAAATTATGGAAAATGAAAAAAATTTGAAATATTTGAAATTAAAATAAAAGAACAACGAAAAAAGTAAAATTCAAAATTAAAGAAATTGAATTGAAGCAACAAAAGAATAAATAAATATGGAAATTATGGTGATTTAAATTTATTTAAGCACAAAAAGAAGATAATTCCTAATAAGTAATTAGCATTGTATTCCAAACGCATATGCAAAAAGTTGGATTCTCGAGATAGCGAAACAAATGGAATTGTAGAAATGAAAAAAATTTATTTAACATGACAACGAACACGCATAACAAAAGTTAAACATTAATTCCTGACAATCCGGTAGTAATGCAATAAAAAATAGTGGCAAAAATTGAAAATGAACTTATTTAGTATTCAACGCCAATAAAACAGGTAACATCTGTGTAATGTTCTTGTCTGGAATTTATAATCAGGACAATTCAATAAATCTTGCACTAAATCACGAGTTTCTTACTAAATTGCGATTTTTTTGCTAAATTAAATTTTTTTTACTACGTAAATAACAATTTTTTCCGAAATTATAAATTTTTACTAAAATTCCATTTGTTTCCTGAGAGAAAGAAAATAATGTTTAATTTATAATTTTAATATTACTAGTAAGAGGGAATTTTTTTTTCTTTAGTAAAATATACATCTACTTTCATCAGATTTTAATGTAAAGAAAAAAAGAGAAACAATTATCAATAATTACCACAATTTTATTTGCTTTAACAAAGTGTATTTTCTACTTTCACATAAAAAGTATTTTTAACATTGCAGACCAACTTTCTTGAAAACATTATATTCAATGTTCATTTTTCTTATATTTTCATATTGACACTGAATTAATAATAAATAAAAAAAGTCGCTGAAAAAATTAATAATCACGAAAATATTTAGTTTTGCAATGAACAATGAAAAAGAAAATTCGTAAAAAAAATTTTTAATAGAAGAAAAAAATTCCTAATAAACACAATTCATAATAAAAAAATGTATAATTGCAAAAGAAAATTCGTGATTAAAAGAATTCATTTATAATAAAAATAATTCGTAGCGAAAAAAAGAAAATTCGTGCCATAAAGAATTTATAACAAAAAAAAAAAGAAAATTCGTGACAAAAAAACTTTATAATAAAAAAATTTGTAATATAAAAAAAGAAAATTTACAATAAATGAAGAAAAATCGTAATAAAAAAAAATTCATAGCAAAAAAAGAATAAACGAAAAAAATTCGTAATATAAAGAATTATAATTTGTATTAAGTACGAGTTTTGTAAACTTCATTAAAATAATTATTTAAACGAACTCAATTAAAATTAAATTGATTTACAACCTAAAGTTCATTTATACAGAAATGTGTGATTGAATTAATTAATTTTTTTTAATGAAAAAATCTCAACTTCGAAAAAGTGTCATTTCATCTTTTTTTAGTGGAAAAAGAATCCGCAGTAAGTTTAGAAAAACGAAAATTAAAAATTTAGCATCAATTATTTGAAAATGAAAATTAAAGATCTAAATATTAATTTCTTGAATTTAAATTAATTTTAAATAAAGATCTAAAGAATGATTTCGATTTTTAATTCTCGCTTTTCTAAAAAGATGTTTAAGTGATTGTTTTTCAAACACTGAAATAATCTCGTGAAACCGCAATTTGTTTATTTTTCTCTAATTGTCGGTTTGGACATAAAAATATGAGAAGTGCTTGACTTTCCTTTACGCGGTGGTTTTTAAGTGAAACGAAAAAAAAAATAAAAATAAAAATGCTTGCATTTGTAGGTCCACAAGAAGAAAGCGATCCACCCATTTGGTCTCGACTAATTTGTGAGCAGTCATGCAAAAAAAAGAAGAAGAAGAGAAGAACTTATTACTCAGGTGCAAAATGCCGAAAGTGAGTCGAGGTCGTACAGTTTCTACTCATTTACTTTCATTAGAATTATTGTGGTATTAGATTCCACAGTTGCATTATACAATTACAGGTAAAAAAAAATCTACTAACTATATTCAAAGAAAAATTTTCCTTAAACAATGATTAAATGAAAATTGTTTAACAAAATTCACTTTAGAAGAAAAAATTTGTTTATCAATTTTCCTTTTTTTTGAAAAATCCCACATTTCATAATATAAAAGGAATAAATTGTGATATAAACATTTTTTTCTGCGATTTTAAATTACACCTTTAAAAATTGGCCAATGACTATAAAAAATATGCACTTTTTATTATAAGTAGACTGTTCGTGACTTATTTTTTTTTGCCCAATTTCATAATTCTTGTGAAAGATGAGAAAAAAGATTGCAATCAACCAGTTGGTTTTTTTTAGGATAACATTCCAACGATATTTATTTAAATTAAGCCAATTTTAACCTTCGTCTTTTAGAGTCAATTAATTTCTCTCTATATACAAAAAGTTTCAAGGTTTGCTCAATGTTGAAATAAAATTCCAAAAAGAAGAAGATTTGCAGTTTTTAAATCTTTTTTTCTATTCTCAATTTTATTGAATATTGATCGTTTTTTCAATAAGAGAATTGAAAATAGATTTTAATTAACAACAACGAAAAAAAAAGAAAATTCTATCGTTGGAAGAATTTTTTTTGTTCTGCAAAATAAAATTAACATAATTTGTATAATCGAATGATAAAATACTGATCCTGAAGGATGTTGCAAGCGTGATATTGCAAAATCATTAAATTTCTTCTTTTTCTACTTCGTTCAACTTTCACCGAATTTCATACTTGACTGGTTTATAAGCTTTTTTTATGCTCTGCTTCTTTGTTCTCGAGATCAGAAAAATTTGGAAGGCATTTTTTTCTGCACTTTTTTCTAAACTTGACAAAATTTTCTTTTTTTTTTAATTCAAAAGTCAATAATTGTTTCCGTCTCCAAAAAAAAGGAAAAAGAAGAAAATTATTACGAATAGTGTTGATAATAAAATTTTTGCTCTTTAATTTTTAATTTTCTTTTAATTTTTATATTTTTGAAGAGTGTATTTTTTAAAATCTATTTTAATATTTAGTAAAATATTAAAAATATTAAATATATTAAAAATATTTAAAATAGTACGAAAGTATTAAAATGTTTGTCTAAATTAAAAATAAAAAGGTCAGAAATTTTATTTTTTAAAATAATTATTTTTTTCTCTGCTTTTGTATTTTCTTTTCAATATTTATTCGAGGAAGAAACAATTATTTACAATTAGTATTAAAAAAAACATTCAACTCTTGTAAACTTTAGAAAAGAGTGCAAAAAGAAATTAAAAAATTACTCCAATTTTTATTTTATCAAATTTGATTTCTGTTTATTGATGACTTTTTATTTTAAAAATATTTTAATACAATAAATTAATAAAAAAAAATTGTATTTACAAAAATACAAGAAAAGAAAATAAACAAAAATATATTAAAATTAGACAAAATAGACAAAATATTTTCAAAAATGAAAATTTCCAGTTCAATTTAGTAGAAAATTTAGTAAAAAAAATTTTTTAATATTTAGATAAATTTAAAATTGTGAATTTTAAATATATTTTCATTTTCTAATAAGATTCAGTTTTTATTGGAGAAATTTGATAAATTTTCCAGCAGTTAATTTGAAAAAATGGCAAAAAATAAAAAAAGCATTTTAGATTCTGTTTCTGATCATAATAAAAAAATTGAATAATTACATTCGTTTTCTTTCATTTCTATTTATAGAAAATAATGATTCTGAATAAGAGAATATTTCCCATAAAGTAATAATTTTGCGAAAAAAAAAAAATTGAAACTCACCCTCGACAATTTCAGTTCCCATCGAACAGGTTTCACCGACATTTCCAAACGTCATTTTTATCCACCTCAATTATTAACCACTGACAATAAAACAAAACATCTACTTTTCAATATCTGTAATAATAATAAAAAAAAATTATTCCACAAATGAAAACTGTAACGAAAAAGAAAAGAAATACAAAAAAAAATTAACTCACTCGTATCACAATAAATAATCTAATTCAAATATTTGATAAAAATAATTGATCCTCTCAAAAGAAAAATTAAGAGGTCCATCTGCAGCTTCCCACGTGTGAAAATAGAGTGGACCGTTTGTTTGTTACACGAGACGAAAGTGTCTCTTGAGAAAAAGAATACTTATTTCGAGTGAATCTAAATAAACTTTTCCTTTTTTTTATATATATATATTCCGTGTTACAATCGGCAAGTTCCAAAGGAAATGAGACTTCTATACGTTTTGACGTTAAGAGGAGGGCTGGTAGGCTTCGCTATTCGTTTTACGACATCTCTGGAGAAAGGAAATTTACTCCTTCTTCTCATTTATCTCTCCCTTCTCTGTGTTAGATTTTTTTTTTATCAAAATCTATATTTATTTGACGATTCTTCTATTATATGTTTGAATAATACAATTAAAGGCAAAAAAAGAAGAAGAAGAAGAAATCTCTATTAAAATACTTGATTCTCCATTTCTTCGGGTTATAATAATCAAAGAGGGATAGAAAGATATTTTTCCAAATTTGCCCACATCTTCGGTAAAATAATATCCAAATGTTTGTGAAATTCCTCAGGTAGAATTCAATTAGAAGATTCGAAGAGAAAAATTCCCCAATATCGGCAAAAAGTTTATTGAACCTTCGTCTTCATTCTAGAAATAAAATCAATAATTCAATGTAATTATTTTTTTTTATTAGGTAAAAATTTCATTTCTTGTTTTTAGAAAAATAATTCATAGTTTATATTTGTTTAATTTTTTTTAATTTTAATTTATTTTTATTTAATTTAATTTAATTTTTTTATTTATTTTTGAATGTAAATAATGAAATTAATAAATAGATTTATTTATTCAAATAATTAATAGAAACAGAAAATAAAAAAATATAAATAAATTAATTAGAAATGTAAATAAATTAATAAATAAATAAAGGAAAATTAATTAAATAATTATTAATAAATTCATAATCTCACAATCAATTTTGAATATTAAATTTTAACGCTAAAATATTCTTTTTGTTTAAAAAGTAAAACATTGAAAATAGTAATGAAAATAATTATTTATTTTTCTCCTTTTTATTAGAAAATACATTAAAAAAATACTTTTTTGAAAATAGTAATTAAAATAATAATAATAATAATAATTAACTTTGTTTTTTCCGTTTAAGATCGTTTATCCTGTGAATAAAGAAATAAATTCATACAATAAAAAATATTCCAAAGAAGAGAAGCAAAAATAGTTTATAAAAATAACAATTATTTATTCTTCTTCTTTTTTAACCTCGTTTATTATTAATTAACAGAAAATTTTGAAAAAACACTTAAAAAACAAAAATAATCTAAAACAACAACAAAAAAGAAAAAAAACAGAAAATTTTTACCTCTCAAAGTAACAATTTTAATTTCTTCTCTCTTTTTCATTAAAAAATAAAAATAAAAAGATGAGAATTAATATTACACGGCGAAAGTATAATAAATTATCGGTCAATAAATATTTAAATCAAGTGTGAATTATATTATAGAACTAGTGGTAATGTGTCACGGGTATTATGTCAGATGTTGCAATTTTTTTTCTATTTTTGTCAATTTTATTTATTTCCAGTAATAGAGTACAATAAAAGTTACCGTTTTCTTTAAATCTACTAATTTTTTTTTGTATATATGTAATCGTAAAGAAAGATTACATAAAAAATCTATAAAAAAAAATATTTATAAGTCTTAAAATTACAAATTATTTAAAATTCCAAAATAGAATCAGTCAGTTTCACAACTGACCTATAAATATTTTGAATCAGTAGAAACTTTTATGGAAATATTTTTTCAGCACTGATTTGAAAAATAAATGTTTACTTCTAGTTTATTACTATTTTTTCTATTATTATTATTGTCATTATTATTATTTATATTTAAATTTTTATTGTTAGTGTGATTATTATTAATTTATTTATTTAATTATAGAAAATACTCTTTCGTATTAATATCGTATTTATATAATTAATATTATTTTAATGAATTTAATTTAATTTTTATTTACGATTTTTGTTTTACTTTGAATTGAATTATATTTTCCACTTTAAAAAAACAAAAACTATTTAAATCCTTACTCATTTTTTGTGTAAATTCACTTCTCCAGATATCCTTGACTTTTACAACTTGGAATTCTCACATTATTATTTTTTTAAACACTAACTCTGCACATTCACAAAATTATTCACTTAAAAAAAAAGCCAAAAAAAAAAATATAAAAACAATTTATATTTAAAATAAATGATCAAAATTGTCCATTTCTTTCGTACACTTGTTAAAAAATACACAAGAATATAAACATATTTAAACGCTTTTTGAAAGAGAAAAAAAATATATTAAATTCTGAATTAATTAAAATTTGTTTGTTTTCTTTTTGTTTTTGAAAAAAACTCTCAAGAGGCACTATTTTTGAACGAAGTCAGTGATCTTTTCGTTTGCTTGATTGAGCGCGTATCGGCGAAAGCGTTGAGAAAAGAGCTCAGGAGTTGCTCTTCGGAACGATCAGAAAAGCGAAAGTAGTATTCTATCTAGCGTAAAATGGCAGGGGAACGCAGTTGTGCCTTTACAGAATATATTTTCAATGAGATACTCCGCAGGAAAACTACACGTTACACGCACTTATGCGTACAAGTGAAAGTGTATTTTGCGCTCTATATTATATTTTTGCAACAAATAAATTTTTTTAATTCTCACCAACGAATTCTCTAAAACAAAATAAAAATACTTTCATTAAAAAATTTATCAATTTTCTGAAAATGGGAAAGAAAAAATTATTAACAATAATTTGAATACTATATAAATTATAAATTACTAAATAATTCAAAAGTATTTTAGAAGAAAAAAATTATTTCTATGAAACTAAAATCAAATTTTCTAATTTTTCGACGAATATTTCTTATTTACTGATCACTAAATAATTAACAATTTTTTATCAGGACATTTTGGGAATTAAACAAAAATTACTAAATACTAAAGAAATAAACGAGTTAACTTTGGAAAAAACGTGTATTATAGAATAATAATAGATTACAATATTAATGGCCACAATATTAAACCATATAATATTATAATAATCTAAAATAACATGAATACTGAATACATATTATTAACAATAGCTGAATATCGGATTTTTTTTCTTTCTTTCCTTCTTTTGATAAATCATGTCTCGCGAGAAAGGAAAAAGTCGCAGTGAACATTTCATTAAAAATCTAAATGCATAAAATATAAAAAAAATATTTTTTTTTGTGGTCTTAAACCGCTAAAGTTTAAAAAAATAAATTTCTTCGAAAGATCTCTTTTTTCTTTCATATTTCACTCAACTTTATTTATAATATAATATAATATAATAATAATAATAATACTTTGCTTTAAGTCTAGATTAATAACTCAGATTAAAAACTGAAAAATAAAAATTTTTTTCAAAACAAGACAAACTTTAAAGTTTAAACAAAAAAAAACTAAAATAATTCTTCTTTTTTTTCAAACAGAAATCAATATTATAGAGAAATATAAATTAAAATTTTATCATTGAATTCTATTTGAATGAGTAAAAAATAAAAATATGATTAAACATTGGATTTGCTTAACAAAAAAAAAATAACTTTTTTCTCACTGTTATACACAGTTTTTTTTTGAGGGGAGTAAACTTAAAATTATAAAAACACTATGATGAATAAAATGAGTTTTGTAAATAATATAACTAAAATCATAACGATTAAATCTTAATTTCCGTTTCGACTTGAAATTAAAATGCAATATTCAAAAAACAATTTTCTTATAATGATAAAATGTATATAATTATAGTGCAACTCAATCAAAATATATATTTTTCTTTCATATAAATTGAAAAATTGAAAAGTTTCTAAAATTTCTCATTTTCATTTCAATGCGACTAAGTCCTTTCCCATTTTTTTTTACTTTTCTTATTATCAATTTCAATCAGATTTATAAAGTGGGATACAAATGAAAATATTGACGCGGCTCTAATATCATTTTTTTTTCTTTTTTTCAATTTTTTGCGACGTTTTTTTTTAAATTTTCAAGCATAAAAAAATGTTCCCTGTCGCAAAAAAATATATATCGTAGAGGAAAATACGCCAAGCAATATAATTCATCTGTTTAAAGAGGCGTAAAATTTCCATTGGAAATTTGCAATAAAAAGATAATAATTCTACAAGGAGAAAACTACTTTTTTTTCTCTTCAAATATTTTATCGAACTAGAAAAAAAAATTCAAATCTTTACTATATAGACTATTTTTTTTTAAACAATATAATAAAAAATAACAACAACAATAAATAATACAATTAACGATATATCATCAATAATAAAATTTTTAATTTTTAATTAAATTTAATTCTTAGTTTTAAATAAGATTTATTTCTTTTTTTTTATAATCTAATAAAACTTTTTTTTTAATATATTTTTCTTATAAAATCTATTTTAATTTCATTTAAATAAACTTTGGAACATACAATGTTTTTCTTTTTTAAAAAAATTAGAATTTTATGTATCAAAAAGTGAAAAAAAAGTTCGATAAAATAGGAGAAAAAAAATAGTTTTCTCTTTGAAAAATGCGATTCTAAACATTCGCCGCTTTTTTTTACACTCTAGTCGTAAGATTAAATTTTCTTTTATACATATTTGAATTCTTATTAATATACGTATTCTAAACAGCAGCTGATGTCGAGCATCGATATTTTGATAAAATTCTGCACACTGCGATCTTTGTTTATTTTTGTTTTCATTTCTTTCATTAATTTTTGGTCAGAATCACAATTATGAGACAATAACCACCTTTTTATTCTAAAAATTGCCTCACAATTCACAGTGGACGACAGAATCATTCTCAATTTTTTTTTCAATCAATTTTCTTTTCTAAATTCTTTCTACACATAAACAATTTTCAAGTACATCGAATATTTGAATTTTTTTTTTGCAGAATAATTAAAATTTGGATTAAAATTATAAGTTTAGAATAAAATTACAAAAAGAAACGTTTTTTGTTTTCCTTTACAATTGCGAATGATTCTGACATTAATGAATATAGAAAATTTTCCATGATAAAAAAAAAACGATAAATTTAATTTACAATAAAAAGAAAAATGATGTCGTTTTGTGAACTTTAACAAAGTATTAATAAAATTTTCATCAAACTATTGTAACGAATCTATAAAAAAAAAGTTTTCCTTTTAAATAACACGATTACAATAAACATATTTTCTTGAAAAAAAACATTCCTCGAATCATTTCTCAAAAATATTTGAAGAAAATTTCCAAAACTAGAATTTTTTGAGATGGACAAAATAATTCTTATCCATTTCTCAAAAAATATTTGGCAAATTTAAGAAAATTTCCCATATTTATAGTTATTTTCGGATAAAAATTAGAAATGTGAACATTTTATTTTTCAAGAAAATAACAAAGCAAAACTATTTCAAGTGTTAAAAATTTTTGAGGACAGAATAATTAAACAAAAAATTGATAAAAATTGAATGAAAAAAAATTCTGAGTTTAAAGAAGACAAAAATAGACGAATTATTAAAAAAATTAATTTTTAATTTATAAAATGAAAGAGAAATTAAAATTCAAAAAGTTAAAATTATAAAAAAGAGGTGAAAAAAAATCAAAAGAAGAAATAAATTAAAAATTGGTCTTTAAAATATTTTCAAATTGATAAAAAAAAAATTTTTTGTTCTTAATATGAAAATAATCCTGAATAATCCTGATTTTCTAATTTTCGATTTTCATCAACATCCACCGGAAGTTAAAAGGACAATTTTTTTTTTTTTTTGCAAATCCTTGTCGCGTATCAATTATTCAGAAAAAATGATTTCTCTGTTAAATACATTTTTTTCTCGAAATTGTGACGCTTTTTCTGCCGAAATTTTTTTTGATTGAATAGAAATTGTTTCAAAATCAATCGCGAATTGTGTAATTGAGGCAATTTGTTTTTTTTTTTTTCTATGGAAGAGCACCTATTTTTTTTACGATTTACAAATGGTGTTCAATATTTTTCTTCTTTTTTTTTTATTCCTTATAATAATCTATCCTGACTAAACTGCGAAGACAAATGGCGCGAAGTATACCAACAAGAAAATTTGGCTCGTTCAATTTTTTATATTTTTTACACGAAAGTCTTTAAAAGACTTTTTCTTTTTCAAATTCCATGCAATGCTTTTTTTTGTTTTTCGTTTATTTTTTTGAAACTCTTAAGCCTATAAATATGTCAAATCCGAAGCCTTCGTGTGTCGAGTGCGTTTACTAGCAAAAAAAAATTAGGAACAAGGCGTTCCGGTTCTTTTTTTCTTTTAAAGAAGATCCTTTTTCTTTAATTCTTACGTCTTTAATTTTTTTTTTAGTCCTAATTAATAATAATCATCATAATAAAAGTTAATATCAGTTCTTTGCAAGGACTCGTTTCTTTAATTGGGAGGTAATTCTGCGAATTTGAAATTCAACATCTAAATATTGTCTCGTGTGAATTTTTGGCTGTCCGAATCACTGTTTTTTTGTTTGTAAAATATCGCTTGATCGTGAGTCTCCTGATTTTTTTTATTCTTTTTCACAGCCACGCCAGTAAAAATCCCAACCGATCACAAAAAAAAAAAATTAAAATAAAATTTCCATCTGCATTTTCTCTCGAACTGATTATTTACTCGCTATATAGTTGAAAATAAAACTTATTTTTCTCTTCAAAATAAATTATTATTAATAAAAATAATTATTTTCAACTAATATTTCAAAAAATTTACTTTGCTTTCAGAACATTTTTTTCTTTTATGATAGTTTCGATATTTGTTTCGCAAGTTTTTTTTTTAAAGAAAAAGACAAAAACTGTCTAATCCGAAATTAGGAAGAAAATTTTAAAAGTTTCAGAAGAATAAAATTAGAATTTACTCTTTTTTGTAAAATTCGTTTTCAATGTAAAAAGAAGAGGGGTTTTTTTTAATATGAAAGAAGGTAGAATTTCTACTTTACGGGAAATGGTAGAAAAAAAATTTCCATTGTCTTTAATTTAAATAAAAAATTACAAATATAGAATATATCTTTTTAAGAAAATATTTTTTTTTCTTTGTACAATAATTTCACGTAAAGTGAGATTTAGAAATCTATTTTCTTTCATTTTCGCCTCAATTATTTTTTAAATAGCTAAGAAATTTAAAAAATTGGTACTTTTGCTTTAAAATAACTATTCACTGTTTTGGAAAAAGATTGAAAAAATTGATTTTCTCGATCGCGTTTTTTTTGTGCAATGAAAATTGGTGTCTGAAAGCAATGTTGATTTTTTCTTTTTGAAACTGTTTTCAGTTACCCAGAAAGAGAGTATGAAAGGCAGAATTGGTTCGACAAGGCGTTTTTCTTTTTCTTTCTTTTCATGTTTGCTTAATATTTGAATAATAATAATTTGATGGTTTTGGAATTATCTCGTCGACCAAATTATTTTGTTACCGATTATTATGAAGGCTATCTAGTTATTTACACTAACTTAACGTCTCTTACCTTTCTAATTGTATATCAATTATTTAATAACTAATCTATCACGAAAGCACGGCATTGACTTCAGTCGTTTCCTTACAGTCTTCAATGGATAGCTGAGCGATTTTCTTATCGATTTCATCCTCCAAACTGGTAGTGGACTTTGAAACTTCGCCGACATTTATTGTTGCCGATGATTCCATTGTCGATGCCTCGGGCTTTTTTAATATCGTATAAGCTTGATGATAACCCTCGTCCTGATCGTTTGTCTCCATTGTACCATCGACTTTTGTTTGATTAACTTTATCGCCAAGAACTTTTGATTTTCTCGGCACTGAATTCCATTGAACGAAGCATCTCTTTTTTGTCGTACGTTTCGATGGAAAGCTTATTTCACAATCAGTCAGGTCTTGTTTATTTGACCATTTTCTCATGTCTGGAGAAACAAAAACAGGGTTAATTTTAGAAATGAAAAAAAGAATTCAATTTTTTTTTATTTTTTTTTTTTGCTTACCGCCATTATATTGACTATTTTTTCTCTTGGACTGAGATTGAGGTTGATTTTGACTTTGTGGCATTTGCTGGGTTTGAAGTTGATATTGTTGATTGGTCGATTGTTGATAATTGATAAACTGATGTTGTTCTTGGATTTGTTGATTCATTTGTTTTTGAATTTGATGAATCTGTTCCACCCTGTAATGAAAAGAGGAAATAATGGTGATTTTTCCTGTCTCTAAATTGAAATTAGTATTGAATATTTAATTTGTTTGAAAATTTAATATTTTAAATTAAACGAATAATTGAAAATTCGTTGAATGAATACTATTATTTAAATTTATTTCTCTCTCTCTCTCTCTCTCTCTCTTTTTTAAATTATTTCTCTAAAGGAATTATTTTAAAAATTAAATTTGATGTTTAAATTACATCAAAAATTTTTTATCAATACTTTGGAAAGATTCAATGATTTTCAGTAGATTAATTTTAAAAATCAAGCAATTTGAAGAGAAATTTTTTAAAACAATAGGTTTAAATTCTACTAACCGTAAATTTTCCGTTACGGGACAATATTGTAATTGTTGCATTTGTCGTTGCATCTGTGGATTATGTTGATGTGATCGTGGTTTAATACGACGTCGCGGAATTTGATGTCGCATTTGCTGTTGTTGCTGTTGCTGCTGCTGTTGTTGCTGCTGCTGCTGCTGTTGCAACACTTGATCAGCCAACCACATTTCTTTGTAATCAACCGGTACGTACATTGTATTATTCGATGGATTTTTATCAGCGACTTGCTGTTGCTGCAATTGCTGCTCCATCTGTCTCTCTTTCTCATAGATTTTCGACGCAAAACTAACATTCATTTTATATTTCTGATTAGCCATATTTGAATTAGGATTCGAATTGATATGCATATTTGAATTAACATATTGCGGCACCATTTGTCTGGGAAGTTGTTGAAATTGATATTGAGGCGCCGGATAAGCGGGACAATTTTGTTGCGGTGCATTTTGTTGCATATTCGGTTGGCCTCGTTCACGATAATTATAGCAACGATCCTGTAGATTAAACGATTGATAAATTTGCTCACTCTGCGTGACTATTGGATTTTGCTGTTGATAATTGTAGAGAATTTCTCGTTCGTGATTTACAATTTCATTGCTTGGCAATGGTCCAATGGAATATGCGGCATTTGATTGATATTGTGGTGGATGTGCGTATTCAACGTGTTGCGGTGGTTGTTGCTGCTGTTGCTGCTGATGTTGTTGTTGTTGCGGTGGCTGCTGCTGTTGCTGCTGTTGTTGTTGAGGCGGAGTTTGTAATTGTTGATGTTGCGTTTGTTGATCCGAGTATTGTGGATATTGTGGAGTCGGTGGTTGAGCGTCAATCCACGTCTCTTGTTGGGGTAGAAGATTTTCCCTTTCTCTCTTGGCTTGAACAGCCATCCAGACTTCTTTTAATTCGCCAGTGATGTCTTTGTCCTTAAGAATTACGTATTGTCGCGAAAAGTAGACACCTTCATTTTTCGTCTCCACAAAATCAAGCAATGAATCTATCAGCGTTGCTTGTTCCTGAAATATTTGAAATTTTATTATCCTCGTATTTAAAAAAAAACAAGTTTGGATAAACAAGTTTGGATAAATTTTAATCCAATATCTAATTTTGTGAAAAAGAAAATGTGAAAACAAAATTTGAAACAACCTTGAGATCTTTGCAATTTTTTCCGTATTGTTTGAGAACATCGGGATGTGCAATTACGGCAAAAACGCCAACTTCTGCTTTTTCCCCTCGAGGGGGTGATACTCTCATTCCTCCATAAAGTGGCACATTCTGATAGAGGTTGCAATGCGTAGCGACCTTGTCCCACGACAAGACATTAACGTAGCAAGGAAGTTCGGAACCCTGGATGAAATTAAATTCTTTTATTATTTAAACAATTTCAATTGTTCGTACTGTCGATAGTTCATATTCGTGAAAAAGTTCCACTTAAATCGTGATATATTTCCATATCAGGAAATTACTCTAATTACAAGTAATTTTCTGTAGTATAATTGAAAGAGAATTATAATTTCTCACCGGAAGAAAGAAATTCGTCAATAAATTCAGATGAAAGATAAGTTATTATTAAATTGAATTTTCGAAAGGGAGATTAAAATATTTCCCTTTCGAAAATTCAATCATTTTTTACAATTTTTTAATAAAGTTCTTTAGAGCATTTTAAATTCATTTGTAGTCAATTCTACAAAATTTCAATTCATAAGAAATTCTTCAATTTAGTACATTAGAAAAAAAGTAATAATTTAAAAATAATCGAAATTTCGCAGTAAATTTTATTATTTTTGAAAAAAATGAAAATAATTTAATTTTGCAATCAATTTTCCTCATATTCCTGAAAATAATTAAATTTTTGTCGAAGAATTTGATTACTTTTCAAAATAATTGAATTCTTCTGACAAAAATTGATAATTATGAAAATAATTGAATTTCACAAGAATCTTATTAAAATTTCTAAATATAATTGAATTTCTCTATTTATAAACATAATTAAAATGTTGATACGAATTTTAAAAAAATTTTAATTATTAATTTCTGGATAGAATTTTAATTATTAAATTTCTGAATAGAATTTTAAATAATTAAATTTCTGGATAGAATTTTAATTAAAAATTTTGACATTATTACCTGCATGAAATCTTGAATGCACATGTGAGGTTGTGGGGGATTTTTGAAAATTCGAGCACCATTGCGCTTTGTTTTTATTACAACACATTCAGTCATTTTGATAATCTGCAAGAAAAAAGAATGACAGTTATTCAAACAAATAAAAAAAATCACAAGTACATTACTTCAACAGAAATGAACAAAAACATCGTCTAATAAATTACAGAAACGAATTTACAGTTGTAGTTGATAATTTTCATTCTTGTAATTTCGTCTGAAATCGAACTTTGCAAAAAATCGAATATTCTGAGCAATTATTTTAAAGCACGTCAACGAAAACATAAATTCTGACACATTTCTCCAGTTTCAAGAAATTAATTATTAAAAAATTCAAAATCGATAAATTTTTCCAACTTAAATGATACAAAGAAGAAGGGAAAAAAAATTGAGAATCGTGCCTAGCAAAATAACTCTTTGGGCATTCATTACAAGTGTACAGAAATAGGATTATTTTTACAGGCACATCATCAACGCACAAGGAATCTCATTTTTTCTTTTTTTTTTGTAAATTTACTATCTCCATTAGAAATTGGATACAATAAGAAAATTACTGGAAGAAATTTTTTTAATGATAAACTATGATATTCGATTTTTCTCAGTAAGAAAAGAAAGAGTTGAATTTTATTAAAGTAATATAACGAAATAAAGGAATTAAAATCGTACAAGCGCAAAGACAAAGTTGTGTGATGCTTTGAGAGGTTAAGTATCTCACCTATAAGTTGAATATTTTTTTCTAATTTGTATAAAAAGGAAAACACACTTAATTAGGCACAAACTCGATGAAACACATGATCAAAAACACTGGAAGAAAAGATGCATCGATGCACTCGTTTCCTTTTGTTTATTATTTTTATGACTAAAGAGGATGAATGCAAGGTGCGATCGGTGTACTGTCATTAGGCGCATGCGTGACATTCGCAAAAAAATCATCACAAGCAGCGCAATCTATTTGAAAACCGGGAAGATTCAAAATTATTAGCTCAGTAATTAATTGGTCTGAATTAATTAATTTAACATTCTTTAATAGCATGCAAAACAAGTGTACTTTTTTTTGTAGTTGACGTTGAACAAGAGCGAAATGTCAAATGGGATAAATTTCTCCTTTATCGACACTGTCAGAAGTTTGAATGTTTATTTTATTGCAAAAAAACGTCATATTATTAAACTTATTTTATTAAATGACTTAATTAAGCACTTGTAAATTATTTACGTGTTAAAATAATAAAATTAATGATTAATTTCTTTAACTAATGAATTAAAGTGAAAAAAACGTTAGTTCCGCGTTTGTCCGCTCGATATAGGTAGATGTCGCCCCTAAAAATACCAATTTTTGGTAGTTTTTTAGTTTTCCATGTGATTTGACTCTGACAAAACTAGGGCTCTCAT